>OX366517.1:15000-2515000 GCA_947256265.1 Acronicta leporina | reverse complement strand
TATGTAAACATAACCCATCCATACGAAAAGGAGAAGACTGTTCAATAATTTACATGATTGATTTTGTCCCATACAGTCCAGTTACTCGATAATTACTAAAACAAATAAAGGAAGCGATGCAACAAGGACCGCGATCTGCCGCGACCTCTGCCGTCGGAAGTTCTAATTTAAACAATTCGCCGTTGATGGCCATTGTCTCCGCACTTTCGAAACAATGTGTTTTGAGCTTAACTCGACGCACTTTGATTAGTACATAGACGTATAATGAGAACAAGTAACGAGCATTTAAACAAGGAGAATTGGATAGTACAGCTAAGTCCCGTTAAATTTAGGTTGGGCATAGTGCATTGGAATGGGTGGCATATTCTATTTACAATATTGAGATCTATATTTTTAGGTTTACCAGCGATCTGCTGCATACGTCATTGATATTTTATAAAAACTCCTTAGTAATGCACAGTTCAGAAAAAAATCTATTGTATTGTATTTTATGTTTTTCACTATGGCTTGGCTTACCCTATTGATCTCTTTAACTTCCATCCATCAATAATAAAAGCAACATAAAAAAATGAATATATCATCTATTAGTTCTCACGTTCGATTTCTTATTGACACTTAGCTAAAAATAAATGTGGACTAAATTAATCAGACTTCTAAGTCGAATCGCGCAAAAACCCAGACATATTTACTACGACAGTAATTTGTTGACATGTCACAGAATAAATAACTTTTTGTTTAATTTAAAATCGGTTGACAAGCACATGAGCTTGTTAGTGGAGGACCTTATATGGTGCCATATTAGACATTATGAAACAGTTTTATGTTTTGTTAAAAGTAGTTACGAACGTGACTTGAGTATGAAGTAATATAAATTAAGCATTATCTCGTTGGCATTAATTTAACTTAACTAAGGTAACCCTGATTTTTTAATGAATTGAAATATTAGAAAGTCTATTTAGTTGGTAACTTTTCATCAACTAGTAAATCTAAATAGAAGCTCTGAAACTATAGAACCCAACTTGTTGAACCAAATCATTTTAGTACTAGTGGAAAAACGTTGGAAAAAAATATTCAGAAAAGTAGTTCATGAATCTTGACTGTACCTGCTTCCAACATTATGAGATCCAGTATAAATGATAAATATATTGTTTAGTGCAGTCAAACCAGCCAGCCACCATTCCGTGAATGAATCATACACAATGTGCACAAACGCAGCGTTCTATTTCTCTCAACGCTAATGGCATTATGCAATACTTGACCGCGGTGCGCCAATTTATTCACTCCGAATATAAAATATCCAAATACAGATAGATATTTACGCAAAAACATAAAATCGACCAACACTGGCTAGAATAGGCGTTATTAAGTAAGCTGTCTGACCTCTTATAGTATGATTACCTACATTTTAATTAACTTTAAATATTCGAGAGCTTTAACGGAGTTCTGTTGAGTCCATATTTTCTTTAATTTATGACCGCAATTCTATATAACATTAAAAAAAATAGATTTTACACGGTAGCCTCGATACTTTCTAATAGAAGTTTAATTTCAGATGCTGATTATTTTACAGTGAATAAAACTGGTCCTTTTGATCTGACAGAATTCATGGGCATTATGTAACTTAGTACAAGTTACTATGCAGTGCAAATTAGGTTAGGTCTTAAAAACCAATCTGTTTGAAAGGGGTTTATTTAATTATAATAATAATTTAAAATTAGTTTTAAATTAAACCATTGCGAGTCGAAAATGATGGGATGGGCGTAGGTCTCGATGACGGAGAGTAATGGCGTAGCAAGATTTTCTTGACATTCGGACACAAAAAATCATATTAATTTATGTCAAGAAAATATATAGCAGTAATATTTTTGCACGACATAATTAATCGTGAATCTTTGAGTAAACATTAGTTAAGGTTAAATTAAGATTTTCACACAAGTAAGTGCTACTTATATCGAATTTTATCAAAATTATATTATCTTATTTGTCATAAAAATGTTTAATAAATATGAGAGATAGGCGCACTATGGGGCATGTCACAGTAATAAAATGATACCTGCTTTGTGCCAGTAGATAGATAAATGATTTTGTTTTTTATCTAGAAAGCGGAGCCAATCGTTACACTATGTTAAATTTAGTTTTGTTCGTTTCTATTCATTAAGCACATCATTAATCAACACCAAACTGTATGCTGTATTATTGTATGTAAACTATAATGTATACATACCTAGTTATATTCATAACCTTTCAGCCTAGCAAGTTCTCACGCTGCGGTAGACTCTGACCCAGCATTTTCTTATCAGTTAGCCCATCCGGGCGGTTGTTATTGTAACTGTAGCTCGTAAGTTAGTTTTAAGTTTCTATTGTGTGGGAATTAGATAAAAGGTAGGTAGAATTAAGCAGTCTTGCATCGAACTCTGTAAGCTCAGGTCGTAGATAATAAAATCTTATTTTCGACTTGTTAAACATTAATTTTATTACTATTATTAAAAACCTAATCTCTCGCTCCCGAAATCTAACTGGCGCAGCCGGTAGGATTGCTGGTTGTTGCCTCCGTGAAAGTTCGCGTGTGTAAAAGCTGTGAAAAGTGAAAAACTCACGTTGAAAAGCATTTCGCGAGTGGTGACTATACTTAGAGTTGTTGTTACTTAACCTCAGTGCGGCGCTCTATAACGGCAATCCTCGAACCAAATAAATAAGTTTAGATACCGCGTAAAATAACGCAGGTGAGCAGAGATGGTGCTAGTTTATAAGGCGGTTGGACAGTGAGTACCCTTCTACTTCCCTTCCAATTTCCCTGCACATTTTTGTTAATAGAATTTTAACTTGTG
This sequence comes from Acronicta leporina, assembly GCA_947256265.1. Taxonomy (NCBI): domain Eukaryota; kingdom Metazoa; phylum Arthropoda; class Insecta; order Lepidoptera; family Noctuidae; genus Acronicta; species Acronicta leporina. The sequence continues at coordinate 2,512,172 of OX366517.1, read as the reverse complement.
TGTATTCTTGTGTTGATAAATATAAGTATAAGTGTCTTTCTTTAGTGTGATTTTTATAAAATCTGAAAATTCATATGAAAAATGTTTACATAAGTAATTATTATAATTTATTTTTGTAAAAATACAAATAAAAAAAAAAACAATTTACATTTACCAAGATTATAGTGAATAATATCTTTGCTATATTAAAGTAGTAATATTCTACATTTTCTTTTATAAGTTTTTCATATGATTTAGAATTTAACCTTGCAATTTTAAAATCAAATTGCTTTACCATTTTATTTACGTTTTTTTTATTAACTATACTTATATATATTTTACTTTAAACTTTAATATAACATAAAAATGAATCAAGGTCAAATTCCCTTATCTGCGGCGGCAGCTGCGCCTGCTTGCTCGCCAATATCGATGCCTCCGCCGGAGACAACGATACCCCGGGATATACTAAGACTAATTCCTGAATATAGCGGTGAAACTAACCTACTTAGTTTATTTTTACGGAAGTGCAAATATGTTATCGAAAGGTACCATGGAACCGTAGAGCGGAACGAATTTTTAATGCAAATAATTACGAGTAAATTAAAAGGGAAAGCGGCAGCCCTTATTAGTGAAAGAGGCGAGTTTGATACTTATAATGAATTAAAAGCCTTGTTGATCCAACATTTTGGCGATCCCAGGAGTGAGGAGTGCGTAGCCATAGAGTTAGAAACCATAAAAATTAAGCATAATGAATCATATTTGGAATTTTGCAGTCGTATACAGGACACTCGTGCGATATTAATGTCAAAAGTTAATCAGAATAGCTCCTTATCATTAAGAGAGGCTAAGCGTGTGATTTATAACAATACTTCACTTAATGTATTCCTTTATAACTTTATAACCAGAACACATGGTGCGGATTGTTCGAATTAAAAACCCGAATTCATTGGAAGAGGCATTAAAACACGTCCTTGAAGAAGTTAACTTTCAGGAACAATATAATCTACGCAGTAAGATGTTGCAACACCGTCCGCAAAATTCATTATTATCACCCCGCGATAAAGGTCTCGTCTTTAATTCAACTAATCTGAAACCTATTTTAACACAGCCTCCATTACAATATAATAATAATTTCAGGCCCCTCTCAAATCAACCTCAATTTAAATTCGGCATACCTAATCAAAATCTTGTACGCCCAAATATGCCAAATCAACAGAATGGTTTCCGACCTCAATTTAATCAGTTTGGATATAGACCCCCGGTTCAATTTGGGTATAGACCACCTGTCCTTGGCCCTAAGCAACCTCAACAATTTGGTTACAGACACCCTCAACCTTCAGGCTACCAACCACCCAAAGCTCTCTTGAACGATCGTGACGTGACTATGAGAACTGCCCCAACACCCGCTAAGCCACAACAAGGTTTCCCTGTAAATGAGCTCTATGCTAGTGACGAGCAACAATATTACGATTCAAACGATACTTACAATGATTACACTTATTATAATATGACGGCTGACTACGACTACGACTATACAAACAAGTATTCTAGTGCTGGTGGTGTAGATCAGTACCCCGACCCGGAATACGCTGAGAACGTAAATATCCCGCAATATACTGAAAGTAACAAAGATACAAATGATGTGCAAAATTTTCAAATAGATTCGATTCAATTATACCAGAAATGATAGAGCTTAATTATGACGCTAACTTAAGACATCCTTATATATATATCCCCGATATAGATGGTAAATTCATGTTAGATACAGGAAGCACGAGGTCTTTCATAAGCCCCGAAAAAACTGAAGAATATTTTGCTGAATCAAAACAGTATGAACCATTTACAGTCACAAGTACGCATGCTTCTAGTATTCATCATGAAGTAGCTAACATTCCTCTTTTTTCGATTTTCAATGAAAGTGGCTACCATAAATTTTATATATATAATGTTGACAATAGGTTTGACGGACTGATTGGAATGGACCTTATGTCTCGACTTAGCGCTGACATATGTTTGAAAGACAAGACACTAAAAACCAATGGTGTTAACATTCCCATAATATATAACAGCAACCTCGAATTTCAATTAAATCCGCGAACGGAACATCGAGTAAGACTGCCTGTAAATCAGAAAGATGGTCTTGCTGTTTTAGATTACAAGCAGTTTCGGGATGGTGTCCGAATGCCAGCCGCAATTGTTAAATGCGAAAACTATTTTGCCTCCACTATCATACAGAACACAACTGACCTTAGATTGAAATTGACCATTACAGCCCCTTTCACGGTCACTGAATTCTATAATGACGAGTGTATAGTAAATACTACTACTGACTTGACAGACGTTGAGATTGACTCTCTACTGACAAACAATTTATCAAAATTACGACTGGACCACTTAAATCACGAGGAACGTGATACAATAAATAAATTATGCGAAGAATACAAGGACATATTTTATTGCGACGAGTTGCCCTTGACCTTTACAAATCAGGTAAAACATCACATAAGGACCACAAATGAAGACCCAATTTATATTAAACCATACAGACAAATACCAGCACAAGCTGAGGAAATCAAACGTCAGGTCGAAAAGCTTCTCAAAGACAATGTGATTCAGGAATCACATTCGCCATGGAGTGCCCCTGTTCATTTGGTTCCCAAAAAGGCAGATGCTTCCGGTAAGGTGAAATATCGAATGGTTATAGATTATCGCCGACTCAATGACATAACGATCGACGATAAGTACCCACTTCCCAACATATGCGACTTGTTTGACAAACTAGGTAAAAGCAATTATTTTACAACGTTAGATTTAGCTTCCGGTTTCCACCAAATAGAAATTTCTGACACTGAGAAAACAGCCTTCTCTACTCAAAATGGTCATTACGAATTCCTCCGTATGCCATTTGGCCTGAAAACAGCACCGGCGACCTTCCAACGCACGATGGATAATGTGTTAAGGGGGTTGCAGGGTATACATTGCCTAGTATATTTAGATGACATACTTATATATTCAAACGGATTAGTAGAACACACTCAAAAGTTACGTGCCGTGTTTGACAGACTTCGTCAAACGAATCTGAAGGTCCAATTAGACAAATCTGAGTTTTTACGTAGGGAAGTGCAGTACTTAGGACATACACTGACTAAAGACGGCCTTAAACCTAACAATGACAAAATACAAGCAGTTCTTAAGTACCCCATGCCACAGACACAGACAGAAATAAAACGATTCTTAGGTTTCCTAGGTTATTATAGACGGTTTATCAAAGATTTCTCTAAAATCACGCAGCCACTAACAGCTTGTCTTAAAAAGGGTAAGAAAGTAGTTATCGATCAAAAATATACCGAAGCTTTCGAAAAATGTAAAGAACTTCTTATTAATTCCCCAATCTTACAATACCCTGATATGACTAAACCGTTTGTATTAACGACTGACGCGTCTGAAGTAGCAATCGGCGCTGTACTATCACAAGGCCCTATAGGCGGTGACAAGCCGATAGCCTATGCCAGCAGGACCTTGACGGATACTGAAAAAAGATATAGTACTATTGAACGCGAGCTATTAGCAATAATTTGGGCCACAAAACATTTTAGACCTTATTTGTATGGACATAAATTCGACATTTACACTGACCACAGACCGTTAGTTTGGTTATACCAACTTAAGGAACCTAATAGCAAGTTAACACGTTGGCGCTTGCGCTTGCAAGAATATGACTTTTGTGTCATATATAAAAATGGGAAGCAGAACGTGAACGCAGACGCATTATCTCGCATTAGACTAAACGCATTAGGAGCTGATGTACCCGACGATAGCTCAATGATTGTTAACGTAGACGAGAAACAAAAAAGACTGCATAGTTATTTGGAAGATGTCACTAAACGAATTACTGACGTTTCAAAACGGCGGAGTACTGACGACTCGACTATATCAATATCCGACTCTGAAAGAACGGCGACAGCCAGTCCTATAACGATTTCAGACATAGTTATGGTTGAACAACCATCAAATTACCCCATACCAACTGAATCTACTTCTACTCAAACAATTCATTCGGCTAAAGATCTTGAATCTTACGGAATACCTATCTTAAATGAAGCAATAGATACAAAGCCAAACCAGATACTTGTTTTTAGCTGGTTCCGTAATGAAATCCAGATGAAAGATATATCTAGAGACAAACAAAAAGTACTAGAGGTATTTCTGCCCCTACACAACCCTGAACTTATTAAAGACTTTTTAAAGAAACATATAAAGCCGAAAACTAAATACTTCATTTACTTTGAGAATCCCGAACATAGAAAAGATTTCAGCAATATTATTGTATCATTATTTAAAAAGGGTATGGTTAACTTCTACGAATGTACTGAGCGTGTGGTTTATGTTGAGGATGAACAGGAACAAAGAGCTATTGTGGTTAAACTACACGAAGGCAACACTTGCCACCGTGGTATTACAGAAACTATTAAACGAATCCGACGTACCTATCATTGGCAAAATATGAACGAAACCGTTTCCGCCATCATAAATTCCTGTGAACAATGTAAAACTTCTAAATATGATAGAAAACCTATCAAACCTGTTCTTCAACTAACACAGACCCAAAATGCACCCTTTCAAGAAATATTTATCGATTTGTTTACCATAGAATCCAAATACTATTTGACCTTAATTGACGCTTTCAGTAAATTGGGGCAAGCCATAGAAATTCCTTCTCGTTCAACACCTGAAGTAGTAAGAGCACTTATGAAATACTTTTCTTTTTACGGTATACCACAAAAAATTAGTTCAGACCCTGGAACTGAGTTCAACAATGAATTGTTTAAAGAACTGACAGACTTGTATAAAATTAAATTTCACATAGGTACACCCAATAACCCGAATTCTATGGGATTGATCGAACGTTTTCACTCCACAATAATAGAAATGTACCGATTGGCTAAATATGAAAGAAAATTTACAGATGCAGCATCTGTAATGACCTATGCCGTCATGGCCTACAATAATACTATTCACAGCGCTACAGACTTATCACCATTCGAAGTTGTGTTTGGTCACACAGAACTAAATTCCACATTTGACACTGATTTCGACAAAGCCTACAAACAACAATTAATTAACGACCACAAGAAAAGAACCCAATCACTTTATAAATACCTTTCAGAAAAGCTAAAATCCCGTAAAGAAAACATTATTAACAAGCGAGCTGGCGAACCGCAACCAACTTTAGAATCAGGACAAACAATTTTCGCTAAGGCTGTTAATCAAAGACAAGCCAAAGATAAACCTAGGTTCCAAAAAGCTGTCGTAACTGGGCAGATAGAACGCAATATAATTCCAATAAAACTTAAAGATAGGGATACAAAAGTCCCAATTAAAAATATAAAACGTCCTTCACAAGTGGTGTTTACGCCTGGCGATATAGACAACGACGAACCAGGCTGTTCCAAACCAGCATCCCCCAAACCAGGCCCTTCAAGCAGTAAAGATTAATCAAAATCCACGTCACCGATCTTTCTTACAATGTCCAAAAAATATTCGGAATAAATCTACTGTGATATCTGAAATGTTGGATCACTTTCTGAACACTACCGAAATAAATGATGAAAACACTAAGAAAATTAATGCACGTATCACATTAATTGAATATCTTGTAAAAGGCCTTATAAAAAAGGGGAAAAATCATAGCTACTATACAACCTATGTATTTTGATTAGGTACTTAGTTTATATTAACTTTAGGACTGTCTATGTAAAACTTAGTGAATAGAAACAGCATTAGCATTCAGTAAAGTGTCTATTCTACATAAGTCTGATAAAAATTGTGCTGAATTATTAGAATTGTTGAAAATAGAGGGATCATTCTCTGTAAAATCTTACTTTAAAGATAACGAAATAACCTTTATCATTGAAGTTCCACTTATTGATAATGTAACATATTATAATTATTACAAATTGTACTCCTTTCCTATGTCCGACGATTCCAGCAACCATACAATTATCGTTATCCCTGAATTTCCTTACCTATTAGTAGAAGGTGTCAATATCGCCCGATTGAGCAACCAATTCAGGAGATTACAGTTAAGGAATACCTTTGCTCTGAAGATAAACTCGTTCAATATGCAGAGGAAACCTATATCGAACAACTCATGAAATATCACCATAACCTTTCACGCAGTTTACCACGCCAGGTAAACCAAGGTCTGAAAACCTGAAAATCGAACGAATTACCCCAAATAGTTGGATAGTACACCCCAAATATAACAAAGTCATACATGAAACTTTTGATAATGACGATACAAAGCAGCGTATACGGGGAGCATACATCGTAACCAAAGGAGAGCAATGCGATGCCTGCATACATACTATACAAATTCAAAGGCGGCGTTCATACATACTCTCTAAGGACGGGATACATGCCTGTGCCCGTTTTATACTTACGTGGGAACATACCGTAATAGCTGCAGATACTGAACCTGTGGACTTAAAAGCAGTTAAACTGGACGATATTCGACATTTGAACTACATACTGAAGCAAAGTGTACCAGTGTAAAAAGTGTAACAAATAGTATAAGCCATTTATTCGTTGTACGCGATCGTCATCTTAATTAATGTTGTTAGTTATAATTCTGTTTAAGTAATTTCCTGTATAGGCAAAGCTTCTTAAGAAGCAGGATTGTCATTTATTATTGCCCTTATTATTAGTTAGTTTACCTCAATAACTTCATTATATTCGTTAATAATTAAATAACATTTTGTTCAAGGGACCTTACGAAGTTCTCGGAAAAACGCTGCCTTTCCGATAACTTCAGTCCAAGGGGGGAGGAGTTATATTCATAACCTTTCAGCCTAGCAAGTTCTCACGCTGCGGTAGACTCTGACCCAGCATTTTCTTATCAGTTAGCCCATCCGGGCGGTTGTTATTGTAACTGTAGCTCGTAAGTTAGTTTTAAGTTTCTATTGTGTGGGAATTAGATAAAAGGTAGGTAGAATTAAGCAGTCTTGCATCGAACTCTGTAAGCTCAGGTCGTAGATAATAAAATCTTATTTTCGACTTGTTAAACATTAATTTTATTACTATTATTAAAAACCTAATCTCTCGCTCCCGAAATCTAACTACCTACATATATGTTTTCTACATCATAAGAATATGATGAACCCGCAGGTTATAAAGTCTGCTGAAGAATTATTATAACATGATTAACATTAGGAAATTGCTTTTTTTATGAATTGCAAAATACAAGACGTAATGGAATTACTTCAATCTTTTATTTTTTGAGGAAATTTGATTTGAATACCGGTTTGGACCATGACTGTGTCTCGTTAGTATCGATTTTTAACACTATGTAAGTAGAGTAGTCATGCAATGCTAAAATGAAAAACGTGTATAGGTAGTATATGTACTTGTTTGGCGTTAAAGATGTAATCTAATTAGATACAAGTTGCTACTGAGTGTCATTCAAGTTATTAATAGTCGCTTTCGTATTATACGTATCATTGCATCAGTTTTTATCACTTTTGACATCAAACAATCTTACAAAGTTCCATAGTTTTAAATCTTTAAAACTATGAAACTTTTACTTTTAATTTTGACATTTTTACGTTGATTATTATTACTTGAGGAATAAAGAAATCGCGTCCTAAAAAAATCACATTTTAATGATAGGTATGATATGATATAATGATTTATTTATCGTAAGACTATGGTGGGTGGCCAATTCCTATTATTATTTTATTCACCTACATAATGCGTAAGCAAACGACGAACGACGGTAGGCATACAATTCTGAGTATCAACACATTATTACTAGATACTACATATTAACGACCAATCTGTAGGTACCTATCGCGGGCGAAACTTTTTTTTTTTTTATTATGGCGTCACACTTTTTGTGTATTTGCCAGTGTCAAGTATTATAATAATCAAGTAGGTAATAATTATTTCCCATCATGGGATTGTACTATGGCACCACACTTTGTGTTCGCCAGTGTCAAGTATAATGTTCAGTTGCCCCAATAAAACGGTAGAAACTTTATTGAGGCTTCGATGGAGTTTAGGTGTGAACCCAAAAAGTCGCGATTTTCAATTTTATATCATTTGCCTACACTCTCACACGTTCACGAACACTTAATGGTTAATTATCCACCATAATTACACATTAAACTTCGGACAAATTCAAGTTTTGAAAAATAATATAAAATCGACAATGTGCACTTTTCATTTTCCCGCCTAAAAACCCGGGCGAAACTTAAAATGTGTCACTGTCAATGTGTCAAAAAGCACTATTAAAGTGGAAGCCAATTTATTCGTTGTAAAATATATTTGATATAAAACATCTTGACGTCGTTCAGGAATTTTCATAGTCAAAATATTTAATGATGTGTGAAAATATAGGGCGGTGACTAAGAGTTCTTTTTTAAAACGAGATAAGGTATTATTAAGCTGTTAATTATTTGCGACAGAATGGAAATATCAACAGTTGTCGCTGGCATCCTGTTCTTTTTATGAAACGATTCCGAACTCCCACGCGACGTTTAAAGTCAGTATTTTTAGGAACAAACATTATCATTACCCTCGATTTAGGAGAGGACAGAAAAATATTAGAACAAATCCATCAGTATTAACTAATCAAGAAATGTGTCCAATTTTGAATTGAGTTTGCCCCACTATGAGTTCAAAATAGACGTGTTTAAAATGACTATCCTCTAAATAAGAATTAATACTTTTATTTAAAACATGTTATTGTCGTCGCATCTTACAAAGATAATACATATATATAGCTAATAGTCGATAGCATGATCAAGTAGGTTCTTGTAAGGACCTTTGCCAGTAGTCTAAATCGCACTAGAGCAATGATCCATTACACAGTGAGACGTTTAGTGAAAAAATTGGTCATAATAAAATAGTGTAATGAATTTCTAGTTTTGTTTTCTATAGCTTAATATTTAAACAACTGATTTTACGACGTTATTCTTAATAACTAACATAAATTGCTCGAACACTGAGTCGTGTTGGATAATCATTAAAACCATCATGCGTCTCTGGACATCCTTTGACATTCACGTTTCGCGTGAGAAAACAATCATCAGTTTTTGCTCAATATAGTAACTATGTAGTATAAACAACATCCATGTAAGGTGACACCTTGAAGAAGGGTAATGTGCCACACACATAGCGTATAAGAATATTATTACGAAAAATATAAATTGTTTTGTAAGTTTCTGACTGACTGCCTATGAGAACTCTTTCATCTACGCTATAAAAAAAGTAATTAAAATCTGCGTTCTCAATTTAAAAAACGAAATTTAATGAAAAACTTAAGGATTTGCGTATTATACATCAAAGAGGGCTTTGCAATAGAATAATGCCGATGTAGGTTAAGACATAATATACATTATACACTAAAGCAGACCTGTAAAGTAAGGTTTCAGTGAACTAGGACATACGGATTTGTTTTATAACTAGGCTTAGGGTTGTCAGTTGATAAGTAGAGAGCTTAGATTCACTACGAACGTATTAGCAGATGCGAGTATATCCCAAATTATATAAGTATTCAGTATAATTATGTTCGCCTCAAAAAGACCCTGCCACTTTTTGAGGCAGGCCTGTCCTAAATTTTGTCAATTGAAATTTCAACTTGAAGAACCCTTTCATAAGTTACTTGACGTGAGATTCTGAATTCAATATGGAGATTCTTTTATTATTAAAATGTTATGGCCTGTGTTAAGAAAACCTAACTACATTCAGAAATATGTCTAAATAATAATCTAGGTGTAAATCATTGTTTTTAATTATTTGGCAAAGAATAAAGGTTCAATGAACGCATCTGTATGTTAGCAATAAGTGTCATAAAAAATATATTTCATAAAGATGTTAGAAATGTCCAATTAATTCGACATAAAACTACAAGAGTGAAATAAATTCAATGTTCAAATGATTTGTAGTCGTATAAAATAATAAAAATGTCTCATTTCGAAGCTTACTCAGTGCATAGTGTGCATTTTTTACGACTAGACAAAAATATTACACATTTTACCGTAATTCGCGATTATTCTAATCTTCTTTTACTGCCTGGTTAATAACCGAAAATTAAGTCAATGGCATGTAAATAAGAGTGATGATATCTTAAAGTAAGTCTAAGTCTAGCCCAACATTGCAATTTTTGCTCAGATACGTTAATTTTAATGGCAAATCACAATTTTGATTGTCATTCTGCACCTTATGACCTCATCGTCATTTTGACAACAAGGTTTGTTTCTTTCAAACCAAGGTCGAGTGCAATGTTTCTAGTAATTACTCAGTATTGGAGGAATTCATCAACAAAAGAATAAACATGGACTCGGTAACCGGTGACGTAACACGTCACTGTATTTTTAATTTAATTACTTTGGGATTAATTTTGTATTTAGCTGGCATAATTAGCAGAGTTGGATGCGATGAGTGGAGATCTTAATTATAAAAAATAGTATTTGAAATACGTAATATTATGTTAAAAAATGGAAACGGATGCAAGGTAATTAATAATATGCGTTCTCAAAATTGTTACAGTTGAAGCACACGTTAAAGCAAGCAAGTTCAGTTATTTTAAATCAACATTATTATTGTATCAATGCATAATAAAAATAAAACTTACAGACGGAAGCCATCCATCGAAAGAATAGCGGAAATACAGCTCTATTAGTTTTTCTCTATGACTATTTTTTTGTGTGTAATCATATTTCTATCTTATTCCTCAAAATAATCTACTTAGGTATACCTAAGTAGATGTTTATGATGAAGTTTAAGTCAGAATCTCCGGCATGTGCCATATAATAAATAAGTAAAAATAAAAACATCACAAATCCCAACCCCAAGCTGCTACTAAAAATTTCATAGAACTACCCAAAATACCTTAACCTGGAAATCAAAACCGCTCTTGCGACCAACAATGTAGCCGTTCGCTTATCTTTCTGCAAAAAATTAAATTTATTTCCATAAAACTATAATTACTAATTCACTCATTAATTATTTAGAAAATATAAATAATTACTTTTAACATCCCATATAGTAGGCAAAGTAGTCTCTGATGACCTTCACTAAGAATATTGTGATTATTAAACCAATTCAGCACATTTTATTCCTCATCTAGTAAAGTATGTAATTAGATAAAAATCACTTAACTACTCACACTCATTATGGGTAATCTGAACAATTATCCATATTTACGATGTTTTTAACGATTATCGTGCCGGTAAGTAGCCATTAATTATGAATGAATTAAAATAGTATCGCGTTCTGCCACTCTACTTTTGCAAGTAAGTAATGTTATTCTGGTTTATTCTCGAAAAATAATTTATTCGAAGGGAAATCTGTTTATTTTTTGTCCAGAAAAATGATAATTAATGCGCAATATGCGATACGTTTATCGATAAAATATCAGTACCAGAACGATGACAACGATTATAGGCTTACGAAATGATAGTAAGTATTCGTAGTTTAAAAACGTAATATGTATTTTGCTGTGATTCGGTATTGATCCTCTGTATTTTTATTTTTATTAATTGCAAGATATTTTATTATACCTACATGTACTAAAATCTCCCACCATTGCCCATAGTATTTTTTTAAATATTTATATGACTGATGTTACGTCACATCCGAAGTTTTCCAAATGATTTGAAGGCTGTCAGGGTTCCATATTCAAAATCATAGACTGTCTCGAATGTACCGCTTCATTTTTTTTTTGTGGAATTAGATTACATTAGTCACGTTCCGCGACGCGCATTAATTAATAGTGTTAATGAACTTAACAAAATAATAGTTGTTACTACCTACTCAACTAGATATTCTTATATAATTTCTGAGATGATTATTATGTGAAAGTAAAAAAAATTAACAGACTATTATTTTTAAGAAAATAAGAGCAAGCGGAATTTTCTCGTTTTCATTAAAAATAAAAGTATAATTTTACTTTTATTTCACCACGTGCGCTTAATAGCTTCCATGTGTTATCCTTCGTTGTAATCTTCCGATTCGCAATAATATATTTTTGCAGATAAAGTAAACAGAATACCGACCCGATTGAATTGCTTTGTAAGAAAACTTAGAACTAAAATCTAGGTCAAACTTTCTTGTTTTTTTTTGTCTGAATTTTATTATAGTTGTCTTGATTTATCATTGGAATGTCCTTACTCTTCCTCATGAATGTTATCTTAAAGATATAAGGTAGGAATTTACAGGTAAAAACATAGATAAACGCCACTAGAATGCCAAAGATAAAAGAAAATATATAAAAGAAATATATAAAAGAAAGTCGTGTTAGTTACTGCATTTATAACTCAAGAACGGCTGAACCGATTTGGCTAAAAATTGGTGGAGAGGTAGCTTAGAACCAGGAAACGGACATAGGATACTTTTTGTCTCGTTCCCGTGGGATGTGATGACAGTCCGAATTCCACGGGGGCGAAGCCGCGGGCAGAAGCTAGTCATTAAATAAAATAGATGCTTCGCACGAGTCACGACCAAGTCGATTCTTCTTTTGCGTTCTTCTTGCGGTCATAATTCAGCAATTCGAAAAAAATCTAATGTTCAATTTTAAAAATGTTTTTTTAAAAGCCTAAAGCTGATTCGAAAAGTATTCCAATATTTTTTGTTTCCTAAATACAATCTAATGATCTTTTATCTTCATTCCTATGGCTCTTTGATTTTAAGTATGTAAATATTTTTTAATATTTTATCGAATAAAATTAACAGTGAAAAATAACTTCGTTAGCTGTAAAGCGTATCTAAATTGTAATGGATAGTGAAAATAATTTGCAGTAAAGCTATGAGTTTCGGTTTAATATATTTTGACGAATAGAATGCCAAGGAAAACTTGGCACTGATTCTAATGTTGTGGATATTGATATCATACAATGAGGTTATATCTGATTGACAGTTAAGCCAACATAAAATTATTTATAACAAATGCATATTGTTTTGAAAATAAGTTTTACTCATAACTACATCACGTATTGATGTAGGTAGTCATGAGTAAAATCTATGGTTAATTTTTTTTAATCTTAATAGGTAAAACGGTAAAACGTACGTCAGTTTCGCATTGGTCGCTAGTTTAATAAAAACTATAAGGGTCGGTACATATCTGACGGAAAATGCGTCGCGTTTTATCGGTCGCGTAACGCCAAAACAGACAAATATATGATAAAACATTCAACCTTTCACACCTAACCGATGATGCGTTGGTGCGTCGAGCGTACATATGATGATACGCTCGACGCATTTTCCGTCAGATATGTACCGACCCTAAAAGCACTAATGAAATGTTTACTCTATGTGTAAGGTTCCAAGTTCATGAAGAAGCTATGGTTACTCTTTTAATCGATGGTAAGTTGTTATCGCCGCCCATGGACATCTGCAGCACCCTTTGACTATATAATAGTCAAAGGCAGCAACAGAGAAGTTGCTAATGGTTGCTGAGCTTTAAGAGACCCGAAGGACTGCCAGAGACGCTGCAACCGAGGGCAATATGAAGAACTGAAGCGGCGGTAGCCTAATGGCTAGGGCGTCGGACTTGCGATCATGTGGTTGCCGGTTCGAACCCCACCCATTGCACTACCGACGTGAACCCACTCGTAACACAAGCATTTTAGCTTAGCACGAGGGTTAACAAGAATACTAGTAATGTGTGACCCACATTAAATTTCTAGTAAGCTTTTTTTATTAAAAAAAAATATATTCTAACCCACACGAGGATTCTACTCAGAAATGATAAAATCATCATCATAGCTATAATAGTGGAAGGTATGTAGAGATACACTCCACTATAGTTTTAAATAAGTAATAGATTTCAATCCGGCAGTAATAAATTTGTGGGTAATGTTGATGACTCAATCGTATTAACAAAATTTTCCTTGGGTACTATGAGTCAGTGAGTAAGCTACACAGAAGTTTTCTGTCCCTGTGTTCCTGTTTGAAAAGTACGTAAGTAAAATAGCATTAACATAAATATAAGGACAGGGCGGAACGTACGTTAAAATGACCCCTCTAACATGGCCCCATGGTCCTACTACTTAAACCGTGCTGAATGAACTAATCATTCGGTTGGCTGTCATTGGCAGCGGTCGTACGTTTTCAATTAATTTAATAATTAATTATTTATTTGATTAATATTTTTGTTTAATTTTTGTCCATACCGGATACCATTCGCTTAATAGTATAGAGTAGTTCTAAGAGATGGCGTTAGTGTTTCAGGTTAGCAAACGCGGAAGGCAAATTATTCGGACGGCCATATCTAAGGTCCCAGTTATTTTATCGTACCAAAATCTTTATTCAATGTTATGGTTTCAGAATTATTGTTTTCTGCAGCAGTTCTTGTGTCATTCAGTGCCATTGGATGAACATTCTGGCACTACGGTCCCAGAGCCTGTTCGACAACGGATTAAATAGATCCTTTTTTTAAAAAAATACCGCGAAAACACCTGTAAACGAAGACAAGAATAAGGAAGAGTCATAAAATATTTTTATGAAGAAATAAAGCCATCAAATAGAATCATTTGAATTTACGTCAACATAAAATGACAGCAGTAATGGCGCGAAGTACTTAAATAAAAAGCGCGCGTAAAAATAAACATTTTATGCTAAGGGAGCGGCTAACCTTGGTGATCCGTATGAAGACAGCTGTGATATATTTCATTAGGATTAATTAATATGAATACGTTTTTATTAAATTAATCTGATTATTTCTAACTCGTGACGTTCGTGCGTGTTACTTTTTTTGTCTATTGCCAATGTTGAAGCAAACGCGATATTTGAAGATACAGATATACATTTAGAAACTTATTCTTTAATTATACTAAAATTTTAATTAAGCTGTGGCTCACACTCATTAGAAGTGCTTGTAAGCGCATCTGGTGGAGCAGTGTTATTGGGTTTTGCTATAAAAATCTCTATGGTAGCTTGGAGTTTGGGTTTGTGTCCAATAGCAAAAGTATTAAGTACATGGGACCTAAATATATCGAAAGTGCAGCGCTATACCTCTGCCTAACCCCTCGAAGAATACAGGCATGACCGCAGACCGAATGATAAACATAATTTATACAAAATATCATTATTGACGGCGCAGGGCGTTTGCAATAGCGTCGAAATATAGAAGCCTCAGATAGAAGCTCAAAGAACCAAGGGTCAACAGACAATATTAAAATAAAACTGCTTTCGGTAGATGATGATGCGATGATTAGATTTCAAAAAGTACTTATTTTACTTTTCTATGTGCAGTTTGACGATCTATGACGTCTTTCTGAAGTGTGTAAAGAAATTTTAGCTCATCAAATAGAATCTAATTTCCCGCCATAACAATGTTTGACGATGACAGACATGTATAAACCATGTAATTGGACCTGTCAATCTACTGGTGAAGATCTAAAACAGATTCGATTGAGTTGTTGCATATACAGCTGCTTAGATATTTTTAAAAAAGGAATTTTTGAAAACAACTTCTTTTCCAAACTAAAACATTGATACTTTTTAAATTCGTGCTTATTATTATAATCTTCATCTAATCCAAGGAGGTTCTATTATAATTTGAAATCATAATTTTTTTTCAATTTCGCATAGCCGTCTTATCTCATAGGTATATTTATCACGACATCTATACAAAGATGATCTCTTCATCATGAACGATAAGCCTATTTTACGTTTCGTTTCTAAACTCAACTTTAATATCCATAATTCCAAATTGACTTCCAGCTTGAGACTTCGAAACCTTATATACATAAACAAACAACTGTCAACTGACTACAATAAAGATAGAATACTATTGTAATATTGCTGTTGTACACGGTTTTCTATATAATTACTTGAACAAATAATATGTTTATATTATGAATCATACAATTGTTGCCTGGTGATATTATTGTTTTACCTTATACTAACAAGGGATAAATGCAGCAAATATTATGATTACGGTCGCAGCCACGAATAAACTCATTATTACACCATGGCTTACGGATAAAGAAGAAACAATATGAAGTACCTACCTATCAAACAATCCGTCATGACGTCGAAGAAAAGGGGTCAAAATAAAAGGGTCATATACTAAAAACTGCTTAGTAAACCTCCATTAACTAATGAAATTTTAAATTCTATACCCAGCCTTGTCATTTTGGTGGCAAAGTAAAATAGCACTAACATTTTTTTTTAATCACTCTATTTGAGACATGTTACTACTAAACGTTTTGAAAGTTGAAGGCCCAAATCTCCCAAAAGACCAAAGCTATGAGAAAATGAAACGTAATGGATTATTTATTTGGCTTTGAACCGTCTACTACAAATTGATAGCAAAGCTGAAATAGTAATTATAATAGATAGTATTTAATTAACTTAAGCCGAATGACTGAAAGATTTAATACAAAATCGCGCCATCCTATTTCTATCCGTGAATGAATGCATTATAAAAAACTGCAATGAACTATGAATGAACGAAACACACGTGTATTCGAAACAGCCGATTCATCTAAATAAAACACCGACGGGAAATTAATGATCTCAAAACTGCATTATAATGTTGGCCGGTGAAACATTTTAGCGCACGTGCGGATGAAAAATTCAAAATTCATGAATTCTGTTCGACGTAAAGTGCTGAAAGATTGAATGTTGCGAAATAGCGGTGATGTGAATAGCGGAGATGAATCGTACGATTAATCTTAAGACTTTGGTACAGTGTAAGCAAGATGTTACTAGTAATAAATGATACTGATTATCTATTAAGTACGGAATTATAGAAGATCAAAATTATGTACTTCAGTAATCATACCTGTAGTACTTATGGTAATGAAATCAACACAGTAACTCTGAAAACTAAACTATTTATTATAACTTTAGAGGGAAGAGATAAGAATAAACATGACAATGGCATGGAAAACTGTTAACAACTAAATTTTATTTAACTAACTCTATATACAACGTGTAACAGAAAGCGCAAGACCTCAAACACTTCAATTAGAATATACAGTCGTTATTATAATAACTAAACCCTAGTAAATTTGAGACACGTAAACATATTTCTTTCAAGAAATTAGGTATACCAGCTAAACGCTAAAAAACTCGTGGCAGTATAACTGAGGCCGTATCATGAGGTGTTGTTGCCATAATTTTCCGAAAAAAGAAAGAGAGGGATGCCGCTCTACAAATTAAATAGCGCTATACCATTCTCACAACCTAAAGATGATGGCGATAACACGTCGTAATACAGCCCCTGCAGTCGTATAGCTTAAGTCGTTTAAGCTTATTAATTTTCATGTTGGTCAGTTACTAGTAGCTATAGTAGGAACCTTGTAAGTAGATGGACATAGCTTTGACAGATTCCATATTATTTACATATCGAGATGTCTTCATATGTTTAGTATTGTTTACCACAACAGAAACTGTATTATGTATTATATGTGTACGTTGTGGCCTGTCTAAGTAGACACCTAGTTTCATTTGTCGCTTGATGGTGTGCGTTTTTACCACATAGTTTATTTATTATCTAGAAATGACATCGGGTTCTCAAATAACGTGAATCTTCGTTTAATATAGTCGACCTCGGTCAAACTTGGACATCCTTCAACGTCCTCACATCTTTTTATCGCAATATTGTAACAGTGAAGTTTGTAATTTATTTATTTTAAAAGAGTGTCCATGGAATTTCTTGCCGGATTCTTCTCCATAGGATCGACCTTTTGGAACCGTGGAACTAGAATCATAACGTTTCGAAAACGCTTGTAAAAGCTTATTTGAAATAAAAACATTTGAACTTGAACTTGTATCCAAACTGCGATATAGGCGCGCACACGCAGGCAATAGCAATTTGTGCAAATAGTTTTTAGTTCTCACAACTCGAGCCACTAATGAATCAAGGGGCCATAGTTTCAATTAATAAATGTTTTTTTTTGAAAAAAAGTAACACATATTAAAAAGCGCTTAGTATTCGATTCTGAACAGAGTAAACAGGTTTTGAGCTTATTCTGTTACTGATTGTATAGACCACGTAAATAATCAGAGGAAGAGTCAAATACTATCGAAGTCGTTTATAATGACTAATAATGCACATAGATAAATAACAGTTGTTGAGTAAATGATGGCCATGCTGAGGTTACAGAGGAGTCGAGTGAAGAATGCTTCGAAGATGACCTAAGCGATCAAGGTGCGGCTAATTTTAATGCGAAGACGCAAACGTAAATGTTGTGTTCAAAAATAAACTAAATACCTAAGACAAATCTAGTTTTCAATCAAAAATCATGCTTTCTGCGCTATAGGCTACAAGAAGGAATTCTAGAATATACACCTAAACCGGTTTATGTTAATTTACTAACAAAAGGCTTCTAATAGTTACCAATAACCATTGTTCTGTCAATAAGCGCAAGTGAAAGTCGTATTACATTTTAAAGTATGGACATTGGACATGTTTCCTACATGTTCTATGTAGATGTGATGCGTGTATAAATTCGATAACACAAATGTAAGCAAGTAAAATTCTTGCTTGAAATTATAGGTAATTTCTTCATCATAATCAGAGTATTCGTATTGGCAAATCAATGAGGAGATAGACTTGTACTTGAGATACAAAGCAAAATCGAATATGTAATTATCTTTTTCTATAGTTTTTGGGTATTGTTTCATCTCTCCCTCGCGTTGATGGTGTTGTTAAATTCCTTATAGGTAGCGGATACTATAGTTATCAAACAGAAGCGTTTAACAATGCATTTTTGCATTGAACTCCCACAAATTCATCACTGACCTTCCGAAGCTCGAATAAATATAGTTTAAAGTTTACATACACCATCCATATTGTTATGAAGAGTTCCTTTATTCTATCACGTTGGAATATAAATATTTTCTTATAACGTTTTGTTCCGTAAACAATTTCATCATTGATCTGTCCGTTATTGCGATATTCGAGATCATCATTTGCATCCACCGTGTTGATTTTTTATTGTTCATTTGCTTGTTGATGCCATAGTCGATTGTTAACTAACAATAGATTGTCTTATGTCATTCTAGATTCAATACAACATACAAATATCATAAAAAATGCACTAGATCATGTTAACAAAGGCATTCGTAAAAACATGTTTGTTTTACGATGTCATGAATACTGATTTCATCGTAGAAGACTGTAATCATATGAAAATAATATCCTTACACAAACATTTTAAGAATGTACGTCATAAAACTTGAATTTTGAAGTAATTAAAATCAAAAGGTAGTTCCATATATCAATCCGATCATCACGTCTCAGTTTACGTTACATGGTATTTTACACGCAAAGGTGACATTTATGACACTAAGGGCCTCTTGCACCAACTTCTGAAATATGTTTAAATTGACACAAAATGACAATAGAAAATTGTGTTTAAATACAATTTAAACACATTTTAGAAGTTGGTGCATGTGGCCCTTAGACTGGACCGAAGTTATCTATATTAATAATATTGAATATTTTTTGCAATATCAGAGGAGTTGCTAGGGCATTGCCGAGCCGTAAGAGCCCTTACGAACTGCAGACTGCCTGATAGAGTACTGTGAGTTGGTACTGGTAAAGGTAGCCGCCAGTCAGTCAAACCCCAAGTCTTATCACCGAGCAAGTCAGATATTTTCTCATCTCTTCCAAGGCACCGATCTAATCTCCGATGGCAGCAAGGAGTGTTGTGATTTTAACCCGTAAAACACTTATAAATACACTTTTTCGTGTGACTGAATACCTTCAAAGCCGAACTTCAGAGGAACAGTTATATAATATCGTCATTATTATACTTTTCGTTGTGACAGCATTCACACGTATCGACATAATAGCATTCACATGATCAATCGATCACAATGAGTGCATTGTAATGGCGCTAGCATGAGCGCTCTACCATATTTGTTAGTACAGAGAAACATATTTGCTTTGACGCCAATTAACTAGAGAAACTAAACAGCGGTGTTTACTTTTAAATGGTAGGACTTCAACGTATGGTGTTTACCGGGACTTTGTTCGTAGTCACGTTTAAGGAAAATACTCGAATATTGTGTTATTGGAGCTGTGACCGTGTGGCCGTTGTTCCAGAAATGTAAGTGTTGTTTCAATGGTTTGTTTCACGTTCACACCTCGTCGTCGACTGAGAAGTGTAGATTCAAGAATGGTGAATAATCGTACGTCATAGCACGAACACAATCCAATAATACTGATTATTGAGAGGAATGGAAGAATCTAATAAATGTAATCAGTCTTCCAATGTGTGGTTAGTACACGTATGAAAAGGAAACTTTTTCAAAGACAAAAACACTGCCAAGGATTCTCACTTGTTTCTGTCTTTCCTCTTGCTATTTGTAAAGTTTTGCTCTATAATTTAAAGGAATTAGAATATTTTTATATAATTTTATGGGACACTTGCACCAACTTGATAAATGTGTTTAAATGGTATTTAAACACAAAATTTGTATGAAAAATTGTGTTTAAATATAATTTAAACATATTTAAGAAGTTGGTGCAAGTGGCCCTAAGTATTTGTTTCTGGATACTTCCTAATTATGACCGTAATGAGACCCCAGTGCGATAAAGAGCCTAGTTTATTGACATTATCAGGAACAATCCGTCTATTAAACAATTTCGACTTCGTCACGACTAATTGAAGTTACTATCACTCCAACAAGACGGACCTTATTATTACTAACAGCAAGGAGATTTTAGCACTCTGAAAGGGCTACTAAGTAAGCCTGGGTGCAAGGTTAAGCGGCGGTTTCCGCGGCCAGTTTGAGGATGGGTGACCATTCTTAGTACATAGAGGCTTACCATGCCTCAGAGAAGTCATACGAGTGCCTATACTGATTTCTGACACCGCGAATATTATTCATTGGAATAAAACCACATTAAGTTTATATGTAGAGTTATGTTATATCTGTACAAAATACATTCAGATACAAAATAACTTATAGAACTGCTACGCTAGAGGTCCTGGGACCGATTCCAGGTAGAGCAAAGCAGGTATTTTTGGGTTTTTCTATGAAATTGACTTTAGCAGCGCGAGGTTTGGATTTGTGCCCGGTTAATAGCAATAATACAGGCGTGATGGTATGTCTATCTATGCTTACTTACTTAAATCACGTAGTATTAAGACACATTCTTAAGAAAGGTATTCCAATAATTCCTAACCAGTCATAAATGCCTCTGGATAGTATTTTCTTTTTTCAAACCAAGCGGTTGACTCAGAATCGCGAAAGCATGACTCAATTGGTACGCGTTCTCGACTTCTCGTACATACCGTTGATTATTGAAACCCGGTACAGCAGTTATGGAATGAGAATAATGAATTTGAACAACTGCTTCACTCGAGACCCTGGGTTCCATTCCCAGGTCGAGTGAATTATTTTCTGATGGTAAGTTGTCATTGAGGTCTATAGACACCCGTAGCACCAGAGAAGTTGTTGATGCGGTGGTTATAAAGAGCTCTGCAAACACGCTGTTTGAAGATCGCAGCATAGGATAACCTCAGGAACATGTTTTGACGAAGAGAGTCGATGGTTGTGCTCTATCACCCAGAAAGGCCAAGTCTAGCAGTGGACGACTTAATATGCTGATGGTGATCACGATTGCCGAGAATAGGTTAGATTTTAGCAAGTGTGCTATTTCAAATGTGACTGAAATTTTAACATCTGATAAATATTAGGAACTTCCCAGGTGGTGTTACGAATAGTTACGATCTGACAAGAGTTCGAACGAGGTGCTTGGATTCCAACTCGAGAGCTTTGACTTGTCAGGCCAATAGCCACCTCACTAGGCAATCACTGCACTTATTATAAAATTGAAGCGGCGGTAGCCTAATGGCTAGGGCGTCGGACTTGCGATCATGTGGTTACCGGTTTGAGACCACCCATTGAATCACGTGAACCCAATTGTAACACAAGCATTCAGCTTAGCTCGAGGGGTTAATAAGAATACTAGTAATGTGAAACCCATGTTACTAGTAAACTTAAAAAAAATGAAATATCAGTATTAGCACACCTGAGAGGGTAATCAATCAAAAGATTTCATACGGAAAAGGATAAGATCCCACTTTAAAAAGCCACAAGGAATTCAATTTCCTAAGAAATTAACGACATTCATTATAAGCTCACCACGTTGTTAATAAAACTGGACGTGGGCGGTGCCCTGAAAACCACGATAGATAGCACCATGCATCATGTTGGCAATGAAGTATCGACGTGGATCCAGTGCCAACTGCTGAGCACTAATTTCGCCTAAAATAGTTGCTTACATACAAGGGAAATTAATATGCCGCGTGTGTTTGTTTCCTACGATTATTCCAAACAATCGTTTGTTAATATTTATGTCTTTCTGGCTTCTGGCGGAATACAGCATTGTCTTTGTTCATTCTGATAGATAAAAAAGTTGTTAGTTTAGTTCGTTTTTCAATTTACGCCCTTTTTAATCTCTGTTTGGATTTTATGTAGATTATTCTATGCTGGTCTGGCTGTATATAATGTGGATTTGACAATAGCTCTTATCACAATATTGGGCAGAGTAGTAAAACGTTAGAGCCTTTTTTATATCTACCACTGAGGTGGTAAAACAAGCTTACGGCCCGCATGAACGTAAGCAGTTATCGTAGCCAATGGTATAGTATCCTGGAGGTATCGCTCGCGGGTTGCCGGCCTTGTAAAATCCTTTTCACGCCATAGAAAAGTAGAAGAAATGCGTCATGTTCAGTCACAACATTATTCTGGATTCTAGTTATCAAACTGCGAATGCTAAAGTAAAAACCGGCGTCAAGTTTGTCAAACTTGTTTGACAGCGTGCTTGTATGTTTTTTAAACACTCGAAAATGCGTAAATGGTATTTGACAAACGTTTGATGGTTTACAAACATTGAAGCCACATGGAGCGGAAGAAATATCCACTGGCCAGAGCTAGCAACAATTTACTGCTGCGTGAAAATGATTCAATTTTGTACCTACCATTGGCTAATTAAATGCTGATTTGGCTACTCACGATTTGAGAGAACAGAGAAAGAGAACCGCGGACGAATGCTTTGTTTCCCGTAGCCCCGATGCAGCAGGTACAGAAGGGAACACCGTGTGGTTTTAAGTCGGTAGGTCACCCACTCTGGGTGAAGACCGACACGCCGACGGAAACCCCTGAAGATTTTCCACAAACCAAAAAATGTGAGAAGAGAAAAATATGCACATTACTTAGTAGATATTTTTTATGGTTTGTTGTTTGTACTTAATTGGTTTGTATGGTAGTGGTATTATTGCAATCGTAGTCGATCTACTGTGATCGCCGCTCTATGAGTTACGAGTTCAACGCTAAACCCCGCGGCTGATATAATCTACAAGTGTAGACATATCTGTCACTAGTTATAAATGTTATTTGTTAATATTTTTCTACCGATCGCTACAGTAATCGGTTTGTAGCGGGATAAACTAAATGTTCTGAATTTTGGGATGGACCAATTGGCGAAGAGAATAGGCGGAGGGAAGGGAAGGACAGTGCCAAGATGACGCGACGTACCTATATCTACATATAGAAATAATAATAGGAGTACATACCTAGGTAGCTACTTAGGTCCTAGGATGGCGTCTCGTCTGCAGTTTTACAAATTGTGCGGATCGATATTGTCTGTTCAAGTTCAAGTTCAAATGTTTTTATTTCAAATAAGCTTTTACAAGCGTTTATGAAACGTTGTGATTCTAGTTGCACGGTTCCAAAAGGTCGATCTTATGGAGAAGAATCCGGCAAGAAACTCCATGGACACTCTTTTAAAATAAATGAATTACAAACTTCACTGGTACAATATTGCGATAACAAGATGTGAGGACGTTGAAGGATGTCCAAGTTTGACCGAGGTCGACTATATTAAACGAAGATTCACGTTATTTGAGAATCCGATGTCATTTCTAAATAAAAAACTATGTGGTAACGCACACCATCAAAGCGACAAATAAAACTAGGTGTCTACTTAGACAAGCCACAACGTACACACATTTACAGTTTCTGTTGTGGTAAACAATACTTTCCATATGAAGACATCTCGATATGTAAATAATATGGAATCTGTTAAAGCTATGTCCATCTACTTATAAGGTTCCTACTATAGCTACTAACTGACCAACATGAAAATTAATAAGCTTATATTAGTCTCTAATAATCAACAGTTTCATTTTGCCAGGGAGGCCGCAAATGCATCCGTATCTAACAACCACACATTCTTATCGTTAACATAGTCCTTGGTTTTGTAATAGGCTTTCTTAAGAAGAACAGATTTGACGTGTCTTTTAAATTTCTTGCCAGTGAGATCGGTGACACATTTTGGGAGTTTATTATAGAAACGCACACAATTTCCTAGAAATGATTTATTTGTTTTAGTTAGTCTAAATTTAGGTACCACTATTTTATGTTTATTCCTAGTATTAAGGTTGTGTCTGTACCTACCTATACACTACTAGGTACCGTAAGAGGCACCGATCTTATTTTTGATATTTTTAAGAAAAAATACAATATTCAAGCAGACAATTGACGAATGACTTATGTACATTTTTTATTTTCTTCACTCTTCAAAACAGTTCTACATTTCAAATGGTTGTTTATTCTTTAAATCTGAAACCAGCCAACAAACATCTCCGCCTTTTTGCTGCGATCTCTACAGTACCTAGGTAGGTACCTAAAATGACACATGATTTATGCAGAAGACGAGATAAGCTCATGGACAGTAGGTAGGTACCTACCTACCTACTTATTGGCTTCTGTGGTCACCGTACACCTACCCATAAGTATAATTAGATATTCGATGCATCGTAAAGAATGATATCCATGATAAGGATAAGGTAGGTAACTGTTGCATTAGTCTCGGGGTCGTAAGCGCGACTACATAATAAATAAAAGAATATAATAAATATTATTATAGAAGGATAAGGGAAAGTAATAACATAATAGATATTTTAAATATTTTACATTTATATACGCTAATTACTATAGATTAATAAATGAAAACTTAAGGAAATAAGAATTAAAGAGCTCCTCCTCTCTCATAATTAGTTACCTATTAGTTATTAATGTTGCTGTGCCCGACAGGGTCCATAATTGTTTCTTACTACTATACTTAACACCTGTATTACATTATGGATTGCAAATAAAAATATGAAATATGAAATAAATAAATATGAAATATGAAATACATCGCCAGAGGCTCCGGGTTCGACTACCAGGTTATGTAAATTTTCTATGAGATTCCCGATTTGTGCCCGGTTAATGGGTATCGGCTCGTCTCCTATTACTGGTGACCTAAACATATTGGCAAAATGTGTGTAGATTTAAATGCATCTGCGGTCAACCTACCTAACTCTTCGAGGAACACAGGCGTGATGGTAGGTTAGGTACCTACCTATGTTATGATTGTATATTTCCTTCCTGTATGTACAGTCAATAAGTACCTACATATGTGCCATCTATGTAGGTAGGTTAGGTTACCTAGGTACCTACCTACCTACATTTTTAGATAGGTATGTATAGATTCAGATTAACGAACCAGAGATTATGTAGGTACCTATTGCGTCCGTTCAACCTATATGTAGGTAGGTACCTACGGTTGACTTGCAAATCAAAATCGATCGTAATTCAGTGAATGCAGTTGGGAATGTAAATACCTACCTACTGTAAGTACCTACAGTACCTACCCGTACCCACCTAGGTATGCAGGTAGGGGACCTAGCATAAGTCTATGACCTAGGCAGGTGGTAAGTACCTAAGTCTATCTAAGTATGCAAGCAAGTGAATCGAATGTGATGGAAATCCAAATTACAAAAATACAAAACAATACCTAGGAAGCAAGACGTGTTACTTACTCATTATCATAATAAATTGAATTTAAAATTCAAATAAAATAGGTAGGGACCTGCAAGACTTATTGCACCTAGGTAGGTATTGATGAGCAAAGCTGCTATTTATTTAACGTACTTATGTACACACCTTCCCAGGTGCCCGTCGGGTGCACATTTGCGATAAAATAAATAGGTAGGTATATGTAAGAACCTACCTATTTAACCTACGTGGGAACTGTTAGCTCAAACAATTGGTTGCCTAGAAACGATAACAGTTACGGTAACATCGTTCTCCTAAATAATTAAATTTCCATATTTTACATTTAAAAGCTTCGTCGAGGTTACGTTTACGTTATGACAAGTTCAAAAGCAAACATTCCAAATTCTTAATGTCACGGGGCTCTCGTTCCAGCCGGCCGGATTTAAACAACAAGGGTTCTAAGTTCGTGTCATTAAAATATTAGTAAACAGTCAGGTACTAACGAAATCTCTAAATTGCTTATTCAACCGGCATATAAACTCGCTGTATCAGCCGCTTATCGGTCATTCTGCCGTCATTTCCTTCATGGACCACAACAATTACTTCCAATTAACAACAAAAACACATTCACAATACCAACACACTTAAAAAATATCAATTTCTTCACAATTGGAATGCACTGTTTCAATTTTAAAGTTCGAACTATGGAAGATTTGTTATTGTTTTTTTAAGTTGCGAATTTCACGTTCGTATATTTTATCGCGGAGCGCGCGTACGGCACTGGCGCTAGCGAGCCGCGTGCGTTCCAAATGACAAATGCGCGTCAACGTCAACGGTGAACGGGTTGCCCGATGTTTGTTTACGTCGATTCCGCTCGCTCAAGTTCAAGGGATTAGGCTTTATTGTACGTGTGAACGACCAGTCGAGCCTGACCTTTCATTGTTTGAATTTTTTATCGCATTATATGTCTTGCGATTCTGGTCGAGTTTTTGCAAGCAGTGACGAATGTAAAATAATGTAATGGCTGAGGAAGGCACTCAAGACTAGTGATGTCATTCGCTATGTTGACAGTAACAGCTGATAACAAACTGACGTCCGCTTAAAACAATGGATTGTTATAACATTCTTTGTTTTGTATATGATCAATAATTTAAGAATAGAATTGAAGGGCTTCAATTTAATATAATCTATACTTGCATAAGGCGGATCACCTGTGTTCGCCAAATTCAAATTTCAATCAGTTTTCGAAATTTGTAGGTCTACAACACATTTTATATTCATAGCAGTACTCTTTGCGACTTAAGCTATACAAAATCCACAACTGGTAACGGTGGTAAAATCTTTGCATAAAAATAAATCCAAAAACTTGCCTAAAATTGTTCTAACGCAAAAAATTGTTAATTTATACCTAAGTACTACTTTTAGCTACAATAACGATTATCAAGCTAAGTTTTCAATTATCAGTAATGAGAATACTGTACTTAACTACTACCATGAATCTAGAATACCTATTTGTTAAGTATAGATCTGCAAATTGCGAAAAACCAATTGAAATTTGAATTTGGCGGGTTCAGGTGAACGATCAGCTTTTATCAACTACAGATTATATATTATCTGTAGATAGATGGAGAAGATGTTTTGCTCGGCCCGCTACATTATCTTTTAGTTGGTATTGCATGTCGGTAGGTACCTTTCATCGTGTTTGGAGTTCATGATAATAGTAATAGTAATCGCAACAAAAACTATACTTACCAACAATATTCACAAAAAATCATCATCATGGCTAAGCTACCTACATAATCCCAATTAATATAGGCACTTTTTATCAAATACAATAGTCAATTCCGGAGTCGCATTGCACCTGGCAACACCGCGATCTTCAAAAAATATCGTCTGGTTGGTTGGTTATTGAATAAATAAATAAATTTAAATAACAACTCAATTATTAAAGAATGTACTTAAATGGCTTTTTTCAAGTAAAAAAAAAACATTTAATATTTTTTAATAAAAAGTAAAATCTTAAACTGCCTCGTTAGTCTAGTGGTCTCAAGCGCGACTGCTACGCCAGAGGTCCTGGGTTCGATATCCAGGTCGAGCAGTGTTATTGGGTTTTACGATGACATTCTCGGTAGCAGCTCGGAGTTTGGAAATTGTGCCCGGTTAATGGCAATAGGCTCGCCCCCTATTACATGGGACCCACAGTTCGCCGCGAACTGTGGGTGTGGGTGTACCTTAGTACACCTCTGCCTAACCCTTCGGGGAATACAGGCGTGATGGTATGTTATGTTATGTTTTTTTTAAGTTATTTTTATTTTTTCTATAGTATCTTCATGAAAATATTCTGGGCGCACTGTAGGTACTTATCCATAATATTTCATACGCACGTGTCTGCCACCTGTGCTTCTAATAAATCCAATCGGTTTATAATAACAATTAGGTGGAGGAAACTGGGACATTACTATCTTATCTGAAATATTATCGCGACATTAGCAGTTGATGTTTGCTCGGAAAATATTTTTTTTTATCTGTTCGGTTACCTATATTTTGCGTGACTCATCGATACATAGAAGGAAATTGCATGTTCCAGTTAAATTTAATATTTTACAAAGGTAGGCTGTGTAGTTTTATAATATGAGTAGGTAGGTGCATTTTGCTAGCTTATAAAAAAAGTGGTCAATAATTATTACATTATCTTCTTCGGAACTATCTGTATAAAACCTGCAAACCACCAAAAAGGAAATGCATGGGTTTCTAAAACATATAATTTGGTAGTTAAATTTACCTATAATAACCATAGGTAGATAGATAATTTTTCACGCAGTAAAAATAAGTACCTAATTTGTTTATTAAACTGGTCATCAACTATTTTGCAGAGCCATCTATTGGGAACGTGCGTATCAACGTAGCAATGAAACTAA
Organism: Acronicta leporina; assembly: GCA_947256265.1. Lineage (NCBI taxonomy): Eukaryota > Metazoa > Arthropoda > Insecta > Lepidoptera > Noctuidae > Acronicta > Acronicta leporina. The sequence continues at coordinate 2,483,481 of OX366517.1, read as the reverse complement.
AAATCAGGGCAGATGTCGCTCGTCAAGCTACTGCTACTGTACAACAGATGTCACTACTAATCAAGAAAATTTTCATTATATTTTTTAAAATGAATAACGAGACAGATGAGTAGCAATTCTTAGAGCTTCTACGAAATTCGCGTCGAAACAATTCATCGATCCTTTCATCCTTTGTGCTACATGGCTTTGATTATTCATTGTTTTTCGCAAAAGAAATGTTTAAGTACTTACTACTAATAAATACTTATTACAATGTATTTAGATGTGTTCTGTACCTAGGTATCAACTGTAGATCCGGGTGTTATCATTGGATGACATAAAGATCAAACCAAGCCTATTTATATATTTACGTAACACAATATATATATATATTTATTAAACCGTATCGTATTAAATCGTAAGAGTTCTGGTGATAATTAAGTCAATTAGTACATTAATAACAATGATAAATAAGCCCTGATACGATTATTTATTTAATGTATTTGTCATAATCCTGGTGTTGTTCTGTTTTTCGACCATAGGAAAGATTCAATTATATTTCCCATAATTTACCTACTGGTAAATTATGGGAAAGTTGTACCTAGTATTCTATTATCTGTGGTTGTACACACAATCACATAAGTAATGTAATTGTGATTAATTAATTACATACTATCACGCCTGTATTCCTCGAAGGGCTAGGCAGACTGCAGAGGCGTACACACAGTACGTCGGTATCTTGAGGCCCTATGTTATAGAGAGCCTTTAGCCGGGCATAAATTAAAACTATGAGCTGTTATTGAAAATTTCACAGAAAACTTCAATAACTATTTAGGGACCAAGCGTTGGAGTTGGACCACAGCTTATCGAATCCTTGCACGAATCCATTGGTCATGTACTTAGGAAAGTGTCATATTTAGTTGGTACGAGTTCGACACACCCCGCAGCTCCCAGGGTGGCAGACATTCCATGAAGATCTATCTATACTATCTACGTCAGCCCCATCATTGTTCCATAATAGCCCAAATAGGTAACCCAATCAGGTCAATTTTATTTTTACGTAAGTATGTATATGGTTTTTACCGTCCAACATATTGGTGTTTTACAACATAAAAAGTTGTAGTCTTTATTAATTAGTTATTTAAACCGGCAACGCCACCTACCGGCGTCATGAGTAAACTTTTTCTTACGAATCTGTGTCCAATAAAGTATTCTTTTTGTTACTCTGTAATCTGCATTATTAGCCATTATACTTTTTGTGAAGAAACTCATCACGTCGTTTTGCTTTTGCTTACCTTTACCGAAACAAAAGATTTTTTAAATGTAGGTAGGATTTAGGTACATACCTTTTTTAAATTTATAAATACACTAGCGATCTGCACGCGGTTTCATCCGCGTTACCCCGTTCTTATGAGATGTAGCTCATGAATCACTCCGTCCATTAGTGAAAAACGCATTAAAATCAATTCAGTAGTTTTATAGTTTATCGTGAACAGACAGATGCAGCTTTGCAGACTTTGTTTTATAATATGTAAGGAATATTATTAAATTCCACTAGCAAACTGGATTACATAAAAAATCATGTCAGCAATGACTTTTGGTTTCAAAAGATATCTGTTCTTAAGAAAGTAAAGTTAAGCTCGGGCGACTATCTAAATAACCAATTTCACTAAAGAAATGAATAACGTAACAGGTCTCCTATCACCTATTAAAAACATGACAGTCTAGGGCCACGTAAAATAGCTAAATGATTTGCTATTTGTTCTCTTGTGTAATTTATGTTGTTAAAATACTTATAAACGTGCAGAACAGGTTGTTCCACTCCTAGAATGAGGTAACAGGTTGGTTGTGCAAGAAACCTACTTAGTTTTTATATTTAGGTATGTTACATTCCTTGGGACCTACGCAAGACGTCATTTAATTCAAGCTAAGTATTGCATTTTAGTTTACAAGTAATACCAAGTTATGCACAGTAATTACATAACACATGATATTGTAATGCTATCGTTATTTCAATGAATAACATGTAATCAGCACCGTTATGTCCTGCTGTCAGATCTATGCTACCCAAATATTATTTAGCGACATTTACCGCGCTACATATATGAAACCGACGAACAAATTTTGAATCGCGCAAGTGAAGTTTGCAACGTAACTTGCATAAAACAACCACCCGATAGGTTACCGTTGGAACGTCGCCCATCAGGAAAAACACTGCCTATGGTTGCAGGGGCAACACACCTCGCTCCTCCACAATTGTATGATCCACATGGGTCATACAATTGTGTGACAGTGACATGGGATTGTAAGAGCAACCACCGCATTATATTACTTTATTAACATCATATAATAAGGGACGAGCCTATTATTATCTTGGCAAATAACTAAAATGCTACTGAGAGTTTTATATAATATACCAATTACACTATGGTTGACTATCTGGAAATCGAATGAAAGAGTCGCGTAGCAGTCGTGCTTAGGACCAATATACTAATGAGGAAAATAATGTGTTAATTTAAATAAAACCTCGGACAACGGCTAAATTTAAAATAAGGTTGGTGAAGATCTCTAAATTATAATTAGCGGGAAGCACACTTGTTTGGTATAGTAATTATCTGAACCTCGATGATTACAGTTACATGCAATACCAAGTTCCTTTTGAAGCGAGTGCGAGGTCTTGCCTCGTGAAGAACTGGGTCATGGCGTCTACCGACGTGTCTCGATTCGGCATAAGAACTGACAAGCTCAAAACGCGTCTAAGTTTTATTACTATTAGATTTATTTAGTTAGTTTTTGGTGTGCAATAAAGAGTATCCTATTTAGCTATCTATCTATTTAATTTTTATGGGAGCACAGTTCACAATCATGGGCTCATAATTGATAAAATATTGGTGATATAGTTAGAAAGGTAACATCACAAAAGACAAATTGTAGTCAGTTACTGCACTGCACGGGTCTCCATAGAATGAAAGGAATTTAGGCTATAGCCCATCACGCTGGTCTAATGCGGGTTGGCCGACTTGACACGCCGTCGAGAAAATCTCTCAGACATGCAGGTTTCCTGACAATGTTTTCCTTCACCGTATAAGCGAGTGATACTTAATTAATTATTAATACGCACATGACGAAAAGTCAAGGGTGCCTTACATTCGAACTCGAGACCCTTGACTTAGCAGTACAATGGTCACATCACCAGGCTATCAATGCTTCATCGGTTTTTAAAGCTTGTAAAAAACATAATACTACCTACTCCTTTCATGAAATATCACATGACAAGAAATTATTTTCCTCGACTTACTAATAAGTCGAACGACGAAGATATACAATATGAAGAGGAAAAGGTATTTGCGAATCCTTATGAAGAACAATGATGTCTTAGAAAACAGAGTTAGTACTAGCACCCAAATAATGACATATAGACACACCCTAGCACGTACTGCGGGCTGAGACGTAAGAAAAATCATATTTTAACTTTTTACCATCACGAAAGGAGAGATTTTCTCAATAAATACAAAATTATACTGCTCGAATTTAAATTGAAACCTCATGCGAAATACCTACCTGCATTCCTTATTCTTTTCGTTTCCTAGTATATAAGCGCGGAATCTGTTTTCGAGCCAAATTATGGAAAATAGATATCGCCACACATGGACACTTGTAATACCAGAGGAGTTGTAGATAGGTTGCCGAGATATAAGATCCCTACGAACGGACTACCGAGGCTGTACCAACCGAGAGAACAAACTGACTTTCACACGTAAAAGTCCAAATCACACTAGACTCGCCGGCCAGTCAGGTCTCAGCCTCCAGAAAGTTTACCATTTTCCCGAAAATATCCAACTTTATCTTTATATTTATATTTTATTTTATCTATCTTTTTACGAGGCGGGCCTCATATGAAATGCCGATATGAATGGCATTAAGAAATTGTATTTTAAACCGCACGGGGAAGCAAATATAAAAAACCTTCCATAAACGCAGTGAGGACATTTATTTTAACCCGCACGGGGGGCATTAAATAAACTTCCACAAACACAAAAAAGTACACAATACTCGTACACATTACTGTGACTGGTGATGTGAGGGTCAATGACCCCTGATGAGGCAACAGTCCACTCGTATCTGTCAAATGGTACTTGTGTAACCATGAACACATACCGTATGTAACTGATTTAAAGAGTATATAACGATAGAAATGGGTATAATGCTTTAGGGGGTCATGGAAGGACGTGGTAGAAATGCGCTCGCATATAACACGTCTTCAATCATAGTTATTGGCATAGAAGTCAGACATTCCCCATCCCAGAAGAGAGTCTATTAAAGCAGGATAATATAAAAAATAAAGGAGGAGACCGTATGTAATAATGAAGAGAATAAATAATTCAATATATAATGAAGGTTCTTTATCCTAGATGGTAATTTCAGATAGAAAGTGTGTCTAAAATTATTATATTATTGGATAAGTATTCTTAATGTGGGTGTACATCACTTTCCACGAATACATGCTTCCAAGAAAACATGCGGGATGGTATTTTATGCTTATTTAATACTAGGAATAATGATTCAAGTACTTACTTACATAATTATTTAACAACGGCAATGAAAATCGAACCTTCTAGATGCGCTTATAAGAATCAAAGTATTACATTGAATCTGCTAGTAAGTACTGCATTTGATAATCACACAGTACCTACCTACTTGTATAGTAACAATATTGTTATTAGTTTAAAGGTCGTGTTATCGTCGTTAACGAAGTGTAATAGTCATTATGCCACCTTTGAGCAATAAAACTGTATCTCGAAGCTCAAAAGACGTAAACACAATAATTTTAGCGCGATTTTCAGCTTAATATCATCGATATTACATAGAGTTGGTGCCTAAAATACGTTGAGTAGGACCTTATTATAAGTTGGTAATGACTGGATTGCGTTACTTCATTTCCTCAGTTAGGTATACTTGTACCTACTCGTAGTATGTGAATATATGTTTATTGCAAAGAATAATCTAGGGAAAAAGTGAGTTGTGAAAAAGTGTTTTGTTGCAATATTGCATTAGATCTGCTAAGTGAAATGTGTGGGGAACACTCCAGGAGATGATAATGTAAAAACGAGATATTATTTGGATAGAACGAAAAGAAACCTTCCTTGCCTTGGTTAAAAAGCGAGGCTAACTTACCAACTGTGAGCCGAATACATTATGTATCTATATCGCTACTAAAGGTGACTCTTTCCGCCTCAAAAATCACACTTCCCATTATGAAAAATAACGTGGTATTGTATCGCCTACCCATATCAGAGGCCACAGGATTGCTTGGCAAAACTAGATTCCACCGATCACCTAACACAGCTAACTTATCAAAGCCTGATGATAAACTGCCTGACACCTGATCTCAGTTCAATAAACCATTGAGTAATAGTCAAGATATTGTATGAATTGATGTTTGTGAAACCAGTACACTAGGATAAGATAAGGCAGTAAACATAGAGAAATAAAGTGATCTGAACTCTTGTTTATTTATAGTCTTGATATAACCTCCAGCTCAATTCCATCCACTTAAGATGCAACGTTCTTCAGTAGGTACAAAGGTATGTGTCAATTATTCATACAAATATTTTATAGAACTGTTTATTTTTTGCAAACTTCAAAACATCGAGGAAACCGGTATACATGATAATGTTTATACAATTTTGAATCATATAGAGTAAACATAAGTGTTTCAGTCGAATGCATTGGTAGCATCCGGGATCGTCGACAGCAATATTGTTGATAACATACACACATTGTATGGAAACTAACGAGACACATTATTAATCATCAAAAATTAACAAAGTATTCAGCAAACAAATAATAAATTGCTTAAACATTGTTATGAGAATTCTGGTTTCATTAACAGTGAATTAGAATTCATTGTTTTCAAAACCAACTTTAAACACAATTAAAAGTTTAACAGTTCAGTTCTAATAACCAGTCCAAAGTCAAATTCCTTTTGTTTTAATACCTCTTGCATTAGAACCTTGTAATTTTAAATACAATGCCAATTAACATTGTTGAAACCTCAGTCCCTTGTTAACATCCTGCCATTATATTCATAAACAATGCAAACTTTGCAAAAGCCTGCAGAATAATTTTGACACAACTTTTGAGCAACAGTCATGGAATGGGATTGAGCAATAATGATTGTAGCACCTGTAGTAACTTCACAGCATTGAGACAAAACCGGGTCTTCGTACTTTACACTTAACTTATTTATAGCGTATAATAAAAATATCACTAAATTTGTGACAGTTATCACATTTTTGTCATTCATATTGTAATCACATAGAATATCGATCCGTAGATCCACTGAATCCTGTGTTTTCACAGTCACTCACTTCACTTCATCACCTGGTTTCCTTCTCAGCTGCTCTGGCACAGCTTTCGCAATTGACATGAGACCTCATGTTGTTGTTATTCCTCCTCTTCACAGCAAAATTTCGTTCCCTAGATGGGAACTTTTGTATCTTTTTCTCTTTGACCGGCTCTTTATCGGTTCCAGTAATGCGTCTGTACACATCCGCCCACTCCAATTGTTTCAATGAGAGACACATTGTTGGTTTGTTTAATTTTCGAGCTACACGTCTGTGCCCAGTGACCGCGGGTACAAGAGTGGACAATTCTCTCGATGCGATGCGCACGCGCCGGCTTCACTACAAGGCTGATTATCCGCTCGTTTAGTTGATTTCGATCACGTTCGATGTCGTGGCTTGAATTATTGTTGATAAGTTATCTGTGACCCGGTCACACCAGTTTGATAACGTGGTTAAACGTGTTTTTGTATAACGGCGGTGCAATGGATAGATATTATGTCATATGATACTAATAATAAAATTTGGAACTAACAACAAATAAACTTATGGGTAGGTATCTATCTGCCAAAATATAATTTGTATTCTTTTTTAAATAAACAGATAGGTAGGTGTATTGTTTTGAGAAATAGTTTGAATGGTATTTCGTCAATCCTAATAAAATCAAAAAGTTAAAGTATTTTATTTTGGGCAAATCATACGTTTGTTTTATGAAACTCTCTACAAAGACAAAAAGTTTTGAACAAAACAATGAACTGGATTCAGTGCCAAATTCTTTGCTAAATCTAACAAAGGTTTTGTTATAATACCGAAGCATAAAGATATATCTTGCCCATCTAGCTGATCCAAATATGATGTAGAACATGTTCATAAGGCTGAAAGGGCGAAAATAACCTTAAATGTCTTTTGCAGCCTTTTAGTATTAAGAGTATATTATTAGTTCATACGCCACCGTAAATAAGAAACAAAGAAACCAGTCAACTTGAGTCACCCAATGTTAACGGAAGACTGATAGCTCTATATGCAAATGATACATAGATATGCTCTGTAGACGAAAAAACATTTTCTCTATTTGTATTCACAAGGAATACGCCTTATAACCGCTTCGGGGTCGCTTAACCAAGGTTCAATAATATAGGTTCAATTTCCGTATTATATCTTACGTACTAACCTCCAAGCGTGCGGGATGAAGCCTGGACAGAGCTCCGGGCAGTTGTCACAGGGCCTGCCTTCTGACACTTCTTTTATCCGAACGCCCTGAAAAGAGAGAACGAAGTTGTTAAATACCATCAGATAGGTTAAAGTTCTATTTTTTTTATAATCAACCCATTATATGTCCCACTGCTGGGCAAGGGTCTCCTCTCACAATGAGAGGGATTAGGCTATAGTCCACCACGCTAGCCTAATGCGGGTTGGTAGACTTCACACGCCATCGAGAAAATCTCTCAGACGTGCAGGTTTCCTCACGATGTTTTCCTTCACCGTTTAAGCGCGTGATAATTACCTATTAATACGCACATAACTTCGAAAAGTCAGAGGTGCGTGCCTTGGATTTGAACTCGAGACCTTTGACTTGGCAGTCCAATGGTGATATCACTAGGCTATCAAAGTTCTATTATTTCTGTAAAAACAAATTTTTTATTACGAAGAAAGTCGATTGTTTTCGATGAAATAAATTATCACATGAACAGGAAAACGTTAAATATCTGGATATAAACAAATTAGTAAATTATTCAAAACAACTTCATTTTATTTGTTTGTTTATCAAAGCAACTATTTGGGCAGAATTATTTTAATATTCATTGGTTGTTGGTTAAGCTACTCTGAAATGAAGTCAACAAAGGATTTTTGTTTACATAATAACAACAATCATATTATTTTTCTGATTCAATGGTGTAGGTCTTCGTTCGTGAATATCGATACGAAGCAACGTTTGTGCTTCTGAAATGTACACTTGTGAATGAGCTAAGACAGTTACATTCAAACGAACCTCGGAAAACTTATCATCAAAACCGCTAGTGTCCAGTTCATTGAGATAACTAATCATATCTTCTACATCGTCCTCGTTCGTGGACCGTAGTCTCTCAGACGTCTTCATGTCTTCGTTAGAATCACATTCGCTGTAACTATCCGACGTAGAATATTCACTATCACGCCTATATGCAAATAGTTTAAATATTCCTGTCTTGTCCCGCCAAGAATCGTCCTTTAGGTCTCCGTTCTTCCTTCTTTTTCTATGTATTTTGAAAGGCACTTGTTTCAATCTTGGTTGTGTGACATGAGACACTTTCGAGATTATAGTTTTCTTATATTTTTTGTCGTAATCTTCTTCGGAGATACCGCAGTGATAAACAAGATAGTCTCGTCTTATCTGTTCTTTCCCAGCCGGATCTCTCCAGTAGCTCTCTCTCTTTCTAACTCCTAAATAGTAGTCAAGGTCTCTTTCACCCAAATCATCATCGTCTTTCGCCGTATTGTCAACTTTTCTTACTTCTTCACCAGTCTCTTCAAAATCCTCCGCAGATTTTGGTAGTCTAATTTTCTTAGTGTTAGGCATTTTCTTTAGAAAATTTGCCGTGTTCGATGTCAGGAATTTAGTAGTTTTCCTATAAACAGAAGCAACTGATTCTCTCCTTCTGCGCATATTGTTCATCTTCTTGCTTCTTCTACACAAACGAGACGCGAAAAATCGTTTTATAATCCTCAAAAATTTTGCGGATTTCCAGTTCATTTCCATATATCAAATCATTTTGTATTTTCACAAATGAGCCTTTTAGTTAAATTGACCGGTAAGGGAGTGAATGAGGGTAGGTTCCCGTGACAATGTCCGCGGAAAACTAGTCAAGTTTTACGATTACGATTCCATTGTGAAGGTGACGTGATCGTGGTCACCTGCCAATGGGTAGACGAAGTACTGCTACCAGTTTACTAAGACCCATCACGTTGTAAGAGAGCTTTCCTTCGTTGTTGTTTAATTGAACTGGCATAGCCGACGCGAGGGGTCGCTGTAGATTGGTGCAGCGGGTGGGTGGTTATGGCAAGGGCGTGGACGCTTTACGGTCATGCAAACAGATCTAAATGTGTCCACAGTAAATGACTCGACAAATTGCAACACCCTAGGGTAGTATTGCCTGTTAAATTTCTTCCTCCCTTATTAGCGCTTTTATTTGAGTAAGAGGTGTGGGTTCAGCGACATTAAGTTTGTTATAAACCTAAACAGTTTTATCGCAGCTGTAAATAAGATGTTGTTGTCCATTTACGAGATGAACAAACAACGTAAATTGTTATTATAGTAAAGATTTACAACTGTAAAAAAAATTAAAGAAATAGCAATAACAAAACACGACATAAATGATTTGTCGGGTTTTGTTTTGTACGAGCAGCGCCATCTAGTAAGTAGCTTAAGAACGTCGTACAGTTTCATTCGTCTGCGAAGTTCAAGTCTTGAGTTTATGACGCACGGAACTACCGCCATCTGTCGACGAGTAGCATAACTAAAAATAAGTGACTAATAATTTTAGTGAAAGATAAGAGTTTAGTAGGAACGGTGCTCATTATTAATTATAACAAAACATTACAGTTATATTTTATTATTTAATTAAGAACACATGACAGTATAGTAATCGTATCAATATTTCCCACATTAAATTCCTAATAAACAAGTAGCCAGTGTAAGGAACTACCTAACTAATTTTTCAGGTATTGGCGACATCCTGATCTTAAAACTTTGGTATGGACGTTTTCTCTACATCTTATGGTACATATGGTTACATGGAAAAAGTTTTTTGACTTTAATCTCCGAGCTGAGACGTAAAGTAATACAGCTACGAAACGAACAAAGTCTTCTTCGGAAGCCAGAAGCAAATTTAAATTAAATAACAGCAAGTTAGTAACTATGCTAGGTACAAGGCGTCCCATGTTGACCTATTTCGTTTGACTTGTGGAAGTCACCCTATAGTACTTTTTTATGTCTTGCTGTAAAAAAGTCAAAGTCAAATAGGACTACTACATTTTTTATAATCTGTGGAGTTACTTTCTTCTATGAAACTATTTCGAAATTCGGAATGCAACTTTGAGTCAAAATTACCAAGAACTTTCGGAGGTTTCGCATTTTAGACAAAAGAACATTTTCATACCGACCGCTACGCTAGAGGTCGTGGGTTCGAATCCCAGATCGAGCAGTACTATTAGGTTCATAATAGCAGCTCGCGTTTGTATTTGTGTCCGGTTAGCAGCCATGGTTTATTGTGGTTATAAATACGAACAACTTTATGGTCTTTTTTACATTTGTTATTTTAGGAAAACAACATTAATCATATTTCCATATTAAGATATTGATTCTTTTACTTTAAAATACGTTGAGGTGGGTTAAAATATTTGATTTATTATCCACCTTATTGGTTTAGTAGGGTATTGATGGCACATGACAAATTGTTATGGATTCGGCTTACATTTGAGAATTTATGTGTACCTCATTTGAACGTGACTCCAAAATCTACACGATTGGCGTAGCGGCTGAGCGATCGGCATCTGCGCCACCTGTCGTGGGTTCGATCCCCACACGGTGCAATTATTTGTATGACTTACAGGTACTTGTTCTGTTAAGTGACAATTTGTATTTGAAAAAGCACCCACGATACAGGAGAAAATCCTTTAAAAAAGACATAAAATCATTTAGGGACCTACCTACTTTTTAAGTTTTAATCTGCCTCATTAATGTAGTGGTCGTGCTACACTGTCTAGAGGTCCTGACTTCGATAAACAGGTCGAGCATTGGAGTTTAACTACGTAATTTTCAGAACTCGTGAGTTTGGATTTGGCAATAGGCTCGCTCTATAGTTTAGGGGATTATTATATTAAATATACCGGCGAACTGTGTGTGTGATTAGTACACATCTGCCTGACTTCGGGGAATACAGGCGTTAAAATATTAATTAGGAAAATAAGAATTCGTTGAAATATAATTATGAACTGTTACTTTGAACATTAGTCTTGAGTGATTTGCTTTAATTACAGCGTGACTAATTAGGTACTTTAAGTAAAGCTCTGCTCATATTGGTTTCCGGAACCTTTTGACCTTTTTGTGCGATTTTTTTAAACATTTCCATTAGCATTCCATCGCGTCTGTAAGTATAGCCTGTATTATTAATGTACTATCAGCCAACTCCATATCTATTTCGTAAACGCCGCGCGATTTTGTAAACAAAATCTCGTGCACACGATGAGTATATTATGTGGCATATAGTACACCCACAGTTCGCGCGTAAACAAGCATACGGCCTGCCTGATGGTAAGTGGTTACCGTAGGCTATGGACGCTTGCAACACCAGGGGTATCACTCGTGTGGTGCTGACCCTAACACTGCGTGTTATTGGGAATATTCGAACCCAGGACGTCTAGCGTAGCTGTCGCGCTTACAACCAATACACTAACGAGCAGAAAATAGAATAAAAAACACACAAACGCTTAGATCCGATCCGAATCGATGTGCCCCCCATCCATAAATTAACCGAGGCAAGCAAAGCTACGACTTGCAACCCGATTGGTTACCGTAGTTATTAGTTAGCCACCAACCACTCAAGAGTAGTCTGCTACGTAATTAACTAATTACTCCATAATATACTGCCTCCATAGCCAAGTGGTCCGTACCGCGACTGCTACGCTAGAGGTCCTGGGTTCGATTCCCAGCTCGAGCAAAGTGTTATTGGGTTTTTCTATGAAATTCCCAGTAGCAGCTCAGAGTTAGGAATTTGTGCCCGGTTAATGGGAATAGGCTCGCCCCCTATGTAGTATATATACCTGTTTCATTCCTTTAGCCTTTAGTTATTTTCACAATTATCTGTTCTTCAGGCATAATACACTTCTCATCACACCATTATCCTTAATTATTATAATTTTTCACTTTGCATCATCAACGTACGAGTTTTTAGTCTCAAACTGTAGCTTATAACGTAATATGTTTATATATTGCTGCCATGGTTTGTATTTTTAGCTATTTTGTTTGTTTTTGCACATTTTATTTCTTTTGACATTTTAGTTATTAAATGCAACCATGGCAACGGTCTTTACTTTTCAGTAAAATCCGGGTGCATAGAGGTTCCGAATAAAGTATTTATTCTAATTTCGATTACAAACTTCTTCTAGCTACTAAATATTTGGTTTTAAAGTATACCATTTTCAAAATGATTCAAAATTGTGGAACGACTCCCGCTGCCTATAAATACGGGAGCCAGTTCCTTAACCAGTCAGTTTTTAGTCTGGTCTCGACACGAGAACTACACCAGTAGCCTTAAGCGCCTCTTGGTTCTTCAAAACTCAATCGAAGACTTCGTGAACCTACGCCGCCGACCCAGCCCTGGGACCACTGAGCGGAGCCTCTTCAAGGCGTGGTGCTGCAAACTGTCCACGCGCTCCGCCTGTCCACGCGCTCCGCCTGTCCGCGCGCTCCGCCTGTCCGCGCGCTCTGCCTGTCCGCGCGCTCCGCTAGACGCCGTGCTGCGTGCGCGCTGTCCGCGCGCTCCGCCTGTCCGCGCGCTCCGCCAGACGCTGTGCTGCGTGCGCGTTGTCCGCGCGCTCTGCCTGTCCGCGCGCTCTGCCTGTCCGCGCGCTCCGCTAGACGCCGTGCTGCGTGCGCGCTTTCCGCGCGCTCCGCCTGTCCGCGCGCTCCGCCTGTCCACGTGCTCCGGCTGCACACCGTGCTGCGTGCGGGCTGTCTTCGTGCTCCGCCGGCTACTATCGTCTACTATACTCTCGTCTACTATACTTTCATATACTACGTCCCATCACCCATTTTTTATAATAAATTGTATTTTCTGTTTTTATTTCTTTTATCTGTCGCTTCACGACACCTATTACATGGGATCTAAACATACTGGCGAACATTAGTGGGTAAAAATGTGGGTGTACATTAGTACGCCTCTGCCTAACCCTTCGGGGAATACAGGCGTGATGGTATGTTATGTTAACTAATTACTTAATTATAATACCTCCTTACGTATTCTGTTTAATCACTGTAAACACTAATGCATTCGTAATTACAAACTTCTTGATTATCAATCTCCTTGCTCCCAGCCTGTTTCGTGCCTAAATTGCACGGAAAGGTAGGCAGCGGCGTCAGGGAAGAGTTGGAAAGGGCCATCCTCGGCGAACATACCATAGCCAAATTGCGGACGTTCTCCAAAAAGGTCGGGTTAAGAGCATCCTAAACCAACGATCATGCATGAAGAGTTTATTGAACGTAGTTGAAGGGAATGTGGTGTGCCAGGATCAGACCAAGCGGAAAGCTATAGTCTCTGCCTACCCCAATAATGGAAGACAGGTGTTGAAATGTGTGTTTTTATGTACTCACCCACAGTTCGCCGGTATGTTTATGTCCTATGTTAATAGGGGGCGAACCTATTGTCATTGAGGGGACACATACAAGTTGATGCCTCGGAAGTGATTAAGGGGATATATAGAATCAAATTTCGAGCGGCTTCTAGGACCTAGCATATTGAAGTAATCAAACTTACATTTAAACCAATTTCAGTTACAGTGAAGTCTAACTATCTCTACAATATATCACACAAACCGTGTGTAGGTGCCATCTTATAAATCATTTTTACGACATACACTTATAAAAACTCGCTCATGTCACGTAAACGCCTATGCTGTGTGCCATAGTGCTGTCATCATTAATAACCACCGGATCACTACTCAAAATATTCGATTACGCATCTGTTGTGACCTTGCGTTCCAAATAGGGTGGAGCGGGTGAGGTACAAGAGATAGAAAATAGCGATTAAGGTATAATATATAGTTTAAATTATTTTATTAATGCCTCATTAGCCTAGCGGTCCTGAGTGCGATTGCTACGCTAGAGTTCCTGGGTTCGATTTCAAGGTCGAGCAGTGTTATTGAGTTTATCTATGAAATTCTCAGTAGCAGTTCGAAGTTTGGGATATGTGCCCGGTTAATGGCATTAGGCTCGCCTCCTATTACATGGGCCCTAAACGTACCGGCGAACTGTGGGTGTACATTAGTACGCCTCTGCCTAACCCCACGGGGAATACATGAGTGATGATTTAATATATGTTATTTTATTAATAGATCAATTGTTTTCTTGAAATAAAACTACTTTTTACGCATTTTATCAATTAAAATCAAGAAAACCAGGTAATCACATATTATTGTTTTTTTTTCTTGATTTTTATCAATAAATTATTACTCATTAAATTAATACCCAAAAACTATAATTATTGTAAGCCATATAACATATAGACCGCATAGGGCGTCTTTGTTCCCATATAATACACATGTGGCATAATATTTAGAAACATTTTCACACAACAAATCACACACTGCTTGAACCGAGGTCCTACGGATGAGACAGCATTTTTATAATTCATATTTGACGGTGAGCACTCTCTCGTGTGGGGTGGGGTTTATACCAGTCTCGCCATCAGAAGTGATACTTAGTGACTTTAGACTGTGGGCTACTGTGGGTCATGCTGGTTCAAACATTAAAACACACATTTGGAAGTCTTTGTAGGTATTTCATTTAATCAGACTTCTTAGTACTTTTGTACGTCAATATTACAATACAGACAACCCCCAAAACGCCCACCCTTGGTGGCTTCGCTAGTGTCATTGGGAGAAGAAGCCACAAGAAACTCCCAATCAACGTTAATGGTCTGTTACGATTATTAAAATGACTTTCAAACAATAGGTATCGTTAGCAATAACTATGCAGGTAGACTTATAAAGGAACTCATGAGAGTATTACGATTACTAAAGTGACAAACTATATTGTTAGCAACAACTAAGCAGGTAGATTTATAAAGGAACTCGCGATAGCACAACGACGTGCGCACAAGTCGAACCCAGGATGTCAAGTGCGTCCCCGACTGGAGTCAGGCCCCGAATGTGCGCCGCCACAGCTGGCTTTACCGCTACAGCGATTACCCCTTCCAACTGTATCGTGACCGATACCATTTAGTACCACCAGGTGGCGCTGACGTCACGATTAGTCAACAGACCATCCGTAATCATGTCTCGCTCCGACATATTAATATTACCCGCTATTTGCTTATACATTGCGCCGTTCACCGCGAATCACACGCGCTGTGAATCAGTGAGCATTTTGTTTATAAATCGTTGCCCAAATATAGGAAACATGTGTTTTTAGTTTACTGAAGAAATGCGAGTCCGCTTATAAGGATGAGGTAATGACTCATTAGCGTTTAATTATCGATTCTTACATTTAAATGACGTATTTCTTTATTAATAATTTCAAGGCACATTATCCAAGTGTTATTGGGTTTTTCTATGAAATTCCCAGTAGCTCCAGCAGTTCTCCAGTAGCTCGGAGTTAGGAATATGTGCCTGGTTAATGGCAATAGGCTCGCTCCCTATTACATGTTACATACTAAACATACGGACGAACTGTGGGTGTACATAGCCTAACCCTTCGGGGAATACAGGCGTGATGGTATGTAATTTCAAGGTGTACAAAAATTTTGGTATACATACATACACTCACGCCCTTCTCCCACAGGGGTAGGCAGAAACTATAGACTGCCACTTGCTACGATTCTTGCATGCCTCTTTTGCTTCTGCGATATTCATACATCTTCTCATACATACGCGCCGGTTGCGAGTACTACGCACCTGACCTTTTTGAAGGACTTCGCCAATAAGATCGGTGTAGGTCCTTCTAGGTCGAACTCTTCTGACGTTGCCGCTGATATGCGCCTTATAAATTCCTTTCGTTAATCGTCTTTCATTCATTCTCTCAACATGTCCAAACCATCTCAGCATATTCCTTTCAATACGTGTCACTACATCATCTTTCAGTCCGCAACGTTGTCTCATCACACTATTTTCTAAAATACTACTAAAATTTTGGTATTACTTAAATATACCTAATAGTCAACTGGTTTTATATTATTACTTTTTGTCCATAGGTGCCATTTCACTTAATAAGTACATTTTTTAAAATAACTAGCTTACTAGCAACGTGTGTCGCAAATACTACTAATATTAAGTATACTTAAATGATAAAGTTTGTGATGATGAATGGATGGTTTTCTACTCTTTAACGCCAGAACAGCTCTGCGGATCTGGATAAAATTCTAAGATCTGGCACAGAGATAGATCATAGTCTGGAATAATACATGGGCTACTTTTTAAATCTAGGTCGGATACAATTCTGAATTCCACGCAGACGAAGTCGCGGGCAGAAGCTAGTTAATAATCTTGTTAACCCCTCTTGTCAAAATGAATGCTTATGTTACGAGTGGGTTTATGTGGGTTTATGTTTATGCAATAGGTGGGTTTCGGACCAGCAACCACATGATCGCAAGTCCGAAGCCCTAGCTTTTAGGCTACCGCCGCTTACATTCATCCATAAGTGTCTTCCATTCATCCACGAACACATCACACTCAGTTTTGGCGTCCAGGAGAGCCTTGAGCGCCGACAGTGATATTTTCATTAAGATACGTAAATTCTAGATTATTTTAGAAAATAAGTACTCAATTATGAGGTACCCACCCCGCCCGTCAGGAGACAGAAGGCGAGTTCAACCATGGCTATAACTAACTAGAGAATTAACCGCACCTCTATAATTAACTAAGAGTTTCTGTCACGCTAACGCTCTGTCGTGCCGTCTAACTATTATTCATGTTCATATTATTTAAGTGGTTCTAGTGGTTGTTAGTGCGATTGTTACGCTAGAACTCCGTAGTTCGATTCCCAGGTCAATTAAAGTATTTTTTTATCGTATTTTAATAAAATCGTTGCGCAACACTAGAGACTTCTCCTGTATTTGTGCATTTACGAACACAAATTATCGCATACACAAACACCCAGATCCAGAAAAACTACGTGTAGATCAGACAAATATGTATTTGTTCCGTTCGGGGATCGAACCACAACACGTAGCGTTGAAGCCGATCGCTCAGCCGCAACGCCAAACATGCCTTTAAAGTATTATTGAGTATTACTATGAAATTTTAGCTTGTAGAATTGATGGGCGCTGGGGAAAAAAGGATCTCGAGACTGCCCTACGAACCGGAAAACGTAGTGTGGTACGACCTTAATGAGATGGAAAGACGACCTGGTAAAGCAACCTTTACTTTTACTTATAATCCTTGACTTGGCATTTCTCTAGAAAAATGAATCAAAACTGAGGAGATCCGTAGAAGATCTGAAGTTGCCAACATAGGATTAGCAACCTTATGTGGCCGTGGACAGGGCACATAGTTCGTAAGACTGATAGCTATGAGCATAATGAAAGAATATTATGAACGTAAGATTTGACGCCTCAATACTGGATGAGCTTAAGATTAAAAAAAGGCTCGCAGCCGTACCCTGGAATATTTTGGCCACATTGCAAGGCGATATCCTGAAAACCAGGAGAGGCTAACGATAACTGGAAAAATCGAAGGACGGAGGCCTGGAGGGCGTAGCCCCTCCCCTGTGGTGGACAGACCAAATCCCCACAACACTTAACACCGGAATCCACAACAAATGGGAGATCCTGCAGGAGAAAATCATGTATGGAGGTGACGACCCTCAGAAATGAAGAATCGACACACAGAGAGAGAAGATTTGACTATTATTCCAACAAAACCAAGATAGGTAGGTAGATAACGTCAATCTGTCACGCCCATTATCAATTCAGAAAGCGTGAATGTTACTCGGTATGACGATAATGTTCAGTGGAATTGTCAATATTATAATGATAAATAATAATTGTGCCATTATCAAGAGACCGCCCAGAATGTATTCAACAGTTGAAACAATAATTTGAATATAAATAACTCACGGCAAACGTATTAAAATAACTTATTTGAAGGAAAAATTCCATTGCGGGCAGGATTCTTACCTGCGTCTTCTGGTTAGATACACCAGACGCTATGACCACTAAGCCGCCGCAAGTCCCAACCGCCAACAGCCAGGTCGAAATTTGCCTTCACATTCTGAATTTACGTCTTAAAGGTGACGTGTATCTAACCAGAAGACGTAGGGTTACAATCCTGTCCGCAGTCGAAATTTTCCTTCAGTAATATAACTTTTTTTTTATGGGTAGGGGGGCAAACTAGCAGACGGATCACCTGATGGTAAGCGATAACCGCCGCCCATGGACACCCGCAACACCAGAGGAGTCACAAGTGCGTTGCCTTTTAAAAGGGTTTGGGCCTTCCTCCCTTATTATAATCTTAGCATGAACAATGCAAAAATATAACTAAAATAAATTAACAATAAGTAGGCTCACCAACCGGACCGATCAAGTAAAATATTCGTAGTCCTCCAAATTCTACACGGTCGTAAAAGACGCGCTGGACAGAAACCGGTGGAGGCAGATCATCCGCTCCAAATGCAACCCTGACACTGACCACGATCCTCAGACATGAGGGACCGACCAAGAGAGAGGCTCACCGACTTCCGAAAATGTTTTGCATATAACATTTTCTTTGTTTTTAGTCAGTAGGAGCCCGACATAAACCTTTTCCGTCTTATATTTTTACGTCTAGTCAATGTTTTACATTTTATGAACTAGATGGCGCTGCCGGCAATACCTAACTGGCGAACTCTGAGAAGAAACACCGAAACACACTCAGAGAATCATGGTCTCCATGTTTGATTATGATACCGATTTCATCACGACATAGTAAATAAATAAACTAGGTAAGTACCCTTTATTTCCAAGCCTACATAATTCTACACGACGACATTTAAATGTGTATGTAAATCGTGCATCACGTCTGGCTGTCCGCGTCATTTGATCCCCAATGGAGTGGTCGGACAATGTAGCATGCAAAACATAAATTATACAAAATTATATGCAATGCAAACCGTATCATGAAATCATAATTTTATACACTATTATTCTATTATCTGTGTGTATACTATCATGCCTGTATTAGTAGTGTATATACAAAAAACAGTCTAAAAGTAAAAACAATATAAAAAGCCTGCAGGACGGCAGGTCTTATCATAGTTTTGTATATTTTCCTCTTAAGTTTAAGGGGAACTCGGGGTTTGCGCGTTGTTCCAGAAATCTTACGCCACATCAACCACCCTGCGTTAATTCTGTTTGACAGAGAATACTGGCGATATGGTGTTGGTTATTATTAAAGAAAATATTAATGATTAAGCCTCGAAAGTTTTCAAAGAAGTCTTCATTCAGAAGCTCCAAGGAAAGGTCCAAGGTTGCAACTCTGACGTGGAACTTTTGCGATCCCTTTCGACACTAATTGCAGCTATATCTCGTTACATCATTAAAACTTTCAGAGTTTTGCATTCGAAAATGTTTTTGTTTCACCAAACTTTGAACGCGCTTCGATCGGTTTTCAATATTAATTTGGTGGTTTTTGTTATCTGTTGTAATATACCAAAGCGCCTGTATTACCAGAAGGGTTAGGCAGAGTTGGACAAACAATTCCGACGATAACTTTGCGTAGGTATCTGAAGTTATATGCAAGTGGTTTTACCGTGGTAAATTTGAATATAGAACTCGGTGTAAAGACAGTTGAGGTCGTAAATGTTTCTCATTCATGATTATTGTCCTTAATTATATCGATATTTTAAAACAAAATATCCTATTTAAAAAACGGCCTTACCTGCGTGGCCTTTCGGAATGGCTAAATTCACAACACCTATATTTCGCCGTTATGTTTGAGTCTCACGTAATAGGGTATTGCCATTAACTGGGCACAAACACGAACTCCGAGAGTCGGAGCTGCTACTGAGAATTTCATAGATAAAACCCAAAAATACTGCTCTACTACTGTGGGCAGTTTAAGAGGTGGTCAAAGCACTCGTGACTCCTCTGTTGTACGGGTGTCCATGGGCATCAAGGCGATAAGTTTGCCCGTTTCGTCTCGTTCACAAAAATAATTAAAATGTGCACATTTAACTTTATTGAACCAATTACTTACTCACTGCTACAACAACTGCCTCGTTAGTCTAGTGGTTTCAAGTGCAACCGCTACGCTAGAGGTCCTGGGTTCGATTCCCAGGTCGAGCAAAGTGTTATTGGGTTTTTCTATGAAATTCCCAGTAGCAGCTCGGAGTTTGGAATTTGTGCCCGGTTAATGGCAATAGGCTCGCCTCCTATTACATGGGACCTAAACATACCGGCGAACTGTGAGTGTACATTAGTACCTACGCCTTTGCCTAACCCTTCGGGGAACATAGGCGTGATGGTATGTTGAACCAATTAATTAAAAATATACTAATACAATTCTCATTCCCAGAGTTATGCAATTCTGAGATATTTTTATATTTCATAGAATTTTTAACGAGAAAATACACGGAGTTGTTTTTATAGAACGTTTCTTCCATAGCTTTATTGTGAACGTTGCGTTGGCAACCCTGATTTTTCTGTTTAAACTTCAGCTTGGCTTCGTCTATGAAGTTACGTAATAATTATGCTAGCTAGATATTACTAGTTCTAAGTCCTGTTTCACAGGGCTAAAATAAAAAATCAACCTTATTGATTTATCGTTGCAAGGACTGCTTCTGAGCCTGTCCTGTGTTCGATCTCCAGATCGAATCCATTCGATTCGATCGCCCCCTATTACGCAGAATATAAAGCCTAATGACGACCTGTGGGTGTACATTTTTTTATAGCACTGAGGTGGTAAACAAGCTTACGGCCCGCCTGATTGTAAGCAGTTATCGTAGCCTATGAACGTCTGCAAACTCCGTCGGTCGTGCATTGCCGACCCTGTAAAGACTTTTTCACTCCTTTTGTGAAGAACCCCAAGCTGTAATGTTTTGGGAAAACCTTTTTATTTGTCTTTTTGGGTGTACATTAGTAGGTACACCTTCGCTTTGTCTCCTTATATTAATACAGGTAAAAGCAGGACTGAGCTGAGCAGGTATTCTGGAGGAAATCCTCCAAAAAACACAATTAACATGTGTACATATTGGTATTAATACACAGAATATAGTGTATTAACTGCCTCTTTAGCCTAGTGGTCTTGAGCGCGACTGCTACGCTTGAGGTCCTGGGTTCGATTCCCAGGTGGAGCAGTGTTATTCGGTTTTTCTATGAAATTCCCAGTAACAGCTCGGAGTTTGGTATTTGTGCCCGGATAATGGCAATAGGCTCGCCGCCTATTACATGGGACCTAAACATACCGGCGAGCTGTGGGTGTACATTAGTACGCCTCTGCCTAACCCTTCGGGGAAAACAGGCGTGATGGTATGTTATGTTATATAGTGTATTAATTATAACATAATCAACCCACATACTGTTCCACTGCTGGGCACGGGTCTACTCTCAGAATGAGAGAGATTAGGCTATAGTCCACCACGCTAGCCTAGTGAGGCAGACTTCACACGCCGTCGAGAAAATCTTTCAGTCATGCAGGTCTCCTCACGATGCTTTCCTTAACCGTTGTAAGCGAGTGATAATTTAATATTAATACGCATGATTACAAAAAGTCAGAGGTGCGTGCCTTGGGTTCGAACTAGAAACCTACGACATGACAGTTCAGTGGTTAACCCCAAGGCTATCACTGGTTTCCTAGTTAGTGTGTAGTTATACCTCTAAATACCAATTTCTGCCTACTCTGCTAATACTAAAATGGATCGTGCCGTGAATATATTATCCGTGCACCGAATCCGCCCCGCTGTGTGACGCGTCACGTACGCGCCATTATTCATGCAGTGACAGATGCAACACACAAACATTGAGTTACAAGCGGCCTTCAGTTCTTTTGCCACTTATACCTCAATACCTGTATGTAACTGTTCTATGTGTATGTAGGTATACATAAATACGTGTAAGAAGAAAAAAATACATACCATCACGCCTGTTTTCCCCGAAGGGTTAGGCAGAGGCGTACTTAATGTACCTACACCCACAGTACAGCCGGTATGTTTAGGTCCCGTGTAATAGGGGCGAGCCTATTGCCATTAACCGGGCACAAATTCCAAACTGCGGTTGCTACGCTAAGAGTCCTGGGGTCAATTCCCAATGCGAGCAGTGTTATTGGGTTTTTCTATGAAATTCTCAGTAGCAGTTTGGAGTATGTAATTGTGCCTAGATAATGGCAATAGGCTCGTCTCCTAGATGAGATCTAAACATATCGGCGAACATGACTTGTGTTTTTTTTTATTCATCAAATAAAACATTCACAAAAACAATAATAAATTAAACCTCATGGGTTTGAGTGGCACTTACAATTCCTCGTACTTTATCCGTGCATAAATTATTGGTGCTACTTTAATATACAAATTATTCCAAAACGTACAAAAGAAGTTGTAAGTTATGTTAGTACATGTGTTATATTATTACATCTCTGCTTATCGCTTCGGAGAATACAGGCTTGATGATATGTTATGTTAAATATAGTTTCAAGTTCCAAATAAAATATTATCATCAGTAATATTAGAATATGCAATGATACAATGCATCATAAATTTTAATTTCAACGACTTTTCTCTCGTAAGCATTAATGTTCACGAGCCATATTTGTCGGTAAAGGGTGACAACAAATTTGCATAATGTGAGGAGGCAGTGCACAACACTATGTCCAGATGCGTCAACATTTTGTGTACCCTACATGACGCGAAGTTTTATTACAGGGGCGGACTCAGACGGTGGGGGCAACGAAGCAGTTGATTAAAAATTTTCGCCGCAGTATTGTAGTAGACATGTTTTTAAATCACAACGCAATAGCTGCTAATCAGATATTTTGAACGTTGGAAAAATATAGAAAGTAATACGCATAATGATCACTGTATTTTACGTTCGGTTAATTGATCAGTCTAATTTATATTGTATTTGTATTCAAGAGAATAATTTTGCTCTGATACCCGGATTAACACTGCTATAATATCTAACCGCAAACTTATATACACGGTAATAGGATAGTATACGATGGCTTACAATAGTTATAGATTATATCTCAGATTATATCTATCGGGGAAGACCCACTCGGGAAGCGCATTCCACATTTCGGCGGTATAAATGTGGACTTAAAGCGTGTCGTTCGGATTTTCGGAATATAATAGTAGGTACATGAAAACTTGACTAAACGTTTGAAGTAAATAAAAAAGAAATGTTTTGGGAATGTTACACCCCTACAAAACGGCCTAATTCAGCCCTGTCCTACATTATAAGTTACAATCACAGCAAAATCTCACAATTACCGTTCATACAATGTTTTGTTGATCTTGTGCGGGGCAGGCGGCACTGGCACCATAGATTAGCATATTTGTAAATACATAGATACTTACATTAGGTACATTACAAAGTATGTTCTCCCTTCTCCCTGTGGGAGAAAGCCGTGAGTGTATGTAACTAAGTTATATTTATGAAATATGCATGTTCGTTAAAAACATAAAACTTTGTTTAAATCAGCCAATGATATGAACCCTCGGAACCGGCGTGATCCACACAGACTCGTTCTACATGAACTTCCCAAACTAGCTAAATTGTGTTCGTATATATAATAAGATACCGCGTAATATAAAAAACTTAAACTCTAGATTATTTAAGAATGAATTGTTTAATTGGTTGAAAACTAGTAATTTTTATAGTCTTAAAGAATTTATGGACAAGAAATTTTCATGTTAGTATTAGGTTGAAGATTTGCATGCTAAGTACAATTCTGGCAAAACATGTAAGCTCTTTATTATAATTATTGTAACACCATATAAACCATGTTTTATGCGAATAAAGACTTTATTTATTTAAAATTAAAGTACAAATAAGCCTCTCACCTCGCCTTTAACCATCGCCTCTTCCGCGTAGAGCTCCCCCTATTTCCTTTCACTGATTTCTTTCTCTGGCTCTGGTCCTATCCTAGTCCACCTATTCTTTGCTCGACCTCTACTGCCGCTTTCGTCTCTTGGTATCCGTTCAATTACTCTAATATTGTTACGGAAAATAATACAAATTAGTTTCTTATTTTGAAATTAGATTAACTCCTCTAACAGAAAAGTTGATCCTTATTTCAGAAGTAATTACATGTCTACATGACATATTTTATACATACCATCACATACCATCACGCCTGTATTCCCCGAAGGGTTAGGCAGAGGCTTACTAATGTACACCCACAGTTCGCCGGTATGTTTAGGTCCCATGTAATAGGGGGCGAGCCTATTGCCATTAACCGGGCACAAATTCCTAACTCCGAGCTGCTACTGGGAATTTCATAGAAAAACCCAATAACACTTTGCTCGACCTGGGACTCGAACCCAGGACCTCTAGCGTAGCAGTCGCGGTCAGGACCACTTGGCTATTGAGGCAGTACATATTTTATACCTACATGCTAATTAGTGTATGTCTGTAGCGGCCCCGTGTATTGCGGTCATGTTTAATAAAAAAGTTAGTTGGTAAACGAGTTGCGAGTTGTTTGGTGTTCGCAACTTTTTGTTGTGTACTTTTTACAGCGCATTTTTAATTTGACACACAATGTTTTATAATCTGTTTAACTTTGACTACATACGTAGGTAGGCACAAAATATAGCTATCCACCAGCTACTTTCAGACCACTTCAACTTTATCTACATAAACATAATCAAACCTTTATTCTGTCCCACAGCTGGGCACGGGTCTCCTCTCAGAATTAGTCCACCATGCTAGCCTAATGCGTCTACCCGCATAAGGCTAGCGTCACACGCCGTCGAGAAAATCTCTCAGGGATGCTAAACCAGCATGCCTCAAGAGGTTTCTAATTCCAAACTCAGAGATGCTAAAAAAATATATTTATGTTTTATTCATAAGTATCTAGGAATAAAAAACCTTTATTATAACAGTATCTACTTACTATGACTAAGTACAAAGCTACGTAGGAATAGGATGCAACACGATTCAGCGACATGACATCATCTGTGATTCAAATGAAAGGAGAGACGAGCGTGTACACTATTGTGTTGTTACTGTTACAACATAGTTAGCGCATACCTTTAACAAGTTTACTATAGGGGCCACTTGCACCAACTCCTGAAATATGTTTAAATTGAATTTAAATACAAAATGACAATAGAAAATTGTGTTTAAATACAATTCAAACACATTTAAGAAGTTGGTGCAAGTCGGCCTAAATGCTGTGTTGTTTCAAATGCTTCAGTATTTTCAACTGCCTCGTTAGCCTAGTGGTCCTGAGCGCGACTGCTACGGTAGAGGTCCTGGGTTCGGTTCCCAGGTCGAGCAGTATCATTGGAATTTTCTATAAAATTCCCAGTAACAGTTCGGAGTTTGGAATTTGTGTCTGGTTAATGGTGATAGGCTCGCGCCCTATTACATGGGATTTAAACATACCGTCGAACTGTGGGTGTACATTAGTACGCCTCTGCCTAACCCTTCGGGGAATACAGGCGTGATGGTGGGTTATGTTAACATGCATGCATGTGTGACCCGATATTATGGTCGTTATGGGTCAGTAGCTGCGTGAGGAATCAAGAAATGAACATGGTTGTGCAAATTGGAAAAGCGAATCGTTTACTCACTGTGATCGAGGATATGGGAGCAGATATCCTACATAATAATTCCAGCTGTCTTCAACATGGCGACTGTTTTAATCATCATAAGATAGTTGAATATTTACCTGAAACAAGAACAATATTTATTAGACAAATATCAATATCATGATGTTTGAATGACAACTCGGATCTAGATTAAAGTTCCCTACGAGGCACGGATAGTAAAAATGGTCACCCATTCATATACTGACCGGGGCAAGTAAACCTTACCTTGCAGATCGATTGGATGACTCAGTTAACTTATTATTTAGTCATGAGCTATTTATGAGGTTTTTTGTTTGCTGGTGTATATGTTAACGAAAATGTATGTAATCCGTCATTGTATAAAATTCCTAGGAATTGTATGTACTTAATACCTAAAATCGCCCGGAAATGTGTGAAATAAATTATATATGACACATTTCCTAGGAAGACTATACATTTCCGAAATAGCAATCGGAAATGTAAAACATTTAAGATTTGAACGGGTACGCGGGGATAGCGGGGCAAGGGGAGGGTATCCCATATGGATTTTTGCAACCAAATTTAGTTTTGACGGGGTAATTTTGGGATGAAATAATTATGTTTTAATTGGTTAGGTTAGGTTAGAACTGTGACCAAACGACGGAACATAATAAAAAATATTATTCTCATTTTAACAACGTGTTTTATAACATAACATAACATACCATCACGCCTGTATTCCCCGAAAGGTTCGGCAGAGGCGTACTAATGTACACCCACAGTCCGTCGGTATGTTCTTTTTATACATTTCCTAATACGATATTGGAATTATATACAATTCCTAGGAAATGTATACATTTCCGAGGATATGTATATATTAAAATAATTTTTAAAACATTATTTTATACATTTCCTAAATAGCTTCGGAATTGTATACATTTCCTAGGAATTGTATACGGTTCTTCTTAGAGTTCATACGTTTCCGGTAACGTTATACAAACACTGGAAAGTGCAGTGTGGAAGATCTTCCAACGTGGTGAAGGTCGCTGGGAGTCGTTGGATGCAGGCGGCGTATAACCAGCCTTGTGGAAGTCTTTGGGGGAGGCCTTTGTTCAGCAGTGGACGTCTTTTGGCTGATACGCATATACGTCAGCTTGTTTGAAATTTTATTACAATAACAAAAACAGTTGTGACGATGCTTACGTTTGGCTTAGCGGCTGAGTGGGTTGTGGGCTTAATCCCCACATAGCAAATATTTGTATGACCTACAGGTAGCTGTTCCTGTTATGGGCGTTTTCGTATGTGAGAATTTGTGTTTGTAAACGCACTCACGATGTGAAACAGCGTTTTATAAAAAAATATTTATGCGTTGTTGTTTAAATACTGGTGTATCTAACCAGAAGGTGCAGGTACGAATCCTGCCCGCAAGTCGAATTTTTCCTTTACTAAAATTAACTTTATAATCTTAGCATGGATGCTAACAAAACACAAAAAGATAACAAATAAATAATATTAAAAAAAATGTAAAACTGCTGTGTACCATCTAGACTGGAAGCTGACCCTCACAGAGAAAAGGTTAAGCAAATAAATCTTGCATAAGTGTAGGTCGACCTGTATATAAACGACCTGTCCTTTGAAAGTACACTCGCGGCCAGTGACTGTACTTATATGGCGCAAGTGTTTCTAAGTAGTAACTTAAGAGAGGAATGTGAGCCAACAATGGACTTCCGCGTGCCTGTCTCTATTACTTTTGTGCTTGAGTGTATTTTAATATTTACTTTAACATGTAGTCGTTATATTGGGTGTGAGTAGTTAGAGATCTGTGGTATTCGTCAGTTTTAGAACGTACTAGCTTACATATTAAAAAATAGGTAGGTACTACAGATAAGGTCATATGATCCATATTGACATTTTAATAACTTTATATCTGACAACGTCTCCATGAATATCGTTTTGTGATTTTTTTGCATTTTTCAAACTATTATTAAGTTATATTAGTGATGGAAAAATTCGACTCGCAAGCAGGATTCGAACCATATGATGTATCTAACGCAGAAGACGCAGTTTCGAATCCTGCTTGTGAGTCGAATCTTATAAAGTTTGCAGTAGTGATACTATTGGTGTTGTTGGCGGCTAATATCTAGTATTCATTGTCATCTTATGTATCAATTAATCTGACCAGAAGTACCTTTGTGGCTACAAATCCATATTTCAACGAATCCAATATAAAATATAACCCATTTTCGGAGCACGTAGGTTCTGGAAATATGCCAACAAAACTTTATAACCAAGTTCTCTAGTTCATGTGTATTTTATTTAAGTTTATCACTTAGGAGTAAGTTTAGCGATAAATTTAAAAGCTATAAATTATTTCTTATCTTTATTAATTACCTAAGAGTGCATGCGAACTGCATTTACACGCAAACATAAGACTTGCATAGCAAGAGATGGTTTAGTTTAGCTCAGCGTGCATGTGCCGACCATACCATCACGCTTGTATTCCTCGAAGGGTTAGACAAGTATGTACTGTTCCTACAGCCATTCATGGAGGCAAGCCTATTGCCACTAATGGGGCACAAAACAAACACCGAGTAGTTTCTGAGAATTTCATTGAAGAACCATATGCTGGAAATCCGAGGAATTAAAATCCCCATAAATTAATTTTATAGAAACGCTAGCATTTCTGGGAAGTTACGTTTACGGTAACAAACATTAAATCTTAACTTTATGAAGGATATGAGGAAGTTTAAGATTTGTTTTATAATATTGACAACTTATAACGGAAACTGACGCTTTGAATTCTTTCATTCTTGTGTCGGGTGCGTTTATAAACACAGACTTCCCCTTTCAAGAACCTGTAGGTAACTGAAACGTTAGTGTAAATTAATTAAAAGAACAACGAGTTGAACTTCTGGAGTGCCGGCTGAAGTGAAAACTTGAATATTAACCAAGATTTCACTTCAATAAATGATAATGTTCAGTTGTACTGTCTAAGAAAACATTTGTTTTCACTTTTGTCTTACAGTCTTACGGTCTTATCTGTCAAGATTATTTTTTCTCCATCACAATAAGTATAAGCGGCGGTAGCCTAATGGCTAGGGCGTCGGACTTGCGATCATGTGGTTGCCGGTTCGAACCCCACCCATTGCACTACCAACGTAAACCCACTCGTAACACAAGCAATCTAGCTTAGCACGAGGGGTTAACAAGAATACTAGTAATGTGCGACCCGCATTGCTAGTAAGCTTTTTTTTTAAAAAAAAAGTGCACAGCGCCGCTAAACAAGTTTTCACTTCAAAATTTCGATTTCCGCATTTTATCGGAAAGTTGCAAGTGACATCTATGTCTATAGTACTTATTCTTATCTATGATATATATATTGTAGTACTTACGCACTACATTTCGTATGTAAGATGTGAAAAGGTAACAGATAACGACACGTTTGGCGTAGCCGCTGAGCGATCGGCTTCTGCGTCACGGGTTGTGGGTTCAACACCCACCTATTATCTGTATGACCTACAAGGTTTGGGCGTTTGTGTATGTGAGGATTTGTTTTTGTAAATAGCACCCACGATACAGGAGAAAATCCCAGTATGGGACACCCTTTAAAAAAACCAACACAGCTACTTCCACATTTATAATATTAACCAAGGATTACAGCATTCTCCGAATTCCGAATAACAAACCAGTGTTGAATACAATAAAACAGCTTCAAACATACCTCCAAAAATAAACGGCTTCCCTTAAAATATCACCGCGAAATCGCGTCGTTAAGCGAATTACATACTAAATTCTTAGAAAAACGGTCAGAGACCTAAGTGTCCTTTACACTTAGGCTAAATTTAGTGCTTATATTGAGTGACTTTTTAAGACGCTCGCTATAAATGCCTGAATGTTGGTTCCTCGAGTATATAATATCTGTATTTAAGATGATTTGTGACTATATCATTTTATAATCTTGGCACCTACAATGACACAATATTTTAATATTTTGGTACCTACCTTTGTAAGCAATACAGACATACATATCAGATCATAACATACCATCACGCTTGTATTCCCCGAAGGGTTAGGCAGAAGCGTAATAATGTACACTCACAGTTCGCCGGTATGTTTAGGTCCCATGTAATATGAGGCGAGCCTATTGCCATTAACCGGACACAATTCCTAACCCCCAGCTGCTACTGGGAATTTCATACAAACGCCCAGACACGGAACAACTAACTAACACGGAACAAAAATTGCACCGAGTGGGGATCGAACACACAACATGTGGCCCAGAAGCCGATCGTTCAGCCGCTACTCTATCATCATATTATGATCTCGAAATAATTCATGATATTATTAAACTAAATTAGTGTTCAAAGTATCACGTACAGTATAAACGCCGCCTTAGGGACTAGGCTTTCTGAATCTCCATTACGACTTAATACAATAGTGAAGCGGGTTACATTGCCCGACCTTATCTGCACAAAGGGACGACGCAGTTTCATGAATACAATAGGAGCAATGTTTGAAGACACTGGAAGGTTTTATTAAGTGTATCCCGCGGTTTCTGCTTTGCCCCGTTTTTAAGGGTCGTAGGGCCTATAACCTTCCTCATGAATTACTCTATCTGTGGCAACAACTACCGCCCGACATTCGAAACCGACAAACAAATCCTGAATCGCGCAAGTGAAATTTGCATCGCAACTTGCATATATACAACCGCCCGACATCGACCGTTGGGCCGTGGCCCGCCAGGCAAGACACCTGCCTGGTTGGTGAGGCAACACACCTTGCACCTTCACACATCAATTGGTGAAAATGGTTTTTGGGTTTATCGCTTTTAAACAGACAGACGCGTCGGGGGACTGTTTTATATAATACTAGCTTCCGCCCGCGACTTCGTCCGCGTGGAATAGTTACTTAGTCTTAGCGTGATGATATATAGCATATGTCCTTTCTCAGGGTCTAAAGATTGTTTGTGCCAAATTTCATCAAAATCGGTTGAGAGGTTTAAGCGGGAAAGCGTAACAGACAGACAGACAGAGTTACTTTCGCATTTATAATATTATTAGGGATTATGTAGATAGTTATGAGTGGAGAATAAGGAGCTATATCTATAGCTTGGTAATTAGAGCATTCTTACTCGATTAATTGCTTGCGGATATAATGTAAAAATATAGTACCATCGTCTGTAGAACCTAATTAACCTAGATCATCCTGCAAAGTTAAAACACCTGTGAATAGAAACAAGCTTATTCCGAGAGCTAAAGTTGAAGAAATGCAAAAGCGAAACAAAACGAAAGTTGAATTACTAGTCAACAAAGCCTTTGCAAGCGTGGCCAATTAATTTTCATGAAGCTACATCAGGGGGTTTCAATAGGAAACCGCGCTGTTTGTCGCTAACTCACTACTGAAATTATCAATTAGGTACTGTACAGTTCTGTTGAAATGACTGAATAAATGTATTTGTATTTGTTAAATTTATTTAGCTGCCTCGTTAGTCTAGTGGTTTCAAGTGCGACCGCTACGCTAGAGGTCTTGGGTTCGATTCCCAGGTCGAGCAAAGTGTTATTGGGTTTTTCTATGAAATTTTCAGTAGCAGCTCGGAGTTTGGAATTTGTGCCCGGTTAATGGCAATAGGCTCGCCCCCTATTACATGGGACCTAAACATACCGGCGAACTGCGGGTGTACCTTAGTACACCACTGCCTAACCCTTCTGGGAATACAGGCGTGATGGTTAATTTATTTATTTGTTATTATTATTTATTGGTCGCCATTACCCGTAATGAGGTCACACTGTCCTTAGTGCCAATAATATTATGTCCCCTAATGTAATGCATTGCCATTGTTGATTACACAAAGACTAATTTGCAAGCAAGTGTGGCTGGTAATGAATTGGCGTTGAATGTGAGCAATTAATTCATTGCGTTTGGCGCAAGAGGGGAGAAGAAGCGATCTAATTCTTCGCCGAAATGTGAGATTGACGATAAAGATGGTTACCTACAGTTTATACCCGGAATTTAATGAATTAACCGCCCAAGTCTATTTATCCGACAAAATGAAATAGATACACTTTATTAACGCTTACTTATAAGGTTTTGACGCTTCAATTTGTGGTCTTATCGGATAATTTTTGGATGGGGTTAAAGGGTTAATCGATTAATAAGTAATGCGTACCTATGTCATCCGCGTCAATTTATAATTTACATATAATACCGAAAATACTACCGATATACTACACCGAAATAATCTGGACATAAAATAATTACATTCTGGAAGTTACAGTTGCAAAAAGATGATGTTGTTTTTAACCGACTTCAAAAAAGAAGGTTCTATGTCCGTTTGTGTGTATTATATTTTGTATGTTCATTATTGTTCATAGATATTTTGTTAATTGTGGACCGAATTCAATAATATTTTTTTGTACCCATAACCCCTAATATATTTTTTTGTTTTTGATGGCGGTTTCACTAAGTTATTAGTAGGTACAAAGTTTGTAACTTGCACCATTCGCTCAAGTGACTAAATCGGTGTGATTCTGGCGTAATCATGGGCCCACAAGAATACAGTGAGCCCGTAGGTAACGAAAGTGTTTGCGCAGTGATATCATCGTGTACACTACACTATTTACTTGTAATTCACCGTTTTGATAAATTAACAGCGTTACGCCGAAATACTAGGTACCTACGTCAGAGAAAAAAACATAATTATAGTTTGACGGGCTCGTAGCTAAGTAATTACTAAGCTGATTAACTGATGTGCGAGGTTAAGCTGCGCTTGCTGCGGTCAGTGTGTGGATGGGTGACCATTCTTAACAGTCTGTCCCGGTTGTCATACGAACATCTATGACAATTGTTAAAGGCTAATGCGCTGATGCCACATACAATAAAATTGAAATATAAAATATCCGAAGTAACGAACAGATGTTTTTACGCCTCGGATATCCGCGGATAAGGCTCGGATATCCTGCACATCGCAAATGTTAACTAACCTATAACTTAATTCTTCCTAAGTTAGTGACCAAGATAAAAATACCAAAGATAGATTGCAGCATAAAACGACTTAACCAATTTACTGGTCCCAGCATAGTTTGGAACGCAGCCAAGTTTCAGCGAAGCTGTCAACTTATTAGAATTTATTTTTAAGATTTTTGGTATGTACCTTACACTAATGGCGGATAAAAGGCATTGCATCCGAGAAAGTGGTGTGCCAAAATGGAAAGTGTTAAAGAATTAGAGCCAAAACGTATTTTTGAGGATTTTTTTTTTTATGGGATAGGGGGGCAAACGAGCAAACGGATCACCTGATGGTAAGTGATAACCGCCGCCCATGGACACCCGCTACACCAGAGGAGTCGCAAGTGCGCTGCCCGCCTTAAAAAGGGTTTGGGCCTCCGGTAACCTCAACTCACTCGGCGAAACACAACGCAAGCGTTGTTTCACGCCGGTTTTCTGTGAGGCCGTGGTATCACTCCGGTCGAGCCGGCCCATTCGTGCCGAAGCATGGCTCTCCCACGTGAGGATGAATAAAAGAAGTGGTATATGGATAGGTTACAATCATACAATCTTTTTTTTTGTTTTTTGTTGAAATATTGTCGCAAGCGCACATAAGTACTGTTCAGTTCTGGGGTGATTCCCAGGACTAGCAGTGATAATGAGTTTTCTATTAAATTCTCAATAGCAGTCTACCCGTGACCATGGACGCTGTAAAGGGAGACCCGAAACGTCACGATTTGTATTGTATTATATTTTATTTATTTATTTAAACTTTCTGCATCTTAAAAAAGGTACATTGGCGGACTTAATGCCTTAGGCAATCTCTACCAGTCAACCATAGGGTGGAGCAGATACGATGAGGCAGGTGTAAACGTTATACCAAAAGGGAAATGAACATAGGTACCTACTTAATGTTATTATTATATAAACTAAGGTACACCATAAATATTTACGCATATATAGAATAAAATATTTATTATAAATATATGTATATATATATATAATCATGGTTTGTGTGATAATGATTCTGCAAGAATTCTATCCTGTAAGAACTTACGGACTTTCTTTTTGAATGATTCACGGCTGGTCGACGTACGATTATATCTACTAATAGATATAACGCGATATAATCCGTAAAGTTGTTTTATTTCAATATGTCTAATATTCGCTTAAACTTCAGAAATCAGCAGCTTGGAGTTTGGTATTTGTGCCCTAGCTCGCCTTATTAAATGGGACCATAATCATATAACATCAGTACATCTCTGCCTCATGCTTCGGGGAATACAGGCGTGATGATTTATGTGTTACACGTGCTGGTCATATAATGTGCGGACTGTATGTGCTATACAATTTTATTATCTCTGTAATCAACATCTATAGGAAGTCATTAAGTTATTGATGTCTTTTGAATGATTTGTACATGTTAAGTAATGATTTCTGACACTTACGCGAATATTAGACACTAGCTTCTGCCCGCGACTTCCTCCGCGTAGCGTGATGATATATAGCCTTCCTCAATAAATGGGCTATCTAACACTGAAAGAATTTTTCAAATCGGACCAGTAGTTCCTGAGATTAGCGCGTTCAAGCAAACAAACAAACAAACTCTTCAGCTTTATATATTAACGTATAGATTGAAATAAAACTATATATTTTTTACTATAGTACCTACTGGTACTGGGTACCCATTATAGAATGTATTAAATCCAAACCCAAAACTGCAGGACCAAAGGATACGGTGAGCTCGTTCTGCGTGAATCGGATCGCTAATAATAAACAAAAATGTAAGGTAGCTGTTAGTAATTTTAACATTAAGACTACCAACACCTCAGTCTACCCGTGACCATGGATGCTGTAAAGGATCTGAATCGGGAATTAAATAATATCAACACAACGCGATATAATCCGTAAAAATAGTTTTATTTCAATGTACGCTATGCTTTGTAATTGATTTTTAAGAGCTCTGCGGAAATAATCCTTGCCTAAAAGTAACCTTTTCACTTTTATGTGCCTGACGCTTGTAATAATCGAAAACTTTGACAAGCAGTTGCACTCCGAAGCTGTACGCATAAAAAGCGTAGAAATCAAACAGTTCGTGAGAATAGAGCAATAATTCAAGGTCAACCGTGAATCCTTGACAATGAACTCGTAACAAAGAGGTCGCATTGCGTACAAACGCCTTAGAGTCTGGTTAAACAGTACTAATCGAAAAATGGCCGCCAGTAAGACTTAGGCGCGCCAATTAGCGTAATTACCACACCCACAGCTTTAGTCCATCAAGCTTTGTTTGGACTCATCATAGTTATTCTCAATTGCGTGAGTTTTCAAACAATATTGTTTCGTGTTTGTAACTCAATTACCATCATCATCACGCCTGTATTCCCCGAAGGGTTAGGCAGAGGCGTACTACTAATGTACACCCACAGTTCGCCGGTATGTTTAGGTCCCATGTAATAGGGGGCGAGCCTATTGCCATTAACCGGGCACAAATTCCTAACTCCGAGCTGCTACTGGGAATTTCATAGAAAAACCCAATAACACTTTGCTCGACCTGGGAATCGAACCCAGGACCTCTAGCGTAGCAGTCGCGCTTAGGACCACTTGGCTAATGAGGCAGTCAATTCTCAATTACGACGGGAGTTAATAAAAAAAAAAGTAAAAAAATTAAAACTGCCTCATTAGCCTAGTGGCCCTGAGCGCGACTGCTACGCTAGAGCTCTTGGGTTCGATTCCCAGGTCGAGCAAAGTATTATTGGGTTTTTCTGTGAAATTCTCAATAGCAGCTCGGAGTTAGGAATCCGAGGAAAGGCTCGCCCCCTATTACATGGGACCTAAACATACCGGCGAACTGTGGGTGTACATTTGTACGCCTCTGCCTAACCCTTCGGGGAATACCGGCGTGATGGTATGTTAAACAGAGTCGTACATAGGACATGTATGTCTTTTTTGTATGTTCACGGATATCGACCGATTTTAAAATTTCTTTTTTATTTGAAACCTCCGTGATGAAGGTACTCAGCAGTCAGTGCCTTAGATTTGACCTTTTGTGTTCGCCACTGATTTCCGAAACTCTTTGGCACATGAGTATTTATGATTTTTGCAGGCGATTATACTTTTTGTTTTTTTTTGTTTGGTGTAGTTTCCTAAACTAAAGTGTAAATGACAGCGGAATCGCCAGGAGTGCACGCCCTAGAAAGACATACACCAACCTTATCGGTGAGGTCCTCAAAAAGGTCAGGTGCGTAGTACCCGCAACAGGCGCGTGTGAATGATAAGATGTACGAATGTGGACGAAACAAATGAGGTATGCAAGAATAGTAGAGAGGGTAGTTTCTTCCTACTGTAGTTTCTCCATATCTACGTAAGTAGTATCCCATTATTAATTTTGTTCCGTGTCTCCATGGGTGCCCACCGTCTCTCGGAAGTAAAGGCGGACGTTTATGTCGGACTTCTACTGACTAAAAACACACAGCCATCCATAGTAAATTGTGGAGGGGGAGTGTTTTCTTCGAGATCTAGAATGAACGAACCGGTGGCCCTCCTGTACTTTACCTTAGGCACGTTAAAATACTCATTCTGCTATCGAAGGATCAATACCTACCTATCAATTCGAATATCGATGCTAATGTTGTAGAATACCTATAACAGTACATCCTCTTACACGTTGTTGAGTCAAATGAGGGGTACAAGGTTTCATCACGAAACTACGTCATAACAAAATTCTAATAATAATGCACTCGAATCCATCGTGTGACGTCACCGTGTTCGACAGGCGCCACTTACTATGCTACTAAGAAATGACACAGACTAATTCAAAATTCAACCACAAACTGAAGTGCTTGTCTTGTGATTCAATGATTAAATTTGTGTTGTGATTGTCATGCCATTTAGGGCACGTCCCATGTGTCCAGTAGTGACGCGACACATGCCACTTTGGAGTTCCTCAATGGAATTGCAAAGCCAAATATAAGCGACCTTGTGGTTGGTTGAATAGGTTAGTGCTGGTATCTGAAAGGAAACCTTTGATTTCAACCGTGTATTTTTATTGAAATGAAACTACTTTTTACGGATTTTATCGCGGTATATTGTTATTATTTAATTCCCGACGTTTCGGATCTTTTACAGCATCCATGGTCACGGGCAGACTGAGGTGGTGGACTAACATCAAGACGTCCAATACCTCAGTCTGCCCGTGACCATGGATGCTGTAAAGGATCCGAAACATTATAATATTTGCGTAAGTGTCAGAAATCAATACGTGTATTTTTAGACCACTGCCGTCAAGCAATAAGACAAGAAAACAAAACAATATGAAACTATTATATTGTTAAGAGAGGTGAGAAGAATTATTTGTTAAATAATGTTCAAATATTCACCCAGTAGTATTGTAATAAGAATATTAAATGTAATAAATAATCTTCTTGAAGTTTATTAAAAAAGGGATTCATTGAGAAAAAACCTTTGAATCTAAATAAAATGACAAAAATTTAAGACAAATCGGTTTATAAATGTAGTTTAACTTATTTTTAAGTTATCTTTGTAATTATTATTATTATTTTTTTTTCGTTTCGTTTGTCGATTCGAATATTAAAATGCAACTAGAAGCCTTTGTCGATCAACTAATTGTTATATTCTTTTGGTGACACATTTAACCTGTCAAGGTACAATAAATTAGCCAATAGAAAAACAATCGTTTCGACCCTCTGAAGGGTCACGGTTCCTTAATGTTTAATTATTTAATGCTGAACAAAGGCTTCCTGAAAGAACCGGTTATATGCACGGTGTTCTCACGCACCGGAAAACGCAGTATCTATGGGATGATCTGCAACGAGATGGATAGATATTGGATACCTGGTGAAGGTCGCTGCAAGTCGTTGGATGCAGGCGGCATATAATGGGTCCTTCTGGGAGTCTTAGAGACCCCCGAAATCCGCTTTAAATTCGCTAATAAAGAAGGATGTGCTATTCGACGAGTAAGGCCCGGCCCACACTAGTTTTTATAGGACATTATTCGTATAGTTAAGGTAATGGCTAGGGCGCCGGACTTGCAATCATGTGGTTGCCGGTTCGAAACCCACCCATTGCACTACCGACGTGAACCCACTCGTAACACAAGCATTTTAGCTTAGCACGAGGGGTTAACAAGAATACTAGTAATGTGCGATCCACATTGCTAGTAAGCTTTATAAAAAAAAAAATAAAAAAAAAAAAAAAAAAAAAAAAAAAAAAACCCACACGACCAATTGTTCGTTCATTTGAAAATTGTCGGGAATGCGTTTATGCACCTAAGCTGGACATTAATGCTGGAATGTCATACCTATTTGGCACACCTACATTTAATTTACGCTTGGAATTCTATAT
Source organism: Acronicta leporina (assembly GCA_947256265.1). Taxonomy (NCBI): domain Eukaryota; kingdom Metazoa; phylum Arthropoda; class Insecta; order Lepidoptera; family Noctuidae; genus Acronicta; species Acronicta leporina. The sequence continues at coordinate 2,445,381 of OX366517.1, read as the reverse complement.
TATTACTCTACATAATCTGCTGATCTAAATGACAAGTGATTTAAGAGCGGTGAGGTTAAAATTCAGCTTGTAAGACGAACTTGGCTCGATTTTTAGCAAAAAATTAAATGTCCCGGACACTCACTTTTCGGGTTTGAGTGTTTGACTCGTTAGTGCTATGAGAGTTGCGAGTGTTGCGACGGAGGCGCGGGCAACACCAGCATGTGTAGTCCGGCCGGCCTCCATTTTTTATTAGGCCTGTATGTCCCTCCTATTAGTCAAAAAGATCCAAAATTCCGATTTACTCGGAAAAAATATTTGATCCATTAGGCAATTGAACCCAAGACCCTTAGCGCCGAAACCGATCTCCAAGCATAAAGTCGTTCATTCTGTTGAAATATTATAATGAGGTTTTATAACTAATATTTGCACATGATTGGCCTTCATAATTATTGTGTATGATGTGTAATTATATACCATGTTATATACCTACCTACCCACATGGAGCTTTTTGTTGATTTGAGAGCATGAAGTCATCGGTGTATGTGTGTACGCCAACACATTATTGTTGTCTTAGTTATTTAATCAGATGCTCATCGAGCCTATTTACTTAAGAGTTATGTGGATTCATTCAATATTTTTTTTTACATCAAACATTGAGTCACTGGTTATTAAGGTAGCCACACACGCGTCCTTCGCTGTATAAGGTCGTATGTGGTAGACGTAAATTAATAAGTAAATATATATTATAGGGTACCTAATGATTAAAGTACTTATTGTTTAATTTTCTGGTACAAATTATGCCGCGGATTGTGTACTTTGCATACTAATATTATAAATGCGAAAATAACGCTGTCTGTTGGTCTGTTTGCTACATTTCTACACCTAAACCACTGGACCAATTTTGGTAAACTTTTGTATAGAGATAGATTGTACCTTGTAGAAGGATATACGCTTTCTTTTGTGTTAAAAATCCTGTGGGATGTGAGTAAAACCACATGCAATAGCTAGTTTCTTAATTATAACTAAATAGTTGATTTCGACTTTTATGTGATTGGCTGTAGACATTTATTTACATTTGACTTGTCTAAGTTCATGTGGCTTGCGTAAATGTCCCGTTGATCTGGTATTGACATCGTGTGACGGGTTTTAGAGCTCCCTAAGTTATGGTTGAGCTGCATCCACAATGGCTGCCATCAGTTGGTACGGGCCTACCGAAAGCCGCTATGGATATCTCAAAAGGCTATTTCAGACATTGGCCTACATTGTGTCCCTCACTACTATAGTTTCTAAGAAATCTGATAAAATTTTCTATAAAACGTTTTGTATTTTAAATATGATCTAACTTCTATAGTTTAGAAAAAAAATCAAGTGTAGTACCTCCATAATTTTTTAAAGAGTCAACCACAATAAATAACTATTTGATTTGATTTGAGTTTCGACGTTACTTCTCAGAGGAAATTCCGGCGCCAACTTTTACTAAAAATACTTTACCCCAACGTTCCTAGCTATAGAACCTATTTCCTCATCGCAGTCAAGCAAATATTGTGACATGTTTTTACTCGTTCTAATCCCATTTGGCCAACCTTTCCAATTTTCGTCCTGCATTTCATATTCGACTTTCATACTAAAAGTATTGCAAGTCGTCACATCTTATCGTCCGCTTTTACGCATCTTTTATGCTCTTCGAATTTTAAATTTAAATATGGAAGTGACAATGTTATATTGAATAAGGGCCTATTTCACCGTGTCTGTGTAGCCGGTACCTCAGGCCGGTACTCAGCAAATATAAAAAATTGAACAGAATTTGTATCAAATTAACTGCCAAGTAATTTAACGGGATCTTGCTCGGAGTTGGTGAAATAGGCCTTAAGTGGTTTTATTCTTTGCTTGAAAATTTTAGACGCGTACAGGTACGTAATTATTTCAAACGCACTGTATTTTTCGACGCAAGGCATTACGTTGTTCGCTTTATTATTAACACAGGAGAAAATAAAATTATGAAGAGTTTATTTCTAAATAGGTTTCCACCTTTCTAGTGTGCAGTATATTACATGTCCTCTAAAAAGGCCGTAAAAGGCCGCACAATATATTTGTTGATAACATTGGAGTTTATCGTAACGCTCTGTTTAAAACGACTTCCCTTCTTATGACCGTCATTTCGCAAAAATGTATTGTACTCTATAATAATATTATCTTCATTGCGGAATTAAAGATTTTATCGTTTGAATATTATGATGAGGTTTAAGTTGTATGTATGAAGACACAGTAGGCAAACGTTAATTGTGATATGGGACTGAAAATGACACAAAGTACTAAATAGTGAAATTTACTGTTGATATAGCCGTCTGTCAGTCGTACCCATTTTTCTCAGTAGGAAAGTACTATTTAGACGATAATAGATTGCATAATAGACTTCTTAATGTAATGTAGGTACCTATAACGCGATAGACTTTGTAGAGTGGATATTTGCTCGTGTCAGAAAACAATAAGGAGATGGTTGCTTTGAGAAAAAATTGCTAACATCACTTGGTCAAGATCACTTTAATGATGCGTACCGCTAAAGTGTAGAATAGGGTATTACGCCTTTTTTTGAAAACTGTTTTAAATTAATCCTTAGATCGTAATGAACCAGTAGAATTTTTATTTCAGTTTTATAAAATCGAAAAATGCCTCAAAAACTATTTTTAATTTATGATTTTGAATTTTCGCGCGGAAACGCTAGCCGCCATGCTACTTCGGGTCGTGACGTCACTTCGTTAGTAAACAATACAACTGCAAAAGACCAAGTAACGTCAAGTTACTATCGGAGTGACATCACGTCGGAATCCAATATGGCGGATGGCGTTTTAAAACAGATTAAAAAAGACTATTTTTGAAATTGAATTATAAAATTTACATTGCATTTTTATAAATAAATACTAACGTTTCTCGTTTACTTTTTTAAAAATCTATCATAAACATGCATTTTTATATTTTTTCTTACATGGTGTAAAATACCCTATTGCTAGATTCACTCGTGATTTATAGACACTCAGACCCACTCAGGACGCAGGGTCTGAGTGTCTTTAAATCACGAGTGAATCTAGCTAGGCAAACGCGCTCTATCGTGCTCATCGTAGATCGCAATGTCGCTTAACATCAGGCAAAGGTTAAGAGTAGGCCTATAAAAAATAAAAAAAGGTACAATCGACAAACTTGGCGGTGACCACCCTTAAGGCTAAAATCGCTTGCACCGAGCGCACGGGCGTGCTATGCGTTCTCATACGTATCACCCTTTCTCCTCACCCCGCCGATATCCCCTTGAGCTTTATGCGCGTTACTTGATACTTTTAATTTCTATTATATCGTATGATGAGTTTTCGCATTTTAAAGTATCCTAATAGGCTGAAGTGAAATGTGGGTGTGGCTGACGTATCGATAGTCGTTCAAAGGATTTTGTTAGAAAAATGGTCGACCGCCAAGTTTCGCGACTGTACAAATTTTTTCGTGTCTTTAAATTTTGTGCTCAGTTGTTAGTTATCCGAGCGTGTGTAGGTGCCTACTAGACACATCGTTCTCGCCCCAGCCATTAGCCAGTGACGTCCTCGACACTGTTCGTTCCCACACCAATCTGTCTTTATTTTTGGACAAGCATTTTGTCAACTCCATCATACCATCACGCCTGTATTCCCTGAAGGTTTAGGCAGAGATGTACTAATGTACACCCACAGTTCGCCGGTATGTTTTTGGTCCCATAATGTAATAGGGGGCGAGCCTATTGCCATTAACCGGACACAAATTCCTAACTCCGAGCTGCTACTGTACTTACAAAAACATACTTACAAACGTACATAGAAAAAACCAATATTTGCACAAAACTGCCTCATTAGCCAAGTGTTCCTGAGCACGACTGCTACGCTTGAGGTCCTGGGTTCGATTCCCAGGTCGAGCAAAGTGTTGTTGGGTTTTTCTATGAAATTCCCAGTAGCAGCTCGGAGTTAGGAATTTATGCCCGGTTAGTGGCAAAAGGCTCGCCCCATAATACATGGGCCCTAAACATACCGGCGAACTATGGATGTACATTAGTACGCCTCTGCCTAACCCTTCGGGGAATACAGGCGTGATGGTATGTTAATGCTATGTCACAATATTTACGTTTAGTCCGCACCTAACAATTGAAACGCAGTATCGTAATGTCGCGATTCAATTCGCGGCATTCATGCGTGAAGCAATCTGTTCGAAGCATTATTTTTATTATTGTTCTATGATGATAAACAAGCATACGGGCCGTCTGATGATAAGAGGCAAACGCTGTCTATAAACGTTAGCAACATAGAAATGACCGTAAGTACGCATCATCACTACATAGTTTATAACAAAGTCGCTTCAACAACGGCGTGAAACAACACATAAGATGTGTTTCGCTGAGTGAGTGAGGATACCTGAGGCCCAAAACAATGTTAAAAGGCTGGTTACACACTTGCGACTCCGCTGGTGTTGCGGGTGTCTATGGGCGGCGGTAATCGCTTACCATCAGGCGATCCGTCTGCTCCTTTGCATCCCTATTCTTAAAAAAATGGGCTTTTGAGGAAAGAACGATAGCGGCGTTGACTAGGTATGGCAGTCCCAACTGACGTCACTGATGCATAATCGTGTAGCTCAACCATAAATTCTCAGCTCAATGACCCCCAATTATGATCCCTCAAAAATTTAATTATAATGAATCTTTTGTGCAATACATTAATACGATGCATGTGCAGGACGACGTCAGTGAATATATAAACAGTAAATAATGAACAGTGAAACATAATTCGTGTACAGTATTAATATAGAATAGGTTCGTTTATATAGGTAGTTACTTACGATTATAATGTTATATTTTCTTATATTTTATATCTTATTAGAATAGGGAATAAATAATAACAGTATCTAATAAGCTAATATAGTAGATAAGAACTTAGTTTGTAAGAAAATAAATTATATTTTGTTTTGTCGTTTTACTACCTCTAGATTTAAGTATTCTAATAAGAATATATGTAAATATCTATTTTTAGACTAAGATAATTCTAATAGGAATATTGTAAGAAATTAACAGTTTAGAATATTATTACATAACTCCGTATTTTAGAGTAAAAATAAATAGGAAATAGCAAACGGCTCTCGATACGGTCGAGTTGTGTCTTACCTTAGTAAAGTGCACGCGCGCCCGCCCGCGCTGTGATTGGTCAATAAAACTGCCTCTGATTGGTCGACCAATCAGAGCGCCTACATTTTTTGAGGCAAAAACATATATAAGCAGCGCGGGTTTGTGGGTCAGCATGCACTTCCCTACGAGCAGCCAGCAAGAAAACAACTGGAAGAAAAACCTGGAAGAAAAACCTGGAAGAAAATACAGGAAGAAAATACTGGAAGAAAGTGCTGGAAGAAATTACTGGAAGAAATTGCCGGAAGATATTGTAACGTGAATAAACCTCAAGAGTGTGTGTTACCGACCTCTGTGCGTCTCATTTCCGTACCCCTCTACAGCGAAGTACCCCCAATCCAGTAACAGCAAGTGTGCGCAGTGCACATTTAATGGTCCTTCGAGCCGGATATTAGGGGTACATACGGGTACGGAAAGCCGTCAAAAACGTTCAACATGCCGGTCACACGCTCCGAAGGAAGAGGACGCAAGCCGGCCAACGACCAAACGCCATCGACGTCAGAGGGCACCACCACCACCTCGGCAAGCGGCACCAGCGCGGAAACGGGAACGGCCTCTACAGCTACGGGTACCACCGCCACGGAAGGAACAGAACAGACTACCACCACCTCCGCGACGACAGCGCCCTCTGCCGCCCCCTCCACCGCAACAGCAACGCGCTCCGCTGCAACAGCCACGCGCTCCGCCGCATCGACGCTGCCTGCCGACGCACAACAGAAGAAGCCCCCCGCGGGGAGGGGGGTGCCCCCCCCACCCAAGGAACGTCAGGAAGAAACAGAAACGGCTACAGTCAAGAAGAAGGGAAGTGCACCCGGTCTGCCAGTGCCGAGCGGACCGCAGATCCTCCGCCCCCCCAGCAAGAGGGGGGGAGGGGGGGGATCTATCTACAGCAAGGGGAAAGCGCACAAAGTAGCAAAGGCTAAGGAAGAATTGCTACGTCTTCAAGTGGAACTAGCTGCAGCACGCCTCGCCGCGTTGGAAACAGAAGATTCTGAAGAAGAACCAGAAGATGTCTCCGTCTATTCAAAGTCAGAAGTAAACGAACGAGTCGACACCTGGTTGGAGAGCCAAGAGACGCGACCCATGCTGGCCATCACCGATGCACCTCACCATACGACAGAAGCACCGGTGACCCAGCATACAGAAGAGAACAGAAGACATATAGAAGAACGTCAAGCGCCTCCAGAACCACTTCATCCACCGGCGGGAGCGCCGCCCGACCTGACTGCACTAGCAGAAGCTATCACCCGCGCCGTCAAAGCAGCACAGCGACCGAAGTTCATCGAGCTACCTGTCTTCAGTGGGTCACATCAAGAGTGGTTACCCTTCCGCGCCGCCTATTACGAAACGGAAGCAACGTTCTCCGTCGTCGAAAATACGAACCGACTCAGAATAAACCTGAGAGGAAGAGCCAAGGAAGCCGTGGAGGGACTTCTCATCACCAGCGCGCACCCATCAGAAATAATGAAGACTTTGGAATCAAGATTTGGAAGACCGGAGTCAATAGCCATGATGGAAATGGAAGCACTCAGAGGACTACCGCGCCTCACCGAGTCACCGCGGGACATATGTATATTTTCAACGAAGGTCTCCAACATCGTAGCAACCCTGAAGACACTGAGCTGCATGAACTACATGTACAATCCAGAAGTAACGAAGACGGTCGTGGACAAGCTAACTCCAACGCTGCGCTACAGATTTTACGACTTCGCGACGATGCAACCGAAAGAAGACCCGGACCTTTTGAAAATAGAAAAGTTCCTGAAACGGGAAGCGGAATTGTGTGGGCCATACGCACAGCCAGAACAGATCACCCCACACACTCCGAACACAGCAAGCAACAGCGTTCAGAAGCGTCCACAAAGGGTTCACACAGCAACAGAAGATAAGAAGACATCGTCTCCAAGATGCCCCGTGTGCGAAGACATGGGACATACAGCAAGTGACTGCGAGCAATTCAAGAAGGCTAATGAAAATGGAAGATGGGACCTGGCGAAAGCAAGACACCTCTGCTTCCGCTGCCTACGCTACAGAACGAAGACCCACACCTGTCGTCCTAAAGCGTGCGGCATTGACAACTGCAAATACTTCCACAACAGGATGCTGCATTACAGAAAGACACAGGAGAAGGACGACAGTGAGGGCAAAGAAGAAACAACAGCGAACATCAACTCAGCCTGGACAGCAGCTAAGCAGCAGTCATACTTGAAGATCATGCCAGTACAGATAGTGGGTCCAGCCGGAACAGCAGACACCTTCGCACTCCTTGATGATGGATCAACAGTAACACTGATCGACGACGGCATCGCGAACAGTATTGGAGCGCAAGGACCTATCGACCCACTACACATAGAAGCCATCAACGATATGAAGACTACAGAAGCGAGTTCAAGGAAGGTGACCCTCACACTGAAGGGACCTAATAAGCGAGAAGAACAGATCCAGGCAAGAACAGTAAAGAACCTGTTGGTGTCACCGCAGCGGATATCAAGGGAACAGCTACTGGAGTGCAAACATCTACGAGACATGAGCGACATCCTATCCTATGAAGACGCGAAACCAGGAATCCTGATAGGCCAAGACAACTGGCACCTGCTGCTGGCGTCGAAGACCAGGAAGGGCAACAAAGGCCAGCCGGTCGCTTCTCTCACAAGATTGGGATGGGTCCTGCATGGCAGCTACACCAGGACAATTGGAAGAAGCGTACAGCGAGTCAACCACATGGCAGAACCGACCACAGAAGACCTGCAAGAAATGATGAAGCAGTATTTCACCATGGACTCACTATGCCTGAACCCGAAGAGACCCAAGTCAGACCCTGAGGAGCAAGCCCTACAGATCCTGGAGAAAACAACAGTAAAAACAGAAGAAGGAAGATATGAAACCGCTCTGCTCTGGAAGAAAGAAGATGTCACACTACCAAACAATTACGAGAACTCCCTGAAACGCCTCTACAGCATCGAGAAGAAGCTCGACCGTGACCCACAGTTTAAGAAGAAATACACAGAACAGATGGAAGCCCTGGTGACAAAAGGATACGCTGAACCCGCACCTGTGAAGAAAACAGAAAATAGAACATGGTACCTACCTCACTTCGCCGTGATAAATCCGATGAAACCAGACAAGTTGAGGGTGGTACATGATGCGGCTGCGAAGACAAGAGGAGTAGCACTCAACGACCTACTACTCAAAGGACCGGACCTGCTGCAGTCGCTGCCAGGCGTCATCATGCGATTCCGAGAACATGCAATAGCGATAACAGGGGACATAAAGGAAATGTTCATGCAAGTAAAGCTGAGGAATCAAGACAGGGACGCACTCAGATATCTCTGGCGTGGGGATCGCCGAGATGACCAACCTCCACAAGAATACAGAATGACTTCACTGATCTTCGGTGCATCGAGTTCACCTTCATCAGCTATCTTCGTGAAGAACCTCAATGCCAAGAAGCATGAAGACACGCACCCAGAAGCCGCCGCTGCCATAGTGAAGAAACACTACGTAGACGATTATCTAGACAGCTTCAAGACCCACGAAGACGCGGTGCGCATCGTGACAGGAGTGCGAGAGGTACACCAAGCAGCTGGTTTTGAACTGAAGCAGTGGAAGTCCAACTCCGCCACCCTCTTGAAAGCCATCGGTGAAGAGGAACAGATAGAAGAAATGGAGTTATACAAAACAGAAGACACATCAGAAAGAGTCCTGGGCCTTATGTGGAAGCCAAATACAGATGAACTTGCATTCAACTTGAACCTGGTGCGAGTACCTGAAGAACTAGTCAACGGCAAGACACCTACCAAGAGAGAAGCCCTAAGGATCGTCATGTCTCTCTTCGACCCACTTGGCTTCGCTTCACCGGTCACCATCAGAGCGAAGCAGATCCTACAGGAAGTTTGGAGAAGAGGGACAACGTGGGACGCCGAAATAGACCCAGACCTCGCACAACAGTGGCAAGACTGGATGACCCACCTGAGGAGCCTACGCAACGTGACCATACCAAGAAGATATCTGCATTACAGCGACGCTACGACTCTTCAACTCCACGTGTTCACCGACGCAAGCGAATCCAGCTACGCAGCAGTCCTGTTCTGGAGGACGGTTACTCCGAATGGCGAGGTCAACCTATCACTCGTGCTCGCCAAAGCCAAAGTCACTCCCCTGAAGCTCATCTCAATACCAAGACTGGAACTTCAAGCCGCAGTCATGGGGACACGCCTGGCCGAAACAGTGATCGAAGAGCACGAGAGGAAGCCCGACTCTAAGACCTTCTGGACCGACAGCAAGACTGCCCTCACATGGATCAGAACAGGATCAAGATCGTACAAGCCATACGTCGCGCATCGTCTAGCAGCAATAGAAGAAGCATCATCAGTCAACGAGTGGCGTTGGATACCTACAAAGCTCAACGTGGCTGACGACGCAACACGAGATGTGCCAACAGACTTCGGAAAAGAACATCGATGGTACAAAGGTCCAGACTTCCTCTATGAAGACGAAGCCTCCTGGCCAGTGGAACAACTCCTAACAGCGTCCACTGAGCCGACGGGGGAAGAAAGGGTGAACGTCATCAGCAACAGCAACGAACAGAAGGTCAGCAAAGCGGTCCCAGACGTCAGAAGATTCTCAAACTGGAACAGATTACGCTACACAATGGCCAGGGCTCTCCTCTTCATCCAACTCTGCAGAACAGTGAAACACAGCGTCAACTATAAGAAGACTAAGAAGAACAGAGAAGTCGACGCTGATTGGAGACGTGTAAATAAACCTGTACAGAAGAAACCCAATCAGAAGATGAAAGAAGTTGAAAAGAAGAAGCACGTTCCGGTCCCCGCAGAACTCCTCAGAAGAGCCGAAGAGATCCTCATGCGCTCTACTCAGGAAGACAGCTTCGCCCAAGAAATAGAAGACATCAGAAGAAAGAAACCGATCGCCAAGGACAGCAGACTACGACACCTGAGCTTCGACTACAGAGAAGGAATCCTACGACTAAGAAGCCGCATCGAAGCTGCAGAAGGAATAGAAGAAAACGTCAGAAGTCCCATGATCATAGACGGCGATCACCCAACAGTAAGGCTGTGGATACAACACGTCCACATCCAGATGCATCACTCCGGCGTCGAAGCTACAGTCAACGAGTGTCTACAGCAATACTGGGTCTTGCGCATCCGCCCAGTAACCAAGTCCATAATTAAGAAATGTCTACTCTGCAGAATGAAGACTCGAGCGCCCCCACATCCTAGAACGGGCGACCTACCCTTGTGTCGGCTTGCACACCACAAGCGAGCCTTCACGTACACAGGGGTCGACTACTTCGGGCCGCTAACAGTTACAGTCGGCCGCACCAACCAGAAGAGATATGTGGCCATCTTCACCTGCCTGACAGTACGGGCAATCCACCTCGAGGTCGTCGCATCGCTCACCACAGACTCCGCAATCATGGCCCTCAGACGCATGATTGCACGACGCGGGTGCCCCACACAGATCTGGTCAGACAACGGCACCAATCTTCGAGGAGCAGACAAGGAGCTGAGACAGGCGATCGACGAGGCAACAGCGGCAGAGGCAGCAAAGAAGACTATATCCTGGCGCTTCATACCGCCCGGTGCGCCATTTATGGGAGGCGCCTGGGAGAGAATGGTGCGTTCAGTGAAGACGGCCCTAGCAGCAACCCTCCACGAGCGACGACCAACAGAAGAAGTACTCGCCACCCTACTAGCAGAGGCTGAGTACACAGTCAACAGCCGACCACTCACACACGTGTCGGTCAACGCCGAAGATCCAGAAGCCCTTACCCCAAACCACTTCTTGCTTGGGGGACCAGGGCGAGTGCCGACGCCGGGAGCCTTCGACGAGAAAGACACCGTGACGAAGACCAGCTGGCGCGCATCACAACGGCTGGCTGACGTCTTCTGGGCGAGGTGGCTGCACGAATACCTCCCCGGACTCCAACACCGGCGGGAGCCCAACGGCAGAGGACCTGAGGTGAAGATCGGTAACCTGGTCCAGCTCACAGACGGCAACTTACCCCGCAACGTGTGGATCCGCGGCCTGGTGATAGCCACGTACCCAGGCCCCGACGGCGTCGTGCGCACAGTCGACGTGAAGACCAAAGGAGGAGTGCTGCGGAGGCCGGTGAGGAAGATGGTGGTCCTGCCAATAGAAGACGTCGCTCCAGCACCGGGACCAGCTACGATGGCATCGTACGGCGGGAGTAATGTGCAGGACGACGTCAGTGAATATATAAACAGTAAATAATGAACAGTGAAACATAATTCGTGTACAGTATTAATATAGAATAGGTTCGTTTATATAGGTAGTTACTTACGATTATAATGTTATATTTTCTTATATTTTATATCTTATTAGAATAGGGAATAAATAATAACAGTATCTAATAAGCTAATATAGTAGATAAGAACTTAGTTTGTAAGAAAATAAATTATATTTTGTTTTGTCGTTTTACTACCTCTAGATTTAAGTATTCTAATAAGAATATATGTAAATATCTATTTTTAGACTAAGATAATTCTAATAGGAATATTGTAAGAAATTAACAGTTTAGAATATTATTACATAACTCCGTATTTTAGAGTAAAAATAAATAGGAAATAGCAAACGGCTCTCGATACGGTCGAGTTGTGTCTTACCTTAGTAAAGTGCACGCGCGCCCGCCCGCGCTGTGATTGGTCAATAAAACTGCCTCTGATTGGTCGACATATCAGAGCGCCTACATTTTTTGAGGCAAAAACATATATAAGCAGCGCGGGTTTGTGGGTCAGCATGCACCCCCCGACCCTTGCTCGAGCCGGCCCGCGCCGAGCCAGTAGCTTTAAATTAGTCCCTAATAATAATTTAAACCAGATCCAGCCGTCCCTAGCTGCCCCCCCCAGCAACGCCCTAAGCCGAGGCCCGTGTCCCGCAGGGGACGCCCTTAGCTGCTGTTGCTTAATTTTAAGTTGCTCCTGGCTGGAGGCATTCGGTGCCTCGCCACCAAGTTCGGTTACGCTGTTAAGATTCCCTGAATCAACAGCTAATGTCCATAAAAAAAAAAAAAAAAAAATGGGTCAGCATGCACTTCCCTACGAGCAGCCAGCAAGAAAACAACTGGAAGAAAAACCTGGAAGAAAAACCTGGAAGAAAATACAGGAAGAAAATACTGGAAGAAAGTGCTGGAAGAAATTACTGGAAGAAATTGCCGGAAGATATTGTAACGTGAATAAACCTCAAGAGTGTGTGTTACCGACCTCTGTGCGTCTCATTTCCGTACCCCTCTACAGCGAAGTACCCCCAATCCAGTAACAGCAAGTGTGCGCAGTGCACAATGCATATTATGTTAGATTCCTCTAAGATGAATGTATAAACTGGCGACAATAAAGTTATTTTTTAATAAATAAATAAATAAATTATAAATATTCTGGGACATTTTTACACAGCACCATCTAGTCCCTAACTAAGCAGAGCTTGTACTATGGGTAAAACTAGACAATGGATATAAACTTATATACTTTTTTTTTTTGTAAATACATACTTACTTATAATACATAATGATATTTTGTGAGAAGAATGAATGACTGTGTTAAATAAATTATATTATATGTTTAAGTAGTGTAATTGGTTTCGGCCGTTCTATTTAAATAAATAAATAAATAATAAACACCCAGACGAACACAAACACTTATATTCATCACATAAATGTTTGTGTCCTGTGGGAATAGAATCCACGACCTCAGGGTCAGCAGTCCGGTACTCGAACCACTAAACCACAGAGGTATTTGCATGTCGCATAATGCATAAAGTACCTATGTATACCGAAATCAAACCAAGGCTTACTTGATATTGAATGGTATATAGACACACAGACATAATTTACACATATTATTAGTTGATAGTACCGAGAAAGGTTAAACAGTGATTTAATCCTCCAGTTAATTGGAATGCCAATAATATTTTAGTGCGAATTATAAATTATAAGGAAACTTCTACCGTATGTCGTGATCTACTTCAAAGTATTACATCATCAATTAGGCGTGGACCAATTATAGTTAGACTTTGGGTCATGTTTTGAGTGTTTCTTCAAATTGTCTGCAAATAAACGCGAATGCAATTTGTGTGACTAACTTTTTGGAAAGTCCAAACATTATATTTTTGTTTTCCTGTTAGGTCTATTTCATTTTTTTTTGTTTTTTATGACTAGTTGCACGGTCACTAAAAGTTGATCCTATAGAAAGTACCCGGAATAAAACTGCATTAATTTGATAATGCACATTGATCTATACTATTATTATAAATATAAAAGTACCTAACTCTGCCAGTCTGTGTGTTTGTAACGAGTACGTTCCTATACCTAAACCACTGAACCAATTTTGTTGAATTTCAGTATAGAGACAGAGCGGACCTTAGACAAGTATATAGGCTATATTGTGTCAAAAAAAGTTTTTTTTATGTGATAGCAGGCAAACGAGCAGACGGATCGCCTGATGGTAAGCGATCACCGCCGCCCATGGACACCCGCAACACCAGAGGAGTCACAAGTGCGCTGCCGGCCTTTTAAAAGGGAGTACGCTCTTTTCTTTTCTTTAGCTTGTTTGTAAATAATCGTAAAGTAGCTCATAAAACTGATATCCTGCATGGCTTACTATTCCATACATTTGTGAATTCCACTTGAGAAAATATGCAATCAGCTGAATTTATTTCGGGATTGGTTGGTACTTGTCTTTCCAAAAAAATTATAGATTTTTACAAAATACATACTTACCTATTTATTAAAAGAACTTGTGAAAGTTATTTTAAAATTAATTTTGCACTTCACGCCTCAAAGCTCCAGCGAATTTGCACTAACCGCAACCTCGTTAACACTTAACACTAATTAAATGTGGATAAAAATATTTTTAATTACCTCGCGACCTCTATCCATTCATGTGTGAGTCCTATGTTGTAATACAGATTTAAAAAAAAAAAGTAATTTCTTAGTTTGTTTGTAACCCGAACTGTACGTCTAAGTAGGTACTATTATTTCATCATCATCATCATATAAGTCAATAAAAGTCCACGGCTGAAGAAAGGCTTCTCCAAAGACTTCCAGAAAGACCAGCTGTATCCCGCATGTATCCAAAAACTCCCAGCGATCTTCACCAGATCGTCCGTATTTACATTACATAACATAACAACATACATCGTAAAACACATCCTATAATACTACTACTACTGTCTGGACACTAGTATTCTATTATCTGTGGTCTGGACTTTAAAAGAGACCATGATTCTCTGAGTTTGTTTCGGCGTTTCTTCATAGAGGTCGCCATCTAGTAAAAAAAAATATGTAAAACAACTTGTAAAAGTGTCTTTTTAAGATCTATTTACAGAAATAAATATCATTTATCATAATCAACCCATTATATGTCCTACTGCTGGGCACGGGTAAAAGCTAAAAGTCCACCACGCTAGCCTAGTGCGGGTTTGCAGACTTCACACGCTGTCGAGAATATCTCTCAGACGTGCAGGTTTTCTCACTATTTTTTCCGTAACCGTTTGAGCGCGTGATAATTAACTATTAATACGCACATAACATAACATACCATCACGCCTGTATTCCCCGAAGGGTTAGGCAGAGGAGTACTAATGTACACCCGCAGTTCGCCGGTATGTTTAGGTCCCATGTAATAGGGGGCGAGCCTATTGCCATTAACCGGGCACAAATTCCTAACTCCGAGTGATGAATATATACCAAGTCGTTGATAATAAGTAACATAAATGTACTATTTGTGTCAGAATAACTGCCTCATTAGCTAAGTGGTCCTGAGCGCGACTGCTACGCTAGAGGTCCTGAGTTCGATTCCCAGGTCGAGCAAAGTGTTATTGGGTTTTTCTATGAAATTCCCAGTAGCAGCTTGGAGTTAGGAATTTGTGCCCGGTTAATGGCAATAGGCTCGCCCCCTATTACATGGGACCTAAACATACCGGCGAACTGCGGGTGTACATTAGTACGCCTCTGCCTAACCCTTCGGGGAATACAGGCTCACGCCTGTATTCCCCGAAGGCGTACTAATGTACACTGATCGAACCCAGGACCTCTAGCGTAGCAGTCGCGGTCAGGACCACTCGGCTATTGAGGCAGTTTAATACGCACATAATTTCGAAAAGACAGAGGTAAGAACTTAAGACCTTTGACTTGGCAGTCCAAGGGTCATAAATATCTAGCTAGGCTATCACTGTCCGCATTTACTGTCATTTAAGTGTCGATGTATCGAGCAGGGTCTTTTTTGTTTGACTTTTTACCAGTTCCAAGAACGACTAAGATATCGCAACTCAACGCCTCTGCACAACGCCTCCAATCAAGACGTCTATTCAAAGTCTAGGCTAGGCTTAGTTCCATTAGTTCTAGTGGGCGAACTTACAGCGAATTAAGAGCCGCTTCGTCCTTATATTGGGATCAATGCTGAGGGTGAAATCAATAATGTGGCTTTCAAAAATATACTTATTTGTTATTATCTAGGTGTGTATATAGATTTGACTGCTCTTACTGGTCTTAAGCGCTTCTGAAAAGTCTGAAATGCACTTCATATTTTTGTTACAAATGTAAAATTAATACCCACTACAGCAATTGCAGATGGCCGTCAATGTATCAAGAACGAAAATAATAAGCACGAGGTTATAATACGGTCGTTATTGTGGTCGCCCTATAAAGGCCCAGTTGCGGCATCAAACGACGCAGTTTCGACCACAAAACAGGTACAATGTGTAACGATTTTATATATTAAGGGCTGATGTTCAGTGAAGTGGAACTTGAGCACATGAGCGTTTTAGAATTTTAAATTAACTTTAAACATTTCAGAAATTCACTTTAGTATCTCTTTTTTATGGTACTACGTTCTATCAATATATAAATTAATAACTAGTAAAAAAGCACAGATTCTATGGAATAACAAGAACTTCATAAAAACTAAAGAAGGAGAAACATATTTGTTTATTATTTTTCGTAAAATATTAAGGCCCACGTGCACCAACTTCTTAAATATGTTTAAATTGTATTTAAACACAATTTTTCATAGAAATTTTGTGTTTAAATACAATTTAAACACATTTAAGAAGTTGGTGCAAGTGGCCCTAAATGCTCATCTTCCAGCCAGTGGGTTAAAAGATAGATGTATAACGTCTTTAAGTTTACTACGTAGGTAATTTATAAATATATAAGTAAATGAATTTCTTGCAAACTACGACTGGTACGCTAGAGAGGTCCTGGTACTGGGATGTTCTATGAAATTCTTAGTAACATCTCGGAGTGAGCAATAAGTTCGCCCCCTATTACATTGGACCTAAACAATATCAATTAATTGTGGGTGTTTATCTCAACTCTTTTGGGAATACAGATATTACAGTATGTAATTATAATTATGTGTTTGTAAACTAAGAGAGAACCGTGGGAGAGCCATGCTTCGGTACGAATGGGCTGGCTTGACCGGAGTGATATCACGGCTCACAGAAAACCGGCGTTATATAACGTTATGTTTCGCCGAGTGAGTGAGGATACCGGAGGCCGAATAGGCGCCGTTTAAAAGGCGGGCAACGCACTAGCGACTATTCTGGTGTTGTGTGTATTCACGGGCGGCAGTAATTGCTTACTATCAGGTCATCCGTAACCTCATTGTCTCACTTTCCCATAAAAACTTCTGCTCATCAGAGATAGAGGCATTATGTTACTATCTACAAGGATATGTAAATGCAATGTAATCTTATTAATTGCATTGCATTGCATCGATGAAGCCAAACACCAAACTATTCCAGACCATCTTTAGTATCTAGATCACAACATAGATCGCCACCACATTGCCTTATGCACTATCCAATGTATCTTGACCTATGAGTAAATGGGGAACTTTATAAAAATAGACTAAAGTTTACAGATCTGTTGTCATTTGCTATTACTAGTAGCGCCGCTATGAAGTGTCAAGATATATTGGATATACGCGTGTGTATACTAGTAGATGACCGATACAGTAAACATCACAGACGGTTCCGTTGATTGATGCATTCTGTCATAGATTAACAAGTTATTTATTATTCTTATGGTTCTATGCAGATTGCAGTAGATGATGCAATTCAAACGTCAATTTAACAACGTTTCAGATTTTTGTTTGAAGTGATTCTAAGCTACGTTACCTACCATAAACGGTAATTCAAGTTTAAATGAAGAACATGCATATTATATATTATATTTATTTACTAGCTGACCTGAGAGACGTTGTCCTCTCCAAGTTTCAACTAACTACCACGAAAAATCTCATAGAAAAAGGATTCTGGTTTTCCATATTTTTAAACTTAGCGCCATTGACTTAATTTACATTACTTAATTTAAAAAAAAATATCGCAAATATAAACAGACTTACCTGCATGGATAAAAATCTCAAATAACTGTTTCGGCATCAGTAAAGATTAACGATTTTTTTATTTATTATACATAGGTAGAATACGTGGTTTATTATTTTATGATTTGATTAGACGGAAACTCTTTAGAATCTACACTATGGAGGTTTCACATTATAAAATCAGTTACTTTAAAGCTGGATGCTATAGAGAAGAAAATAATGATTGTCAAAAATTGTCAACTCAAAATGACACCTGTTATGGAATCAAATTTAATTGAGGTAATAACGATGTCGTGTTAGTCTTCTAGAGAATAAATTGTCATTCTTTGTTTACTTCTTTACCCTACTCAAATATTTAGTTTTTACACCGGCTGATGCTCGCTGGATAAGTCCTATGTATGTCCCGTGATGCCTTATATAAGTAGAGTTAGAATAACTGTACTAATAATCAATTCCCGTTCACAATAATTGTTTTTGATTTCTTCAACGGTTATTGTTCAAATTCTACGTTTTCAATCGTTAAAATGTTAAATAACTTTTGATAGACTGAACCGATTTTAATGAAATATAGCCTAAATGTTAATCCAAGAAACAGGCTATGAATTCCTGTCCACTTCCTCCAAATCTCTTCAGTAGTTATCATTTGATGCGCATTCAAACATACAGACAAACCGACAGACAGACAAAAGTTCCAAAAATAATAGAAATGGATTGTGTTACTGATTCTGAGTCCCCCAAATTAGTTTTTTTGTAAATATAAGCAATGTACAGACACGGCTCACTTACATTCTTATTATAGCATCTCAAAGGACTTTCTAGTGAAAAGGTACCTAGCTTATTATACCTTTTCCAAAATTCACCAAATTTGGTTTAGGCGTAAAATATAACAGACAGACAGCTTACTTTCGTATTTATATTTCTTTTTAGTTTCGGCCTCTGTCTAATCTTCTCCGGGTCGTCCTTCTATCGTTTTATCCGTTTCCTTCTTCTTCGCTTGCCAACTCGAGTGTACTACTCTGTTATGTCTCTAGGAAAGTTTACTCTTTTAGTTCACAGCATGAGGCTACCTAAAACAGTAAACTTTCCTCCATCTGAGTATCTTTCCATCTCCAGCGTCCATTTCCATCGTCCATCTCCATCGTCCATCTCCATCGTCCATCTCCATCGTCCATCTCCATCGTCCATCTCCATTTGAGTATCTTTGCTTTTTGGATTACGTTATAGTTAGGTAGATATATATTTTATCTGAAGAAGTGACAAAATTGGTAAACTTCTCTAACAGTATCTTACATAGCCTCTGTCTACTGCAACTGTTCCACTTATTAGGTCACATTTACCCAGGACGTGCAATTACGAATCTTAACCATAGACAAAGTTCAAGTCTCACGTGCCTGAAGCACGTAGTTTTACCAGCGCCTATTATCGTTCAAACTTGAAAGTTTTAAAGAAAAACTCTCATAAACGAGGCTAATCGGACTTACAGAAGTGTCATAATCGGTTTCATTCAAGAGGAAAGATTGAAGAACGCATTCAACATGAACTTGTAATTTAAAAAAACCTCTATGTTGCGTTTGCCTTTACTATTTTCAGTTTACAATTTCAAGTCCAAGGTCAAATGTTTTTATTTCGAATAAATTTTATAAACGTTATCATTCTAGTTGCACAGATCCAAAAGGTTGATAAGAACAGGAATCTAAAATGAAACTCCATGGATACTCTTTTAAAATAAATGAATTTACAATCTTCACTGGTACTGTGATAACAGGATGTGTGAACATTGAATATCAAAGTTGGACTGAAGTCGATAATATTAAAAGTTTAGTTGGAGTAATAATTTTTTTCGCTTTTTTTCGGTCCACTCTCGTGGACGGGTAGCCTTATATTATGCAAATGAGGTCGCGAGATTAAGTTAGCATAATATTTAAAGCCTATTTATAGTCAGCCTTATTGAGGCTAGGAGTTCTGATTGCAAGGGCTTAGTATGGGGTCTATAGATTGGCTATCAATAGCATTACAAGGTAAACATTCCGTTTCGATCTATGTGGCGGGTGCTTCAATGGTTATAGGTGGGTGGAAAGGTCGACATAATGAACTATTGTGCATCAGTTTAAATACGGGTATGTATATACGTACGTATATTTTTACATATTTATGTAGTTTAGTATTTACTTTATTTTAGTATATTATATTATTATATTTATTCATGTTTTTCTGTGTCCTTGTGTCACTGCAAGGGTGCCAACTGAAAACCAGCGCTGGGTATTAAATACACCCAGCACATGCTTGCCTCGAATGGGTTGCCAGCTCAGCATTATTGAGCTGGTAACCCATTCGAGGCAAGCATGTGGACCTCTAGTGACCTTACTTTTTTAATTTAACTTTTAATTTTATCTGTGTGTTGTCTCCTTGTCTCAATGTAAAATGTGTTTTCTTTCTTTTATTTCTTTCTATGTACTTTAAATAAATCGCGTTCTGATGTAATAGTTTACATACTAGTAATTATTGGATCTATTTTTTTTATGTCATAGGGGGCAAACTAGCAAATGGATCGCCTGATGGTAAGCGATAACAACCGCTCATGGACACCCGCCACACCAGAGAAGTTACAAGTGCGCTGCCGACCGTTTATAAGGGTTTGGGCCTCCGGGGTCCTCACGCACTTGGTGAAACATAACGTAAGTGTTGTTTCACGCCGGTTTTCTGTGAGGTATAAACTTAGTTTGACTTTAGTTTCACATGTCTAACATAAGACAAAATAGGCTGACACACGTAATAGATTTTAAGACCGTATATGTACCCTATTTTATGTGAATAAATGATTAAGATTATGAGGCCGTGTTCACACTACGGTCGAGCCGGCCCATTCGTGCCGAAGCATGGCTCTCCCATCATAAATTAAGTATAAATATAGTGTGTTTATTTTAAGATATTGCAAAACAATGATTATTCAAAATAAAGTGTTTTAAACACATATAAAAACCCGTATATAAACTCTAACCATAGCTAATGTATGAGTTGTAAATTTTGAAGAAACTACAGTTATACTTATTAAGTTCTAAGTAGCACATAATGTTATGGTAGCTTCCCTAAAAAAATATAGTTTATGCGTAAAGACAGTAATAAAAAAATTAATAGCTGATGAGGACATGTTTTTTTTTAAAGAACAATGCTCATTGGCCTTTGTGTGGAGTGCGGTCCAATCGATATACCGTAACCGTAACGCACGCGGTGTCAATCCGGTTCTCCGTCAAAGCCGAGCGGCGAGCGATCCAGTTACAGATTAGTTGGATCGCCGGCCGCCGCGCCGGCTTTCCAATGCCAAGTGCTATGAGTAATGACGCGAAATACAACCGTTTACAAATGTGTTGAGTAGGGCTGTGCGGGATGAAATATTCCTTTTTCGTTCAGAAATTTAACATAACATAACAAACCAACACGCCTGTATTCCCCGAAGGGTTAGGCAGAGGCGTTATACACCTACAGTTCGTCGGTATGTTTAGATCCCATGTAATAGGGAACGAGCCTATTGCCATTTACTGGGCACAAATTTCTAACCCCGAGCTGCTACTTTCAATTTCATAGAAAAACCCAATAACACTTTGCTCGACCTGGGAATCGAACTCAGGACCTCTGGCGTAGCAGTTACGCAAAATTTCTGAACTGCCTCATTAGCCAAGTGGTCCTGCACTTGGCTAATGATGATGGCTATATTCTATATGCTGTATACCGTCTCACCATTTTACCTTACCCACGACATTAAGAAAAACCAGGTTATCGTGGGTATACAGCTAGTAAACTAAACGAGAGGCATGTGTTTAAGTAATAACTCAGCCGATCAACTGTCCGCAAGGTTAAGCTGCGCTCGCCGCGGTCAGTGTGGATGGGTGACCGTTCTCCGTGCCTCAAAGTACACGTAAAGCCGTCGGCTCCGGTTGTCATAAGAACATCTATGACATTTTTTTTTTTAAAAAAGCTTACTTGCAATGTGGGTCACACATTACTAGTATTTTTGTTAACCCCTCGTGCTAAGCTAAATATGCTTGTGTTACGAGCGGGTTCACGTCGGTAGTGCAATGGGTTCGAACCGGCAACCGGCACATGATCGCAAATCCGACGCCCTAGCCATTAGGCTACCGCCGCTTCAAATATTATAGTCAAGTATCAAGTATCAATTGTCAGTGGTAGTCAGGAGCCCAACAAAGCCTGACAACCAGTCTATCCTCCGAATATCTGTATTGCCCAGAAATTGGGTTGCGGAGGTCTGATGGCAGTCGCTTCGTGTAAAATACTGATATTCAGCCGCATCTGGTTAGACTGGAAGCCGACCTCAGCATAAGAAAAGGTTCGGAAGAATACAGCTAGTTAACTAAATCTGTGTGGTGTAGGCACCATACAGATTTAGTTAACTAGCACGGCTTCACATCATGCATAGGTAGGTAGGTACTTACATTTCCGGTATAAGCTGACGTTCGAAAGTCTATATGCAATTCGAGGTCAGCTTATACTGTAATACTACTATAGCATGGTGTGTAACCGTGTGTAAATTACAATAACGCTCAGGAACCGTGCTTGTTAAAATCGTAAAACTTAAAAATCGTAAAGAACACTAAATGTTTTTTTTTGTTTTAAATGCATTGATATCATCGCCTGCAATCAAATAAAAAGCAAGAATTTACAATTTTCTGATAATTTTTTTTCGAACACCGATTCACCGAAATGAGATTTCATCGCTATTTAAATTAAATTTTAAGTTTATTTCAGGTGTATCGGTAAAATCCCCGATTCCGATTTCACGGAACCGATACTTTGTACACTGGTATTCGGAAAGATTATTTTATAAAAAAATGCTGAACGTTCATATGGTTAAGAAAAAATTAAGGTCGGTGCAAACGAAACGATAGTAATTTACCTTGCACTTATAATTTCACAACGGTAAGTGTTTACGAAGATCACAATAATCGATATACATAGTAAAATTTAAGCATGCATTCATCCAGTCCTTATGTTATGTCAATAAAAATATATAATAAACTATCACAAGATATTAAAAATGAACAAATATACAATATATTTCTAAAAAAAATTAAATTATTTCTAATAAATAAATGCTACTACAATATAAATGAATATTTAAATGATAAACAAATTAAATAATCTAGTATACCTACTTAATAAAAATATATTAAGAAGAATAACATGAATATAATTTAAAAAATAATGCCTATCACATAACAACTTGTCAAGTAAATATAATAAATACGATACAATTAAATGAATATAAATTTAATAAATATAATATTGTAGAATTACATATTTTTACATATTATATATTTTACATAATTATCGTAAAAAATGCCTGAAAAAGCACTTTTCCTTCTCTCTCTTACTATACTTTTGCTGTGCCCGACAGGGTCCATAATTGATTCTAGCACTAAGCCTTACCACCTGTATTACATTATTAACATTATGGAATGCAATAAATTTGAATTTGAATTTGATACCACCCACGATTTTTCATTGGTACTTATTTCATTAATTTTCATTTTGTACTATTTTAAAAAGTGGAATATTTTAAAGTTTAAATTCCTCGTTAGTCTAGTGGTCCCGCTAGAGGTCTTGGGTTCGATTTCCAGGTTTAGCAAAATGTTTATTGGGTTTTTCTTTGAAATTCTTAGTAGCAGCTCGGAGTTTGGAATTTGTGCCCGGTTATTGACAATAGGCTCGCGGCCTATTACATGGGGCCTAAACATACCGGCGAACTGTGGGTGAATCTTAGTAAACCCTTCGGGCAGCTATCATTTAGTTTACTAGCTGTATACCCGTCGTGGGGAGGTATTCCACGAAGCACACACAAACGAAGCACACCCAGACGAAGCACACCTAAAGTATTATGCTATTAGCGCATCATGTATACGTCTCATCTATGGGATTTATATATGAACATTATGAAAATTACAAGTATTGTATCACATTATTATAATGAAACTGAATGAAGTTAGAAATTTAAGATAGTCTTTTAAATAATAATTATTTTCTTCTATCGACATTTTTATTTCTTAGTCCCCGCACTATGCGAGTGATATTCGTAGGTGTGCTTCGTGGAATAGGAAATTAATTATTTTAAATTTTTATTTGAAGCCCACCTATGGGTGTGCTAAGTGGAATACTTTATGTGTGCTTCGTCTGGGTGTGCTTCGTGGAATACCTCGTCGTGGGTAAGGTAAAATGGAGAGACGAGATGGTAATATGGTGATTGTTTTTGGGGTTATTCTGTGTAATTTTTATCGGCATTTCAGAAGGAGGAGAATCATCTCCGGCTAATGGAAATGGGACCTAAAACTATTTGGGCGAGTATCCATGCAGCAGGTACCTATACTTCGTACTAGGTACTTATAACTGCCTCGTTAGTCTAGTGGTTTCAAGTGCGACCACTACGCTAGAGGTCTTGGGTTCGATTCCCAGGTCGAGCAGTGTAATATGGGTTTTTCTATGAAATTCTCAGTAGCAGCTCGGAGTTTGGAATATGTGCCCGGTTAATGGCAATAGGCTCGCCCCCTATTACATGGGACCTAAACATACCGGCGAACTGTGGGTGTACCTTAGTACACCTCTGCCTAACCCTTAGGGGAATACAGGCGTGAAGGTATATTAGTTCAGTAACACAGCCGGTGTCTATTTATAGAGGTTTGCATTACCCATGAGTACGGTGAAAGTAATCCCCTGCCATAGAAAGCGGTGGCCATGACCAGTGTCTATAAAGACTAGTTTTGCTTGAATATAGTTATTAATATTTACGATTGCTCGTATTGAAATGTTCACAAGATTCCGAGTTTTCAAGTGGCTATACGCATAAATTCATTTTATATAACTAACGCGAGAAGCGATCACATATCGAAAAAAAAAGATTTTTGTGAATAAAAAAGCTTTATTATTTTTATTTTATTTATTTATTTATACGCTTAGCTGAACCAATTTTGAAGAACTTTGTTTTAGTGAAAGATTGGTCCTTGAAGAAGAACAGAGGCTACCTTTTATCTCAAAAAGTCCAATAGTTTCGGAGCTACGTGGCCACATACAGAAACACACGTCAAACTTATAACTTCTCTCTTTTTGCGTCGGGGGTTAAAAATAGTCCAGTGGCGAACATTCTCCTTTTTTAAAGTCGGTGTGGAAGGAATGTACTTCCAACATATCGAATTCGGAACATTACGTAGGATTAAGCACAATACGTCAAAAGCACAAGTCACCAGAACTGCGGCCATTTGTAAGCTGCAGAACCCATTACCGGCTGCGTTTGAACTAATGGCTGGAATAGAGATGTGCCGTAATGGAACCTACATTTGCGGCGTGCCAAATCGAGGTAGGGCTGTGCTGAATATATCGGATTGTAAACTGAATTATTGGTCGAATTTGGCACCAAGCTGTTGGTATATTCGACCAAAATGTTTAGTGTAACTGCTTCATTTGTCTAGTATTCTTAAATACGACTGTTACACTACAGGACCTGGATTCGATTCTAAGGTCTAGTAAAGTGTTATTGAAATAAAACAACCTTAGCGTCCATGGTCGCGGGCAGACTACCCGTGACCATGGACGCTGTAAAGGGTCCGAAACGTCGGGATATGCATTGTATTGTATTGTATATACTAATATAACGCGATATAATCCGTAAGGTTGTTTTATTTCAATATGTCTAATATTCGCGTAAACTTCAGAAATCAAAGTGTTATTGGGATTCTTACAAAATTCTCAAAAGCAGCTTGGATTTCTGCTCGGGGAATTCCAATAGGCTCACTCCCTATTGCATGGGATAAATATACGGGCTAACTAAGAATGTACAGGAGTAACCTTTGCAGAATATAGGCGTGATGGTCATGATGGTGTGATGCTGTCTCCTGTATGGTTCGATTCCCAGGATAACTGGGAATCACCGTACCTGATACGATCCTTATACGGTCATGGCATGAGACGGTATCGAGGTCAGATTCCTTAATGAGGAAACTCCAGTATTTAAGAAACACTTTGCAACTCCCGTTGATATGAATACCATAACATACCATCACGCCTGTTTTCCCCGAAGGGTTAGGCAGAGGCGTAAGTACTAATGTACACCGACAGTTTGCCGGTATATTTAGGTCCCGTGTAATAGGAGGCGAGCCTATTGCCATTAATCGGGCACAAGTTCCAAACTCCGAGCTGCTACTGAGAATTTCATAGAAAAATCCCAATAACAATGCTTGACCTGGGAATCGAATCCAGGACCTCCAGTCACATTCAGGATCCATTATTTTGTATCACTGCTTGGCACGGGTCTCCTCTTAGAATAAGAGGGATTAGGCTATAGTCCACCACACTGGACTAAGGCGGGTCAACAGACTTCACACGCCGCCGAGAAAATCTCTCAGGCATGCAGGTTGCATCACGATGTTTTCATTTTTGCAAAAATTCTCTGTCACATTATGTAAGTAGGTGAAGACACGTTGCCTACAACTTTGCTCGTTTGCGGCCGACCTTATGGCTTGACATTATGGATCATAAATATCGCATGCGGTGAGTCACCAAGGCGCTTGAGGCAGCCACGCGTTGCATCAGTTGTCGAGATTGAGCGGTATTTTCTCTCCTTTCCGTATCGCATGCGGGATGAAACTAAATTGCGTTGATTTTTCTGTCTTTTTAAGTAAATGTCTGTGTAAAAAGATTTTGAAAAGTAAGTATAAATACTTTTCGGTACAGCCTCGTTAGCCTTGTGGTCCTGAGCGCGACTGCTACGCTAGAGTTCCTGGGCTCGATTCCCAGGTTGAGCAAAGTGAAATGAAATGATATTTATTCTTAGAGACACTTTTAGTCAATGGTTTGTTTTTTTATAGCTAGATGGCTTCGGCATTTCCTAACTGGCGACCTCTGAGAAGATACACCGAAACAAACCCTGAGAATCATGGTCTCTTTTAAAGTCCAGACATAAAATAATGCAAATAATGTGAGTGGGACAATGCAGGGCAATGTCTGAAATGGCCTTTTGAAAGAACCATAGCAGCTTTGAGTAGATCAGTCCTAACTGACGGCAAGCATACATCAGTCATCTGTAGCTTAACCATAATTAAGTGTTATTTGAAGTTCTCTGTGGTAGCTCGGAGTTGTGGCCGGTTAATGGCAATAGGCTCGCCCCTTATTACATGGGATCTAATCATATCGGCGAGCTGTGGGTGTAAATAAGTACGACTCTGGGCAATTCGGAGGATAGACTGGTTGTCAGACTTTTTTGGGCTTCTGACTACCACTAACAATTGTCAAAGATGTTCGTATGACAACCGAGACCGACTGCTTTACTTGCTCTCCGAGGCACGGAGGAGTTTCGATATGTTACGAATGGTCACCCATCCACGCAATGACCGCGGCGAGTGCAGCTTAACCTTGCAGATAAGTTAAGCTTAGTGATGACTTAGCCACAAGCCCATTTCATTCTACTTAAAAATCATAAAAGCATCACCGGGTATATAATATCTACGGTAGCCCACAACCGAACCGGGGACGTTCAGTGGTCGCGCAGGGCTAATGGTATTAGTTAAACATAAGGTAGACAAAAACAGAAGGTGCACTTTACAATAAGTGCATAAATGTTACTCGTGTTACACATTTATACTACTAAATCAGTTGTGTATAAGTATTTAGAATCTTTCATCTATGATGAAACCGAAGTATTAGGTAATTAACTAGCTTCCGCCCGCGACTTCGTCCGGGTGGGATAGTTACTTAGTCTTAGCGTGACGATATATAGCCTATAGCCTTCCTCAATAAATGGGCTATCTAACACTGAAAGAATTTTTCAAATCGGACCAGTAGTTCCTAAGATTACCGCGTTCAAGCAAACAAACAAACAGTTCAGCTTTATATTAGTAGTATAGACTTTTGGCGCCAATAATGGTACCAAATTTCTTTAATTTAGTTAGGTATTGTTCAACTATTATAAATTGTTTTTTTTTTACTTTGTATGTATTATTTTTATTAAGTAACCTCTTTCAGCACTTGAGGCCTGTGACACAGGTTTATCCTAGTACAGGCACCTAACACTGTAACACCTCCTAATTATTTGTAAGCTATCTTTGTATTGTACTTTACCTTTGTAATTATGAATACATTTTTATTTATTTATTCAGTACAACAGTGATAGCCTGGTGGTATGACAATTGGACTGTCAATTCGCAGGACTCGAGTTTTCATTCTTCGTTCTCAATTCAATTTAATTTGTTCGCGTTTGACCATTGCCATTTACGAAACGGAGTCTAAATTTGAATTACATTTCAAAAATGTTTCAAGTAAAATTACTCTAAAGTACCTCCTCTTACCACTATTTTGTTTCAAATCAATCGTTGTACGAATTGGAGCTTCTATAATTTCTTATATTGCGATGAAATCCCAACCCGATGACGTAATTTGATACAAGAATTAGTTGTTTTCGCAAAATCGCTTCACAAATAATACTTGACATATTAGAATATTTATTTATGAGAATGACTTGCATAATTCTTTGACACTTTATAAAAACTCTGTAAATAGCATTTATTTCACTGCCTCATTATTCTAGTGGTCCTGAACGCTACTGCTACGCTAGAGATCCTGGGTTCAATTCCCAGTTCGAGCATAGAGTTATTGGGTTTTTCTATTAAAATCTCAGTAGGAGCTCGGAATTCGATTTGTACCAGCGTTCGCCCATTATTACAAGGGAGCTAATAATTCCGGCGTATGTCTCTGTCTATCCCTTCGGAGAATCAGGCGTGGTGGTAGGTATATTGTCTTCAATATTCTTAGTAAGTCATGCTACTGGAAGAATACACATATAATAAGGAAGGAAGTTCGCGTTAAAATAATGAGCAGAGCAACTCCAATGACAAAACAAATAATTATAATAATACACACTATCTAATTAAGATTAATTACTGTTTATGAAGAAAGTGAACGGATGTTATAATTAAAATAATGAACAACATACATATATACCTACATAGAAAATGAAAGTAGAGAGGTAATGAGGTAATGTGTCGCTCGTTACTATACATTTATTAATATTATAATTATTTTGTAATTCTTTTTAATTTTAATAATACTGGTTTCTGACACTTACATAATTTATTATACCTACATTGAGATAAAATACTTTGTACGAATTTTATCACGTCCTTGGTCATGGGTAAACTATTCATGTTTATCCGTTACCATGGAATGCCGTGAATACTGTAAAAAAATCGAATTGTAGCGATAAAAATCATAAAAAATATTTTTATTTTCAGATTTATTTTTAGATGAGATTTAGATTTATTTTTAGACCCCTATTAGGTACATGGAACCTAAAATGCCACCGCAATGTGGGTTGGTACACCTTTGCTTAACCCTTCGCTATAATGTTATTCCATACCAATATTATAAATGTACAAAGTACCTATATTTGTCTGTTACTTTTTCACATCTAAACCGCTGAAACAATTTGATGAAATCAGTGTAGATATAGATTCGAGCTTGGAGGAGAACGTAGTCTACTCTTTGTCTAAAACGCGAATCGTTCTCGCAATTCCGCGTGTCGAAAGTCAGCAATTATAAAAACTGTCAAATGTCATTCAGCAGCTTTAAATAGGTATCAGGGACGGTTTGTGAAACAGCTACTGGTTACGTAAAACAGCTCATTGTACAATTCAACTTCGAGATATATATATCTTAATGATTTTAATAATAAATCATCACATTACACGTCCCGCTAAGAATCGCAAGCGAGATACTGGTAAATATTGTGAGTACCGCTTGAGTTATATTGTACACAACTCATTAAATGTGCTCGTTAGCATCTTTAAAGCAAGTAGGCATAATAAATAAACTACTGATATAATTGTTTATTGCTTTTACACAACATTAATTATTTTTTATTTTTTAACCGACTGCAGAACATAATTAACCCATTATAAGTCCCACTGCTGGGCACGGGTCACCTAATGGTAAATAGTCATCACCGCCCATGGACACCTGCAACACCAGAGGAGTTGGTGATGCGTTGCTGAGCCCCTACGGACTGCGGACTCACAGATCAGCATCAATCGAGATGCTTTACGATTCCGACGTGAGTGTCGCCAGCTAATCAAACCCCAGGAGGTCCTACCGCAGAGCAAGTCAGATATTTTGTCACCTCTTACCCGTCTTAATCCGTCCCACATGGGGTCCAGTGCGATATGATTCATTTAAAAAAACCATAGATTTAATAACTGACGTGTTAAGATGACAATTTGTGAGTAGGTAATGCCCGTAGTGTTATTTACGTCTATATGTTACGGTTACGTACCGCTTAACAATTTTTGTTTTAGACAATTAGGGTTAATTCTTTGTATACCATTGAGATGGTAAACCAGCTATACGGCCCGCCTGATGGTAAGCAGTTACCGTAGCCTATGGACATCTGCAACCCCAGAGTTCGTTGTTGTCGAGTCCGTTGCCGACCACATAAAAAGGGAAAACCGAGAAAAAATTGGACCGCGCATTAGTCTTCGAGAATTCTAACTGTTGCCTCATAAAAGCCAAGAAAATCTCGTGCTTTTAAAATAATAACACACATGTTTAAAGTTTAACTAAGAGAGTTAGACCTTTTGACTCACATTACTATAATAGTACTTAATTATATACTATAGGTTCATTGAACGTATGGCCTCTGGACCAAAGATGTCACGGTGTCATGCGTCTTATCTCGTATTTATACGTGTCGCATGTGAATTATTGAAATGCAATTTAAAGGTTATTGATTGGAAAGTCAGAGGTGTATATCGGAGACATAAACTTAGCTGGGATAGACGATAAGAATCTCCTATCAGCTTGTAGGATTGCCTGCTACGCAGATGACGAATTGGATTATTGAATAAGCTTCTAGCGTCTTCTATTACATAGGACCTAAACCGGTAAAATGTAACGTACTAATTATATTAAAATAATTAAGAAAGACTTGACTGATAGGGCTATATATTTTTTTTCTATTTTTATTTTTAAAGCTGTCCGAACATTAGGAAATTCGGTTACAGCTAAATGATAAATGATATTTATTGCTGTAAATAGATCTTAAAAAGACACTTTTACAAGTTGTTTTACTTTTTTTTTTTACTAGATGGCGCCGGTATTTCCTATCTGGCGACCTCTGAGAAGAAACGCCGAAACAAACTCAGAGAATCATGGTCTCTTTTAAAGTCCAGGCAAATAGTAGTAGTATAGGGTATGTGTTTTATGATGTAGGGCAAAGTCTGAACAGGCCTTTTGAAGAAAGAGCCATAGCAGTCTTGAGTTGACCTGTCCTAACTGACGGCACGCATGCACCAGTCATCGTGTAGCTCAACCATTATTTATGCTATTTCACTAATTACCTATTCAAATTTTAATATCATCTACCCCCGAGCCTTTTTCCAACAATTTTAGGGTCGACTCGGCAACCAGTCTACCCAGATCCGGCTGATTATCAATGGCGTCGGCGGGACCGACGGCTTTACGTGATCTCTGTGGATGGTCACCCATCCACACACTGACCACAGCGAGCACAGCTTAACCTTGCAGATCAGTTGATCAGCTTAGCTAGTTAATCAAATTATAATAATCGTACAAAAAAGCATGTTCGGATCTAAGCGAATTTCTCATCAATTTTTTTTTGGATCGCACATTACTAGTATTCTTGCTAAGCTAAAATGCTTGTGTTAGAGTGGGTTTTCGTCGGTAGTGCAATGGGTGGGATTCGAACCGGCAACCACATGATTGCAAGTCCGGCGCCCTAGCCATTACTACCGCCGCTTCCCTCGCTTTAGTAAGTTGTTGTGTACGTACATTCCCAAGAAGGTTTATGACAAACAAAAATAAGATTAACGATACAAGAATATAAACAAGAGCAATACAACGCATAATACATGTACGTGAAACTAGAATCATAACGATTCATAAACTCTTGTAAAAGCTTATTTGAAACTAGCCTTTGCCCGCGACTTCGTCAGCGTAGCGAGATGATATATAGCCTATAGCCTTCCTCAATAAATGGGCTATCTAACACTGAAATAATTTTTCAAATCGGACCAGTAGTTCCTGAGATTAGCGCGTTCAAGTAAACAAACAAACAAACAAACAAACTCTTCAGCTTTATATATTAGTAAAAATAGATATAAACATTTGAACTTGAACTTGAACATAACCAAGCTCAGCTAGTAATATTATCTAAAAATATTTAAGTAGTACCAATTAAACTTGTAATACAAACACGTATTGATAGCCCTACAATACACTTCCATAAAACATTCCATATTCAAAGACTAAAATGTAACTGCCTCGTTAGTCTAGTGGTCCCAAGTGCGACTGCTACGCTAGAGGTCCTGGGTTCGATTCCCAGGTCGAGCAAAGTGTTTTTGGGTTTCTCTATGAAATTCTCAGTAGCAGCGCGGAGTTTGGAATTTGTGCCCGGTTAATGACAATAGGCTCGCCCCCTATTACATGGGACCTAAACATACCGAACTGTGGGTGTACCTTAGTACACCTCTGCCTAACCCTTCGGGGAATACAGGCGTGATGGTATGTTATGTAAAATGTAACGATAATGCTTTACAAATTAATTAGTTTACATAATTCTAACTTAATCTCATAAAACACCCATCAATTGCTCGATACGATTCAGTTGATCTTGATTTAATTACAGGTTGTATGCGCAAGAGCAATATTTATTGCGTTCAATGGCTCCTCTCGGCCGTGACTCCCTTGCATCAGTTTGTATGGCAGGTGGGCGGCATCTGATTTTTGATACGCATCGCACTGCTTCCCTTCTTTATTGTAAGTATCCATATTATTATTTCCCAAGGCTACTTGAGAAGTTATAGATTATTATTTTATGAACAATATTGGTCTAAGAACTGCCTCATTAGCCTAGTGGTCCTTAGCGCACCTGCTACGCTAGAGGTTCTGGGTTCGATTCCCAGGTGGAGCAGTGTTATTGGGTTTTTCTATGAAATTCCCAGTAGCAGCTCGGAGTTTGGAATTTGTGCCCGGGCTCGCCCCTCCTACGCGGGACCTAAACATACCGGCGAACTGTGGGTGTACATTAGTACGCCTCTTCTATGGCTAGGGCGTCGGACTTGCCATCATGTGGTTGCCAGTTCGAAACCCAACAATGGTTGGGTTACGAGTGGGTTTACGTCGGTAATGCAATGGCATTACCGACACAAGCATTTAGCTTAGCACGAGTTAATAAGAATACTAGTAGGTAGTGTGCGATCCGTATTGCTAGTAAGCTTTTTTATATTTTGAAAAAAAGTTTTCTTTCTTTCTTTCTTTCTTTATATAATTCGAAAAAATTCAGATCCTAATATATTGCATTTCTCTTTTACAATTATCCGAAACAGTCGGATAATACGAAATAGTTTCTTATCCGAAAAGAAATATTAAGAGACGTAGAGCATAGTGGACTTGATTAATTCTACTCAAAATTGGAGGTGCCCAACTGGGAAAGTACCTCCACCTCGTAGAAATTCGTAGCCAAATATCATAACTCCCTGCTATGTTGTGTTACTAACGATGAGGAAGGTCGTCAGAGCCCCGCGAGGAAGCGGGGAAGATGTTGAAACACCAAATGTAATCACGAAATATGAGTTATTATAGTTTGACTTTTCAAAAGTACCTTTTTTAATGGTCTAATTGAAATAAAATATTTTGACTTTGAAATGTCAGGTGTTTCATTTACAGCCACTGTTAATAATACTTATGTAGTGCATACAATCTTATTTATTTCTAAATTTAAATGATTTACCTTTTACTCCCGTATTCACGTAGAGAGTAATTAATTAAAGGCTAATGATAATCACTGAACACGTTACGTAATTAAAATCAAATCATAAAATTAACTGTCAATTAATTCGTCGAATGCATGAATGGAATTCGAATGTAGTAAAAAATAAATTCCTGTTTTATTGAATCGAATCGGACGGAACGCCTACAATTTTATTGAACACAAACCAAATTCCATTTTCCAATTTAAATTCCGAATGGTTGCGTGCGTACGTACGCCATATTTGATTTCAATAGTTTATTTAGCAAGATTCTTAAATTATGAAAAATATAGTTTAATCGCACATCTTTGAAAATAAATAAGAAACAAAGTTATTATAATTATTTATTTTATGTATTTTATGATGCGTATACAGACCTAGAAATCTAAACCAAGTCGACTATTATTAGGAACTAGCTTCTGCCCGCGACTTCGTCCGCGTAGCGTGTTGATATATAGCCTATAGCCTTCCTCAATAAATGGGCTGTCTAACACTGAAAGATTTTTTCTAATCGGACCAGTAGTTCCTGAGATTAGCGCGTTCAAGCAAACAAACAAACAAACTCTTCAGCTTTATATATTAGTATATATATAGTGTATAGATATAGATATGCTAAAAGGTGTTATACTGTCTTCCGTAGGAGACAGACCTTGTTTATAGTCAAAAACACTACCAATTTTTTCCTTAAAATGTCGGTTACTGGCAGTCTCATCTACATTTTATCCTAATGGTACCATATTGGGGTCAGCTCACCTGCCAAGTGAGGAGTGATTATGGTAATGTCCCCGTTATAAGGCTATGGGCAATTTCACTTTAGGGAGAAAATAGCCTGTTATGGACACATTCTAATCTTCCTCCTAGGCACAAAATAACCTCTTTTGGAAACATTTCAACATTCAGTCGTGCGCTAAAGTAAAGTATGTTGTTCAAATAAAATATATATCAAGATGAAACATGCATCAGATTTTTTTATTCTTGATGCCTACGCATGACCGCTAAGGTGGCCTGATATTAAGTTGCGGTGCTTAAATTGCCCACAAAAAAGTAATAGGTACCAAACAAATCTATATCTATACTAATACAAGCTTCTGCCCGCGGCTTCGCCCCCGTGGAATTCGGTTTGTCATCACATCCCACGGGAACGGGATAAAAAGTATCCTATGTCCGTCTCCTGGCTCTAAGCTAAGTACCTGTCCACCAATTTTCAGCCAAATCGGTTCAGCCGTTCTTGAGTTATAAATGGAGTAACTAACACGACTTTCTTTTATATATATAAGATATAAAGCTGAAGAGTTTGTTTGTTTGTTTGCTTTAACGCGGTAATCTCAGGAACTACTGGTCCGATTTGAAAAAGTCTTTCAGTGTTAGATAGCCCATTAATTGAGGAAGGCTATAGGCTATGTATCATCACGCTACGCGAACGAAGTCGCGGGCAGAAGCTAGTATTTAAAAAAAATCTGTTATTATTCGGATTGAGATACTGTTCTATTCTATTTATATTCGGGGACGCCGACAGGCACCCGGGCCAGATCAGTCCTCACAAAGAAATTTGACAATACACAGTGTAAAAAAAACTGTTTAAAAAGTTCAATGGGATTATTTCGCCCAGTTCCCCATTGAGATACTGTTAATCTAGGTTTCTACGGTACGTCTTCTGGAAACTTCTTCACTGGAAATAAACGACCGAATAATCGTTCTAAACTTGGTAGTAAGCGAAAGCAATTCTTGATAACTGAATTGCTTTCGCTTACATTTATTTCCAGTGAAGTATTTTGGACGAAATAGTAGAAGCAGGATCCTAGATTAACGGTATCGGAATCCGAAAAATAACAGAATTTGATTAAATTGTGTTTGAATTACGATTTATTTTCGTAATACTTTAGTGTGGGACATTCGGTCTGAAGCGAGACTCTTAAGCGACACTGAAATTTATGATGGAGTGCGCTTGCCTAGAATAAACCGATTGGCTCGTGATTTGAAGACACCCAGACTATATCTATCGGGGAAGACTCAATTAGGAAGCGCATTCCATATTTTGGCGGTATGCATGATACCAGTGTTGTTATGGATATCCATATCTGTAACCGAAACTATCGGATAATCCGAAATAATTTAATATCCATAACCGTAACCGAAACCGATATTATATTTTACCAATATTCATATCAATATCCGGATCCGAAATTATATATCCATAACATCCCTGCATGATACAAGTTGACTTTCGTTCGGGGTTTCGGAATGACCACCGTGAATCGCTGTCTGGTGTCTTTTTTGTGCTTCTCGTCCTGGTTAAATAGTACGGAGTACATTATGAGTAAAATGAAGGTGGCATTTTAGCACCCCAGGTCACGTCGACCTATGTTATGTTAACATAAGATTAATATATATTTATCCAAATTTGTTGGCTTTGTTGTGTAAGTTTACTCAAATAATTATTTAGCAATTAACAAATCTTTGCTTTTTAAGTACTTACCTATGTAAAAACACTCAAAACACATGTAAGTATGCACATGTTAGCTTAGGAGTGGTCTCAGGTAGATCTAAATAAAGACCGCAAGGCCTTTTGTAAAATTAACCCTTTTCTGCTCGTTAGGTGACATTTAAAAGTAGGTACTAAACTGCCTGCTACAGGTTGTTATACGTTTATTTAATTATTGAAATAGCTGCCTATGTAATTATTTTAACGTGTGTTTATGTGGTAATTGGGTAAAGGTGATCCATATATCACCTGATGTTAAGCGAATACCGACGCCCATGGACACCCGCAATACCAGAGGAGTCGCAAGTGCGTTGCCCGCCCTTTGAAAGGGTTTGCCTCCGGTATTCCCACTCACTCAGGGAAACACAACGTAAGTGTTGTTTCACACCGCTTTTCTGTGAGGCCATGGTATCACTCCGGTCAAGTCGGCCCATTCGTGTCGAAACATGGCTCTCCCACGGCTAATCAATTAAAATTCACTACCTTTTTGTGATTTTTTTGCGTTTTTCATGCTAAGATTTTAAAGTTATTTTAGTGAAGGAAAAATTCGACTCGCAGGCAGGATTCGAACCTGCGTCTTCTGGCTAGGTACGCCAGACGCTATGAACTCTAAGCCACCGTGAGTCCCACCTGCCAAGTTTAGAACGTGAAGGCAAATTTCGACATGGCAGGTGGGACTAATTTTTCCTTCACTAAAATAACTTTAAAATTCATTATTTTGTGAGTCTATATGTGTATACATAGAGGGGACATAGAGATTCACAAAATAATGAATTCTACCTCTTTATTTATCTTTTAACTATTGTTAAGTAGGTACCTGGAGTTTAGTCGGGAAAATGAAAAGTGCACGTTGTCGATTTTATATTATTTTTCAAAACTTGAATTTCTCCGAAGTTTAATGTGTAATTATGGTGGATAATTAACCAAAGTGTTCGTGAACGTGTGAGAGTGTAGGCAAATGATATTAAATTGAAAATCGATACTTTTTGGCTTCACACCTAAACTCCATCGAAGCCTCAAAAAAGTTTTTACCGTTTTATTGAACTTATACTTGACATTGGCGCACACAAAAAGTGTGGTGCCATAATACAATCCCATGATGGGAAATATTCTTTGAAAATACTCTAATTAGGTACTTGACACTGGCAAATACACAAATTGTGGCGTCTTAATAAGAAAAAAAAAGTAGGTACCTTTAAAACATAGATAACATGAGTCATAGATGACATTTAAATTAAAATAAAAAGTCAATTTATACGTTTGCAACGAACAAATTATTGAAAGGTATGTGGAAAAATGTGACTTCTACAAATGAATAAAACCCATTAAATGTATTTCAAAGTGTTTTTTACAGTTATTGATGTTTCGACTAATATAAAATGTTCGACAAAATCGTATAAATTTGCCATAACGCGATGGCACCAAATAATTTGCATATCATTTTAAACTTGAACTTGTGTGATAAGTATCTAATATTTAAATCTATATACTAATATATAAAGTTGAAGTTGCTTGTTTGTTGTTTGTTTGCTTGAACACGCTAATCTCAGGAACTACTGGTCCGATTTGAAAAATTATTTCAGTGTTAGATAGCCCATTTACTGAGGAAGGCTATAGGCTATATATCATCACGCTACGCGGACGAAGTCGCGGGCAGAAGCTAGTGTCATTATAAAGTTAAAAATGTATATCATTGACTACATACATTTTTATAAATAGGTATATACAGGGTTTTGACGATTAATGAAAGGAATTTATAAGACGAATATAAGTGGCAACGTCGGAAGAGGTCGTCCTAGAAGGACATACGCCGATCTTATTGGCGAGATCCTTCAAAGAAGATGTATGAATGTGGCAGAAGCAAAAGGAGTATGCAAGAATCGTAGCAAGTGGCGGTCTATAGTTTCTGCCTACCGCTGTGGGAGAAAGGTATGAGTGTAAGTATGTATGTACATATGTACCCACAGGTCAGCTGATGACAAGTGGTAACCGCAGCCTGTAGGTGCCAGCAACACCAGGGCGTTATCACCTTGACAAGTTCAAACAAACAAACAAACAAACTCTTCAGCTTTATATACTGATTTCTGACACTTACGCGAATATTAGACATTGAAATGAAACTACTTTTTACGGATTTTATCGCGGTATATTGATATTATTTTGTTCCCGACGTTTCGGATCCTTTACAGCATCCATGGTCACGGGCAGACTGAGGTGTTGGACGTCTTGATCTTGACGAAACGTCGGGACCAAAATAATATCAATATACCGCGATAAAATCCGTAAAAAGTAGTTTCATTTCAATGTCTTCAGCTTTATATATTAGTATAGATTGTATGTAGCTATATTAGCAATTCCACCAATCAAACAAGAACTGCTGCCTAGCCAACTTGTAATTTGTTCCTGCCAAGATAATTCCTTCCTGCGTAAGTACGTGTAATCTATTCTTAATGGTCTCAGACCAGTTGCAAGACCATTATGTTGGTGTAATACTCGGAATTTTAAGTCACATTCCCTTATAAGTCCGTCTGTGTTCAGTTCACGGCCATCTAGTAAACTTGTAGAACTACAAATTTAGTTTCCGATAAAAAACTTATAAAAATTCTGTTTGTGGTTTTTTTTTGTTACTATGCATTGGTTAAATGAGCTGATTTGCATCAGATTCATTATAATTCGGTAAACGATTTTTAAACCCGAGAAAAGTTAGGTGTCAAAGTGTCCTGCTTCTTTTGGCTTGACTCGGTGGGGGCAATACTGTACCCCTTGATTTTGGTCCATGTTTTAGGTAAATGATGAAAGATAAATGATGAATATTTCTGTAAATTGATCTTTTTACCCACGACGGAACTGACCGGACACTGTATATACGTTTGGGGTGAGAGGTTTGTTTGTTTGTGTGTTTATAGACACCTTTACAAGTCAGTATTTTGAGTTTGGAATTTGTGCCCTAAGACATAAAAATACCGGCGAACTTTGGGTGTTAGTACACCTCTGCCTAGCCCTTCGGGGAGTAAGCGGTTATAGTATGTTATTTATATTAGAATTCACAAAAAGACGTCGATGCTTCAATTAAAGAGTCCATAATCATTAAATTAATAGATGAGCAGTGCAGGAGCGGGCTCTATTAATTGTCAATAATTAATAATTAAGAGCGCTTCGTTTGCCTTGAACCTAATTATATCTAGATTATCAACGACAATTGTCCAACCAGATACCTATATATTTTTACTCTTTATGTCGGCAAATGGTAAGTAGTTTTTGCCGCCCGTGGTCACCTGCGACACCAGAGGTATTGCTGATGCGTTATGGAGGGTTAAGAGCCTCTATGAACTGAGAGCCTCAGCATCCGAGAGGGCTGGCTCTGACACATAAATGTCGAAACACACGAACGTCCTTAACGACCCCAAGAGATCTTACGACAAACAAGTTAAATGTTTTCTTGCCTCTTACAAGATCTAAATAGCAAATAAACAGAGTAGATAGAACAAGAATAACATATTTATGGTGAACTAAAATTATGCAAATGTCAAACAATAATGACAATTGAACCGCTTTACTCATCAGCTATCATCAGTAAACAAAACAATAAATCATACAATATCATACACAAGCTTTATTGAGCAATTAATTCGCAGCGCAAACTGTTCTGTATACTATACCGACTTATTTATTTAACCCTTTCGAATCTACAGGGGACTGCAATTCTGTACCCGCGGGAAATGTCCGGCCTTCGACGGCTTCAACACACTCATAAACCGTGCCACGAGCTAGGGCTGTCACCGAAAAATAGATTCCGCATTCAATAACAAAAAAAAGTAGTTCAATATCCTCTATTGAATCTCTCGAAATGAACTCACCATTTCAGAGAAAGCGCTCTTAGGCCTTCTAGCCGGCGTCCCATTCATCCTGCTACCGGGCACGACTCAACAAAACAAAACAAACCGACCAATCCGATCGCACACAACTTTTTTCACGGACACTTGTAGAGTTCACTGTCAAACTTTAGCACTGAACCTTTGCAACTTTTAATTGGAAACTAGTTAAAATAACAACAGCGTTATGAGTTATGAACGTTAGAGTACACTTAATTTAATCGATGACTTCATGCAATTATTTGCTGATAAGTTATCGAGAAGTTGGGACTTGAAACCGGTCGTATCGAGACGAGTCGTCGGCCCCGTGGTTCGAGAGTGACTGTGTACCGGCTGGCGACGCGCTCTCGCGGTCCCGAGGTGCGTACTAAGCCACGCCGGCCACACCGGGCCTGCATTTTTTACGCGCCGGACAATGGGTTAAGTATTTTGGAGGTTATATTTTGAATGCACGCGGCGATATGAGTGTTGACTATTGAATCCTGTGTAAAAAAAATAGAACGCTAAAACTAAGGCATAGTGAACAATCAAGACATTCAATGCCACGGAATGTTTACTTACTACAGCTGAAGCGAGCGCACATGATTCACTTAAGGCATGTTTACACTCTATATTTAGTTGGTCGCCGGTTAATCTTGGGTTGCGCCTGCGCCGGTGACGTCACCGCCACATTTTTATCGACAGATAAAGGACAGCAATTACTGTGGATCTTATGTCGTGTGACTGTTGATCTGTATATCATTGTTACGGGGGTCAATTATACACTTAATATAACATACCATCACGCCTATATTCCTCGTAGGGTTAGGCAAAGGCATATTAATATACACCCACAGTCCGCCGGTATGTTTATGTCCCATGTAATAGGGGGCGAGCCTATTGCCATTACCCGGGCACAAATTCCAAACTCTGAGCTGCTACTGAGAATTTCATACACAAAAATCCAATAATAATTTGCTAGACCTGGGAATTGAACCCAGGACCTCTAGCGTAGCAGTCGAGCTTAGGACCACTAGACTAATGAGGCAGTCAATTATATACATATAATATGTATGAATTTCTTATCTCATTGAATGCGAACATAAGTTAGCGACTTCTTAAATTAAAATAGTTTGTTTTATTTAGATAAGTGTTGTGTTACCTTCAACGGTATTCATTATGTAGCTGTTATATTCACAGAGTGATTGGCTATTTCAGGCGGTGATAATTTAATTGATAGAATAACGGGGAAACATTTTTATTCATATCGTGTCTATGTAACAGCCACACCCTGAAAGAGTATTAACCTTGCCTTGTGTGCTCCATTTAAGATCCTACTTGTGGTTTTTATGTAGGTACAACACTACGGCTAATAATTCCATGCTAGATATTCTATAATCTATCTATCTATATAAAAATCAATTGCTGTTCGGTTAGTCTCGCTAAAACTCAAGAACGGCTGGGCCGATTTAGCTGATTTTGGTTTTGAAATGTTTGTGGAAGTCCAGTGAAGGTTTAAAAGGTGAGAAAATATGAAAAAAAAAAATCTGATGCGGTACGTAGTTCGCCAGGTCAGCTAGTCAACAATAAAAATAGACACACTTGGAGTATTTTTAACCGACTTCAAAAAGGAGGAGGTTTTCAATTCGATTAGTATTTTTTATGAATGTAAGTATACCGATTACGCTGAGACTTATGATCCGATTTACGTGATTCTTTTTTAGTTTGATGCGGAATAGCTGCCAATTGATCCCATAAAAATATAACATAACATACCATCACGCCTGTATTCCCCGAAGGGTTAGGCAGAGGCGTACTAATGTACACCCACAGT
Source organism: Acronicta leporina (assembly GCA_947256265.1). Taxonomy (NCBI): domain Eukaryota; kingdom Metazoa; phylum Arthropoda; class Insecta; order Lepidoptera; family Noctuidae; genus Acronicta; species Acronicta leporina. The sequence goes on along the minus strand of OX366517.1, from coordinate 2,403,873 downwards.
TCGCCGGTATGTTTAGGTCCCTTGTAACAGGGGGCGAGCCTATTGCCATTAACCGGGCACAAATTCCTAACTCCGAGCTGCTACTGGGAATTTCATAGAAAAACCCAATAACACTTTGCTCGACCCCAGGACCTCTAGCTTAGCAGTCGCGCTCAGGACCACTTGGCTAAAGAGGCAGTTTTTTTAGTTTAATAATATAACATAGTTTAATTAACCCACTAGTTTTAATTTTATGATCATTTTTGTTTACGAGGAGACGATGTGATTAGTCGAAGTCTCGTTATTTCTGTCAACGATCTATCGCTCGTCACTCAAAATGTTGAACTAAAACACTTTTTTTGAAAAGTATGTGTATTTATTGTACGCAAGGTTATAAATATTATTCTCTGCCTCCTTCATTATATAGACCATCACTGTTATCTAGTTTTATTAAGCTTTAATACGAAAGATTAGATTGTGTTTGATAGTTTGAAAAATATAAAGATAAATGGCTGCCTTTCACAGCCTTAGAGACGTTTTTATGACAATGTCAACTAATTTAAATAAAATAATAATAAATCAATGCATTTACATAATATTTATTTTAAAATTATATGTTTAAATTTGCGTTAATGTCAATGATGTAAGTATTTAATATACAGTAGGCTTAAATCTTTTATATAACGCGATCAAACCCGTAAAGTAGTTTTATTTACTTTTATTTCAATATGTTCAATATTCGCGTAAGACTCAGAAATCACACCATCTGCAATACTAATATCTATGTATAGATACAACTATCTATAGATACATGGTATGAGCACCTATGTCAAATAGTGATCCAGTTTTGGAGGATAATAGGGAATACATATAAAAGTAATTCTACCCACTTTAAAAAAAATGATTTTAAAGATTGATTGAAGAGTTAAGAGGTATTCCCCTTTACAATTACGGATACACCGAATTCAATGAGAGGGGGCAAGGCAAGACCAGCTGTGTGATACTGTAAAATTCCTTGAAGACATGAGCACAATATACAATTATATTATGTAAAGTATACCTAAGTCTATGATGGTGAAATAATGTACCAGTCCTTTCATAGTATATGATAAAACCCCCTGCTAGTCTGTCTGTCTGTTCGCGATAAACTCAAAAACTACTGAACGGATTTTCATGCGGTTTTCACCAATAGACAGAGTGATTCATGAGGAAGGTTTCAAGATATAAAACATGACGCTATGTTCTTAAGGAACCGGGCGGGCCGCTACTTAAAATAAATATAAAACAACCAACTAAAATAATTGCACACATTAGTGGAGTAGTTAATACTCGCGGTGATATAATCTATTATGTCTAGACTTTATATAAACTATGGCAAATTATGTGTTATCGTGTTATGTCATTTACATACCTGATTCTTATATGTTGGACAGTGAACGTGTTTTGCATTGACTTGTAGTATGATTAAATTGCGGCCTTTTTTCTTAGGCCTTCAAAAGTTCTCTGACCTCCTAGAATGTGAGATATTTTCTCACTTGATTCTTGCCAAACAAAAAGCCTTAAGAATTTACATTACGCCCAGCTAGATGTCGTGACGGCTTTCTTAAGGCGACTGGCAGTATCCAGATAAGGAGATCCAAAAATCAGGCTCTGTGACGTTCAAAGATGGCCTATGGCCGACTTACAGTCTAACACCGGATGGAGGTTATTTAATGTATGAAAGGAATGGATCACAGCATGACAGAATACTAGGACAGGTACAGGATAGATCACACCCCAAATACCACCCTCCTTGTCTACTTGTCCATTGGCATAGCTAGGTATTTTTCCAAGCTGTCCAGCTGAACTATTAGAGCACTAGCTTCTGCCCGCAACTTTGTCTGCGTAGACTTTAGAATTGGGCCTGACCTGGATATAAAGTATCTTAAGTGTTATTCCAGACTATAATCTATATCTGTGCTAAATTTCATCCAGATCCATTATACATCCATCCATCCTCACAAACTTCGCATTATTTTATAATAATTAGTAGGATAGGATTAGTAGAATTTATATAGTATAATTGATCTTCAACACTGTCGATTTTCCCACCAGTGTAAGAAACTAGGTTTCTTTCGTAGCTGTGCCCGAGTACTTGCCAAAGCAAAAAAAACACCAGCTTTTCATCACAAAAAAAAAAACTCTCCTATAAATCTCTAACAGTCAGTTAGGGTGTCAGTATTTTGGCACCAAATGCAGCCAAAAAGGTTGTTCAACGTCAAAGAGAAGTGTAACTACCGATTGTTATTCAGAGAATGCTAAGTGCTTGGAATTTGTCGTGATATGAATGCATAAACACTTATAGAAGTCAGCTGACTCGCGCAAGGACGGCATAATAGCCTTGGAGGCATGGATTGAATATCTATTATAGGACCATTTTTATCAGAGATCAATAACATTTAGACGGAAATATTATGAGCTCCCGATATTATTAACGATAATTTGTTTTTCTTTCTAGCTGCAAAATTGCAGCTGGCTTGCAGACGGTAAGACAAACTATTTAATTTAGCTTTATAAGACACAAGCTGTTGTCTGCAGTTTCACCCCTTCCAAAAGATTTTTTGATACAAAAAGCCCTTGTTCTGCCTCAGTATGCAAACTATCTCCTCACCAATTTTCTTAAAATTTAATTAAATTTCTCAGGAGTCTGAGATTTGTGCACGGATGGCTCACCCCCCATTACATACCGGGGATATACCGGCAAACTGTGGGTGTACATTAGTAGTACACCTCTGCTAACCCTTCGGGGAATACAGGCGTCATGGTGTGTTATTCTTAACCGTGGTAATCTCGCAAACATTTGTGTCATGGAATTCTGCCCACCTCGCGTTACAAGCTTGGACTTAAATAACAAAATGTCCCCCGTTCGCAAACCAGTTGGCAGTATTCTAATAAGCCGGGCCGAGGTAAAAGTAGCGGTACTGGGGTGACTGCCGGTGGAATGTGTAGGTCTTGTAGCTAACCAGCTTTGTGTTACACTAGCTGTGCTCCACGGAGCCACTCGCATTTATCTCGGCTTTGTCGATTTTGACTTCAAAAGGAGGAAATGCTTAATCACGTACATCAGAAGAACTACGCCTGATAACCGATTTGGGTTTTTATTAAATAATTACACTCCTCAAGTAATTCCATTCAAAGGTAAAGAAATGGTCTAGTGGTACTGGGTACCATTCCCAGATCGAGTAAAATGTTATTAGATTTTTTTTAAATATTAAGGAGGAATAGTTGGGCTGGCAACATTGAGGCTGAGACAATAAGTGTGATGCTTAAACACCACCGGTTCCTCGCAGAGCTTTGACGAGCTGGCTCACTGTTAGAAACACAATATAGCACGGAGCTATGTTATTTAGCTACGATTTTCTGTAAGGGGAAGTACTTCCCCAGTCGGGCAGCTCCTCATATGAGTGGAATTATTCAATTCCACTATACCCTACCTCTCTTTAAATCTTATTTGAACAAAGACCATTAGGTAGTTCTTTTTAAACGTCATTTTTATATTATAGACAGCCTCATAAACGCCTGCTCTTCACCGCCTCCTAGTATTTTTGCTGGAAGAAGAAGCGGTGCAACAAATTCCCCAGCAACACAATTTTGTCTCTTAGCTTACTAAGGCGCAAAAAGATTCATAAATAACCCTCCTCCTTCGGCAGTCGGGTAAAAATAATTGTTTTGTTTTTGTCTAGGGAAGCTAATTCATTTTTCCATTCCCACATGTCAGCTGGCGCACGCTGTCGATGTCGATGTCGATGTTTATATTTGCTGTTAAAGCATCAAGCTAGCAAATATCACATTACGAATAATAAAAGCACAGTAAAAGCTCTTTAGAAAGCTCTTCTAACTTTCTCTGTTGGAACTTGTTTCACGCGACTAGACTTGTTGCTGTTGTATTTAAATCTAGACTCAGGTAAGGACTGTGTATGGCGAGTTGTCTAATATTGTTCTGTGTAGTATGTGTTCAAAGAAGTTATCTACAATAGGAATAACTGTGCGGGTTAGGGAATTTGTCCGTAATTAGATTTGCACATAAAATAGGCTAGTAATTTAGACTGGTAATTTTTGATTTTTGAAAGATTGTTCAAAGTTGATTTAAATAGAGACGAATAACAAAACCAAAATTAAAATCGGTTAAAAATAAAGATATAGAAAACCGGCGTGAAACAACACTTACCTTGTGTTTCGTTGAGTGAGTGCTCATGATACTTATATTTAAAAATTATACCTAATAGGTACATAAAAAGTTTTTTGCAAAGTATTTTCACTTTCAGCGAATTGACAGTTAGAGAGAGGGCGTAGACCCCAAAATCAGCAAATATTATAATATTACCAATTAGACTCACAAATTAGGTACAATTTTAATTTTATTAACACATATGTATGATAGCTAATTCCGGGTTGAACAGCCTGTTTATTTTTTTTCCATTAAGTCGTCAAGCGCCTCCTGGTAAGGTCAACGTCACTCATGGACACCCGCAACACCAGAGGAGTTGCTGATGTGTAGCCAAGCCTTAACAGCCCCAACGGACTGCTGACCTGACTGCCAAAGCTGAAGCAACCGAGGGGGAAATGATAAAGGATATTTATTTCTGTAAATAGATCTTTTAAAGACACTTTTACAAGTCAATGTTTAACATTTTAACTAGATGGCGCCGGCATTTCCTAACTGACGACCTCTGAGAAGAAAGACCGAAACAAACTCAGAGAATCATATCATGGTCTCTTTTAAAGTCCAGACAGTAATAGTAGATATTACAATAATAATATTATTAGAATCTAGCTTTTGCCCGCGGCTTCGCTCGCCTGAAGCTATATTGAGATTAAAAAAAGAATCCAAAAAATTATTCAACCAAAAACCAGCAGTGATGATCTCTTCTTTGTATGGGTCCGTATACATAAGAGAGGTCAAGGTATATCTCAGGATCCGTTGAATTATTTGAGAAAAGAAGTATACCAGTTTTTAAGTTGAAGCACTTTCGAACAGTGATAACAAAATTAAAATCTATTCAGTAGTTTTTGCGCCAACCCATAACAAACAGACAAACAGACAAGAATTAAAAAAATCACATTTTGGGTTCAGAGACGTTTATATACCTACCATAATAATCCACTTGTTTTTTTTTTAATATCTTCAATGTACAGACAGCTTTTTTACAATTTTATAATAGTAGAGAGAGAAGCGAGAGATTATGCGAGTGTTACGATGTAGGGCCATATCTGGACAGGCCTAATGAAGAAAGAGCCATAGTAGCTTTGAGTTGGCCGACAGGTCACCGCAACGTCAGTTGGGACACCAACTAACGGCACGCATACTTCAGGCATCATGTAGCTCAACCATTATTTAGGAACTGGCTCTTACGCATAAAAGTTGAAACACACCATAACCATGGTGTGTTTCTATAGAATCTTTACTAAGCTTTACTAAAGAATCTGACGTAAGGGCAGTCGCCAGCCAGCCCTGTCCACATGCGGTCCTACCACTGAGCAGGTTAGATATCTTCTCGCCTCTTACGAGATGCCACTCGGAATGTCAATAAGGAACAGTATTCTATCCTATCCCTTCCCAGGGTAGGTACTCACGAAAGTAGTCCACCCACTTGCTGGAAAAAGGAAACTAACTACATACTCGTATCAGTATGGCCTGGTAACTTGAAATTTGGCAGAACATAGGTTCACCAAAGCATCTGCTAATATTTAAATAGGTACTGCTATGTACTTTTTCCTTTATGGGGCAAACGAGCAGGCGGATCTTGGACGCGTGACACCTGACACAGCAGAAGAGTCATAGATGCATTGCCGGCTAGTTTGGGCCTCCAGCATCCTCACTCACTCGGCGAAACACATCGTTAGCGATGTTTCACGCCGGTTTTCTGTGAGGCCGTCGTATCACTCGGCCGAGCCGTCCCATTCGTGCTAAAGCATCGCTCTCCCACGGTACTACATACATACTCTACCGGATATATGTCACCTTAAGATGTGGAACGGAAATTGAATTATTACTATTTGACTTTTAAGCGTCCGGACAATTTAACGGTTAAGCGGAGGTTGGCAGGTTTAACCCTGTCTGAGATTGAATTCTTTCGCTAAAACTTATATCTTAGGAAGTCTAGGCGCAAAGGCAAGTCTTAGTGGATAGCAGTAGGGATGATCAGCCTCTTGATTTGATCACTGAGTTTTGGCAGCAGCAAACAGCACATCATTAAATGTTCACTGGGACGGGATACTGAGCGGAAGCGGAATTTAAGCCACACCAAAAAGCTATTTCCGGTAACGTAAAAAGGGCCCCTACAAGTATATGTCTCTAATATTGTTGTGCGTGTTGACTATGCGTGGAGTACAGTGGGCCCATATTCAGTTTTTTTTACATTCCGGTAGTTAGCTTTTGATATAATTATCTATTGATTTAGAGAGTGGCACATATAGTAGGTAAAATAATGCGATAGTGCCGGATATTTTCACGTAGTCAGTCCGCGCCCTTAAACAAGGTCAGTTATTAATAACTCCAGTACCACATAATATGGCGACCTTACTGCCTAGACTATATCTACTGTGGTCATAGGTCCCCGGAGCTTGCCGAGGACATGGCATTAATTCTGTTTGCCTGACCTTAACCCCCCGTGAGGGTAGTTTTGACTATTTTTAGATCGTAAACGCGAGTATGTGACTGCCGAAAACATAAAAGGGTTGAAATATTTATATCGAGAGAATTGAGGTATTACGTGCTATTTGTTGTATTAAAGTAAAAAAGGCAAGAAACAATAATTCTATGTTCGTTAAGTTTTTATGACAAAAAAACCTTTTAGTTACTAATACGTGTTTTATTATGTGCCTATTACGTATAAAAAATCTAACCGTTTGACTGCTAAATACAACAAACTAATAATTCTATAAAATAAGCATTATTGATAATATTTTTGTTCTAAGACCTCGAATCCCTTTTATATTCTTTAAAAAAATACTATGAACTTTTTACGGCAACTTTTATAGGTTACACTATAGTGTCGAAGTCGAAGACTGGATACTGTTTCAAGGTCAAGGTTTATTGTCCTGACATTGGGCCGAGATCCTTAATAACTCAATCCTCTACGCAATATATTCGGCCCTGCATTCCGGACTGTAATTTATTGCAAAGAAGGATGTGATATTCAGTAAAATATTTTCATCACATTTTAAATGCTTTACTGAAAATGTGGTTGGTGGTATTGCGGTAAACTGCAATGCAGCTGCGTAATTCAGTCAAAAACTAGTGGTCATGACGTCATATAAAATAATATCCTCTTTTAAACAACGCAATATTTTTTTAAGTCATACGCAATTGTTACGCTCTTTGCAGTTGAAGAAATTAGGAGTCTTTGAAGTTACAAATACAATGAGATTTGATTTTTTTAAATCAACTTATTTTATCCTACACTTAATAGTTTTTGATACACTCATTCTTACAATTGAGTCGAATCTAACGATGGCTCTCGGCCTAAAATCCATCTCGCCGTTCAGGCTACAGGCTAGGTATAGGTTTGGAGGTAGGATGTTTCTTATGTATTATAAGTACCTATGTAAGTATGTATTACAATTAGAAAATTATATAAGTATTATATCCATTGTCTAGTACCCATAGTATGTACAAGCTCTGCTTAGTTTGGGACTAGTAGATGGTGATGTGTAAAATGTCGCAGAATATTTATATTATTTATTTATTTATTTTATAGAGCGTGCCAAAGTAATAATACATACATACACTCAAAAAACGCATCCGTCCTTCTGGCACAGTCGGGTTAAAAGAGTACTTTACTGCTACGCTAGAGATCCTGGGTTCGATTCCCAGGTCGAGCAAAGTGTTATTGGATTTTTCTATGAAATACTCGGTAGCAGTCCGAAGATTCGATTTGTGCCCGGTTTATGGCAATAGGCTCGCGTCTTATTACATGGGACCTTTAACATACCGGCGAACTGTAGGTGTGCGCGAACTGTATGGTGATTAGTAACCTCTGCCTACTCCTTTGTGTAATACAGGCGTGATAGTATGTTTGTTTATTCTTTATTTAAATTTACCGTAATTGTTCAGTCCATTAACTAAATTAGTTAGTTTAACACTTACTTTAATTATGTATAATAAACAGGTGTAGCTTTGTTACTAAGGAACGGCTAAATTAGCTTTAAGTCGAGGTCGATGTGCTGGAGCAAAATATGTTAAATATTAAGGATGATCGCTTCGCTGAGCCCGCCAAATCCAAATTACAATTGGTTTTTCGTAATTTGTAGGTCTTTCTAGATTCCTAGCTGTAGTAATTGCGCCCTTAGCTATACAATATTCACAACTGAGCATTAAAACCTTTGCTTGTAAATCGATATTTTAGCTAAAAGTAGTATCAATCGTCAATTCGCCAAAATTGACGATTAACCCTACTTTTAGCTTCTTAAACGTTTATTAAACAACGTTTTAATTTTATTTTACATTAGTACGTCTCTATCTAACCCTTCGGGGGATACATACAGGCGCGATGTTATGTGTTTTAGTTAGTAAAAAAAGTTTTTTTTGGTAAGACTACCAAGTCATACTTACCAAGGTCTCGAGTTCGAATCCAAGGCATGCACCTCTGACTTTTCTCAATTATGTGCATATTGGTAAAGGCATCATCGTCATTATGATCATTTCAGTCAATTGCTGAACGTAGGCCTCCCCCAAAGAGCGCCAACCATCCCGGTCTTGGGCAGCTCGCATCTATTCGCGTAAAAGCGTATGCCAATCACTATGTGGTGAAAGAAAACATCGTGAAGATATCTACAGATCTGAAAGATTTTCTCAACAGGGCGTGTATTATCTGCTAACCCGCAGCATACGAGCGTTGTTACCTATAATCTAACGCCTAACATTCTGAACGGAACCAAGTTTAAAGTTGTATAATGTTTTTTTCGTGATTTTTTTTTGCATTTTCATGCTAAGGTTATAACGTTATTTTAGTGAAGGAAAAATTCGACTCGCAGGCAGGATTCGAACCTGAGTCTTCTGGTTAGGTACGCCAGACGCTATGACTTTTAAGCCACCGCGAGTCCCACCTGCCATGTCGAAATTTGCCTTCACATTCTGAACTTACGTCAGTATTAACATCTATTGAAAGGCAAGTTTATATTGAAAGGTAAGTTGTATAATGTGTTCATCTCAGAATTAAAAAAAAGTCAGTACCGCGCTATCTATACAAAAACTAGGCAATGTTAAGATGTTTACGGTCCGGCAGTGCTGCGCGAACGGCGCACGCGCATCGGTCAACGTAACGGGATTGTAGCGTGCTTTATTCTACAGAAACTACAACACGGTATCAAAATCCTAGGAGACTTTTTATAACTGTACATATAACATACCATACCATCACGCCTGTTTTCCCCGAAGGGTTAGGCAGAGGCGTACTAATGTACAGCCAAAGTTCGCCGGTATCTTTAGGTCCCATGTAATAGGGGCGAGCCTATTGCCATTAATCGGGCACAAATTCCAAACTCCGAGCTGTTAATGGGAATTTCATAAAAAAACCCCAATAACACTTTGCTCAACCTGGGAATCGAACCCAGGACCTCAAGCGTAGCAGTCGCGCTCAGGACCACTAGGCTAATGAGGCAGCTATTGTACATATACAACGTGTTACTGAATAAGCTCAACACCTCAAACACGTCAATTAGAATATCGAGTTTTAATTGTAAAAACGAAACCCTAAAGTCATTTTGAGACACGTAAGCATATTTTTCAAGAAATTGCATTTATCTTTTCGGGAAAAACTATGACATATTAAAAACCACTGTAATCGATTCAGTAGCAGATTCTGAACAAAATACTTTCAGGTCTTGCGCTTATTCCATTACACGTTGTATATTCTGCTGTTAGACAGGCATGGATTGGATAGGCAAGAATCGACCTTTTGTATGGCAAAGTTTCACGGTTTTTTTTTTAGGTTTCAAGTCCTGCCCAGTTTTTGAGATTCGTGAGAATTTATTTGTACGGTTCCAAAAGTTTATTTCTCTCTCCTCTCCACTTTTTTTTGAGAGATGGGGGGGCAAATTTAATGATCTAACTAACGGATCACCTGATGGTTAGCGATTATCGCCGCCCATAGAAACCCGCAATACCAGTGGAGTCGGAAGTACATTGCCCGCCTTTTAAAATGGTTTGGGGCTCTCGCAATCCTCATACATACAACTTAAGTGTTGTTTCACGCTGGTTTTCTTTGAGGCCGTGGTATCACCTTTTATTGCCCTCCCATGGTGATAAACTCCAGACTCCACTCCATGGACACTCCTATTTCACGCCATCTAGTTCAGATCCACTCCAGTACATAGAAACTCCTCCGTGCCTCGGTTAAAAATAAAATAGTATGGCGGGGGCACTACCGTGCCCCCAGATACCTATGTCATAAAATGCACAAGCCAATAGGGTTCCTTTGACCCAAGGACCAACCGAGGGTAACGCAATCGCGGTGTTCAGCAACGGGGTCAACCCTTCTCAATTTTTATAACCAGCTGAGATTTTAAACCCTGCAATTTATTGTCATGGGGATTCTAAGGTTATCGATGCACTTAAACTTTGATTTCATCCTATCTGTAGATACTTTGAGGGGTCAAGGATAGTATTTTGAGAAAAATTAATCCTTAGAAATATGAATACCTACTTAGTTAACTTTTTGGAATAGTGATTTTTAAAATACATGTCTTGATTTGGTGTATTTTTAAAACCTAACAAAAGCGACTTAGATATTGGTTCACGATCGGCGAAGATATGGGCACATACCTAAAAAAAATCTAATATAAATTCTTTGAAATCTGAGAATTTACACTTACGCTCAAAAGTCGGAACACACGCATAATGCTTTACGACATACTTCGGTCGCCAACCAGTCAGACCCCCAAGAGGTCTTACCAATGAGCAAGTCAGTTCTTAAGTTGTCGGATCTCACCATCGGACTGTACGTTACGTAAAAAATGCCTTTTGTCGGTTTACCAAGCGGACTTCCTCATGAGTCCGACAGATGGGACATAGCACAATTCTCTCACGCGAGTCACTACGCGTTATGTAGATCTATCCATCCATTGCAGTAGTTCTGTCACCCGGCCTTCAAATATAGTTCGCTCATGCTACATTCACGACTAAATAAGTCAACAATTTTCAATTTAAATATTCATATTTTAATCAAAATGAATGCTCGTTAGATTTCATTTATCAGCATTTATCGTTAGATTTCAGCTATCTATACTTATAGAAGTATAGATACTTAGATAGCTGAAATTATGAAATCAGACTGAGCTGAGACTAATATATAAAGCTGAAGAGTTTGTTTGTTTGCTATTTGGTTTGCTATTAATCTCAGGAACTACCTACTGGTCCGATTTGAAGAATTCTTTCAGTGTTAGAGAGCCCATTTATTGATGCAGGCTATATGCTATATATCATCACGCTACGCGGACGAATTCGCGGGCAGAAGCTAGTTAGATATATAGCGGTTGATTTTGATTAGTCTCAGAATTAGGTTAATAGTTTGGCTTTTATCATTTTTTATTCTAATACTGATTAGTGCTGCTAATTATTTCAGAAGAATTGTTGACATTTAAAAAAAGCAGTGTTGACTTGTGGTACGAAGGTAAGTATATTTAAAATTCCTGAAATTATTCCCATAATTAATCTTTCAATTACCGTAATAAGGGGTTGCTTTCCTGAAATGGTTAAAATACTTTGCAAGGAAACTTTATAGAATTGGAAGAACACGTTACAAAACAATAGATCACTGCAATTTTGTGAGGAGGAATATTAACTGCCTCATTAGCCTAGTGGTCTTGAGCGCGACTGCTACGCTAGAGGTCTTGGGTTCGATTCCCAGGTCGAGAAAAGTGTAATTGGGTTTTTCTACGAAATTCCCAGTAGTAGCTCGGAGTTTGGTATTTGTGCCCGGTTAATGGCAATAGGCTCGCCCCCTATTACATGGGACCTAAACATATCGGCAAACGATGGGTGTACATTAGTACCTACGCCTCTGCCTAACCCTTCGGGGAATACAGGCGAGATGGTATGTTATATTATGTGGATTATTCATTATTATCTACGTATAAAAGTGTGGTTTATATTACTAATATTATACACGTAATAGTTTGTGAGGGTGCATGGATGTCTCCGAATGTTTCCTCTGTACACAACTGTATGTATTTTAATGAAACTTTGCAATTTCTGTTTCATTCTTTCTTTCTTCTTTATATCAAAACTAATTTCTGCCCGCGGCTTCATCCCCGTGGAATTCGGTCTGTCATCACATCCCACGGGAACGGGATAAAAAGTATCCTATGTCCGTCTCCTGGTTCTAAGCTACCTCTCCACCAATTTTCAGTCAAATCGGTTCCGCCGTTCTTAAGTTATAAATAGTGTAACTAACACGACTTTCTTTTATATATATATAGATACTAGCTTCTGCCCGCGGTGTCGCCCCCGTGAAATAAAAAGTATCGGGAACGGGATAAAAAGTATCCTATGTCCTTTCCTGGTTCTAAGCTACCTCTGCACCAATTTTCAGCCAAATCGGTTCAGCCGTTCTTGAGTTATAAATGGAGTAACTAACACGACTTTCTGTGCGGTAAGTAGAAGTCGCGAGCAAAATCTGGTATTTAATAAATAGGAATAACATTTATACGATGATTTCATTTATATAAATATGTGTGTAAAGCGCATATCAATTGAATAGTGTTCTTCTTTAATACAATAAAACAGTTACATTAAGCGAAGTATCTTCATGATTTTCTGCAATTTAAGAAGGTAATTGTTATTTGATATGAAGGAGCACAACTTTACAACTCACTACCTAAAAACCTAAAAGAAACAAAAACTATCATTAAATTTAAAAAAATACTAAAAAAACACATCTTTGACTGCTATAAGTAAAAATAAATAAATAAATTATGTTAACATATTTCATATTTGTAATGATACTCTACAGTGTGAACGGTGCCTTATAAAAATAGCGATAAGAATGGCATGCTCGATGCGTAGGCACAGCGGCGCCGCGCAACATGCATTCTGAGTAATATTGTAAATCTACCCATCGAAAACGTTCCGCTCTGCAATATTTTGTTAAAATAAATTGTACAATTACCTACCCACTTATAAAAATTAAAACACAATCTGTGCTATTCTGGGCTTAAAATTGTAATAGTTATAAGTTGCTTTGTTTCTCGATAAGTGATTTTGTAAATCTTAGAGAAATAAATAATAATTTAAACCGTATTTTGCTTACATTCAAGCGTTGATTCCTGGTAGGTGAAATGTTTTTGAGATTATTGTAAAGGATTGCGTTACTTTTTTTAAAAATCAGCAAAAAATAGGTTCTATGTGCAGGCAAAAAACTATCAATATTTAGACCAGACGCGATCCGTGTTTTTGGACAACTCGTGGCTTGCTGCAGCAAAAAATTAAATGGTTGGCCCAACTCATTTTTTTGTTAGCCCGCTGGGAAATGACGGGTATGGGCACAAGTGATTAACGAATATATCAATTTATGACAACGTTTGTTTGAGGTTTTACAAATTAAAACATTGGCGATTGTCGCTGTTATTTGTCGGGACGAAGCAATTAATTTTTTTGGCGCAGTGTATCGTATAGTTCGCGCAAAATAACTTGACCCAAAACTAACGGAGAGGGGGAAAGTTTGCGCAGTACATTTGCGAGCAAAATGTACTAAAAAACGCTACTGCGCATCCGCCATTTTGGTTCAAGTTATTTTGCGCCAACTGTACCTACCTATTTTCGTTTCATATAAATTAAACTTTTGTTTTGGATTTTACTGAAGTATTTTTGAACGAACTATACTATTTTCTTATTTGTATACAACATACATCACGCCTGTATTCCCCGAAGGGTTAGGCAGAGGCGTACTAATGTAGGTAGGTACACCCACAGTTCGCCGGTATCTTTAGGTCCCATGTAATAGGGGTTGACCCTATTGCCATTAACCGGGTACAACTCCGAGCTACTATTGAGAATTTCCTAGAAAAACTCAATAACACTTTGATCGCCCTGGGAATCGAACCCCGGACCTCTAGCGTGAAGTTATTGTTTAAATAGAACACTTGTACCTAATAAATACTGCTCAACCTGGGAATCAAACCCAGGACCACTAGACTACTAAAATTACTGGTGTGAAGCTGTGAAGCAATAGTATAGCTACTTAATGTGGAAACTTTTGCTTTTAACATTGAAGCCAATGAACCTATTTGAATGACAGATTTAGCACGTAGCTTGAAACGTAATTCCCATATTTATTCACAGCTAATGGATAATGAGCATGTAGCTGAATGCTCAAGTCACAAGGCCTCCCTTCGCCGGCCACTCGCGTCCTCTGAGTCATTAATGATCATTGTAAAACAGTGCCATTCTAATGGCAATTGTGAAATTCAGAAGGCTCGCCCCCTATTACTTTGGTCCTGAACATCCTGGTAAATTGTAGGTGTACATTAGTACCCCTCTCTACCCTTCTGGAAATACAGGCGTGATGGTATGATTAAAAATTAAAAATAATTTATTTGTTACAAGTTAGAAACTTGATGGTTTTTTAAAGCTTAGGTACTAGCAATGTGGGTCGCACATTAATACTAAGCTAAATACTTGTGTTACGAGTGTCACGTTGGTAGTGCAATGGGTGGGTTTCGAACCGGCAACGTCCGACGCCCTGGCCATTAAGCTACCGCCGCCTTAGTTAACGAATGTGATAACGAATAATATTTTGACAGTCTAAAAGTGACTTACATTTAAATTAAAATTCTTGATCTAGAATTCTGCAGGGCAACTGGGAAAATACAATACAGGCAAGATAGATAGAATTCTAGATTACCAACCAAGTAGTAGATACCTAACAAGTCCATTCACATTTTAGTTTAAATATTTACCTACCAAGGTCGTTCACCTCACACCGTCACACGTACCTAATGCTACGCGTAAAATGATGACAAATTTATACAGATCAGGGTATGAACTCATCGGATTTTTTGTTGAGGTATAGCTTATTGCAGTGGTTCCCAAAGTTGACTGCGGTCCACCTTATAAAACCTTCCTTTGGGAAGCTTCATCGCTGTCATGAAAAAAAAGGACCTTAGGCCCAGTACAATTGGTAAAAAAACGCATTTTGCCGTTGCGCACTATTTTAACTATTCGTTGAGCTAACTACGGATCAAACTGCCTCGTTAGTCTAGTGGTCCTAAGTGCGACTGCTACGCTAGAGGTCCTGGGTTCAATTCCCAGGTCGAGAAAAGTGTTATTGGGTTTTTCTATTAAATTCTCAGTAGCAGCTCGGAGTTTGGAATTTGTGCCCGGTTAATGGCAATAGGCTTACCCTCTATTACATGGGAACTAAACATACCGGCGAACTGTGGGTGTACCTCTACCTAACCCTTCGGGGAATACAGGCGTGATGGTATGTTATGTTTACTACGGATCAAGAAATCGGCCCTTAACCGATTAAGTGACTGCTTAAACGTTTAAACTAATTTGTCAGGGCCCATCTAAACTCACGAGGAGTGTCGCTATCGGGAGCATAGTTTGGGAAACACTGTCTTATTGTGTAGCCGCAAATTGCAGCAAATTGGTTATTTAGGTGAATTGCTGTATTTATGTTTTTTTTTTTAATTTGATCGTTTAGATTATTACGTTTTTTGTTCCTATTTTGGTATCAAAGTTTTTATTCGTGATGGCGGGAACTGGTTCAAAATTATTTCTTGATTACCTCTGTAAATTAAATATATTATGAGACGGTAGTTTAAGTTCAGGTAGATATTACTTAGTAGGTAATCTACTTTTACTCAGGCAGCGGTACATAACTCAAAATTAGAATTACCTTTATCAGAAGACAAGTAATGTTTCTTGCTCCGAATATTGTATATAGGATTAAGATTATAATTGTTATTACAGCTAGCCAATTCACGCAACCGCTAGGCAATAGGCATACAGCATACGTGAGGGCGGGAGGGCCGCAGGAGGGAGGCGGGAGGTCGTTCGTCGACCCGCGTGGGCGGCGCAAGCGTTTCACAGAAATGTGCAAGAGAGGAATACTCACGTTGATGCAGTGTGAATAGTCCTTATTATTAATAATAGTGTAATTGTGGCTGTTTTCGGTCTTGTCTTCATAAACATATGATTTATAATCAATTGACAGCGTTTAGTGTTGATTGAGTTGCGGGATTGATCCTGACACGACCTACATATTTGTATGACCTAGGTGCAAGTAGTTTTTAGCAAGGGCGTGTGTAAATTACTGTAATGAAGTTAAAGTTATTTACTTATTACACCATACTAGTACTGCCCAATGTATTAAAAATAATGCCAAGGTGTAATTCCGTGCCGTTGTTGCTACCATCACGCCTGCATTCACTCGAAGGGTAAGTAAGGCAGATGTGAGCTAATACCTACAGTTTGCTGGTATTTTTTGTCCCACCCATGTAATACGGGGCGATAACAAGGGACAAATGCGAATTACGAGCAGCTACCGGGAATTAATGGTAATAGGCTCGCCCCCTATTACATGGGACCTAAACATACCGGCGAACTGTGGGTGTACATTAGTAAGTACGCCTCTGCCTAACCCTTCGGGGAATACAGGCGTGATGGTATGTACCGGGAATCTCGTAGAATCGTAGAAATATAACACTTTGTAAACCTGTGAATCGAAACCAGACCTTCAAACCTTCAAAAAAAGAGCGTACAGTAGTCCCTTTTAAAAAGCCGGCAACGCACTCGTGACTCCTCTGGTGTTGCGGGTGTCCATGGGCGGCGGTGATCGGTTACCATCAGGCGATACGTCCCTATATCATAGAAAACTAATGACAGTTTCACAATCATACATAATAATTACTAAAAACCTATAAATTACATCAGATATATTCAGTGCAGCAATATTAGTTTACATGGTTGCTTAGCGCCACCTGTTGTCGAATAGCAAAACTATAATGCACCGCCATCTAGTGGTTACTAGTTTTATTATTACTGATAATATTTATTAACTAGATGGCGCTAGTTGTCCCAATCTTTTAGACAGTTATTTACTTTTTATGGATTTCTCAGGAACTTAGAATCTTATTACGTCGTATTAAATAATTGCCTTTACGCTTGGGGTCCAGGAAATGATTCCCAGGCAATAAGCTCCTCCCTAATTAAGTATATGGAACCTAAACATATCGGCGAACTTTGTACATAGGTACAGTTATTTGTGTATTGTACATTAGTAGGTACACCTCTGCCTAATCCTTTAGGATATTCAGGCTGATGGTATTTATTTGCTCAGGAAAATTATACTTACTGTTGTTTCAAAATGCTAAACTGCTTCATTAGCCTAGCTACGTTACAGTCGTGAATTTGACTCTCATGATGAGCAAAGCTTTATAAAATTCTTAGTATTAATATTAGCTCTGATTTCGGGATTTGTGCCCAGTACCTACGCGTCTTTCTTAATATTTCGGGGAATATAAAAGATCGCAGTCGTTATGTTTGTAGGTAGGGTTATTTTCTCGTAATCGCATCAATTCCGCCGCCTTCAAACACAACGTCATTCTTATCGACATGCAAATATTTATAATTCATATAACCCACTGACTGATATAAGCACACAAAAATGCAAGGTCTTCGCTTACAAATTTAAAAAGACCCACTATTCATCTTATTTTAATGACAATAAGGTTGAATTCCTATTTTAGAAACGCAAATTATATGTTAGCAAGAAAGTATACCTTATCTCAGTCGGATAAAAGTGGGTTATTTTCTTGCTATGTAACATAGAATAAGACCATTAAACAGATAGTTTCAGTAGGTCAATTTATTGAAATGAAACTACTTTTTACGGATTTTATCGCAGTATATTGATATTATTTAGTTCCCGACATTTCGGATCCTTTACAGCATCCATGGTCACGGGCAGACTGAGGTGATGGACGTCTTGATGTTAAAATTATTAACAGCTACCTTAAATTTTTGTTAATTATTAACGATCCGATTCACGCAGAACGAGCTCACAATATCCTTTGGTCTTGCAGTTTTAGGCTCGGATTTACCAGCTGCTTGGAATCCCATTATAGAATCTATAAAATCTAAATCCGAGCCGAATTCAATGTCTAATATTCACGTAAGTGTCAGAAATCAGTAGGTAAATTTATAATAATACTTTGACAATGCAGGTGGGCAAAAGTCATCATTTTAACCTTTTCTAGTTTATTTATTTGGGTACACAAACTGTTACATATTGATTGACTGCCTGCCTCAGTAGTATAGTGGTCCCAGGCGCGACCGCTACGCTAGAGGTCCTAGTTTTGATTCCTAGGTTGAGTAAAGTGTTATTGTGACGTTTTTTTCGGTTTTTATGACATTCTCAGTAGCAGTTCGAAGCCTGGATTTGTCTGGTTAATGACAATAGGCGCCTATCGCCCCCTATTACTAGGGACTTAAACATACTGACAAACTATAGGTGTCAATCTACCCCTTCGGCAAATGCAGGCTTGATGTTAAGTTACTATTAATAGACAGAAAAATGAATGTGCAACTCATACTGTTATCCAAGAAATATAAATTTGGTAACAAGATTTTACCAGAGCCATGGAGATGCCTGCATGGGAGAGCCATGCTTCGACACGAATGGACCGGCTCGCCGAGTGAGTAAGGATACCGGAGGCCCAAACGCTTTTGAAAGTCTGGCAACGCACTTGCGAGTGTCCATGTCCTCTGGTGTTGCGGGTGTCCATGTGCGGCGGTAATCGCTTACCAATAGGCGATCCTTCTGCTCGTTTGTCCCTTATGCCATAAAAAAAGTTGTGCAAATTTTTGAATTGAATTTCTGTTTTAGTTTTATAGTGATACCGGTATTTATTGCGAATCTAGAACTCATTCTGCACAGGAGTCACGTTTAGGTAATTCTATTATCGTTAATCTAACTACCTATGAAGATCGTTAAAGTGAAACTTTTAGTGCCTAGAAAACTTACTTAGAATAACTGCACAACTACTGTACAGTAGAAAGGAAATTCTATGTAAAAATATTGATCGCTACTTCCCGCCAATTTGAGCAAAGTATTCGGGAGTTTATTGAGTCTCCAATAAGGTTTACATACAATATCAAAACAAATAATTTATTATCCCTAATAATATTTATTACCTAGTCTAAAGTAAATTGTAGGTAAGTACTAATAATACTTATATAGGAGGCTATGTCATGCCCAAAATATTACATACACTCAAGCCTTTCTCCCACTCTACTCTATAGGCATTCAGAACAAAGACATTGTGTAATTCAATGGCCTTTGTCAATTGTAGTAGGATCCTTACAAATATTTCATTTCTAAACAAAACCGAACACTTCCTCACTTTAATTCCAAATATTTATATAAAAGTTGAAATAAATAAATAATTTCAATACGAAGTGCCTGTCAAGTGTCGGGTGTCTGGGATTTACTGTTGAGTGTTACGTCACTGGGTAAGATCGTACCTTTGATTGGGATGTTTGAGTTGCATACGGTGTGTGGCCTCACTGATAGCGTGGAGTACCGGGCAAATCCAGATGCACGGACCAATAAATATATTGTTATGTACTGTGTTTTTTTATGGCATAGGAGGGCAAACTAGCACACGCGTCGCCTGATGGAAAGCGAATATCGCCGCTCATCGCAACACCACAGGAGTCGCAACTGCGTTGCCCACCTTTTAAAAGGGTTTAGGCCTCCGGCATCCTCACTCGGTGAAACACAACGTGAATGTTGAAACGTTAATGTAGTCAACTTTAATAGTACCTATGTAAGAGTTTGATATATTTACACTACGACTACCTGGGATCGAAACAACAAGTACATTATTGAACCTTTGCCTAAAACTTCGCAGAATACAGGCTTATTGGTATGATAGTATCTATGGAGTTTCTTGCCGGTTCTTCTCCATAAGACCCACTATTTGGAACCGCGCACCTAGTTTTTGACATTTCAAAAGTACCTGTATTACTGGTCTAATTGAAATAAAACATTTGACTTTGACTTTGACTTTATAGAAAAAAACTAGCAATCATAATGACCGACAGGAAATTCTTTTTTTCTTATATAATTTTCTTAAAAGGATCGGACTAGCACTTTTAGATTGGATATCGCCTGAAGATTCTTGTCTGATTTCCACTCCAATAAGAGGCTAAAATGGAGTCATGTACCAGATATTCCTGCTCTCAGTAGCACCCCACAACTCCAGCAGCACTTGCGGCGACATCAAAGAGCCTTCGTTACATATAAAAGTTTTATTTAATACTGACGTAACGAATTGTGTCGCGCGACTCAGGTTACCATGTGTTGTGACAAGAATATCAGGACATTTTCGATAGTCGATTAAAAAATGATACCCCAAAGAAACTTCTTAAATAATGCCCGTTTCTATTCATCGCAGTCCGATTAAATTATTTATTTGCCTGAAATATAAGTTATTACGCTTGAAAAATAAACCGTAGAAAGCAATAAGTTTTCGAAACAAAAAAAAACCCACTCCAATTCCGTTCCTTACACCTGTGCGATCTAATAATAGTATACTTTTCTAACCCACTTGCGAAAACAGTTGATGAAGAAACTAAAATAAATGATGATAAATAACTAGCCAAGAAATCGTAGCTGAATTTATATAATTCATGTAAAATTTAAACTTAACTGTCGGAAAACATGACTTATTTTACTGGAAGGTAGGGTGTATTCTATTATCTGTGGTAGTGTTATAATAGTATACTTATATCCATTTTTTTTCAGGCCTTTGCTCATTTCTGGGTCACTATAGACAAAAAATAATCATAATTCAAAAAGTTATTAACTAGTGTTTGATTTTTTAAAAACAGCAGAACATCAGAACTACTATTCTGAAGCAAAATTTTATTAAATGTAATACATAGAATAAAAAAAATATATATTGATTCAGATCAGAGAGGGGACACTCTGTCCCTTTCCCGCAAAATTAATGTCAATACAGAATCTTTGTTGCGTACGTTCGATTAGACATCACAACGTGCTATAATGCGAACATATCATGCGAATATATCAGTGAATTAGCCTATTGACACAAAAATTGAAAATTGAGAATGAGAACACGAAATTTAGAAAGAGATATTAAATAATATATGAAACACTATCCCATTATCCTCGAACTCGTGGTCACAGTACAGAGCGCAAGCACACACAAGTCATAAATGAAAATGTTTCATTGCATCACCATTGTTATTGGTTTCAAAATAGAGTCATGGCCCATAAATACTTAGTACTGATGCATTTCTTACTCCATGACCTTGGCTACTATGTAGCGGATGACAGCAACTAATTCTGAACTCGAAGGCTATTCGTATTGATGGTATAAAGGATGATGCATTGCGGTTAAATGCATACATATTGATATAAATTAATGACATCTTGGAAAAGGAAAATTAGTTACGTGTCGCGTTTAATTTAGAAAAACATGTAATTGAGACATACTTTTTGCGCGTGAGCATTTATCTCAGAGGCCTTACCTCCTACTGCATGTTTAGTCTACTATGAACAATACTGATGGCGAACAAGTTATTTTTGAATATTTCGTGTGTTTGTATATACACACATAGTTATTTATTATCTTATATGACATCCAGTTCTCAAATAATGTGAATTCGTTCTTCGTTTAATATTATCGACTTTGGTCAAATTTGGACAGCCCTAAGTTACCTTATGCCTTAATTTATTTAAAAATAGTGTCCATGGAGTTTCTTACCGGATTCTTCTCCATAGGATCAACCTTTTGGAACTTTTGGTCTTGCAGTTTTGAACTTGGATTTAGATTTAATAGATTTTATAATGGGTTCCAAGTCATACTATCAATACGACAAACAACGCGATAAAATGCGTATAAAATAGTTTTTTTTTTCAAAATCCTGTATGACTACTTAAAAATTTTACTCACTCACGCATGTCGAAGTAGGTACTGATTGAGTATTATGATTCAATATTTTCCATATTAGCAGAGTGACGCAAGCGACCATTTTCACTGAGCAAAAAGACTGATGAATTGATGATGCAAAAGTTTTGCGGTATTTATGTAAGAGTTGCAGATGAAAGAAAAATCAACATGGCAGCGATGAGAGAGAAAAGTGTTCATTTTGTTTTTTTTTATTAATTTAAAAATGCTTTGCAACGTGGGTTGCACAGTTGAATAATATGTGCGCGCAATTTGCAGATTTGTATTTTTTATAAGAATAGGAATTATTATGTTATTTTAGTGAAGGAAAAAATCGACTGCGGGGAGGATTCCAACCTGCGTCTGCTGGTTAGATACACCAGACGCTATGACCACTAAGTCATCGCGACGCCAGGTGGAAATCTGCCTTCACATTCTGCCTGCTCGCAGTCAAATTTTCCTTGGTTAAAATAACTTTATAATCTTAAAATATATAATAAGTAACAAACATACCATCCCGCCTGTATTCCCCGAAGGGTTGGGCAGAAGCGTACTAATGTAGGTACACCCACAGTTCGCCGGTATGTTTAGGTCCCATGTAATAGGGGGCGAGCCTATTGCCATTAGGCGAGCCTATTGCCATTAACCGGGCACAAATTCCTAACTCCGAGCTGCTACTGGGAATTTCATAGAAAAACCCAATAACACTTTGCTCGACCTGGGAATCGAACCCAGGACCTCTAGCGTAGCAGTCGCGCTCAGGACCACTTGGCTAATGAGGCAGTTAAATATAATAAGTAATATAAGTTATTTTTTAATTTTGCGTGTAGCGCTAGCATGACGTCGTAAGGTTTCACACAAACAAATATACGCTTGTGAAGCTAAGTTTTTTTTTAACGTTGGCTGTAGGTACATAAACTGACAGTTGTTCAATAAAAATCCTTCTGCCACTGAAGATAAAGATCAATGAATATCTTTCCGAAATCAAACAAGAAAATTACTCATTCATGAGTTGGTGAGTGTTAGCCTAATTTTTTCAAGAACTATTTAGGTCAAATGATCCATCGTTTGAAACGTTCTTAGTTGACACAACGCGTAACGCGACCATAAAGATGCCTCATCTGACAGGTTAATAATTCATTTGTTTACTTTACAGATTTTGGTAAGGTGGCTCATAGAGGCTATGAGAGGCTTGTCGCTAAGCTCACTCATTACTAGGCTCTATGATTTAAGGTTTACAACAACGACTCAGACCAGTTCATTATAACTACCTACGTATCTACCATCACGCCTGTATTCCCCGAAGGGTAAGGCAGAGAGGTACTAATGTACCTACACACAGTCCGCCGATATGCTTAGGTCCCATGTAATAGGGAGCGAGCCTATTGCCATTAACCGGGCACAAATTCCGAGCTGCTACTGGTAGTTTCATAGAAAAATTCAATAACACTTTGCCCGACCCGAGAATCGAAGCCAGGACCTCTAGCATTGCAGTCACGCTCAGGGCCACTAGACTAATCGGGCAGTTTTTTTAGTATGATTTTTATACGCCTATACTACGATTTTTTTTATCTTGGGTATTTACAAACACAAACATCCATACCCGGAACAACTACCTGTAGATCATATAAATATTTGCTCCGTGTGGGGATCGAACCCACAACACGTGTCGCAGAAGCCGATCGGCGTTACAAAACGTGTCGTCAAGATTAAATCAAGGTATATCAAGATTTCGAATTGCATTTTAATAAACCCCACAAAAATGCATGTCTTTAATTAAAATTTGGATAATCTTTGGATAATTAAAGTGTTCGATCGACGGTTAATTATTCGGTTTAATTAAAGAGGAATGTGATCTATTTGGGTAACTTTTTAATAACTTTATTACCTTTTTTTGCTTATTATAAAGTATACATTATATACTTGATAATAATAAATTGATATAAACACTAGAATTAGTCCCTGTAGTTTGCTACTAACCAATGTTTGTGTTTATATTGTTGATGTGCCTTATATAAATAAATAAATACTCTCTGCATTATTAGCCTAGTGGTCCTGACCGCGACTGCTACGCTAGAGGTCTTGGGTTCGATTCTCAGGTCAACAAAGTGTTATTGGGTTTTTTTATTAAATTCTCAGTAGCAGCTCGGAGTTTGGAATTTGGACCCGGTTAATGGCAATAGGCTCGCCCGCTATTATACTTAAACATACCGGCGAACTGTGGGTGTAACATAAGTACGCCTCTGCCTAACCCTTCAGGGAATTCAGGCGTGATATGTTATGTTATATACTAAAATATATTTTTATATCATGTGCTCAATAATTAACGAATCCTCGGAAGAAAGAAGAATTTTAAAATCGGTTCTTAAACAGGCCACGGACTTAAATTAAGTATTAAATAATAAATATGATAACTACTTACTAGGATCTAGGTACTCATTTTTTAATTTTAACGTTTCATAACCAAAAGGCAAGACTTTTCATCACATAAAATCAATCGATCGACCGAAAAAATCTAAACAGAATAAAAAAAACAAAACAGCGTCTAGAAACCGAGAGTTCGATGTTTAAATTTCCTATTATAAAAAATAACAGCTGGTAGGCTGAAGTGGTTTCATGGTTTTGTGCGAGGCCGGCCGGCAGCTTCGTTTCGTTCAGTGAGTTCAGTCGAGTATATCCTACCGAGGTGGAAGCACGTGTGTGCACGCTCGCGCGAACACTCTCCGACACTGTAAAATAAAATCGCGAACGACTTTTCGACTGTTTTGTCTTGTTTTCCATATAAAAGTGCCACAATAGTGTTACCGTGCAGTGATTTCGACTAATTCGTCGTTGCTAAGGTAAATAATCCGGCACTAATCCGTAACTTATTTAATGTTTTGTGAGCTAAGTTATCGCTAAAATGGAATTTGAATGCTTGAAAATATTGAATTTTGTTTTCAATTACTTGCATATATTTTTTCAGTGATTTTGACTTAAGTTTTCATTCATTATAACTTAATAATTATTAATGGTCATACTGAACACACAAAATATATACTGACAAAATAATGGCACATAAATTAAAAATTATATCACTAGCGGTTCCCCACGGTTTTACTCGCACCTCAAATAACGTTTCGAGACAAAAGATAGAGCCTATGATCTTCCTCATGATGCAATCTACCTCCTTGCCAAATTCTAAGTTTTATCAATTCTGTTCAGCGTTTTAGGCGTCAAAAGATAACAGACAAAACTATAAACAAATCAACAATAATAACAATAATTGATTGTAGAAATAATAATAGTAACAATAATTCAGTAAAAGTGCTAAGAAAATCTTTAAAATTGGGCTATGAAACTTAAAACAGTAGAACAATATATTATACTTTGAATGAAAGAGTTTTATTATTTAAAGAGTATCAAAGCCATTAGGGATTTAAAAAAAATAAGGCCAATTAAGAACAATATTCAAAAATCGAGCTTCTCATTATAGCGCGCGAAAATGATTGTAACAAGGTAAGTTGGTAACAATGTTTATTGAACAAATGGACGGCTATTAGGAAAATCAAGAGATGCTAACTACGAGTATTGTATTCAACACATTTACACGACCACCTGTTAAAATCTAAACATTGAAGGATAGTAACACGAATACAATACTTCAAGGAACATTGAAGTATTATGTAAGCAAATATGACAGGCGTATCTCTGAGAAAATCTTTCCATATTGATCTGTTAACGAAAATGTTCCATGTGGCGTTTTTTCGTTCACTAATGGATTTTGAGTGAAAGACAAGAAGATAAAAGGTTTGTATTTAGTATTTACACTATTTAATTATTTGAAAATACTTACAGTAGGTTAAGTACTTACGTAACATTAAAGTTTATAATATTGTTAATACGGTAATTAAATACGAAGTAGAAAGTGATAATGACTCAATTGAAACAAATATGGAACACGGAAAAATTTAAATGAACTTTTTTTTCAGAATCGATTACTGAATCGATTATAGTGGTTTGAAATTTTTCCGAAAATATAATTACATTCGAATAATTACATAACATAACATACCATCACGCCTATATTCCCCGAAGGGCTAGGCAGAGGTGTACTAAGGTACACCCACAGTACGCCGGTATGTTTAGGTCCCATGTAATAGGGGGTGAGCCTATTGCCATTAACCGGGCACAATTTCCAAACTCCGAGCTGCTACTGAGAATTTCATAACACTTTGCTCGACCTGGGAATCGAACCCAGGACCTCTAGCGTATCAGTCGCACGGGACCACTAGACTAACGAGGCAGTCGAATAATTACATTCGAGTCGAATCGGTCGAGTTATGAAAAACTGAAACCTTTTTGCACGAATTGTTATTGTATGCGTGTGCGCACTGATATCGTAGTCATTGTGGATATGACTAGTACAACCACGAGATTAGTGTTTAGCTGGTAGGTATAACAAATTGTTGGGAAAAATATTTTTAGGTGTCCCAAAACGAGTTATTATTTATGACTCAATATTCTAATTGACTTGTTTGAGGTCTTGAGCTTATTCGGTTACAAATTGTAAACATAAGAAACGTATTTATATAACTGCCTCATTAGCCAAGTGGTCCTGAGCGATGACTGCTATGCTAGAGGTCCTGAGTACGATTCCCAGGTCGAGCAAAGAGTAATTGGGGTTTTCTATGAAATTCCCAGTAGTAGCTCGGAGTTAGGAATTTGTGCCCGGTTAATGGCAATAGGCTCGCCCCCTATTACATGGGACCTAAACATACCGGCGAACTGTGGGTGTACATTAGTACCCTTCGGGGAATACAGGCGTGATGGTATGTATGTGTGTATGTATTTTTAATACGATGTACGATGGCGTAAGATTAGGTATAGTATTGGAAAAATACGTGTTTACAATAAAACTATAATAGAACTTCTGAATGCATTATCACGTTCTTTATGCCTTCTTTATTACAATCGAATTAGAAAAATATCAATGAATTCTAGAAAGATAAGATTGGATTTATTTACATTAGTACTCCTCTGCCTAACCCTTCAGGGAATACAGGCGCGGTGGTATGTTATTTACAATTAAAAATTAAATTAATACATTAAAAAATTATATACATTTAAATAAACATACCATCACGTCTGTATTCCCCAATGGGTTAGACAGAGAACACTAATGTACCCCCACAGTTAACCAGTATGTATAGGTCCCCCATGTAATAGGGGGCGAGTCTATTGCCATTAAACGGGCACAAATCTTAGAGCTGCTACTTAGAATATCATAGAAAAACCCAATAACACTTTGCTCGACTCCAGGAGGCTAATGAGGCAGTATTTTTTAATATAGGTAAGTACCTACATATTTTTTATTTTTTCTTAGCTGGACAAGGTTCATGACAGAAAAGTTTTTGAAAATCTACCGGAAAAGTCCGAAAGGACAGAAAAATGTACGCAGGCAAAGTTGCGCTTGAACACTAGTTTCATATTAATCCTCATATGGCAGCTGCTTGCTACCACTGCACCTATGGGGCATGCAAAAAATATATCAATAAACAAACTATGGCAATCAGAAACTATAAAAAATATGCTTGAATATAAATTAAAACTGTTTTATTCCTCATTTTTCCATTAAAGTGTGCATTGATTATAAATTTAATATATAGTATGTTAAATTTATAACGTCGTGAACATTTGCATGTATCTTGTACGTTTACGCAAACCATCCATGTTATGTAAGAATTAGATAAGTATTGTTAACTTCTTGATTACAAGATCAGTTAAATAAGTATCTGAACTATCAGCCTAGTGGTCTTAAGCGCGACTGCTACGCTAGAGGTCCTGGGTTTGATTCCCAGGTCGAGCAAAATGTTATTGGATTTTTCTATGAAATTCCTAGTAAGTATCGGCTCAGAGTTTGGAATTTGTGCCCGGTTAATGGCAATAGGCTCGCCCCCTATTACATGGGACCTAACCATACCGGCGAATCTGTAGGTGTACCTACCTACATTCGTACGCACCTGCCTATGCATTCGGGGATTACAGGAGATCTGTGGCACGACTGGGTCGGCTCGACCAAAGTGATACCACTATACGGCCTCACAGAAAACCGGCGAAACTCATCTAGTGTTGCAGGCGTCCATGGGCGGCGATAATCGCTTGCCATCAGGTGTTTCGTCTGATCGTTTAAATATCTCTGTTTGTAATGATGTTCGAAATTCACCCGAGCCCGCATGAGTGAAACGAATCGATAGTTTCAAAACCAAATTCGCACACGAGAATATTATGTACCTACCTATTTCTACAAGTTCTGATAAACAAGTTTATTAATCCCGGAGTTGATATTTTTAACTATTATTGAGATACTTGTAATCGGGAAAGGAGATAAGACAACACTTTTTAATAATATTTTAAACGTCTCAAGAATCAAGGTTGAATTCTAATTAATGAATTATCAATTTTACGGACTCAGTTTTTCTATGAAATTCCCAGTAGCAGCTCAGTTTGGAATTTGTGCCCGGTTAATGGCAGTAGGCTCGCGCCCTATTAGATGGAGCGAACGGGGAACACAGGCTTGATGGTGTGTATATTTCCTTTTATAACAACAGCTAATTATTTAATCATTAACATATTATGTACGTCTATTTATTGTATTTTTTTAAATAGGCAGAAACTACAAAGCGCTACTTACCTACTAATAGTCTTACTTATAGTTCGCGCAAAATAACTTGACCCAAAACTAACGGAGAGGGGGTTGAAGTTTGCGCAGTGCATTTGCGTGCAAAATGTACTCAAAATCGACTACTGCGCCATTTTATTTTGTTCAAGTTCAAGTTATTTTGCGCCAACTGTACGTCTTACATACTTCTTATGTTCTTATTTAGGTACATCTTGTCAGGCACACGCGCCGGTTGCGAGTAGGTAACTAACCTTTTTGGAGGATCGCACCAATGAGGTCGGTATGGTATGTCTTTCTAGGTTATATAGGTAGTCTTCTTTCAATTTACACAAACTAGACAAGCGTGCTCCTTCGTCGACTATCACTATCTTCCAGGTAAGATGGTATAACGCAAGCCTATTTCATAAAAAAAAAACTATGTTTTTTTTCATAATTCGTGTCGATATCTTCATCAAATAACTTGACGTGGGAGAGCCATGCTTCGGCACGAATGGGCCGGCTCGACCGGAGTGATACCACGGCCTCACAGAAAACCGGCGTGAAACAACGCTTGCGTTGTGTTTCGCCGAGTGAATGAGGTTACCGGAGGCCCAAACCCTTTTAAAAGGCGGGCAACGCACTTGTGACTCCTCTGGTGTTGCGGGTGTCCATGGGCGGCGGTTATCGCTTACCGTCAGGTGATCCGTCTGAGCGTTTGCTCCCCTATCCTATAAAAAAACTCTCCATTTATAGTTTTAACAGTAAAATAATTATGTTCTTACATTCTTCTCCAGTTTCGAGATTCGCACAGAAATTTTAATCTTTGCTTGAATTATCTTTATTGCTTTTTATATGTATAACGATGTTCGACCTTGGCATTGAATAAGTTGATATCGCAAGAAATAGAAACACATTATTTTATGTGACATTCTTAGCAAAATATTAGGGAGATCGATATTTTTTGCGAAGTTTCCCGATGTTTGCAGTTCTTTACACTAAAGTAATTCATAATTCTAATTATTATATTACGATAATTCTTTATGACGTTACGGCTTAGTACCGAATTGCCCATACAAAAATAAATCTTAATTAAAACATAATTTAATCAAATTGTGTCATTATTCGGATTCGGGTACCCTATCCTACCATTTCGTGCAAAAAACTTCACTGGAAATAATTATTAGTTAATGTAATCTTTGATAACTTTACAAAGTTTCGAACAGTTTCCCGATCATCTTTTCCAGTGACTCAGTTATTAGACCAAGTCAAAATGGTAAGGACGAAACCTGGATTAACGGTATCTGAATCCGAATAATTACACAATTTGATTAAATTGAGTTTGAATTGCGATTTATTTCGATACTAGCTGCCCGGCTCGGCTTCGCCCGTTTTCCCTTAGAAATGAAGCATTTTCTCGCGGTAAAAAGTAGCCTATGTTCAACAGGGATAATATCGGCTTCTGATGGTAAAACAATTTTTCAAATCGGTCCTGTAGTTTCGGAGCGTATTCAATAACAACGAACAAACAAACAATAAAATATTTTCTCTTTATAATATTAGTATAGATTAAGAAACTAACATCAATATAATTGAGAAAAAGGTTGAGATAATAGTTTTATAACATACTAGCTTCTGCCCGCGACTTCGTCCGCGTAGTGTGATGATAATTATATATAGCCTATAGCCTTCCTCAATAAATGGGCTATCTAACACTGAAAGAATTTTTCAAATCGGACCAGTAGTTCCTGAGATTAGCGCGTTCAAGCAAACAAACAAACTCTTCAGCTTTATATTCGTAACAAACTGTCTTTGTGAGCTGGATTTCGGAACATTAGCTGATTACGGTCATGGTCATTCTTCACATAAATTTTAATCAAACCCATTAAGGAATAAGACTAATTCATTGAGTGGTAGATAATTTTTGGTGGTGTTACAAGGATAGCTACTATTAGCAATCTGAATGATAAAGTACCAAGTAAGTAGCCCCAATAAGTGATGAAACTATGAAAGATAATGCTGATTTATATTGCTTTTTAGTTAATTGATTAATTTATCGATTACCTTATCCTAAAGTGCTATATTGAAACATTCCCAAAATAGTTGAGCACGCCATATAACGCCAAAATATTTCAAAGACGTAGTTACTGAAAAGTCTTTCACGTGACAATATCTATATCTGTCTGTGATTTCAAAATTCCACAATTTAAATTAAATTAATTAGACAGCGTTTAGAATTTTAGTTTATCTATTTAAAAGTTTGCCTCTGAATCTCGACTCAACAGATTTCATTGAAAATTTGAACTAAAATTTTCGTGTATCTTGCGTTTCGATTCTGGCAAGGTTCAGAAGATGTGAATGGAAAATATTTATAGGATTGGGAACCACAATTAATGACCAAGGCATGAACTACCACAAATCACAAAAGACTGACTATGGTCGCAGCGATATCTATACTCATACTTAACTAGCTTCTGCCCGCGAATTCGTCCGCCTTGCGTGATGATATATAGCCTAAACATATATTAGTATAGATTTGATATATAAAGCTGAAGAGTTTGTTTGTTTGTTTGATTGAACGCGCTAATCACAAGAACTATTGGTCCGATTTGAAAAATTCTTTCTGTGTTAGATAGCCCTTTTATTGAGGAAGGCTATAGGGTATATATCATCACGCTACGCGGGCGAAGTCGCGGGTAGAAGCTAGTTATAGCATAAACTTAAACTTTTATTGCACAGCCTATGTCGACACGCTAGAAGGACGGCAGTATTTTAATGTGCCTACAGTATTTGTGATACGAGGAATTATTCTCTTTAATTTACTATCAGTAACTCTACTAGAATTAACTAATTGAACGAAGGACGTTTCAGTAATTTTTTGTA
Source organism: Acronicta leporina (assembly GCA_947256265.1). Lineage (NCBI taxonomy): Eukaryota > Metazoa > Arthropoda > Insecta > Lepidoptera > Noctuidae > Acronicta > Acronicta leporina. Next base: position 2,372,411 of record OX366517.1, on the reverse strand, counting down.
TGTCGATTTTAGTTCTTCCACGGTCTCTATCATTCAAGGAGGTTGGTGGAGCTACAGATGTTTTGTCTAGATAATGTTTTACTATTCTAGGATATGGATTTTCAACGCAGAATTTCTTCAAATTCATTGTAAAGCCGTATTCAGTAAAGACGATGACATCATGTGTTATGTATTGTCAGTTGTGTGAATATGTAAATATGTATCATTGTGTAAATGCGACGTTATCTCCACTTAAGTACTTGTTTGAACAGTCACTAGTTACAGTTTCAGTTCTGAGGCCATATTATTATGGGATCTTAAGTTATCTACTTTGTCCTAGTTTGGACTTTTGTACGTAACTTTGGGAGTATTTCCATCTAACATTTGCCAGGATTTGTGTGTGCTTCTACAAGATCTGGTCAAGTATTTTGGAAAGTCTAAGAAAATTAGGAACGAGGAATATTATTTCAACAATAGCTGCTATAGGGGTAGGCAGGCGTGAGTGTGTGTGTGTATATACGAGTATGTATCTTTGTAGCTGTTATCCAATGGTTTACGATGGAATACCCACATGTTGGTATTCACCCTACCAATGGAACCAATACTACATTGAAAGTATCAACTGTATTTACATTAGTTCTATCTTTTATAGTTTAACCGTAACAAAAATAAAAGCAAATAAAAAGTACTGGTGTGTCATTTTCACTGACGTGGAATACCATGTTTCTAGAATAGGTGTAATACTTTAAAAATAAACAAATTCCATTTTTATTCTATACTTTTTAATATTTGCTAAAATTTTCAATGCCAAATGATTCAATGCCAGAATGCCACTGCAAACTCAGTGTGCAAACTGAAACTTGGCACAGGACTAACAAGAGAATTATTAATTGTGATAATTTTGAGAAAGTCTGGAGCAACTAAATGGTCTGGCAGCAGTAAAAGTAGCATTCTCTCATAATAAAATCATCGGAGTGAAAATAAGTGCGTTAATAAGTACGTATAGTTACGCTGTAAGTGAAAAAAATAGTAACATACCATCACGCCTATATTCCCCGAAGGGTTAGGCAGAGGCGTACTAATGTACACCCAGAATTCACCGGTATATGTATATAGGTCCCATGTAATAGGGAGCGAGCATATTAACCGGGCATAAATCCCAAACTCAGAGCGGCCACTGAGAATTTCATAGAAAACTCAATATCACTTTGCCCTGAGAGTAGAACCCAGGACCTTTAGAGTAGCAGTCGTGCTCAGGACTACTAGGCTAATGAGGCAGTTGTAAGTGAAAATAATTTTAATTACTTACATGAAATTGGGTTACCGCCCGAAGTTGATAGAAATTTAAAAGTATGAAATGAATACTTAACTGAAAACAAGCATTAGCCTTAGACGTTTGCATTGATGAATCAGGATGTGTTATCAAACCTACTTTGATTTAAAGTGGAGCATATTATGCAGTACTAAAAGTAGGGTAACTTAAAATGAATCACCATAATATACACATGAGAGTTACGATTTTATAAAGAATGTCTTATTTCAGAGAATTACAGTTGCAATTTATTGCGAAATTTTGCATATACCTACATTAATCGCCATTTAAGTTTTGCATAGCATCTAAATAATCATTGCATAGCATCTAAATAATCATTTCAAAGCTCTTCCAATGCAAAGTTTGGATCATTTACAATATTATCAAGTTGCATTGTTATTGTTAAAATTCCAAGACGATTCTTAGAATTAAGTCTGGTGAACATGTTTTGTGTTTCAAATCATCTGTTATCATCTGTTTTGATGATTTATTGCATTGATACTTATGTTTTCATTCCGATGATCGTCTGAACAGATTGCTATTATAAACCGTAGTATTTTAGCTTTATTGGTTTATAATTAAAACAAGTTCGTTGTTGTATTCAAACAAAATGTCGGATCAAATATGATTTGAGTTTATGAGCTACGATGTTGATGTTCTGGAATTCAAAGAAGGTTTATGGTCTGAGACTAAATTGTCTGGGTTAACGGATGGTGGAATTAGAAATATGTGTGTCTTATGTCTTTAGTTCAGTATATTACTACTTCAATATTTGGTCTTGTTGGTCTACTTTAAAGGACCTTTTTTTTGGTTAGTGTGGAAAATCCTCATGGACGTCCGTCGCCCGGGGCGGCGCGGGTCGTGTCGGACCCCACCCAGAGTGGGTGACCTACCGACTAAAAACCACACGTAGTTCCTTCCTGCACGTTTGTGTCGGGGGCTACGGGAAACAGAAAATTCGTCCGTGGCCCCCCCCGACTGGCCCCCGTCCGCAGATTGTGTAGGGCCCCAGTGAGGCGAACCCATTTAAGGAGGCTGGAAGAGGGCATTATCGGCCCTCCTCCGACGTCTCTAGTTTGAAGGACCTTAGACCAACCGCCCGTAAGGATCACGCGGATTTCAAGACAATACATTTTTGTATTGCGTCCCTAGTTCAGTACTTGACGTTATAATGGCATAGTATTTAAATTACGGGGGATAATTTTTTGTAATAAAAAAATATTTTAGTGAAATTATTTGAACCGCAATATTTCATTATGTTGTCATTAGCAAACGCTCTATTAAGTACCTACCTATGGTGTTCTATTTACATATTCACATACATTATTCAAGCAAAGTCGAGAACAAGTCACTATTGTAAGCCTCCGATTTTAGGATAAGGACCTTTAAATTAACCAACCATTCGTGTCATTTTAGCATAATCCCTTTTAAAGATGTCACACCCAAATAATATTTGCGAAGCTGTAAAAATTTGGGACTCAACAGTATTGTGACATTTGCTCACATTCATCTTAGTGTTGGCAATGACACAAGAATCCGTTGCATCATATCGCAATTTATATTAGCTCGAATGTAACATCTAGAAAGTGTATAGGGACGTAGCAGCTGGGTAGGTTGAAGGAATTTGTACCAATCATGATATCATTGACACGTGAAAGTGTTTGTTGCAACTTGATTTTCGTACACGCATTTCGTGATGTATTAATATGCAGTACTTTGCTAAAAAGAACACAAATATGAACCAATGTGACAAACGGGTCGGCGTATTTTACACGAAAAAGAAGAGCAGACACTGTGCCAACCGTCTTGACGCTTACACATTTATAACATTACTAGCTTCTGCCCGCGGCTTCAGCCCCGTGGAATTCTGTCTGTCATCACATCCCACGAGAATGGGATAAAAAGTATCCTATGTCCGTTTCCTGCTTCTAAGCTACCTCTCCACCAATTTTCAGCCAAATCGGTTCAGCCGTTCTTGAGTTATAAATGCAGTAACTAACACGACTTTCTTTTATATACCTACTAGCTTCTGCCCGCGGCTTCGCCCCCATGGAATAAAAAGTATCGGGAACGGGATAAAAAGTATCCTATGTCCGTTTCCTAGTTAAAAGCTACCTCTCCACCAATTTTCAGCCAAATCGGTTCAGCCGTTCTTGAGTTATAAATGAAGTAACTAACACGACTTTCTTTTATATATATAGATAGATAGTAGGATAAATAGATACGTACTTACAATATTTAGAACACTATTTACAAAACAATTTTATTTCTGGAATTCACCATTTAGTAGGTAGCCCTATTACAAACACACTCTCCAAATATCATGTCAAGCTTATCATAATATCGGAACCTGTCAGGTGCACTTGAGAATAGTGTTTACAAAGTTATATTTTAGTCAAGGTTGCTCGGTAAAAGTATCCTGTGGGGCTGGTAATTAGTTCATATCGAAATTACCCTAATACCCACACTTTTACAATATCAGCGTCACAGGTATTATCATCATCGCATTTACTCTCCCGCTGCTACTTCTCACCGCGCTGTCGAGAAAATCTCTATGCCATGCAGGTTTCCTCGCGATGTTTTCCTTTACCGTGAGTGATAAATAATACGCAAGTTATTATTATATTTCCTTGTTAGTGTAAATGAAAAATATTATATGTCAGTAAACAGTGAAGAAATTTTGATACAAAATGAAATGCTAGCGGAATGAAAAACACTTACTTTTTCTAAAATTTTTAAATGATCGTGAGAGAGCCAAGATTCGGCAGGTGAATTGGCCGGCTAGCCGGAGTGATCGATGGAGTGATACCACGGCCTCATAGAAAACCGGCGTGAAACAACGCTTACGTTGTGTTTCGCCGAGTGAGTGAGAGTCCCGGAGGCCCAAACCCTTTTAAAGGGCCGGTAGCAAACTTGTGATGTAAAAATAAAAAATCAAAAAAGCAAATATTTACCTTAAGCTCTCTGTGGTTTAGTGGTTCGAGTACCGGACACGAACCCACGACCTCATGGTCAGCAACCATGAGGTCGATTCCCACAGAACACAAATATTTATGTGATGGATATAAGTGTTTGTGTTCGTATGGGTGTTTCATAAGTATTATAAGTATGTATTTACAAAAAAAAGTATATAAGTATTATATCCATAGTACAAGCTCTGCTTAGTTTGGGACTAGATGGTGCTGTGTAAAATGTCGAAGAATATTTATTTATTTATTTATTTATTTATTTATTTAATTAACCATCCTTGAATTTAAATATGCGATAAGTAGCTACTAACGTATCAACTGATATTCGTAGCAATTCAATTCAACGCGTAGGTGACGGTCCACACGAATGATCGGCCATGAACTATGTATTACAAGTTTCATTGAGAATTCCATAACGAAAACGTTTTAGAATTCAATGTTTCTAAAAAATCCAATAAGCATTGCCGTATTAAAAAAATGTGAACAAGAAATCTAGACAGATTGAATAAATGGGTGATTCTAAAAAGAACTTACAAAGTGTATTGGTATGATTAAAAAAATATAAAATCTAGCCAGAATAAGTTGCCACTGGATGTCCTTGATCAAAGAATTTGTAGGAAAATAAAAATATTATAGCACGACATTCCTTTTTTAAACGTAATCTTTTGTTCGACGTAACTAATTTGAATATTGAATTAAAATTGATTCCTAAAATAATTCTCGAAATAACTTCCAGCTGTTCCGTCAGAAATTTGGAAGAGACCGCTACTCTAGCACGGTAGAACTTAATACTCCAATGTAGTCATCATGAATCATCATTTCCTTTTCCGATGTACAGTTAAATAGTATCAGCTCATTTGCAACCATACAGCTCGCACTCAATGACGTATTATTTGATGACGTCATAAGTCCAAAATCTAACCACCGTTAGCTGTCAAAACGCATAATTGATTTATAAGCACATGCGACATTGAGTCGAATCAACTCATTGACGGTTGTTTATTGAAGGTTGAAATATTTCTATGGAGGATGCTAGAGGATGTTATTCTGTGAAATTAAGTTACAAAGTCCTCATAATTAACTTCGATGTTTTAAATAATAGGAGTGTATTTTACATGGCAAAGGAGAACCTGTAAATCTCTCTGTGTTAATTCCATCTATATTTGTATTATCAAAAAGAGGTTATTCCCAAAACGATACGCACCCTGAATTTCCTTTGCAAATTCTTATTCTTGGGTCGTATTCGTAAATCAACATAATAAAAAAAAAAACTATTCAATCCCGGTGTTCACCGAAACCCGGATCAACGAAATGTTTGTAATCGATACGAATAAAATACGAGAGCTGTAGCGGTTCACCGAGTGATCGGTGCCATATTTATGGTATTTAAAAAAAAATCCTAGTCTGTTTATTACTGTCTATAATTGGTGGCAACATTCAGAAAATACAGACAAATACAGTAACAGGGGGAAATTTCATGGTCACGCGATTTAAGTTAATTGCATACAATAAAGTAACAACCAGAACAACTGCGGCGTCGAAGGGACTAAACATCTGTTGAGGCCAGAGGCCCGGATGTCGATGTCAACGTGACATTCGCAACTAATGGCCCGCCGATGAATGTCCCACTCTCTGGGGTGTTATACTGCAATATTGTAACGCGAGAAGGGATTTTGTATGGAATTAAAGGGAAGCTGTTCGATTTTATTTCGTATGTGGGTTTTGTTGTATGCTTTGGACATTGAATTTATTACGGTTATCTAGGGTTATATAGTTGTAAAGTAAATAATGTAATGTTTTTATTAAGCGATAGGGGGGCAAACATACCAAATTAGGGGTACAAAAAACTATTTAAATTTAATTGTTCTTAAAAAGAAAACAGTGTAGTATTTTTGAATAAGCCGGATTCGTGAATTACGAATAATTAATTCTTTACTTTTCTTTAGTCAAATGATCGTCAACCTCGGGGCATACAGGCGTGATAGTTCGTAATTTTTGTTTTGTTCGTTTGTTGTGTCAGAACTGCTACACTAGAAGTCCTGGGTTCGATCCTCAGGTCGAGCGAAGTGTCATTGGATTTTTCTATGATTTTGTCCGAACCAGCTCAGAGATTGGGATTTAAGCCCGGTTAATGGCAACAGGCTCGCTCCCTATTACATAGGAGCTAAGCATACCGGCAAACTGTGTATGTCCATTAGTACGCTTCTACCTAACCTTTCGGGGAATACAGACGTGATAATATGTGTATTGTGCAATTATGCTAGTTTGAATAGCATCTTTTTAATGTATCTAAATCGACTTGCAGTTATCTCGGTCATACAATATTATTATGATTTACAATAAGTCCACATGACTGTCATAATCATAGATCATAATTACAGTCTCATTTCGGGACAATAGTGTCGCGTCTTCAATTGAGTCTCGTGAACCAATCAATTGGTGTTAGGTACTCAGAAATTCAATTGAAGATATCAAGTGCACGTTGCCTTGACGCTGTGAAAGATACCATACATACCTACATAACTCACCATCACGCCTGTAATCTCTGAAGGGGTAGGCAGAGGTGTACGAGAACTCACAGTTCGCCGGTAGGTTCTATGTAACAGGCAATTCGGATAATGCACGAACAATGCCGATCACTTCTCTAATACCATGAAAATTTGCAAATAATGCTTTTAGAGGGGATGTCTGGTAAAATGAAGAATAAGGGATAATTTAATTTGCTCATTCCATTGAATTGTCCCCCCTCTAATCATTAGTCGGCGAAAGAGAGCATTATTGACAGCATTGTCGCCAACACTATGTTCTGCATAGTCATTGTTATTTAAAAATTACAAGATATTATATAAACTTATATAAAGAGGAAAGATTTGTATGCATGTGTATATTTATGTAACGAATAAACTAAAAACTACTGGGCCGATTTAAAAAAATCTTTCACCATTTGAATGCTACATTATTCCAGATTAACATAGGCTATAGAATATTTTCAAAAATTAGGCATTTCTCCACCCGTGCGAAGCCGGGGCGGGCCGCTAGTGTACTATATAGTACCTAGTGATTCTGGTCAAAAGCATCATCGAGCTATTCAGTTTCAAAGAAACGAAAATGCCTATTTATTGTGTTTCAACTTAAACAGAAGCTGAAATATAAATGTAAGATCAAGTCACTCACCTTATTTTAGACGCTGCTCGCACTTTTACCTTAAAATAGAAAAAAAAAATTACAGTGATTTTTAATGTATTTGGCATTAACGAATTCTAAACATCTTTAAATATATAATTACATACATATGTATATATCATCACGGCTGTATTCCCCGAAGGGTTAGGCAGAGATGTACTAGTACAACCACAGTTCGCCGGTGTGTGTGAGTCCCATGTAATAAGGGGCGAGTTATCTCAAACTCTGAGGTGCTAATGAGAATTTCAAAGAAAAACACTACTCGACTTAGGAATCGAACCTATGACCTCTAGCGTAGCAGTCGCGTAATTAGTGTAAGTAAAACTCGATCTCAGTCAAAATTCGAACCTGCATCCCTTCAGATTAGTAGGTACAAGTATTAAGTATGCTAAAATGTATTAATGCCAAAACTCAGATTACAGAATTGCCAAAATATATCTAATATTAATTAAAATCAAATCAAAATTCGCTCTAGAATCATTAGCCACAACTTCCATTCACGCAAACAAAGTCGAGACTATGTGTCGCCAAATGGCGTTTGTTGTGTCACCATGGCACCCTTCGCGACAGATGTCCTTCTGTGTATCGCTCGTGTATCGTAAATAAATCACTCTCTATTTGAACCGATCAGCTGTCAGTGAACTTGACACGCAAACCTTTTTTGTGTTTACCTTTTTTTTAAAGTGTAGTGTTGCAACTCTAGTTTTTTCTTAATTCTTAATTTAAACGTTGGTAGAGATTCCATTGTTCGTCGATGGAGTCTCTACCAATGAATTTCAAATTCGCGGTATTATTCCGAATATATGACGAAATGTATGGATGTAGTGGAAGCCAAACTGCTATCTGAATTGAGGCACATGGTTAGGTTAGGTTAATTCTACATAGTTTCCGCAACAGGCGTGAATGTATGTATTTTTATATTTCCGAATTCTAAATTTAGATTGACATGATTTTTTATCAATTAAATCACTATTTAATCAAAAATTTCAATCAGATATATTTTACCTATCAATTATATTCTTAATCAGATTTAATTAGGATATTTTGTACCCGGATCCTGTTGTCAATTTCACGACTACACTAAAATACATTGTGATGATTCTTATCATGTGAAAACACTTGAAATGATATTACTTTCCATGCGCCTATGTAAGCGCAGTTTCCGTATTTCGTAACTAATCTATATCTATACAATATATAAAGCTGAAGAGTTTGTTTGTTTGTTTGCTTGAACGCGCTAATCTCAGGAACTACTGGTCCGATTTGAAAAATTCTTTCAGTGTTAGATAGATAGCCCATTTATTGAGGAAGGCTATAGGATATATATCATCACGCTAAGACTAAGTAACTATTCCACGCGGACGAAGTTGCTGGCCGAAGCTAGTACCAAAATAAATTGTTAGCCTGCTAGGTTAGCCGGTAGAAAGCTAGGGCGTCGGACTTGCGATCATGTTCAGCTGATCACGGCCTCAGGAACTGAGGTTTGCAATTATACCCTGTCAAAATCCTCATTAAAAGACTTCAGAATTGTAAATTATTGACAGTTTTATCTACCGTGTATGTCAGCCGTGTCATTAATGTCATTCGCCTGCTATACAACTAGTCATAATAGGGGTTTAGGCGGGAAAATGTAAAGTGTACGTTGTCGATTTTACATTATTTTTCAAAACTTGAATTTCTCCGAAGTTTGATGTGTAATTATGGTGGATAATTAACCATTAAGTGTTCGTGAACGTGTGAGAGTGTAGGCAAATGATATAAAGTTGAAAATCGTGACTTTTTGGGTTCACTCCTAAACTCCATGAAAGTCTCAATAAAGTTTCTACCGATTTATTGGGGCAACTGAACAACTAAACAAATTATTGTTCTGCTAATAAAAATTTACTTACTTACTAAACAACTTATACTTGACACTGGAGAACACAAAAAGTGTGGTGCCATAATTATAATCTCACGATGGGAAATATTACTTGATTACTTAATACTTGACACTGGCAAATACACAAAGTGTGGCGCCATTATATAAAAAAAAAAACTAGTCATAATACAAATTACATAAATGGGTCTTCGGTGCGGCGTACAGAAGAAATACTCGTAAAATTCGATTACCGTCTTCGAGAAAAGAGAATTTTCATAACTTTCATTGCTTATTAACATTACTTACAGTAATTACCTTAAGAAATGCTTCGAAAGCTCAACTTTCCAACGCATAAACTGATGTAAATCAATTATATGTGTCTTAAAGCCAATTTACTTCAAGACAAGTATGGGCCGTACTTGGGGTTCGAAAAATGTCATTTTTTTCTTTTATAAAAAAGCTTACTAGCAATGTGGGTCGCACATCACTAGTATTCTAAGATGCTTGTGTTACGAGTGGGTTCACGTCGGTAGTGTAATGGGTGGGTTTCGAACCGGCAACCACATGATCGCAAATCGGACGCCTTAGCCATTAGGCTACCGCCGCTTCAAATTTCATCAATCATTCAAATTAAATCCGGATAAAAAATGAAACCTTACAGCACTAACTTCTGCCCGCGACTTCGTCTGCATGGACTTCAGAATTAGGTCTGTACTGAAAAAAAGCCTATTGTTATTCTAGCCTATAGTTTATATACATACTTATAAAATGAAACAGAATACCTACTAAAGATCAGAACTGCAAAATTGTAAAATGTAAACTTGTGTGTATTTAATTGGTATACCAATAAATAAATAAATAATCAAGCATTATTCCGAATTTCATCCAGGTCCGTTGAGCCGTTCTGTCGTGATTGAGTAACAATTTAAAAAATATCCATCGATCCAACCTGTCCCATTAGTAATATTCAGAAAATCTTCACGGATACACGATACTTTAAACCATTTCAATTGAAATAGATTTTTGTGGTGGTGAGTGGATTATTATGTGGTATTTAGGTAGTATCGATTTGTGCTCGGTTAATAGAAATAGGCTCGCCCCCTATTACGTGGGACCCAAACATTACGGTGAACTGTGGGTGTACAAAAGTATATCTCATCGTAACTCTTCGGGGAATACAAGCTTGATAGTATATCACGTACATAATTATGTGCATATTCTTCGTGAGCACTGCTGCTCACAAAGAAAATAAAGTGGGTTTATAGTCTTTTATTTTAACCTGAATTGGGGATCCACTTGGTGGAATACGGCCCAGTCTGATACTGAATGATTCTTTAGTCCTATTGTTATTCAAACATAAGTATATAAGCTAATACAAAACAGGACAGAACACAATAATATTTCCGATTTTCTATTTCTGAATGGGTCTGTTTCAACATCATTTGTTGAATTATGGAAAATAAATCGATCATGCATTAATGTTGTAACTTTGCCATTTAAATATATTCAATGTTGACAATTCAATGACACGTCTGTCGATTGCGTCTGCAAGTCAATTACTTGTTCATTGATGGGGCAGAGACGTATTTGGGAGGAGTCCAGAGAATCGATTAATAATTGAATATTTTGTGGAACTAGGAAACACTTCTTCTTTTTAGGCCTTTTTCACCACTTCACAAACAGTTGCAGGTTGCAATTAATATGACAGTTAAATGAATAGTAAAACTCAGTTTTAACGCTTTTTTGTCACTCAAGCGGCAGCAAGCCGATGGCACCTCGATTATAATCGATTTTCTATTCTGACACACTTTGGCTAGAAGTTTTTAAGATATTAAGTAATTAAGATTTTGGTTAATATTTTAATTCTAAATACAGAACCATCATGATTAAATCAGATAATTTAACAAAAACGGCGCATTTAGATCTTTTAATCAGTTCAAAGGTTACAATGGCGGGCATGATGAAATGAAATAATATTTATTTCTGTAAGTAGATCATTAGAGACACTTTTACAAGTCAATGTTATGTTTTTTTTTTAAAGCTAGATGGCTTCGGCATTTCCTAACTGACGACCTCTGAGAAGAAACGCCGAAACAAACTCAGATAATCATGGTCTCTTTTAAAGTCCAGACATAAAATAATGTAAATAATGCATAACATTACAACAACACAACACACAGTTCACAGCACATATCATACAGTTAACACATAAATAAACCCTCACGCCTATATTCCTCGAAGGGTTATGCAGATGTGCAGTAATTTACACCCACAGTTTGGCGGTATATTTAGGTACCATGTAATAAAAGGCGAGCCAATTGCCAAGAACCAGGCACAAATCCAAACCCAAGCTGCTACTGAAGAAAAACCCAATAACACATTTCTCGATTCGGTAATAATGACAAGACCTTTATAATAATCAGAAAATAGATTAAATATTTTGACATGCTTTATAAATATTCAAATACTAATTAAAAATCCAGATTAAATTATTTTGAAGCTCTTATGTATTTATAATAATAACTAACTAATAAAAAATATCTTATAAATCTTCTTTTAGTTGTATACTATAAACATCATTAGTATAATTTTAACTACAAACATAGATATTATTGCTTAATAATTATGTTTTGACATCTTTTCCCTGTCACAAAATATCACGTGTCAAAACAAGACAAAACATATTAATATAGCTAAGCATAGCATAATAAGTAGTTTAAAAGACGTATATTACCTATAGTTTATAAGACCTATCTATCTTTACTAATATATAAAGCTGAAGAGTTTGTTTGTTTGTTTATTTACTTGAACGCGCTAATCTCAGGAACTACTGGTCCGATTTGAAAAATTATTTCAGTGTTAGATAGCCCATTTATTGAGGAAGACTATATATCATCACGCTACGCGGACGAAGTCGCGGGCAGAAGCTAGTTTCGAATAAGAGCGTTAATTTTTAACTACAGTTAGAATATTTTTAGGTACTTTAAATATTTTATTTCTATAATGTAAATACTGAGAGAAAAAATGAGTTCTGGTGCAAAAAGTAATGCACCCTCGTAAAAGACCTAAGTCAGTCTCTGTTCCAATCCTGTAAAGAAGGTTAATGTATGTCGGGTTCACAAGTCTATTGGCCCTGGAAAATCTAAAAATTCGATTTCTTTTTAATTATCTAGTACATGAAATTATGAAGATAAATGATATTTATTTCTGTAAATAGATCTTATAAAGACACTTTTACAAGTCATTTTTACATTTTTTTTACGAGATGGCGCCGGCATTTCTTTTCTGACGACCTCTAACAAGAAACGCCGAAACAAACTCAGAGAATCATGGTCTCTTTTAAAGTCCAGACAGTAGTAATAGTATTATAAGATAATTATGTGTGTTACGATTTAGGGCAAAATCTGAACAGGCCTTTTGAAGAAAGAGTCATAGCAGTCTTGAGTTGACCTGTCCTAACTGACGGCACGCATACACCAGTCATCGTGTAGCTCAACCGTTATTTAGATAATGGTTAGTAAATGTAATGTAGTGATGATAATTGTGTAATTGATGATTACGGATGACTGTTTTCATACATTTATTACATTCTTAATCTATACTCGATACTAATATATAAAGCTGAAGAGTTTCTTTGTTTGTTTGCTTGAACGCGCTAGTTTCTCAGGAACTACTGGTCCGATTTGAAAAATTTATTGAGGAAGGCTATAGGCTATATATCATCACGCTACGCGAACGAAGTCGTGGGCAGAAGCTAGTTTTATAAAATAAAGATATGAAGTAAAAATAGAGGTCAACTAAAAATAAAAATATGAAAACCGGAAAATTTGGCCAAAAAATAATTTTCATAAAATGTCAATGCCAATATAAGTATAAGATCAAAGGCGGTTCAAAGTGACTATGTTACTTAATGTTACCGTTAATATTTTTTTTATAATTTACCTTCCTACCTACCTACCTTTTTTTTCAACGTAACATAGATAGTCAAAATCTATAAAGAAAGTTTTCTAGACATATTCGTAGACAGGATGTGGTAACACCTTTTCTAAAAAATATACAAACAGAAACTATAAACGGCCTTATTTTATCACTTACCACATTTCCTATTGACGACCATTCATTCAAAATAAAGTTTCTGAACCACCGCACAAGCCTAACAAAAAAGTCCTTTCAAGTTGAATACCACAAACCGTGGAACAAGTAACCAAAAGTTTCCGAAAATAGTTGATCCAAGACAGGGGGCGCCACAAGACCGTATAATGCCTTGCCGTGGCTTTGCCGTGGTCACGAATTCCCATTGTTTCCTTAGCCAATAAAACATCAAAGAGTCTGGTGTGTTCCTCTTTGGACTTTTTCATTGCTTCCTGTGTTGTTCGATTTTTGAACAGGTGTCGTGTTTTTATTGCTTTTTTTTTGCGCAGTAAGTTTTGGTGGCTAAAGAATGGGAGGTCGAAAAATAATAATATATCACCATGCGCCATCTTTATTAACTTTTGCTTGTGTAACAGACCAAACTATAAAAGTAATCTTTTATCCCGAGGACTCGAATGTTTTTAAGAGTTTATACGTACTTACTTGCTTTTGTGACTTATTACAATTAACTGTTTGTACATGTCACTTTATATGCAGAACATCCTAAATCTAAACATTATGAATCCATTTTTAGTTCTTGATTGAGTATAGCTCAATAAAAGTGGACTTTAATTAGATCTTGGTAAAAAAATGAACCAAATTTATTGTATTTATTAATTGGTTCCGTTTATTTATAAAATTAATGCAAATCCTATTATGATCGGCGGCACATGTTGATTTGTTTCGGGTCAATGGAACATCCGCTAACGTCAAACATCCTTTCTGTATCACCTAGTGACACAAATTGGTAAACGAAAAACTGTAAATGGATTAACTAAAACTGAAATATTTTATAACTATTTTTATAACTGTCTCTTTATTGTAGTGATCCTATGCCCAATTGCTATGCTAGAGATCCTGGGTTCGATTCCCTGTTCGAACAATGTTATAATGTGATTCTCTAGTAGCTCGGACTTTAGATTTGAGCACGGCTAATGATAATAGGCTCACCCCCTATGCTAAGTAAAAGTTATTTCTTTATATGACGTAGGACCTAAACATACCGGAGAATTTTGGGCGTATAATAGTACACCTCTGCCTAAGCCTTCGGAGAATACAGGCGATTACCTCCTTAAATCAATATAAATACAAATATGTTGGACAAATTACATCACAGCGAAAAATAGAAAGAAAAACTATTCCGTATTGACAAATAAGGATGAAGAATAAGGTCTATAATTGCTTGCACAGTTCTGTTTCATAAGGACGCTCTCCGCACAGCTAAACGGTCACTGCAGCTTGTTCATTGTTGTATATAATGCTTTAGATTGCAACGAACTAAATAGGAATAAAACGCAAATACTTGGTGACAATACTTGAGTCTTATATGGAGCTTTATAACGGTGCACGTCTTTGGTTCTCGTGGTGTTTACGCTAAGATAGCAGTAATCTTAAGACTGAATCGCTTCCGTGAAGGATACATCCGAGCTCCTTGTACAAACAACAAACGGCTTAGTAGAGTGGCTTTAGCTTGTAGCCGTCTAAAATAATAGTTAACTGATTATGATAATCTAGGTATTTGTCTAATGTTGGGTAGTTAAGAATAATATACTCCGTAACTCTGGAATTATGTAGGTTAAAATATTAATCATGCACATATCTGATGATGATTATTCTGTAGAAAATGCACCTACTAGGTTTTATCTTTTGCTTGCCACGACCTGCCATTGCCGTGACTACAGGTCAAGGCAAGTGCGGTTTTTAGTCGATCTGATATTCTATGTTGGCTCACAAGATAGCAGACGATTCAAGAAGATATTACGAAAACTAAAAAAAGTTTGCTCATATATCAGGGGTACATTTACAAACACAACAACAACTTCTAGGCCTTAAAAATATTTAGGTACAAAGTACCTATTAGATTTTCGCTAGATTCTTCGAATCGATTTTTAAAATTCGGAAAGCAAGTTGTTAAACAAAGTCACGTATGGAACATACTCAAACACTGATGAGCCCGTCACTCATTTATTTTTTTTTTTTTTTTAATTATGGCGCCACACTTTTTGTGTATTTGCCAGTGTCAAGTAATCAAGTATTCAAAGAATATTTCCCATCATGGGATTGTATTATGGCACCACACTTGTGTTCGCCAGTGTCAAGTATAAGTTCAGTTGCCCCAATAAAACGGTAGAAACTTTATTGAGGCTTCGATGGAGTTTAGGAGTGAACCCAAAAAGTCACGATTTTCAATTTTATATTATTTGCCTACACTCTCACACGTTCACGAACACTTAATGGTTAATTATCCACCATAATTACACATTAAACTTCGGAGAAATTCAAGTTTTGAAAAATAATATAAAATCGACAATGTGCACTTTACATTTTCCCGCCTAAACCCCTCATTTATTTTAAAAATAAAACCAGCAATACTGTTCCAATTATAAAATTCCAATTTGAATTGTGAATGAGAATGAATCACGCTGTCTCGGACGTACTCCATTCATACTTTCGAGTTATTTATGTCCAAAAAATGTGTTACTAGGCCACCTTTGATGTTAAATATCCATTGCGTTGTTTTTCATAAGAATTTTCACTGACAGCTGGCGTTATTATGAAAATTTTGCAAACATTTTTCTGACTTATGTATGAGATGTGATTAATCTGAAGGGCTTTCGGAATATTTATTTTCATTTATAGTTACGAAATCATGCTAAAACCATATCTTTACTTTACAGATCCACAAAATTAAACTAGGGGGATCCACTTTTTACAGAAACAACGAACATTAAAAATGTATTTTCGGCGACCACAAAGAGATTATATTATGGATAATACAGCGCACATACCTGCACATACACATAATATCGACAGTCATATCGATATAATTAATCGATAAAATTGATAACTGATATTATAATCGACGTCTTAGAGTTGTGTGTGAAGAATTTTATTGTTTTATGTTACGTGCGCGGTAGCTGTGATCTGCATTTTAAGTGTTGCCATTTTTTAATATAGACTTGCGATTAATAAAAACTATTGCTATTATACCAACAAAAAAAAAAAGGTGATGCTAACTAGCAAGCCGATTAAGAGAGGTTAAGAGCCTTAAAAAGGATCTGTTACTCTATCGTAGTTTAATTTAGTCGTAAATAATACTTATAATTTATTTTTTATAAATTATAAGTATTATTTACGACCGAGTAACGACGTAGAGATGTAGTTACGACGAGTTTTGATCTCCATGGTATTAATTATTTTTTTCTTTTTTACAGGTAAATTTCAACGCATTAGTGAGTTGATCAGAGACTGTGTTTCAGGTATGGGTTTTACTAGGGCTAGTAGAAAAGATTTGTACAGCACATTTTTATTTCAGAAATTCTTTCATTCGTTTGTTATATAATATGATACTGTACTACTGATAATATTTCAAACCAAAACAGTTTTCGATGATAGCCAAGAAGATAGTATATATATTATGTATAATATTATGTATTATAAGTATGTATTTACAAAAAAAAAATGTATATAAGTATTATATCCATTGTCTAGTACCCATAGTACAAGCTCTGCTTAGTTTGGGACTAGATGGTGCTGTGTAAAATGTCGAAGAATATAAAAAAAAAAAAAGTGAATTAGTGAATACGTCCTTCCTCAAATTTTTTAAATAATGAAAGAAAGTGAAGTGAAAGCAATACAGATAAGGTAGTCTCTACTTTTTATGTGAAACAGCAAAGGCAAAAGTATTGGATGTAGCAGACAGTAATGAGAGTTTCCCTTTACTGTTTGCTGCATACAACACTTTTGCTGGTATCCAAAATTTTATTTAAAAAAAAAAAAAAAAAAACGAATGTAACTTATTAGTTTTCCCGCTGAAATGAGATAGGTCAATTGAGGATATTAAACTTTATGACTGACACGTCCAAGGCTAATCTACTACATGTCATAAAATTGTCGCATGTGATCCCCATAAATACACCATGACACGATGCACTTACTGTCCGAGGTCGAAACTCATGGATAGAGGAGGTTAAATAAAAATGGCGGCTTTTATAGCTGCAATAAATGCAACCCCAAGGCTGAGTGACATCACTCGCGAAAATTTAATTGTGAAAGTTGTGTGTCAAGGCAGAGGCGGTAGCGGAGCGATTTGCAATGAGCGATATTTTGCTCAACAATATAAAGATTTAAATATGTAACGTAGCCATTGGAGACTTATACGCCTTTGTCATGTCTTTATCTCCAATAACAATTTGATTTGTGTAGAATAAAATCATCAACCGTTAACCAACGTCGCAATTTTTTTTTTTAAGCAAGCTTCTACTTTTTTGTACTAATTAAACTTGACACAGACATTTAAATACTACAAATTGTTTTATTTTACATATTCATAAAAGAATCGGAAAAAAGAGATCATAATTCCAGAGTACGCAGCAAACAACACATTTTTTACACAAACATTTATATTTTTCTCACATAAATATAATATACCATCAAGCTTATATTCCCCGAAAGTTAAGGCAGAGACGTAATAATGTAATACACAGTTCACCGGTATTTTAAAATCGCATGTAACAGGGGGCGAGCCTTTTGCCGTTAACCGAGCACAAATCCAAACTCTAACCTGCTACTGATAATTTATAGAAAACCCTATTAACAATTTGCTTAACCAAGGAATCGAACCCAGGACCTCTACTTTAGCAGGGATACTAGACTAACAAGACAATTTAGAGCCAAATTCCAATATGACTAAGTATCAATATTTTACATTGCTAGAAATCTTTTTAAAGATCAACGGGAGTACTCTTCGCTGCTCTCCTTCAACTTGGACCACACACCAAGAATGTAGAGAATAATGTCACCAACGGGAGATTTACGAGCATAACCCACATGTCCTCATTTACTGACTGGTGACATTCGCACCACGACCATCTATTATGACGCCACCTACTGGCATTATTATACCTAGAATTAAATTGTAATAGCTCCGTTTATTGGTAATAACGGGCAATAGTTATTTGATCTTCGCAAAGACATGAAAAACGAGTGGCGATTCGTTTCAGTTATACGGTAACTGTTGATATTCTTAATTTTGCATTTATATGCATAGGTATCCGTTTTTAGTAATAAAGTGAGTGAAATATCGACTAGAGGGGCGGATATTCATTAAATCACCTCGTGGTTCAGTCAGATTTATTTGGTCGTAGAACCGTCGCGAATCTCACAACCGTGGCGGCTCTAGAGCAGCGGTCGGCAACGGACGTTATACAACATTATTTTCATTATATTCGAAACTTGAATATAGTTTATTTAGAATAAACAATTAAATCGATTCCTATTATTTTTTCACTATATATTTTGTCCCAAAAATATTTAAAAAAGGTTATAAGTGGGACACTAAGGGCCGCTTGCACCAACTTTAAAATTATATTTAAGTTTTTTTTTATGGGATAGGGGAGCAAACGAACAGACGGATCACCTGATGGGAAGCGATAACCGCCCGCACCATCCCGCACCACCCGCAACACCAGAGGAGTCACAAGTGCGTTGCTCGCCTTTTAAAAGGGTTTGGGCCTCCGGTAACCTCCCTCACTCGGCGAAACACAACGCAAGCATTGTTTCACGCCGGTTTTCAGTGAGGCCGTGGTCTCACTCCGGTCGAGCCGGCCCATTCGTGCCGAAGCATGGCTCTCCCACGTTAAAAGTTGTATTTAAACACGATTTTTCATTGAAATTTTGTGTTTAAATACAATTTAAACACATTTAAGAAGTTGGTGCAAGTGGCACTAAGTATCTTTCCGCAATCATACGTGCACAACACAAGTCTTGCCAGGTCATAGCGGCACTATGCGCGGGCGCACAGCGGGGCGGGTTGAGTGTGTTTATGTACGGACAACCTGCTTATAACTTAGCGATTTTTTCGTGATACAGTTTTGAAATTTTGTACATAGATTACATAACATTACATACCATCACGCCTGTATTCCCCGAAGGGTTAGGCAGAGGCGTACTAATGTACACCCACAGTTCGCCGGTATGTTTAGGTCCCATGTAATAGGGGGCGAGGCTATTGACATTAACCGAACACAAATTCCTAACTCGCAGCAGTTACTGGGAATTTCATTGAAAAACCCAATAACACTTTGCTCGACCTGAGAATCGAACCTAGGACCTCTAGCGTAGCAGTCACGCTCAGGACCACTTGGCTAATGAGGCAGTTGAAGGCAGCAGAACTTTAATTATATTTGAATAATTATGTATTCATACGCTAAAGCTAACCAACTTCAATAGACATTATGAGTAGCCTGTTACGAAACCTCTATATATAGGTACTCATATTTACCGCTGTCTTCCAAAACACAAGCCAGCCACGAAAAGGCGTCAAATATACAAAATACCAAATTCTAAACGGTACCATAAGAATAAACCTAATGAATATTAAAACTCGGGTAAACGGTAAAGCGTGACATTTTTATTTAACTTGTGACCCTTACAATGCGTGTAAGTGCATCTGTGTCAATACGCATGTAAGATACAAATATGAGACAAAAGATAGAACCAACATAGCGAGGAACGTGCAAAGCTATGCACATTATTCTAATGTTCTGTTTTTGAAAATATTTTTTACACGGTGCGTTCGGTTTTACTGGAAATACAGTTGTATAGCACTTACAGCTTACAAATGAAGTTTTAAATATGGAAGGATTTTTTATTCTTGATAGGGTTAGGTACAGTTGACCTCCAGTTCGCCTGATCTTAAGCGACACTGCGATCTACGATGGAGCGCGCTTGCCTAGAAGAAACCGATTCACTTGTGATTTAAAGACATCAGATTAAATCTATCGGGGAAGACCTACTCGGGAAGCGCATTCCACATTTCGGCGGTGCGCATGATAAAAGTGGACTTAAAACGTTTTGTTCAGGTTTTCGAAGTGTCCACCATGAATTGATGTTGCTTCTGGTCCTCCGTTAGTAGAAAGGGCAAGGGAGGATAAGATCGTTGAGACCTCTGAAATGTAGGTTCTTTGTAGGCTTCATTGGACGATTCACCTATCATAATAATTTTGACGTAGTAGTTAGTCTAGTATGTTGATGCAAACAAGAATTCCGTTTAACAAGTCCGTCACAGCTACTTAGCTTCACAATGAAACTTATGGCAAACTCCCCATAGGATAACACGCCTTCAGTTGCCTTCAGTTCCATGTTAAGAATGATGCAATTTTTTTTTATAATACAATAAAATCTTGAGAAGCTTGGAATGTGTTTTTGTAACTACAAAAAACCTGACAATACCGAAAATATGTCGAAAATCAAGCATTCAAATTAAATTTATAACCGAAGCTTCAAGTATTCGCACGAACACCATAAAAGTAACAAAAACGTGATGAATCCTACTAATTGATGATGTCAAAAAATTTCAAGGTTAACAATCTAAAATATGAACTGATACGTAAACGCATTGTTTTCCCATCCCACGTTTATTTCAGTATTTGCTTACACAGTGCTTTTTAAGGCAAACGAAATTACGCACTCATGTACGAAAAAGACACTGACATACCTCAAGGATATTGTCAAATTTAAACTACCACTATAATTTTTCTGTGAAAAAACTATTTGCCAAGCCTTACTCCACCTTATTAGTTTGGTATTAAGATGTCATTTAAAATTGACAGATAGCAAAAATAAATGTGCTGAGTTCAACCCGTTAACACCTGCCATCATGTCAAGTTCACTCAATTTTGTAATCGATGAGTCACTTGTCATATTTGCGTCATTTGCGTTATGTCATTTTAAATTATTCGATTTATAAAATACACGTCATTTTGAATTTCAAAGCTGCGATGATTCAATTTGCATAACGTTTCCATTTTCGTTTTAAATTGTTCGCCATGAATATTGATGAGACTTCATCTGATACGTTTAGCTCAACAGTTTCCAGATAGAATAATCTTAGATTTTTTAAAAAAAATCTTATTTTAAATAAGTTGTAATCTTTGAAGAGGGAGATAGTTGCATCACAGATTGTAAGTGACCCTTAAGCCTCCAACTTCATCTTGTTGTATTTGAATTTTATCAGCAATTTGTAAATTTAATGGATTTGACTTAATAACAGCCGGAGAGATTTTCTAGATACTATGTGAAATATATTTTATGTATTGCACTATGTGAAGTCTGCCATCCCTAATCAGGCCAGTGTGGTGGACAGCCTAAGCTTTTACCATAACTCAAGCTACTATTGCATGAAATAAAAGGTTCATTAGGGATCTAGTTAAATCATTCCAACCTAGCCCATCGTATCCTATGGATAATGATAAACTTACTTTACAACAATGTACTACATCCATAACTTATGTCTCCCTGTCACCATAAAAGGCAAATATTTTCACCTTTTTATTAACAAAAGATGTATGTCAGGGCATTGTAGAAGTGTCAACATGTCACTCGTGTACTAATTAGTCTCGAGGTGACGGACCGACTGACAGATTGTCAGCATTCTAGTGAAAGTGATGACACATTGCGTCACTGTCAAAATTATTAGGCCTTTGTACACGATAACTTTTATGAACGCCATTAATTTTAGAACGCATTTTATGATGGCAGCGTTTTAGGGTTATCTCTAATTTATATAAGTATAAATATAATTTTGTTAGACGCAGATTTATGAATTATTTGAAATTTTGAGTTTCTAAATTGGTTAATTTTTATAAGTTTAGTATGACATAATCACTTGGAATGTCAAAATGAGGATGATACAAATTGATATTAATTATGTTATGAATGTTTAAATTGTGGGTAAATAAATATAAATTTATTAAAAAGATTTTTTTAATGAAAATGTTCATTCAAATGTAAACGGCTATTTAATCTACTGAGTGCGGATTAATATAATATTTTTTATGAAACGACTGTCGCCTGATCTACTCATCGCCCTGTATTACACCAGTAAAATGTTAGAATATTGGATGTATAATGGCCAAATAAATGATATTTATTTCTTAAATATATATTTTAAAGACACTACGACTTTTACAAGTCAAGGTTTAAAAAAAAAATCTACATAATGGCGTCGGCATTTCCTAACTGGCGACCTCTCGCCGAAACAAAGTCAGTGAATCGTGGTCTCTTTTAAAGTCCAGATAGTAGTTGTGAGTTTACGATGTAGGGCAATATCTGAACAGTCCTTTTGAAGAAAGAGCCATAGCACACGTGAGTTGACCTGTCCTTACTGCAGGCATACACAATTGTTACTCAATTTTAAGACACCTTTTAATCTCGTGTTGTCTCTATAACTTTAAGTCAAACTGACTGTGACAGCACTAGACTAAACAGCATCTTAAATTGACTATTTAGCATTGACTGCCATAACAATTCGCTGCCTTAAGTGTACCCTTACTTTGCAATTACACCACGCCCATGTCAATTTAAGAAAATATAAATTAAACAATAAAAACTAAGAATTCTTAATTATTGCGTAAACGATTGATTTATTAATTGTAATTGCATCCACCGGAGCTGCCTACATGAAGCCGTGACCTACTAACGATGACGTCACGAAGGCCCGGGCGACGTGTGTGTCATACGGACGCATAGCTGGGCGAGCCATGCACCTGCAGCTTTGGCATGATTGATGCTTAAATTACGGTCAAAATGAAGTTTTTACATTATTTTTTCGTAACACACAGCTGGCGGTCGTGAATTTAGGGATCGTTAAAGAGAACGAAGATACGTATTATGAATGTAGTTTTTTATGTAGCAACGTGATAAGTATTTTTTTTTAATACTGGCTACTGGTTGTTACCATCCTTTATGTTATACTAGCTTCCGCCCGCGACTTCGTCCGCGTGGAATAGTTACTTAGTCTTAGCGTAATGATATATAGCCTATAGCCTTCCTTACTAAATGGGCTATCTAACACTGAAAGAATTTTTCAAATCGGACCAGTAGTTCCTGAGATTAGCGCGTTCAAGCAAACAAACAAACAAACAAACAAACTCTTCAGCTTTATATATTGGTACTAGCTTCCGCCCGCGACTTCGTCCGCGTGGAATAGTTATTTCGTCTTAGCGGGATGATAACCTATAGCCTTCCTCAATAAATGGACTATCTACCACCGAAAGATTTTTTCTAATCGGACCAATAGTTCCTGAGATTATCGCGTTCAAGCAAACTTGGCAGGTGGCACTTGACAGGTGGTAAGAAGATGATGATCCCCTTCAGCGGCTTGTAGTATGTTTTGATTGAAGCTCACTTCAAGATATAGCCAATATTGTTAGTTGATAATTGAGTACCTATTGAGTATCCGAGCGGAACTTTAGTAAAATATGTCACGGGAACAGGAATAATAAAAGAACGCTAAATGAGGATATGTCCTTTAGAGCGTTTGTTGGGTCCGAGCGGACCCAAGCTCGGTCCACACGGATACAAAACAAACGCTCTAAAGGCTGATGAATAACGTATTTATTTGGATAAGGATTAATATCATGTTTATAAAAACACCTACTCAAATACTTAATGCATTTGGAATTTTAGAACAAAGTTAGCATAAAAAGGTTATAGTGAGCCAACCTTAATAGATAGACATAATGCTGTCGCGGACTTTTTTTTAGAACTTTTAAAGAGGAACAATTCTGTCATGTATGATTTTTGCGAAACTTTAAGCGTTTACGCAGCGCACGCATCGGAAGCTCCCAAAAGGAAAAAAAACGAATTTTAGAACAAAGTTAGCATGAAAACAGTTATAGTGAGCCAACCTTAAAATATAGACATATGCTGTCGCGGACTTTTTTTTAGAACTTTTAAAGAGGAACAATTCTGTCATATATGATTTTTGCGAAACTTTAATCGTTTACGCAGCGCATGCATCGGAAGCTCTCAAAAGGAAAAAACCCCGATTTTGAAACATTCTTCATTGATGCTCCGCTCCTATTGGTCTTAGCGTGATGATATATAGCCTATAGCCTTCCTCGATAAATGAGCTATCTAACACTGAAAGATTTTTTCAAATCGAACCAGTAGTTCCTGAGATTAGCGCGTTCAAGCAAACAAACAAACATACTCTTCAGCTTTATATATTAGTAGGTATATAGATAATAGATTTATACACGATAAAATTAAATATAACATAAAATAAAACGTGGTGTACTTGATAAAAATAAACCCTGCTTATTGATTTTACTCTATTTTTCTACGTAGTTCTCTCTAATCTTAGCCAATGATTTCTATGAAGTCACTTCAATCTTATTCATTTCGAAACTTAACATTTAGTTTAAAAGAAAAGAGATGCGAATCACAGAAATAGGTTTTTTTTTACATTTTAACCATACGAAAACCAGTAAATATTAGTAAGTATATAAGTATGTAATTATATCACTCAAAATTACCACAAATGAATTACCTAATCGGTCCTAGAAACTTACGATAATCTTGATTAAAATGAAGTATGCACGCATAGATCTATATACTTACTAATATATAAAGCTGAAGAGTTTGTTTGTTTGCTTGCTTGAACGCGCTAATCTCAGGAAGTACTGGTCCGATCTGAAAAATTCGTTCAGTGTTAGATAGCCAATTTATTGAGGAAGGTTATAGGCTATATATCATCACGTTACGCGGACAAAGTCGCGGGCAGAAGCTAGTTTTTAATAAAACCAACTTGAAGGATGGTCCAACGAAGTAAAACTAAAGAAATACAGATATATAATTTCTTGTGAATAAAGTCGCGGGCTACAGATGATGCTAAATAAATAAAACATTTCAATCGCTCTCGTCTGGAATAAATAACTTTTTGCTGGTGTCGGCGAAGGCGCATGAAGAGTGAAGACACCTGTCTCATACCCATTAACCTGACCACTGATACTGTGACCAATCGGTCCAACCGTCATTTTTAATCTCTGCAATTTCACCGATGCGGACGAAAGATACCGGTGTAATGTTTTTTTTTACTTGTGTGCTGAGGTTTAATATTATAAAAATAACTGTATAATAATAAGTAACCTGATCGGTTTTATTATGTTTATGAATTAGATGGCATAAATTAAAATTCGTTCGTAATACATAATATTTACTCGGTATTTACTTTCGCCCTGCGACACGATGGACCGACGATTTAAAGAAGGTGGCTGGCAGCGGATGGATGCGAGCTGCCCAAGACCGGGATGGTTGGCGCTCTTAGGGGGAGATTTACGTTCAGCAGTGGACGGCAATAGGCTGATATGATGATGATGATGATTTACTTTAACTTAAACGATAATATTTAATCTTTCACAACAGTAAATCAACTCATATAATTGTACAGTAACATTATGTAATTATTAAATCACTTACATTTAATTATAATAAAACAAATATAGTACAAAAAACCGGTTCAATCCCAAAACAACAATGTAAGCACTGTTGGAATATTACAAAAATCCAAGTCTCATAATTTACTCAATCTATTCATTCTAATATGATTTTAATTCCTTTGCTTAATTTTGACATTCTTATGTAAGGTGCCATAATTTATTAAAATATTTTCGAGCTTATTCATTATCTTAGTTCAAGTGGCAAGTATGTTCCAGTGCCTTATATGTTTACAATAAACCTATCTCTACTATTATAAAATTGTAAAAAAACTGTGTCTGTACATTGAAGATATTTAAAAAGAACACGTGGGTTATGGTATATAAATGTCTCCGAATCCAGAAATGTAATTTTTTAAATTCTTGTCTGTTTGTCAGTTTGTTACGGGTTGGAGCAAAAACTACTGAATAGATTTTAATTTTATTACTTATCACTGTTAGAAAGTATATGCTCCAACTTAAAAACTGGTGAACTTCATATCTCAATTAATTAAACGAATCCTGAGATACAGCTTGACCTCCCTGATGTATAGAGACCCATACAAAGAAGAGATCATCAATGTTGGTTTTTCCATAGTTACTCCTGATATAGCTTCACGTGAGCCAATCCGCGGGTAGAAGCTAGTCTTATAATAAAATTACAAGAAAGGACTTATCTTTAAATAGTAATTGAGGTATACCTACTGTTTTTGTTTCGTAATCACACATCTCTATTCCAAAGACAGGAAACGAAAAGATAAAATGATTAACTATTTTATTGTCATACCATTAAATATTTTGAAAGCATTTAGTTAAATAAATATTTAAATCTTATACAAACAAATACATTCGTATTAAGATTAATAAACAAGTAAGATATAACTAACCAAGCAAAACATCAAAGCAATTCCAAATTCATAATGGCGATGGCGATGGCGTAATAAATTAAGCTCGCCAAACAATCCTTCCGTATGTCACGCATTAACTCATTGTTGATCCGGACCAAGCAGATGGATTTAAATCGTTTTATTTATCGTATAATTTGTGTTACAAAATGGCGTATAATTTACAATGGACCGCCTGAGGTACAGTCGTGTTGAGAATAGATCTACAATATTACTTGTATGATTTTTTCGTGATGTTACTTTGAATGAAATACTAGGAGATATATTGGCAGAGCTTTGGCGATATGGTTTGAAATGGCTCGATTGAAGCAAATTCCCGAGCTCGGTCGGCATATACCACCTGGGCCTCCGTTGACGGCGGACAATGATGATTTTGTAGTCTATAAAAATAGGTTATGTTTCTTCCGTCAATGTCATTGTTGACATCTGTCATCGATAGTGTCTAGTTAGCTTAGCTTACAGTGACCATGTGATGCGTGCTACTCTGCTGATTTACACGAAATACGTATTAGTAAGAGCAGCTTCTCACATAACCATTTCTAGTCTATCGAATCATATAGAAATATTTGGACATAATTGTAATACATACCTACAGAGGTTCGTTTCTGACACGAGTTAGTCGTATTACAAATTAAACCTTAACCATGCACCTGCAAAAGGAAATGTTGTCATTTGATATTTCAGCACTCATAGATTAATGTCTGTGAAGGCTTAGTATAAAACACCTTGCGTATGTATGCGTATCGGAAGGTATAATAAAATCTGAAAATCTTAGTTATTATGCCGTCTGGTTTATTCGCAAATACCTCTCGGGAATAAGCAATCATATTGCGTGTCAGTTTATAGTAATGAAACGTCATTGCGTCATCGAGCCTGTTTTGCACAAAAAAATAAATAAATAAAATTCATATCCCATATGTGAAATGTTCCTAGGATGAAAAAGGTTATTATTTAATACCACTCGCCTTCAAAACTTTGTAGTCTTAAGACTACTAAGACGCAGATTCACTAGTTTCATCTTGAGTTTTTTTATTATTTTTTAATCTGTAAGCCCAAGTGACATTTATAACCTACAGAAGATGACAACAGCAACTAAAGTAATTCCGGCAAAAGATTAGGGACACAGAAAATAATTAATAGACGACTTTTATAATTTAAGCGCTCTTCACCTACAATCTACGTGAAGGATTTATGACATAAAACAATGATTATATAGATATATAGAATCCATTTGGGTTGTCTTGTCTGTTATAATGATTGCAGCTAACCATTTCAAATAAATTACTTTTTCTTCGGCAAAATATTGTGCGTATTTTTTGTTTGTAACCTAAATTTACTAGGTGCTGAGAATTCTAAAAATAAAGCGTTTGATAAATGGCTTTTTTTATAAATACATTGACATCAACCAAAAGTTTTTTTTTCATCTCAACGCCACGTTCGGATATTTTGACGAATCAAGATCGTCACGCGCACGTGTTGGTTTAAAAAATAGCAGTTTTTTGCGATAGGTATTATGTCAAATAGCCCATTTTGTAACCGAATCGCGTAACACAGACGCTTGTTAACTGACAAAAGGTTGTTTTTATTGGCAAGCTGAGTGTTTCCGAGAATCTGTATAATACTACACAAATAATTTCCTCTCGAGAATAATTTATCAAGTTTGAAAATGTTAGGTTGTTAAATTTTATTTTTGCGTTCGGATACGCTTCTGAGTTCTGGGAAAGTGTGTAAAATCGTAATGGTGAAAGTTAATGTTTTTAGAATGACGAAGTGAGTATTTTGTGTTTAAATATGTATTGTTTTTAACTGAACCTAGGATTAGAAATCAGAAAAAAATATCAGAACAGAAATTTGAATTTGTGAGCGGGCAATACAAGCAATACGCTCGCCCCCCCCCCCCCCCCTATTTCATTGTGGGTGTACACCAGTACACTTCTGCATAATGTTATGGAGATACAACTGTAACTTTATTATATTTAAAAAAATACCAATTAATAACAATAATAACTCTATTTGTGCGAATCCTACTTTGCATACCGTCAAGTTTCAAACCACAGTTGAATTGTAAAACATTACTCATGTGGTTGGAGCCTTATTTATAACTTGTCTGCTTACAATCGTAAAATGGTGACTAAGTACTGATGCTTACTAGAGATAAGAAGATACATGCAATTTCTTGCAAGACTTTGTGCTTTTCCTTATTTATTACGTGGAAGAGCCAAGCTTCGGCACGAATGGGACGGCTCGACCGGAGTGATACAACGATCTCACAGAAAACCAGCCTGAAACAACCGCTTGCGTTGTGTTTCTCCGAATGAGTGAGGTTACCGCAGGCCCAAACCCTTTTAAAAGGCGGGCAACGCAATTGCGACTCCTCTGATGTTGCGGGTGTACATGAGCGGCGGTTATCGCTTACCATCAGTTGGTCCATCTGCTCGTTTGCTCCCCTATCCCATAAAAAAAAGACATGTTTATGTAGTACTTGACCACGACTCCGACCCCCTATTTATGTTGTACCTACCTATAGCTAAGTCCTCATATTTTTTAAGCATTTACTACATTTCTATCCGCAATTTCGTCCCCCGAAATTACATATTAATATGTTGTACTTACCTACAATTTCGTCGGCAAAGACCATATTTACGGTAATATCCTTACATATTATAAAACAGTCCCCCGTGTCTGTTCGCAATAAACTCAATAACTACTATACGAATTTTCATGCGGTTTTCACTAATGAACGGAGTGATTCATGACTTTATGAGTGAGGTTTTGATCTATTTAACATCTCGCTACGAGTCTTAGGAACGGGGCAACGCAGGTGAAACCGCGGGCGGGTCACTAGTTTTATTATAAGACTAGCTTTTGCCCGTGGCTTTACGTACGTGATTAGAGCTAAGTATATTAGGATTAGAAATGGATCCCAAAAAAAACCAACATTAAATCTCTTCTTTGTATGGGTCTGTATACATGTTTATCTCAGAGAGGTCAAGCTGTATCTCGGGATTCGTTTCATTAATTAAGATAAGAAGTTCACCAGTTTTAGTTGCAACATATACTTTCTAACAGTGATAACAAAATTAAAATCTATTCAGTAGTTTTTGCGCCAACCCGCAACAAACAGACAAGAATTTAAAAAATTACATTTTTGGATTCGTAGACTTTTTTTTTTTTTTAAGTAGCTTCAATGTAATGACACAGCATTTTTACGACTTTATAATAGCAGAGAGAGATTATGATGAAAAACCTATAGACAACGTTTGAAAAAATCTAGTCTCTAAAATCTCCAAATATCCTATGGCACACTGCATGAAATTCGAGACATAGGATACATGTTGCATTCGAAATATCTGCCACAATAGATGACGTGAGTTGCATTACCATAACAGATACAATTCGCCACAAAAAAATACTTGCCATTATAATGAATTTGTCTGGACATTTAAACGACACTCATTGTATTTTTATTGTCTTTAATAACCTGTGTTGGCAGTCAATCTTTTAGGCTGCTCATAAATTAGACTGTTGTATATAAACATACAATATCATTTAGCATGTCTAATATATAGGTACTTATAATGTTTTCTTGAATCAAGCTCATATTTTCAAAATACCGCTGTTTGCATTTAAGTAACATAAATTAGTATAAAATTATAGCACAAAATATGTTTCTGTTTCAGTAAAAAATCTTTTGACTTTTTGAAGATTTTTTAAATTATGAGTTTTGGAAACAAGTGTTTATATATTTTATTATCAACCGAAAGCCTTCGCCCATAGTTCACCAAACTGTAGTGGCAAGTTTCATACCTCACGCCGACAAGAATCTCTCAGGCTTGCAGATTTTGTCACGATATTTTCTTTCACCTCGTATGCGTGTGCTAATAAATTATGTATGCGCACCTGATTACGTCTAGTAAGTCTTACTTTACGAGGTTTCATGTAGTGGGTACGTGTCGATGAGCTTTCAGATTCTGACCGAATTCAAACAACGAATCCGGAACTACATATCTGTATCGTTTTTAATTTAAGAACTATTACTGGTGGAGCAATCGCTAGTCGCTCCTGCTCTCTATTCTCTGTACATCCTTTTAATGCTTCATTCGAATGGAGTTCCACTTTCTCTTCTTTTATATTATTAGGCGGTACGAATATTAAATTGAAGATTACTAAGCGTTTTCGAATAAGTCCTTAAATGGTTAAGGAACAATTCTGTTGCTCTCCTCAAGCTGCAACCCAATTTCTGGGCAATTTCAATATCCTAAGAATACACAAGTTGTGCGGCTTCTTGGGCTTCTAACTACCACTAAAAAATTTCTTAGGTGATCGAAAAATATCCAAAAACGCTTTAATCACGCGTACCGCTGAAATTTGGAATGCGGTTCCCGAGGTTTTCTCTATACGTTGTAAGCTGGGTGATTTTAAATAGTGAATCGATTTCTGCTAGACAAGCGTGCTCCATAGTAGATCGCAGTGTCGCTAAACATCAATCTTTAACAAGAGTTAAAAAAAAATTCAGTTTACATTAAACCACTTGAAGGTAAAAGAGCATATAAATTAAAACACCAATAATGATGTAGAGTTAAATGGCGTGGGACAAGTCATAGCGATAATTAAGACAAATATTGCCCTACCCTCAAGACCGTCTTGTATACAAATGTTCGTTGATATTTGTCATTCCAAGAACAACCTTCTACCTACTTCCATTTAGAATCAAATTCCCAGAAGCATTGACGGCATTATTAGGCGCACATACAGAAAAGGTCCTTAATACTCTTAACGCTTGTTATGTTAGTAACCGACGTTTAGGAACACGTACTCAACACGAATTTATCGCTAATCCAAGGTTTGGAGGGAAATCTTAGAAAACTGGCCTTCTGTAATATATTCTACGCATGTATGGAATCATGGTTGGTAACAGTCTGGGAAACAGTCGTCATTGCGGATACATCATTGCTATGACATAGTTACACGGTATACTAATGACATTAGCATTTCAAATTATCTATATATTATGAATGTGAATTAAACGAGTCTTAATCATACTATCTTACTTAATCATCACCCTAAGGTTGTCTGGCAGAAAATGCCTAATGGCATTAAGACCGCCTTTGTACCAACGGTGCATAAAGTATTATAAATAAATAAAAATAAATTAAAATACTAGTCTCTTCTTACAATGAAAGGCTTAGGAAATAAATTTATTTAAATTCGGTTTTTCATTTATTTACTTTTTTAATTGATATTTTTATTTACATCGCGCCGTAAGGAACTATAGTGTGTCTTGTCTATGGCAAATAAACGTTTTTCTTTCTTTCTTTTCTTCTAAATACTGATTTCTGATACTGACGCGAATTTTAGACATTGAAATTAAAACATTTTTAAAGATATTTTATGATTTATCGCGTTGTATTGATATTAGTTAATTCCCGACGTTGCGTATCCTTTACACTTACAGCATACCCTTTAGGAAATCACAATGGCAAATTTCACAGGACGCGCTACTGAAAAATTATCTCAGACATGCAGGCTTAAACCCTCACGATGTTTTACACAATTTTTATCGAAAGCTACGACAATATATGGTAATTACTTAAAGAAACGCTCTATTAGATCACGTCATTAGTGTCAATTGATTTTCGTCACGTTTTAGCACTCTATATGGCACGACTTTATTGGAACTTATCAGGGCTTTAAGTGAAGAACCCTTTTTGTGCCGTTTTATGGGGTGAAAGAGCATCTCTTGAAGGAAGCACGTACCCAAATTTCAAATGTGACTCATAAACATTTTCGCAACGCATTTGGAGTACAAGGATCACGCGTGCATGTTTAATTCAAGTCATACAAGCCTTGCTGATACAGTTCTGCGTACAGAATTATAATTTCCTTTCGTAATCCATAGAGCGTGAGTCAGCAGTGAGTTGTTGTGACTAAGAAGATGACAATACCTAGTTGTTAAAATGCAAATGCTTAAGTACTTATACATGGAATATCCGTAAACGCTTGAACGGAACTGCAACCTATATCTGGGATATAGTTGTATAGTTTTTCACATAATTATCTGTTAATTTCTAATAATATAACCTCTTAATGTTAAACTAAGACAACCATCTAAGAACAGCACGTAAATGTATCTTAATTGATATCGGACGGTATCTTACAATGGTATACAAGAGGGCTACATAATTATCTGCCTACATTATTTTACTCAAAGAAATTTCCTTGAATTCTTGAATGTCCTCTATTTTGATCCTAATAAAAAGTTCTAGAGAACTAAAGTACTAGAGATAACATTTATTCAGGTTTAAAGTTTTTTTCATGGCACTAAACAACGGTGACAATGTTGTCACCGTTTTATTCCTTTAGACAAGTGACATTTCGTTGGCGCGAACCTTAGTAGATGCTCTATCTAAGGCGTAAACATCGTGAACGCATTGCATGAACCTCGCTTGAACATGTCAAATATGCAGTTTTGACATTTGCGCGCGCTGTATTCGATCACATAGTAAGTGACCGATGTAGAGTTTGTGAAGTTAGCTCGTGAAGAGTTTAGAAGTTTAGCTCTACGTGAGATCTGATAACTTTTTGACAATGCGAGGCATAAGTAATGGTCTCGTCTCGGCAACATTTTACATGAAAAAATGTTTGATGGTATAACAACATTAACTCCTACTTCTGCCATATCGGAGCATGTTAAATAAGCATACTACAGCGTTCACATCGCTGTAATCACAATATTAATATAGCATTTCAATTTCCGGGCGTACGAATTGATTTATAAATAATTACGGCTCGACCCACATGCGTGTATGGTGCATTATTCCATGTGATGCAATGTGCGCAGGAATGGAACGCTTCCTAGTAACTCGATACCATGAACACCTTGTGGTGCCCTTTGATCTGTATGAAACGGGCGAGCAGTTGAACTGGGATGACGTTGAAATTTTTGGCAATTAGTCCAGATTTGAATGTTATTGGAAACTCGTGCAATAACCACTTTTCGTATGGAGATTCATAACAGCAAGGAACGTGTTACCAACAAGGTGTTGAGAAAAAAAGAAAAATAGCGGCGGTAGCCTAATGACTAGGGCGTCGGACTCGCAATCATG
This sequence comes from Acronicta leporina, assembly GCA_947256265.1. Classification (NCBI taxonomy): domain Eukaryota; kingdom Metazoa; phylum Arthropoda; class Insecta; order Lepidoptera; family Noctuidae; genus Acronicta; species Acronicta leporina. Next base: position 2,338,708 of record OX366517.1, on the reverse strand, counting down.
TATGTGTCAGTTCGAAACTCACCCATTGCACTAACGAAGTGAACCACTCGTAACACAATTAGCTTAGCACTAGAGATTAACAAGAATACTAGTAATGTGTGACCCACAATGCTGGTAAGATTTATTAAAAATAAAACATATAAAGGAAGAGGGAGACCAAAGAAAACTGGTACGCATGAAGAAAAGTACCTATTTAAGGAAGAAGAAGATGACGTTTGATAGAGACAAAGATTTGAGATAATGACAAAATAATCACAGCGATTTGCAGATCTCAAGAAAACTATGCATACATCAGGACGATGAGTCCTGATTCTATCAGCCTATAAGATAACTATGGTGGCCTGTGCTCGGGGTTGTTTGTTTGATTGATAGAATGTTTACGGTAACTCAGAGTCTGTATTTCACTTTCTACAAATTGTTCTTAACTGTTAAGTAAAATGTTATCCTAGATGAATGTTTCATGTTAATGAGCGCACCCGGCAACGGCGAAATATGCACTGATGTTACTTATTACTAAAAAGATAGAAGTGCAATACGGCGGCGAACAATGGCCTAATTACCGCATCGCATGTTAGGAATTGCTTACATAGGTAAAACAAGTGTTCATACTGAACAATAACCATAAGATAACAATCCGTAAAGGTTAACCCATTTACTATTACTGCTATGGGTCTCTTAGTCTCTTAAAACGTGGGAGAGCCATGCTTCGGCACGAATGGGCCGGCTCGACCGGAGTGATACCACGGCCTTACAGAAAACCGGCGTGAAACAACGCTTGCGTTGTGTTTCGCCAAGTGAGTGAGGTTACCGGAGGCCCAAACCCTTTTAAAAGGCAGGCAACGCACTCGTGAGTCCTCTCCCAAGAGTTTCATTCATCTTCCGAGCCTTTTTCTCAACTATATTGGGGTCGACTTGCAGTCTACCCAGATGCGGCTGAATATCAGTATTTTACACGAGCCGACTGGCCATTTTGGGCTGCTGACTATCACAAACAATTGACATAGATGATCGTATGACAACCGGGACCGACGACTTTGCGTGTTCACCGAGCCACGGAGGGGTCTTGATGTGTTGAGAATGGTCACCCATCCACACAATGACCGCGGCGAGCGCAGCTTAACCTTGCAGATCAATTGATTTACAATAAAAAAATAACTATGATAACAAGCGTAAACCCGTAAAACCTAATCACAATCAATCATAACTACAGTTAAAACGACAAGTCATAATTATGTCACAGCGTATCATGAATGAGTGAACACGTTCATTCACTCGCTTCATCCGTTACTTAATTATCATCAACTTGACGGGCGTCAATCACTTTATCAACATAATTAAGTAAAGGTCGAACTTGATGTCTTTTAGGTTAATTGATTTAAGTATAGTTAAAAATTGTGTCATCGTAATAGATACATTGTTTGTGTTTCTTTAAATATAAATGGGCTGGCTTGACCGGAGTGATACCACGGTCTCACAGAAAACCGGCGCGAAACAACACTTACGTTGTGTTTCGCTGAGTGAGTGAGGATACCGGAGGCTCAACCCCTTTTAAAAGGCGGGTAACGCACTTGCGACCCCTCTGTTGTTGCTTTTGTCCATAGGGGGCGGTAATCGCTTTCCATCAGGTGATCCGTCTGGTCATTTGACCCCTATCCCATAAAAAAAATATAAATACTGAAGAGTTATAGTTAGTAACCGCTTATCGTGGTATGGTCATATGATGCGTAAGAGTGAAAAGCATAATACCACAAAGTTTTAACTTCATGAGGGAGGAGAAGACCAAAGAAAAGATAGATGAACTATTTGAGAGGATACAGAAAGTAATTGATTATATGGCGGCTGATGGAAAGGAAAGATAGTAGGTACAGGGCTGCCCCAAGTAAATAGGGAAAAGGACAGGATATGTATTCTATAATTTAATTTGGAGGTGTACTTCGTGATCAAATATTGCAAATATACAGGCTAAAATATAGTACACAATTATCGTAAGTGTAGGTAGATAAACCAATATTATAAATGCGAAAGTTTGTGAGGATGGATGGATAGATGTTTGTTACTTTTTCACGCAAGAACGGCTGAAATGATATGGCTAAAATTTGTTACAGAGATATATTGTAGTTTGGAATAACACATAAGCTACTTTTTATCTAAGTCGGACCCAAGTCCAAAGTCTACGCAGACGAGGTAGAAGGCAGAAGCTAGTATAATATAAAGATGAATTTTGTTCTAAAAATTTGCGAGGATTCACAGAAATGTCCACACGTAAAATCTTATATTTCCAAATATATTTTCTATAGCCCATAATCCAATATTTGATTCTAGATAAAGCTCTACCAACATAAGATCAACATTTCTCGGAGATTGACATGAAAAGGAATGGCTTCAAGAAATTCTGGGAACTATGCGATGCTTTTATATTCTTCTATGATACATAGAATATATAGATATAAAATATTTTCGTATCCATTGAACTGGAAACTTAGATACGGTGTAACATTGAGGTATGAAATTCCATATTTGGTTTTCGGTGAATCTACACTTAATACCTATTATAAACCCGAATGTAACTCTATTGCCTTTTTATGCCTAATCCGCTAGATAGGTTTTAATACAATTTCGCAAGGAAATAGATTGTTCCCTGAGGACTTTTAAACCCAAAAAACGGTATTGTTTAGCATGTGTTTATGATAATTTATACAATTACAAATAATCTTATAAAATGTTCGTTACTGCTGATCCTTGGACATAATAAGCAAGAAAGTAGCGTCACCACCTCTCAAGTCGCGAATTATAACCGATACATTTAATTTAACGGTCCCTTTCTCTCAAGTAAAGGTGAGCGCCTTCGAATATCTCAACCAGCTATACATTGGGAAAGCCAATTAAATTTACCCTTTAAGCTTATCGGGTTAACCCGAATAAATTATGTAAACTGTCATCGGCATATTCTCACATTTATGCGTTTAATGTGTCTCTGATAGCTTTTGAGTTTCGACATACCCTGTAGCGATCTGATTAAGAACTTGATTACTTTCACTGGAGTTCAGAATATTGTTATCAGTTAAATAGCATTTTATGTCATCATGAAAATTTTCATAACATAACATACCATCACGCCTGTATTCCCCGAAGGGTTAGGCAGAGGCGTACTAATGTACACCCACAGTTCGCCGGTATGTTTAGGTCCCATGTAATAGGGGGCGAGCCTATTGCCATTAACCGGGCACAAACTCCTAACTCCGAGCTGCTACTGGGAATTTCATAGAAAAACCCAATAACACTGCTCAACCTGGGAATTGAACCCAGGACCTCTAGCGTAGCACTCGCGCTCAGGACCACTTAGCTAATGAGACAGTTCTAAAATCCTGAAATCCTCATTATATGGTTCTATAAAATTCTCAGAAGCAGCCGGATAAGTTACCAATTTCATGACTCCTAAACATGCTAGCGAACTGTGAACGTTTAGCGGTATACCTCTTCCTAACTCTTGGGGAATGTTCATAGGCGTAATGCGATGTTGTCATACTTCCTCATACATCACCTGTAGCATCATAGCTATATATCTTATGTAGCTTTGTAGGCTTTCCTAGATTACTATTTGGACAAAGCTAATTAGTTTTTGATTCGCGCACAAATTCGAAATGTCATCGTTCTTATCACTAGGCCATCACTACGGCTTTCTGCACACTTCTTTTTGAATAATTATAATCCTTAAAATGTCAATGCAACTTGTTAGCAAGACGTCAAATATTCGAATCACATTAGCACCAATCAATACGACTGGTTGCGTTTTTCTACCGTGATTTTTTGTGCGCACGATTGAGATCGATTAGCAAGTTCAAGGTTACGCTAAGATACTCGATTGAGTAGTAAATTGCTGGCAGATTACTCATAAAAGGAAATTAGATAAGCTTTAATATCTTCCGAGTATTTCCGCAAATCGATTTTGAGGCTACCGTATCCCTGAAGTATTATAATAACTAATTAAGTATTTTGAGTTTTGTGAAGTAACTCTTTCTACACTACAAACTAGTTATTTTAATGTATCTTTTTTATTTTGATATTTCCAGACATCCATCCATCACGCTTTTATTCCCCGGTATGTCAAGTCTCATGTAATTAAGAACGGATACTTTAAGACATAAATAAAGATAAATTTCTTAGTACCATTTATCACCTCTTCAAGGATTATGAGATTAATAATTCCATGTTTATCTTCCAATATTATTTATAGGATATTTAGCCACAATTCTGAAAGTAATTATTCATCGTAAGCTAAAGCTCCTCTTGGTAGAATCTCTCAGTCACTTTTCACAAATGAAGGAGTAGCGATGACGAAATTATTTTTAACGTGATTAAATACATATTATATACTATCAGAGATATCAGAGATAAATAGATTTCCAATTGTTATGATCCTGGTACACCATTTATGCTTCATCTATGTTCTGATGCTATTCCTCATTGTATTTTTCAAGGTTTATCAGGACTAATAAACATATAAAGCATAAAATTAGTAAAATATAGACTGTAATTATTTAAGACACGTTTGCCCTTTAGCAGGTGTGTGGCTGGACATAAAATTTACACCAGTGATAATACTATACCTGTTTTATCTGACACCGGTTCCTTTCGCTAAAGTCCAGCGTACAGTTACTTATATTCACTTCAATTTAATATACACACCTTACCATATGAGTATCAATACAAATGCCTTAAACCACGTGCTTCGATTTTTATTGCTTCTTTTAGCAAATAATTGGGGGGATTAACATCATTATTTAAGTTAGTTATTAAATATCTCTGTGAATCATAATAACTTAAATTTGATTCAATTTATGCAATAGATAAATAAATTGGTTTTCAAATTAACTGAGCAGTTAAATTTTATTCATGAATTTATCTTCACGATAAGGATTTAACGCTTATTATGGTAATGTACGAAATACATGCTAAAATAAATTTAACTGTATCAAAGGATCCATTAGCGAAAATGAGATATTAATTGGATTGCGACTAATAACGAAGAATGAAGCAAAGTTTATGCCTATTAAGATGTTATCCATTATAGACAAATTCGGATTAGATTTTAATTTAATTTGATAGAATATCCCAAAATTTATGAGACAATATTTAAAAGGCACTTTATAGTCTCACGATATTTAATGCATAAGTAAAGCTTGCTTAAAAGATACACCATAAGACACCATATTAGGATAGTATTTAACATAATCCATAAAATTCACAATAGGCAAAATAAAGCAATTCACGCTTAGAACAAAATTCCAACATTTCTAATGCAGCACACGTATCCTAAAAAAAATTCAAAAAGACATCCTGGTTCGCAATTAGGCTGCCGGCGCCAGAGAGGTCGATGAACAAATAACTGTAATAGAAACCGAAGCTCAAGCACCTATCCTTCAAAATAAAAATAGAGGCACTTCTCCATAGAGTTAACATCTGGTTTTTGAACAAGCAAATGTTCCTCGAGGCTAGACTGGGTTTGATTTGGCAAAAAATACGTAGTATTGCTAGCACGTGCTTTGTCGAGTTGGATCCTTTTTGATGTTTGATTTGGTGTGAAAACCGGTTTAAAGATTATCTTCCTTGACTTTATAGATTTGTGTGGAAGGAATTTTAAAATCACTGATCTCCGACTATTTTATTACCTATCTACAATTTGAGGCAGATTATTTAAATTGTTTAAGTCAAGAGTAAATCCTGTTATACTTCGATATATATATTTTTTGCTTTAAACAAAAACTGAGATCGAGTGTGACCTCAAAAATTCCACCATAATTTTGCCAATATTTATTATCGAACGCAAATCGTTAATGACCGTGAAGCACCAATAATTATTAGCAACATGCTTATATTACTCACAGCTAACTGTTTATCCTGACCCCGGAACCAGGCAGAAGATTACACGGCTTGAGCCTAAGAACAGTGTTTAGGCGTGATGCATAAACATGTTCCGTTCTGTTACTTTGATTATAAGATGGAGATTGCAGGAACGATCAGATGATAAGTCTAGGCATCGCAAGATTGAATGACGTAATCAATAGCCACAGAGATGCACATACATATTTACTTGATAAAATACCTTAACTAAATCTACAAAATGTCTTAGCTAAAGGTTAGATCCTAATCTAAGTTAAGGGGGATAAGGAAAAAATAGAAATACTGATAGATGGGAAGGATTACACATAAAATACCCGCATATTTATGCAAAACTGAATTTATTTTCAAATTCTTGCTGCCAAAAAAGGATAAGACACAATTTGGCAGACTAAAATCTGAATAAATAACAAAGATACAAGAAACATAGCTTACAAATTCCACTTTGAATCTAATAATATGCAGAGATATATCTTTAAGCACAAACAAAACAATTCCATTGTGTAGAATCCGTTGTTCACATTCGGAATTCATAAAGTCATCTAGATAAACCAGATCTCGTTTGGTCTAATCCTAAAATGTAAAGAGCGACGCAGAAAAAATGTCGCTCTTGCAAATGTTGATACATACACGTAAGTTCATTAAACCGGTTACGTAGGCAACAAAAACTATGATAATTGTATATTCTTAATTTTTATACACTTGACCGTTACCATCAGGGTCATGGTCGAATGTTTCGAGAATTTATTTTTTCTTACTTGAAATGAAAATGTTTCACTTAAATATCATTTGGTATGTAGGTACTTCTATTCTTTTAGAATAAAAAATTGGTCCACAATACATATTTTCCTGAATTACAGGGGCGTTTACAAACTAATTCTTACATATTCAAAAACTCCGAGCCAGAACTAGGTCATAGAAATATTAATTATAGGTACAACCCAGTGCGCAGAAGTGAATTGTTGAGGCACTACGTGTTATATTATTACTATTCATCTTATCATTAAAAGTTAAAATATCATATTACTCAACGTTGTAATTTCTAGAATTTTAAAGAGTTATTTAAAAAAGATAGAGTGAGATCATCTCTGCCAACCAAAAGGAAGAAAATAGTATTTGAATAAACTAAGCTGATGATTTAATCTGATGATGATTATCTCTTGTTCTCATTAGAGCTACTAATACACATATAATATCCCACCATAATTACCATCATTTGAGGAGTATTATAATTATTACTAAGTATATCCTTTCTCTTAACTATGACACTTATCATATTAACACCACCGAGTATGTTAACCTTTTCTCAACCGTCATGGATCGCGTGACGACGATAATGAACGAACTACTTACTAGATCACTTGATTATGAGGGATCCACAATTATCTTCTTGTTTAACTGATCTTATCCCACCCGCTCCTTAATTCTAATTAGGGCTACATAATGGAATTTTTAACATCACAAATTATAAGATCGCTACAGTAGCGACTGCGTCAACTAGTGTACATTTTTATGGTCAATGATCATGTAATAGATATGTATCGTTGGTTTTTTCTTTCGGTTAGTGTTGAACAATTATGTGTGGGTGTCTGAAGCATAAAGAATCGCACCTTAATCTATGAAGTCATACCTACAAACAAATTTATTACAGTATGTAAAACTATTGTTTAATGTTTGACGTTCAAGAATCGGTGGTTGTGCAATACCTACAGATTACAGATTATAGCATGGTGGTTAATCTAGCGGAAAATTACTGTTATGATTTTAATTAGTTACTGATTTGGCATATTATTAATTACGAGGACATTGTCAAATTATAGTTATTTTTAACCTTTGCACAAATGCGTCACATTGAGCTTGGTGAAATAATGCATTTGGTGTAATCGCTGTCAAAATCTTTTAATTAAGTAATAGCTTTTATGAATTTAAACCAAATCTATGATGATGGTGATACAGGATTTAATGCCAACTAATCGGTATACTATCTCACCTAATAATTACTAACCAGCAAGACCAGTGCAAAGACGATGCTTTGCACCAGATTTGTCTCACTTATTACGATTTAAGTAAGAAAAATATGGTAATGCTGCATGCTAAATCTGCAAAGAGACTATGTGGCTTCAAGACGACAAGTCAAGACTTGAAAATGAAGACCATCAATATTTGCCAATCGAATTATTAGGTATCTATGAATAAACTTGCATAACGTGAGATTTTTATAATAAAATCTCTACTATTATAAAATCGTAAAGAAGCTATGCCTGTAGTACATTGAAGATATTTAATTTTTGTCTGTTTGTTACGGGTTGGCGCAAAAAACTATTGAATAGATTTTAAATTTGTTATCGCTGTTAGAAAGTATGTCCTCCAACTTAAAACTGGTGAACTTCTTATCTCAAGTAATTGGACGGATCCTATGTTGTATACAGACCCATACAAAGAAGAGATCAATAGAGGGCAAATGCTAGTGTATAATACAAGTAACTTACAATTCCCTGTTATTCCTTGTCCAAATCGTGATCAAATTTTGAAAAAGTTTTAATATAATCTAAGAAAAGAAATATAATTTATAATTTAAGAAAAGGCACGAAAGAAAAATATCATCAACTTAGTTTAGTCATGTGTGATGAGTTTTGTCAGCGCTTGACAGTCTCTCAACGTTGTTGTATATCGTTTACATATCTTAAACATAATTTGTATTTAAATTGAAATTATGAATGTCCTATTTGCTCTAGAATGGTTTTTGTTTTAAGTGAATTTATTCTGTTTTCTTAACGTGTATTCAGAATTTGTTTACGTTTAACATCTGTTGAAGTGCCATTGCTTGCAGTTTATTATACCGAGAATCTGATACATTTCCTATACTGTTACTATGTAATTTTGTTCAGGGATAGCAAGCTGCGTTTCCAATTCTGTAACCACAAATTATACTGCAAATATTTATTTGAAATCAACAGTGAGTCACAGTTCTGATTTTTAATTTTCTGTGATTTTCGGAATTGACCTCTATTTGATGAGGTTTCCCTAAATGAATACTATATATGTATCTTCATACAATTGCCATTAATTGCATCAATTTCACGTCAAATTCAAATATCTTTGAGTTTAATGCCTAATTGCTTAATTTTTGGGCATAACGCGATTAACAGCTAAAGAATTATGTGACTACACGTAATGCGTCTGTCATAAGTTATCTTAAAGCGTCTGTAACATAATAAACATTAGTAAATCCTCTGATGTCGATACAATCAGAAATAAGCATCTGCATTTTTATCGGAAAATTCATGGAATGTTTGATTTCTCATAATACTTCTTGATCCTCGCGTGATAATCTATCGTTACCGCATACAAGTGTGTAATCAGTGTTTTTCTTTTTCTTGCAGGTAAATATTCATTGTCTATAACGTGCGAGACACGCATTGTATTAACAGGTATTTAAAAAACTCATCCGCATTCTTTATGATACTTATAATATGTTTATTTACTGATTAAACTACTGGTATTGTACACATTCAATAAATGACGTTGTTAGGCTTATTATATGTTTATATATAATATGTAATTTATATGTGACATTTAAAAAAGAGTTACAAAAAAAATCCTGTAGCATTCAGTATAAGAATACTGAACTGCTAAGTAAGTTGCTAAGTCTCAAGTGCTCCAGGCCCGCGCACTTCGGATCTTTCAAAATTGCAATCTATTAATAATTAAATATTTATTAGTATTTTTAATTTTTGATTTGTATCAATAATTTACAAAAAAAATATATAAGTATTATATCCATTGTATAGTACCCATTGTACAAGCTCTGCTTAGTTTGGGACTAGATGGTGCTGTGTAAAAATTCAAAGAATATTTATTTATTTTAATATCACTCGCTTTTTCTTCCATCTTGTTTGAAAGAAAATTATGTTTGGGAACTCGTAAGCTTTAGAATTTTTTGTGATGAAAGGCGCTCGGGTCTGAATCTGAGAGGAGACCCGTACCTAGCAGTGGGTCACTCTTTGTGGATGTATGGTTGAAAATCTTGACGGTATGTCGGAAGTGCTATGAAAATATTCATGAAAGTTAGGCGACTATAATTGGTCCTAGACTCTAGGTACTTAAAGTAAAATTAATTAAATGGTTTAAGAATTAAGAAAGAAAGGTTTATTATAACAACCGCAACATAACACACGCACGACACGTCAGGATTCCTTAAAGAAATCGCAAATCGCGATGAAGTCGTGTATTTTTTATTTTAAGTTAAAATTTTGTCCGTTTGCGTTTACGTTAGTGTAATAACACAAATATAATCGAATAATACATCATCTTGTACGATGTAACTATTTCGCAAGGCAAACTGTTAGTTTATCTTTACATTAAGTGGGACGCGACGGGAGCGAGTTGCTAGCTACTGTTAATTATAATTATGATATTTTTTACTCGCTTCAACGTGTAAATGCTTCAAATCCCTTAATTGCAGGTTTATATATCAAAAATGAGACAATCTATTATTCTAGATGGCAACAAAATCTACATTGCACACACATTGATTTGTTGGGAAGAAATAAGACAAAGATACCAATATGTAACTACTATCCGCTGTTCCACCATGGGCTTATAAAAATGCATAGATCTAATAAATAACAAAGTAAAGCTTTAATATGCGCCGGTGACGCAGGAGTTGACACACTTCGCAGCATAAGGAAAAGTGCGATGAAACCTAGATATAGTAATGTACCATAGATATGAAGATTCAACTTTTTTACAAGAATATTCAATTAAACAAAGTAAACGTGTTAAGTGGTTAAGGCGAAACTCCAATATATGTTTGATTACATCAAACAAATTATTTGCCCCTCACTAGGCATTTCTCCTGTATCATGTACAAACATACAAGACCCGAAAGAACTACCCATAGCTCATACAATTATTTGTTCCGTGCGGGGATCGAACCCACAACACGTAGCGTAGAAGAAGTAAAAATGACAAAAGAATGATTATAAAAGAGGAAATCAGGAAATAATTATAAAGGAGGAATGGCGGCGTTAAAGATTATGAGATCATGCGAAAATTATTTTTTTTAGCGTAGCGTGAAGCTCATCCACATACCTTAGAACCACTCTGGTCTCATACTGTGCGATTCTAGAGGAATTTCCTCCCATGAACACTCAGGTTGTGGAATCAGCTCCTCGCCGAGGTTTTCCCAAAGGTCTACGGCATGGGATTCTTCAAAAAGGGGGTGTAAAGATTTTTACAAGGTCGGCAACGCGCTAGTGATACCCCTGGTGTTGCAAGCGTCCATAGTCTACGGTAACTGCTTACCATGGCTTATGGTTGAGCTTCACAATGACTGATGCATGCTTGCCGTCAGTTATGACTGGTCTATGGTTATAGATACTATCTATACCTGCTATGGTTCTTTCCTCAAAAGGCCATTTCAGACATTGCCCTGCATTGTCCCACTCACATTATTTGCATTATTTTATGTCTGGAGACCATAATTCTCTGAGTTTGTTTCGGTGTTTCTTCTCAGAGGTCGTCAGTTAGGAAATGCCGAAGCCACCTAAAAATAAGCCATTGACTTGTAAAAGTGTCTCTCAAAATCTACTTACAGAAATAAATATCATTTTATTTCATTATTTCATTTCATCAGGCGGGCCATATGCATGTATGCCACCTTTGTGCAAAAAAAATAAGTTCCACCAAGCGAAGGACTCCACCTTAACTAGATAGCTACTAATGCATTTCTTCATTATCTTGTTCACTATCAATTGGCATAATTCAGAATACTGTCTGATACTGTATAATCGGTCGTCTTGTATCATGATAACGTATCAATATTCAAAAAATATTTTCAATACAACACTAATTCTGGCACAAGACTCGGTCTGTCCGTAACCAATATAGTTTGACTAACTGTTGCCCTGGTTTCACTCGCATCTGAAACGACTTAAGAGTCAAAAGATAGCCTATGTCCTTCTCTAAGGTCTATTAAGGGTAATATGTTCTCTTAACCCCACCACAATATATTAGGATTCATCATAAGTGTCAACCATCTTCCTAGCAAATTACTCATAATAGTCCCATCAAAATTTCTTTTATGACACGCTTGAATGTGATCTGTACTTAAAAGTAGGTAACTGGGTAGAACATTACGTGCATACAAGATAAGAGCGTTATCATTCGCCTACTAGATACACGATAGGATTGCGTCTGTGCCGCTCTAGGATTGCAACATAACTAGGAATTTTGTGTATGTACGGATTAGATATGGGACTGGTTTCCGTATTCGGATTTTGAATATTCGTAATGGCACTGGCAGTTAGGAGTTTTTTGTGCGGATATCTGCGTTTTGGCCAGTGTGAAATTTAAACATTTATATTTGGAATACATGTTTTTTTTTTCAAATAATATAGCTCATGGACAGTCTTTCCATTGATGTAAAGAACTCAAATAATTATGTTTCCCTCGTATATAGATCCATCATAAAAAAAAAAAACTTTTTTTTATTTGTAAGCAGCCTCAATATTGTGCAACAACTTCGATGATTAGATCTTTACGGAATTTAACCTACTTACTGTTAAAGTCAATATTTTTAGATCATACCTATTAAAAATCTGCTAAGCTCGAAGAGCAGTTTAATATAATATGTTGTAGAGATAAACGGTAATAGTCCTGTTATCTTAAGCATTGAGATAGTAATTATAATATGCAAATGAAACAGACACACTCACTCTAGGAGATTAATAATCGGACTAAGTAGACCAGCGAATTACTGCACGCGAATATATTCGCGTGCAGTAATTCGCTGGAAGTATAGTCCTAAGAGAAAGGGAAAGTACAATTAAGCTAAAACTGATTTCCCAGAAACAAATAAAGTCAAGAATTCTGTAAAAGAAAACAGAGAAGGGTGTAATTCACCAGTAAGTGGGTCCCATGTAATGAGGGACGAGTTTATTGCCATTAATCAGGTAGGAATTCTAATTTTAAGCTACAGCGAATTTCATTTAAAAAAAGAACATTACGCATCTCTTAGAGAGATGAGATGACAATAAATAAAAAAAAACTGAGAATTATGCGTATATTAGACATTGGATTAACATTACTTTTTTCGGATTTTATCGCTGTTTATGATATTTGATTCCCGACGTTTCAGATCCTTTTCAGCTTCCATGGTTTTATCTTAGCATCATGGAATTAAATAATATCAATATAACGCGATAAAATCCGTTAAAAGTAGTTTTATTCCTAGAACCTCTGCTCAACTTTGAAACTGATCCCAAGACGGAAGCCAGCACGAATTTAATGCATGCTTTATAGATAAAGTCGGACAACGCTATCTACATTTGTTAGCTAGAAACTTCAAACAATTGACAATGTCAATGTTCCTATAATCAGAATAGCCTTGAGCGTCTGTATCGATAGATTGGTTCGGTACTGGCGGAGTCTACGGTATTGTGTCGGCCCGGTATTGGCGCATTGAATTGCAATGAGATAATATAGCATTTTAATTTAGACGTGAATTAAAAGGTTTCAAGGACAAATGCATTATTGTATCCTGTTTTTTGTTCAACTAGCAGGTCCGGCAAGTTGTCCTGTAAATTAAAAAATCTGCTGTCAAAGGATAATGCACACAGCGCCATTTGCTGGCATTATCAGACACGTTTATTTGCCGTGTTTTGCCTGCAGTTTCACTCAGGCCAACCCGTTCTCAATAAAAATATATGAAGAAGCAAATATTCCTCAATAAACTCTTGAGACCGTATCAAAACTTGTTAAAGTCATCATTTTAGGCTATTCATGTGTAGAGCGGCATCCCTCTCTCTCAATCGTAATAACACGTTGTGGTTTGGCTAGGGCCGTCTTAGGCCATCCAGGAGGCCCTGGGGCATAACAGTGTTTGGGGCACGTTCAAGAAGAAAAAAATTTGAATAATTGTGTGATTCTTTTTATACCCCCCACCTCCTCATGAAAAAGACGGACCTAGGCACGGCCTCTAGTTAATGATAAGTGAATAAAACCTAAAGTTATCGACATAGCTCAAAGGATTTGCAAGCTGAAGTGGCAATGGGCCAGTCACATCTGCCGGAGAACTGACAAACGCTGGGGCAAACGAGTTCTTGAGCGGAGACCGCGACGAGGAAAACGTAGTGTAGGGCGCCCGCCCGCCAGGTGGAGTGACGACTTGCGGAAGGCAGCTGGCACTGACTGGATGAGGATGAGGCAGTGGACGAATATAGGCTGATGATGATGATGATGACGATGAAATGAAACCTTCGACTTAATGGTCTTGATGGACGTGACCCGCAAGTGTATTAGATCGAGACAACAATTGGGATATCGCCAATTCCAAAACCTAATTCAAATAAATATAGGTACCGTTATTTGCAACAGTATTTCTAGCCAAGACCACACACACGGTTAAAGTAATAAACATTATTTAAAGAAAAAAATGTGAATCGTCATAAAACATGTCAATGCCGCTCATAGAAACCTCTTAATTAGATAATTTAACATTCCACAAACTTATAATTATTTTTTTCCGACAACACAGTGATTATTATCGTTTTAAATATAAACTATGTCTGTTTGTCACTTCTTTACAATATTTACGGCGAATTACTAAATTAATTTTGATTAAACTTAGCACAGAGATTCAAAGATCGAAACAATATATGGCGAATTAGTTACTTTTCATTATGCACATAAAGGATTTTTTTCGTATCCATTTAATTAAAATAGACATCATATTTTGTTATAAAAATATTTATTTAAGACTAGAACAAAATAAATTTATTAACTATTATGGTGAGAGAACACGTAAATATCTAGTACCAAGGTTGTGTAATAAATACCCGTTGTTAAGAGATGGTGAGAAAATTAAATGTAAAATGAAACTGAAAAGAGTTATTAAGGAACATAAGACGTCTTAATCACTTTTTTTTAGATATTAAAATAATATGATGTGTGTATTAGGTAGTGTTAGTTTAAAATTGTAAAAGAGCAGAACGCCTACAAACTGCTTTAGCAGTTTGGCGATGAAAAGTTTGTGAATATGTATTACTTAACTATGTATATGATAAGTAAAAAAAAATTAAAGTAACATTTTTTTATATAAGTAAAGAAATAGTGACCTAACAGGCAGCATCGGGAATTGGGTCCAAGCTAGCTATAATTTTAAATATAGAACATAGAATATACAATAATTACTTACTAGATAATTTTGCTTCATTCCTTGGTAAATAGGTATTTAAACATCGTCATTGGCGAGCAAAAGCTAATGTAAAAATCAAAACTAATTATGTCCAAATATGGATACACTATAATTCTCCAAGTAATAATTATGTAAGTGGCGGTAATTATGCAAACGATAGAGAGATGATAGAACAGTGCTCTTAATCACAGTAGGTACCGCCCACTTACACCACTATTTATGGAACTTTAGAATAGATGGTTGACCAGGGGTTTTGTATAATACGCTAGAGGTCTTGTGTTCGATTCCTAGGTCGAGCAGTGCTATTGTGTTTTTCTATGAAATTCTCCGTAGTATTTTATAAATTTTCGTGTCGGGTTAATGGAAATAAACTCGACCTCTATTGCACGTGTGTAAACATACCGGCGAACTTCTGGTAGAAAGTTCCAATAACATTTTGCAAGACCTAGGAATCGAACCCAGGACCTCCAGCGCAGCACTCGCATTTAGGACCACTGGACTACTAAGACAGTTTTGTTATTTACCTACACAGCAATTGCTCCATGTAAATAGCTTCAAACCCAAGTATCTTATATATATTATACCACGTGGGAGAGCTATGCTTCGGCACGAATGGGCTGGCTCGACCGGAGTGATACCACGGCCTCACAGAAAACCGGCGTGAAACAACGCTTGCGTTGTGTTTCGCCGAGTGAGTGGAGGTTACCGGAGGCCCAAACCCTTTTAAAAGCGGGCAGCGCACTTGCGACTCCTCTGGTGTTGCAGGTGTCCATGGGCGGCGGTTATCACTTACCATCAGGTGATCCATTTGCTCGTTTGCCCCCCTATCACATAAAAAAAAAACTTAATTATAACAATCAAGTAGTTGAAGGCATAGTTATAGTATACCATTTGTTTTTATATGTTTTAAACGCTAAAAACGCGTACATAGTTAAGTTTGTAACAAATATCGTAATTTGTTCGTTGACTATAACGAACAAACAGTTCGATGCGTGATGTGAAAAATCGATTTCCTTATCAACATTTATCGGCGTTGCTATGAAAAACAATCGATTGGAAACTGGAACACATTCCCACTTATTTATAGATACGATTGCTGATTCGTCGTCGCTAGGATCCGAAATTATACTACTACTTATGTATAAACTGCGATCGTGGTATCTTTTAGGTCTGAAGTAACTTGGATGTGTGCTTTGTTAATGGAAATAGACTCGCCTCTCTTTGTCATACGACAGGGGGCAAACGAGCAGACGCTTCGACTGAAGATAAGCGATTACCGCCACCCATCGACACTCGCAACACCAAAGGAATTACCAGTACCTACGCCTTTTAAAGCCGTACACTCCTTTCTTGAAGATTTGAAGGTCGTATTGGTCTCTAGATTATAATTTTTATTACCTCCCACAAATCAAAGCTAAAAAGCAATACATTCCCAGGAATTCCCAGACTTGTTTATGTTGAGACCTTTTTTTTCTAGTACGGAAAATCCTCATTGATCGTCCGCCCCTTAGGGGGCAGCGGGGTATGTCGGACTTGTACCGACTAAAAACCGTTCTTGCCTTCTCTTGCCCTATATCC
Source organism: Acronicta leporina (assembly GCA_947256265.1). Taxonomy (NCBI): domain Eukaryota; kingdom Metazoa; phylum Arthropoda; class Insecta; order Lepidoptera; family Noctuidae; genus Acronicta; species Acronicta leporina. Next base: position 2,322,033 of record OX366517.1, on the reverse strand, counting down.
ACGTTAATGGGATCCGTGATATGCACCCCGGCCGTGACAAAGACTTGTTTAGACCTACGTCAGGTCCATTCACTATCTCGGTTCATCATTCATTCACGACATCGCCTGTCTCGCGTATCTCTGTCTCCGACATATATTTCATTCATCACTGACTCCGCACGTCTCGTTAGCGTATAGAGGTCAGCTACGATACCACGTGTGAATTACTAGAACGCAAATATTAGTATGTAGTATGTATGTTAGTTCGTCATAATAGTTTGTTAATATAATGGTGGTGTTGTTTTATGGGGGGGGGGGGGCAACGAGCTGATGGATGGCCTGATGGTAAGCGATGAGCGCATTCCACGGACACCCGCAAAACAGGCGGAGTCAAGTGTTTGGGCCTCTGGTATCGTCACTCACTCGGCGAAACACAACATAGGTGTTGTTTCACGCCGGTTTTCTGTGAGGCCGCCACTATCACTCCGATCAAGCCGGCCCATTCGTGTTGAAGCATGGCTCTCCTATATTAGCGATTAAGTTGCACATCGCACTAAATACGCCTATGCGCATACCGGCCTATGCGCATGTCAGAAATCAGTACTATCCCTGCCTCTTTCTTACGTTATCATTAGAAAGGGGTTGACATTTACAGATAGTAAATTAGAAGAATAAGTTTGACGGCGCGTATGGCGTACCGGCTAAGCATTTTATTTTCGCGCCACATGTTGTGGGTTCGATCCCCACACGGAGCAAATATTTGTATGACCTACAGGTAGCTGTTCCGTGTCTGGGTTTTGGTTTATGTGAGAATTTCTGTTTGTAAAAGCACCCACGAGACAGGAAAAACCCTGGTGTTAGCCAACATTTTCTTATAAAAAAGGTCTATGTAATTTTTACCATGTAGTTTCTTGCCGGATTCTTCTCCATAGGATCAACTTTTTGGAACCGTGCAGCTAGAATCATAACGTTTCAGAAACGCTTTTAAAAGCTTAATTGAAATAAAAACTTTTGAACTTGAACTTAAGAGGAAATAGTCGTGTACTTTACAATAGTAAATTCCTTTTTGAAACAGCAGTGCCATCTATTCAGTGGGCGCTGAACTGCTGATCTATCGTTTCCGGCCGCAATCCAATCTGTAGGCGGTGGTGGTGTCCACTTCCCACGCTACCGCCACCTACTACGTAGTATCCACCTTTTTCCTGAGATCCGTGAGGATTTCTCGTACCTATAAAAAGATGGGTGACAGCGACTATGTGACAAAGCTAAAGATTAGACTTTGAGGCGTTCACTGAAAGAGCCAAAGATTAGATTACGGCGTTCACTAAAAGAGACGAACCGGAAAACAAAGTCTTATACGGCCTCCAACGAGATGAACTCACGACCTGTAAAGTTGTATGCAAGATTGCAGGCGGCATATAACTGGACTGGAAAATTATGACGATATGCAGCTTACCCCTTACCCTTGATCACAGTAATTGTTACTTAACCGCCGGGGAATACTGTATTTCGATCCACGTATTATGCTAAGGAGTAGAGCGTGATATCAGTTAATACACTCGTAATATTATAACCACGTGCGCACGAGTGTTTTGAATCAATATATCATTTGAAATCGAAATTGACGTCGGACGTGGCCGTTACTTAATTCATAAAACTTGTTAATATTTTTAAATAATATTCTTCTAAGAAAGCTAGGAAAATGATTGATATGGTGTCAAATTACACGTGAAAGAATTTCACTAATATTGTTGGTGCAACATTTTGTAGATTTATAAATGCACTTATTAATTGAAAAAGGTCCTATATTTTGGGTCAAAGACATTGACAAGTGATGAATTTAGGTTCACGTGTAGGGATGGCTTAGAATACTAAGTATTAAATTACTAATTTTATTAGTCTAGTCATTATCAACCTATTTCCTGACTTACTGCTGGGAGAGGGTCAGGCTATAATCTGCCGCGCTGGTCTAAATTGGATTGGTAGCCTTCTAACGCCCTTGAATAATTCTCTCAGGCATGCAGGATTCGCACTTCGTATTCTTTTACTGTTTAAACGAGTGACTACTCATTTTACATAAACGAGAGAAATAATTCAGATCTCCACGATATTATTCTCCCTTGCCGTTTCTACTTTCGGACGACCAGCAGCACAAAAAAGCATCCAGAAGCAAGCATTCATGGTGCATATTCCTAAAACCCTTCTTCTTTCTGAGTTTTCTTTCCCATAGGTATATAAAATTCCACGCATATTTCTAGAGGATAAAACAAGAACAATTAGCGTAGCAACAATTAAAACAGCAATTAACACGAGTAGATAAACTTAATAAACACTAATAAAGATATTGTAGTGTTTTGGTTATCATTGCATAGCAGTGCCGGTGATAAGAACATGTTAAGGCGAGACTACATACACAGCCGCTATTATGACCAATAGGTACAAACTTAAGTATAATTAGGGCGGCATGCGACACGGTTATAAACTAAACACCATGACTGTTTCTGGACTTAAGAAATATGTCTGCCTTTTTGTATTTTTCATGCTAAGATTATAAAGTTATTTAGTGAAAGAAAAATTCGACTCGCAGGCAGGATTCGAACCTTTGTTTTCTGGTTAGGTACACCAGACCAGAGTCCCACCTGCCATGTCGAAATTTGCCTCCACATTCTGAACTTACGTCTTAAAGGTGACGCCAGTAGCATCTATAGAAGATGCAGGTTCGAATCTTGACTGCGAGTCTATTTTTTCCTTCACTATATATGTCTGTTTATACTTTTCAGTTGTTTTTTTTCGTAATCTGGTTTTAGTTTTATGCTTTCATTTTTTATTTTTTTTCTATATATCAACCAACTGCCTATTTTTTGTATTTTAATTTTATTTTTTTATTTTCAGGTAAGGATCAGCTGAATTCAATAATCAGGTAACACTGTTCACATAATGATAACTATCAATTAAAAACCCCAGAAATGTTATTCAGAATATAAACAAATCTCTTTTCTCCAGAACAACAAAACTAATTCTTATCACAAACGAATCTCAAATTACTGCAATTTGATTAGCACTAAACTAGTCACGTGCGTCTCTTTGTAATTTATCTGTAATCGTAATCGAATCTAATCGAATTAATTCTACCGTGTTGTCAGCTAACCCCCTGCCGCTATGTTTTAAAACCCGAAAAACTTCTTATCTCGTGATATTTTTTCGGATGACTTCGAAACCCCTTTTGACAAAGACAAAGACAATATTTATTTTCGGAAATTTAATACTTTGAATATGTCTTGTTAGTCTATGGCAGATTTTATAATTCGAATGAAATTCAAGTTTGGAATGTGCAACCAACTCCTTAGCACCGTGTTTCGCAATCTGTGGGTCGCGAAGTCGTGTTTTATATGGGGTCACGCTCACGCTGTCAAGTAAAACAAAAAGCAAGGATTATGGGAACATAGTTATATTATGGACCTGGGGACTGCCGGATTTTTTTTACTTGTAAAGGGGTCGCGTGTTCATGAACTTTGAAAAACACAGCTTTAGATAAATAAACATTTAACTTCCTACGTATAGATTTAAGTGGAGTCCAATTAAGACCGTCCATAAACTGTCATTGTCTATTGTGTATTATGGCCCGTCGTCCGAAACTCATAAAACGGAATTGCGTTAAAGCATGCCTATCAAACGTAATATAAACGTGACATAATAATTCATTACCACATCCAATAATACATTACAACTGCCTCATAAGTCTAGTAGTTGTACGCGTGACTGCTACGATACAGGTCATAAGTTTGATACCCATAACGGGCCAAATTTTATTGAGTAGCAGCTCGGAGTATAGATTATTCCGGTAATGGCAAGTGTGATTTTTACAGGGTCAGAAAATCGCGATAGACATTCTTAGAAAGTCACATATCTTATCAATTTTTCACCACTATGCAACTGTTTGTTGATAAGACTCAATAAATATTATATTTGCAGTTTTTTTTTCTTTCTGTTAATGACAAAAACCTAAGTTCAAGCCTTAAGCATAAGTTTCGACTTCGGCTTCCTTAGACACTTATTTACAGCAAATTAGTTTTAGGACCAATTTAACAATAACTTTTCCTTCACTAAAATAACTTTATTTATTATTTATTTAATAGACATGCCAGCAATTATTACACACAACGATTAATCACACTTATGAAAACAATAAGGTCTAGGCCTGTGTGCATTATTACCTTTACAGGTATATGCATATGCATTTTATATGCATTTCTAAAACATAATAAAAAACTAACAAGGTAATTGGGAATTAATTATTTAAATAACTTAGACTAATATAACTATCTGGGATGGTCGATATAAGTTTCAGAGCAATGTTTTATTCGGGTTGATGTTTTTTTTTAAAGCTTACTAGCAATGTGGGACGCCCATTACTAGTATTCTTGTTAACCCCTCGTGCTAAGCTAAATGCTTGTGTTACGAGTGGGTTCACGTCGGTAGTGCAATGGGTGGGTTTCGAACCGGCAACCACATGATTGCAAGTCCGACGCCCTAGCCTAATGGCTAGCGCCGCTTACGTTAGTCCCATGTTATAAGCCTCTTATTAGGTATAACATGGGACTTAAAACTTAAGAAATGAAAATAAAAATACTTATTATGGATTTTATTTAAATTTTTATATTAATTCTAAAGTAATTCCCGACGTTTCAGATCCTTTGAAACTTTAAAGTATCCGGTCACGGATAAACTGGATACCCTAAAGGATCCGATACGTGGTCTAAACCTAAAAAAACAGCGGAAAAGTGTTGGTGTATTATTAGTAGTGACCTTGCTCCACATTATACAGCTTGTATAAAAATTATCCGACGAATAAAGCTCTTAGAGTTCACTAATAACTAATATGCATCATTATAAACACAGTGGACAGCTTTTGCCAACATTTCAACGCAACATAATTATCAGCAGCTGCGGTCTGGTGCGAAAAATTGCACAGAATATTTTTGCATCAACACAGTGCATAGTGGGGTGTCTAGCAGAATTTAGACATAGTAATTTATATTTTTTTTATATAAACTAAAGACCCATGAACATATTTATCTTATTTCCGAATTGATCATCTTCAACAAAGCGAAAAGTATACGGCTCTATCACGATTTATTTTGAACGTTTTGAGATTCTATATTTCTTAAAAAATTACAATAGTAAAAAATATTCGCGATGATTTAAAAAAAATGTATTATATAATTTTCTTTAGAACTGTTATTTAAATATTGATTGATTGATTAGCGTTGTCTGTTGCAATGCTGGGCATGGGCAAAGGCCAGCCCCAATGTCTCTATCTATGACGATCTTGTGCTATTTGGACCCAACCTCCATTAAAGGTATCAAAAGCATCACACAATCTATTTTTTGGCCTGCTACTACTCCGCCTACCTGTATCAGGGATCGCATGCCTTCATATTTTGAATTTACGTCTTAAAGGTAACATCAGAGTCAAATTTTGAGCTAGCGGGTGGAACTTATTATATTCAACCAGAAGACGCATCGAATCGAATTCCAGCCGCAGTCGAATTTTTCAAAAATTCCAAAAAAATAAAAAAGATGTAAGTAATAAACAATAAATTTGAAGAATAATTTTGAAGCGTTGGTAGCCTAATGGCTAGGGCGTCGGACTTGCGATCATGTGGTTGCCGATTCGAACCCCACCCATTGCACTACCGACGTGAACCCACTCGTAACACAAGCATTTTAGCTTAGCACGAGGGGTTAACAAGAATACTAGTAATGTGTGACCCACATTGCGAGCAAGCTTTTATTAAAGAAAAAAAAATTGAATTATATTTTTGTCCAGTTGCCTTATTCTTGAATGACTGTGCATTGAACAAAAGCTAGTTGTTATCGGTGCATCGCTGGCAGAGACACTGACCCATATATACACTGGCTTTCACCACCGTACTGGTTTTACTTGCCTGTAGCATTTCACACTTATATTGCAAACCCAAGTAGCTTTATAGCGGTAAAGATTAACCAGTTTATTTTATCTATTGTTTCAATTTCGCGAATTGTACGAAATGAAAATTATATAGGTAGGTACTAAGTTCTGAGACTTACGCGAATATTGGACATTTGACTTAATGAAACTTGGTTTTATGTGAATGTAATTATGTAAATGATATTGGTACCTAGGATTTTCTTCTGAATATGCTATATTTTGGGTATAATAACGTATGATAATGCCTGTATTCTCCGAAGGGTTAGGCACAGGCGTACTAATGTACACCCACAGTTCGCTGGTATGTTTAGGTAATATGTAAAACGGGGCGGGCCTATTGCCATTAACCGGGCACAAACTCCAAACTCCGAGAATTTCTTGGAAAAACCCAATAACACTGCCCGACTTGGGAATCGTACCCAGGGCCTCTAGCGTAGTAGTTGGGTTCAAGACCACTAGGCTAATAAGGCAATTAGTAAGGTTTGTTCTGAAAATTGGTAAAGCGAAACAACACGATGATGAAATTGTTGCAACAGTTTTTTATACAATGTGTTTAAAACAACACAGCGACAAAGACTAATGCGTTATGCAATATTTTGCATGTTTATTTGAAAACCTTGGCTGCAGTCACTATTAGCAGAACATTATGCTATTTTGACACCGGAAATGTACCAAGCTCCAAGGAAAAATGACAAATGACGCTGATCTAAGTGCACGTAGGCGCGCGGTCGGTGGGTCAAACCGTCTGCACCCACGCGTTTCTTTGTAGACGGCCCGCCGAGACTTTGTTCACGTATGGTTTCCCAATTATGGAACCATTTTTCGGAGATTGATGGCTTTGGGGATGTGATATGGTGAGTAATAGAGTATCGTTATGCTTAGATCTAGAAAACCGCCTTATTAACTAAAAGATTTTATAGAACAACTAGCTTCCACCCGCGATTTCGATATATAGCCTATAGCCTTCCTCAAAAAATGGGCTATCTAACACTGAAAGAATTTTTCAAATCGAACCAGTAGTTCCTGAGATTAAGCAAACAAACAAACTCTTCAGCTTTATATATTAGTATTGATTTATTAAGAATGTCAGCGAAAGCGTTAACTCGAGATAAGTATCTGATGGTTTTTTTTTTTTTAATATTACCCACCTTTTAGTAAACCGAAGTAGCGATATACCCAAAAATGGCAGGCTCGAGAAGAGAGAAGACGAGTCTCAAGAAAAAGCGTTACGAATAGAAGAAAAATAAAACTAGTTTACGTTTTCACTTTCACTGATAAACTCTGACGTGACAGCTCCGAGCTTCGTAAGCAAAAGTAAACATTAAAAAAAAGAAAAAAAACGCTTACGTCCGCATCATTCCGAAAATAAAATCGCAACGAACGTGAACGCTCAAAAGTGAAGTGTTTGTTTACAAGGAATGCGTTACCACATTCCAAAATTAAATTTCAAATAAAGTATCGTAGTTGCCAGTGCTAATATTATCGTTTCCTCGAAAACGTTATGCAAGGATTACATACTTACCTATTTGTAAAAATACTCTTGTTTATAGTATGAATAAGTACTATTGCAACTTTGTAAAATGAAATATTTTAAGTGGTTAGCAACACTGCTGTTGTCCTTGACTCGTGTAACATATTAATATCCGATGTTATGATTGGCTTACAAAAGAATCTCTGTATTTATTACTGTAATAAATATTAATGAACAAAAACGGTTTGTTGCTCTGAGTCATACTCATACATAACACGATAAAAAAAATTCATTGCAATGTATCGATAAACTGAAGAATAGCACTTGTTCTTTAGGTACTCAGAATTTACGGTACTATATTTTTACTACAGCTGTATTTATTGCGGTATTATGTAATAATACTTACATATTATAATTCCGTTGCATTGGCAGCGAGTCTTGGCCTTCAGCTCAAATATTCATTCTTCGCTTCACACTATCCTTCTTTATCATTGCCTTCTGGAAATATAAAAAAAAACCCTTAAGTATAATTCAAGTAAATACACACTTTAAAATGGTATTCTTGTAAACGAAATTGCTAAATACGATATTATAATGTACTGTGAAATAGTAAATGAATGTAGATGAAACAAAAGTGGTATGCCAGGATCGTAAGGAAATCTATAGTTTCTGCCAACCCCAATGGGAGACAGGTGTGAAAATATGTATGTGAAATAGAGCGCAGTAACGCCCATGAGCTTAGAGCTCCTTCTCCAAACTTGAGCAATCACCTGATGATATACAAAAGAATAATATCAATGTGGAAAGGAAAGGAGAAGGAGACCAAGAAAGGATGAAAAGCAAAGGTTACGACTGACATGAATTAAAGGAAAGGATATGCTGTGCCGGCCATCAATATATTGGGAGCTGTGCATGATGATGATGATAATGAACCATTTGATGATGTAATATACATGTACTGTAACATCTTTCATGCAATTTTTCATTGATAAAACAAACTAAGTTGGTTCAAAGTATTTCGAAGCCGTCAAATCCAACTTTATATATTACGACATGTATTGTTTAAATGCCTTTGGGAATTTACAACCAACACAACTTCCGAATCCTCACAGAATACCACCGTGAAACAACGCTTGCGTTGTGTTTCGCCGAGTGAGTGAGGTTACCGGAGGCCTAAACCCTCTTAAGAAGTTAACGCACTTGCGACTTCTCTAGTGTTGCATGTATCCATGGGCGGCAGTAATCGCTTACCATCAAGCGATCCGTCTGATGGGAGTACATTTCGCAATTCTTACTCATCTCCTTTCCCCCACTTTCCTAGTTTCACATCAAACGCCTAATGCATCTAATCTCCCCTTGAAAGCATTTAGCGTACTATGGCAATATTTACTGTTCAATTAAGTGATGCTTCGATATTTTTGATATCAAGGGAAAACACTGAATCACCTATTGATTTCGCCAGCGCAAATCAGAAAGGGCGAATGGTTGTCGCCAATCGAAATGGGATATTGTATTATTAGATTTCAACGGTTGTACCGAAAGCAAAAATATGAATGCATTGTAGTCTGGATTGTAATAGGCAGCAAGCTTGATTTGTTAGTTCATACAACAAAACACATTAGCGCCAGGTCAACAAAAAAATAAACTGAACGATTCCTGGTGTAATTTTCAGGAACTATTACTGCTAATCAATTAATGTAAATAAATATATACATTACAAATTTGCATACATTAATAGATCATGCCTTTATTTACAAAGGAATAGGCAGATAAATATTAATTAACTATATAAATAATAAATAATACATAAATAATAAAATACGTAAGTATAATGAAAATATTTAACAATGAAATTTAAAAACACTATGATTTATATGTTGATGTTGATGGCTAATTCATTTTTGTTGGACCAGAGATAATGTCATCAGTATATCAAGTTAGTCAGCTGTCTGTCAAGGTTTCAGTTCGTCAATTACTGGAGATAAATATCTCAATTTCCCATAGCAAAGCTGATATTGCGACGTGACGCTTAAAATTCCAGACCTGCCCTTTGTGTCTGTTAGAATGTAACACGCGTTTACGATAAATGCTAGGATAAGAATATTAATGTTTACGGTTTTCTTAGAACTCTTTAGTAGTTGCGTTAAAAGTCTACTTTATGTCGGTCGAGGATTACGTAAGCACTGGCTTAGGTTTTTTAGATAAGTAGCACAGTTACGATCTAGTGTATATTAAGGCTGTTAGACACTGCACCAAGTCCGATAATTTTTTTTTTGTTTATGTCGGCCAACCAACAAACGAGCCACCTGATAAGTAAGCTGTATGTAGTGAGTAGTCATCGCCAGCAATGGACACTTACAATATTAGAGGAGCTTCTAATGCGTAGCCCAGCCTTAAGAGCTTCTACGGACTGTGGACTGCCAAAGCCCCAGTCACCGAGCAGAACTGGCTCTCCGGCACAAAACATACACTAAGGTGCATATATAGTAAAAGTGATCGCGAGCCGGTCAAACCTCATGAGCAATTCATAGAATTAGATGTAAGTTGACCAAGCAACTTACATCTAATTCTATGTTTTTTTTTTCTGGTTGAAAAAGAATGGAGTACCTCGTTTTCCGAATTGAAGTCTCCTTTTTTCAATCTTTAGTGTTTGTTCTTGCAATTTTCTGTATACCTATTTAGTAGTCTCTCCCTATCCACTCAAACCTGTAGTTTCGCTTAAAACATTAATACATAGGTAAATATTATGAACTTCTCAATTCAATTCTAAATAAATTCAATTGAGATACAAATGTTCGTTTTAAGGGAATAAGCACACTGCATCATCAAATGTATTTATTTTCGGACCGAAGGACCGGATTTCGAATCAATACAATGTGCAAACGTCCTAATGCCACATTTATGCGATTGTTTTATATGCCCATAAATAAATTATTGTAAATGTTATAGGTTAAGGGCATTAGCTGTCTCGATGTTGTATGAATATACAATTTATGTTTATACTTAAAAGCGAAATACCACTCATTGATTAATTACAAAATCTCAGAGACTATGTTGCATTCCTAGAGTTACTTTAAATTTAGCATGTAGGTTGCTAGTACCTACTAAAAGGACATCCAGGGTATCTACCCTTGATGTCTTTTTACGGATTGGAATAAGAATAGGAATTTTAAAATAAAATGAGTTAGTGACATTTGGGTTTGACTCCCAGGTCGAGCTAAGTGTTAAAGGGTTTTTCTATGAAATTCTCAGATGCAATTTATAGACTCTCCCCTTATTATATGAGACCAAAAACATACCGCAAAACTATGGTTGTATATTAGTACTCACTGGTGTGCTGCCTAACCCATTAAACACTTTGCTCGACCTTGGAATCGAACACAGGGCCTCTACCGTAGAAGTCGCGCTTAGGAACACTAGACTGATGAGCAGTAGTAACGGATAGCTAAAAGAATTTTATCGTTGTATTACACTCGTGTTAAAATATTACAAGTCAATTAGAATAATTCGTATTATTATATTTATTTCAGTCAAGATTCGATTACAACTCCGAATATCATAAAATACAGCCATATAACATAACATAACATACCATCACGCCTGTATTCCCCGAAGGGTTAGGCAGAGGCGTATTAATGTACACCCACAGTTCGCCGGTATGTTTAGGTCCCATGTAATAGGGGGTGAGCCTATTGCCATTAACCGGGCACATATTCCTAACTCCGAGCTGCTACTAGGAATTTCATAGAAAAACCCAATAACACTTTGCTCGACCTGGGAATCGAACCCAAGACCTCTGGCGTAGCAGTCGCGCTCAGGACCACTAGGCTAATGAGGCAGTTATATGTAATGAGCAGACAGCCATATAAATTAGCCAATAAATAATTTTAGAATCTAGTTTGAATATTTGCATATAATAGTTTGCATACTTTGAACTCTTCATTTTTACCATCAGCAGAGTCATCAAAATTCCATATCAATTGTAACTACTGACGGATGCACAATAGCCTAGTAAGTATCTAAAACACGTGGATCAATTTACACAAACAAGTTCAAAGTACGAAGCAATCAGCTAATCTTATTTTGGGCAATGCGGATCGCATTATGCGAGGCATGGAATTTTTTGAAAACGAAAACAAAGTTTTGTTTGAAATATAGATGAAATATGTAGCGTTGAAATATAGATGAAATATGAAGCGTTGAAATATGTAGCGTTGGAATATTGGTCCTTCGATTGTGTAGTCAGCGATATGAGTTTACGCCTCGGAATCTTGTTACAGATTTATGTTTTTTTTTTGCCAAGACTGGGTAACTCACTAACATACAATTAATGGACACAAAAGTGAGGTTCGTAACAAATATTTGTGAAACGTACATATATGCTTCGGGTGGGAATCAACCCCGCGATACGCAGCGCAGTGCAAACAGTAGTACCTTAGCCACTAGGTACGTCAAACGTATCTAAAGTTTTAAAGTCGTTTTATCTTGGGTTGTCGATGTTAAGAATGGTCACCCATCCATACACTGACCGCAAAAGGCATAACTTAACCTTGCAGATCGATTGACCAGATTCATTATTACTTAGCCACAAGCCCCTCCCTAACCAATACACCGCTCGGCTGAACAGATTTGGATGAAATTTGGCACTCATATAACTCATACATAGGATGTTTTTTAACCAGGTTGGACCGGATGAAGTCCAACCAGACAAAATCACAGGCCGAATTCAGTTCAACATAAGTATAAACGTGGGAGAGCCATGCTTCGGCACGAATAGGCCGGCTCGACCGGAGTGATACCACGGCCTCACAGAAAACCAGCGTGAAACAACGCTTGCGTTGTGTTTCGCCGAGTGAGTGAGGTTACCGGAGGCCCAAACCCTTTTAAAAGGCGGGCAACGCACTTGTGACTCCTCTGGTACTGCGGGTGTCCATGGGCGGTGGTTATCGCTTACCATCAGGTGATCCGTATGCTCGCTTGCTCCCCTTATCCATAAAAAATAAAAAAAATATTAAAAGTAAGTGTTAGAAAAAAATATTAAAAGTAAGTATTAAATTATAGTAGTTATATTGTGGGAGACATGAAATTTAAACATACACACACACAGACACTACCATTAATCTGTCTCCAAAGTAATCAATAAAACAATTGCTTATTGGACTGAAACCATCAGATAATTGTGTTTAAACGTCGATTTAATCAAAATGTCTATCTGATTTGTAAAACTGTTAATCTTGTCATACGAAATATTTGTCACGTCATGGTGACTTGTAATGAACAATATGGCCTGCGAGGCGCAGACTTTTGACCTCCGTCACCCAGACAGCTTTTACAAAGTTTTATAAAAATTGATTCATCAATTATTGATTTTTTTTAGCATACGGGGGCAAACGAGCAGACGGTTCGCCTGATGGTAAGCGATTACCCATGGAGTCCGTCTAGCTTTACATTTTATTTTATACCAATTAATTGATTCTTTTAACACTGATAATTATGATTACGCAAAAAAGGCCGAGATCTAAGTTAAATATGGGAGAAAATTACAGCACCGACGATTGATCAGGAAAATTAGTTTTATGAATACCTATGTCATAGTAATAAGCTATCACTGTACTGATGTCTGTCGACGTACGTCAAATCTACACACATATCACACGTCGTGAATACTCCTTTACCTTGTGATCACGCCTTCAAATAATCACTATGGGATATCAGAATACAATCTAAGATCACATTAAACCAAGTAGATCAAGTAGAAGTAATATAACGTTCATGCACTAACCTCTACTACAACACTAACTCTACACTATAAAAATAATTAAGTACTTACCAAAAAGGTCTCAACTGACATTTGGCAACCATAAATAATACCACAACCAACAAAACACATTACATAACACATGTTTTGTATAACAATAATTGCTTATTTAAATACTCATAGATAAAACCACATCCATTTAAGGTTAGATTTAATTCAGACATTGTGTTGCCAGCTTTGGACAGTGAAACCAACCTTAATCCCTATGAAAGTGGTTTTGCAACCAGTATTTTTTAGCTTAGATAAAGAAGATATTGCACATCCAATTTTAATCTATGGGTAGGTACACGTTTTTGCAAATAACTAGTATATTCAAACTAGCTGTTACCCGCGATTTCACGCACATCCTAAAGTAGTTTGAGACAAAAGGTAGCTAGCTATCTATGTCCTTTTGCAAGGTACAATCAATTTATATACGAGAGGTGGCCAAACTTTACTTTTGGGGGCCAGAAAGTTATAGATATTTTAAAAGAGGGCCAGAATCAAAGCAAAAATGCATTTCATTTTGATTGTTTTTAATCATGTTTACATTATACACTTTTGTTTTGGCATGATATCTTCGAAAGCAAGCCTGAGAAAACTCTTCTCGGGCTCTTCAAATTCTGTTCCAATTTTGAATTTATCTGGTAGATAGTGCTTATCCGGAGGTGATAAAACAGGCCCTTAATGTCGTACATTTCAAAGGACCATCGGCGGGCCGGATTAAATACTTTCGCGGGCCTGAGTTGGCATGCGGGCCGTACTTTTCCCATCACTGCTCTATACCAAACTTCATCAAAATTGTCTGAGCGGTTTAGGCAAGATAACGTTACAAAGAAACAGATGGACCGAGCTACTTTTTTAATCTATACTAATATATAAAGCTGAAGAGTGTGTTTGTTTGTTTGTTTGTTCACTTGAACGCGCTAATCTCAGGAACTACTGGTCCGATTTGAAAAATTATTTCAGTGTTAGATAGCCCATTTAGTGAGGAAGGCTATAGGCTATATATCATAACGCTACGCGGACGAAGTCGCGGGCAGAAGCTAGTTTTATTATAAATATGGATACATTTCGTTAATTGAATTGTGTATTTTACTGATTGTATGATGAAAATTGGATAGTAAACGAACAGTTTTAACTGTCAAAAATCTGAATATAAAATATTGCCGCCATAAAACTAAAATATTTTGTTTCTACATTTTACAAAGCGTTTGTCAGAATTTTAATTTCTGCAATCAATCACCGATTTGATGTTCGTTTTAAATTCGGAGCATCATTTATTACGTAGGTAGTTTTTTATTTAAACCGTGAAGCTCTTTTCTTTCTGTAATATGTACGTTAAACGTTAAAGTATGTTTTTATATACAAGTGGCCAAGTGGTCCTGAGTGCGACTGCTACGCTAGAGGTCCTGGGTTCGATTCCCAGGTCGAGCAAAGTGTTATTGGGTTTTTCTATAAAATTCCCAGTAGCAGCTCGGAGTTCGGAATTTGTATAGGTTTCAGTTTTCTATAACTCGAGCCACTGATGGATCAGGGTGGCGTAGTTTCACGTATTGTAATTATTATTGTATAAAAAATTAACACATTAAAAACCAGTGTAATCGTTCAGAAATATCGACTTCTGAACGATTACACTGGTTTTTAATGTGTAAACGTCGTAATACAGCCCCAGAATCGTCAGGGGCTGTATTACGACATATTATCGCCATCATTTTTAGGTAGTGAGAATGGGATAGCGCTATTTAATCTGTAGAGCGGCATCCCTCTCTTTCAATCGGAAAATGATGGCAATATCATAATACGGCCTCTGAACAGACTACTTTCAGGTCTTACGCTTATTCTTACAGGTTGTATATTAGATAATTGGACAAATAGAAAAAATATTTATTTATAGGAAAAGAGAAGCTGTCTCATTAGCCTAGTGGGCCTGAGCCCAACTGCTACCCTACAGGTCCTGGATTCGAACCCAAGTCGAGTAAAGTGTTATTAGGGTTTTCAATTAAAATACTCTGTAACATCTCGAAGTTTGAGATTTACAACAACAAAGATTTACGGCGAACTGTAAATGTATAATACGATACAGCTCTGTCTAACAAAACCCTTCGAAAATACAGTCAAAGTTAATTATTTTATTTCAATTATTGAATTACAGTGATAATGGTTTCAAAACCAACCGCGTAATCTTGATAGTTGTGTATAATTTACTTTATAGCCCTAAAATGTTGCAATTAAACATTAGCATTACGTCAGAGTTACCAACCGTGAGGATATAAAATGCTTGCCTATCCATGAGGTCAGTATTTCCGCCAAAAATATAACATTTTACATAAATATGTTTCTATGGACGTGATTGTTACATTATTAATGTGAATTATTAAACTACTTTATAATTTTTTAATTAATTGCCTTTTAATATGTATTAAGTATGTAGAAGACTCGATTCGCGTAGATCGATATGCTTGTACTCTACAGATCGTGGATTCGAATTCTTCACGGTATAAATATAATTTTTAATGTTGCCCCACACTAGGATTTTCTTCTGTATCGTGGGTGCTTTTACAAACACTACACACATACACACACACAATTCTCACATACACAAACGCCGAGACCCGTAACAACTTTCTGTAGATCATACAAATATTTGCTCCGTGTGGGGATTGAACCTCCAACGCGTGGCGCAGAAGCTGATCAATCAGCCAAAACAATAAGCGCGTCCACGAAATGTTTAAATTTATAATTAATCTATTTAATTTTGGAATTTAAAAGCGTCAGTAAGGCAGAGTTGTATTGTAGTTGTTCTGTGTTAGGCTAAGGCCCACTTGCACCAACTTCATAATTCTATTTTAATTGTATTTAAACACGATCTTTCATAGAAATGTTGTGTTTAAATACAATTTAAACACATTTAATAAGTTGGTGCAAGTGGCGCTAAGTATATGTTAAAGCACACAGGGGAAAATATGAGTTACAAACATGTTTTTTATAAAAGAAGGAAAAAGTATTATGATGTATCCATAAGAAACGTGGACATTTAGCTATTCTAAGCCGAAAAAATACCAAAAGGTTTTACATCGTAAAATTCCAATATAGGTAAACTATCTGACACATAAATATCTACATACAAATTCTGTTCCAATTTTGAATTTATCTGGTAGATAGTGGTAATCCGGAGGTGGTGAAACAGGCCCTAATGGTTGTAAAAAAACAATTTCAATACAGTAAATTTATGCGCGATAATAATTGACTAATTGAAGAATCCTTATTGTAATCTGTAAAAAAAAATTAACAACTCAATTAATTTTATGAACTCGGTTCGACTTGCTCCCATTCGCCGGTCCTTGAATAAAGATTAGTGCTCATCATACATTAAATTAGGATCTTTAGAGGCTCTATTCGCGGGCTCTCCGACTGTATAATTATTTCTATGGCCCCTGTCCGGCTATTCGCGTATACATCGTAAAATTCGCAGAACAACGCCAACATCAAACATAAATATTTAGCAACGGCATTGTACAAATTAATTTATGACCACAAACGCTATGATAATCGTCTTTATTTTTTTTCTGTTCAAGGCAGAGTTTTTAAATCAAGACGTTTATATCACCGGAAACGAACAGCCATAACGACCTAAATTAATCAGCGCATAAATAAAAATATTCGAAATAATTCGTATCATTCATTCATTCACTAATAAGTCAATCAGTCTGTTTCGATTAATCGAATAAGATATTATGCTAATGTATCGGTTAACAATGAAGGATCGTTATCTTCCGGTGAACGATGGACGCGTTCGATTTATGAAAAAATATTTTAGTGCGTTACGTCAGTCGGCCCAGAAAGACGACCTTTATGCGCCAATGATTTATGCGTGCATAAATTTAAATTGACATAATATAGTACAAGCTGCTCGCAGCGGCACGTATTCATTTGCCACTTGTCCTCCGTTTATAATAGGTCTCGACCTACCTTCTTTAATTATTAAAAATTACACACGTCTTATCCATATAAGCAACAGACAAAACACAAAAAAGTAATTTTTGGACTAAAAAATTTTCTTACTCCATAATAGCTAGTTAAGTAACGTTTAAATTAATGAACAATGGCCCTACATATTTAAATTTTATTAATTTTAAATTACTCAGATATATTATAAATTTTATATTATCTTCTTCATTCCACATTATAAATCTTACAAAAATACGAGATAATTTATTATCTTTTAATGCAGTAAAAGCAAATCAGCTTAAACGATTAAATTATATGTCGTTAAATTTCGATTTCAAATCGAGTTAATCGAATCTCACGATCGATATTCTCGTATAATTACTTACCTACTAATTACCCGATACCGTCAAAGAAGTGGAAGTTTCTATAATTAGTGAAGTGACTTTCGCGGATTACGATTGTCTTGACAAGTTGTTAACTGCCTTATCGATTGCAATCGGATATTTAATTAATTGACAGAAATCGATTTGTATTTATTGGTAACCGGTGCGACCGGTGGCTGGATGCTTCTATTTGGAACGCGTGATAAATATTTTACGTGTCGTGTTTTTTTATAATCATGTTTGAGGTGTTGTATTAGTTCGGCAAAGCGTCATAATCATAACATAGTTAATAAATTCGTTAACATCGCAACTCTCAGTCTGAATACAATTCAAATATAAACGCTAAGTAATTTGTTTTTTCATTTTGCAAAACTATCATGTTCATGAGACTAAATTGATTGATAAAGTAATGATATATTGAAACAAAAGTATTTTTCACAGGTTTTATCGGTTTGTATTGATATTATTTAATTCCCGACGTTTCGGATCCGTTAGAGCAGAGGTTCTCAGACTTTTTCTCATAGACAACTTTCAAAATTTAGCTGTTTCCGGTACAGCTACATTTCTACTATATTCCCCAAAATCCTTATGTCTGAGTACTAGGCTCGTATTATTATGATCACCAAAAAGAATTATCTAAAGTATTTTGGTGTCTCTACATACTAATCTAAATCTAAAAAAAAAACTGAAACGATAGTTACAACGTAGACTTACTAGTTCTACTGAAGCGATCTTTCCTCAACTAATTTATGCAAGGTTAAGTATTTTTTAAACTTGTTATACATTTCCTGTAAAAGAAACTGCATCTGATCAGTGTTTGCCAAGAATGTTATTTCTCATCTACTTCTTAGTAAAATATTTAACAAAAAAAACGTTTAATCTACTACCGTTTAATACCGTTACATTCCAGTCAGAGCTAATTCCATTAGAAAATAAATAAATAAAGCTTCGCATCCGGAAACGAATAAGAAATTTAAAAGAACTAAATAGTTAGGTAATTGCGCGAAAAACGTCAGTACATTCCGCCAATGCGCTTGCGCCTATGGCACGTCGATTCGCGCAGGTGGCCATGCTACACAATTATTCCTAGATAATTCCCGCCAAGGTCAAAACACTGGTAACTATTTTCGTCTTAATTGAAATAGAAATACAAGTGGTTGGTTGTGATGTAGCCATCTGTTCAATTTTTTTCGGGATAGGTATGTCTATCAAGTGTCTTAATTAACTAAAGCAAAATGTCCGATTAAAATGTCTTCCTGGTTTAAAAAATATATATTGGTAGATAGGATGGAGAACCCGAAGAACATTCCTAAAGCTCTAACAAGAGAAACTAAAAAAGTTGAGAGAGAGAGAGTCGTTACTCTATCACAACACTATTAAAACCAGCTTTAGTTCTTTGCTTTAGTTGCAGCTTTAGTTTTCTAGCTTTAGTATATTTTATCAAAAAATAAGAAAAAACATAAATTAATCATTGAAAACAACTTACTAGCAAATCACCAGAGTATGGAAATCATTAAAAAAATTAAGCTTGATAATCAAGTTACTAAAAGTCACTAAACATTTTAATAACCCACGTATTGCCACGACACGCTCCTGTCCATTTAGAAGATGTAAATACGTATAAACCCTGATCGTAATCACGTCTGATTACCAAGAGAGAAACAATGATACATTAGCGACTTCGCACTTAAAATCACACAAAGATTACACAAACATTAATAATGGCAATTGTGCATCAAAAACTGCCTCATTTTGTAAATACAGTGACACTAGGTTGACGGCTATCTCAATCAATGCTTACAATACAATCTAAAAATGTTGTAATTGAGATCAATTTTGCTTAAACACAATCGGTTTAGGAAATTGGCCAAAGTCATAATACGTGTGGATGGCGAAATTGTGGCTTAGCCCAAAATAGTTGAGAATTTGATAGAACTTTGTTAGTTCTGGTAGCCTAATCAGTTAGTAATAAGTTTAGTGAACGAGAAGCGCTAGCGTCTCTCTTTTTTTATTTTTTTTTATGGGATAGGGGGGCAAACGAGCATGCGGATCACCTGATAGTAAGCGATAACCGCCGCCGATGGACACCCGCAACACCAAAGGCAAGTGCGTTGCCCGCCTTTTAAAAGGGTTTGGGCCTCCGGTAAACTCACTCACTCGGCGAAACACAACGCAAACGTTGTTTCACGCGGGTTTTCTGTGTGTCCGTGGTATCACTCTGGTTGAGCCGGCCCATTCGTGCCGAAGCATGGCTCTCCCACGTGTAAAAGTTCGCCAAGTTCGTTATATCTTTCATATACGAGTATACTACAGTACATAAATCCGCCATTTAAAAGAATCAGGTTTACAGTATTGTCACAGCATATTTGAGCGTATCCGTACACATTATTTGGTTACCCTACACTCAATCAACTTGGCGCCATTTTTTTTCCGAGATCGCCATTGACGAGTCATGGTTTTATTGGATCAACTAATTAAATCTAAGATTAAAGTACCAAATTTTTTTTTCGCGACTGGTACTCTAGGGGTCCCGGGTTTGATTCCCAGGTCAAACAAAGTATTATTAGGCTTTTCTACGAAATTATCATTCATCATCTCACCTCATTCCCGGAGTCTGGATTTGTGACCGGTTAATGGGAATAGGCGTCCACTATTACATAGGACCTAAACATACTGGCGGACTGTGGGTGTACATTAATACACCTCTGCCTAATCCCTTGGGGAATAAATGGTATGTTACTTTTTAAATTTTTTTCTCCTTCAAGTATTTTTCTACTGCACGACACAAAGTACAACCTGTCGCGAAACAAATATCCGTGAGACACACAAATATTTGGTTCGGACGGGAATCGAACCCACGACACGCGGCGGAACGTTAGGAGCAGTAGTTATAGGTATACTCATTTAAACTAATATATAAAGCTGAAGAGTTTGTTTGTTTGTTTGTTTGCTTGAACGCGCTAATCTCAGGAACTACTGGACCGATTTGAAAAATTCTTTCAGTGTTAGATAGCCCATTAATTGAGGAAGGCTATAGGCTATATATCATCACGCTACGCGGACGAAGTCGCGGGCAGAAGCTAGTTAATTAATAAGCAGAACAACATTAATTCATACCAAGTTGACATATTCTTCGAAAGTGACGTCGAAAACATTGTATTTGGCATCGACTTCAGTACCGATACTGATTCTGCGAAATAGTAGTCTCGATAAACGAACCGTGTCCCTATGTATAAATAGGTGTGAAACCCAAGTCGGAACCGATATATTTACTTGTTGTACAGCGACCCAATTCCCCTGTAATAACACCAGAATGTGTCCACAGCAACGAGGTTTATATAACAATTTTACGACTCAAACATCGACCCGAACTTTGGCCGAGGCGTAAGCCCTGGTGGGTTTTTATGAGCGAAAAAATAAACTACTCCAACAAAGCTAACAAATTGACACAAATCATATTTTCATATGTTTACACAGGTTTACCCTATCGTTCACAGCGTAGAACAAATTATTTCAAGGGCTTTCCGTTGGACAGCTTACACTAATATATTAGTTATATCTTTCATATTTCTGTAAAACAATTTGTTGAAATAAATTTTATTAAACATTTCTATAAATCAGCACTACAGTTTATTTTTTCGCGAATTTGTATAGAATGTATATACGGATTCGGCACCAAACTTATTATTTCGTAACGCACCGTCGAAACGCGTAGTTATAAATAATTCAATGAAAATAAACGATTTGTAAATTAGTGTACGCTTCAATTTAAGTATCGTGAGAAAATAGGTACTTGAAAACTTGCAAAAATATTAGAAGTTTCAAATTGATAGTCATTCATTAGCAGGAGTCTAAACAATATTAGCTTTTCAGTCGTAACAAAGAATACTCTGTTGTGTAGTAAATACTGATGAAAGAGTCAAATATTTTTATGAATCTGCTAGCTTTGTAAGCTAGAATGAAATTACTTGCAATTTGAAAAGTTAATCATTAAAATTATTGATTGGGTTTCATTATTTTCAAAAATATAACCAATAATTCTAACATTATAAAAGTACTAGCGACCCGTTCGCGGTTTCACCCGCGCTGCCCCGTCCCCAAGAGTCGTAGCGTGATGTTAAATAGCTTAAAACCTTCCTCTTGAATCAATCTATCTATTAAAAAAAACCGCATCAAAATCCGTTGCGTAGTTTTAAAGATCTAAGCATACATAGGGACAGACAGCGGGAAGCGACTTTGTTTTATAATATGTAGTGATTTTACAAAATAAAAAACCTACTAATCTATACTAATATATAAAGCTGAAGAGTTTGTTTGTTTGTTTGTTTGCTTGAACGCGCTAATCTCAGGAACTACTGGTCCGATTTGAAAAATTCTTTCAGTGTTAGATAGCCCATTTATTGAGGAAGGCTATAGGCTATATATCATCACGCTACGCGGACGAAGTCGCGGGCAGAAACTAGTTTCAAATACAAATATTTCGCGCTGATTAAGAAAATCTCTCTTAAAATATACATAGATTAACATAACATACATAACATACCATCACGCCTGTATTCCCCGAAGGGTTAGGCAGAGGCGTACTAATGTACACCCACAGTTCGCCGGTATGTTTAGGTCCCATGTAATAGGGGGCGAGCCTATTGCCATTAACCGGGCACAAATTCCTAACTCCGAGCTGCTACTGGGTATTTCATAGAAAAACCCAATAACACTTTGCTCGACCTGGGAATCGAACCCAGGACCTCTAGCGTAGCAGTCGCGGTCAGGACCACATGGCGGTCAGGACTACATAGATTACGTCAGGTGATTTACGTGTTGTCAATAAAAATATTGTCAGTCTCAAACACATAATATTATATTTATGCCCGCAGACTATAAATATGTTTTAGTGCTGCGTTTTAGTAAGCACCTACTCCAACTGAAACCAACTTAACTTTGCTTACAAAAAGCCAATTAGCTTATATATATGTGCTTTATGCCTTGGTATTAAGGGCGAAATTGCCATGGAATTGAGTTTTTAAACGAAAAAAAAAATAGACTTTTATACCAAAGTTACACAGCAGAAATAAATCTTGACATGAACCTTGAACTAAAAGACATTATCATTAAAATGTTTAATAAACCTTTTTCTAAATAACTCCATTAAGTTTATTTAGCAAAATTTATTGCTCTCTGCGATTTAGAGCTAGACAAAGCTTATTATTTTAGATCCGATTTCATGGCTTGAAGCTTAGATCTAGACATAAAACTAGGTTGTTAGGAGTTTTTAGAAATGACAGAATAACACATTATATAGCTTCACATTGTGAGTTGGAATTATTGAGGAAATAGTTCATTACAGTGCTTTGAAATCTCAAAATTTTATGTGCTTTTTATATTCTGTTTATATCTCCTTTTAAAAAAACATCTTAACACGGATATGAGCTTATTTAGAACATCACTAAACAACAATTTAACAAAAAATGTCGCCAATTATTAAGATAAGAATGTGCATGAAATACGCCTTGCTTACATTAAAACTATGGGTGTAGTGTGAGTAAGTAACCCCTCTATGTAAAACATCGTTGGTCCCGTTCTCGGTTTTGCTATAAACATCTATGGTTACCAAATTTACTCATAGAATATCAGTACTGCCCAGAAACTGGGTTGCAGAGGTGTGATAGCAGTCGCTTTGTGTAAAATACGAATATACCAAATACGGAATACGGATAGCCGCATTCTAGATATATTAAAAGCCGATTCTATATTATAAAAACAGGCTAGGTTGATGATATCATTATATATGTATGTCATGCTGACAGCCGTAACCTAGGACCATTCCTATTTGTCCTCTTCTACGACGCTTAATAAGTTATTATATTCCCGTCATGGGTAAGGCAAATCTTCATATTTGTAACGCGTTAGAAAACAGTGTAGGCCGAGAAAGTGTATGTCGTGACACTGGAGAAAATCGTCAAGTAATGACTTAGTCATTAGGTGACGTAACATAAGTATGTTTGTGCTCCGTAGCTAATTTGATGACAGGAGGTTCATTGCGACTCTAGATGCATTGTGTTGAGCTAATAAATTCGGAGGACCAAAAAATGTTTTTACATACCATCACGCCTGTATTCCCCGAAGGGTTAGGCAGAGGCGTATGTTTAGGTCCCATGTAATAGGGGGCGAGCCTATTGCCATTAACCGGGCACAAATTCCTAACTCCGAGCTGCTACTGGGAATTTCATAGAAAAACCCAATAACACTTTGCTCGACCTGGGAATCGAACCCAGGACCTCTAGCGTAGCAGTCGTGCTCAGGACCACTTGGCTAATGAGGCAGGAAAATGTTTTTCATTTTTTTTTTATCATGAGATGTCCTGATGCCTCATCGACTTCAACCCACTATCGTAGTAGGACAATAGTCCTCCTTCTAGACACGGATCACCTCTCAAAATAAGAGGGATTAGGCTAGCAGTCCACCACGCTGGCCTAGTGCAGTTTGTCAGACACGCCGTTGAGAAATTCAGGCATGCAGAGATCTGCATGCCTGAATTTATAATATTTTAAATAATATAAGGAAAACATCGTGAGGAGATCCTCACGATGTTTTCCTTCATCGTGTAAGCGATAATAATTAATTATTAACACGCACATTATTTCAAAAAGATAATGGTGCGTACCTTAGGATCAAACTTAAGCTACTACTTGACCTTTAATTTTCTCAACGCGTATATAGCAGAAATTAATGTGAAAATAAATATTCTTAGAAAAGCTCTTGTAATCAAATATACCAATCACTTAATTCTTCGTTTAAATAACAGTTACTTAATCGAGCGCTTGCCCTATTATCTCACAGTGTTAACCCTAAAAAGCTGTGGCAATAAATAAAGTGACCACAAGCAGGGTCTCTCTAATTTCCCGCGTGCTAATGGTCCGGTGAATTATGTGGTCGACTGAGTAATTATGTGTAAATATGTAAACAACATAAAACACGTGGGCCCAACGCGTAGGGCTGGCGTTTTTTTTTTGTATAAGAATTTTAACTCACAATTGGGCTATGTGTACTCTAGATTAGTCTGGTATCCGCCCAAGATTTCTAAGATGGTAGTAAAAAATTAGCTAGATTTAAGACCAGCGCTAGGCCGTCTTGCTTATGCTCAACCAGATCGCATTAAGCACAATCGTACTTTTTTCGAATATGTACGAAAAACAAGCTATTTCCACAGAAAAAACAAAATTAGATGCTTATCTTAATATTTATCAAAAACACTGGATGACCACACAAAGTGAGAAATTTCCTCGATAAATGCTTTTGAAGCAAAATTTTAGCCTATAACTTTTCATCGTTTTCTGGTGCTGGCATCCCTAATATGAGAGGAATTTCCTTTGATGACTTGGTTGTGCAGTATTCTGTCCGAGGACAAAGAATATAAAATTCACAGAAGTGTCTATTCATACTGTATTCAAAAGTGACTCTAACGGCTCGCCATTATACTCCGGGATTTATATGAAAATCCCTGAATAAGGTTATGTATAATTATGTACTCAGCTAAGATGTGCATGGTTTAGAAACGAGTAAGTATTTTAAAAACAATGTTTTCAAAATACCTATCAATACTGGGCATGATTACCGATGACAGCGATGTGGGAAAGTAATTTGAGACTTAGGAGCGATGTTGTTAAATTCCTTTCTTCTTAAGTAAAGAAATTTTGTTACTCAGAATTTTCATAAATCATCACAAATTATAAATTATCCCCCGGCTATCTTTTAAGTCAAGATTACGATAATTCTTTCTGATTTGAGGTTTTAAATTATCTTTAGAATATGACAAACAAGTTTTGAACTACAATTTTGAAAAATCATCAATAAAATATTTAGCTTCCTAAATGACGAGACTAACACACTAAAAGTATCATTTCAAATTTTATCCACAGAAGATTAAATATAATAATTATATGATTGAATATTTAATATAAATTTATAGACAATGTAAGATATGTTTAACATAATTATCTATCAAAGAAAGGGATTTTAATTCTTAAATCAAGTTACGCAATGTTCATAATTACGTCCATAAATAAGGTATCAGGAATGCTGCTTAGCTACTCTTGTCGATAGCTTCAAGATTTCACAATTGTGACAGGCTTTTATCTGACTGATAAATGTGACAACATGAATTCAATCTTGCCAATTAAGGCAAAAGATGGCCCTAGTCTAAAATTGAATTAATGTGAAAATTGAGTTTAATTTTAAACTGACTTCAAAACTACAAAGAAAAGGTAGCTAAAACTCATATTTTATTAGGAATCTTATCATCTTAACTACTTAGCTTTCATTTCTTCGTATTTTTTCACAGTAACAGCAAGATATAGTCTCTCGTCTACCGCAATCTACAGTTCATAACGACCTAACTTTGAAGGAGCCATAAAAAATCTCGAAATATCCGTCTCAAAAGTCTCAAGATATTCAAATTGCAATTACGCTGTTTCTCAGAAGGCGACTTGTAAATTCTTAACGAGAATACACGCATGTCCTGCATTTGTTTATTTTACTGCTACAACAGGAGAAAGTTACCGTTAATTTAAAGTTGTTTAAAGACATTACTTGACATGTATTTTATTTTCCCCATACTGGCAACACACATGCATTTCCTGAAAGGTTAGGTAAAGATCATTAGGTAAAGGTCATATAAGTATTAATCAGATTTGGGCGTTTAATTAATGATTTAATTACGTTATTTTTTATGGTGCCCTATGGATCGCTAATATTAGCCCGCATCTATACTCTATACCACAGATAATAGAATACTCTATATTACTAATATATAAAGCTGAAGAGTTTGTTTGTTTGTTTGTCTGCTTGAACGCGCTAATCTCAGGAACTACTGGTCCGATTTGAAAAATTCTTTCAGTGTTAGATAGCCCATTTATTGAGGAAGGCTATAGGCTATATATCATCACGCTACGCGGACGAAGTCGCGGGCAGAAGCTAGTTAAAGATAAAACTACCATTAAGGCAGCCTTAACGAGTGATGAAACTAAAACATCGTACTTATATTAGTATTTTATTTTATTTATATGCTTAACAAAACAGGGCACACTTCTCTAGGTCCTCTTGTTATTCTAGGTCTTCTTTTTAGGTCCCTAGTTATAAGGAGGATCTATTGTCATTTTTCTGCAGTGTGCGTATGCCTATTAATTGTGGCAGACTATTAATTGTAACTAACATGATGTGTGATTTCTAAACATAAGTACGTAGTGATATATTTTAATTCCAGGTATGTGAAATGCGGAATGTTTTATAATCGAATCTATCAATATTTCTGTTATATATTTCTATTCACGTATCTTAATATAAACATAAAACATACCATCACGCCTGTATTCCCTGAAGGGTTAGGCAGAGGCATACTAATGTACACCCACAGTTCGCCGGTATGTTTAGGTCCCATGTAATAGGGGGCGAGCCTATTGCCATTAACCGGGCACAAATTCCAAACTCAGAGCTGCTACTGGGAATTTCATAGAAAAACCCAATAACACTTTGCTCGACCTGGGAATCGAACCCAGGACCTCTAGCGTAGCAGTCGCGCTCGGGACCACTTGGCTAATGAGGCAGTTCTTAATATATTTACACTTTATCTTAATTTTGGGCATATCTGCAATAGATCAAGAACGTTCTTTATAAGAAACATACATCCTAAAATGTGTATGAGTGGGTGTATGATTACTGCTAATCGGTTGCGAGTTCAAATACTAAAGAGCCTTCAAAAAAGTCATTAAATACAACAAATTACTTTTACGATGTTGATGACATTCATGAAACTACTTTTCAAATTAATCGGCTTTGCATAATAACTAACTAAAAGTTTTAACGGTGCTGCAAGATCCTGGACCTGTTTCTATATTAGGATTATTTTTTAAATCTTTTATAGTGGCGGAGAGTGATGTTACAGCGGATATGAGTATCGTAAACATTACTTGATCAACGAATATCCTTCTGCGATATTACCTTAATCGTAAACAGTACTCGCTTATTGAAATAAAACTACTTTTTATGGATTTTATCGCGGTGTATTGATATTAATTAATTCCCGACGGATCGAATCCTTTACAGCATCAAGCTTAAAGATTCAAACATTCACAATTATTTCATAGATCCCCAAAATAATATGTAGCTCAGCAGACTTTGGAGCTCAGATTTAAAGGACCAAAAAATGATAAAAAGACCAAAGTCCATCGTAACAAATCATTTCATTCTCGTCAATTAAACTTTCAATAAAGATAATAAAGACAAATAGCGTACAGCCAATAAGTCGCTTAAAACAAAGAAATCAAATTGACGTAGGTATTTAAATTTTGACATTCGCAAAAGGTTGTTATAAATTGAGTCATTAAATTCGGATCAACACTGATCAACACTAATAATAAGTAACGAGCATTTCAGCAACGTTTTTATCATATGATGATTAATAGTTATTATCTTTGCTCTTTTGATAGTATGTACAGTTACAATTATGTAGATGTGAATAAATGATTCTTTCTTTTGATGTGAATAAAAGATGTTAAGGTTACGCTTTTTAAAGCATATTGCCAGTCCTTCTACTCGAGCGGTCTGTGGGTAGGATACACGCAACGAGCCTACAGATCCTTGCGCACTCAGTATAACAATGCGTTCAGGATGTTGTCGCGTTTGCCATGGCGCTGCAGCGCATCTGGCATGTTTGCGGAGGCACGTACCGATGGCTTTCACGCTATCATGCGCAAGAAAGCGTATTCTTTGCTACATCGGCTCAGAAGTAGCAGCAACAGCATCCTGAACGCCATTGCTATAAGATTAGACTGTCCTTTCCAGAACCACCGGATATGGACAGCGATAGGTATAAGATAGAATAGATTACTAATAGTACTAACATAAATTATTATTATTATAATTGTACTATAATTACTAACACACATCAGAATATTATAATTATGATTCCATTTATTTCATTAAAATCATATCATTTACATTTTTAAATATTTTTATAAAAAACAAGAGAAATAAAAACATTTAAAAATATAAAAATAGTTGTCCACCGGCATGGGGAGCAGGGTCCTAGCTACCGGTGGTTAGGGCCCCAGAGATTATGATTATTGTTAATTGTATTGATTTTAATCTGAAAATAAATGTATATTATTATTATTATTATCATCATTTTATCTGTGCTACAGAATGGTAAGGCAAATATGCCACAGTTTACCTAAGTCTTTCCCATTATAACAATCACAAGACCATTTACCAGGCACATTTTCCAACTCTGAGCTGAAAATATGAAATGAAGATTCGGGAATCGTACCCAGCTCCTCTTGCCAGCCATCGCACTTGCGATCATAAAACCAATAGAGTAGTTTTCTTTAGTTTAATATTTTGTGAAGAAAAATGTTAACCTATTATCAAAAAGATTTAAAAGGATATTCAAAACATTATAGTACAATAATTTGACCCCGATTTGATTTGACTTCTCTCTTTGTCAGGTTGACATATTTATTTTGGTTACACAGTTTGACAAAGCGATTTATTTTCAACGGGTAATAAATTATTTACCATCAATTTAGTTAACGCTAACATTGACCTTTTATTAAAAAAATCATACAAATTAAGTGATTAAATTAAGTCTGGCATTAACGCGTGCTAAACATATTTAAACCTAACGGAAACTAACCGGAAATGAACTTTTCTAATGTATATTCTTTAAAATCCCTACTGGGACCCTTGCTCTTTGTGGTATATGTAAATGACATTGACCTGTGCCTTCATTCCTCGAAACTATTAAGTAAAAAAAGGTAACAAGCTTTCCGTACAGTTCCTAAGTAATATGAATCACTTATGATTTTTCCTTGAGCAAATCACCGTACGTTATAAGCATTAGGGATCCGTGATATGTATTTTTTAAAAACGTTGCCCCACACTATAATTTTCTTCTGTATCGATCATAAAAATATTTGCTTCGTGTGGAAATCGAACCCACAACACGCAGAAGGCGCAGAATTTGATCGCTCAGCTAGTTTTATTGTATTAATACTTCACGGGATAATTAAGGAAGTGAGCCAGTCCTAACACAAGTATTTATATTACTTAATAGGGCTGTGTCAATTTTATGTTAAAGGCAATGTGTCAGATTCAATAAAGAACACTTTATTTCTATTTTATTTTTTTCACAGCAATTGTATAGTATTTAAACTGCACCAAATTGACAAAATTTCACACAAATCCCGGGAGGGATATTAACCTAATTTGTAAGCAAAGAAAACAAAGTCAAAGAGCAGAAACCATAGTCTAAAATAAGCCAATTACTAACAAGTCAATAATTCATAAGTAAACCGACACCACGCACATACAGGGGTATTTACGCGACGACACTGACGTCATATACCCAATAACCCAACACATTTTATGACAGACCCTAAAATAAAAGTCATGTGCCCTTGAAGGTTACACGTCGTATGTGAATCGGATGTGCGCGTAATGTTTTTTTTATGGGATAGGGGAGCAAACGAGCAGACGGATCACCAGAGGAGTCACAAGTGCGTTGCCCGCCTTTTTGGGTTTGGTCCTCCGGTAACCTCATTCACTCGGCGAAACACAACGCAAGCGTGGCTTCACGCCGGTTTTCTGTGAGGCCGTGGTATCACTCCGGGCGAGCCGGCCCATTCGTGCCGAAGTATGGCTCTCCCACGTGAATGTGCGCAAATACAATACATGCATCATACAATAAAATTAACTCATAAATACTACGGTATTTTTGGCTTTTTTTATACTTATACCAGCGAATCACTCGCGGTTTCACCCACGTTGCCCTGTCCCTAAGAGTCGCGGCGTGATATTAAATAGCTTAAAACCTTTCTCATAAATCACTCCGTTCGTTAGTAAAAATTGCATGAAAATTCGCTAAGTAGATTTGGTTTGCGGCGGGGGACTTTGTTTTATATAATGTAAGGATTTACCACACGTAATAATATTATATATGACATAATTATAAATGACTAATATACGTACAATAAGCTGTAATTATAACCCTGAAGAAATAATAATTATAACTTTTGTAATTAATATCTAGAAGGAGTAGCTTCAAATAAAGTAAATGTGGTCCTTAAGTACATAATTCATTGCAATTTCAATGGCATTCTCAATACCACTCAGACTTATAACATCATAGCCTGTATAGGTCTCTTTTACACCCACAGTAAGCCAGTATCTAGTAGTCCAGTAAGCTAGTCCCATGTAATAGGAGACGAGCCTATTGCCATTAACCGGATGAAAATCCAAACCCTGAGCTGCTAATGAGAATTTCATATAAAAACCCAATAATATAGCTCGACCTGGGAATCGAATCCACCAGACCAAAGAGAATGAAGCAGTTCAGATAAGTACTTATCATTCTACTTCCTACTAATATTACAGACTTATTTCTCTTTTTTCGACGACCTCTGTGGTTTAGTGGTTCGAGTACCTACCGGACTGCTGACCATGAGGTCGTGGGTTCGATTCCCACAGGACACAAATATTTATGTGATGAATATAAGTGTTTGTGTTCGTCTGGGTGTTTCTTATGTATTATGAGTATGTATTTACAAAAAAAAAATATTAGTATTATATCCATTGTCTAGTACCCATAGTACAAGCTCTGCTTAGTTTGGGACTACTTAGATGGTGCTGTGTAAAAATGTCCCAGAATATTTATTATTATTATATATACTAGCTTCTGTCCGCGGCTTCGCCCCCGTGGAATTCGGTCTGTTATCACATCCCACGGGAATGGGATAAAAAGTATCCTATGTCCGTCTCCTGGTTCTAAGCTACCTCTCCACCAATTTGCAGCCAAGTCGGTTCAGCCGTTCTTCAGTTATAAAAAGTGTAACTATCACGACTTTCTTTTATATATGTAGATTTATAAGTTCCTAAGGATGTAGATGTTTGTTAGATAGATGATGATTTTAATGAAACTTTACAATAATATATCTCAATAACACAAAGCCTATAATCAAATATCTTGGCCGATGAAATCGCGGGCATACATTGATATATTAAACAAATAATTTCATGACGAAATCATTGCAACAGTATGGTGCTTTCTTTAGATATAAAGTGGTCTCATCGCAGAAATCTGCATATCTTAGTAACTGGGTCAAGTACTGCAAATGATACCGAGCTTATCGAAATAATGAAGGAATATCTTTATCATCAAGTGCAACCTTGCTGTTTACAATGTCAAAGAGATCATTTTCCACCAATTACATTTTCCTTAGAATTAATTACATAACATAATGTAAGTAGATATTTTTTTATTTATAAAGTGTGTAACAGTTACAATCTATACATGTAATAAATATCTTTATACAAAGCTATATAAACAGTTATTCCGAGTGATAATCAAACCCGCGACCCGTAGCTTATCAGCAAATAGCTCGACCACTGCGATGCTCCTATCAATTATTTGGATATTACGAAAAAAAATTATTCAACAAACTACTTATTTACATAAACTTCATATCTCTTTTGTAGTAAACCTTTCTCGAAAAACTGTTTACCGACAAAAAAACCCAGATGGCACCTAGATATTTCAGTCTTTCAAGTCGGTTAAATTTTTTCGGCGGCATTACGTAGTCGTAACGAAAAGCAGTCCGCCTATAAGGACCAGTTGGTGTTACAAGTGTGTACCGAGCGCACCGCACCTCTCGAAGGAACTCGAGTAGTTCTTAATCTCAAGTGATCTGTGGAGCAGAAACGGGTGCCCTGAAGTGCGTACACACAAGTTGAATATTTAGTGAATAATATTTTATTTTATTTTGTGGAATTTAAAATATTTAATATTGTTTAGTTATTGACGTTTGAAATTTTATTAGTTTTGAACACTTTGCGGTTACGGTGTTTTTTATTTTTTGTATTTTGTGGTGAGTATTTTTTATGATAAAATTATTAAATTTATTATTAATACTAGAACTGTATTAAATATCGTAATGTAAAAATACTAATCGATTTGTTTTTTAATTCATGATAAATTGTATTTTTAACAAATATAACCCTCAAGTTACTTTATTATGTAAAAGATTTTCTTTCATTCAATAAAGGACGAGATATCATCACACGCATCGAATCATGACAACCATAAAATAAGTTCAAGTCGAATAAACAAAAATATTTTTTCTCGATACATAAAAGTTTTCTCTGTAGACGCAGGCTGATAAGCCTCCATGGTACCACGATATAATAGACGTTGATTTTTTAAATAAATCATAACAGTAATATCTAGGTCATTGCCCTACATTACAAAAAAAAACAAATACATTTTTTGTCGCCTTTTTTTGCATGGGTCACGCCTCTTTAGTCATTTATTGTAGGCATTTAATAGGCATGACAGTCAACTCATCTGTCAGCGTAGGCGTATTCAAATTATTGACATTGGCAACACAAAATTTGAAATCAGAAGTTCCGTTATGATCTCATGCGCATTTCCCGTTTGGCAAAGACTTATAAATTCATCCTTGGAGTGCAATAATACATATGTACATATTATCACGCCTGTATTCCCCGAAGGGTTAGACAGAGGTGCACAAATTAACACCCACAGTTTGCTAGTATTTTTTTAGATCACATGTAATAGGGGGCGAGCTTATTGCAATTAACCAGGCGCAAATCCAAACTCCGAACTGGTACTAAAACTTTTTTAGAAAAATCCAAAAATCGAACCCGCGACCCCAAGCGTAGCGGTCGTGTTTAGGACCACCAAAATACGTCTAGGCACGTCAAGTAACAACCACTGAAATAAATCTATTTTTTTTACGGATTTTATCGCGTTGTAGTAATTTTATTTAATTCCCGACGTTTCGGATCCTTTACAGCATCCATGGTCACGGGAGGGAAGAAAAGTCCTTACTGAAAATAGTGTTTAGAAGTATTTTATTTCCTAAAAATTAAATAACATTTTTACCTACAAAATCAATTAAGACTTATGAGAATACTTGTTACCATTGAAAATCCAGATCTGACCTTCTGCACTTCTTGTATGAAAATAAAAACATTCATCTTGGTTCAATTTGTACCATTTTGCACAATATCATAAACAAAACACTTAGCTTATGTCACCATTTAATATTACGAGTTGTATTCAATGCCATAACGAAAAAATGCCACTCCTATGAAACAGTCAATGCTATATATATTCATCTTCATCATAGACCCATTCTACATTCAAATTATATATCAATAAAGCAATCATGTCCAAAAATATTCAATTAACAGTCCAAAAGATTGAGCAATGCGTATAATTAATTTGTTACAGAGATCAATCCCACGTTCTAAACTTAAATTATCTTGTATAGATAATCAGATAGTATAAAAAAGTAAAATGTAGGCAAAGGAAATATTTATTGGGAGATTTCTTTTTTATTGTAGTAGAAATTAATATACTTATTTCATGAACTTATAAAAATATGAACTTCTTTTATGCTACGATATTTTTTGTTTTGTATTTTCTGTCACAAAATGTCAAAGTAATATAACTTAATTTTTCAATACAATTCTCATTCTAAAAATTGATTGTTTCAGTACCTAATGTATAAGTGCAAATTGACAACTTTTCAATAGAGACTCTTAAAGTTTCAATTTGATATAATTACTAGCTTCTGTATAAGTTATTTTTTTATGGGATAGGGGGGCAAACGAGCAGACGGATCACCTGATGGTAAGCTATAACCGCCGCCCATGGACACCCGCTACACCAGAGGAGTCACGAGTGCGTTGCCCGCCTTTTAAAATGGTTTGGGCCTCCAGTAACCTCACTCACCCAGCGAAACACAACGCAAGCGCTGCTTCACGCCGGTTTTCTGTGAGGCCGTGGTATCACTCCGTGGTTAATAAACTAATTACAAAATAATATTCCTATATATTTTGACCAAAGACCCGTCCTCTATTACATTGGACCTAAACATACAGTCGCACTGTAGGTGTACATTATTACACCATCAAAACCACAAAATAATGTACCTACCTCGGTATATTGCAAGAAAAACTTGAAATATGGGCGTGTGAAACATTGATTTGATCGGTAGTATAAACATAAACACATAAAAACAAATGCAATGCGAAATTCTGCACATTCTCACGCTTCCAAGTAAAATGCTTTAAATGTTGCTTCATTACAATAATAAACAAAATCGTGCGTGTTACAATATAAGTTAACATAACCTAAGGATATATTCAATATCCAAGAAGGTTGAACTCTGCTACAGGAAGTATAATAAATAAATAATAAAAATGTTTTTATTCATCTCCACAAATTACAGTTTTATGTTAATGCTAAATAAATACCGTTGACAAACAATTGGGAAAATTGTAATTTGTGGGAGATCTAGAGTCTAAGCTAAGCCTAGGCCTGTGTTTTAGAACTCCAGGCCCCCCAAATACATATTTTTTACAGATTGTCAACGTGGTGCGTAGGCGCTGTGTATGAATGAGTTCCTACCACCACATTGTCAGATATTCTGCCACCACGAAGCTTATCATATTGATAAGATAAAATATTTATTAGCCATGAAAGACAGTGATCCAGTTACATTTTCCATTAGCCAGTTATTATGTAAAATATACGATATTGACTTTGACCCACTATATCCCGCTCACTAACACGCCCTTAACGACCATATAAAAAACATAAATATTAATTTATTGTATTAATTCGTATGTTCCTCATTTTTCACTTATTGCGCAAATGGAGGAGAAGTGCAGAATGCTATTTTTTTTTAACTTAATGAAAAACTTAATACTTAAAAAATACATTAACATAATCACCCCATATACTGTCCCACTGCTGGGCACGGGTCTCCTCTCTGAATGAGATTAGTCTATAGTCAACCACGCTAGCCTAATGCGGGTTGGCAGACTTCACACGCCGTCGAGAAAATCTCTTAGGCATGCAGGTTTCCTCACGATGTTTGTCTTCACCGTTGTAAGCCAATGATAATTAATAATACGCACATGATTACGTAAAGTCCGAGGTGCGTGCCTTGGGTTCGAACTCGAGACCTACGACAGTCAGTCCAGTGGTCACACCCCAAGGCTATCGTATACATTACATTAATTTTTCAAAATAAATACACATTACCATGCGTTTGACACACTGACACACAACTTTTATTTGGTTAAGGTGAGATTATGGAGCATATTATGGTTAAATTACGAGCACCGGACGACCACTAAAACATATAAGATGTAAAAGTATATAAAACTAGCGACCCGCCCGCGGTTTCACCCGCGCTGCCCCGGTCCTAAGAGTCATAGCGTGATATTAAATAGCTTAAAACCTTCCTCTTAAATCACTCTATCTATTAAAAAAAACCGCATCAAAATCCGTTGCGTAGTTTAAAGATCTAAGCATACATAGGGACAGACAGCGGGAAACGACTTTGTTTTATAATAAGTAGTGATAGTGATAGTGATTGAAGTAGATTATAATAACTTAATGAGTTCATAACCACTTATTTTACATATTATTATGATACATATTCAAAGTAATTAGAAATTGCGAAAATTTGAAAGTTGTGTCCTTACTTCAATATCCCTACAAGCAAGTAGAATTTCTGCAAGCCCACATAACCGGAATAAAGGCGTGACGCTCTGATCGTAGAGGGATAGGAACTCTGCCATAGTCCGTGTATTAAAATGAATTTTCGAACGTAGGATCTTATTTTTTTTATTATTTATTTTATGTTTGTTTTATTTTCTAAGTTGTTTTTTTTTTCTGCCTATGCAGTGTCCTTGACCTTGTCAATAAATCCTTTTTCTTTTCATTTCATTCTTTCTTTCCAATTATTTTAACTAATGTATTCATAATGTTTCAAAAAGTTAGTGGTGCCGTGGATTTGTAGTCATAATCTATGAATTAGCAGTAAATGGTCTATTTATCTATAATAATATTATAAAGAGGAAAGATTTGTATGTATGTAACGAGTAAACTCAAAAATTACTGGGTCGATTTCAACAATTCTTTCACCATTTGAATGTTACATTATTCCAGATTAACATGTCAAACACATAACATATATATTTTATGAACATAATACACTATGTATGGTTTAGATTTTTTTTTATGAAATAGGGGGGCAAACGAGCAACCGGATCACCTGATGGTAAGTGATAACCGCCGCCCATGGACACCCGCAACACCAGAGGAGTCGCAAGTGAGTTGCCCGCCTTTTAAAAGGGTTTGGCCCTCCGGTAACCTCCTTCACTCGGCGAAATACAACGCAAGCGTTGTTTCACGCCGGTTTTCTGTGAGGCCGTGGTATCACTCCAGTCGAGCTGGCCCATTAGATACAACAATAGACTTTCCAGAAGCTGCCAGCCGCCTTCCGCAAGTCGTCCACTCCTCAATCATTCCTTGTGGCTAAATTAAACCAATACCTAGCATAGAAAGTTATATCCTCCTTCATAAACTAACTCCAAATAAAGCATACCAGCCTTCGACTTAATCCCATTCATGTATTAAGCCTGGGCTTATATCTTTGAAGTTATTGGTGTCAGGTGCCAACTCGCCCGTAACATCTGGTATGCATGAACAAATGCGACCGTAAATCTGATTTTATTTTTCTTGTTAAGATTACATTTTGTAATAAATACTGCAAGATAAAGGTCGTTTAGTTGGAAATTGATTCGTGTGGTTTAATATGTGTCAGACAGACAAACACAGAAATCTAGAAAGAAAATAATCAATATTCCCTTTTAAAATTTTGGTTACGGAGCTGTCTTATTAAGCTAGTCGTCATAAACACAACTGCTACGCTAGTACCTAGGTCCTATGTTCAATTCCCTGGTCGAGCAAATTGTTATTGGGTTTTTCTATGGAATTCTCAGTAGCAGCTCGGAGTTTGGTATTTGTGCCCGGTTAATGGGTATATCTTCTATATATATAGAAGATATAGATATATAGATTAAGGAATTCTAATATTTCTAAGTAAAATATATATTTTTAATTTACTGAGTATCCTTACGTTCAAGCTCACCGCACCTGCGGTTTTCTATTAATATTATATTACGCGTAGGATTCACATCACTACATCAGCTAGCCAACCAACTGTGAAATACTGTAATTGATAGTGCTCACGAGTTTATAAATAAAATATAATTTTATTTCTCGATGATGCGTGTTGCCGACTAACTTCGACCAATCTGTCCGTACACAGCGGTAGAATAGTAATGCGTTAATAGGTACTTATAATAGGCATAGAAATGATTGCTACTTTTCATTAATATTCATTTTCATTTCACAGCGATTTCACAGCCTGCTACTTTTCTTCCGCAATCAATCAAAATCATTTATCGCGATCCTTGCCATTTTGCTACTTATAATGAAATCGTGAACAAAATGCGATTTCATTGAGATTTTGAGTAGTTTGTGTGAAAAAAGTCGCTGTATGAAAAATTATATCATGTGATTTTCTACTTGCTATCTGTGAAAATTTTCTTGCCTAACTTATCATAATGTCCTACAATAATCTTCTACATATAAATTTAAATATACATAGTAAGTTTTATTATGTATATTTGGTCTGGATAAACAATACAATATCTAGCCCCAGTGTCCAGTATGAATGGGCTCCAAAACATGTTTGTTTTATTTTGAAAAAACGTTGCCCCGCACTAGGATTTTCTCCTGCGTCTTGGGTGCGTTTCCAAACACAAATTCTCACAAACACATACACGAACCCGGTACAACCTGCAGGTCATACAAATGTTTGCTCCGTGTGGGGATCGAACCCACAACACATGTAGCAGAAGCCGATCGCTCAGCCGCTACGCCAAACGTGTCGCCAATTTCAGCGTTCTTCAAAGATGAATTCAAAGCCCAATGTATAGAAAGATTTTAATTAACCTATTAATGCCACTCACAGCAGATATTGGGTATTTCTTTGAAATTCTCAGTAACAGCTCGGAGTATGGGAATGACAATAGGCTCGCCCCTTATAACATGGGACCTTACCATACCGGTGAAATGTGGGTATAGGTTTAGGTACATTATATAGTACGTGTCTGCCTAACCTCCGGGGAATACAGGCGTGATGGTGTATATATGTTCATGGTATTTGAGCTTTCACGCAACATGCCTTGACGTTCTGTGGTCACGAGCTGTCAGGCAATAGCACTAACGTGAATCGAGGGTTGTCAAATAAAAAAACCTATTTTCCATCTCGAGATCCGAAGCTCGGAACAAAAAACCATATTTTTCTGACCGTAAACTCTAAAAGGAGGTTAAACTATTTTTTTTTATTCTATCTCTTTGTACTGTAAAATCCATACGGAACAATTTATCTGATTTATTCTTGATTAGTATGTAGACCGATCCTGCAGTAGACAGTAATTTAAAAAAATATTACGATTCAACGATATACTTACGTATTTATCCGAATTTTGACAGATTACGTTTCAAATAATTATCCTCCAAATATTTTGCTAGGTAGGCTAACAACACCTGCGTTTTACCGGAATCCGATAAAAGTGTTT
This sequence comes from Acronicta leporina, assembly GCA_947256265.1. NCBI lineage: Eukaryota > Metazoa > Arthropoda > Insecta > Lepidoptera > Noctuidae > Acronicta > Acronicta leporina. The sequence continues at coordinate 2,282,962 of OX366517.1, read as the reverse complement.
CGGATATTTTTTGGTAAAGATGGAGTAAATATATGTATTGTACTTCTGTTTTACAGTCTAATAACCATAACGGATACTATCCGAAACAATCGGATAATCCGAAATAATTTCATACGCGTAACAGTATGAAAATGACACCGATAAAAATTATTCACACAACCATATCCAGATTCAAATTTTCATATCCATGACATCCCTAATGTCTAACACTTTGGCCGACTGTACGTGACAACCCTAGCTTTGATTTATGGTGTACTTTGACAGTAAAATGAGACTATACATTACAAGGACCGTTCATACTTCAGAGTCCAAATGCGCAACCCTATAATGGCGCATTTCTCTTAGAAAGTCAACTGAATTATATTCACATAGCATAGTAAAAGACTGGACAAAGGCTTTGAAGAAATTGTTAGAATTCATCATTGATTTATAGATCATATTTTATTTCGTAGTGTCATAATAATAAGAGGTATTTTATACGCCTGTTTTAGTCGCCGTGCGAAAACTTTCGAGTTGATCGTCAGTAAGCGCTAGTACTTATTCTTAGATGGTCTAGGTGTCAAGAATCTCTAAGTCCGAATCCCAGCTCGAGAAAAATCTTATTGGGGTTTTCTATGAAATTCCCCCTCGGTTTGGGTTCCTCCTCCTACGAAAGTTGTGTTTCTTATTGCTGAGGGTTTTTGGCGACAGGGTCGTGAGGTTTGGTATTCAGAGATGTGCGGATTTGGTCAGAACATCTTGTTGGTTTGGGTTCAGTTAAGGGCAATAGGCTGTTTCCCTTTCATCTGATTCGTAAATTAATTTATAGAGAAGGGCGATAATATTGCTTGACTTGGGAATCAAACCTCTGGCGTAGTAGTCGCGCTTAAAACCACTATACTAATGAAGCAGCATGCATATTATTATAACCATATTAACCATGTTCCAATTAAGCATAAAATAAAGACTGAGTACTCATAATTTTCCCTAAGCACTCAAGTCAGACATTAAAGAAGTTTATCTAAACTGAAGCATGTTGCGCCTGCACCGCGGCGGTGACTTCAAAGCGAAGGAATTGCAATTTCATGCTCAACATTATGATTATTTAGCCTCGGGACGGAATTACTCGGCTAAGCTGAATAATAACATGCATTTAAGCATAAGAGGTGATTAATTTTAGCATTTAATATCAGCGTGTGTTGCCTCTTAAGGGCTCGGCGGAGCTTGAATTGTCCACATAAACGTACCTAATACCTACCTAAATAATTCGATGATTCAATTTCAAATGCTCGACCGGAGTGATACCGCGGCCTCATAGCAAACCGTGAAACAACGCTTGCGTTGTGTTTCGCCGAGTGAGTAAGGTTACTGGAGGCCCAAACCCTTTTAAAAGGCGGGCAACGCACTTGTGACTCCTCTGGTGTTACGGGTTTCCATGGGCGGTGGTTATCGCTTATAGGTATATATCAGGTGATCCGTCTGCTCGTTTGCTCCCCTATCCCATAAAAAAATCGTAATGCAAACAATATTATATCAAACTAGCTTCTGCCCGCGACTTCGTCCGCGTAGCGTGATGATATATAGCCTATAGCCTTCCTCAATAAATGGGCTATCTAACACTGAAAGAATTTTTCAAATCGGACCAGCAGTTTCTGAGATTAGCGCGTTCAAGCAAACAAACAAACAAACTCTTCAGCTTTATATATTAGTATAGATGTAAAAAACATACACACATGAGCACATCTCTGGTGGAAAAGTACTCTTACTGACCTATCTCCAGTCGTACATCTATAATTATCTAGTTTTAGTTATAGTGAATGCAACAGTTATGAAATGAGCCCACTAGGTCAGTGCGCTCCGTAAACGAACATCAGACGAGGACGTGTAGTGTAGGTGTCTATATAATAACGTCTCTAAAACACCGGATATAACCAAAAATTTTTTTGAAAATTAAACTGTATCAAACTGTTCATTAATTTTGCGAAAGACAAAATATTTCAAAAATTTTACTGCGGACTGGATTCGAAACTGCGTCTCTTGGTTCAATGCAACAGACGGTATAACCAACTAAGCCACAACTAGTTCCACCCACCAGGGACCTAATTCTACTATTTCAATTATATCAGAATGTTCGTCCAATACCGCACTAAATGATATAAGTACTGATAGCTTTTGAAATCAAAACTGTGAAAATCAACAATTCTGAATTCATCGAATCACGATTGGCACATTGATAATAATATTCTGCGCGTTGGACCTGTGTCCCCCCGCAAGCCTTCCAAAGAACCGGATGTCTCCGTGATCACATAAGGAGATACAAAATAATAATATCTAATAGAAGACGTGAGCTCCACGTCGAAATTTGCCTTCACATTTTGAATTTAACCCTGCCCGCAGACGAATCTTTCTTTCACTAAAATAACTTTATAATCTTAGCATGGAAATGCAAAAAAGATACTTTTTAGGTACAGTTCAGTCAAAAACCGCGCCTACATACCTAATCCTCATCCTCCCTCAGTTCTTCAAACAGCTCTCCATGAGCTTTATAGTGAGGCCTGGGGAATGAGTCTGTAGTTCTCTGTTCTTGGATGACACTGCCCCTAGAGGCACATTCACTTTTTATAAATGATGATGATAAATGATGTTTATTTCTGTAAATAGATCTTTTAAGGACACTTTTACAAGTCAATGTTTTTCATATAATTTTTAACTAGATGGGACCGGCATTTCCTAACTGACTAAAAAATGACTTTTAAAATGTGCTACCCTACGAGTAATATTGGTCTTAGACAAACCACAGTTAGACAGAAGATACTCATCGGTTTATGGCCCATTAACGTTAATGACTCCGTGAGGGTAATTGGAGAATTCCTCTTCGATATACGTAAATTAACACATACAACGTAGGTATTTAGGTTAGCAGAAACTTTAACCTTAGATCGAAGTCTTTAAAAGTCTGAAATACGGTAGTAAACCGGATTATTTTGGACTATTAAAATTTCCAATTAAGATTTCCGTAATTTGAGTAATTGTTTCATAAAAAAAATTAAATTAATGTAACTTTTTGTTGTTGTCATTAGTCGGGTAGTCACCTGTGCGACTGCTACGCTAGAAGTCCTGGGCTCGATTCCCAGGCCGAGCAAAGTGTTATTGGCTTTTTCTATGAAGTTCCCAGTAATAGGCTCACCCCCTATTACATGGGACCTAAACATACCGGCGAATTGTGGGTGTATATAGTACACCTCTGGCGTAGAAAACAGGCGTGATGGTATGTTATGTTAATTTTTCTTTAATCTAGTGGTCCCCAATGCGACTGCTACGCTAGAAGTCCTTGGTGCGGTTACCGGGTCAAGCAACGTGTTATTGGTTTTTTCTATGAAATTCTCAGTAGCAGCTCGGACTCGGACGGTTAATGCAAATAGGCTCGTCCCTTAATACATGGACCCTAAACATCGGTAAGGGCCCACTGTGGGTGAATATCAGTACGCTTCTGCTCAACCCTTCGAGGAATACAAGCGTGACGGTATGTTTTTCTTGACTACTGGGATCATTTGAGTCTTAAATTTCCCTGGGGGAAAATTCGGATTACTTTAATATTTTTTGTGTGAAACCGTCTAGACGATTCTATCTTATCTCACAATGATAAATAAACCTTTTAAAAGCAAGAAACATCTACGATTAAAAAGATTAATACTAAAAAGGATAGATACGTCTGTATATTTTCAAGTTTCTTCCTTATTCGCCAAAAAACTTAATTAAAAGCAAATGTAGTACCTATACTCAATACTCATATAATAATATGTTATTGATATAATAACAGTATACAATTGACACTGTGGCTGTGGTCGGCTTCTGGCCTACGAATGTTCAACAATTCTAATCTACTACTTACATACAATATTGACTTTTACTAATTTCTCCTTCTGATTAGGACCGATCTAGCAAAATTTACGGAACCCTTGGCTGACGAACCAACTTTTTCAGCACGGATTGTGGGTTTAATGGCCTACAGGTAGTATTTCTGAAACTGAATATTCATGTACGATAAATGTTAGTAAACGCTCCCACGATCCTGAATAAAATAGTGTGGAAAGAGAAAGCTCAAACATGTTTTACACGGGGCGGTTCTGGGGTGGTATTTTAAAAACCACAGTACTCCTTTCCTAGTGCTGATGGTGGCCAAATGGAGTGGTTTTAGTGGGCAAGAATTCCACACTCCCCAATCTCAGATCAGCTTCTGCGACACAAGTTGTGGGTTCGATCCACACACGGAGCAAATATTTTATGATCTACAGGTAGTCTTTCCGGGGCTTGGCGTTTGTGTATGTGAGAATTTGTGTTTGTAAACGCACCCACGATATAGGAGAAAATCTTTGTATGGAGCAACGTTTTTTAAAAAAGAATAGAAAGAAAAATATTGGTTTTCCTCCATAAACAAGAAAGGTCCATTTTTGGAAACCTCCAGAAAGCTACCTATTGAGTAGAGGGTGTGTGGGTCTTTTAAGTCCCAAGTGGCCTTCTTGGGCACAGTATTAGGAGGGTCCGAGAACTAATTTATTCTTCTGGAACCCTATATAATCTCGTCTCAGGGCTTAAGAAGCGCAAACAACAAAAGGTACCTACATTCCAAAGGTTCATTGATCGTAATGTGAGCACATGAGAATGTCTGTGCTTATATTATGCTTTGTAAGCACATTATACTCAACCAGGTGCTAGGTGCTACTTACGTAGTCAAATTACTCCAGTCAGTGTATATCATGGTAACTTGAAGCAGTGTTGATTGTAACAAGAGCTATATTAAAAGTGAAATTATATCAGTTAATATCATATGAAGGCCAATATCTGCTAATAAAAAAGTGTTCGAATATTTCCGTGTCACAAAATATCTGTTGGTCATTTGTCGATCTTACTTTAATCACTACCTACATATTCTACATGTTATAAAGTCCCCAGCGCGTTTAGTTTAGAAACTACTGTACGGACTTTCATAAGGATTTCACCAATAGTGGGATTATCTGGTCACTAGTCCCAAAGCTAATATAATAATGTATAGTTTGTTTGAAATTTATAACAAATAATGATATCTAAAATATCTTCAGCATGACACGTAAAACAGCAGTTACATAGCCAACATCTGATTTTAATATTTTATTTTATTTAATAACCTACAAATTAAAGATATAAAATATCTATTCGTATTGAATTATCATATCGTAAGATACGTAACTATGCTCCAAAATGTAATTACAGTGATTTATATAATGTAAAATGTATTCAATTTAATTAATGCATTTTTGATAAGATGATTATCAATTGAATTGTACAAAAATGCATACTTATGCTATATGGAGCTATTTAAATTTCCGCAAATCGATAAGAATAGTAAATCGCTTAGATAAACTCCCGATAAATTGATAAAACGATAATGTAACACCGTAACACATATTTTATTCATAAAAGATCACAACATTTACATAAAGCGACACTACCGAACAACACGCGAAACCTTACAAAAAAATAAAATTATATTTTCTTTTGTTTCAGGTGACAGTTCGACATTCAAAATTAAAATCTTGAGTGAATTCGTTAGACAAAATCTCATAACCGTCAAAGATCTAGTTTTTTAAAGTAATTTAAAATATGGATTCGTGCAGAACTATCCAGTGAGTAGTGTTGGTCGTGGTCGTGTGTATTTGTGTGTTGAACTCGTGGACTGTGTAACAAAATGGAAGCCATGGAACGGAGAGGAAGGTTGGCTGCGATCGCTGCCATCATGTTCATCGTTTTTTGGTCGCAATGTAAGTATTAAAATTATTTAAGTCTTATTTTTTCCTGCTATTCTACCCAGCTTAAGCTGTATATCAATGTTAGAGGTTTATTATCCCGCTAACTAACAAAAAATTACAGATACAATATAAAATAGATTGTACTTGTGCGCTGGGGCCCTTTGCCTTTGCTTGGCTACTGTAACTCTACCTAGGAATTTGTTTTTATTTTTGTAAAACCTTTCTTCTACTTAACTTTTTTATATTTCCTAGTCAGTTTAGGCATTGAATATTTCGCAGATAGCATGAAATGAATGATTTCATGAAATCACATTAAATATTTTTTTATACTGTCACACCTGCGACTTTTTTTCAAAGAGCCTGAACTATACGCATTTCAATAAAATCGCAAGTGTGTGCCTAATAAATAAAAAATAATTGGAATGAAAATTCATTGCGGGCAAAAACTAGCAAGCTACGATATTTCGCATGTGAAATCGTTGTGAAAAATAATAATAATTTCATCAAATGAAAATGAGCGATTATTTCCATGCCTGGTTTACAATAGCATCACTTATGTTTTTTTTTTATTTTAAAAGTCCCAAAGAGATCGTTCGGCCAATCGAAACAGGCACATCTCTAATTTTAAATAATCTCTGGATCGCTTAACTTTTTCATGCACACATAAAAAAGAGAATTAAAATCTAGGTAATTGTAATATTCAAGCTAGGTCACATAACTTCCTCAATAACTCCCGGTTTCCGTGCTTACCGCTCCAGTTTGCCGGCTGTACGCCAGTTAAACTTAATGAGACACCTATTTTAGCGAAACATTAGAATTTTAGCTCTGTTCTTGTAATAGCTGGGCTTAAAAGTTGTCCTGGAATCGTGACCTATTATGGTTCAAAGTAGACGGGAAGGAATGGAATCTCATTTTTCTTTGCAAGAACAAATGCGTTTTATCTAGAAAATATTTTCAGTCCTTGAGTATCAAACGATTTTTACACTCCATATCAATAATAGGTTGCATAATGTTATCGATATAAGAAAATATCATTGACGCATGGCTCTATATACATATATGGCTATTGACGTTATGGGCACAACCGACACTGTCTCCTAAATAAAAAAGAAATTATTTAAAAATATGCTAATTTTTTTCTTATATCTCTCTACTAGCTTCTGCCCGCGACTTCGTCCGCGTAGCGTGATGATATATAGCCTATAGCATTCCTCAATAAATGGGCTATCTAACACTGAAAGAATTTTTCAAATCAGACCAGTAGTTCCTGAGATTAGCGCGTTCAAGTAAACAAACAAACAAACTCTTCAGCTTTATATATTAGTACTAGCTTCTGCCCGCGACTTCGTCCGCGTAGCGTGATAATATATAGCCTATAGCCTTCCTCAATAAATGGCCTATCTAACACTGAAAGAATTTTTCAAATCGGACCAGTAGTTCCTGAGTTAGCGCGTTCAAGTAAACAAACAAACCCTTCAGCTTTATATATTAGTATAGATAAAATAGATATAGAGTATAGATAATCTTAATTATCACCAGCCGTTATTCATCTACTACTTGACGTAGCCCTCTTTATAAGGTAACGTACCCAAAATATAAAATGCAGATAAGTTGAGTATCTCCTCCTTTTTTTAGTTGGTTAATGATGCAGAAGATAAAATCAGTAAAATTACTTTCGCAATGTTAATTATGATAGGAAAGATAAAATGATAAGATTTCGCCCAGAAAGTAACACCAACCAGAATTGGTGCATCAATTCTGAAGGACATCAATGAAGGTATAATTACGAGCTGACGTTTCTACGCTGCAATGAAACCTGTATACATGAGAGATTTTATCAACGGTACGTGAAGTCTGCAGTGTCGGTAACTTTAGTTCAGAGAACTAAAGTTACCGACATAGCTCAAAGGATTAGCAAGCTGAAGTGGCAATGGGCCGGTCACATCTGCCGGAGAACCGACAAACTCTGGCGCAAACGAGTTCTTGAGCGGAGACCGCGACGAGGAAAACGTAGTGTAGGGTGCACGCTAGCCAGGTGGAGTGACGACTTGCGGAAGGCAGCTGGCACTGACTGGATGAGGATGAGGCAGTGGACGAATATAGGCTGATGATGATTTCCTGGAAAATATCCCCGACTTCTGGAGGCCGGTAATAGAAATAATTGACTAAACCGATATTGGTGGATATCGTTGATATAATCAACAGAACTGATAACGATAGTCATCAATCGATAGTAAGATACCGATTCTCAAGATATTTTTAGAATTCTCAAGGTGGCGAGATATTTAGTACTAGTTCAAAACTATGTGTGTTCTCTCCATAACTCCATTATTAGACAACCTGGCGTAGCGGCTGAGCCATCGGCTTCTGCACCACGCGTTGTGGGTTTGATCACCACACGAAGCAAATATTTGTACACTACACTGTTCTTGATGTAGGCATTTGTATGTGTGAGAATTTGTGTTTGTAAAAGCAACGTAGTGTTGGGAAAAATAAATAAAAACATATCTATTTATCAACAAAAGAAAAACGAGAGTGATTAAGCTCTTTTTTCACGTGTCATTGTACACAGTCCATATAACAGAGAAGTAGCTAATAGAAAAATCAACAAAAAAGTTAGATATTCAGGCAGTGAACGACATCTATGTTTTGACAAAGATTATTTAATTATGTATTCTTAAAATATATTGAAATGCAAAATGCATAAAAAGCTGTTACCAAACCCTTAGGGGGATAATTATTAATACTGCAATTTCTGACGTAGCGTAGGGGACAGGTAGTAGTAGGGTACAGATGCTAAAGAATTGAACCGTACTGCCTCCACTTAAAGACTAATTTACTTCTTCACTTTCAGGCAGGAGCGTCGAGGGTCAAAGGAACAACACGAAAATGTCATACGTGTGCCCACCAAATTTCATCCGGCTGGGTCACAGCTGCTACTTCTTCAGCGAGAAAAAGGCCACGTGGCATGATGCACTGTTCTCCTGCTCGGTAAGTCTACTCAATACATTTAATGAAATCAACAATAATCAACATTTTTAACAGGTGTTGTAAAGAAATTAAAGGTTTCAATTATGGCAGGCGTAGCGTGTCGGTCGTAGGAGAGAGGAGGATGGCACTATTATGTCTTGTTTACAATGTTTATTTAATAATTTATATTTATTTTTATGTAATAAAGTCTAGTCGAGGTCTCTAGGCTAACGTTGGACATGGTATAGTGAGAAGACAAGAACGTTGTACCGAGAAAAAAGCAACGGGTTGCACTCCGGTAGTGCCGGCAGAAGTGAAAAGTTGAACTTAAACGTTCTGCATTTTCGATATTTAGAAATGATAAGGAATAATTTCGCACGAATTGCTTTAATTATCAGTATAAAAGTACTATCATTTATGTGGTAAAAAAAAAATTTTCATTTATTGCGCTATCGTACACAAACATGACAATTTATATTACATTTATTTAGTCACCATCCGTGGATGCGAAGAGGTGTGCCAGTATCGTAGCAAGGGTAGTCTCTGCCTACCCCAATAGGTGAAAATATGTATGTATGTATATATGAGATTTGTAGCAGAAAAACTCATTCGTTAACGATACGAATTCGATAGTTGTTTGTGCTTGGGCTACAGGTCACGTGTCCTGGGGCCCAAGTCTGCTATTTCAGTTGTATCAAAATGGTCGTTCAATGGCACTAAATGACATAAGAACTGACAGATTTCGTAGACAAAACTGTCAAAAATCAACAATCCTGAAGCCATTGAGTGACGATTTTGACACGACAAAATAGCAGACTTGGGGCCCTGATGTGAGTTTAAAATTATTTACCCATCCCAAAAATTGCACAACGCCGCTAAAGAAGTTTTTACTTCAAAAGCAGTCAAAAAAGTTATTATTGTGGCTATAGTAGCTAGCGAGTTTTTCAGGGTTGGTACACCACCCCGTTGCCAAATATTCTCCTGCCAAGCAATAATGTGCTAATGATACTTAGATTAATGGTATCCGAATTCGAGTAATGCCAAGCTATGATTAAATTCTCTTTGAATTACGTTTTATTTAGGTATTACGTTTGTATGGTCAATTCGGTCTAGGATATCCCCTTAAAGGATTACACGTGTGATGGTATATTATTACTTTGGCCTGCATTTTATTAAATATCATTTGAACCTCTAAACTAACCTAAATAATCTATTAAAACTAGTGAAATTGAATTGAATAGTGAATTAGTGAAGTACTCAACCGCAGAAACATTTTCATTCAGGAATTGTTGTTAGGTAGTACGTATTGTAACCAGTATAGAATGAGTTAATAACCAATTAAAGAATAGCCCAATAAAATTAGAACGCATACCAAGAGCCCATCAAAGAAGATCATCATTCAAAAATAGAATCAGGAATGTTATAATTAATCGATATTGATTTCATCTGGCTTGTAACGGCAGTATTCTAAAAATATTCGATATTTGTAGTTTTATTTCTTTTGTCTAATTAGTAATATAATGAATATTGGTAATTAAGTCAACGTTAAGTGTTACTATAATGGATCGTAAAGTAATTTAGCAGCATTTTTTATGAGGATATTGGCAACAGTTCGATGTAATGTTCTGAACATTTGCTTGAATGCTCACCAATTCAAAACTGGTTATGATACTACCGGTTTGTGAATTCAATTCACTCATCAGTAAATCTCTTATCAAATCTCATGCTTACAGTTATCTTATCTTATCTTGTGTGGGGCTGAGGCAGTAACACCTCAGTACACTTCGACCCAATGGGATCTTTTGTGCTTGCCCTACATATCCTATTCCTCATCCTCTCCCAGTTCTTCAAACAGCTCTTCCATGAGCTTTTTAATGAGGGCTGTGGGTATGTGTCTGAAGTCCTCTGATCTTGGTTAACCCTGCACCAAGAGACACGCATAACAGCTAACCTGATAATATCATATACCATCACGCCTGTATTCCCCGAAGGATTAAGCAGATGTACTAATTTACACTCACTGTTCGCCGGTATGTTAGGTCTCATGTAATACGGGGCGAACCCATTCCCAACTACCAGAAACAGATCCGAGTTGGTACTGAGAGATTTTTAAAGGAAAATTCAATAACACTATACTCGACCTGGTAAACCAGCCCAGTACCTCTAGCGTAGCGGTCGCGCTCAGGACCGGATTCATTTAGATATCGCTTACTAGCATGTATTTAAAAAAAACACATACGCCCAGACCCGGAATAACTATCTGTAAATCATACAAATATGTGCTCCGTTTCGGGTTCGAACCCAACACGTGTCGCAGAAGCCGAAAATATATTATAAGATGGGTATGCATGGCGCCACATTACTTCTCTAAAACCACAAACCGCAATATCGGGTTTAATGACCTCAATACCAAGGAGTTCGTCTAGTTTTTTTTGTACCAAACTCATTATGGTAATGTCTTCAATGAGTCGTTAAATCCAATATTTATCTCACCACATATAATCATTGACGCTTAGCTTTGGTACTTACTGATGATTAGATAATCTCTACTATTATAAAATTGTAAAAAAACTGTGTCTGTACATTGAAGATATTTAGCAAAAAAACAAGTCGGATTATAAACGTCTCCGAATCCAAAAATATATGATTTTTAAAATTCTTGTCCGTATGTTACGGGTTGGAGTAAAAACTACTGAATAGACTTTAATGTTGTTATCACTGTTAGAAATTATATGCTCCAACTTAAAAACTGATGAACTTCTTATCTCGATTATTTAACCGATCCTGAGATACAGCTTGACCTCTGATATGTATAGAGGCCCACACAAAGAAGAGATCATCAATATTGGATTTGATTAAATTATTTTTGGAATCCATTTCTAATCCTGATATGAGTTTTAAATATAACTTCAGTGTTAAGGTTGTCACCTCGAGATTATCTTTGCGCCGCGTGTCGTGGGTTCTTCCCACCCAGCCAAATATTGTGCCAATAGCTTCTTTGGCTCTTTCTTCAATAGGCCATCTTAGACATTACCCTGCATTGTAACACTCATACATTGCTACTACTATGTCTGGACTTTAAAAGAGATTCTCTGAGTTTGTCGGTGCCGGCGCCACCTACTTAGTTTAAAAAAAACAATGACTTGTAAAAGTATATTTAAATCTATTTACAAAAATAAATATCATGGCCTGACCTCTGTCACTCTGAGAGGATACCCATGCCCAGCAGTGGGTATAACGGTTAATGATGACAAATTATACGTTTAAAGTCCCCTAAACCCGTGCCGTAACTCTCCTTATAACCGTCCGGTGCAAGCTTCAATAACTGCGCCCTTGAAAATGTTCTGGTCTGGTCGTTCCTGCGCCCTCTGCGCCCTATGCCTCGGCACTTCCTTATTTTCGGCACTGCACACGACGCAGGGCTTGTTCCTTAGTTCGGACCTGCCTACCCGTGAAGAAGGTTTTTTATACAAATGGACATAACTACCTACATCTATTATAGGCTTTCTCTATTAGCTGGAACAATTAATTTATAAACACTTATCCCACTTATCCTTACATATTATAAAGACAGACAGTACTTACTGTCTGTCTATTCGCGATAAACTCAAAAACTTCTAAACGGATTTTCGTGCAGTTTTCAGAGATGAACAGAGTGATTAATGAGTGAGGTTTTAAGCTAGTTATTTTAACTATGACCTACGACTCTTAGGAAAGATGCAACGTAGGTGAAACCGTGGGTGACTTTATTCCAATTTATAGCAAGCAGTAAAGCACAAGTGGTATCTCCTTAACATTTGAATACGGTCTGCGCGTGCGCACTGGACGGCGCTAAGCGAGATGTGACCAAGACCTTGACATTACATTTTATCGGTCGCTGTTACGTGATAGCATTAATTCGCGGCAGGGCCGAGACTTGTGGAATTTGTCCGTACATAATTAAGAATATTTCTTGTTTTCTTTTCCAATCTACGCATGAAAACACAATGTATCTTACAAGTAATACATAATATAGTAGCTTCCGCCCGCGACTTCGCCCACGTGGAATAGTTACTTAGTCTTAGCGTGATGATAGTATATAGGCTATAGCCTTCCTCGATAAATGGGCTATCTAACACTGAAAGAATTTTTCAAATCGGACCAGTAGTTTCTGAGATTAGCGCGTTCAAACAAACAAACAAAATCTTCAGCTTTATATATTAAAGTATAGATTAAATTATATTGTTTAGTGCGATTGCCAAGTCAATATATTTAATTAAATCATAAAAGATTTTTAATATTGATATGGTCAATATAAGATGTTGTTAGGTTAGCTAATTACGTAATAACTTAAGACAGAAGGACCCTTAAGTCGGGACTGAATAAATTGACCGATTTGTATTAAATCACATCTCACAACTTTGTACGATATAAGAACTGAGTTGCGAGACTTGGTTTTTTTTACAAGTTATGTTTTTATTGGCATATCTATTTTCTTGCTGGCTTAATGATATTTTTCTATTATAACATAACATAACATACCATCACGCCTGTATTCCCCGAAGGGTTAGGCAGAGGCGTACTAATGTACACCCACAGTTCGCCGGTATGTTTAGGTCCCATGTAATAGGGGACGAGCCTATTGCCATTAACCGGGCACAAATTTCATAGAAAACCCAATAACACTTTGCTCGACCTGGTAATCGAACCAAAGACCTCAAGCGTAGCAGGCGCACTCAGGACCATAAGGCTAATGAGGCAGTTCCTCTATTATATATATTTTTCTATTATAATCTTACCTATAATCATACTCTGAACATACTAGGCTCTGACACTTACGCGAATATAAGGAGTTGAAATTAAACTGCTTATGACTAATTTTACAACCCAACTGACATCATGCTCAATTTAATTGTAAGATAGTATTAGTAAAATGTATTGAACTCTTTTTATAATAAACTATTTATTATTATTATTATTGTATCTCCTTTGGTGATCACGGCCTGCCTCCCGTGAGGGAGACATCCGGTCCTTTGGAAGGCTTGCGGAGGGACACAGGTCCAACGCGCAGAGGCCCCTTGGAGAGCTTTGATCTAATATGGGATGGGGCATAGGGCTTATTATAATACTGTCAACTACTTTCCACGCAGCTTTCTTAGATTTTTCTTTCATAAGTACCTTCTCCTTACAATAACAAACACAACAAAAAAATATATTAGCGAAATTGGTGCACTCCTTCACGACCATGACCAAGGGAAATAGGGATAGGTAGATATACGGATTTTATTGCGCTATATTAAAAATATTTGAATTCCCGACGTTTCGGATAGAATCATATCTACCTATATGTCAAATATGTGTAAAGATTCCGAAACGTAAACTGAGATGTTGGACGACAACCGTGTCCCTTGGTACTGCAGTTATATGGGTTTCAGAAATAAATTGATAAAATCCCATAAAAACTTTGAACTTTTAGATATCTTTGGCACTATTGTTATTTGAATAACGAACAAAATTCTGAAATATCTCTACATAAAGAAAAACATAACTTAGTAGATTATACATAAAGATAACTGGCTGTATACAGTTCGTGTTAATTCAACATCGGCCATATGCACTTGGAACTGGGTTAACCGCAATAGTCCAATGAGGTATTAACAGCAATAGTACGATGGATTTGAACTCGTTTGAGTCCATACGATGTCTAGACACTTGGGCTATTATTAGATGTAGTCTTAATAACTCTCCCACTAGTCCTATGCGTGACTGTTACGCTAGAAGCTATGGGTTAGATTGCCAGGTCAAGCAAAGTGGTATTGAGCCTTTCTATGAAATTTTGGCTAGTATTTATTTCTCTACGCGAATCAGAAAAGAGAAGATCCGTAGAAGTAAGATTAAGTAAACTACACCAATGAGTATTCCACAAGACTTAGGTAGCTCCTGTAAATAGGTACCTTCATAATTGTACCACGAAATAGTGGTGAAACTATTTGCCATTTAACTCCGAGCTTGTATTGGATTGGACGCTCATCAACTCATCTTTCTGTCACTAATCAAGTGAGATATTTCAAACCAATAAATAGTGACCTTAACGATGCAAGTCGAGATCTTGAATTATAAAAGTCAATGTCTTGCATGCAAATATTTTTAAAAGACTTCAAAGCATTCCGCTTAAACAATTAATTTACATTTTAATATTTAAATAAATTAATAGTTTTAAATATTTACCAGTTCCGTATTTAAACATAGCTCATTAGATGTTTGCCGATGACAATTAGGTATGTACTTAAAACATGATTTTTACGGAGTTGTTTTAAGTCATAAAATGCGCGACTAAGAGACTAAAGCGGCAATTTACAAACAGTAACAGTATATGGAGTGTTTAATTCCTTTCTTTATAAGCAAAACTCTGTGGTTTATATAGCGAAATCAAAAACTGATGAAATATCAATCAAAATAGCAATAAAATAAAGCAATTCATCATCATGCGCTTGCCACAAGCCTAGCCCACACTAGCCATTGTGTAAAGCTTAAAGTTTTTTAAGCGCGCCGTCGACGCGCGTTTTAACGATACAGACGCCATACGCACGCGAGTCAGAAGCGGCGCTCAAAACACGTGTTTGAATCGATACAAACGCGATGCTAACGCGCGTGTGTACCGATACAAACGACAACAAACTGCTCTGTATGATAAAAGCGCGCTTCGACGCACGTTTCTAAAACGCGGGTAGACGGCGTGTTAAAAAGCGTAGTGTGTACAGGCCCTAATGGGTATCATGATGGGTCTAAACAATGGGCCAGCATTGCACTATCTTGAGCAGTTATTGCAATGTCTATTATTCTGCTCACGTCACGCTGCGCCTTTCAGGAATATAGCCAAGATTTATACTGTGATAAATTCTAACATATGCAATAGGATATCTAATAGGAGGAGGAACTTTAGAATTTTACTAAATCTAACAGGGTTTTCGTAACAACTAAAAAGGTTTGTTACGAAATTAGAGAGAAAAAATTAAAAAAAAATTGCTTAATGCTTAGTTTAATTAACAAAAGGACATTTATAGGACATACGCCGATCATATGGGTGAACTCCTTCAAAAAGGTCAGGTGTGTAGTACTCGCAACCGGCGCGTATGTATGAGAAGTTGTATGAATGTGGCAGAAGCAAAAGAAGTATGCAAAAATCTTAGAAAGTGGCGGTCTATAGTTTCTGTCTACCGCTGTGGGAGACAGGTGTGAGTGTAGGTACCTATGAATGTAATTAAATAATTATTTTAAGAAGTTGTTGAATTTTCATCCATATTTTCGTTTATTAGAATTTCTCGCTCAGGCTACATTTGAATTCACGTTCGGCCAACGACCAAACACACCTAAACTTAGTTAAAAACAAGTTGACATTTCCATACGAATACGAATGTCTTGGAAATGGAACGTCCACCTCGTGAACGTTCGTGAACTACCAATATGATGCAAATACGTCTCATTACACGCTTTGAAACCAAACCCAACAATAAATTGCAAATAAACGGAAGGTCAAACAGACTCATTGTGACTACAACTGTCGCTGTCAGAACTTGAATTGTACTTGAAAATGCTAGAAATATATTCAAAAGGGTACCGTTCTTTTTAATTCGTGTAAAAAAAAACATAGTAACAGACTTGGTTTACTGTCCTGAATTCGATTCTCTCGAAGTATTCATGAGATGCCAAACAAGCAAATGATTCGCATCAGGTCCGAATCTGGGGGCGGGGCACCTGCCGTAAGTTTCAAGGGGCGTCAAAATTGAGATTTCTTTAACAATAATTCAATCATTGGCGGGAGGGGGTGCCTCAAACCAGTATTAGATCTGTGCTATCTTATTGTGTTTTTTATTGAAGGCAAATTTCGATATGGCTTGTGGGACGCTCGGTGGCTTAGTGGTCATAACTTCTGGTGTATCTAATCAGAAGACGCAGGTTCGAATCCTGCCCGCAAGTCAAATTATCCTTTCACTAAAAATAACAGTGTCTATGCTAGTTCGAAAAAATTGTAGATCCGGGACTGGTTCGCATAATGGTAAGTGGCAACCGCAGCCTATAGAAGCCAACAACCACTCGCGCGTTGTCATCTTATGGCCTCTATTGTTAAGCCTCATATTATTCAGCTCTCCTGGTTGAAATGTAGCCTTAATGAGTATTTTGTTGCATCGAGATAAATCTATGCAATAAATTTCTCCTCACTTAAAATATTCCCCCATTCACATTGTTCTCAAGTAGAATGTTAATATTCAAAAGTAACTTACTTAAATTATTTTCTATTCCGTCCCATTCATTCCATACACAATTAATCATTCAAGAATAATGTGCTGTATGTTGTAAATTCAAAACACAACGGACTAATGGCTGCAGACTTTCGCGACAACTTTCGCTAAAATTCACAGAAAACTGCAAAGCTGCGGTTAAATTTGCAAAACAGTCAACCAGGTTTTTGTTATCACTATTAAAGAGTCATATGATCAGCGAACTCCTTCGACGGTTCCGACGTAACTGAGCGTATCTGAACTTTGTTCGTAGTAGGGCAACAATGCAAACTTCGATCGTGAATCGGTCGGGCCCGAACATTCAGACTTGTCACTTCTCCTCCTGAACTAATGCGCCTCTGACTTTTTAAATTGATGTGCATACTAATAATGGTAATATAATTAATTAATCATTTGCTTGAACGGTGTAGGAAATATCGAGAGAGATTTTCACAGATTTTCTCGAATAAATAAAAACGAACCATATTATATGCCTATTCACGGATTTATCACAACTAGTGTTTAACCGTGGATCAAAAGCCTTAACGATTAAATATTTTATAGCAGCCTCTTAGGTCAAAACATAAAAAGTGAATATATTAGCAATAACTTTACATGCTATGCGAGGTCAGTATATACTATAAATTGTGGAACGTTGTGTAGCCGTGAAAAAATAGCGACTTTAGGCCCCCAGAATCAAGCTGCGAGTTGTTCTTGAAAATAACAGAGAAATCCTTGCGAATAAAATTATACAAAAAAAGTCGTTTCATTGTATAATGAACTAGCTTTTGCCCGCGACTTTGTCCGCGTAGCGTGATGATATATAGCCTATAGCCTTCCTCAATAAATGGGCTATCTAACACTAAAATATTTTTTTCAAATCGGACCAGTAGTTCCTGAGATTAGCGCGTTCAAGCAAACAAACAAACTCTTCAGCTTTATATATTAGTATAGAGTATAGATTCATGAATTTATCATTGAGAGAAGAGACTCAAAGATTTTCTGGAATAATTAAAAAGAACTACATTATATTTCGATTCACAGATTTATTAGTGTTTAACCGTGGATCAAAAGCCTTAACGATTAAATATTTTATAGCAGCCTCTTAGGTCAAAACATAAAAAGTGAATATATTAGCAATAACTTTACATGCTATGCGAGGTCAGTTTATACTATAAATTGTGGAACGTTGTGTAGCCGTGAAAAAATAGCGACTTTAGGCCTCCAGAACCAAGCTGCGTTTCTGAAAATAACAGAGAAATGCTTGCGAATAAAATTATACAAAAAAAGTCGTTTCATTGTATAATGAACTTAAATAACATAATTGCAAGGTACGATTTCAAGCCTACAAATAAACCTGCGCGCGCGCCGGTCACAATCAGCATTACCCAGTTATCAGTTAAGTCAATACGCACTCCATTAGAACAGTTGCGCTTGCGTCTGTTCTCGGTAATGACGTCAGGTTAAGTGTTTCAAAATTAGAAGACTATTCATATTGTTTGCTGTTTCTGTTAGAGTATTTGACATAGTGAAGAACGTTTTATCTATTTCAAAGCTTGCGTATTTTTAATTATTCAAATATTTTGAATAATTAAAAATACACGAAATAAGGTTGTATCAAGGTCAATAAGACTTTCTTTAAATTAGCTAAAAATAAAATTGTCAGCCTCATTAGTAGGTATCCGACTAATACACTAAAGGTTCTGGTTTCGATTCCCAGATCAAGCAAATGTTATTGGGATATCTACGAAATTCTCATAAAAAAATAAAGACTGCCTACATAAAGACGCTGCGTTCTTTCGATTTGTAATTCTTTTAGTACTGAGACATTTGTATGGGGCGCCATCCATGGCATGTTATGTAAACAAGTTATTGGTTTAATTAAACCAGTAATAAGTAATGAATACCATGACACTGTTTTCGCCTCAACAATGCGAGTTGAAGAATGCGCGCATACTTCGATAATAACTGCCCATAACGGAACATGGAAAGTGAACTTCTTAAAATGGTCAAGGGCCTGTGCGTTGAAGATACCAGTCCTACTACAGCATATCTCGTTGATGCTTTTTGAGGAGTTATTTTGTTGACTCATTGATCTTTTGTGCTTCCCCTAGATACCGAATCCTCATCCTCTCCCAGTTCTTCAAACAGCTCTTCCATGAGCTTTATAATGAGGCTTGGAGGTATGATTCTGTAATCGTCTGGTCTTGGATAACCCTGCCCCAAAAGGCACATAGGTTTTCCAGCCCTTGCATCGCATGTACACAGAAGGTGTTCCATGCTCTTAATTTCCGTTCGACTCATCTTTTGTAGGAGTCCCGAAATGTCCGACAAAAATGTACTTCCCATGGATTTCTTCTCGTGGAAAATCTTCCCAATACTTCCGTCATATCCCAAACTCGATTCAAATGAATGCGAAACAATGATTCGTGTGTTTTCAACAGGTCGAACTGACCGAGATACACAGCTGGCTCCTTTAACGTTTCGTTTGTTTACTCCGTATGTTTCTATTAGGAGAATGAGTTTCAGCGATATACATGATTGAGTTATAGCGTTACTATGGGAGAGCCATGCTTCGGCACAAATGGGCCGGCTCCACCGTAGTGATAGAAACTGCCTCACAGAAACCGGCGTGAAACAACGCTTACGTTGTGTTTCACCGAGTGAGTGAGGATACCGGAGATCCTAACCCTATAAGGTCCATGGGTGCTGGTAATTGCTTACCACGAGGCGATCCGTCAGCTCGTTTGTTTTCCTATCCGATAAAAAAAACTTTTTATTTATGAAAAATATAGTTAATAAGTAAGGTGTAACATTGTATGACATCGAACTAACTGCAAAGTAAGTCATGTCGTTTGAGAAGCAAAGTAAATTGCTTTTCAATAGTTGTCACTAGCGTCACATTTACAACGTGCATTCAGGATGTGAAAGCAAATTTCGACCTGGCAGACATAACGTCTGGTGTATTGAGCCAGAAGACGCAGGTCCGAATAATTGGTCGCAGGTCCGATCCTGCCCGCAGTCGACTTTTTCCTTCACTAAAATAACTTTATAATTTTACCATGTAAAATGCGAAAAAAATACAAAACATACAGTTTATTTGCTTAAGAAATACAGACTAGTCGCAATCAATAATTAACACATTACATCTCGGAACATTAAAAACCATTTAACAGTCAAAGCAGAAACAAGAACATTAATTAGCACACATTCCGTAAACCCTTTTAAAATAATATGATCACGGCACAAAAACAAGAGAATTCCGCGTATTGCTTTATTTAAAGCCGGCGATTGCTGATTATATCACTGCATATTTAATTTTAACTAGTTTCTATCCGCAACATCGTCTGCGTGGACTTAAAAATTGGGTCCGACCTTGAAATAGCTTGTGTTATACCAGACTATTGTCTAACTCTATGCCTAAATTATTCCAGATCCTTTCAGCTGTTCTGCTGTGAAAGATATACAAACATCCACACATCGCACAAATTTTTACGTTTATAATATTACTAGCTTCTGCCCGCGGCTTCGCCCCCGTGGAGTTCGGTCTGTCATCACATGCCACGGGAACGGGACTTCTGCCCGCGGCTTCGCCCCCCTGGAATTCGGTCTGTCAGCACATCCCACGGGAACGGGATATAAAGTATCCTATGTCCGTCTCCTGGTTCTAAGCTACCTCTGCACCAATTTTCAGCGAAATCGGTTTAGCGGTTCTTAAGTTATAAATAGTGTAACTAACACGACTTTCTTTTATATATATAGATAATATATAAGATATGCAAGATAGAAGGATAGATTTGACAAGCGATTCTTAAAGTGGGTTGCTACGGTAAGGTTCCACTGTATTTTTAGGTGTTGTAAAACGAACAGAAGAGCCACTCAATGGTGGTTATCACTGCTCATGGACACATGTCACACATGAGGAATTGCTGTTGCGTTGCCAAGTCTTAAGATGCCCTTTTGCCTACCGAGGAGGAACTGGCTCTTACGTTTTTAAGTAGAAACAACACACGAAGGTGCTTTAAGACAGACTCTGGCGTAAGGGTGATGGTTTGTTCATCACGTTGCGTTTACCGGTGCATGGTCACTACTCCTTGAGAACCTTTCTGCCCCAGCGGCTGACAGTTTCCGTGGCCCACTTTCAATTAAGTTTGCTAATCCTTAAAGCTTCGTCGTCAACTTTGGTTCCCCTATATTTCAATCCAACCAAATGAGGAGATTTCCTCATTTGGTTGGATTGAAATGAAGAGAAAAATTACCGTTTCTTCTTTTTTGTATGATTTCACAAAATACAAGAGAATCGTGAAGTGTCCTAAAGCCCTAAAAGTTTGGGAACTGCTGGAGACCACCCTGAAGTGCATAATCAAGATCTACAGCAGGGATCCCCAACCTTTGGCAATCTTTGCCATTTAGAAAATAATACTTTAATATAATACCGTATATAACTATGATACCTAGATTGCAAGCAGCAATTGTAGGTACAACTACTCTATATGCCGGTGAATCCTGTAGGCGCACGGACCCTGTGTGCCTATAGACCCATGGGCCTATGGGCCCTGTGGACCTATGGGTCCTGTGGACCTATGGACCCATGGGCCTATGGGCCCTGTGGACCTATGGGTCCTGTAGGCCTATGGACCCAATGGGCCCATGTGTAATTCCAATAATTAAAATATAATTCACAGTCGTCGTTATTAAGACATTAACTGGAACTACATCTTAACTATGTCATTCAATAGACAAATTATGCGTGCTGGTGATGATATTTAACATCCGACAAATGACCCAAATTTCTGTCTAAAGAAGTAAATTATCTAATTATCCGTTTAATCTATTAAAATAAAACCAATTGGCTTTTTATTTTATTCCAATGAACATTCCCTTCTGTATACAAAGTATAAATAAATAAAGCTATGATGTGATTGTTTTAAAAAATATATTCCTCTGTAATGTAAAAAGGTTGATCGCTCCTGGTCGATAGCGATCTTGTTTACGTTATCTCGGACTAAATTATTTCAGGTTGCAGTCCGGGCTGTTACAAACATGTGCAGCATTTATGTGCATGCGCATTGAGTGTTGGCATCTTGTAGAGTACCTGCTCCTGCAGTAACCTTGGTCTGAAGTATTTGCATCATGTATTGTATCTAGATATCGAGTTGCAGTGATAAGATTTTATATTTTCTTTCCTCGGAATACTTGACTGCCTCGTTATCGTAGTGGTCCAAAGTGCGACTCGCGTAGCGGTATTCGCACTGCTACCCGAGTTGCACTTTGAGGTCCTGGGTTAATTCCCAGGTCGAACAAAGTGTTATTGGGTTTTTCTATGAAAATCTCAGTAGCAGCTAGGGGTTTGCAATTTGTGCCCGGTTGCAATAGGCTCGCCGCCTAATCGCCCCCCATAGTGTAAGTACACATCTGCCTCGCCTTCGGGGAATACAAGTGTGATGGTATGTAAGGAATACAATTTTAAAAGCGGTGGAATCCTAATTGGCTAGGGCATCGGATTTGCGATCATGTGGTTGAAGGTTCGAAAACCACCCATTGCACTATCGACGTCAACCCGCACTACACAAGCGTTTATCATATTATGATACATATTGCAAGTTTTAAAAAATCTTACAGCTTAGAAAAGGAAGTAAAGAGAACCCTGAAACCTAAAATATAATCTTAAATTCAATCTTAATAAAAATGGTTAAAAAAGTTAAAAAACTTTGTATCGACGCGGGCGCCCAAACTCAAATCATCGATCAACGTCACAGAGTAACATATCTGTATTATACTAAAAGCAAAAGTTTAACGAGTTAGATATTTTGTGTATCGAACGAGTATTTCTCTAGCTCTTTTTCCAAAGAGTCGAATACTTATTTAATAAATCTTTTTATTACAGACCGTAGGACAATTCTGTTACACTGGATTAAGAAGACACTAATGCTAGTACCTAGGTACATCTACTTTATTTACTGCTTTAGCGCAATTAAAATTTTCCTGTTTCTTAGTTCCAAGAATTTTTATTTCAAATTTTCTAGACTTAGTAGTTTTGGCCATGCATTGATAGATCAGTCAGTCAGGACAAACATGGTGGACAATAGGTGTTCATGTGACAAAACAAACTATCATGCCTGTATTCCCGGAATGGTAATAAATGGTAAATGGTTCGTTTAGTATCTATTGATACTAACACTACCTACTACTAATACTGCTACTAACTACTACTCACAGTAGTACCACTGGTAGACTTTTACCGCCTTATTTATAAAAACGTCTGATTGTAAACCTCGCATAGCCTAATTTATACCACTGAGGAAACAAGCTTTTGGGCTTTATTTTTTGTTGACGGGGTTGGAAATGCTTTATGATACTATCCACCACTCCGGTGAGAGCGGTGGGGTGTGTCGGACTCCGCTCTGAAAAGCGAGCACTGTAGCTGTAGCATTCGTCCGCGGACCCGACAGTGGCGGGCCGCCGTTTACGGCCGCCCCTGCGTAACGCGTAAGGGGAGACGGACGTAGACGTTCTCCCTCCCCTTCTTCTACCGATGCGCTGAGCGGGGCGCGGAAACTGCAAACTGCGTCGCCAGCTCGGGAACAAACTTATGGCATGCCTCATGGTAAGCAGTGACCGTATCCTATGAACGTCTGCAATACAAGAGAACAGCTCTTGCGTAACCGACCCTGTAAAAACTTTTCACTTCTTCTTGAAGATCCCCATGCTGAAGTCTTTTGGGAAAACCTCGGCAGTTAGCTTGACATTCTTGATTTAACACATGTCTATTCTGTGACAGGAAAAAATATAAAGAAGACAAAACATATTATGGCTTTATGAAGTTTATTTTGTTAATAAGAGAGTAAGATTTTATATATTATTTTTTTTACAAATCCAATAAACTGTTATATTTATTACTAGCCTATGCTCGCGGCTTCGCTCACTTGAAGCTCAAAAACCAACAGTGAGGACCCCTTCTTCGTATGGGTCTCTATACATTAGAGAGGTCAAGCTGTATCTAAGGTTCCGTTTAATAATTTGAGATAAGAAGTATACCAGTTTTTAATTTGGAGCACATACTTTCTAACAGTGATAATAAAATTAAAATATATTCAGTAGTTTTTGCGCCAACCCGTAACAAACAGACAAGAATTTTAAAAATCACATTTTTGGGTTCGGAGACGTTTATATACCCTAACTCACTTGTTTTTTTTTAATATCTTCAATGTACAGACACAGCTTTTTTACAATTTTATAATAGTAGAGAAGAAAAAACGTGACAATCAAATGTTTGGCACACGCTATTCTAATTCGCAGTCGCATAACATCAGTACGTATAACTGTGTAAGTAAATACAAACTATGACGCATTTGACGTTAGTGTAATGTCTAGATTTCTGGCTAGAGCACTGACGTAGCTGTCTACCTAGCGTTCCTAACGGCATGCACATATTAGCGCCGGTCTCATAACACCTAGGAAGTTAATAAACCCATAACCCAGTTTTCAGTAAATTGTTTATTACAATGTTTGCGGTAAACTACAGAAATTTCATATTAACTAGTAATCTTTTGTTATATTTTTTTATGGGATAGGGGAGCAATCTAGCAGGCGGATCACCTGATGGTAAGCGATAACTGCCGCCCATGGACACCCGCAACACCAGAGGAGTAACAAGTGCGTTGCCCGCCTTTTAAAAGGGTTTGGGCCTCCGGTAACCTCACTCACTCGGCGAAACACAACGTAAGCGTTGTTTCACGCCGGTTTTCTGTGAGGCCGTGGTATCACTCCGGTCAAGCCGGCCCATTCGTGCCGAAGCATGGAAAATATTAACATAGCACACGCTGGCCTAGTGCGGGTTGACAGACTTCATACGCCGCCGCCGTCGAGAAATTCTCTCAGACGTACAGGTTTCCTCACGATGTTTTCCTTCGCCGTTTAAGCGCGTAGTAAATAAATATTAATACGCATATGACTTCTAAATAACAGAGGCCTTGGATTTGAACTCGAGATCCATGATTCGGCAGTCTTATGGTCATATAAATACATGATAAACATGATATTACTTAACCGGAGGGAGGCAGGTAAGAATCCTACATGACATAAAAAAACCTCTTTCTAAAAATGATATCTTTAAATTAATATTTATTTTATACTTGCGAGTGTTATCTGCAGTTTCACCCTTATGAGCATGGCAAAGCGGGTGAAATTTCGGGGTAAAAATTTATATCCCAAACAAAAAATCTCAAACAAATCCAGCGAGTATGTTACCAGGGCAGTGTGGCGTTTAAAATTAAAAATACCAGCTTATAACCATGTAGGTGTGATGCGCGTACGCAATGAAGCAATGCTGAATGTAATACGTCATCGACGAATACCATAATTTATTTCTGTTCAGTTATTTACGCTACTCTGATACGGACACGCTGTTACAAAGAATTCTCTTTAGAACGAAACCAAGGACAGATTATAATTATAAAAGTTTAAGTATAAAGATTCGTTACGTGTTGCTGCCTGAATTAATTATTTTATTTATTTACGACCATTGTATTGCCAAGTCAAAGTCTCGAGTTTGAATCCTAGCATGCACCTCTGACAATTAAATTGGAAGTGACATAAGTTACGCGCTTTAACGGTAAAACATCGCGAGAAAACCTGCACGAGATTTTCTCGATGGCGTGTGAAGTCTAACAACCCGCATTAGGCTAGTATCGTGAAAAAAACAGGTACTGCTATCGTTTTTTTACAACAGAAGGTTTCTAATTTTTTCTTCTCTTTATAAAATTTTATAAAATTATAAAAAAGCTGTGTCTGTACATTGAAGATATTAAAAAAAAAACAAGTAGGTTAGAGTATATAAACGTCTCCGACCCCAAAAATGTGTTTTTTAGAATTATTGTTTGTTTGTTACGAGTTGGCGCAAAAACTACTGAATAAATTTTAATTTCGTTATCACTCATCTCATCTAAATTAAAAACTGGTGGACTTCTTAATTCAAGAGATTACGTGATGCAGCTTGACCTCTCTGATGTATATAGACCAATACAAAGAAGAGATCATCATCGTTGGTTTTCTTCGAGCATGCATTACTAATCCTATTATGTGAGCGAAGCCACGGGGAAAAGCTAGTTTTTTCATAATTTCTGTACAGTACTGTCGGATATCGGTATTATCTAGTTCAAACTGGTTATCACGCTTATTGGCCTAACACTAAAGATTGCCGTCTAGGTGTCTATATGACATCTGGGACATTATGTAGCCACGAGCCCCTCTCACTTTAATAACCATTAATAAGTTAAATGGCTTGCCATAAGAAACTTCATTTGTCAGAATCAGGCGGACCGAATTTCCAATACAAACTTACATACATACATATGGGATGTATGTATGTAAGTTTGTATTGGAAATTCGGTCCGCCTGTATTTCCCGAAGGGTTAGGTAGAGGCGTACTAATGTACACCCACAGTTCGCCGGTATGTTTAGGTCCCATGTAATAGGGGGCGAGCCTATTGCCATTAACCGGGCACAAATTCCAAACTCCGAGCTGCTACTGGGAATTTCATAGAAAAATCTAATAATACATTTACTCGACCCGGGAATCAAACCTTAAACCGTAGCAGTCGCGCTTTAAAGACTAGATTATTGAGGCAGTTTTATTATTAGAAATTTGTTTACTGCCTAATTGTTCTAGTAGTGTCAGGCGCGGCTGTTGAGTGTTAATACCCAGATTCTATACCCAAATAGGGCAGTGATATTGGTTTTATAAAAGTCACAGTAGGTAGTACTTCGGTTTTTTTTTTAAATTTAATTAGTTGCGCAAACCGTCCAAGAACCTTTGGTTATTGTGGTTCGTATATCCTTTGCCTAAACCTTCGGGATATAGGCGTGCGTAATAAAATATTTCTTTTCAATTCTATTGCGAATAATGGACGCAATGCAATAAGAAACAGGACAAATTTGACAAGATTGACGTTATCTTACCGTCGTCTAGAGCACTAGGCAAACTGCCACTCTCATCACTTACCCAAAAAAAACAAAAGTGCATCACAGATTAAGTTTTGTCTCTTTCTCTCTCCTAACAATTCAACAGTACAACGACATAATAACTTTCATTTCAAAACCGTCGCCCCAATTAGTGAGCACCGTGTGATCTGGTTAGCGCTGCCCCACAAATAACAGGAAGAGTCGTAAAGTTTTATCGATATGTGGTACGTGCCAAAACCATGGTGGTTCCAGGTACCAATATGGGCGCGAGCCAACTCATGGCAACGTGTGGCGTCAGCTTCCTTCAACGAACGGTGTAAAGGTTTAAGGTTATGACGGATCTTGTTACTTTGACGTCATAGTTTCCTGCAGCCGAACCACGTAGGCTAAGACCCCCGACACAAAACCTCTAAAAAGGAAATACAAACAAAATCCCTTTACTTTTAATTTTAATACAATATTTTAATCCAATCGTGGTGTTGGGGGACGCTCTAGTCTAGTCTAGACTGCTACGCTACAAGACCTGGGTTCAATTCCATGGTATTGCTCCATGTTGGATTATTAAATGAAATTTGCAGCTCATAGTTTGAGATTGGCCCGGTCATGGCATCGCCCCCTCTACTAGCGAACTGTGGGTGTACATTAGTATCCTGCCTCTGCCTAATCCTTCGGTATGTGATGTTGTGACTTATGTATACTAATATTATAAAGAAGAAAGATTTGTATGAATGTACCGAATAAACGACACGTTTGGCGTAGCGGCTGATCGATCGAGGTATTCCACGAAGCACACCCAAACCAAGCACACCCAGACGAAGCACACCTAAACTATTCCAAATAGCACACCCATAGGTGGGCTTCAAATAAAAATTTAAAATAATTAATTTTCTATTCCACGAAGCACACCTACGAATATCACTCGCATAGTGCGGAGGCTAAGAAATAAAAATGTCGATAGAAGAAAATATTTATTATTTAAAAGACTAACTTAAATATCTAACATCTTTCAGTTTCATTATAATAATGTGCTTCTGCGACACGTGTTGTGGGTTCGATCCCCAAACCGAGCAAATATTTGTATAATCTACAGGTAGTTGTTCCGGGTCTGGGTGTTTGTGTATGTAGGAAATTGTATTTGTAAAAGCACCCACGATACAGAAGAAAATCCTAGTTTGGGGCAACGTTTATTAAAAAAAAAACTGCTGGGCCGATTAACATAAGCTATAGAAAAAATCGTAATCGTTAGGGATTTCTCCACTCGTGCGAAGCCAAGGTGGGCCGCTAGTGATGAATAAAATACAACAAGTAATTAGTTTAGAACTAGAATCAGATAAATGGTTTTTTTATCAATACCTACTGCGAACTGCAAATGTCAACAGGTATGACATAAGTTCTACTTGTAATACTTAAAAGCTTACTCACGATTTAGTTATTAGAAACAATGTTGGCTTATTCCTCGACTATGCTTACGTGCAATATTTTATTTTGGGATCTGCTTAATCTCGAGCCAATTAAATTGTACTTAATGTTTTCAGGATGTGTGTAATTATCTTATCTTATCAAACAATAACAGATACGAAAATGATACCACAAATCCAAAATTACGAATCAAAAACTTTGGACTTGGAAAACTAACACCATTTACCATTATTCGCCAAATGCCATTTTTTTATTCCTTCGTCAATCTTTATTTGAAAAAGATGTTTAAACTTAGCTATAATTATGCCATTGGATTCTACTGTCCTTGTTCATTATTGTGGCTCATCATACAATAGCTAAAGAAAAGGGAAGCTGAAGTTTTCCTTTGCTTTTGATTTGCCAAGAATTAAAATATAAAGTATTAAAGTACTCGGAATGATAGATTGAGGAATAGTGTGATGAGACAACGTTGCGGACTGAAAGATGATGTAGTGACACGTATTGAAAGGAATATACTGAGATGTTTTGGACATGTTGAGAGAATGAATGAAAGACGATTAACGAAAGGAATGTATAAGGCTAATATCAGCGGCAACGTCAGAAGAGGTCGACCTAGAAGGACCTACACCGATCTTATTGGCAAAGTCCTTCAAAAAGGTCAGGTGCGTAGTACTCGCAACCGCCGCGTATGTATGAGAAGATGTATGAATGTCGCAGAAGCAAAAGAGGCATGCAAGAATCGTAGCAAGTGGCAGTCTATAGTTTCTGCCTACCCCTGTCGGAGAAGCGCGTGAGTGTATGTATGTATGTAAAATATAAAGTATGCTTTAAAAATTTTATCAGACACCATGAAGATTTATAAAACGACTAGCTTCCGCCCGCGACTTAGTCCGCGTGGAATAGTTACTTAGTCATAGCGTGATGATATATACAGCCTATATGAAAAGAAAATATTTTTTTAAATCGGACCAGTAATTCCTGAGATTATCGCGTTCAAGCAAACAAACTCTTCAGCTTTATATATTAGTATAGAGTATATATAGATTGCACCAACATTTCTATTTACATATTTAATATTTTAATGGTCGAGTCCATTTAGAATTACGTAATGTTTTAATTTTACTACTCGATGGTAATCGGAGCACGTAAATTAGCATAAGACTATTATGTTTTGTGACGTTTATTAGATCCAAGTCAATTATATTGACCTACTGAGAATTTTTATTAGATCCAATTGTCATACATTGGTTAATAGTCAAGGTCTCGTAGTGTATATCTATATACTAATATATAAAGCTGAACAGTTTGTTTGTTTGCTTGAACGCGGTAATCTCAGGAACTACTGGTCCGATTTGAAAAATTATTTCAGTGTTAGATAGCCCATTTATTGAGGAAGGCTATAGGCCACCATATCATCACGCTACGCGGACGAAGTCGCGGGCAGAAGCTAGTCCCATTATAAAGGCATACCAATATTCCGAAGATTCCGAAGGAATTATAAGATTCCAAATGTCTTCTCAGAAATGGAAGCGTTTTGAATGCAGCAAGCATTTTTTCTGTTGGAGAGCCATGCTTCGGCATGAATGGCCCGGCTCGTACTGAATGACACCACGGCCTCACAGAAAACCGGCGTTCGCCGAGTGAGAATACCGGGGGCTCAAACCCTTTTAAAAGGCCACTTGGACACTCCAACATGGAGACTACTCTGGTGATGCGGGTGTCTATGGGCGGCGGTAATCGCTTACCATAAGGCGATCCGTCTGCTCGTTTGCCCCCTTATCCCCTATCAGTAGTATCTACATGTAAGCTCACGTTCTATTTACTAGGTCAATCTCAGGAACTTTATAACAAAATCGATAAGAAAATCTTTCTATTTTCGCTACAACGTTCCACACATTTTCCAGTGACGTCACAAAATGGCGCCTCGTTTTCTCGAAAATGGCCTAACGTGACACAACTCCCATAACAATCTCCCGCACACGTCACGACATTAAAACGATACATAAATGCAAGATCGATGTTCGCTTTGATAACCGTGCGCCCACGCAGTAGCGTCACTTATTGCTATTTTCACGGACATTACTCATTGGCCTTCGCAATCTAATTGAAATACATAAAATTATATAGTTCAAAGTGCCGTGGTCCAAGACATGAGAAATAGTGATGGGAAATATTACTAAGCTGTTTATCGATACTTTCTTTACTAAATTAATTTCGATATAATTTTATAAGTATATGAATACTTACTGTTCACGTTCCAAAGGATTTTTTGAGACAAAAGGAAGCTAATGTCCTTCTCTCAGGTCTAATCTATCTCTATACTAAAGTTTGTTTAACGGTTTCATCGTGGAAACGTACCAAACAAACAGACAGTAATATCATTATGAATGATACCTATGATACTAATAATTTTAATTAGCGCTTCATAGTACTGGATATTTTATTCATATTATTTTCGAAGTCGATCAGAGTAGGCAAACGTAGCAAAAGATAACTTTGGGATATGATTTACTAATAATATTTTTTTTATTATTTTCAGGTAAGCATCTGAGTGTTTTTCATCTACATACCTGTAATGGTAACGTAAATAATTCTTATTACTGTAATTTATAACCTACTTACTTCTAGAAACCAAGTTTACTAGAAATGTTTAAAACGATTCTAATTTCGTTAATGTTCTACTCCTTTGTGAAGTCATTAAAAAAATCATCAGTCAAACAACCTATCAAAGGGAAGAAATTGCAGATAATAGGTAATGTGCTTTTTTTATTGAATTCCGAAAAAAGGCAATCAAGCTGTCAAACAAGCCAGCTACAAAATATTTCTGGCTCAATAATTTATAAATAAAAATAAAATACCTAAACAATGGTGGCAATTTGCCCATCTTAGCAAATATCTGTTACGATATATCGCCATTCGCTATCTAGATGGAAATGCTGCCAAATTTTAGTGCATGTCGCGTGACCTAGTGATCTACATGCACTATAGAAATTGATAACACAATTTCGCAAGTAGGTATTTAGCTGAACAATTTGCGAAACACGATACTTTCTGCGAAATTATTGTCGTATAGAACAAGATTCATAAACATGTTTTACTCGATTGACACAAGGGCTGATCTGCCTCCTATAGAGCAGTGTACAATAGTATGAAAGTAAGAAAAAAGAAAAATAAAAGAAAAAGGGATGTTTACTTTACGTAAGTACTTCGATCATAGACCCTGCTTCTGTTTTTATTAAACAAACCTAAGGCACATGCAAGTAAGTATCAATAATAAACAAAAGAAGAATAACATACAAGAAAAAAGGTTGTAACTGGTAGAGAATGCCATATGGCATTAAGTCCCCCATAAGTAGCATTTCTTTTTGTAAAATAAATATTTGTACCTAACTGCTTCATTAGCCTAGTGGTCCTGAACGCTAGAGGTCCTAGGTCGTGCAAAGCGTTATGGGTTTTTTCTATGAAATTCCCGGTAGCAGCTCGAAGTTTGATATTTGTGCCAGTATAATGGCAATAGGCTCACCCCCTATATATGGAACCTAAGCATACCGGCGTACTGTGGGTATACATTCCTACGCCTCTGCCTAACCCTTTGGGGAATACAAGAGTGATGGAATAAAAATTTGTATAGCATACATGTCTCCACCACCAAACCAATTGTAATAGATGCGTCACACTGCGGTACCATTCTCTCAATTCTCATCAAGACTATCAATGGAACTGTTCCATCAATGAGTGTCATCAGCAATTCATTTTCCACGGAAAATGCAGTTTTTGATCTCGTCAACTTTCTTGTTAATAAATTAGACAAAAAGAGTAAATGCTTAACTATATTTCTTGACCTTGCAAAAGCCTTTGACACTGTCTCTATCCCCCACCTAGTACAAAAACTAGAGGATTTCGGTATTAGAGGCACACCGGCAGCATTGATATCTGATTACCTAAATAGCAGAACCCAATGTGTAAGGATAGGAGAACATGTTAGTGATGTTCTATCTGTTGACTTTGGGGTGCCACAAGGCAGCATTTTGGGTCCAACTCTCTTTCTCTGCTACATTAACGAGCTCAGTAACTTTAACATTAAAAACTGTCGTATATCAACATATGCAGACGACACCGCCCTTACGTTTTTCGCCGATTCGTGGGAAGAACTTTTTAATGTAACACAAATAGGATTTAACACTGTGTGCCACTGGCTATTATCTAACTTTCTCACCCTTAATGAAGCTAAAACTAAATACATCGCATTTTCAATGCATAATACAACTGATACAATAAACCATAAACATAAAATTTTTGCACATAAATGTAACTTTCCTCCAATAGCTGCCTGCGACTGCCCAATTGTCAATGCCACACAGTGTATAAAATACTTAGGAATCGAAATAGATGCTAATTTAACCTTCTCAACCCACATACGTACACTATCGCAAAGGATACGTAAGCTTGCTTACATCTTTAAAGAGCTCCGTGATGTAGCAGAGAAACACACCATTAAAATGGTTTACGACGCTATGGTGCAGTCTATTTTGAGTTTTTGCATTACTTCATGGGGGGGAACCTGTAAATCTCACATGATAATCGTGGAAAGAGCCCAGAGAATGATATTAAAAGTAAGCACATTCAAACCCCGATTATTCTCTACTACCAAACTCTACAAAGAAACTCTAGCCCTGACCGTAAGGCAACTATATATAATGTTAACTGTTCTTTACAAACACTCAAACTTATCTCTAAGCAGAATAAAATGTGTCGCCCAAACTCGGAGGAATTATGCAATATGTAAACCAACACGAACAAATACTGCCTTTGCTCAAAGATTTTACATATATCGCGGATCAAAATTGTAAAAAAAAAAATCAATTAGTACCCATTGCAAACTGTTTGAAGAGAGAATGTAAAACTAAACTACAAAAATTCCTACTCAATCTTAATTACTCTGAAACAGAAAGCCTACTAGAAATAGCAGTGTAGACAAACGAAAATCAAAAATATTAACGTGTAATTCGAAGTATATATACACACACACACCCACACACACACACACCCACACTCAC
Organism: Acronicta leporina; assembly: GCA_947256265.1. NCBI lineage: Eukaryota > Metazoa > Arthropoda > Insecta > Lepidoptera > Noctuidae > Acronicta > Acronicta leporina. The sequence goes on along the minus strand of OX366517.1, from coordinate 2,249,530 downwards.
ACACTCACACACACACACACACACACACCCACATACACACATGTATTCCTACGCACGTACGCACGCATAGGTGCATTATGATCCACGCATAAACATACAATGTTGGCAAAACTACACTGTCACTTCCATTTTTGGGGGGCCTGGAGCTCTAAAATACAGGCCATGGCTTAGTTTAGACTCCAGATCACCCACAAATTGCAAATGTAAGAAAATTGTCAACTTAGATACTAAAACTTATGTAATTTGTGGAGATAAATAAATAAACTTATTACTACTATTTCCCATTATAAGTTCATCTCACACTTGTACCATCTCCGTGTCACATTCTTGACTTGTCCGATTAAGATCAATTCAAGGGTGACATCATCTGCTTACACAACACCTATTAGTGTATTGCTTTTCCAATTGCCACTCTGAGTCTAAACTCGTGCGCAATGCACGTTCATATTATTTGCCTTTAATGGCAATCGTTAATTTGATTTTTATAGGATTAGTAACTTCGATGGTTTTGTAGATTAAATCATCACTGTCTTTCTTTAGTATCGGTGCTTTGGACATATCATCTCATTAATAGATCCTAATACCATGTGGTAGATTATTAGAAGACACCGTCCCATAAAGGACAGAGGTATTCTAACAATAAAAAAACAGTATTTTTTGGAGTAAATAGACCCTAACATATCTCTAAGTTCCGTATGTGTTTACGCTAACGCTTTGTAAGACTTCACCATTAATTTGTAACTCCTTCAACACCTTCTAGCGCATCCATTTTTTAAGTTTTACATGTCGCTGCAACAAGTTCATTATATTTCCATAAAGACAATTATTTTTAGTCAAACTAATACAAAATTCGATTATTTATAATATTCCTTTTCCTCTTTGCCGTCAGTTGGTACCCAAAAAGCTGGCGGCATTGACCCGTCGGTATATAATGCAAATTTTTTGACCAAAGTAGGTACAAGCAAACGGCTCGCGCCAAGGTTTGTTCAGGCGAAAATAAGTGTTTAAAAGCTTTTTTTTTCTTCATTAGGCATTAGAGAAAGTAAATAAATGGACTAGGAGACAGCAAAGTCTCTTTCTGTTTAAATAAGTACCTAATCAATGTTTACATTAATATTTGTTACATTTACAGAAACAAATTCGCTGTTATTTATATATTATACAATTGGGTTATGAATGTTTTGAGTCATTCGAACTATGTTTACTGCAACTGTATAAATAATTTGAACTAATTTTATAATTTACAGTTACTACAAGCCACTTAACAATTATAATAAACGTTAAAACGTCTGAACTAGAAACATTTATGTCTTCATTATATTTACATAGATTTCTAGGTGGTTTACCGATATGACTGAGATTTGTGCAGAACTGAAGAAACTAACATTTTATTCCATTTTATACCTACTGTATAAACAAAATTAAGTTTGTAATACTACATATATATATGTAGCAGATAAGACCTAAATTTTAAATGATAGTTACCTTACCTTATGCGTGTAACACAAACAACTAAGTACAATACAATTAAGAAATTGTAACAACTACTGGAAATATAAAATTAATTAATTGATTACTTAGTCCGTTTTTATGTCTATCTATTTTATGGATACAAATCCAATTTTCCATCTAAATAGCTTGGCCGATTTTGATGTAATTTAATTTTTGTATGGGGCTACCTGGATGATTCTTAGCAATAGTCGGACCTAATAGGTTGCGCTGTTGTCGATATCATGGGCAACAGGCATTCTACCAATCAAAAACATTGCCTGTAGTCATATGACGTCACCGCACACCTCACTGATTGCACAGATGTGTCAGCGCGGGCGCACAGCTACGACCCACATTTGCGACATTGGACCTATCCAATGAACGTCTGTGTACACTGCCGCCATTGTATTATAGTTTTTGTTAACAGAGCCCAGAGGTCATACCATGTTTATTTTAAGTGTTTAAGTTGTTATACTTTTAAAAGGTGTTGAGTAAAAGGTTTTCGGGACTGAATGAAATATCGAGTTATTTCTTTAAAATGTGCTATTGTAATGTACAGCCACAGTTCAGGGGTATGTTTAGGACCCATGTAATAGGAGGTCTTATGGGTCCTACGGATCTTGTTCAATCAAATCCACCTTCAAATGTGTGATAAAAAAATATTCCAGCTTTTGAATATTTTCTTAATCCTTATTATCAATTGCCTATACTAGATACCGAATCTAGTCTTAACTCAATACCCCACTAATGAATCCTTTTGCTTGGACACCCACATATAGATTAGGCTTGGAAAAAGACAGGCTACATATATCAAAAATATCAAAAAATTTATATCAAAAAGTATCCAACTTTCAAATCCAACAGGCACACAGATAATTTCGATAAAACACAATTCGTAAGCGGTCAATGCTCTTATCCTTAATATATTTACGATCACTAATAAGTCATTTATTAACCTGTCTGGATCTATAAAAGATATCAAATTATATCACAACACTCCTCATTGTATTCTTTCCCTTTCTCCGTCTCCGTAAAATATATTTCCATCTCCTTTACGCCTGGTATTAATATGGCATTTAATATAAATATTGGCTCTCGTCAATCTTTCGTCGTTAAGTGGTTCATAAAATTGATCGGTCATTATATTCATATAAATGCTCTTTTAAAGAACTTTATTGTTGGTTTGTGTATGTTATTCTTGTTTTTTTTGTGCAATCTTGTGGTCTATTTAAGTGTTGGTATTTCCAGATCTAACTCGTTTCATCATTCGGTAATGGTGCATAAGTAATAGGTATATTTGCTTGTATTTGAGCACCTACCATTTTAATGTACTACTTTTTCTTTAACATTTGACGTAGGTAATATTTTAGTAAAAGTATGTGCTGATATCAATCAACAATTGTGTTGAACTTCTTCGAAAGCTCTCATTGCTATTATCCTAATTAAAGAAAAAGTTATAAATACCTATATACATATTTTTAATATGGTTTTAATTTAGACTCGCTTAAAAGACGTTTTTTTTTTGTTATAAGCGGATCCCTGTTTTGGTTATTTGATATGCAAGTGATGGATACATTATTTTAGTGTTGATTTAACTTAAACCGCTATTATCCTAATTAAATAATTATTTAACGAATTACTTTATTATAACGAATAAAAGTTCTATAAAGTTTAAGTAAATCAATTAAAGTATTTAAAGTAGTAAGCAATTTATTGCGGCAGTAGCGTAGTGGTTAGGTTAGGTTACGTGCGATCATGTGGTTGCCGGATCGAAACCCACCCATTGCACTGGGTGAACGTGAATAATAATCACTCATATATGAATAAGCTCTTACAGTCTGTTGAGGTCACGTGAAGAAACATAACTGCCAAAAAGTTCTGGTAGATTTCATTTATTTGAAATCCGCACATTATTATGTAATACCAAATACGAAATTGTAGGTACAGTCATAATACTCTCCCAAATAACCTGCTAAGTATCTTCTAATACCTAGAAAGAAGGACCTGCCAACTTCTGTTAAACTTATGTTATATTTGTGCTATTGTTATGTAGGTAATATAGCATTAAGATAAGCAGCGTACCGACCAGTACAAAACAGATTTAGTAATACAAAATCATCAATCCAATATTGTCCTGCAGAATGATAAGGATAAGGTTATAGTCAGACTTCCCAGTTAGATTTATTCACGATGGTTCGGGTTCCTTAACTGTTTTAGCGAATAATAACTTACTACGCACATGATTTCGAGAAGTCAGTGTCACTTGGATTCGATCTCAAGTACTTTGACTTGGCAGTCAGAAATATCTCGACCCATACTGCCCAGACAGTGTACCCAGTTTAGTACCACCAAACATGTAAGTCAACATTATCTTTATAAATTGGCTAAACGAATATTGACATTTTATTGCTTGCTCAGACGTCTGCAATGAAAACGGCCTCGCTCTCACAAAGCTTAAACTAAACTAAATAAAAGTAATATCTGGGCCAGCTTTGGGTTAAGTCAATTGCACCCACCATCTTATTTCATTCACCCAAGGTTTGCTGATGAAGTGCGAAGGCTGATACTTATGGATCTGACTCATGAATGAAATATGGAATACCAGTTGACTTTAATTTATGAGATCATGAAGGCCCTATAAATCTCCCTCTTATGCCAGGCGTTAATAATCCTCACGAAGGTCCCTTAAACACAATCACACACACAATCAATCGTTAAATATGTTGAAACAATACCTAATGATATATGTATAACATATGTTAGTTTATTCAGCTTTAGAATATTTACCGACTCGCTAAGGTCAAGAAAGTAAAATTTTCTGAAGGCTTCTCAACGGTAGTCGCTTTGCATATAGTAACACTCAATACTTCACTAAAAGCGTCACCATTTTACTATAAACCATGAGTTGCAAAAACCTCACCTGCTCACCTAATTAAGTTAGATAACAAATCTCATTTAGTTTTCTCCACCGAATTCTATTCTATTTGTTTTTTGTCCCTGTAATTGTCACCTGTAATTACCTACTAATATATGCCCTAATAATACTTCTGACGTGGGAGAGCCATGCTTCGGCACGAATGGGCCGGCTCGACCGGAGTGATACCACGGCCTCACATAAAACCAGCGTGAAACAACGCTTGCGTTGTGTTTCGCCGAGTGAATGAGGTTACCGGAGGCCCAAACCCTTTTAAAGGGCGGACAACGGGTGTCCACCCTTTAAATGGGAATGGATAGTTATCGCTTACCATCAGGTGATCCGTCTGCTCGTTTTCTCCCCTATCCTATAAAAAATAAAAAATAGTAGGATCGTCATCTACAGCTTCTGGCAGTACATTGCTGGATATAGAGCCTTTCCCTAGGCGCGCAATTTAACCTCCCTACCACCACCTGTCTAGTTGCAGTTGGTTCACCTAGAGCTTCAGGTATATCTAACATGGCAACCCAAGTTTGTAATCCATCCAAAAGGAACACACTAATGGCTAAGTATTACTTTTGGAAACCTGATTCTAAATCACTTCGCGGCTCGACCATCTTTTTGCAACACCCAACCGTTTTCCAACATTGGAAGAGTGCTATTCTAATTAAAGCTAAGACTACTAATTAAAGCAGAGTACTAAGTATAAAAACAAAACCTTTATGGTCAAGTATACTGCGTTAGTCATTGGAGAATGCAATGCTTACTGAGGACTGGAGGTTTTCTTACATATCAATTGAGTGACGTGTTGCTTCTAAATTCTAACAATAGAATGCATTCGCAATGCTGACAGGAATTCTTGTATAATGAGAATGAGGTCTATTATAAGGCCGGTTTCTAATATATAATTGGGTTACGATGACGTATAGACAGTAAATACAACATTAAATAATAAATAAATAATGTTTTTATTCATCTCCACAAATTACAGCATGTTACAAACTAGTTGACAGGAAGATTGTCATAAATTCGTAATTTGTGGGAGATCTGGAGTCTAAACTAAGCCGAAGCCTGTGCTATAGATCTCCAGGCCCACCATTACATAACATTGTACATATTGTCAACAAATGATAAGCGTACACGAGTGTGAACGGATGAGTAAACTAATGTTAAATTTTTTTTTTGCTTGCATGCATGGTATTGATATTTTGTGTGAGTATAGGGGTGTGTGTAAAGCTGTGTGTATATGTGTGTTTGTGTTTGTGTGTGTGTGTGTGTGTGTGTTCGTGTGTGTGGTGGTTGTGTGTAGTTTAGTTACATTAGTTTTAGTTTAAGCGAAGCCCGAGACACGTGTCTAGTACTTTTATATAAAGAATCTATGTAGGTACTAAATTTCAGAAATGTATCACGAAAAATCATAAGTTATAAGCTTGTTATGTTACCTGGTTGTCCGTACAAAAACATGCTCACCACGTCTTATTACTACAGTGACGTATTTTGGGGAGAGATAGTTTCGCTCCGTGTCGTACCTGTAACTTTTTAAAATATTTTTGGAAAATTATAGAACATGCTGTAAAAATTATTGGAATCGATTCAAGTACTTATTCTGAACAAATTACATTAATACTAAGCGATTACCGCCGCCCATGGATACCCGGAACACCAGAAGAGTCACAAGTGCGTTGCCGCCCTTTCAAATGGGCTTGGGCCACCGGCACCACTCACTCGGAACACAACGTAAGCGTTATTTCACGCCGGATTTTTGTGAAGGCTATCACTCGAGTCGAGTCAGTCAATTCGTGCCGAAGCATGGCTCTTCCATGGTATCATGTTTTATGCAATTTATTGGACAATTAAACTATTAAACATCGTACGTTACTCAATACTTCTCCTGCTACGAGATGCAAATACTGGCTACAAATGAGAAACAGACAAACTGACTAGACACTAGACAGTGTTTGGTGCAAGGTAAAAGCGACTATCTTTTTTATATTGTTATAATTTTGATCTCTACTTCAAAGATATTTTTCTTGTAACGTAAAGAAATCCCCAACTTTTTCAAAATGTTCTACTGCCTATTTTAATCGGGAATAATGTAGCATTCAAATGGTGAAATATTTTTTGAAATCGGCCCAGTAGATTTTGAGTTTACTCGTTACACACATACAAATCTTTCCTCTTTATAATGTTAGTATAGATAGTATAGATATAGACTAGCGACCCGCCCGGTGACTCCCGCGTTGCCTCGTTTCTAAGAGACATAGCGCGATGTTAAATAGCTTAAAACCTCCTCATCAATCACTCCATCCATTAGTGAAAACCGCATGAAAATCCTTTCAGTATTTTTTTAGTTTATCGTCAACAAACAGACGCATGTCATATAACTTTGTGTTGTGTGTTGTAAGTTATTTATGCAAGACATCAAGATTCAGTTTTGGCGTAATGCGTACTGCTTCTTCGACTTCACGTCTCACATGCGTACGCGCATCATCTTTCAGCTTTATACTGGAACTGTTACATATTCGGAGAAGCGGGGCGCGTCAGTAACAGTGACCGATGGCATTGGCACAGCATCTAGTGTAAATGTCTGAATTGTTGCGCTGGTATTGACTGCACTGTGGCTGCTATTCTCAGCACTCGGCCCACCCAGATATAAACATATCAGGCGTTCCAAAACACATTAGTATTATCTTAGAATTCGGAATTTCAAGTATTTATCATGTTTTTGTAGTGTAAAATAAATCTAACTAGATTTGTTATAGACAAAACTTCAAAGTAAGAAAAGCAATATCTGCACAGATTCCGATATTGCTTTTCATTTGTTATAATTTTCTTTTTAGTGAATTTTCCGATGTTATAAAAGTTTTTCTGGTACTCGGGTTGGAGACAAATCCTACAATCTAAGATTATAAAAATCGAACTAGCTCGACTTTATTCATTAGATAAAAATAGTATTATATATATTTTATCATCTTCAATTCAGTTATTAAACACCCCCAGCAATGGCTACCGACAAAAACTAAAGAAATAAATCTAGACATAATTAACATACGCAAGACGAAACAATTAATCATAATGTTACGTACGGAAGCGTTTGACTATTATGGTGTAATTAATCGGGGCTAAATATAACGTTTAGTTAACCAATGATTTATTTTAACATGGGTACGTTCACCTGTGGCGTTATTTGTAATTTTTTTTATGGTTATTTCTTTAAATAGGTGGTTAGAGATCGTAAATTCCTTCCTTTATATTCCTTGTCGATATTTTTTAAAGAAAAAGTATTGTAAGGTTTATTTGTGATTTTTTCTATTGGTAACTCCTTGGTAGCTTGGTTGGATTTAGGCTTGGTTCGTGGCGATAATCTCGCTCCCTGTTACAGTAAAACTTTTAGAACAACTGTGAGATACTTATCTTTCTTTTTATTTTTTTGTATTTCTCATATTCTTCACAGTCTTTTATGAGACACACAGTATGTCTATTTTCTTTTAACTTCTTTTTTGTGAATTCGTGGACAATGGTATGTTAAATGTGAAGAAATATAAATATGGTACAGATTAACATAACATACCATCACGCCTGTATTCCCCGAAGGGTTAGGCAGAGGTGTACTTAGGTACACCCACAGTTCGCCGGTATGTTTAGGTCCCATGTAATAGGGGGCGAGCCTATTACCACTCACCGGGCACAAATTCCAAACTCCGAGCTGCTACTGAGAATTTCATAGAAAAACCCAATAACACTTTGCTCGTCGTCCTGGGAATCGAACCCAGGACCTCTAGCGTAGAAGTCGCACTTGTGACCACTAGACTAACGAGGCAGTTTGTGTAACTAATTCTAAATACTTATTATGCTAGAATCTTTAGTTAAGATTGGCATGTAACTGTTTTTGTCCCTAAAAAATAAAATAAAAAGTACCGATTTCATCTCTGCCCCATACAAGATAAACATGTGTATATAATGTAAGAAGAAAACATTTTTCATTTTGAAAATATCACTATTAGTTTAATACAGTTTTCTTTATGATAAGCGCCTAAGATTTTGATAAAATTTGGCAAGGAGATAGATTGCATCCTGCGGAAACATATAGGCTAGCTTTTGTCATAAAAAGTACTATCTTTTTGTGATTTTTTCGCATTTTTCAAGCTAAGATTATAAAGTCATTTTAGTGTAGGAAAAATTCCACTCGCAATCAGGATTCGTACCTACGTCTTCTGGTTAGATACACCATACGCTATGACCACTAAGCCACTGCGAGTCCCACCTGCCATGTCGAAATATGACTTCATCTATTGAAAGGCAAGTTACTAAATAGTACTTATCGTATGCGATTAAAATAGTGGACAACAGTTAATTAAAAAGATTATGCATCATTATATTTCAACAGCAGATATTAAAATATATTTACTATGTTTTTATTACACAGAGAAATAGCAAACATTAATCATTGCTATTTTTCAATTATTTATAAATTAAGGATTTAAAGACTATCCAAAATATCGATGTATGTATAAGCAAACGATAAAGTAAATAGATAAATACTAACAGATTAGGAATGGCATAATACTATTTTCTTTTATTTTTGATTTGTCATGAATCTACAATCCATTAGATCCAATTAAAATTTCCACACAATCTTAATTCAATATTAATTAGTTCGTTTAACTTGAGTCAAGTGAAATGATATTTTACTCTAGCTACAGTCAATTAATTAATCATTAACACATCAATTAACGCGTTAGTTGTTATGTCAGTAACGCGGTATAATGAGGTATTTCACGCCACATCAAATTGAAAAAAAAATGTAATGGCGCCCTTGACTTTGACAGTTGTTGATAAAGAGCAATTTATATTGTTGTTGAAAGTTGTTGTTATTTATGTATACATAGAACAATAGTAACATGTAAATACATTTAAAGGATCTCATTAAAATTAATAGACTTACACAATTAAAATTTCGGCCTCATTAAATTAAACAGTCTCGTAGATTAAAATGTGTACCGTCATCGTCTATACTTACCCGAGGGCAGATTTGTAGCTAATACCATCACGCCTGTATTCCCCGAAGGGTTAGGCAGAGGCATACGAATGTACACCCACAGTTCGCCGGTATGTTTAGGTCCCATGTAATAGAGGGCGAGCCTATTGCCATTAACCGGGCAAAAATTCCTAACTCCGAGCTGCTACTGGGAATTTCATAGGAAAACCCAATAACACTTTGCTCGACCTGAGAATCGAACCTGCGCTCAGGACCACTTGGCTAATGAGGCAGTTTGTAGCTAAATTAATTGCCATTAACCGGCTACAGATCCAAATTTTTGAGTTGCAATGGAGAATTTCCCTAATCAGGAACCAACAGACCGCCACTTACTTCCTTGCTTCTTCCACATTCATATATATCATACATACGCTTTTGTTTTTGTAAAATAAGAGTATAATAATTACCTATTACGCAGCTCCAACTAAATAATTAATATAAGTCATGTGGTCTAAATATGTATACATTGAAGATATTTAAAAAAGAACAAGAGGGTTAGAGTATATAAACATCTGAAAAAACATATGATTTTTTTTTGTTTGTTACGGCTTGGCGCAAAAACTACTGAATAGATTTTAATTTTGTTAACACTGTTAGAAAGTTCATGCTCCAACTTAAAAACTGGTGAACTTCTTGATCACAATCCTGAGATACAGCTTGACCTCTCTGTGGTATACAGACCCATACAAACAACAGACCAACACTGTTGGATTTTTATTTAATTATTTTTGGGATATAGCATACGTGAGCGAAGCCGCATGCAAATGCTAGTACTAATATATAATAGTTTTATCTGCGAGCGGTGTAAGCAGCGCTTCAGACTGTCGATCAGTATGATTAAAAGCGTAATATAACTAATCCGATACTAAAAGCATATAAAGAAAATATTCATTGATAAAAATACATCTGATCCCAGTTGCTAAGAGGATAAATATAGTAAAAACCGACCAATGATCGCTTTAGAAATTGATTTTGTTTCCATGCGAGTGATTATTACGTTCAAGGCTTGAGAGAAAAGCGACTAAGGGCAACTTGCACCAACTTCTTAATTGTGTTTAAGTTGTATTTAAATACAGATTTAAAGTAAAAAATTGAGACGATTAAGAGAAGATATTGGGCCTGAGTGTATAAAAGGAAAAGATGAGAAATTCCGGACGGTCATACTTTTTCTGGATTTGTTTTCCGGTTTCACTCGTATTTAAAAAACTTCTTGAGACAAAAGGCAGGTTTATCATTCTCCAGTGTTCAATCTATCTGTACGAGTATACTACAATCCATAAATAGTTTGATTAAGAATTATTATTAGGGGTCCAATGGAGCTTTGCACACAATAACATAATACCCAAATTAAATCGTAATCCAAACAATATTTTGTAATTTTCCAAACTTGGTAAAGTTATCAAGAATTGTATTCGCTTATGTTTATTTCAAGTGAAGTATTTTGGATGTAATTGTACGGCAGGAACCTAGATTAATAGTATCTTAATAACTCAATTTTATAAAACATTCTCTGAATTATGATATATTTTGGTATTACGTAAATATTGGAAATTCAATCAGCCGGACCCTTAAACCTTTTTTCTAAAATCAACAAGCATTAGTACTAGTGTAAATAATATGACCACGCTTTGGTCTTTAAAAAAATTCTAACTTTATTATTATTATAGTATTTAGGCACATAAAACACAACAAAAGAACGTCGTATTTTTATTTCGAGAATCGATTATTATGAGCACATACATAATTTATCAAAGTAGAATTTTTATGTATAGATAAACATTGCAATGCCCCGTTTTCCATCTTAATTATGCTGCGCTTTTTATAAATTCTATTTTCAAAACATTCACTCAAGAAAAAAAAATAACCGCTGTTCGCTTACAGCATGCACCAATAATCGTTATGCAATTACAGCCGATAGATTCGACCGTGATCTTGATCTCGTTCGATTCGATTACACTGTCAATGACGATCACATGTCCAATTCGTTCAATCTACTCTTATTGCTTTATTTATCGAATCATTGTTCGATGTGTCATTATTCGATGATCGTTTATCGATGTTTTGAAACATTCTCGGACACGTGGTGAATCGATTCTTTCTGGCGCGTGCGGTGCTTGTGTAATTATTTTTGATGTATTGAGAATGTTACTCCACATGCGTTAGAACTTATGAGTGATTGTTGAATTATGTTTTTGATTTCAATAAATATACATACATACACTCACGCCTTTCTCCCACAGGGGTAGGCAGAAAATATAGACTGCCACTTGCTACGATTCTTCCATGCCTCTTTTGCTTCTTCTTCATTAAAAATAATTCTGTTTAATGAAAGGTTGGCCAGATATTAGTGTTGATTTTTAACAGATTTGCCTTCGAAATCCAGATCCATCAGTTCTTAGGGCATTTAGAACCATTTGACTTTATTTTATACCTCTAAGGAGGCAAACAAGCGTATGACCCGCCTGATGGTAAGTGGTTACCGTACCGCCTATGGACGCTTGCAACACCCAGAAGTATCACTCACGCGTTACCGACCATGTAAAGCTCTTTCACACCCTTTTTGAAGAACAATTTAAATAGACTTCGACCCCAGTTTTCATACATATTTGCCTTTTTAACCCCCGACGCAAAAACGACGGGGTGTTATAAGTTTGACGTGTCTGTGTGTGTGTGTCTGTCTGTGGCATCGTAGCTCCCGAATGGATGAACCGATTTTGATTTTGTTTTTTTTGTTTGAAAGGTGAATAAGTCGGGAGTGTTCTTAGCTATGTTTGATGAAAATCGGTCCAAGATGGCCGCCGCCACAAGATGGCGGTTTACATATTTTTTCACAACTCCCACAATATTGGTATCAAATGAAAGGGCCCTACTAGTAGAATACTATACACTATGAAAAATTTCAAATCCAAGATGGCCGCCTCCACGAAAATTGTGTTTTTTTTTTTCACTACTCCCTCAATAAAGGTATCAAATGAAAGGGCTTGACTAGTAGAATACTATACACTATGATAAATTTCAAATCCAAAATGGCCGCCATCACAAAATGGCGAATTAAATGTTTTTTAAAACCCCTTCAATATGGGGATCAAATAAAAGGACTTGACTAGTAGAATACTATATAGTATGATAAATTTCAAATCCAAAATGGCCGCCATCACAAAATGGCGCGTTAAATGTTTTTACCTAAGATATCTAATAGCTATGAAATAATTGTACAAAAGTTGAATAACTAAACAACGAAAATACCTAATTAAACACTAAATTACCTGGATCTTAAAACGCAAGAAAATAAAAGAAATTAAACAAAATAACTAAGGAGACCCTACAAAAAGGGTGAAATAACAAATTAAATTAAAAATTAAAAAAAACCCCCGACACAAAAAAATTAACTTAAAACCCTAAAAGAAAAACTATGATGAAATAACCACAAATAGAACAAAAAAGGTATAAACCTGAATCCCTATAAAAATAAAAAAATAATCTTGAAATTATAACCCTTCGTAAGTACGTATGAAGTTTTTTGATTAAATTTTGTCGCGTCGGGGGATCGCTCTCTAGCTATAAAAAACACCTACCTGAAGGTAGGTGTTTTAAAATTAGATTAAAATTACAACGACGTAAAACCTTTATAATAAACGTAATGTTTACGAAAACGTTAGGCTAATAATTAGAGAGCGGTCCCCCGACGCGACAAAATTTAATCAAAAAACTTCATACGTACTTACGAAGGGTTATAATTTCAAGATTATTTTTTTATTTTTATAGGGATTCAGGTTTATACCTTTTTTGTTCTATTTGTGGTTATTTCATCATAGTTCTTCTTTTAGGGTTTTTAGTTAATTTTTACAGGAAGGAAGCTTCATTGACTCCACTCTCAAAGATATATGAAACTGCAAATATTCGTTAGCCACTTAAAAAACATCTCCATTATGTATGAAAGTGAGGATGCTGGCCGTGATCTTGCCTCATCTCATTTCGCATGCCTGCAATGAACTTTATGTATGATCTATTGTCTGTAGCACATTATCATGTAAACTCTACTATTAAAATTCACAGTACTGACTACGATGCAGATAGAATTGTAAGCGGTAAGATTTCTCAATAGTCTCTGAATTTATCTTCCTGTTTCTATGTCGATGACTGGTTATTATCAGTACATCGGGTAACCGCAAACGAATTTCTAGGCCATGGATATTGTATTATCCAAGGATCAGAAACTAGTTTTAGACCGTTGGCCTATCTTACTTGTGGTCTCGATGTCTCAAGCATCTTCACCCATCCATAAGAACACCGTGGCAAACGCAGCTTAAACTTGCCAATAGATCAGCGCAGTAACCATAAGCTCCTCTCAAAAGATTCTCAATAAAGCTATTTCTCAGTATATTCCATCAAAACATTCCTGCAAAAGGGGCAGAATTCCATAAAAATTAATTGAGATAAAAGGCATGAAGATATTCTCTAAAACTACGCTTCCTCTTACTAACTTGTACAACCATCACCTTGCTTTTTTTTTGTAGTACTAATGATTGGTATACGAAAGATTCTATTGTCCCCTATTGCATAGGACCCGAGAACTGTGGCAACCAGTAGACCTCTACCTAACTTTTCTATAAAACAGGAGTGATGTTTTGAATGCCTCTATCATAGATTTTCCTCAATCAAAACCATACGTCGCTTACGCCACAGCTTATAAATATTCAAAGTGACCTAATACTAAAAGTGTTCTTATTTACATGACAACCATAGCTGTCTATCACTCTGCTATCACAATAGACTCCATGAATGATAATACTCCGTCGAATGTCACTTTAGACATGATGTTCGAGTAATCTGAGATTACAAGCGAAACTTATTACGACAGAAATAAACATCACAGGGATTTGATCCTTATTTTGATAGCCATTAAAGTGGTAGTGACTGCAAAATAATAATAAAATACATTGAGGTATTAAGTACATTAACAATATGCTACACAATACACATCCTGCCACCTTAGACCTTGTTTCCTAGAATAGTTTTTAGAATAAAGATGACATACAATTGAAAGACAGTTTTTTTTATGTTTTGATACCAATAATGGCAATCCTGTGCGATGTACTCAGTTCTACTGCACGTTTAACGCTTGCAGCAGTAACTCGTATCATAGCTTCTTCCCTAGTACATATTACCTCAATAGTAAAACTGAGCATTATGGTGGAATTCAATGACCAATTTTGAGTAAAGTGTCAGATATTTTATTGAAGAAATTTGAAGATAGTCACGTTATTTAAATATTTCAATATGGGAGCAACGATGTAGTATTGTATTGAATTACATAGCTTCTAAATGCGGCATGAAATTTTGAACATAACGTAACCCTTGCTTGACCTACAGGCACCTGACTAACGAACATCTTAATAATATTTTTGTTAAGTCATTCACTACTCGAAAAACTTCCGCGTTCGCATCATCAGTAATCATTGCTGTCTTTTTGTTAATTAACTTCATTATTCTTGCAATGTCAAAATTAAGAGAAAAATATTTTCTATTCATTATGGGATAGGAGGACAAACGAGCAGACGGATCAACGGATGGTAAGCGATTACCGACGCCCATAGAACCCACAACACCAGAGGAGTCGCAAGTGTGTAACCGGCCTGTTAAAAGCTTTGGGCCTCCGGTATCCTCACTCACTCGGTGAAACACAACGTAAGTGTTGTTTCACGCCGGTTTTCTGTGAGGCCGTGCCGAAGCATGGCTCTCCCACATCGTAAAAGTTATATAAAAGAGATGAAAGAAAAATGTGTGACTTTTCTAAACAATTAAAAAATGTGATGACTAAATTACATCTCCAATACAAATCATACTGTAAATTATAAGTAGGTGTTTTGGTTGCTCGGAATTACAGGGAACAATGGGTGTCAAACAGTTTTTGCGTAGTCATTGCGAAGATGGCCTACATTGATACTGCTGTCTGTGATGTGTCTGCGTAGCGTAGATATATTAAAGCAGATTGACCCATTGAGAATTGAATAGCTTCTATATGTATGGTAATTTTAGGTCTAAATTTAAAACCATCATTGTTATACCTGAATTCCTATACGTCTTAGCTGGAGAGCTTAGAAACTATTTTAGGCTACTTTAAATCCTAAAAACTGAATTATTTAAATATAAGTGGTAGGTACTGGAATCGAGTATTTTTCATCAGCTCTTGATTGCATACAACTTGATTACCTACTACAAGACTCTTTTGAACACTCACTATTTATTAGCTGTGCTATCAATGTCTATTTTTGCCGAAAAAAGACAAAGTAATTTTCAATGTCTATTTTTGCCAAAAAAGACAAGGTAATTTTTTCTTGCCTCCGACTCATAATAAAATAGACCCTTTATAACTGTTAATTATTATAACATTTGAAAATGTGTGTAAAGTTCTAGAACATTCTAGATTTTCCATGATATCAGCTGTAACGTTTGTTTGGTAGACAATCAAGTCTATAAAAGGATCTAAAAGTTTAGATCCAGGCGGCCTACTTGGCTAATGCAGCCATAAAATTTTAATCGTGCTCTTAATGGCTAACTATTAGGTACTAGGCAAGAGCCGGTGTTCTAATATAAACACTAACTTTAGCGCCAACGAACATTGTAATGGTGTATAAATTTAGTCGAAGGCGTTAAATATTGTGTAAAGAACTAGAAACGTAAAGCGAACAAGATTTCTATAGTATGTGAATGCAGCTGCGTAGCTTCGAAATGCAAAAGATTAAAAAAAAAGAGAGTGAGGTATTTTTAAACATTAGAAGACTAGCAACAAATTTTTAACTCTAACTGCCTCAATAGCCAAGTGGTCCTAACCGCGACTACTACGCTAGAGGTCCTGGTTTCGATTCCCAGGTCGCGCAAAGTGTTATTGGGTTTTTCTATGAAATTCCCAGTAGCAGCTCGGAGTTAGGAATTTGTGCCCGGTTAATGGCAATAGGCTCGCCCCCTATTACATGGGACCTAAACATACCGGCGAACTGTGGGTGTACATTAGTACGCCTCTGCCTAACCCTTCGGGGAATACGGGCGTGACGGTATGTTATGTTATTTTTAACTCTTAAAAATACTTTTTACGGATTTTATTGCGTTGTATTGATATTATTTAATCCCGACGTTGCGGATCCTTTACAGCATCCATAGTCACGGGTAGACTGAGGTGTTGGACGTCTTAATGTTAAAATTACTAACAGCTACATTACATTTTGATATACATAATATATATATAACGCGAAAACTCCGTTAAAAGGACTTAGTTTCATTTCAATCTATACTTCTATACTAATATATACAGCTGAAGAGTTTGTTTGTTTGCTTGAACGCGCTAATCTCAGGAACTACTGGTCAGATTTGAAAAAATATTTCAGTGTTATATAGCCCATTTATTGAGGAAGGCTATAGGCTATATATCATCACGCTACGCGGACAAAGTCGCGGGCAGAAGCTAGTGTCTAATATTCGCGTAAGTGTCAGAAATCAGCACAATAACATATTAATTGTTAAAGGTTCGCCCCTATTAAATACACGGGACCTAAACATGGTGTGTATTAATACACTTGTCTCTAACGCTTCAATACCGGCTGTTGGTATGATGGTACGTTATGTATGTAATAGAACTAAGGTACTAACAATAGCGGTATGTTCCCAACTTTACAAATTCAATAGCTAAAGGTTACCTCAATAACATTTAGAATTAAGTAAGTAACCCATCTGATATTCACTACAAAACACCTAAGAATGTAGACTTTGCGACAGATCATAACTAACCTGACCCTGTCTTGTATCCATAATTTCATAACCAAATACCACTAATCCACCTTGATCTTAGATCTAATTACCATGTGATTACCATAAACCTGTTGTGTCTCGAAATCTATAAGAAAATGAGGTCATCTTACTCTATTGAAGAGGACGAGCTCACAATCACTGCACGTAATAAGGACCAACGGAAAATGAACGCAATGTCGCAAAATGTATGGTGTAAAGTAGGAACGATTAGCGGGTTGCAAAATGTTGATTTACTGTATTGACCTCTCCGAAAGGTTAGTCTCCAGTATGTTATGGGAAAGCCCATAAATATTAAATCAAACTTAGAGGAGCTACTGACAATTTTATAGAAATCCGGCGCCAAAATGAACCTTGCTGCCAAATTGAAGGAATAATGATAGCATACCATCACGCCTGTATTCCCCGAAGGGTTAGGCAGAGGCGTACTAATGTACACCCACAGTTCGCCGGTATGTTTAGGTCCCATGTAATAGGGGGCGAGCCTATTGCCATTAACCGGGCACAAATTCCAAACTCCGAGCTGCTACTGGGAATTTCATAGAAAAACCCAATAACACTTTGCTCGACTTGGGAATCGAACCCAGGACCTCTAGCGTAGCAGTCGCGCACATGACCACTTGGCTAATGAGGCAGTTAAGGAATAATGATTAGGAAAAAAATGTATGATTAAAAAGAAATAGAAGAATAAAATCATTGTTTCTTAGTTAGCAATTAAGTTAATAAATAAAAACAAATTGTCAGCAGTCTTTCAGTTTCATCATTCAGTCCAGCGGTCATACAAAACACACACTAATTAAACTTACTCCACACGCCAGCCTACTACAGCCCTACACCCACAAGAGGCGCCAAAGTTGACGCCATCGTGAGTAAACAGCGATAACAATGATATATGGGTCACATCACCATGAAACTAATGAACAAGGTGATTCTATGGAAATTCACAACCAATTGAACAAATTAACAGACGACATGATTGTACCATCGACTTAAGGACTCCACTCAGTAGGGCGTAACATTTAATTATCGATAGATGCCAAAATCGTTAAAATAAGATGTCATCGCCCTAGTTACAATCATTCTAAATGTGTTCAATTAAAGTTTCACGGTACGGTGTACTGGACACAGACCTTAATTGTAATCGGTGTTAGTAGCCCATTAAGACTTGATTTAGCAGTTTATTTAAGGGTCAGCATAAGATTGATTGCGCATATGAAACTCAACTGTATAATTTATATTCAGTGAATTGGATGTGATGGGTGGTCCTTTACATTAATGGACCATGTAACATGTTCCCACGAGTGTCGCAAGGAAATTGGGCAGTTGACAGACGTGAACATCATTGCTTATTAAAATGTTACCAATGGTTTTATATTCAGGGCTCTTTTATTAGGTACGTTGAGATTCAAGAAAAAATACACTTGGCATGCAAGTTCATCGATATTATTTTAACAGCATCGTCACATCACTATTTAGAATTTAGAATTTGAAAAATCTCTCCACATTTTCTACTAAGGACTACGATATTACAACCACTATACGCATGGGGCAATTACACAAATGAAAAATTGATATTTTTTTAAACCCAATATCGGTTGGTTAGTTCATAATCTTTATTAATACAAAGGGAAACAAAATTAATAATCAAAGATCTCCTAACATTTCTTTAAAGTTCGAAGCTGTTTAAATACGATTTCATACCAACTCTATTTTGGATTCGATATCGAATAGTTTGTTGTCTTAACTCGATGATAATGATCTTAAACCGAAGATATCGATATATTATCGTGAATAGGAAACAGGGCTCTCTGTATATATTTATCGTCCATATAAGAAGGAAACTTCAAAGGCGTGGTATCGAAATCAGCGGAACATCAAAGAGATAAGTAGCTGTCTTGACAAGTACTAGCCAAGAATTAAGTAGAGCGCAGACGCAACACAGTGACAGCTCTGTCTGTTGTAGAAGAAACACCTTTATTTTTATACTTCGGAAGGGTTAAATTGAAGAGTTCATTATTTTCTTAGTGGGAAATTAACGTAACACCAAGTCTGTAATCCTTTTCCTGAAGTCTTAAAACTTCATATTTCTTTCAGTACTTACCTAAATAATAACGTCAAATTTCATATTGACACATCAAACTCTTTCAATGTGTCAACGTCTAAATAGATTTTCGCAAGTTCTACATAGAAATTACTATTCTGGGTGATTCATGAAATTAAAATGCATATTTAAAAAATCACCTGTTGAACGGTGTGCTAATAATTAAATTCAGATCATCATTCGAAATTCAGGCTGCTTCCTGAGTCATACCTAAAATTAATCCCAATTAAAAATGATATATTTTTTTTATTCATGCCTTGTAATAAAATGTCATAAGGTGACAGAACCAAAAATGTTGCATTCGTATTTTAAAATAGTTGTGAATTAAAACCTGCCAGTTTGAAGGATATACTTTTTAAATCTCTTTAAAACAAACGAGGTCTTATTTCATGATAATAAATCCAGAACATATAGGTACTTACTCTCAGCTGTAACAAGAATCTAGTGTTAGAAAGCACTTACATGCTCTTAGCTCAGTAATACGAAACGTTCATTTCAGCCCAGCTTACTACGACAACTCAAGTAGGTATTTATCATCGTAAGTACCAATGCAACACATTCTAATCCCAACTTAAACTGTAAGATTTTAAAGCGTGAATTTGAATTGACAGGATAAAATAAGGATGTGTAGTAATAAAAGTGTTCAGGAAATGCGCTTTTAAGCTGCGTCGTAAAGTTAGCAACATGCAGTTAATATTGAATTTTCTTGAGGATATCTTGTAATAGCGCTTCCTGTGTTATTTCATGATGAGCTTCGTAATAAACGAGAAATAATTACATTCACCGAGTGTAAGGTTGATCGTTTTAATGACAGCTTTTTAACAAGATAGTTGAACCGTTGATAGTTTTACACAGGCGCCGTTCTTAAAGGGACTTGTTTGTCGAATAATTATAACGCCACTTCACTTCCATTAATGTAGCAATCGAGAGTTATTCGTAAAAGGTAGGTCTCTTTTTCCGCCCTTGTCCCAATCTATTTGGGGTCGGCGCAGCGTGTCCTTTTCTTCCATTCATCCCTGTCAGTCGTCGTCTCACCATTCACTCCCTTTCCCATCATATCGGCCTTAACACAGTCCATCCATCTTTTGTTTGGTTTCCCTCTACCCCTCTGTCCCTGCACATTCATATTCATTACTCTTTTAATCACATGCGTTTCGTAAAAGGTAGGTAGGTATAAACCAAAAATGGGGTGAATAGCTGTGATAAAAAATCTTTTATATCTAATCTGGTTGAACTTGGAGCTGACCGCAATAGTTGGACAAACCCTACGATTATGATGATGACGTAATACTTCAAATAATTTAGAAATAAATATATCTCGCTAGACGGGAAAAATATAGCCAAGGTTTTGAATGAAACAACGGCCATTACATAAACACATTTAGTAGACATCTGCCAAAACTTCTATCATTACCGTAAATCCTAATTAAAAATTAGCACACGCAAATAAATTAACACATCATTATAAATAATGTCTTCGCCCAAATGTCTAAGGACTTTCTTCCTCAACACTCAATGACTCAATTTTAAATTTATCTGGTCTTATAATTGTAGCCAATAATATTCAGTCAGTGTAGTCGTATCTATTATTAAATATATGTGTATTGCTTTCCAGCAAGTGTTAAAAAATCTTTTTAACAGCGTTTTTTTATGGCATAAGGGAACAAACTACCGGAATCATTTGATGGTAAGCGATTACCGCCGCCCATGGACACCCGCAATACCAGAGGAGTCGCAAGTGCGTTGCCCGCCTTTTAAAAGGGTTTGGGCCTCCGATATCCTCACTCAATCGGCGAAACACAACGCAAGCGTTATTATAGTTTTCTGTGAGGCTGTGGTGTTACTACGGTCGAGCCGGCCCATTCGTGCTCCCACGTTACGTACATTACATATAATATTTTTTCTGACATCTCTTATGACAAAAAAATAAAATGAATATACTTAAAACTGTGTACGACATACATTTAAGGATGAATTAATAGAACACATGACCTACACGTCACAAAACGATCGCTCAGCTCCTAATCTAATCTGAACTACTTAGTTATTTTAAAAATAGAATGTTTGCATGCCCGACTTTAGCGAACATGATGCATTTATTATATGGTGGACAATATATGTTGGACGAATACTTTCTTACCCCCCGCCCCAGAAAGAGAGTTTTCTGTCACAACGATTGCGCAATCAAAATGAATAGAGTTGTCAAATATTATATAAATTACTAGCTTCTGCCCGCGACTTCGTCCGCGTTTAGCGTGATGATATATAGCCTATAGCCTTCCTCAATAAATGGGCTATCTAACACTGAAAGAATTTTTCAAATCGGACCAGTAGTTCCTGAGATTAGCGCGTTCAAGCAAACAAACAAACAACTCTTCAGCTTTATATATTAGTATATAGATAGATTCGTATTTAACGGAATGATTCTAAAAAAATATGACTACTACATTAGTTAATGGTGTAAAAAAAGATCGCATTTCATGTAACCTACTTGGCAGAGTTGGCTTGTCACAATTCATATCATCACTGTACCATATCATTTCCCACGCTAAATCTTAATAAATAGCGTTCTACTATGAAAACACGAATCTAGTTTTTAACGTGAAATTAATGTGAGATTTGTAATTATGGTAGGTTATTTTCACAAATCGTAGGAGTTGCAAAAAAAGTATAAATTTATGTATCTTGTATGAATAAGCTAAAATAGCTTACACGTTTTTGCATAATTTAGCTTGACCGAAAAAATGCTCTTTTTACAATGCTTTTTCCGTAGAATATTTGTTTCTAGATTTGAAAAACTAAATAATAACATTGAACCGGTTTTAAATTTTCAGCCCCTTATTTTTAGTAGAAAGTAAATTCGAGAATAAGTTGTTGTTGAATGAATTCCAAATTTAAAAACATTAATTTACTACAATATTAATTTAAAATTCAAAACAAGAACAAGGAAATCAATTTATTCTACATTTAAATCTCAAATTATCACATCTGACCGCGCCATTCACGTGGTATATCGCAAAATAATTTGAAGATCAGCAGCACCAGATGAAAGTGGCAGTCATTGGATGCCTGCCAGATAACAGAACACTGAACTTGGCTGCGTCACATTCTATAAATTAATTGTTGGTAGTACGTGAAGGAATTCAATAGTCAACTTGGGAATTTATTGTTATTTGAGGAAAATGCTCCTGTTGATTTCGCTTGGCAAGGAAATTATTGACGAAAAAATCTGTTTACGTGAGAGAGCCATGCTTCGGCACGAATGGGCCGGCTCGACCGGAGTGAAACAACGCTTGCGTTGTGTTTCGCCGAGTGAAGGAGGTTACCGGAGGCCCAAACCCTTTTAAAAGGCGGGCAACGCACTTGAGACTCCTTTGGTGTTGCGACCAAACGGAGCAAACGGATCACCTGATGGTAAGCGATAACCGCCGCCCATGGACACCCCCATGGGCGGCGGTTATCGCTTACCATCAGGTGATCCGTTTGCTCGTTTGCCCCCCTATATCATAAAAAAAACTGTGCGATAATTATATCACTCTTTTTATAGATAGGCACTCTTTAAACAACAGTTTCCTGCCAAAAAATATTCCACTTTTGAATCATAAATACCTGCCCATCAATTCAATGAAATAGCGCGTTAATGCGTACTGGCATCATCTAAAATTAAAATAAATATTCACTAATAAATTCAAATTAAAAACCGTTATTTTTTTTCTATTGTGTCTGCTAATTGTGAGTTTGTTTAAAAATACAAATCATTATAACAGAACGCTAAACGTCAATGCATGTAATGTCAAGCTTTCAAGATGTCAAACTCCGTATTTCTAAAACCAATCCTATTTCTCCACGCACGCGCTACAGGAAATAAACTGTCAAAACAGGGAAATGCCTGTATTGATGGATATTTTCACCGAACCGTATTCAAATCAATAGTTCTAAAACACACATGAAATATATTTAAGTAAACTTCCCTAAACGCCTCTTCCGACATTAATACGTAGGTACTTCATCAGTCTTAAAACGTATTTCGTATTCATAAAATATATCAACGTGTAATAGCTTTATATATTTCTTTGTGGGCAAACGTGACATTTTAAAAGTGTTAAACAATTTTGTGGCCGTTGAAAATGTCATCGAAACTAAATTTTAATAAATAAAATATTTCTTTATTTTCTCTTCACAATAGTTACCTTAAATCTAGACGGAGTAACATAGCGGTATTGTTTATTAGTTGAAAGTTGAAAGCAGTTTTTTTAAACTATGTAATGAATTCCTATTTACAAACTATAATTCCTTTTCATTTATTTTCAGGTAAGCATCTAACACGATAGCTGAAGTTACTCAACAAAAAACGGTGATGTTAACTTTAACTTTTTATAATATTTCTTCCTAAATAGAACAGGTAGAACTTGAAGTTAAGACTAAAAATAAACTTTAAGTATTTGTTTGATTTAAAAATACACGGGATAACGCATTTTCGGCTGTATCAATTTATGATTTAGCACGAGTATTGAAAATACTCGTGCTAAATCATAAATTGAATTGAAAAAATCAATTTTGCCAGATAAAACGTTTCCCATGAATCTTTGTAATCATTCTGTCTGCTTTACTTCAACTACGCCGCTATTATTTCAAATAGATTTCTTTTCGTAATGCATAGGAGCACTAAGCGCATGTTACCGTACATAATGAAAAATAGGTAATCTGTTGAATGTCTGAACGTCAGCGTACCCTTGAGAATTTAAGAGATTATCAGGTGAAAATTGAAGGCGTTGATTTTATTTTGCAGCAGGTAAAATTAGGTCAAGTTTAATTTTAACATTCTTTTTTTAAATATTTACTGCATCCGCTGTTGGGCGATCGTATTCACATTAAACAATGGACTTACAGGTTCGCTTCCTTAAGTTCATTTAAATTTGGAACTATGGCGTCTAGACACAGAATTTAATAGCTCACGTTCCTGAGCCACGACTTCGAAATTTTAAATTTATAATTTTATTTTAATATTCTATCTCATCAATCAACTAATTTAATATCAACTGGTTTACATTACTGGTATACATTTAATACCATACATGATTCCCAAAAGTCAAATGTGCATGCCTTGGATTCGAACTCGTGACATTGTAGGTCTCGACTTGGTAGTCCAATGATCATATCGCTAGGCTATCCCTGCTACAAGGCATATATAAACTATATTCTATCTTTTTGCTAAATAAATACCAACACTATGTCAATTAAAACATATTTATTGGAACGCACGTGCGCCAATAAAATGCTTTGAAGAATTGCAATAATGTGGTGTGCAGCAAAAAGTTGCCCTGACAACGAAACACCTTTGCAGGTTGTACAAACAACTTCATAAATATATATACATAGGTACTCATACAATTACTTTGATTACTTCACTGCCTTACAAGGACAATAATCACCTATTAATTTAATAAAAAAAACATATTAATACGTGATGAGATAAATGTAGGTATACTCCTTCTTTTAGTATTTTTTTCGCATTTTCCATGCTAAGATTATAAAGTTATTTTAATGAAGGAAAACGCGGTGGCTTAGAAGTCATAGCGTCTGGTGTATTTAACCAGAAGACGCAGGTTCGAATCCTGTCCGCGAGTCGAATTTTTCCTTCAGTATAATAACTTGATAAAATGTCATACTTTATGAAATGTCCAATGTTCGTGTTTTGGATTCCAAATCGAAACCTATGGCACTTGCGACTCCTCTGGTGTTGTGGGTGTCCATGGGCGGTGGTGATTGCTTACCATCAGGCGATCCTTCTGCCAGTTTGCCCCCCTAGGCACTAAAAAAATCTTCTTTATTAGTATTAGCGCCTCCCAATCGTAGGTACGTCCCGAGTCCGCTACTGATCAGAAGATTAACTAAATATTAACATGAAAAATTACGCAACATCACCTGTACCTAACGAAGGCAGTGTGCATAGCGCCACAGGCGACCAGCTTCAGCTGATATCCATCGAACATCTCCTTTTTTATGGGATAGTATGACTAGCAGACGGATCACCTGATGGTAAGCCATAACCGCCGCCCATGGACACCCGCGACACCAGAGGAGTCACAAGTGCGTTGCCCGCCTTTTAAAAGGGTTTGGTAACCTCACTCACTCGGTGAAACACAACGCAAGCGTTGTTTCACGCCGGTTTTCTGTGAGGCCGTGGTATCACTCCGGTCGAGCCGGCCCATTCGTGCCGAAGCATGGCTCTCCCACGTGAAAATCTAACACCACTTGACAGTCTAACAGGCCAGCCCAACCAGACATTACCTACTCAGCTTTAAGTCAGTCGCCACCGCACCGCACTAAACGTTTAGCCATAGTCATAAAACTAGTCAATCTCATCATGTGGTTACGCAGTAAAATCTCAGTAAAGAACGTCAATTGCGTTTTTAGTGAGATTGGTACATATTTATTTGCTTGTTTACAGTTTTTATTGATGTGTATAGAGAGACAGCACAGCGGGGATTGATTATATTTTGATTATCCATTGTCTCACAGATTATTTATACAGGTATACAATTTGAGTGTGTCAGAATAAGGGGTGGTGTGTATGTGTAATATAGAGTAGATATTAAGGAATCAAACAAATGCATCAATTGACTATATCCTACATAAATTAAATTAACAAATAAAACCTCAGTATCATTCTATAAATCATTAATTAATTTATATTCATTAAACACAAGTCTGAGAGCAATTATTATTTATATACTTCTTAGTAAGTAAATAAATTGTACCATAGATCATAACTTTCGTTCCGAAATCATGATCTATGATATAGAACAACTAAGAATAAAACATTCAGAAATAAATAAAACAATAATCAAGGGTTATATACAATACATATTCTCACAAGTGCAATACTGCCAAGTATTTGAGTGCCGTATAATAATTATAATTACTTACCATCACGCCTGTATTCCCCGAAGGGTAAGCCAGAAGCGTACTAATGTACACCACACAGTTCGTCATATTTAGGTCATATGTTAATGGCAATAGAGAGCGAGTCGATTGCCATTAACCGGGAACATATCATAACTCCGAGCTGCTATTGAGAATTTCATAGACAAACCCAATAACTGCTCGACCTGCGAATTGAACCCAGGTCCTTTAGCATAGCAATAGTAGAGCTTGGGACCTCTGACTAACAAGGCATTAGGCATATCATTAATTAATTTAGAATTTATTACCCAGATTTTTTTATTGAAGCCAGGCGGAGCATCCATAATTTCCCGAACAAAATTCAAATGCAGTACTGGGAAAAGTGTTATAATACTGTAGCTAACCTCTAAACCTAAACACGTTAACTCACTTACATTGTTTTTGTAACACAAATATCTTCAAAGCCAAGGTAACTCGAACCGCAACAGGCGGTAGACGGTTAAATTACTTAAGGCTCATTTACACGTGCACGATTTTTTGTGGAACTCAAAGATTTTATTTATCTATTTAAACTTTATGCATCTTAAAATAAAAGTACATTGGCGAACTTAATGTCTTAGGCATTCTCTACCAGTCAAACATAGGGTGGAGCAGATACGATGAGGAATAGATGGAATGAATCTTTACAATATGTGGTCAACCGGAAGCTTGGACCCTGCTCCTGATACCGGTGGGCTACTATTTTTTTTATTAATTAATGCTTGTCTGCATTTTTAATACAAAAAATTAAATAAAATATATTTACTAAATAACGTAATATACCATAGGTCATACTCCTCCTAAATCCAGATTCTGTACCTATATAGAGGTACTGTTCCTAATTTTGAACACAAAATTTTACATTTACTATACTTAACGTATTGTTTTACAAAGCACGTCTTAATACAAGCTTAATTCAGCAAAGCACCCCGAGTACATACAATAGGTTTTGCATTATGTCTGTAATTTGTTACATGAACTTTTTATTCTACACCTTAACACTAAATAAAACGAAAATTCAAAAACTAAAACCCGACAACGAAAAATATGGTTAAAAATTATGAAACAAGAATAAAACATTCTTTTTTCATACAAATACATTTTTTTTTGTACAGTATGAAACGATAATAAAATATTCTTGTTTCATACTGTACAAAAAATTAAATAATGTACATGTCCTGGAACAGTGGTGACCAGTTAATAGCTGTGGTCACATGTCCCTATGGCCTTCTGGTTCCATCTTAACTATAATTACGGCGGCATACGACCATAGCTATAGATCTGATGAGTAGTTTTTGAGCTAAGATCGAGCATCCATACGATACATAAATACATTACCCTTCCTTTTTTCGTATTCGAGTTAAAAAGACCATTTTCATCTCCATCCGTGTAAACGAGCCTTAAGTCGATGCATCTCATGGCAACAAGCGAGTGGCCAATAAAAGAATACGAAACAGCAATAATTTAGAGCCAACCATGTGGTGTTCTTATTTCAAATGCGCTTTAGAACACAAAGGAAAGAATTGGAGTAGCGAGCTAATCCTTGACCTTTTTGGATGCGTTCCAATGATGATTAAGACTAGTTTTGGTAGATTAGTATTTTTTTTTGTTGTTTTTTAATTAAATGTTTCTGGATGTGTCGTCAAACTGTCTGAACAGTCGTATGAGTCATGATGGTATTTGTCACTGTCGTTGCGACTTGTTTTGACATTTACATACACACACGCTTTTCTCCCACAGGGGTAGGCAGAAACTATAGATCGACTTACTACGATTCTTGCAAATTTCTGTAGCTGCTGCTATATTCATACATCTTCTCATACCTACGCGCCCAGTTGTGGTACTATGCACCTGACCTTTTGAAGGTCAATAAGATCGGTGTATGTCCTTCTAGGGCGTCCTCTTCCGACGCGCTGAGATTCACCGTATAAATTCCTTTCGTTAATCGTCTGTCATTCATTTTCTCAACATTTTACACATTCATTTTAACAAACTAGTGTATTTTGAAATAGTTTTATAATTATTTTTTATATTGGTTATTAATTTGATATTGTGGATATTCAGTGGATTACGACTATATTACTATAGTCGCTATCCACTGAATTGCCACAAAGACAATAAAATAATTTAAACATTAATTATTTAAATTTATGAATACCCAAATACTTTGTAATTTTAAATAAATAATTTTCGATCTACCATGTTTGTCTATGACATCTATGGCACAGATTTGTGCAATAACAGCGCGTTACACACGCTATCAAAGATAAGTAGCTCCCATATTTTTTTTATTTTTTTTTGTCTATGACGAATTTACCAGCGAAATTTTAATGACATTGACACACTATCGATTATTCATTCTTATGAAAACACTAACCGAGAAACTTGCCTTGAGAACCTTTTTTTAAGAATTATAAATTGATGTTAAAAAAACTGTTCATACTTCTTCTTTTTTTTAATATTACGTAGGTACATATAAATTAATGATGTATCTAAACCTCATCTATACCTACCAAGCAGCTTTATGGGTGGTCTGTGGACCGAAATTGTAAAAATAAATGTCACTTTCACGTCAATTACGTCTAACATGATCGCGTTTGGCGTTGTTTTTAGTTTATTAGTAAAAATACCAATTGACATTTTTTTTTTTCAGCCGTTATCGTCCCACTGCAGGGCAAAGGCCTCCCTACCCTTCTTCCACTCCTCACGGTTTAGAGCCTTCTGTGGCCAATCTTTACAATAGATGTCCAGCTCATTGACATTGACATTAATTTATGAAAATAAGAATATTATCGCAATGATATTTTTATTAAGTACCAGAATCTGTCTTCTGACTCCAATTACTATAGATTGGCTCCATTTGGCAGAAGTACAGTCGCCCTAAATCTCAAATAGGGCCAAGACGACATGTGCTATTAAAATAATTAAACGGTATATATTGACTTCTGTGGTTTAGTGGTTCCGGACCGCTGACCATGAGGTCGTGGGTTCGATTCCCACAGGACACAAAAAAATATGTGATGAATATAAGTGTTTGTGTTCATCTGGGTGTTTCTTATGCATTATAAGTATGTATTTACAAAAAAAAAAGTATATAAGTATTATATCTATTATCTAGTACCCATAGTACAAGCTCTGCTTAGTTTGGGACTAGATGGTGCTGTGTAAAAATGTCCCAGAATATTTATTTATTTTATTATTTATTCTTACTGAAAATCATAGCCATATTCCAAATTATGTATGTGTAAGAAACTTAATTGTATTATGAATTTGACCGCGTTCGGCTGAATGGTAGAGATTTTATTGGCAATCAAATTAGGTGCTGCGTATATAAAATGGCAATATTATGAGGGACGGTTCAATGACCATCTGTAATCATTAGTAGGTACCTAATTTTTATGCTTCTCGTATGAAGCCATTGCCGAAATGAAGGACTTAAGCACGTAGGTTCATTATAACATAACATCACACCTGAATTGGCCAAGGACTAGGCAGAGTTTTTTTTTTTATATATATATATATTTACTGGTAAAAGTGTCTTCGAAAGATCTATTTGCTAATAATATTCATTTCATTACATATTAAACAGCTTAGACGTGAAAATGTAACAAACAGACATACTGGCAAAAAGACAGGCTGAGTTACTTTCGTATAAGTTTTTAAGCATCTTTTGGTTAAATACACCAGACGCTATGACCACTAAGCTACTCCGAGTCGAAATTTGCCTCCACATTTTGAATTCACGTCTTTGAGGTGACGTCAGTGGCATCTATTGAAAGCAAGTACTTTGTTTATCAACCGACATGTCTTATTTACAGTTCGATTTCATACAATGCCACCTTTCCTATTAACTATCTTTTTGTATTTTTTTGCATTTACCATACAAAGATTACAAAGTTACGTTAGTGTGGGAAAAAATCGACTGCGGGCAGGATTCGTACCTGCGTCTTCTGGTTTAAAACACAACAAGATTCTATGACCACTAATCCACCCTGTATTTTGGTATGTAGATATTCTAAAACTTCAATAAAATTAAAAACTCTAATAGTCTATGGATTATTACACAACCTTTTCATACAAACCTTGTGCTCTATCTTACGTAAACGTGTTATAGGTTAGCTCGGAATGTAGCTAATAAATAGGACTAGGTAATATAATAACTATTAAAGATAAATACTAGATTATAACAGTTATTAGGAATTAATAATCATGAGTTATGATTACGTCATAGAATTTATAAGGATGGAAACATCTCATTATCTTGAAATGACATCCTTCAACGTCCACACATCTTGTTATCGCAATATTGTACCAGTGAAGATTGTAATTTAGTTTAAAAGGAGTTACTTGCCGGATTCTTCTCCATAGGATCAACATTTTGGAATCGTGCTACTAGAATCATAACGTTTCATAAACACTTGTTTGAAAGCTTATTTGAAATAAAAACATTTGAACTTAAACTTACATAAGATAAGTACCATTGAATAGCAGTCTTCATTAACCATCACGCCTGTTCACCGATTGGGTAGGCAGAGATGTTGATTAAGCAATACATTTTTAACCATAGGTTTTACTATAAAGTAACAACAGCTTAGATTGTGGGATTTGAGCTCGGTTAATGGCAATAGGCTCGCCCCCTATGACCTGGAACTCAACATACCGGCGGACTGTGGGTGTAAATTAGTAGGTACGCCTCTACCCTACCCTTCGGGGAGTGTAGTCGTGATGGTAAAATATATAAACGCCTAAATCGATGAACAGATAAAATTTGACAAGGAAACAGAGTGTACGCTGAGACATACTCCCATTTGTCTGAAAAAGTTCTTTCGAGTTCGGGTTCGGATTCGGGTTCAAAGAGTATAATAGTAGCAACCTACAGCGAATGTGTTAGCAACCTAAAAATCAAGAAAAACGCAAGGCAGGCCAAACAAATTTTATGCTTAACCTAATCTTTAACCAATTTCTTACCTGAATTTTTAACAAAACCAGTTTGATATTAGCCCATACGTATTACACACAAGATCAGCCATTGCCCGTGGTCACAGAGTTAGGGCTAACGCGCACTTGTGATTTTTAGTCGACCAATAGTTTAGTCGCTGTAGTAGTCGTGTATAATTTCATGTCGAATTCTAATCGTCAAATGCGCGCACTGCCATATAGCTCAATAGTGAATCCCAGAACGATCAAACTATCGCCCGACTAAAAATCACAAGTGCGCGAGCGCTCTAACAATTTATGTATCTACTGATGTGCCGTGGTGTCCCGCGCATAAACATGCAAACTACATTCGTTCTTGGAATAGTAACTAGTTAACAACTAACTGGCGAACAGAGCGGCTCTTTAGATATTGTGCGCGATTTGCGATGTAGGACAAGTGACAATAAACAGTTCTGCTGATGACTTCATTGTCAACAGTTTGACGTGTGGTAATATGTTTCGGAAATTTTCGGTCATATTATTAAGAGTGACAACCCACGTACCAAAATCACTTCTCATATTTTAATTCAAATTATCATCATGCCTGTATTCCCCGAAGTTAGGGAGAGGCGCACTATTGTACACCCATAGTTCGCCGGTATGTTTAGGTCTCATGTAATAGGGGGTGAGCCTATAGTCATTAACCGGGCACAAATTCCTAATTCCGATAAATTGTATATTTCAGAAGAATGAGAATGTTTCCAGAAAGGTTTTGAGCATGAACTTGAATGGAATAAGAGAAGGGGAAGACCAAATAAAGATGGATGGACTGTGTGAGAGACGACATAGCTACCAAAGAAGTGAATGATGAGATGACGGCTGATAGAGATATATGGAAGAAAATGACATACTGCGCCGATCCCGAGAGATACTTGGGACACAGATAAAAGAATACTAGTACAGATGCCTCATCCCATACAAAGAAATGGGACCTTCCTATCGGGCGAGATTCTTCGGGCAGAATTGTTTTTCTTTTGTAGGCGATAGATGTCGCACGTAGCACGCGCGTTCACGCATGCGACATCTATCGCCTCGAGTTGTATATCAAGTGTTTACTATATATTTAACCAATAGATGGCGCTGGTGCGCCGGGATGTAGGTAGGTACCTAAAGTTGCTACTTGTTGTTATTACGGTCGCTCACCCCGAACAGGTACCTACCTCCTTGTCGGTAGCGCGTAGGTACATATGTAATACATTTAATTTTATAAAACTACTTACCTATCTTCTTACGCTTAGTTTATTTTCGTTATTATTTAACGTAAATTCATGTAAAAATGTAGGTGTCATTTTCAAGGTTTCTCAGGATCTCTACTGATTTCATAAATGACATAATATATTTTTAATAGCCGACATTATTTTTTTTAAATATAACATGACGTGGGTGTCAATTTCATAGTTTCTGATTGCGAAAAAAACAAAATGTTTATAATCCAAGATTGTGAACATCTAATTATTATTTTTTATTTAATAAGTATTATAAAGCTAAAAAGTTTGTTTGTTTGGTTGACCGCGGAAATCTCAGGAACTACCTACTGGTTCGAATTTAAAATAGGTATCTTTTGTGTTAGATAGTGCATTTATCGAGGAAGGTTATAGGCTATAAAATATCTTATAAAATATCACGCTATGACTTATAGGAGCGGGGCATCAATGAAAAATGTAGCAAAAACGGGTAAAAGTTATTTCTTTTGAGGGCTTCCATTGCGTGCGCTGCGTAAACGAAGTCAATGGCTGCATAATATACCTAGGTAGGTACCTACCTATCTATCTGTTAAGGTTGACTCACTACCTATAACCTTTTTTGTTGTAGGTACCTAATCAAATTTGTTCTAAAATAATGCATTATTTGCGAAGGTGTTTAACACAACAAAAGTGTAGTATATACCTACACTTTTGTTGTGTTATGGATTAATATCATTAATCCATACCAATTAGGTACCTACTTAAATACGTTATTCATCACAAGTAGGTACCTATTTAATTTTGAACAGAATTGCCATTGACATCATTTGGTTTTAATGAATATCGGAGATAATTATCATAGTTTTAAAATAACTCCACGACAAAATAATGATCAAGTAGGTAGGTCGGTACTTAGCCTACCTACCACTAGCGCTGGCCGGCCGTTTAAAACGAGACTTTGTCGCGGTTTACTAGAATATTTTCTAAGTAAGTAGGTAGGTAGTTTAGTGATGGAAAAAATCGACTGCCTGAAAATCGAGCCTGCGTCTTCTGGTTAGATAAGTACACCAGACGACCACTGAGCCACCGCGAGTTTAACTATTGAAAAGCAAGCTGCCTACTTTGCTTGTCAACCGACATCGGTGTAGGAACCTACCTACCTATTTAGCCAGAAGACTCTACGCAGGTTCAATTCCGCCCTTCAAAGTTTCCTTTATAGCATAGAAAAAAAAGCAAAATATTACAAAAAAATAGTTTAAGTAGGTAGGTACTTACTTAATTGATTATTTTGGGCTGGGAGGTGACAACTGACATGTGTCCGTGATAAAGACCGAGAGACAAACCGAAATCCACGCGAGCAAAGCCGCGGGCGGAAGCTAGTTCTTATATATCTTTATCGCAAAATGATAATAAAGTTATTGTATAAATATACCTAGGTACCTACCTACCTACCTACTTACTTACAAATGCCTACTACCTACATGTCGCACTCGCAACGCAACTCAAGTGGCAAGGCAACGAGATCTTCCCGCAAAAAATAAAATATAATATTTGGAAGAGATTACTTACTTACTAAAAACACAGAGTAGTATATCTACTCATGTGCTAAAAACTAGGTAGGTACCTACCTACCTAGTTGCTTTAAAAAATAATTTTAATGTTACGAAAACAAACATGATTTTCCGACCTGCTACTAAATGCAAGAGAATTTATACCAAAACAGGCTTGTTTTAAAGATTAATTTTAAAATAACGAAAGCAAAAAATAATTTTGTGACCTGCTACAAATAATTTTAAGGGAATTTATACTTAAAGTCACTACGATTAGAGCTTATACTGTGTAACTCGTTCGCCTCGCTATTTATACCTAAGTACATCAGTCATCAGTTCATCACAGACACATACTTGCAGCTAGGCGGCTTGTGATTTTTTTTCATGGGGTTCACAAAAATAGTCTAGTGTTTGTTGAACGTGACAGGTGAACATTATGAGGTCCAGGGTTCGATTCCTAACTAAATAATTAAAGTTTTAAATTAAAGTTTAATTTAGATAGATCTATAAATGTTTAGTTAGGAATCGAACCCGGGACCATACATTTTTATCTAACATAATTATAATACATATACCGAAGGGTTAGGCAGAGGCGTGCTAATGTAGGAACACTCACAGTTTTCAAATACTCGCATGCATAGAAAATTGATCCATATTGCGATACGCCCAACGTGCATAATCGGATTGGCAAAAAAAAAACTTTGAACTACGAGTATTTTCAACCCGCGCTGCCGGGACGCCGCGCCCGCGCCGCCCGCGCCGCCGCGACGCGCGCCGGGCCGCGCCTTACGCTGCGAGGCGAGGCGGGCTGTGGCTAGGGTTGCCAACTCTTTGTCGGTCAAAAATAGAGGGTAGTTCTAAAATTATTACCCATAAAAATATAATAGATAACGAAAACATGTAGTAGTTTTGCCTACTAATACTTATACTTTTTTCAGAAATATTGTAGGATAATATTTATATTATATAGTAGGATTAGAACTCTAGCTGTGCCAAATACTTTCAAGTAGGTAAGTACCTACCTATTTTGATACTTGGTTTTTGACACTGGTAAGTGTATCTCATCCCTACGCGCATACCTAAGACATCATGACAATGAGTAGATAAACGTATCTACTCATGATGACGTAAACACGCTATAGGGCTTCACGCCCACAGTATTTTAATTTCATCTACCTACCTACTTGCATAGCGTGTGAGCTACCTACAGCAATGAAAACCTCTTACTATTCACTACAAAAGCTTAGGTACCTACTTAAAAAGTAAATGATAACGTAAATCTTATTAGATATGTACCTAGGTACCTCTACCTACCATTTTAAATATCTAAGTACCTATCATAAGTAATTATTTCAATATGATAGGTAAGTACTTCGTAAGTACATAAGTAGGTAGGTAAGTAAAACTAGTAAGTACCTACTACGTGTCTCACTTTTTACCCTATTCACTATCTAGGTAGGTAGGTATTTTGTTCGGTAGAAGAAGCGAAATACCGATCTATTAAAAAAAACAAATACTTAAACGTACGTAGGTACTAGTACCTAAGGTAGGTACGTACTTAATATTCTTCGTTCTCTGGTAGGTATATAGGTACTATGGTATATATAGGTATGCTTACGGCTTTTAAACACAAAACCATCACGACACCGTTCGTTCGTTACGTAGGTAGGTAGGTACCTACTACGGCGCATTCGCAGCTGTCGGACTACCGAGTGTATATCTGATCTACCGAACTCGAGCGAGACGCGATGGTATGATACCTACGACTCGCGTTCCGTTCCATTCCGACCGTCTGCATGATGCATTTATTGATGATAGAATATTGATATTTACCTATTTTGTTATATATATATATATCTATACCTAGTAGATACCTACTTGAACTATGTAGGTATCTACTAGCCTACCTTTTGTATTATGTAAGTACCTATATTCGGTACAAGGCACCTACACGAAGGTAACCCTAACTATTAGGTGTAAGTCGCTTTCTAGGTAGGTACTACCTACCTAGGTATGTTCGTGTTGTCATCATAGTAGACTATCGTATGTATTAGTGCTTCGCCCCCGATGGTACAAAAAGATAATACATCATTAGAAAAACTTCGTCTGACATATACCTAATATTCTTATAATAATACTTGATTTAAGAAAAAATTAGAAATAATTATAGACTCAGAAACTGCGAACAGCGCCATCTTTTCTTTTTGTAAAATGAGCGAAAACAGCAAACAGCGCCATCTATTTACCAAAGAAAGCGAGAATCACGAGGATTTAATTGAATATCATATAATTGAAGAAATTAGACTTAAATTATATTGTCCTATGTATAAACATTTGATATATGTAAGTACATCTTTTTTTAAGGTCTTTCCTCGTAAGAATTTCGAAGCCAAACACACGAGGTTTGGGAATCGATACATGCAATGCCATCTATTAACAATTCATTTGAACTATGTTTCATTTGTTCGGGATGAGACCCCATGCTTGGGATAAGGGCAGGAGGATGATAATATATATTTTTGAAGAAAAGAAAGCAGTTAAGATTAGGACCACAGTTGGTTGGCTGATTGATTTTGATGATCCATCTTTTGTGAAAAGGGTTTCCTCACTCTAACTGGTATATATATTTTAGAGCTGTGTTTATTTGTCAAGCATAATATTCACTCCTTTAGTCCTAAGTGCATATCTAAACCCAATGTACGTAATAAATACAAATATGATTTAAACTTGCCAAATATACATAATATGATTTATTATAAAAGTACATATATCACAGCCATACGAGTATATAACCACTTACCTGTAGATTTAAAAAAACTAAATGGTAAATTATTCAAGAGAGTTTTAAAAAAGTGGTTAATCAAAAATGTTTTTTATAATATGCATGAATATTTTGCCAAAAAATAATACTTAATTGTTATTGTTTTCAAGACTGTTTATAAGAATGTTAGCACAGACACCTATGTTTATTAGATTTTAATATTTTATATTGCTACACCCGACTGGGTAGACTGTTGAAACCTACCAAAAATTGTTAAACACCATATGTACACAGTTTTAAGCAATAAATATCTTTGACTTTGACTTTGACACAAGCTACGCCAAAAGATAAAGATACGACCCAAACCTAGGACTTAAAAGGTTTGAGTCCTATCTTTTGGCTGATATGATGATGCTGATATTCGATTGATTCTAGAAATGACAAGAATAACGGCACTTGTTCTTCACATAACGGAGTGGAAGTCTTATTAAGGCGCTGTGAATAGTCAAAATAGGCTTCTTAAAGGACGTCGCTCATCATCGAAATTCGTCCGATGCGCCCCGCAGTAGGCGGGGCTACTCGTGCCCCACTTCATCTGCTTCACCCCCTCAAATACATAAACGTCGTCTATTCACCGCGCCTTAATCGTAGGATTTAGGAATATACTAAAGATACTATGAAAGTCACGTTCAAATTTACGCTTAGTAGTTGGCACAGCGCCATATAGGCGACACCTATCGCCACACTTCATTATTATTATACTTGGCCGTCCCTAATTTCATTAATTCTCGTCCACAACCTTACAAGTAATTTCGCGCAGCCCTCTAAATGAATACAAATGTAAATGACAATAAATTTTGGAAATCCCTGCGGTACGAGGTACTATTTAGATCATAAAAATAGTTCCTAGACCTTTAACGTTAATTAATATTCGTAATACATGGCTTGTAGAAGGCTTTGCCTGAATGACAATCGCAGCTTTGGCTAATAAGCATATAGATGACGAGTTTTCATTACTAGGTGACGTGTGACACTTCGGGTGACTCTGGTAGATGACATCAGAACAATTTCCTGCCACTCCTTGCTTAGAATTTTAGCGTTAATTAAAGCTTTGATAATGATGTAGGTGTTGTTTGGCATATGATACAATCGAAGTTTAATTTGGGCAGTAGTAAGTATACATGATTATTATTAAGACTTACATAGTCACACAGAATCCACAGCAGCTATATTTTTTTTAATCTAATGTGCGGTTTGCTGGAAGGAATGTCTAAGGTGAGATGATTCCGTCCATCAAACCGCACGAGTACCAGGCTGCGGTCACAGATGCAGTATCTTTTAAAAAAATCCTTCTTATAGAACATTTTATAAATAGACTTTAGAAATTGCTTCATCTTTGAAGCAATTTCTAATCCAGTCTCTTATAACTGGTCTAAGAGTTATGCAAGTGTTAATAAGACATATTTTATTTGCAAAAAGATAGAAGAGTTTACATTACATGTAACTTGTGGTGTAAAATTATCATAGAGGAGTACATCCTACTAATATTATAGATGAGAAAAGTGTGGATGCTTTCATGCCAGAACGACTGAACGGAACTGGATGAAATTTGTCAAAGAGATAGATTATAGTCTGGAATAACACATGGGCTTGACTTTTTATCTAGGTCGGTCTTAATTCTGAAGTCCACGCTGACGAAGTCGCGAATGTAACATTCCATTGGAAAGTGTTGGTAAAATTCATCATCAACATATTAGCCCGACTGCTAAGTACGGGTTTCCTACCACGCTAGCCTACTGCGGGTTTGCAGACTTCAAAGACGTTGAGAAAATCTCTGAGACATGCAGGTTTCCTTCCGATGTTTTCCTTCACTGATTCAGAGGTTTTTTTTTTTTTAAATAGGGATTTCTTTACGTACGTAATGGTACGGCGGAACAACATCTTTACAAGAGTATTAACATTTGTTCCAGGACCAAGGCAGCAACCTGACAGTACCAGCCCGATGGGAGGACAGGAATCTCCGCAAATACCTCAACAAACCTGACATCGGTACGTATACCTACTATTATTTAATTCTATTACACAATACAACAGTAAAAATACATTAGTAACGTGCATTTTCTTCAGATTTTTTCTTGAAGATATTTAAAATAGAATAATTAGTTTTGGGACCCATTTTTAATCCTAATATAGCTTCAAGTGAGCGAAGCCGTGGGCAAAAGCTAGTTAATTATATCTTAGTCCATGGTCAGTGCCGGGGTAAGGTCTCAATTTGGTCAAGGTACCCACTCTTACCATGGTTCCACCCCTGTCACGGTAAAGGGAATAGCCTGACAGTCAAGGGAGTCAAAACGAAAACGAACAGTTGCTTGCCAAATGTTAGATGCTTGCAGAACACTACAACGAACCAGAAAGTGCGGATTCGTGCTGGAGTCGAATTTTCTTTTACAATAATATAATTTGAAATGATTCGATTGGGACTACAGAGAAAGCAAGTCGATGGATCGGCGGCATTTACGATTTCGGCGCTCAGTCGTGGCGGTGGGGCGGTGACCTGCGCAAGATGCACTACCAGTCCTTCTCCAAAATGAAGAAAATGACACCCGAGGAACTCAAATTCCAATGCATCGCTATGATGCCCGAGCTGCTGTACAGGTTAGTTCCAATTACCGATGATTAGAACGCCACCCTTGACTACTAACCCAACATCTAGTTACGATAAAATTCGAAACATATAAAAATGTTTGGTCTGACTAATATATCAATGCACAGCCGAAACTACTGAATCTAGAAAAACTTCAATTTTCTGTTTTTTTATGGTTTATTTTATAACGTAAGCAAGCATCCGCTAACAATATACCTATTCTTGGAAAAACCAACTTTAACACGTAACATTTGGAAACACGTACAGAATTTTAGAATATCATGATTTATAGGGACTAAACGGGGTAAAAAATTTATTTGAGAATATCGATTTTTTAAACGAACCTTGAAAAATGTGTTATTTTAATAAGTATTAATTCTAACATCATTTTGCGAGTAAAACCACGGAATACAGCCAGTATATATTTTATTATAGTACAAATTCGATAAAAGCCTTCAATCAAAGAACAATAAGGAATGGAGAGCCAATATAATATTTATTATGTCTCCAGT
Source organism: Acronicta leporina (assembly GCA_947256265.1). Taxonomy (NCBI): domain Eukaryota; kingdom Metazoa; phylum Arthropoda; class Insecta; order Lepidoptera; family Noctuidae; genus Acronicta; species Acronicta leporina. Next base: position 2,209,610 of record OX366517.1, on the reverse strand, counting down.
TTCAAGAAGCAATATAGAATTCGTGAGACTGACTCAAGGATGTCGTTTTGCTGATTTATTTGGAGCTCAAATCCCTGGAAATCGTATAAGCCTTATAAAACTTTTCAAGAAATACTCTTTGGTACTATATTTAGTCATAAATTGTTTTTCTTTGAATCATTTTATGAGACTTCTCTATAATTTAGAACTAATGTTGTAAATATATCAGTATTCTACATGAATTTATTACCATAAGAATAATGACATAGGAATAATGAAACGGAGGCCTATGATGGGTGATAATGGTGATTGATATCAGGCCTCCGTAGTCCGAATAAACTGGTTGTCAAATTTTCAAGAAATGACGATCTCAATAACTTAATGATAGGTATACCTACCCACGTATATGTGAGAGATCGTGTATATCTTCAGAAGATCTAAATAGATTCATTAGAATTATAACTTCCTTACAGTATCTAATCTAAATAGTGATCAGTCACTGTTATGACATATTCTTATTCTCATATTTTCAATTTCACTCTCCTACGCCTTGTACAGTCACGAGCACAGATATGTATACACTTGCCAAATTTCAAAAGCGATTTTCTCTTAATGTAGATATTAATTGAAATTTTATGATGTTATGAACATAGTATTTTCGAACCAATGCCTTAATGATGTTGTTATCATCTCAAAGTTTACAATCGTCATTTCATAAAAAAACGCTTTCGAATTTTAGTAAGTGTATACATATTGATGCTCGTGACTGTACCACAGCACAAGTCTTCAAAATGGATAAGCTGACCAGTACCCAAGAGTAGTCTTTCAAAAAGCAATAACTTTTACGATCCTTGGTGTGTGTTGGCCCTTTGTCTCAAGCCCCGCTCTGACGTCATCATACCACTATACTCTATATTTGGCGGACAAAATTTTATGATTGTTTAAAATGTTGAAGGCCATACTAAAGTCTTATAGTGTGATCATGGGTTTCTCATGGTAATAATAATGGAAGGGACGTTTAAAGATGTAGGTTAGAATATATTACAGTTAATGGCCCATATTGTTTATTACATGGTGTGGTTTATTTATAGGTATTCGTAATTCTACTAGTTACTTCTGTGTGCCAAACTAGTCAATTTAAGAAGTACCAATACTTTTTGAGGCTAAAGACTTTTCAATAACAATAACAATAAAATAAAGTCGACAAAAATTAAGTCTTACAGTTGATTAAGTTTTCTATCGATAGCAATAAATACAATCATAGTAGGTAACTGACAATCTCCAATCGCGCATCGCTCTACTTCACTAACTAATTACATACTTAATAGTTCATTCAATCACTGTCAACGCTAATTATTTCAGGTGGTCGCCGCGTAAGTGCTTCGAGGCTCGCCACTTCATCTGCCAGACAAGACTGCGCAAGGTGCCAAAGGCCAAAATAAAGGAACTCCGTCGTCGCTGGCAAAGAATGGGCAAGATTAACGAAATTACCGCGCCAAGCATCAGCAGGGAAGTCAACGATCCAATGATGGTGAATGACGTCACAGTCAACCCTGTACCCAACCCGAAGTCTTATGATCTGCGCCCCAACCCAAGTAATCCCAGAGGCCTGAAGCGACACGGCCCAAGGACGAACTTCATTCAAAATCCGAAAGCTTACGATTTGAGGCCGAATGAGTTGAAGAGGCGATCGAGACCCGCGGTGCGCAGGCGGCTCAAGAGACCATTCCCAGGGTAAGTTCATCTTAAGAACTATGTTTTTCTAGTATTTACTACGCCTAAAAGAGTAAAGCCTCGAATGAAACCATATCCACTAAGATATGTCTCAGCCCTAGACGGATTCCGCATAATTAAATTATTGGTTAGCGAGATCACTCAAACAAACAGAACAATAACGTCCTTATTCTACAAAGCAGTGCCGATATTGGAGACAACTTATATAACACCTCCTTAATTAAATCCATCCATAATATCTATCTGATTCAGATAAATTCAGTGGTACTCAACTACTCTTACATGATTAGACATATACAGAAAAATAAGACCATTTCATTAGGTAAAAATATATAAAAGCTATCATGTTAAATACATGGCCCATTAATAACAATGTTTGGCCAACTTTCTCCATTACCCGAGCGCCTGCAATTATTTTCTCTGCTGAGCACGTACTTTCGAACAAACCACATTAAACGTACATTTATTGCAAGCATACATCAAATTAACTGCAATCTCTTCGGGCTTATCGGCCATATTTGAAATGGCCGAATTATTGACTATTGTTATGCCAATATTGGGAATATAAGATAGTAAATAGAGTTTTATGTGTATATTTTCTCGTATACTATATTGACTGTCAAGTGCCCAAGCATATCGATGGTCGAAATATTAGCGCTAGACGTACGAGAACATTGTCCAGATACATTACTAATAGGAATATACCATGTGGGCAGATTTCGCTTGTCTTTCAATTGCTAAACTACCACAATAAACTGATTGTTCTTAATATAACCGAAAGCATTAGGCCATTTTAGGTAAGGCTACAGGAATGGAAGACTTTCCCAAAGACTGCCACAAGGAACAATATTAGGACCATCATTATTATCAAAACTTTAACAAAAATACACAACATCTATACATTAATGAACTGACTCATTAGCCTAGTGGTCCTTAGCGCAACTGCTGCCTACGCTAGATCTTCTAGGTTCGATTACCGGGCCGAGCAAAGTGGTATTGGGTAAAGTTCTCTTATAGTCTGGCTTTGTGTCCGGTTAATTGCAATAGGCTCGCCCCGTAACACATGAGACCGAAACATACCGTTGGACTGTGGGTGTAGATACATAAGTACACCTCTGCCTTTCAATGAAATCAGGCTTGATTGCTTGATGGTTTGTTAACAGTAAATTAAATTGTATTTTTATATCTAATTCCAGTTACACATGGAACCGCCGCGACCCCGAAGGTTCGTACCGCCGCAACGCCGAGCTCCTTCGTGCCGGCCACACTGGGCTCACACCACAACAAATCAACGCCCACCTCGCAAGGCTGCGACACCTGCGCGACAAACAAATCGCAAGACGCAAGCGACTACGCGATGACGACTGGCTGGAGAACGAACCGCGACAAGCACTCGCACAAACACACGCAAGAACTTACACAGTCGACAACAACATCAGTGCTCTACACCCCAAGACCATAGTCGAAGAGTTCAACATGGACTTCCCACAGCCCGTCGTGTTAACCAAAACGAACCGCAGCACTGGGTAACCGATTGATCGATTCAAATAATCGTTACATATCGATTTTTATGAATCGATTATTCCTCGACGTTCATTTAAGTTCCATGCGACTTTTTCCCGAACTATTTCCGACTTCGCTTTTATTAATATTTATTTCCCACACTTTGTGATTAGTTTTATTCTTTCTACTTATAGTGTGTCCCTCATTTACTTATCAATTTGAATGAGGAACGATTAACTTTTGATAGAGGAATAATTATTTTGAAATCTGGAATATGAGACCGCTGTTTAATTGTAAATCGATTTTTTTTGTTTTTTAAAAGTCTCATCAGATCTTCAAAACTCGATATCGCAAATTGTCATTTCATTGTTCTTCTTCTCTTACTTCTAGAGTAGCCAGAACTTACGACTTTTGTCTACTCGTATTTCTAAAACTAAGCCTTGTATTTATGTCCATACTTTAAATACCTGCAATCCAGTGTGAGTCTTGTCAATATAGTTTAGTTACCACTTTATTGCATCTGTTTACCTATAGTCATTTAAACACTTCAATTTCTATTGCATTAGATAGTCGTAAATGTGCTGTAAGCCTTTTTGTTTTTCTACAAATTAAATTAAAGTCTTTTAAATAACATTTTAAAATGTAAATGCATTGTGTTTAAATAAAATATTAGTTTGACTCTTCAATGCATACCATAGTATTAATTAGTGCGTCAATACACGAAACAACATAAAATGTTACTGAACTATATGTATGTACTTCAAATTATGTCGATAGATCTTACTATTTAAGTGCAGCACATAAGTTAAAAATGGTTTATATCTTAAAGGTTTAGATATTGATAACTTGATACACGTATATTTTTATTTTATATTTCGTTTGTTTATATTCCACGTGTTTTTAATATTATGATTTAAAATGCTGTGCTTTTAAATTTAGTGCGTCGTGTAATGTTTTTATTTTTTGTATTTATAATGTACTAGTCAGTAAGTTTTATGAGAAAAATATAATTCTTTACTACTAAAATGTTAATCTTATTCATAGTTAATAAATATAAAATTTTTCGATGTAGGCACTTCCAACAATCGTTGGAAAATTTCTTCAATTGTAATGGAATATTTAACTAACGACTAATTAATAATTTTCACTGACTTTTAGTATATTTATTAAAAATAATAATAAATTAACAATAAAAGTGTCGTACATCATGATTGGCATTTCGTGTTTATTTAGCTATGTAAGTTTACGTTCCAAGATGATTGTTACTTTAATTACAACCTAATGAATTAATATTTTTTACATAACTGCCAGTTATTTAGTCCTCGCATTTATGAAATTAAAAAATCACATTTCGCGTAAGTTTATTGTAAAATATTTTTAAGGAGTCAATAAATGAAACTTTATTATGGATATTTTCTGAGAAATCCATCGTAATTCTAACGAAGTATCGCAAATTTATCTTATATCCATCCCATTTACTTAATTAATTATTCCTATTGTATCACCATAAATTTCATAAAAATCCTCGTTTTTATCACAACAGAGGAATTAGAAATAAAACAAATGTATTTTTAATTTCACACAATCTTAAATTTAAAACCACTACCAAAAGTAGATACTTTACTATTAGTGCTACCAATAAACGATTATTCTCCGATTTAGCTTTATTCAAGTTTGGTAGAACAGCTCAGCTACACCAAGCTACATAATTTTGCTTCATTAAATCAAACTTGTACCCGACAATTGTTCCAACATATTATAAATTGTGCGTGTTGGTTCGTGTATAGCTGTAGTAACTTATGCAATTAGATTTTGGAAAAAACTAGTCTACTAGAAACTAGTAATGTGCTTATCATAGTATTACTATCATACCTCAACACATCTTTTCAAGAAATAAGTTATAAAAATTAACTTCTTTAATATTTTTTTAGTTAGTACTACAAATTATAAAATTTAATATTTTGATCTGTAAATACTACTTAATTGTAAATTTAGTAGTAGCAACACCGAGATACTGTGAATTGTTTATAAGCAAGTGAAGAACTTATTTATAGGAACAAAATAACTTCTTATTGTATCTTAAGTATTAATATTTACTTGTAATTATTATAAGGAAATAAAGAAACATCAGAATGTATTGGTTTTATTATTTTGATCGCATCTGACAGATTTGATGTTCAACACAAAATTGGCCAACGAAATGTTCTTGTTCTACCAATATCCATAGAAATAGAAATAAAGCCAAATATATTCTACATAACATCACGCCTGTATTCCCCGAAGGGTTAGGCAGAGGTGTACTAATGTACACCCACAGTTCGCCGGTATGTTTAGGTTCCATGTAATAGGGGTCGAGTCTATTGCCATTAACCGGGCACAAATTCCTAACTCCGAGCTGCTACTGGGAATTTCATAGAAAAACCCAATACCACTTTTAATTTCTGAAGCTTACGCGAATATCAGACATTATAAGACAGACGTTTCGGACCCTTTACAGCGTCCATGGTCACGGGCAGACTCAGAGCCCGTGACTGACGAGTAAATTATATGTAAAGAAAGAAAAATCTTTTATGTATTTGGCCAACACAGGGATACAATAAATTAAATAATAACATTATAATAATTAAAAATAACGAAAGGCATAAACAATAACAAAAAAAGAACAAAAGGATTAAATAATCATTTAAAAATAAAACTGTTCCATACAATAATATTATATGATTTAAACCAAAATTAAATAGAGTGAAAGTACAGTAAACTAAAGTTACCGACATAGCTCAGAGGATTAGCAAGCTGAAGTCAGCGGGCCGGTCACATCAGTCGGAGAACTGAAAAACGCTGGAGCAAACGAATTCTCGATTAGAGAAATTCGCGACTAGGCAGACGTAATGTAGGGCGCCGCCCGCCAGGTGGAGTGAAGACTTGCGGAAGGCAGCTGGCATTGACTGGATGAAAAAAAGCCGAAGATCGGGCTCTGTGACGTTCACTAGGAGGCCTACGTCCAGCAGTGGACGAATATAGGCTGATGATGAAATAGAGTGAATATTTAAACCGTGCTAATTCACATCACAGTCTTCTGATAATAATATATTTTAGTAGAATACCTACCTACCTACCTACTCAATATTTTGATTTGATACGAGTACCAATCTGTAATGACATATAGTTATATTGGCGTATGAGCATAACCTACTATTAAAAGTTTATGACGATTGCTCCAGTTCCCACGTTTGACATCAATTAGTCAGTGCCGTCTTTAGTCCTGAGTAAATTAGTTTTGTAGTGCTACAGCGCCATCTTGTGACGAGTAGCAAAACTAAACTTTTAAAAGCAAAGTCTGACTCAAAATTTAGTAGGTGAATAAGTGAAGTAACTAAGTAAAATAAAAACTATTCATTAATAATTATTTAAGTATAATAATTTCAATAGCAAGTAATTTCTGGTACAATGAAATAGGTATTATTAAGCACTTATTAAGATTCTACGCAATGCAGCAGCGCCATCTAGCTACAAATTGTGAAAAACTCTTTACGCCTTGGCGCCAAACGTTTCGACTATATAATATAACTGACATCTAAGAAATTCTGAGTACATGCAACTCGAAGGATGGATTTCTACCCGATGTGAACTGTGGGTATACCCCTGCGTAACCACGTAACCCTTTGAGACATACCTACATACAAAACATATCTACATTTTACGCATCTATGGTGTGTTTTAAATAATTTAAATCGTGGTAAATACTAAGGTCATTAAAATTGTGAGTATGGATTTCAAATGCTGTCGTTTACGTACTAAGAATACAAGTAAAGAGCTGGTATGCTGCCAATGTAATGATAACTATCACACAAAATTTATTTTCCACAATAAAGACCAAGACTGGGCTCCTGACCGGCACTTACTGTCGTCGTGGTTGTGTCCTGGCTGTTCAAAAGGCAGTCAAAGAGACAATAGAGATGAGACTCCCGTACGAGCTAAAGTCGACAAGTCAAAAGCACAGACCTCACCATCCCACCTAAACGTTACTTTAAGAAAACACTCTGTTGCAAAAAAATAGGATTTAATCTCGATATCGAAGGAGGCTTTGCGTAGCATTATCAATGAGGAAATCAACGCCGCTTTCTCAAATATTAATACTACATTATTAGAACTAAAGTCTGAAGTCACTGATCTGCAAAATAATGTCAAGTTTATGAGCGAAAAATATGATGCTGTTTTAGAGAGGTTAACCTGTGTAGAAGTAAAGACCAAGACAATAAATACGCTACAATTGGAAATCAATGACTTAAAAAGTCAAATAAGGATGATCAATAGCGGTATCGAAAAGCAAGAACAGTGGGGTCAAGTCAGTGAGATCAAATATTGAAATAATAGGATTACCGGAAAAAAATGGTGAAAATTTGATCAACACCCTGTCCAAGCTAGCAACCTATGCTAAATGCCCATTCAACGCACAGACCGATATTGATTTCGTGACTAGAGTGGCACATTTGAATAAAGATCTCAAGAAACCTAAGCCGGTGATAGTACGCTTCCTAGCTAGATATAAAAAGGATGAATTCTTATCTCGATTGAGACAATTGAAAGACTTAAAAGCTTGCGACATCGGATACTCTGATACATCTCGTATTCACTTCAATGAACACCTAACAAGTGGCAAAAAGTTATTGTTGAACAAAGTAAAAAAGGTAGCTGAAGAAAAGCAGTACAAATACATATGGGTGAAAAATTACTCAATACTGGCACGGAAAACCGAATCGAGCACAGCCATTCATATTTCCACTGAGGACGACTTAAAAAAGTTGATTTAAGAAGATTTATTATTATTATCTGTGTTATGCACTTGTTTAGTTTATTTGTGGATTGTTACTTATTCTTAATTTTTTCTCTTAAGCAGGACCAGATTTTTGTGAAGCGGATTTTATTTATTTTAAAGCCTGTCTTAATACAAAGAGTAAGGAGGTTATTTAAACAGTTGTTGAACTATTATACTCACTCTAAGGTTGCTTCCGTGGGCTCGTCTATTGGGCGGTCATTAGCAGCAAATTGGTATGTCTTATTTGTGTTTAAATGTTATATTAAATCTTTACAGTGTTCTCTAACATAAATATTTATTACCAAAATGTGCGTGGATTGCGCACAAAGACTAGTTTATTTTTTAATAACTTATTGCTATGCTCTTACGATATAATTTGCTTGAGTGAGACGTGGTTATTGCCAGGGATATTTAATTCGGAATTATTTGATGATAGGTTCAGCGTTTACAGATGTAACAGGGATTACAATTCTAGATCAGACAAAATGGGTGGGGGAGTTCTTATTGCTATAAAAAAAGGCATAACAATCAGTGACGTCAGCATTAGCTCATCAAATAATTTAATTTCGGCTGATATTTTATCTTTGAGTGTCATTGTAAAAGAACATTCCCGAAATGTTAAACTAAGGTTATATTGTTGTTACTTCCCGCAGAATAATCATCAGGTAAACGAAGAAATGACATTCTATGATCAAGTCACTCAAGCCGTCATAAATCATCCTAAGGACCGATTTTTCTTAGTTGGAGATTTTAATATAAGGAATGCATGCTGGATATCAATGGGACAAAATAACGAGGCTGCCTTAAATTTAACATGTACGGATCCCTTAGTTGTAGCTTTGTCAAACTTTTTGTCATTTAACAACTTTTCACAATATAATTTAGTTGCGAACGTAAATAATAGGCAACTTGATCTGGTCATTACCAATTTTAACTGCAACGTTTCAAAATCTGCATTCCCTTTAGTTAATGAAGATACACACCACCCCTCTTTGGATATTTCTATGCATAATATTAAAATAAAAATATTACATACCCCACCAAGAGTGACTCGTATGTTTGGCAGTGCAGACTATGACTCTATTAATGCATTTCTTTGCCGTATTGATTGGGATACTGTTTTAGATGAAAATGATATTGATAAGTCATTAGTAAACTTTTATAATATTTTGGAAGAAAGTATGGGTAGTTATGTCCCAACTAAAATTATATACAATAAAAGTAAATATCCTGTATGGTATTCATCAGCCTTAACAAAAATAATAAAAGAAAAACTAAAGTTCCACAAGAAATGGAAATGTTATGGTCAGCATACAGATTATTCGACATTTGTGCTCTTAAGGGATAGGCAAAAAAGGGTTGCCAAGGAATGTTATGATAAATACATTAAAAAAACTGAAAACAACATAGCAAAAAATAGCAAGCATTTTTGGAGGTACGTTGAATCTAAGAAAAAAACCAATGGTCTCCCTGACAGTCTACACCTAGACGATGTTTCTTCCTCAGATGGGAAAAGCATTGCTGATCTTTTTAACACTTATTTTGGTTCCGCTTTTGAGGAGGATTTTATAAATCACCCAGACACTTCTAAAAATATTTGCTGTCACATGTCTTTAAATCTTAGCAAAATTGATATTCCTTTGAATACTGTTTTGAAATACCTCAAAATATTAGATATAAAAAAGGGTTCTGGCCCGGACGGCATTCCCCCTTTATTTCTTCAAAGGTGTTATAAAACTTTGTCGGTCCCTTTACATAAGCTGTTCAGTACATCTTTGCAATCAGGTATCATGCCAACTTTATGGAAACGGTCATTTGTTGTACCTATCTTTAAAAGTGGTGACAAACACGACGTCAAGAACTATCGTCCTATTTCGAAGCTTAGTGTTATTCCTAAGCTCTTTGAACGTATTGTCTGTGATATGATTACGCCACTTATTAAACCATTATTGATACCTGAGCAACATGGGTTCATACGTCGGAAATCAACTAAAACTAACTTGTGTGAATTTATTGATAATGTGATTGCAACTATGGATAAAGGCTATTAAGTGGACGTTGTGTATACCGACCTCGATCTCGATCGTCTATTAGGTTTTGTACTGAGGATTACTAGGGATTTTAAGCGCGTATCGACATTATTGCTGTTGTTTAAGACCATCGTTAGACCAATACTTGAATATTCATCTGTGGTTTGGAATCCGCAATATAAGGTCTATATTGATCAAATAGAACGGATCCAAAATAAATTAAACAAGCATGTAGTGTGGAGGAGAGACAAGAATAAATCTTCTGACAAAATTCCTCATTTGCCATCTCTTCAGACCCGACGTAAAGAACGGGACCTATTCTTTTTATATAAAATAGTAAGAAGCCAGGTTGACTCTCCTTATCTTCTGAGTAGGATAGGTCTGGGTTGTCCACGCATTAATGCTAGAAAAAAAAATATATTCCATACTCCTACCCCAAGAACTAATTATGGAAAGAACTCATTTATTACAAGAACCTGCTGTCTATATAATAACCTCATTAATAATAATAGTAGTAATAGTAACCTCATAGACATCTTTCACCTTTCTTTTCCCAAATATAAAAAATCTGTACACAACTGTCTGGTTCCTGCTCCAATTAACTAAAATTACACCATTGTACCTACATAATTTAAATCTTGTCACAATTTCAACTGTATCCATTCATGTTTAGATTAGTTTCTGTTTTGGCGCTTATGTATTGTCTAAATGTGGAAACTGTTCTTGGATTATGTATTGTTTAATTTGTATGTATCTTTTCTTATATTGTATCTGTTTGTTTCCCAAATAAAATAAAATAAAATAAAAAAATACCTACCTAGTTACCTACAGGCGAGTTGGTATAATATGTAATTATCAAAAACTTTTGCATGAATATAACGTAATCAAACTGCGTTATTTCTGTCACATCATGGGCCAACAGCGGCACATTCTAGAAAAAAATATCCTATAAACATATACCTACCTAGGTACCTATATCAAACAACCCAGTTTGGACTGATCTAATACAAGAGACAATTTAAGATCTCCGACCGAAGCCACAAGACGAGCGCGAGGGTCCGATTAAGAAAACGCAATGTTCACGAGCAAATGTATTTTATCCAAACTAGCGGACCATACTGTCTTGAAAAATCGTAGAACCCTTTGCAACGCCATCTAGCGAGTCCAATTGTAAGTATTTTCTAAGCATCCACATCAATTATATACTAACAAATTTAATCGAAAAAGGTCCAGCCGTTTAGAAGGCGTAAGGTGACAAACACACGACGTACAGAAGAATTAGAGATAAGCTCTTGCAAGCATTTTCCAAAAATTCGAGAAATCCATTCGAGAAACTGTAATAATATAATATGACGACTCTACCTACCTTTACACTACAATGTCTTGAATAACTAAGTACCTAAGTCTCTAATATAATGAATAAAGTCAAACTTTTAATTATTCGAGTTGGTCTTCCCCAATAAGTATTATGTGGAGCGGCTGTCTGATGAATCGGTTTCTTCTAGGCAAGCGCGCTCTATCGCAGATCACAGGGAAAAAAAACATTGAACTATTGCAGCTTTGACTGTCAACCTTCTAGCATTTATAGGGGACCAATTTTTGAAGGGATCATAACTCAAACCGGGTTAATCTTATTGGCTAATTTCTGTCTCAAATAATTTAAAATATTACGTAAATCATTTAAAATCATTAGTTAGTATTAGATACTATTCTCCGGTGGTTCTTATACTACAAGTTCAAATCAAACATAATACACATAAGCAAAATTCTACATTTAATAAAATAAATATCAAGAAAGTTGCTAGTTAAATGAAAGCTTGTTAAAATGGGTTCTCAACATAAATATTCTTGATAACATACTATACGGGCAGTTATTTACAGTCTCTACAGAAAAAATAACCTTTAAAAGAATCATAAATCCGCGAAGGATCAACGACCCATTGACCGAATCAGCGTAATTTCCACCACTGGCTAGATGTTACGATACCGTTGTCATGGTAACACTGTGGACAAACAATCCATTCACCATGATATCCCGTCCGAAGAAACTGTTGAAACAATAATTTTAATATATTCTTAATACATCACTGTATTTCATAAACAACTTTGCCAAACTCCTAAAGAAAACGCGTAATGAAACACAAATGCTAACTTCGAACGCTAGTTTTCCTTTTCGTGGTACATGTTTTGATCTAGTTAAGCATCAAAACACGCAAAAATATATGTTTAAGCCATTGTATTAAGGGTTACGATATAATCAATACAATTACAGCCATTTGAAAATTCACACACAGTTTGTATGTTATTACCAACTTATTCAAAAAAATCTTCATATAAGACCGAATAAATATCCTTGCTAAGCATATTCTCTATTCAAAATCGAATCTGTAACGATTCGACTAAAATGAACATGTCAGTGTTAGTGAAAAAGAAAATAAACGCACAGAGTAAAACAAAAAAATAAACCGCGTGGCCATTCGTGATTTAAATACAGAACATAGGTACCTAGGTACATTATGCCACTTTCAAGAATGTTGTAATCTATTTAACCTCCACGCGTTGACAAGACTATTTCAGGCTCACTCTACATACTACCACTATGACTTAAAAATATAATGTCTTGTGGCTCGTGGCTAGGTAATAACTAAGCGGTTTGAAGATTGCATCGTGTTCTTCGACTTTTGGCGCTGACTGTACGTACACCCACAGTTGGTTTAGGTCACATGGAACCTAAAACCCCGACCTAGGAATCAAAATGGTTAGGTCATTTTCAGCCGTCGGCATCAGCAATCGTGCTTATCACAATTAAACCATTGTTTATGAATATAAATTATTGTTTATGTAATAAGATGATCGCAGCATGGAGCGCAGCATCTTAGGAGTCCGGCTATCAGACCGTATAAGGAACAGTTTATTGCGCTCCAGGGGGCCTAGACAAAGTCACATTTTTATTAACGATAACGAAATTCGACAAGTCCGAAATGTATGGGATTGGCATAAGCTTTCGTAATGTCACGTGATCAATCGTTTTCGATCGCTAAGTGCTAGACAGTGTTAAATTGCGTAGTAACGAAACGATGACGAAGTCGAATGACTTGATCAATATTTTCATACAAATGCGTAGACAAGTGGCGTCTTGACAATCGACATCGCTGAGATAGCGAATCGTTCGATCGATAACTTAACGAACGCTAAGACCATGTAGATAAGCAAAATAATATGGCTTATTGTTAGTTATCTGTAGATGTTATTTACGGAATTTTTAGTTTTTCGTCGTAATTGCATATTAGCATTACATACATAAAGGGGATCTAAACAAATCCCTTCCGACATTAAGTTAACTTTACTTGAAACATCACCGAGACTGTAATTGAACAAAGAATAGGACAACAAGCAACGCATTGTAGGATCACGTTCACGTCATTGTTTACATAAAGCATTCTCAAGTGATATGAATTTAATTATCAAGTTCAAGGTCTACGTGAATATATAGGTACTTCTTTACCTTTCCATGAGTTCCAAAAGGGTCGAAAACTGTTCACCACTGACACACACTCTTGATTTCATTATTATTAGATATGTTTTTATCGATGGGAATGACAAAAAAACCTCAGTTCCTGTTTATCGTTTTATAAACTTATCTAAGTCATATCCACACACTTAATCAATTCTATTATTAACACTTGTATAATTTTTAGAACTTAAAATTTAATATTTAACGATGTTCCAGAGTTTACATATTAATATTTAGCTTGTTTTTACACCAATGTTCATCAATTACACTTTCACCAAGTAAACTTAACTGTATTCAAAACAATGCCGCGAACCGGTTGACCGAATAATTGACCCGTGACAAGCCCGTGACGTCTTGAATTTGACGTTTCATAACGAAACCAACGACAAGAAGTACATTTTTATCGAAGGAACGCTTCGACTTATCGTTCGGTTTGCTGATGTTACTTTGTCTACCAGTTGGCGATCGATATCGCACTAGCGATAACGATCTTCGAGATCGAATCGACATGGAACGATTGCCACTTGTCTAGGCCCCCATCGCCGACGTGGGCCAGAAAGCTGCAAGCTTATAGTGGAATTGGCCTGTGGGCAAAATTTCTACTGAGTGGAACTCACATAACGCTAGACGACGTCGCGGCAGGCTCAAAAAGAGATGGCGGGATGAGCTAGACATCTATTGTAAGGAAGAAGAAGGCTATAAACCGTGAAGAGTTGAAGAAGGGTACGGAGGCCTTTGCCCTGCAGCGGAAAGACAAGGGCTGAAAAAAAAAAAATAAGATGATAAATACGGGCCTCTTGATGATATCACCCGTTAAGGCCAGTTAAGCATAAAAATGAGAGTTATTTCAACATCTCATTGAATTCCTTTGAATGACCTTGAAATTTAAGACCTACCTACAATTAAAGCAATCTATATCTACACTCTTGTTTTCGCTTCACGGCACATAAATTGCTACGTAAACATGACCTTATATCAAGGCAATATGTAGGGTAGTTCGCACAATAATTACTGGAGCGATTAGCCTTAACATTACGCGGGGTAGCGAGCAATCGTGACCCAAATATGTATAGAAACTGCGTAGTATGTAGGCCAATGCATGACAGACTCCTTGAACTGAACGCTTTTGAAATACTTTGATTAAAACCTTATTTTGTTACAGAACTCTGCTGAGTTATGATATCCTAGAAGTATCCTAGTGACATTAGATACTATTGGACTGCCAAGTCCGTGACGATATTCAACAAGTTTGGCATAGCGGTTGAGCGATTGTTGTGCTACGTGTAGTGTTTGTGTTTCTATATCTATTTCATAGATATAATGACACTGTCTCACATACACAAGTATTAGCGGACAACTTGTCTTGACAGCTGACAGTTACGAAATTGGCAGTGAGACCATGCCTTTATTATTATGTGCCGAGAGACATACCCGGCGGTAGTCTGGGACGGGACGAAAGCTGTGCTTGGTGTATTGGTGAGCCAGTGTAATAAACATATTATATGCGGACCCTACAAGTGGCGACGAGGATGGGATACTTCTAATTATTGTAAAGATAATTGTTAAAACCATAAAAATGGAATCGTAAGTAAACATTGAAACAATGTTATTGAAGGTGCAGTAATTGTAAGTATGTAAACAACATATTATTATGGTATTGTGGTATTATTGGGCTTCAGATACTTTTATTGAGGCTTCGTAAATATATTATGTATCTCAATAGAATATGAGATTGTATTCCGAATTACCTAATAAAATTTCAAACATAATATTTCAAAATTGGCGGGAACGCCTGATTGAGAAGATAACCATAGACATTGTTGTTGTTATTATAATTCGACAAAAGGCAGGCAAAGGTTTGAATCATACAGCCTTGTCTTATTATAACCATAGACAATTGATATTTTTATTTTTTATAAAAGTTTATAAAAGAGTGTTGCCATAATATGAAATGGTAGATTTTTAGAATAAAAATAAATAATAAAAGAATATTTATTAACAGGATAAAGATGTTCCACCTGCTTTACTGAAATTAAAAATATAAACATAATTGTGTGTATTCTTTAAATATATAAAACATTATATGAAAAGTAGTCTGGCTCACCTAGAGTCGATGGCGTAGGTGTGCGTAATTAACAACACATGTACGTCTTATATTTTATTTTATTTACTAACTTAATTACAACGTATGTGTATACATAAGCAACCCTAATGCGAACTAAGAGGTGGAATGGCGGGGCCTTCGCACTCCCTTGTCCTTCAAGCTACCCTCGCACCCAAGGGCTTGCGTGGCTGCCGATGGTCGAGAATTATCCTTGAGAGCGATCAGCGGGGCCTAAGGTTCCTAGCTATGGAATGGATATTTGCATGAATCTTCGCGGTTTATATTGGCGACAGATTGTATGTGTGCAGGATCTTCATTATACACATCTGTAGTAACGCTGTGACAACCGTAAGTGTTTATAGATGGCGTTAGTTTTCTATGATGATTCCATATAATTCCATTAGATGTTGCAATCATTGCGATGACTAAAGTTACTCATCTTGCTAACCGATAGATAGTGCTTTGCTACTGGGTAATATAAATGATTAGATTTTATCCATGAGTAGTTAGTCCAAATGGGCTTCCATTAAATTGGAAACGGTTTAAAGGTACCACCCAGGAGGAAAAATAGTCTAAATGGGCTTCCATTAAATTGGAAACGGTTTAAAGGCACCACCCATGAGTAGTTAGTCCAAATGGGCTTCCATTAAATTGGAAACGGTTTAAAGGTACCACCCAGGAGGAAAAGTAGTCTAAATGGGCTTCCATTAAATTGGAAACGGTTTAAAGGAACCACCCATGAGTAGTTAGTCCAAATGGGCTTCCATTAAATTGGAAACGGTTTAAAGGTACCACCCAGGAGGAAAAGTAGTCTAAATGGGCTTCCATTAAATTGGAAACGGTTTAAAGGCACCACCCATGAGGAAAAGTAGTCTAAATGGGCTTCCATTAAATTGGAAACGGTTTAAAGGTACCACCCAGGAGGAAAAGTAGTCTAAATGGGCTTCCATTAAATTGGAAACGGTTTAAAGGCACCACCCATGAGGAAAAGTAGTCTAAATGGGCTTCCATTAAATTGGAAACGGTTTAAAGGTACCACCCAGGAGGAAAAGTAGTCTAAATGGGCTTCCATTAAATTGGAAACGGTTTAAAGGCACCACCCATGAGTAATTAGTCCAAATGGGCTTCCATTAAATTGGAAACGGTTTAAAGGTACCACCCAGCAGGAAAAGTAGTCTAAATGGGCTTCCATTAAATTGGAAACGGTTTAAAGGCACCACCCATGAGGAAATGGGCTTCCATTAAATTGGAAACGGTTTAAAGGCACCACCCATGAGGAAATGGGCTTCCATTAAATTGGAAATGGTTTAAAGGTACCACCCATGAGTAAAAGTAGTCTAGATGGGCTTCCATTAAATTGGAAACGGTTTAAAGGTACCACCCATGATTAGAATTAGTCTAAATAGGCTTTCATTAGATTGGAGATTGAGATTATGTATGGCTATGGCACAGCACTGCTGTGTAGACTGTAGGAGATTGCTTTGCATGGCACAAAAAAAATAAATAAAAAAATCTATAACAAAATACCAGATGACATTAAAAAAATATAGAGATACTGCTAACTCTACTGAGATGCTAACCTCGTTATGTAACAACATTCATTTGTACTCAACTATATTGAA
Organism: Acronicta leporina; assembly: GCA_947256265.1. Classification (NCBI taxonomy): domain Eukaryota; kingdom Metazoa; phylum Arthropoda; class Insecta; order Lepidoptera; family Noctuidae; genus Acronicta; species Acronicta leporina. The sequence goes on along the minus strand of OX366517.1, from coordinate 2,192,308 downwards.
AAAAAATTGATCCATGAGATAACCTAGGCTGAATGGGTTTCGATTAAATTGGAATTGTTTTTAAGGTGAAGGATTGATAAAACCGATGAACACATCTATAGATATAAAATTACGTACAATTGTAACGGGCCGATTTCTGTGAATTGTAGACTGCAATGACGGTCTTTATTAGAGAGAGCAGCATAATAGATAACATTATTGTACCGTGCACTTCTTCAGGGATGTTGTGAAAAATATTTTAACAAGGGGGAGTAACATTAGGTAAATAGTAGTAGTCTAATAGTAGCAAGTGATGATTGGTTGACTGACTTTAGATGTGGTGTCTTAAGCTGAAAGTTATGAGCAGGGGTTTTACTTTTAAAAAAGGTTACACAAGTAAACAAGACGCAGAAAATTATATTAAGTTTATACAAGATGAAGAAACAAAAACGTGTTAACATGTGCTAGTAATGGGAATTATTTTTAAAGCTGTCCAGAAAAGAAAGAAATGTCATAACATAGTTATGGAAAACAACTAAGTATTTAAAACTAGACTATTTACAAGAGACTCAGGAAAAGTGAACAATGACATAAAAAAGTAAGTTGATATAATAAATGGAATAATAATATTGAGGAGAAAATCAATAAAAATAAAATAGTTATTGGACACAGATATAACTAAAGATAAAGAAGATAAGGAAGCGGCGGTAGCCTAATGGCTGGGGCGTCGGACTTGCGATCATGTGGTTGCCGGTTCGAACCCCACCCATTGCACTACCGACGCGACGTGAACCCACTCGTAACACAAGCAATCTAGTTTAGCACGAGGGGTTAACAAGAATACTAGTAATGTGCGACCCACATTGCTAGTAAGCTTAAAAAAAAAAAGATGTGGACCAATTTCCCGGTTATCTTCTATTGTATTAACATAATTATTCATAAGGATAATAGTGGCGTAGATATATATTTGTTCAGCAGCGAATAGGTATAGGTAGGCTGATGGTGATTATGATGATGATATCTTTGTTTGATTATAAGGCATGCATGCATACTAATGTCGGTGTATTAAATGTGATCTTTAGTATGTGAGAAAAGTGTGTGCAATAACAACTACACAATTAATACCAAGAAAAAAGTATACCAAGTAAACAATTTTTACGTGTAACACAGAACTAAAAGCTACATAGTGAACTACTTGTGATCTCTCTCTTCACTCTCATTTCAACCTAACTTCAACTTGAACCATCATTTTTGTGGAGTGTACGAAACCGAATAGTACCTATTACAAATTGTATCTTAAATAAAAATAGTACTGATCTGAGTTGAGGCAGCAATGAAGAAGAATGATGAGCAATTTTGTGCTTTTATAATAAGAAAGTCCTAGAAGATTTTAATGAAAATGGCGCATCGTTATAATAAGTACCTATATTTACAAAGTCAGGAATGTGAGATTGAAAACTAATTGCACCAAAACCTGTAGCAATATCTATGCACGGCATTAAAAAAGCAAATTAAATCACTAATATTAGGTATCTAGGTATAATAAAGAATCAGTGGGTTTAAGTCGCCATTGGTTTATTAGAACCATTTTCTACAAATCATGAAATCATCATTTAGTAGGTAGTCAGTTGATAGTAGTTACAATCGGTCCTTAACGGGTGTTTGATTTGTTTAATTTTTTGAATTTAATTAAATAGTATAATCCTCTATTTATGCATTTCAAATTTTAGTGGGAGTGCAAAAAACGAGTGTTAGTACTTATAAAACTTGTATAGCACAGTGAGTAGTGACATCATCTCAAGGAAGTCATAAGTATTTTGTTGTGTTGATGGGAATTTTGTGCAATATTATAATTTTCCGTACAGTACCTTATTGACCGTAGATGAACAGTGAAATAGAGTGTCAGAACAAAGATACAGAGAAGTGTCTTAAAATAAGCGAAATTACGAATACCTCATTCACTCAGTGACCGAAAAATGACCAGTGGAAACAATTTAATTTTGTTTTCAAAAGATAGAATAGGGATATGATTCAAGTAAGAGACTTCTGAATTGGAAAAGGAGAAGGGAAAGTATGGTTAAGTAAAAGCTGAGTAGCCAAAAACTTAAACAAGGAGATAAAATGTGTGTATGAGAAATATAATAGCTGATGAACTTATCTCTAGTTTAATCTTACACCAAATGTGTTTGAACAAGCTTTAGATGGTGACATCATAGTAAGAAAGGAAGAAGCAGGATATACCTATGCTGTATAGAAATGTGGTTTGGTAAAAGGTAGAAGAATAAAGGAAACTATCTTTGTGAAGATGTGGCTAATCCTATCTGGGACGATTGTTTCAGCGGCTCACAAAAAATAAAAGTTACACAATGTTTTGCGATTTGAAACTAGCGGTTTAGTTTTTAATTTTAACTAATGCAAATATTGATACCTATTGTTTTAATTTTGTGAGTATCTCTTGATATGAATGTTAACTGCCAGTGGTGGACTAGGAAGTTAAGGTTATAGCAAAGTAGAAACTTGCCTAGAGGCTGAAGGTTACAAAGGAGCGCGGGTGGAAGTTATAATCTGTAATATCTCATGACAACCAGACGGGGCGCCGATGAGGTGCTGCCTGTCTAAAGCGCTGTTAACATTTAATCAGCCACTGGTCAAATAAAAATATATGAAAAGGAAGGGATGTAGTGTTTGTGTTTCTATATCTATTTCATAGATATAATGACACTGTCTCACATACACAAGTATTAGCGGACAACTTGTCTTGACAGCTGACAGTTACGAAATTGGCAGTGAGACCATGCCTTTATTATTATGTGCCGAGAGACATACCCGGCGGTAGTCTGGGACGGGACGAAAGCTGTGCTTGGTGTATTGGTGAGCCAGTGTAATAAACATATTATATGCGGACCCTACACTACGTGTTGTGGATTCGATCCCCACATGGAGCAAATATTTGTATGACACACTACAGACAGTTATTCCGGGTCCGGACATTTGTATATGTGAGAATTTCTGTTTGGAAAAGCACCCACGATACAGGAAAATCCGAGTATGGGGCAACGTTTTCTATTAAATAAAAGTCAAAGGTCGAATCCATTATACGCACCTCTGAAATTTTGAAGTCAACTATTAATAATTAACTATCACGTTCAACGGTGAAGGAAAACATCGTGAGGAAACCTGCACGCCTGAGAGATTTTCTCGACGGCGTGTGAAGTCTGCCAACCCGCACTAGGCACTACTACTACTACTACTACTACTAATCGGACTACTACTCCCTCTCATTCTGAGAGGAGACCCGTGCCCAGCAGTGGGACAGTATATTGGGTTGTTATAAAGAACAAATAACTGCTGTTACTTTTACGTGTTAGTTTATTTCCATTACCTAAAACGTGGCATTTTATTCTATCGTTTCGTGTGCGATAAGGATCTCGCGTGATGGATCCTAGTAGCCTAGAGCCTACCTACTTGATCGAACGTAAACCATGATCGTAATCTCTTAGAATCCTACTAATATTATATACGTGGAAGTTTGTGCATATGTATTGATGGTTGTTACTTTCTCATGATAGAACGGCTGAACGGATCTGGATAGTTTTTTTTTATGGGATAGGGGAGTAAACGAGCAGACGGATCACCTGATGTTAAGCGATAACCGCCGCCCATGGACACCCGCAACACCAGAGGGATCACAAATGCGTTGCCCGCCTTTTAAAAGGGCCTCCGGTAACCTCACTCTCTCGGCGAAACACAACGCAAGCGTTGTTTCACGTCGGTTTTCTGTGAGGCCGTGGTATAACACATAGACAATTTTTTCTCGAAATTTGGTATTAAGCCACGATTTATAGCATAGATAAAGGAAAAATTGCGAAAAGCATACATTTTTAGTTACATCATATAATAAAAATATTTTTAAGTACGGAACCTAAAAATATTTTTAAGAAAGGAAACCTCGGTGCGCGAGTCCTCGACTCGCACTTGGCCATTTTTTTTTTTAATTGACATTGACACGGTGACTATTAAGTACTAACAAGCGAAGCTTACGTCATCTAAAACTGGTATTCTTGGAACAACCACCATTAAGTTTGAATTCAGCGTTGTGCCATTACTCAATTCATATTCAAAGACGAAGGGTTCAGCTTATCTGAACCTCTGATCGCTCGTCTATGATTTATGCCTCCTAGGAACTGTTTATCGTGTCAGAATTCCAGATCATATCACACAAATACTATCATATACTTACAAGACAAATCTGCTTCATTTATCATTTAATTTCGTAATTAAGGATTTAATTTATCTTTAACTAGCTGTCCTATGCGCTTTCATCAGCTTCGCCCCCCCAGGGCGTAGCGTGATGTTTATCAATTCAAACCAGTTCCTGAAACTAGCGCGTTCAGCCAAACAAACAAACCCTTTATAATATTAGTAAATATAGTAGTGTGGCTATCATGATTTTTATTTAAATTATAAGAAGAACCCTTTTAACCTGTCTACCCGTGACTATGGATGTTGTAAAGGAATCGGAACGTCAGGTATTAAATAATATCAATGCAACGCGATAAATTCCGTTAAAAGTAGAACATTTCAAAGAACCCTTTTAGTTTAAGGAGTCGCCTATCGCACCTCAGACTCATATTAAACTTAATCTCATGCGACCTTCACCTTCAAAATTCGTACAAAAGAACACCCTTCGTCTTTAAGTGAAAACCATTTACAACAATATATAATAATAAAAGGAACTAAAAGAAAACCTCTAAAGACTTTTACACTGAAGTGACGCAAATTCAGTTCAATGGCATTTGAATGTTTCACGCAACTGATTATGTATGCATAGGGGCTGTTCTTAGCCATCGTAAAGTCGCCAAGAACGCTCACAAGAAAGTACCTATTTTGTTCTGTGATACTCAAACTTGCATTTTTAACCGAGAAAAAATTAACAATTAGAAATAATTATTGATATTTAAATGTTTGATGCATCACCTGTGCATCCACCATATAAATATATTATGAACAAACGTATTGACATACCTACATACATAAAATAAAATCGTAACATGTCTAAATACCTTCTAATTTTTTGCATTATCTTACCTCATTATAGTACTGCCCGGCTTCGCAGACTGATTCGCTCCTACTCTTGAGTTAGGCAGAGGTGTACTAATGTACACCCCAGGTCTTATGAAATAGAGGGCGAACCTATTGCCATCAATCAGGTACAAGTTCCAATCGTCGAGCTGCTACTGAGAAATTCATAGAAAAACCCAATAACACTTTGCTCGACCTGGGAATCGAATCCAAGATCTCTAGCGTAGCAGTCGCGCTCAGGACCACTATGCTAATGAGGCAGTCATTTTAATAAAACGAAGTAAAGGTTGTGTATCGCTGGTCGTGGTAGTGAACTTGCGATATTGAAGGTTGCTGAACTTGATAAACGCCGCGATAGGTACTGTTAAGGTTTTGTTAGCGACTTCCAACTACTGTATAATTACAGAGCTTCAGTTTTTACTTAACACTGGAAGTTATTAGGTAAATTAATAATATATATTTTTTGTTTTGTACAATATTAGGTAAATCACGGCAGTGCCCCCGCCAAGTCGAGCAATTCATATAACAGTCCTTCTTCACAGAGAAGCAATGAATACTAATCCCCACATTGCCCATTGCGTAGAAATTTAGATTTGTTAAAAAAGACACAGGTCCCGCACTATTTCAAACCTTACAGCAACAAAAGGTGACATTAAATAACTCCTCTCTCTCATCGTTTCTCATCTGAATTCATATTTAGAAATGCGGTAGCATTTTCAGCAGCTTCTATAAATTGATTTATTTTAACAAAAGTTAGATTGGCGGACTTAAGATCATGCAGGCCAGAAGTGGGACAGAAAATGGACTGGATTGAAGTAATATTATTCGTATCGTATCTATAGAATTTTGGATGACTTACTCGGAGGTAAGTCACCTCTGGAGGTAGCGAACCAGTCATTCGGTCTGTTGTATAACTCTGAATCAGCAACTACTCTGGTATCGCAGGTGTCCATGTGTGTTCATGACAGCAGTTGCCTCTTCTGCTCATTTTCAAATAGAACTGTGGAGTTACCTTCAATAAACACGAAAGTAACGAAGCAGACAAAGCTTCATAACTAAGTTTTTTTTTTGGGATAGGGGGGCACACGAGCATACAGATCACCTGATGGTAAGCGATAACCGCCGCCCATGGACACCCGCAACACCAGAGGAGTCGCAAGTGCGTTGCCCGCCTTTTAAAGGGTTTGGGCCTCCGGTAACCTCAACTCACTCGGCGAAACACAACGCAAGCGTTGTTTCACGCTGGTTTTCTGTGAGGCCGTAGTATCAATCCGGTCGAGCCGGCCCATTCGTGCTGAAGCATGGCTCTCCCACGTGAAAAATGCCGAAGCATGGCTCTCCCACGTGAAAAACGGGCTATTTGCACACAAATAGCGCGTTAAAATGCACTGCAGATTCGTACAATCATAGAAACATGACATCTAACTGACACAATCGATGCAGGTCAAGGCTTTTTGTTAGAATCATATGATGGAACTGAAAGGCTCATCCACAGAGGATCAGAGTATAAAAAATATTCGTACACCATTCATTTAGGCAAATAGATTTTAGATTTGCGACTAAAAAGTACCTATATAAGTTTTCTTTAGTGATAGTCCGCGTTCACTAGTATCCTATGTCCATCTCAGGATACAATCTAACTCATTATAAATTTTATCGAAATATTATGATTAATGCGTGACAAAGCAACAGACAAAAAGTTTAGTAAAGTTACTTTCGCTTTATCCTCCTCCCCTTCTATTTCGTCCCCGACTCTTTCAATGCTTCCAAACACAATACTTTACCGAACACGACAATATCCGGGCCACAATTTACACGGAAACTTACAACAGTATTTACTAAGAGCTTCGGACTTATTTGTGCTGACCAAACTTAAAGGGATTTGTTGGCAAAAGCACTTTTATTCATTTCTAGCCTCTTGCGGTAAGTACTCGATAAACTTATACCTCTTTTCTGTAAACTGTGTGTACGATTTTTTATAATGAGTATACATATCTCCACTTTTTTTCCAATTAAACCCATACCATGCAGTCTGTTGGGACTCTTGAGGCTCGGTAGCGAATCGAACACATTTGTGGCGATGACTAAGGTGGCTATCAGCTCAATTATAAAAAAAAATGTTATTTAACCATGTAATTAATTTAATTTATATCATTTTTTAGGGTTCCGTACTTCGAAAGGAAAAAACGAGACCCCTATAGGATCACTTTTTTGTCCGTCTGTCTGTCTGTCTGTCAAGACCCTTTTCTGAGGAACGGTGGAGGTATCAAGCTGGAATTTATATCAAATCCTGAGTATTTGATATAAATTCCAGCTTGATACCTCTCTCTACTGCCCCTTGGAGCTGTGAAAAATCTTACTTCTAAGCCAACGCAATCAAAAGATACAACCGTTTATGCCTCAAATTTCCGCAAATTTTCGACACTCGCAAGGGAATCAAAACCTAAAAGGTACTTCCCGTGAACTAAGAATCTTGAAATTTGGTACGAAGCTATGTCTTATAGCACATTTAAAGGAAAAATTGCGAAAAGTATAAATTTTTAGTTACATGATATAATAAAAATATTTTTAAGTACGGAACCCTCGGTGCGCGAGTCTGGCTCGCACTTGGCCGGTTTTTTATATATTAAATTAAAAATTAAAAAATCTTATAATAATCCTAAACTATTACTAGACCATAGACTACTTTCCCGCAAATTTTCCACCAGAATCCAACCACAAAAAGCCTCTATGGCACATAATAACTTCACATATTGAATAGGTCGATGCACACGGTAAACAATAAATAATAACATTGTAAACAAACCAATAGACGATATTTATTGCCACAGAAAAAAACTATTTCAATAAATTGATGACCATTTCAGCTAGACCCGTGGAAAATTACCGCTGGCCTCAAAACGCGGGAAATTTAAAGGGTTAGTGAAGGGCAGGGGGTGTCATGTTATTTTGCTTACCAAATGGTCTGTACGACAATAACATTGGACGAAGATATAGGTTTCATGGAATGAAAAGTTTTGCTCCAAAACAAAACAAATGTTGAGAAACATTCAACAACATTAAAAAAATATTCTACAGCTTCTTTGAGCAACTCAATCGTTTAGTTTTAGGGGGCAAATAATTTTTGTAGTATTTCCTAAAAAAAGACATACTTGCAATTTTCACTTAAGCATTCTTACTTTCTTTACTTACGATCTCAGATGGTCCGATTTGTGCATTTAACATTTGCTTCACTACGAATCGCAGATTCGATACCCGTACCACAGATAATAGAATACTAGTACCCGTACGGAACAAATATTTGACACTTGGCATATAAGAGAATATCTTAGTGTAGTGTTTCAAATAATATGACTCTTTCATGACTGTAGCATAATTATCGTATAAATTGTTCAGTCGGATCTAGTATTTAATCATCCACGTTTACCAATGGTGGTTGGCGACTGCCGAGGGTGGCACGTGGGCAGCGGTCAGTACTCGCCCCGCGGCCGTCCAGTGCACGCCATGGATCGACAGTACCACCACCACTGACCGCCAACATGACGGACGACATACCAGGTGACTGTGTTCTTATTTTGAAAATTATACTACGCCATCTTTGTTTTCTTGGCGGGAATCAGATGGTATGTGAATAATTATTTTATTACTGAATGCTTTTAATTTAGAATATTCATGATCGATGACATAAAATATTAGCTAATGTTTGCCATAATAGGTAGGTACTTTAAAATAACTATTATATAGTTAAGTGAGTTAGAACGTTCAGAATTGGATACGTAAAAGTGAAGCGTTTTAAGAAGCATTTTTCTTTGAACCTCGAAGGCAGAAAGATATTTTGTATATCTGAAACAGATGTAGTACCGATTTCACCAACAGTACCTATAAGTACAAGACTTTCAATAAATGTCATTAACCATTCATCATTTTATATCTAATACTAGCTTCTGCCCGCGACTTCGTCCGCGTAGCGTGATGATATAAACCCTTAGCCTTCCTCAATAAATGGGTTATCTAACACTGAAAGAATTTTTCAAATCGGACAAGTAGGTCCTGAGATTAGTGCGTTCAAGCAAACAAACAAAGTCTTCAGCTTTATATATTAGTATAGATAAATTGTATCGAAAATATGAAGACTTACAGTCAAATCTTTACCTAATAGTGGGTACTATTAGGCGTTTTGAGTAACACAAAGACATAATTACACTTCAATATAATTTTTATACCCTCAAAACCCTCCCCTTTCCTTACTTTCAACCCCATTTTCTTTTATTATTAACGTCTCCTTCACACAAGTACAGCCACTATTAAAATATCGTCTAAGAATTCGTAGCGAGGTTGAAGGTTCACCCAATTTATAATATGCTCGGCATATTATTTTTAATTGACCCAACACCTTATAAATGTGGTATAAATTGATTAAAAACGAGTCTGTAACCAAAGTAGCAACTAGCAATCAATATTTTTTTAAGTAGGCAGGTAGTAAATTACACTTCCAGCGCACAAAATGGGCTATTGAGTATAAGATTTCATTATAGATGGCATTTTTTTGTGTTGGGCTATGTAAAATATATTACTGTAAGCTGTATTTGAACCGGATATACAATCGGATATACAATTTTTGAATTTAATCTAATTTAAAGTGTGGCTTGTAGGAAAACCTGCATGCTTAAGACATTTTCTCGACTGCGTATATAGTCTGCCAACTGCTCAAGGGCAGCACATCGTGGTGGACTATAGTCAACCAAAATGATGATGATGTCGTCGTATTGTATCTAACCTCCTTTGTCAATTGTCATGCATTCCTACACAAATATGAATATTAACATACCATCATGCCTGTATTCCTCGAAGGATTAGGCAGAGGCTTACTGTACACCCACAGTTCGCCGGTATGTTTAGGTCCCATGTAATAGGGGGCGAGCCTATTGCCATTAATCGGGCATAAATTCCAAACTCCGAGCTGCTACTGGGAATTTCATAGAAAAATCCAATAAAACTTTGCTCGACCTAGGAATCGAACCCAGGATCTCTAGCATAGCAGTCGCGCTCAGAACCACTATGCTAATGAGGCAGTTACATAACCATCCCATTATAGGTCCCATTGCTGGGCACGGGTCTCCTCTCACAATGAGAGGGATTAGTCTATAGTCCACCACGCTAGCCTAATGCGGGTTGGCAGACTCCACACGCGGTCGAGAAAGTATCTCAAGCATGCAGGTTTCCTCACGATGTTTTCCTTCACCGTTTAAGCGCGTGATAATTAAATATTAATACGAACATAACTCCAAAAAGTCAGAGGTGCGTGCCTTGGATTTGAACTTGAGACCTTTGACTTGGCAGTTCAATGGTCATATCACTAGGCTATCACGGCAAAAGGCATTTGTGGCAGCACAAATATGACAGTCTACAAAATGTCAATATTATTATGTCGATTGTAAATTCTTATTTGGGTCAAACGCTAGGAATTTGTAGTGACTTGGTAACTGGAAGTACTTAATAGTAGTTTAATTCAGACATATTTTATTGATAGATATAAAATCGATAAAGGAAAGCGACTTCATCTTTTTAACTTCTGTAAGTATATTATTTTATTTGTTTAACCTAGCTATCTAGAAATCGTTCGTTTTGAATTGTGATTTCGAGGGTACTCTGTCTCTTTCCTGTAAAATAAATGAAAGAAGAATTTGTTTGGCGCACGCACGGCGTGATGTCACAACGTGCAATAGATATAGTACGCTCTGTACCTATCTAGCATAAAATTATAGATTTTAATTTTGTTTTTGTTTATGGTTAGTGTGCGTGGCGAAGTGATCACTTTATATGGTCAATGCTGACGCCCTCATTAATTAAAAAAAGTTAAATATTTCGTCAATATTTTCCATGTAAAAGGTGGGGAATAACTTCAACCGCAAATAACTAGGTACCCGAACTACCCGAGCAAAATAAATCACCTCATAAAAAGCTGTAATAGTTTTCCGGTTCCATGTAAAGTAATGCAGCGTATGACGCAGAGGTCTTTCTATGTAATTACCATAAAATAAAAAATAAACCATACTACATCACGCTAGCAGGCTCATACTAGTGCACTGCACTCCATATACCTCGGAACACGCAAAACTATCTGCTCTACAATTTCTACGAGAGAAAGAGCAATCGTATCAGAACTGCATTAGGTCTAAAATACGTTGACATCCAGTTCAGTGTCAATGTATGGTTTTTAGTCGACAGGATTCCTATGTGAAATAGTTTGTGCTGACACGAGAGATAGAAGTCGATAAGAGCCCGATATACCTTGTCATCTTCGAAAGGTACAGTAGCAGTTACCGAGATATTCTGTTTCTTGCCGTCCGTATCTTCCCACGATCATCAATACATATTATAAAATTGTAACAGGTCTGTAATTGTAATTGTCTGTACATTATAGATATTACCAGGAAGTAAAACTAATATTGATTTATCAGTTTTTTTGTCTGTCTGTCTGTATATTTTTATGCGCATCACGCAAAAACTACTTGATTGAATTCTAAAATACTTACTTAAAATATAGGCTATAAAACCCAAACATTTACCTGAAATGTCAGAAATTTTGATGGTAAAATTTTCGCACGCGAAGCTGCACACGAGTCCCTAGCACAGAATAAAATCATAGGGTGACAACGTTTTTTAAGAAGGATATGAAAAAAACGCAAGGCTCTACTGATCTGAAACCACTACACAATTTTACAAGCTCAAATGACATTAAAGTCAACTTCTTAAGCTAAAAAAACACACAAAGCTACAGGCTAAAATACCTAACAAAAGACAAACGTTTTTCATGTACGCATTTTGTAAAGCTACTAATTGTAGAATTTGTAAGCTTACGAAAAGCGTCTGGTCATTTTCAAGGCCAGAACTACTAAATCTGATAAGCGTAATTACTTAGACTAAGCTGTCAGCTAAAATTTTTTATTAGAAGGCCGAAATTAACATAACTATTGCTAGTGTAATGTGAGTGTACGAAATTAGATGATTGTATCAGTCACGCATTTGTAAAAGGATTATAAACCCACATTTTACAATTGACTTTAAAACGTATTCAAAAGGGAGGAGGTGCTTAATTCGTCTGATGTTGGTTTTATCAGTGTTTATTAATTTGCCTTAGAAAAAGGCTTGTGGGTAAGTAATAACTACGCTTTTAATCCATCTGCAAGGTGAAGGTGCGATTGCCGCAGTTAGTATAAGGATTGGTAGAAATTGTGGCCGCTACGCGCGCCACGTAGTAGTAGTCGTAGCGGTTTGCTACGAGCTACGCGGACAACTCACGAAAGTCAGAAAGATCGTAGCAGCATATTTTTCTAGCAAGAATCGTAGCAAGTAGACTACGTTGGGCTCAATAATTAATTTTTTATCGTGAGCGAGCCAGGTTTCGGCGGCAATGGGCCCGCTCGACCGGAGTGATACCACAGCCTCACAGAAAACCGGCGTGAAACAACGCTTGCGTTGTGTTTCGCCGAGTGAGGGAGGATACCGGCGGCCCAAACTCTTTAAAATTTCGGGCAACGCACTTGTGACTCCTTTGGTGTTGCATGGGCGGCGATAATTACTTACCATCAGGTGATCCATCTGCTCCCTATCACATGAAAGACACCTTTTAACACTAACTGGTTAACTGTTAAAGAAATCACATAAATCATCGTAAATGCAGTTTAAACCTTTATCCCCTTTGATTGATAGGGTATCGATACTTGCCTACCATCGTATTTTTGTATCGTAATCGTGTGACAAAACACGTGTGTTTAAGACGTCACTGTAATGAATCAGACGTTATTTTGCGAATATTTTTCTTTTATAAAATTAAACGTTTATATTGCAGTTTTAATTAATCGATATTTTACTATCTAATTAGCCTAGCGGTCCCAAGCGCGACTGCTACGCTAGCCCAGGGGGAATTAAATCTTAATGTATTTTTCTCAGCAGGAGCTCGGTGCTTGGATTTTTTCCGGGATGACAATAGGTTTTTTTCCCAATTACATATGATCTAAATACATTAGTACACCTGTGCCTATGCCGTCGGGGAATACAGGCGTGATAGTATATTATGTCACAGATAAAAGAGTTATGTTATAGTTTTAACCTCCAGCTAAAAAGAGGGATGTTATTTGTATAGGTATCTGTTTGCACATCACGATATCAACTACAACCAGGTTCATAAACTAGGTAGGTACTAAAAGATCTTCGTCACCATCACCATACATAAAAAGGTCGTAAACATTAATATAAATGGCGAATGCCGTCATAGCGAACTGAAATTACCATTACAATTATTAATTGCAAAGCACTTCTGTTATCGAAAGTAAAAATAGTAAGGAGCCATTAGGGTGGGGTCACGTTACTTCCGACGTGTGACCTTGAGGCGGACCTTAGATTTGATGGACTGAGATTATTATGTTTTATTGTATGTACCCGTAATGACCTGGGTTATAAAAGTGTTAAAGTTAGTGTTGTGCTATTATGATTTTTATGCTGTGGTTAGCGTTAAACGCTTATACGCTCTACATTGCGTATATGTAAAGTATATTGTAATTTTCCGAGTATGTAGCGACATCTATCGTAGTTTACAGTACATAAAAGATGTTCTCCGACAGTATGATCTGATTATGAAATTCTTTCACGAGAATATAGTTAAAAAAAACGAACCGAGAATTGCAAAATCAAAGAGAAATCATTTCACTGAGATACAATTTCGAATGAAAGTACGAACCAAGTGGCAGTTAATCATTGTTTGCATTGATTGTCTACTTTGGCATTTGACAAATAACCGATACCGAGACTGAGATCGCGCTCGGGCAGTATCGGCACCCGTTACCAGCTACTTCCCTAGGCTATTTTTTACTGTGATCATATCTAATCAAATGAAGTTGTGGGCAGGAGCTAATCTCTAATATATTATAATATTTTATGCCACAGAAACAGGTGCAGTGTTCACATTCGGCAAGTCGCATTTTGCCGACAACGAGCCGAGCCACTTCTTCATCAAGAACGATCCTATAGTCGCCATCTCCTGTGGCGACGAGCACAGCGCTGTCATATGCCGTGAGTATCATACCAATTATAGAGCCTGGCCGGTCACTGATCTCTATATTACACTAATAAAGCATAGTAATGTGAAAAGGTCAGTGAGCCCGGAAAACCTTTTTGGGCAAAAAATAAAGAGATGGTTAGAACAATGATGTATGACATTTATAATATACCTACCTAGCAATATTATTATTTGTAAAATGCAAAATTCATTGCAATTGTCACCACTGATCTGTATATTTTGTTTGGACGACTTCTATGCCGCGTGTTATGGTTTCGATGAGGTTTGGATTTGACCTACAGATACCTAGTTATACTGGGTGTGGTCGTTGGTGTTTGTGAAAATTTGTGTTTGTAAAAGCACCCACGATACAGGAGGAAATCCTACAGTGGAGAAACGATTAAAAAAAACTATGTTAGAGTAGGTACTATAGAGGATGGTTCTATAGAGGACAGTGTTTGACATTCACAAACTGTTTCCCACGTCAAATTATCGCGATGAAATTCATATAAACGTTGTTTTAATTGTTACCAAGAACAGAGGGGACCAGTATTGCCAGCGTCGAAGATCTGTTTCGCTTGGCACAAGATCGGGAGAAGTTCACTGAGCTGACGGCTAACCTCCAGTAGTGGAGAGGCACTCGAAGAAGAAGAAGAAGAAGAAGAATGTTAAGATAATATAACAACTTGGTTGTTACCGTCCGGCACTGGCACTTTTGACATTGCGTGTTCCAACTTTATTCCAGACACTATCGTTGATCTTATTATATTGCTCACTTTGAAGTAATCGTATTATCAATTTTAATTATAAGTTCGTCGGTCATGACCAGTGAGGAGGTCAAACGTCGTAGGTAGAAGATATGCATTTATACTTCACCCCCTCAGAAAGTGACCCATTACTACTCTAATACCGGGGTAAAAAGTAGCACGTTTCGTCCCTTGGGCTGGAAAGTTGTATGAAAATCCATTACTGCTTCGTTTTTTTAATACAGATATAATATTGAATTTTGATTGGCAGAGGGCTCTTCTTATTTTCAAATATGTTGACACTTATTTTTATTTTCCTCGTAGGTGAATTATAAAGTACGTACTATGCTTTACTCAGCTCGGGCCTCAAATGCACACTCGTTAGTGATATTTCACTTTCTCCCCTTGGTGAACAATCTACTATTATTGTACTGACTTCCGTAATATCATCCTATATCTAATAGTATAATATGGAATTGAGTGATTTATTGGCAGTTTTTTTTACATCAATACATATATTTACTAATTAGTTTATAGCTTACTTTACAGGTATCCTAATGATTATTAAATATGCCCAGGCGCAGATAATAGAATACTAGTAGCCCAGGTTTATAAAAACCCAGAGACGATTAAATTAAATGTAGAACTGTCTTTGAAAAAAATCAGATCATAGAAAATCCACTCCCTAAAAAACGATTACAAAACCATCTTACACCCAAAAGTTATAACAATTGACAAATTTTGTGTTTTTGTAGAGAATGGACGCGTATTTGTATTCGGCGGGAACGCGTGGGGCCAGTTGGGTCTGGGCCACAAGGACGAGATGACGAGGCCCAGCTGCGTCAAGTGGCTCAAGCCTCACAGAGCACTGTTCGTAGCCTGCGGGAGAGCACACACGGTTTTTGTCACAGGTAAGCATTGCTCTGCCAAAGTAACCCAAATAATTGGGGGTTATAAATATAATTTAAAAAAATCAATTCTACCCGTAAGAATACGCTCATCCCCTATTACAAGGGACCAAAAAACATACCTACCAACCAATTTTGGTACAACATTTCATAACTCTGCTGAACCCCTCGAAAAACATGGTTACGTTTTGTTTTAAAAAAAACATATTACACTGGCGTTGACATTGTCTGAAATGCTCCCATTATACGTAGTTAGCATAGGTGGACTTTGCATAAAGAGCACAAGGCCCGGATCTAGCTAAACAATAGACATACCTAGTCGCTACTCTCCCTCGTCTACTCACCATTTTTACGCTGCAAAATCAGAAAAGGCCTAACCGGCCTTTGTCATTTTCACCAGTATACCTACTACTAAACAGCCAGAGCGGGCAAGACTAGTCCGCTCCTATTTTACTTATAATAGGGTGGACACAAACCTCTTTAATAATACGTTCAATTTTTTTTATTTCTGGCCACCATCTTTTATTACTTGTGCTTTTCTTAATCCAAACCAGATGCGAACGCGATCTATACGGTGGGGTGTAACGATGAGGGTCAGCTCGGCACTGGCGACATGGAACACCACACAGTGCCGCAGTACGTAGAACTGGAGGGGGAGACGGGGCCCATTCGACAAGTGTCAGCCGGTAGCAATCACACCGCCATACTTACTGGTAGGTATACCTCCACATTGAAGCTCACTCCTCACTTTTTAGAGAGAGAAGGATGCCGCTCTACACATTATATAGCGCCATCCCTTTTACTCAACCTAAAAATGATCGCGTTTATTATGGTACCACCTCAGACAGTTATTTTATTTCTGTCAATAGCCCGTTCTGCGACAACACTTAGGGTAAATTAGATATTACCCTGGAATAGAAGGGAAATTTTATACAGAATACAAAATTATATACAGCATTTTGAACTTCTCGATTTTGGTTTCGTCTATTTTAGACGTTATAAAATTAAGATAAAGTTCAAAATTCCCTGTTTTTGTAAGCGTAACCCTTCGCTTCCATTCCGCGGGAATACGCACGTGTATAAATTAACCCTCTTACACACAGCGGCCAAGAATAATTGGTATTTCAATAGTGTCTTTAATTTGTCTTGTATCGGCAGATGATGGTCGCGTGTTCGTTTGCGGCTCCAACACGGAAGGTCAGCTGGGCCTGGGCGAGGACACCAGGTCGTGCGTCAAATTCACAGAGCTCAAGTTTATGGAGAAGATCGCTTTCGTCGAGTGCGGATACTACCATACAGTGTTTATTACTGGTTAGAATATCGTAATAAACTCATTTTTTACAAGGATTGTTATGATAGCGGCACGATTTCGCTTGACGAGCTTGAAATTGTTTGTGTTTGAGCTTGAGCGTGTTTACAGGGAAAGTAAGGCAAGGTGAGTACGGTTAGTCGGTACAAACGATATGACCTTTTTTGTAGAATCCTCATGGATCGGCTCTCACCTGGGGACGTGATAGGATATTTCGGACTCGTACCGACAAAAAAACTTGCCTTTCTTTGCCCTATTGTCATAGGTTTTCGTGACACTCGCCGCGATCATGACAGGCTAATTTAAACAGAATGCTCCATATCTCCTAAGATATCTCCCTTAATCAATTAAGATTTACGACAAACATCTTACAAAAAAGGATAGACTGAATAGGTTTCATATCAAAGTCAATTCAACTAATAAATTTATACTCACAACATACCATCACGCAGGGGAAGGGTTAGGCAGAGGCGTACTAATGTACACCCACAGTTCGCCGGTATGTTTAGGTCCCATGTAATAGGGGGCGAGCCTATTGCCACTAACCGGGCACAAATTCCAAACTCCGAGCTGCTACTGGGAATTTCATAGAAAAACTCAATAACACTTTGCTCGACCTGGGAATCGAACCCAGGACCTCTAGCGTAGCAGTCGCGCTCTGGACCACTTGGCTAATGAGGCAGTTGATTATTGATTGGCTAATGAGATCTCACAATCACAACTCACAACAATATTTTCTCCATAGCTAAGGGCGCAGTCTTCGTGACTGGTGACAACGAAAACCAAAAATTAGGCATACCAGACAGACCTTCAACAATATACGTGCCAGAAGTACTGCCTCTAAATATCCCTATCAAAAGTGCGTGCTGCGGAGCCGCACACACCTTCCTCCTCTCCATGGATGAGAGCAAGATCCTGGCTTTCGGATCCAATGAAAAAGGACAGCTAGGACTCCCGAAGAACGTGGACCATGTGAAGGAACCCACAGAAATTGATATGGAGAAGATGTTCGATGGATATCAGCTGAAGCTGGTCGCCTGTGGCGCTATGCACACTGCCTTCGTTACAGGTAATGTTGCTAATTTTTTATTTTAATATGTAGCCAATCTTGTGATCATTAGCGGACTCAGGACGTACGTTTGGGAGGCGCTAATACTAAAAAAGTAGGTTTTTACTAAGGCACAGGGGTGCAAACGAGCCTATTAAAAGGGATTAGACTTCCGGTATCCTCATTCACTCGGCGAAATACGACGTAATCGTTACTTCCCGCCGGTTTTCTGTGAGGCCGTGGTGTCACTCCGGCCCATTATCGATATTATCAAGTTTAATTTATGATTTGTCAGCGGTAGGCAGACACAACCTGTACTGGAACCCATAGGCCAAACGAAAGCAAGTACCTACGGTGTTTAGTCGGTAAGGGTTTGACATACACTGCCGCTTCCCAGGATGCAGACGAACCATAAGGATGTTCTGTACTACAAAAAGAGGGTAGACAGACATTGAAAAGTAGTCTGGTAGAATTAATTAAAAGACCGCACTTGTACACTTCTATAGTTAAAGTATAAATAATTCACTCTAGATTAGCTACTGCTCCAAATCTATTATATTATACATATTATTCGTGTGTTAGACTTGCCAGGTCACATCTTGTAAAAATACTACTCCAAGTTAGAGTTGACCTCGAATGATGAATACATTTTATTCATTCACCCCTTACTTCCAATATTCGGCCCTCGAAACAGGTCATAAATAGAACTACGTATGTATCCAATTTTATTATAGAACTTTGCAATAACTTAATATCAAGGAAACAACATACATACTAATAACAATTTATTTAAAAGCCCGGTGGTCTATAACAAAACCGGACATTTATTGCTGACATACATTCGATATCTAATGTAATTGACTAATTTTCATTGTCACGTCAACATAAATATTGACTAAATTACCTTCGGTGGAGCGGTATGATCAGTATTCGATTACCATTTGTCGTCGATGGTCGTGTAAAACTTCGCTTTACGTTACAGACAACGGTTTACTTTACGCCTGCGGCGAGTCCCGACACAATAAACTTTGTTTGGAGGAGATTGACGATGCCGACAACGCGAACGAAGCCGTCCCCAATCAATACACACCTAAGCGGGTCACCGCTATGAATGGGCACATAGTAGACAATGTGGCCTGCGGAGGGTGCCACACGCTACTTACTGCAACCAAAGGCTCCAACGCAGACTTCACAAACAACGACTTCAACGTAGTCGACGAACAAACTAGACAGATCTCCCTCACCGAACTCCCACCGCTACAAAAAGTACCAGCCATGAACAAGGCCGAGGAACACTCGCACGTTATTGAGGACTTCACGAACTCCAACGTTGACGTGCACAACACCGATAACGTGAATGGAAATGTGAACGAAGAGTCCGGATCGATCGATTCATTAGAGGCCAACGTCAGCGGCTCCCACATAGTAAACATAAACGACCTTGAGAACGAAAACGGAAGCACGCATGACGCGCCCGATATAAACACAGACAGAATTGATTCG
This sequence comes from Acronicta leporina, assembly GCA_947256265.1. Lineage (NCBI taxonomy): Eukaryota > Metazoa > Arthropoda > Insecta > Lepidoptera > Noctuidae > Acronicta > Acronicta leporina. Next base: position 2,172,675 of record OX366517.1, on the reverse strand, counting down.
TCTTCCCCAAATGATAAAACAAAAGTTATGGAGGTCATCGAAAGTATGGACACGATGGCTGATAAAGCCGAGAGCAAGGTAGAAGAAATTGTTACAACTGTAACCAACAAGGTAAATGAGAAAGTGGAAGTTGTTGAGGAGTTTGTGAAGAAAGCTGCAGTAGTCCCCCCTGTAGTGCATGATGAAGCGAAGAAAGTTCTAGATATACCAAACAAAATTATGGAAGTAGCAAATTCACCTCCACCAAAGACACCGATTTTGCCTGAGCTGCTACATATTCCTGACTTAAGTCAAATAAGTCCTGTTCTTAGTAAACACAGTGATGATGGTCAGAAAAGTGACAATGGACAATCTGAGAATGAGACTATACCGTGTGGATCGGACAAGTCTAGCCCACTAGCAGGCAAAACGAAGACCCAAGCTGTGATGCCTATTGTGAGGAGTGAAGACCATATCGATGTGCCTGAAGACCCTGAACATAACGAAGAAAGTGACGTTGTTGTACATAAAACTCCGGAAAAGGGACGATTTGCACGAATGTTTCAAACGATTAGAGATAAAGAAAATTCTTGTATGGGCAGGGGGAAAGTTATTGAAGAAAAAGTTGTTGGTAAGCTTTTTTTATATCTTGCTGTTTTTTAACATCAAGTCTTACAGCAATAAGGTCGTCACTGAAGAATTATAACAGCACTTAAAAATATATTGTGCATTCCTATTTCATTTATGTGCAACTAGTTTTGACTTTTCAAAAGAACCTATTTTAATGGTCTAATTGAATTAAAGCATTTTGACTTTGACTATATTGTAAAACGCGAAATAATGGTCTTTGGTGCTTTTGGGTTGCGAGTTCGATACTCGTAACAGTAGAATAAGAAATATAAATGTCGATAAACAGAAGTATTACATAATATATGACATTCTTAACATAATATTCTCAGGTTTTTAGTCCAGAACTTAGGTCTTACTCATGATGAAGGGCTAAAGCTAGTTTTGTTGTTAGAGAGTAATGGAGCTATTAATCTTGTATGGTGGCATCTCTGTCTAACACAGAACATGACTTTCATGATTTTTTATATTGAGGGAGTTTGTTACTAGTTCGAACTAGAACTAGGGCTATTATTACTAAATATTTTCTTTTATTTTTTACAGAAAACGTCCACAAAGGCATCGACTCAGCCGAAGACACTATTCACAAAGTGGAGGAGACAGTGGAGACGGAGATCAGGAACCAGACCAACTCCAGAACCTGCGTGATATTGTAAATGTTTCGTCTTCTCGTATGTTAACCTTACAAATAAATGTTTTTATTATTGCTATTATTATTTCGTAACCTTTTCACTCAAGACTGAGTCTATCGTTCACCTAATTGGAAGTGTCAAATATGGCAACACCAAGTAAGGCAATTAAATTGAATATGGCAACAGCATATATATATGTATAAGTGAGACAATTAAAGAAAAAAATATAAAACTAAAAAACCCGACCTAACCTAACCATTTATCACGTGGGAGAGCCATGCTTCGGCACGAATGGGCCGGCTCGACCGGAGTGATACCACGGCCTCAAAGAAAACCGGCGTGAAACAACGCTTGCGTTGTGTTTCGCCGAGTGATGAGGTTACCGGAGGCCCAAACCCTTTTAAAGGCGGTCAACGCACTTGCGACTCCTCTGGTGCTGCGGGTGTCTATGGGCGGCGGTTATCGCTTACCATCAGGTGATCCGTTTGCTCGTTTGCCCCCGTAACTCATAAAAAAAAACCATTCCAAAATATCAAAAATGCACAACGTTAATGTTCAAGTTTTCACTTCAGCCGACACTCGCGGAGTGCAACCCGTTGTTTTTTTAGTCGGTGTTTCTTGCTCGAATCTAACGACATCTCTCAAGCTAAAATCCTCCGAGCCATTCAGGCCACAAAGCGTACCAAACAATTATACATAGGTACATACATACTCTCGGAAAACATAACCCTCCTTCTGGCGCAGTCGGGTAGAAATGCGCGTCACCGTAAATGTGCCGAAGATAAGGGGAGAGAGGGCTTCACGATGCAGGGGATAGAAGCTCAATTTAAAATAAATAAACAAGTATAAGTATAAAAATATATTTTCATTATCATGTCATATCGCTTACTCATGGCACATAGATCATATCACAGAAACAATGCAACCGCATACCAACAATAATAGAAAAATTAAATTCTACCCTAGAAATACTGATATGATTCATTATTTACATACATATCTACCTCATAATTATGACTATTATAGCTATAGAGTATACGTATTTTCGAATACAGTTTATGTCCTAATTATAAACATGACAATTTGTGTTTTTTACGGCTCTAATTATCCAGATAAGTACTTTTACTCCTATAGTTTGATTATGTATGTAAGTGCCCTTTGCCGAAGCCGGATATATTTTTTGGTTTATTCATAGTTTTGCATTACATTAATAAAAGTGGAATATCAAAATAATTAATATAAAATACTTACCTACATAATAATAAATACACGGGGCACATTATTTTTGCCATACGAATGGGCAGAAACAAAACAAAACTATACAATATGATAAAATCACTACTTATTATAAAACAAAGTCGTTTCCCGCTGTCTGTCCCTATGTATGCTTAGATCTTTTAAACTACGCAACGGATTTTGATGCGGTTTTTTTTAATAGATAGAGTGATTTAAGAGGAAGGTTTTAAGCTATTTAACATCACGCTATGACTCTTAGGACCGGGGCAGCGCGGGTGAAACCACGGGCGGGTCGCTAGTAGCAAATATAAAAATGTCAATAGTTAATCAATTAAAAATAACCTACCTTCTGACGCTGTCGGGTAATTATTACACAACATAATACAGTAATTAATAATGATAAGAAATCCTTAATAAACCACTGTTCTAGTCAATTAGGTACAATAAATTTAAAACCTCTTTTTATGTATACTGATAATTCTTCTGTACGTGTGCACCTAACTCCTCCTAAACGGCTGAACCGATTTGGATGAAATTTTGTGTTTATATTTGATACAATTGGACTCGGTAGGTGGCGCCGTAGTCGAGTCTGCTGGGCCTGTTAGTACAACATATTTTTTGTATTCTACATCTTGTATTTTAAACTTATTTTAGTTAAACGGAGTACAATACTTTGCTCGTGTTATGCAAACAGTACTGTAGCTTAAAATTTATGTTTAATTCTCTTTTTAACTTTTTACCAATCTCCAATGCTGCTTTAGTTTGGTTACTGCGCAACCAAACACCTGTAACAATATAATTGTTTTTTTAAATACCAACATAGGTAGCATCCGCATGTAGGTAATAGGGGGCGGGCCTATTAGCAAATCCAAACAACTACTGTATTTATACTACACCTACTTTTTTTTTCTTTAAATCAACCACCTGATTTCGAGCGATGGGGTATGCTGAAAAACAGCCCTGTGGAGATTTGTCCCCACAGTACAAAAATAACACTTTTAGGTATTGTGTTTTAGTTCTGGTTTTGTTTTTTTTTCCATAGTGTATTTTGGCAATAAATCATTTATTTTAAATTTACTGAGAATTTCATAGAAAAGCCCAATGACACTTTTTTTATGGGACAGGGTACACGAGCAGACGGGGAAGCGATAACGCCATGGACAACCGCAACACCAGAGGAGTCGCATGTGTATCGCCTGCCTTTTAAAAAAGTTTTGGCCTCTAGTATCCTCACTCACTCGACGAATCACAATGTATGTGATGTTTCACGCCGGTTTTCTGTGAGGCTGTGGTATCACTCCGGTCGAGCCGGCCCACTCGTGCCGAAGCATGGCTCTCCCACGGTAAAAAAACTTATGGCTATCACACATTTATGGCTGCCCATAATTATAAAAAAATATGTGTAATATGTTTACTTTCTTCCAGTCACCAAATGCCGTAATATAAGTATGTACGAATTCAATTTTATGTGTAGGTACGTAATACTTACAGATTTTGTTCTTCGCTCTTACATTTACGACAACTCCGCATATTTCATCCATATGTTTGAAGTTCTCTCCTATCAGAAGTAACACCTAAAAACAATCTGATTCAGTCAATGTTTAATATTTACAGTAATCGATCACAATTTATCGATTTGTGAAATGAAAAGATATGAGACTGCTCTACAAAAAGGAGGTGGCTTAGAGGTCATAGCGTTTGGTGTACCTAACCAGAAGACGCAGGTTCGAATCCTGCCTGCGAATTGAATTTTTCCTTCACTAAATAACTTTATAAGCTGAAAGATATTGAAATCTGAATACAATAAAAAAGAATTGCAATTATACATAATAATACATATACACACATATACGGATGGGTCGAACTAGATATGGTTAGCTCCCATATAAAAGGAGCCGAGCCTTTTTCAATTAACCCGACATAAATCCAAACTCCAAGCAGCTCCTTATAATTTAATATAGTTCGCGCAAAATAACTTGACCCAAAACTAACTGAGAGGGGGAAAGTTTGCGCAGTGCATTTGCGCAAAACTACTACTCATCCACCATTTTGATTCAAGTTATTTTGCGCCAACTGTACTTTGTCGTAGCAGTCGCTCTTACGACCACTAGACTAATGACGCAATTAAAATCAAGAAGTTTTATAATTTAAACATGTTTGAATTCGAACTGTGGTGATTCAGTTAGTGTTCACCTCTGGCTAAGCTTGTGGTGGAACCAGACGTAATGGAATGGTATAAGTTATCTTATGTTAATTTTATAAAAGTAAGTAACTACCTAGATAATTTCGCAAGCAAAACTGATACTTACAGCATCTGACCAGATTGCGTTCATGACATGTGGCGACTTCGAGCTCTCAAGAAGGATGAGCCACCGACCGCCATGTCTGTTCGCTTCGTCCTCCCACATCGGCCGGATACCCTTCTTAAATACTGCGTAGTCTTGTCCCAGACGCAGCTCGGAAGGTACCTTCATATGGTGGTATAAACTGTAAAGATATAAGATCAGAAAATACTGTAAAATGTTAGGATATTAAATAAATAAATAAATATTCTGGGACATTTTTACACAGCACCATCTAGTCCCAAACTAAGCAGAGCTTGTACTATGGGTACTAGACAATGGATATAATACTTATATACTTTTTTTTTTGTAAATACATACTTATAATACATAAGAAACACCCAGACGAACACAAACACTTATATTCATCACATAAATTTTTGTGTCCTGTGGGAATCGAACCCACAACCTCATGGTCAGCAGTCCGGTACTCGAACCACTAAACCACAGAGGTCGTCAGTATTAGATTTGACATCTATCTATAATATAGAAATGAATCGCCAAATGTGTTGCTATTTGCTAAGCGCAAATCTCGAGAGCAGCTGAACCGAAATCAATGTAAATGTAATTGTAAATAACATTACTAGGTACACCTCTGCCTAACCCTTTGTACAATAAAGGCGTAATGTTATGTGCACTTACCACCAATAATCTTCCACGGTGTTGAACGTCGTCAACTCAACTAAATTCTCCTCCCAATTCTTCTTCTCGTTTGTGAACAACCAAAAGCTCCATTGATTCTGTAGTGGATGTTTTGCTGGGATCAACATCTTGTCGATTGCTCCAACAGTTGGTCTCTGTAATCTTTAAGTAATCAGTATTAGGGAACTAGTTATCTTTTTAAACTATGACCACAGTATATTTTTTTCTCAACCCTAAGTAAGAACTATCGAATTCGTATCGTAAACGTATCGAGTTTTTTCTGCTTCAAACCTCATACATACATAGGTACTTACATATTTTCACGCCTGTCTCCCATTGGGGGATGTAGTGACTATAGATTTCCACTCTTCACTTTTTCTCAGTCCAATCGAATACACGCGATTGTTATCAAAATGTACCTAGTCGTGTTTAAATGGTTATTAATGGGCTCCATGTTATGTAGGTCACACAACTCTCCCATACTCTTTTTATATACGTTTAAGTTTTAGATTAAATATCATCAACGATCACGTTTAGTTTTTAATATTATGAAGTTGAATACTATCAATAGCCCAAGCACGAACACTTTCGAAAACGTACTTATTCGTATCGAAATCGAGAATTTTCTACTACACATCTTATATACTTATACATACATATTTTCACATCTCCGTAATAATAGAAAATCCAAACTAACAGAGACAGTCCGTCATATTAAGTTTCACGCCTAAACCGCAGAACCAATTCTGATGAATTTTGCTACAGACATCGTTTCGACCTTGAACAAGAACCTAGAGTCTAGGTTCTTGTTCAAGTTTATTAAAAGTTAGGTACCTATTATACATTGCTAGTGTATAATCATAACAATGAGACGTCAGGATCGCATTGTTTACACAGCAATGTCATTTTAGTAGCCCAGAGCCTTTAGGATATAATAGTCAAAGTCCAGGGCACACCCAGATCTTCGCCAATGACAGTTTCCTAAGTAGGTACAGACTAGATTACTGTTTATACAGTGTGTCCGGTCATGGACTAGCGATATTCTAAATACTTAAATAAAACCTACTTTAATACACAAATAAACTATACACTTGAGCCAGAGACACAGTTGTAAATTTAATATTGTAGAGTAGCTTAGCTCAACATCTTTCGATCTAGTAAAAAAGATAATGTAGACGGTAATGTTTTGTAATGTAGACGGTAGACAGTATTGTTGCCCTCTGAATAAGCCTATTTTTAACTCAATAAGACCAAAACTTTGAGAGATAATGATATTTTTGTACATACAGAAAAATAGCTGCCACATAGCGGGGAAGTGAATTAGGCCCAAGTGTACAGTGTATTTGTGTATTAAAATGGTTGTTATATAAGTATTTAGAATATCGCTAGTCCATGTCCGGACACACTGTATAATTATATACCTCTATATCGTAAACAGGAAGTTAGTGCAACAAGCTTATCTACTCATGAGCAACAAGCGCGCATTTATTAGGTTGGTAGGTACCTACGTGTCAGATTCGAGAACACAGACATGAATCAAAGTTCTGATAGAGTACGGGGAAACCCCTGAATCCGGATTTTTCAACAAGCGCTTGATTATTGCAGATTAAAAATATACTTATTTAATAGGTAGGTATGTAATTATTATGATAGCGTATTAAACAAACGATAAGATACAATACAAGATTCAACAGTGAGTAGCACTCTTAAACTGCTTTATTTGTATGGCTTAGGTGGCTTAGGTAGGTACCTATTAAAAAAAACAATGGTAAGGATTTGATAACAGGTATATTGCTCACACGTACACGTAGGTACACACGCGCGCTTGTATCAATTCAAACGCGCGACACCGGCGCGTCTGTACCTATCGCTACAAACGCGCGTTAGTATCGAATCAAACGCGTGTTTGAATATAAACAGGTGTGCAAAGGTTTATAAGCTGCGTCTGACTCGCGTGAGTATGGCGTCTGTACCTATCGCTACAAACGCGCGTCGACAGCTCGTTTAAAAAACGTGGCGTGCACAGGTCCTTAATATGACTGCTATGCTAGATCATGGGTTTTATTCCCAGATGCAGGATGCTATTGGATTTTTCTATAAAATTCTCAGTAACTAGCAGTTTTTGCCTGGTCAATGGCAATAAGGTCACTCCCTATTACATGGGACCCCGTTCAGTGAGTACGGAGGTCCGCAGGAGCCTAAACGGAAGTACTGCTAAACAAAGTGCCTTATAAGTCCAGTAAGTATAAAATATTCAATAATATTTAAACTGTGATTCACCAAACAGGGGAAGCCGGGGGAACCAACCAGACAGGGCGTCTGGCTTATTAAGCTTTAGAATTCGAAAAACAACGAAATAAATGAATGCCGACGGCTGATGCTAAAAATAAATTATTGTACCCAGGAGTGTAGGGCCACAAACAACATTTAACATAAAACATACCTATGTAGGTATTTGAAATCTATGTAGGTAACATTATGAACTAAATACTTGAAACCACTTCAATATTTAATTGATAATACTTGCGATAGTAATATTACCATTATAATAGCTAGTTAGTACAAACATTTTTTAATGCTTTTGCTTTTTAAACCTACTCCGAAACGCTATGAAATAAATTATATTTAAAAATACTTACCAAACTTCGCACCACGTCTTGCTTCACTTTGACTCGATATCGATATGACGTTATGTTTAAACAAAACATAAAATTCAAATGAACACAGCAAGTACTTTATTGTGAATCACTCATTCACTCAGAATCACTATTGTTTTGTATCCCCCGTCTAAAAAATCCAGTGTTGCAAGTGTACATTTATAAATGTAGCGGTGGGAAGGGAGTGTAGAACTATAGTAGTTCAAGCTTGCAACATTGACTCGCACCAAGAGGTCATAGAGGGGAATTCCCATTGAAGTAAGACAAGGGAATTCCCTTGCAAGGTTTTTTTTGTATAACAACCGGATATATTATTATTATTGCGTCGTATTTTGTTTTATTCTTTCGGCAATACAAAGTGCAGTGAATGGTGAGACGGTGCTATAGATATTTTATACTTTGTACAAACGCTAATAACTGATTAAAATCGGGTCGGCAGACTTCACACGACATAGAGAAAATCTTAGGCATATAGCTTTTCTCACGTTCTCCTTCAGTTCTTAAACAAACAATTTCGAAGTTCAATTTCGAAAATTAATGTCAATCGAAAACGATTGACCCTACTTTTAGCTTCTTTATCGTTTATTAAGCAGTTTTTAATGCTCAGTTGTGAATATTGTATAGCTAATGGCGCAATTACTACAGCTAGGAATCTAGAATGTGTTATAGACCTTTAGATTGCGAATTACCAATTGTAATTTGAATTTGGCGGGCTCTGCGAAACGATCAGCCTTTTAAAGATTTAGGAGACGGTCTACGACTTCACACTTAAATATATACCTATAGAAAATTTACATGTTAGTATTACATATTATATTTATATTCTTCGATTTGCAAGATATAGTGAACTTTTGTTCGAATACTTTCATTATCGCGAACGGCGCGTGCGAGTCTCTCTCGCGGCTCGCACGCGCCGTTCGGGTAAGCCGAACTCGTTTCTTCTACTTTTTCAAAAATAAAACACAGTTTTTTATACAAAATTGTATTTCATGTTTTATGGTATACTTGCATCGTTGAAATGCTGTTACAATATGACTGACAACAGACAAAAGGGTTAACGTAAATCAAGCCAAGTGTTTTAAATAAAATAGTTAAAAGGTGCTAAGTGTAAAAATATGTTATTTCCTTTATAATACTTCCTGCAACCAACAAGCTAGCACATTTGGACACAATTATATCTATAGATACAACTAATGCACACTTTAGTACAAAAGTCAGACTTACAATTTATGTTTTCTAGCCACAAACGTAACATGCACGTTATATTAAGATAAATTATGTGAGACAACTCTTAACATCAACCTAAATATCATACTCCTGGTAGCTAATCAATGGTTAGAAAACACAACAACAATGTATGAGACAGCTCACTGTATAGCTAAAACATCTCTTACTTACAAATATTGTTTTTCACTGGTCCTTTTCTCGAATTCTTAAAATCGAATTAACTGAAAAGGAACGACAGAACAAACAGTTCCGAACGCACATAAACTACGTAGATAATAAATCGACTAAAAATTAACCCTACAGTTGAAACTTTTAGTAGATTTTTTACCTTGTACAACTCGCCTTAAATAAACAACATTACCAAGACATTTTATCTAGCTACCCCATACAACTGTTTATATCGAGTGCACGAACTATGAATAGCAACTAAACGGTGTATAGATTCTTAGTTGCCGAACTATGTTTAACCATGGTGTCCCTGTGGACTTGGAAGCCGATTTTCCCGTGGATACCCAATTGCTCTTTGATTTTCCTGCCGATTTCAATGTTAGCGTGCTGCTTCGAAGTGTCAGCTGTCCAAACTCCTGTAATACAGAAATATGATTCATGTAAACAAATAAATATCACACACCATTATGTCTGTATCAACCCTCAAGTTATCATGGAGGTCTATGTACTACTAATGCACACCCACAGTTCACCAGTACTCATGGAATAGCCCCCTCTTCCATGGGACCTAATTATACTGGCGCATTATACAGGCCCCCATGCCATTAACCGAGCACAAATCCAAACTCTTGAGTTGCTACAGAGAATTATATAGAAAAATCGAATAACACTGCTCAACCTGGGAATCGAACCCACGACCTCTGGCGTAACAGTCGCGCTTGGGACCACTAAACTTATGAGGCAGACATTATTGATAATTAATCATGATTATATAAACTGTGTGTTATACACAGTTACAAGCAATAATGTTATATTATTGCTTGTATTATTATTGCTTGTATTGTACAACCAATGATTATTTTATGATAATAGTTATATAATTTGTTGATGTTGTCTTGATATGAAAGGAATACTGTAATGATCAAAACTCACCAATTTTGTCGAGTTTTGCTCTAACATTAACAACGGCACCACAGATTTCATCAGAGTGATCGAAGTTTTCGCCAATTAGCAGTAGAACCTGATGACATAAAATTATGAGTAAATTTCCAAATAATTCGTTATAAAAAATGATTCACTATGAGAAGATGAATATATGTGGAAGAAGCAAAAGAATTATTCAAGAATTGTAGCAAGTGGAGTATGTATGTAAAATCTGTTATGATAGGCGACTGGCAACATTTTGCATAACAACAAGTTTTCATAGAGATGTCAGAACTTGATTAGCTTTTGAACTACACACAAGTTCTCCCACAGACGAAGTATTCATCTGCCTGTAGATCAGATTATTTTTTAAATTGTTGGGAAATCAAGAATGCTTTTTTATTGTTATTGGCACCTAGTGATTTGGTTGAACATGCTAATCTCAATAACTACTGGTTCAAATTAGTTTTGTGTTAGATAGTCTATTTATCGAGGAAGTTTCGAGACCATATAACATCACGCTACGTATGTAATAGCAACGGCGCATCAATGAAAAATGTTGTGAAAACGGGAAATAATATTCCTTTTGAGAGGGAAACCGAACTACACGCGGGCGAAGCCGCGGGCGGAACCTAGTATATATTCTCAATTCTCAATTCTTTATTGCATATATTCAATATATATACATAGCAGTGTAGGTAATGATATATGTGAGCTTGCCTTCAAGTATCATAATACTGATTAACTTTTACTGTTGTGTGAGTAGGTCATGGTCACATTAGCAAAAACATTCAGTGCAAAAATAATGATCTACATTTTGAATTTTTACTTGTCTTTTTCTGAGTTTTTACCAGTCAAATAGTTGTACATTGTATAGTACCCACGAAATTACAGATATCAGTGACATAATCGCCAATCACCGACGTCAATAGATCGCCGATCTATTGACGGGAACAGCCATGACTGATTTGCAGAATTAAAACGAACTTTGAATTAATAAAAATTCATACCACATCTAACCAAAAGCGGTCGAGATCAGAATTGCGCTGCTTTTTTTCGAGATTGATGAGCCACCTGCCACCCATCTTGTTTGCGTCATCCTCCCACATAGGGCGGATACCTTGCTTGAACACAGCATAGTCGTGACCTTGACGCAGCTCTGACGGTAGCTTGATATGGTGGTACAGTCTGAAAGTGAATAAGCATTCATTAAATCATAACAAAATAATGAATATATGATATATCAGTACAGTACAGCCTTTGTGTACAGCCAAGCAGGTCTAAGAACTTAAATATTCTTATGCAAAAATATTTAAATACTGGCTTTTGCCCACGGCTTCACTCACTTAAAGCTCAAAAACCAACAGTGATGATCTCTTCTTTGTATGGGTCTCTATACATTAGAGAGGTCAAGCTGTACCTCTGGTTCCATTTAATCATTTGAGATAAGAAGTCCACCAGTTTTTAAGTTGGAGCATACTTATACTTTCTAACAGTAATAACAAAATTAAAATCTATTCAGTAGTTTTTGCGCCAACCCGTAACAAACAGACAGACAAGAATTTCAAAAATCACATTTTTGGGTTTGGTGACATTTATAGTATACCCAATTTTATAATAGTAGAGATAAATAAGTAAGAACAATAATCATAAATGAGAAGCATTTATGACCCCAACTGTCTTTATACCAAGTTTTTAAATTAAAATTTACCATGGCTAAACAGTTATTTCAGGGGTAGGTACTAAGAATTAAAATAAGATAACATATTATGTACTCACGGTACCTAGTCTTTATATATTGACAGTCTTAAACAATTTGGCTAAATACATATTTTATTATGAAACGGAAGAGGAAACACAGCAAAGAGAAACGACTCGAAAAGGTCATTTAAACTATAAAATTGTCCCAAAATTAAATATTGTAAAACATTCAGCACAATATCAAGCAGTGAAATTATTTAACGGGTTGCCACCCAATTTCAAAAAGGAATTATATAATACTAGTTTATTTATGAAAAGGCTCAAAACCTTCCTATTGGAAAAGTGTTTTTACAGCATAAATGACTTTCTATCTCCTAATCAAGGTTGATATTTGTACTTTTAATTAATGTAATTTTAAAATTCATTCTTTATTTTATTTTAACTATCATATCAATTACTAGCTTCTGCCCGCGACTTCGTCCGCGTAGCGTGATGATATATAGCCTATAGCCTTCCTCAATATATGGGCTATCTAACACTGAAAGAATTTTTCAAATCAGACCAGTAGTTCCTGAGATTAGCGCGTTCAAGCAAAGAAACAAACAAACTCTTCAGCTTTATATATTAGTATAGATTTTAAATGAGTGACGATGATGATGGACATGTTTAAAATGAGTATTATGAATTATTATTTACTTAGTTATTAATATTTAATGGTTAAAATTGTAAGTACCTGTTTGCTTCTTAGTTATGTTATTATGTAATTGTCTACCTTATATTCAGACACAAGTGTAAATTGTTAATGAATAAATGAAATTAAAAAAATGTAATGAAATACTGTAGATAATGTTAATTTTTCAAAATTTACTGAGGTTCAAATGTAGGTACTGTAGGAACTGAACTGCAATAGATATAATCCAATGTAAAAATAAATAAACCATTACCTAGTTACAACAAACTGCAGTATTATTTGGGGGAAAAACTGTAGTATTATTTTACATAAGATTAAATTAAACTGAGTCTTGATTATAATAAAATAAAACGAAAAATTCTTACACTATTAGAATGATACATTATCACTGAATAAGAGGCTTTAAATTGTTTAATTGAGTTAACCAGAATTTCCCTTTAGAAACTGGAAAAAGCTGGTCATTCATAAATTAGATTAGGCAATGTTTCCACATTATGCCTGAAGTCATAAAAACAAATTTGTGATAGAATTTCCAAAAACAGATATCAAGATTATCAATGTTGTTTCTGGCACAATTCCAAGATTCCTGTGAGTATACAGTGGATTGTTTATATTTGATTACAGGACAGATTACTCATAATATGTCTCATGACACTAAGTTTCAGTCTTTTATTTATTGCTTACTTACCTACTTTTTTATACAGATTCATAGTCATGATTCTTTTACTACCTACACTACTCTTACTACAAATAATAATATGATGAGGTAATGGAGCAGTGTGTGTTGTATCAAGATCAAGATCAACTTACCTCCAGAAATCTTCCACTGTATCAAATGTTGTCAACTCAATTAGGTTCTCCTCCCAAGTCTTGTTCCTATCATTGTCGTAAAACCAAAGACTCCAAGTGTTCTGTAGAGGATGCTTGATCAGGAACTCCGGTGGTACCTCAGCATTAGTTGTGCCCTTGGTCTCGGTCGTGGCAGACCCCTTGAACACACAAGTCATTATTCTATATACGACCTAACCTAAAAAAGCTTAACGAGAAACTTAATAAATATTTAAAATATTGATCTTTGGATAATCTAAAGGGCGTAAAATAAGTTTTCGGCTATGTAAAACTGACTAATTAGCAAGAAACACTACAAACGCGAAACAAATGCAACAGTGAAAGTTAGTGCAGCCACATCAGCATATCACGTAAAAAGTAAAGTAAGTACGATTTATTTAGTGCTAAATACGGGTGGATGGTTTAATATACATCACAAATAATTACAACTACCCACCTCTACTTCTTCAGTATTATTTCCAGCCATGTCACAACTCACAAGAATCTCACGATGCAATTTTTTTTACAAAAAAGATAGACTAGACTGACGGATAAAATGTTGCAAGCCTTGTTCGTAAAGTTTTTTTTTCTAATTTACGAGCATTTGACAAGTTTTCATAAATTGATCGCCAGTTATATAGTCTTTTCTTAATTGTTACTCTGAGCTTTTCCTATATGCTTTTTTTTATTAGGTCTATCAATGCCAATATAAAGTTAAAAAGATTATATCATTGAGGTCCATCGAATATTTTATAAATCTATTACCTACTGTGAGACAAAATTCCTCACTTTTACAGAGTTTTACAGATAGCAGCCAAAGGTTCGATGGTTCAATCATTGACAACTTCACGAGAAATCAATCACAGAACATACAATTTAAAGGCAGATCAAAAAAATGAAATATGGCATTATCTTCCCATGTAGTAAATCGTCAAACGGCCAAATAAAGACGCAAATACAAAAAAGAAGCAAATAAAACAAGATCTTATCTTCTCTAGGTGATGATAAATGATAAAAAACATCTAAACCTAGCTATCGAAATAATGTATCCTAGAATTCAATTTAACGTAACCGACTGTACAATTAAACATGGGTTTTAATCTCATTACTCATACCTACAAATTATATGAGTATCTATTTCATACCAACTTTGTTCATAAAAATCGATACTAATTATAAAGACTGGCAACACTGAGCTACTTTCAAAATAGATCTTTCAATTTGCTATTTCCTTCCTTCAATTTCAAGAGAGCGGCTTCGTTCATTTCCTACTCTCGGATTTGCCGGTCCCGTCCAACTAGATATTCTCCTATTTAACAGTGCAATTAGCGTTAAAACCAAGAAAATGTCTGTTCAAACGTTGCTACTAGACTTCTCCATCGACCCCGCCCGACTGGGAGATGACAATGGTCAAAAAACTGTTTTTGGACAATTGGAAACCGTGCTGAAAGATTACATACCGAATCTTATTTTAGCTGCTGAATTAAAGCTCGAAGGAGGTTCACTAAAGTTGCTGACCGGCAAGAAGGGAACTACGGTTTCCGTGAGACTGTTCGACCGTGGCCTTGTGACTGTAAATATTGAGTATTATAAGGAGGAGAATGAGGAACCACTAATTAACCTCAAGGTAAGCGCGCTGTCTGATGTTACATTATTCAAATATGTTTAGCTCTCAAACAAAGTGTTCATTTATTGTAATAGGACTTTGTCTAGTGAATTTGCACCATACCAATTATTGTGCTACTTACTCTGTGAAATAGGGTTCTAAGAAAAACATTCACACTGTCTGCACATTATTTTTATTATTATTTACATAAATCTTATTTATTATATATTTCCTTGTCATAACCAAATAATAAAATGGCATGTTACCATTATTTTAAATGTTAATCTTAAATACTCCAAGAATAAATTAAATTTAAATTATAATAATAATAAATATTCTGGGACATTTTTACACAGCACCATCTAGTCCCAAACTAAGCAGAGCTTGTACTATGGGTACTAGACAATGGATTTAATACTTATATACTTTTTTTTTTGTAAATACATACTTTTAATACATAAGAAACACCCAGACAAACACAAACACTTATATTCATCACATAAATTTTTGTGTCCTGTGGGAATCGAACCCACAACCTCATGGTCAGCAGTCCGGTACTCGAACCACTAAACCACAGAGGTCGTCAAATTATATTGTATATGTTTAAACAATGTACAATCTAATAATGTTTCATTTAATTTTTGTATTAATAATTATTCCCCTGTGTAACTAAAATAATTATTATTATGCCTGTAATTTTTTCAACATTAAAATTAATTTATTCTCTCAGATTTTGTTCTCAGTTTAAACTTTTAAATGTTTAAACATGGTATAGAACTAGTGATTTTTTTTAAATATTTACAATTTGAAATTGGAAAACATTTTCCTGACTGGCGTCATCATCTAGTTATAGAAATAATTACATTAATAAATAGATAATTATGTACATTGAAATAATTACAGGCTAGTATGATATTAGAATGGTTGATAAAAAAAAAACTATCATAGATAATAATGTGAAGGTTGAGCGTAAAAATTTGTTTTCTAGTGCTCTAAACTACTGGAAAGTTCGGTAAGAATGTCATTGGACTGCGAAAGGGTAAAATTATTTCCAACAATCAAACGGGGCTATAAATTTGATGTTTATCTAACTAGTTCAGGTTAGCAAACACACCTGTTAGACTTTATTCCCCCTTTATTACAATTTTACTTTGATCAATTTTATTTAATTAGTAACTTATTTTGATCCACTATTCTGGCTTTCTAAATATACACTTATTTTATGTTTATTTTGAATTATCATAATTGAATAGGAGCACATAATAGTAAATTTATGTACTTACTTATTAATTATATTATTATAGGCACTGACATCAAAACACCTTGTAAATTTCATCATTCATTTCTAAGATTTCATCAAGCTTTCATTTCCATATTCCTTTTCTTCATAGAAGTTTCTCTAATCCCATCTCATCAGATGCCCAGTATGAAAGAAGGTTGCCTGTATAAGATCAACCATTGACAATAATTGATTGATTGATATAATCTGACCAGCCAGTGTCTTTATAAAAACGATCAAATATGTCAAACATATTTTATTTTTTCCCTCCCCCATTTGCGATATCCTCTTTTTTTTAAATTAGATTTTGCCATTAGAAATAATCATAGTAAAATAGCAGTTCTAATTTTTTTTTACACCTTAAAGAAATTATATAATTGCACTATTAAAATATATTTTTTTTATCATTAGAATACTGAAAATATGCTTTACACCAGAGGTAGCCAACACGCGACTCATGGAGCTAGTTCCTTTATTATGAACAAAAGCCTTATGTAAAATCCACCAAAAATTATGTAAGTTGGCCACCCCTGCTTTACACCCATCTATCTATATCCACAATCCTAATAATTACATATAAGCATGTATCCTTATGATGTTTCAACATCTAGCAAACTATCGAATCTTCCAGTACCCAAGAGGACGCTCAACCTTACATTTTTGTCCAAAAATTTATAAAACTATGCATGTTAGATCTGCATTCATTTTTAGTTTTCCTTCTTTATGATTTATTTTTTCAATAGTCGGCGAGAGTATTGGAAAATCAACTGAAAAAATACATCAATATTATAAAGTCACAAGCTTACGCGCCGCTAAAGCGATGCCTCTTCGGCAGGTATTATCCGACGTCAGGTTAGTGGCATTACTATTTTATCTCTCGCACAAAATGGTTTTAGCTCTGTAGTAATTGATACACACTTATTTTAATCCTGTATAAAACGCTCCATCTAATAAATTTTTAAATAATGTAATGTATTGTAAAACTCAAGATACCAGCCTAGGTACATAAGGTACATATTACATACAGACGGCTGTGCTAACTCTGACCTTTGTGCATAATATCTTATTATTTCACTGCTCACCATCACACTGCAGTTTAAAAAAATTTACGGCCCACAGATGAGCGTTTGCTGGAGTACGATATCGATGCAGTCATATTCGACGAACAGTCGCCCTTCCAAAGAGTTCAGATCGTCCATTCGAAAACCCTCGGCAATATGTTGGTGCTAGATGATTTACAAAGTGAGTTGTTTGATCGTAAAACAAGGATGGGCAAACATAGATAAGATATACAACCTCTTTCATTTGTTTTCAGATATATCTGAAGCTGATCTCATTTATACTGAAACTCTAATGCAGAGGGGAAAGGAGAATTACGAGGGCAAAGAAATCGTCATACTAGGTAAACCCTGTTTATATATTTTAGTGTTTACACGCCAAAATTTCGGTCAATTACTTTCTGCACGCAAACTTGCCGTATTTAAGTGAAATTACCGCTGGTTTTTAGGGTTAATATTACTAATGGATAGCTTTTTATCTGTTACGAAATAGCATTAAAATGATAAATTAAATAAAAAAAAAACGATTAACATTTTTAACTAATATATTTTTTTAAATTCTTAACTGTCTAGTGTTCCTAAGCGCGACCTAGAGGTCCTGCACGTGTTATTGGGTTTTTCTATGAAATTCTCAGTAGCAGATCGGAGCTTGGATTTGTGCCCGGTTAATGGCAATAGGCTCGGCCCTTTATCGCAACACGTAAACATACCAGCTAACTCTGGATGTACCTTAGTACATCTCTGCCTAACCCTTCGGGAAATAGAGGAGTATTAGGATACAACACGTAAGCTAAAATTCTTGTTATAAATGTCGATGCGCGTCTGTAGTCAGTGCCCAAAATTATAAATATGTACGTAGACCAACGCAATGCTCACACTAAATCTATACTAATATATAAAGCTGAAGTTTCTTGTTTGTTTGTTTGCTTGAACGCGCTAATCTCAGGAACTACTGGTCCGATTTGAAAAATTATTTCAGTGTTAGATAGCCCATTTATTGAGGAAGGCTATATGCTATATATCATCACGCTACGCGGACGAAGTTGCGGGCAGAAGCTAGTAGTTAAATAAGTAGTTACTAAGAATAATTTTCACATTTATGTTTTTACTCTTAATAAAAGAAAAAAAAACTATATGATTTTGTACTGAACTATGCTGTTTCATTTAAGATTGCAATAAGTATGTAATTGGTAGATCGCACAGGGTTTCGTTAGTAAACAGGAGATCTTGGGTCTAATCAAGTTGACCACCCCTGATTTATAGCATGGCTGCCAATAAAAACATGAGTATTACATTGACGCGTGCATTGTTTCTGCATAGCGATATTGTCTTGTTAACCCCTTGGCCCACTTATTAAGCAAATTGACGTGGAGACGCCTATAAACTAAATAGTTCTCACTTCGCATACCTACTTACTAAGAATATTAAGGCATCACAAACAATGAATACTAAAACTGACCTCTCGTTAGAACCCGGTGATACGATTGTAAATTTCTCACCGTGGGAGAGCCATGCTTCGGCACGAATGGGCCGGCTCGAGGGCCATGGCGTGAAACAACGCTTACGTTGTGTTTAGTCGAATGAGTGAGGATACCGGAGGCCGAAACCCTTTTAAATGGCCGGCAACGCACTTGAACTCCTCTGGTGTTGCGGGTGTCCATGGGCGGTGGTATCGCTTACCATCAGGCTATCCGTCTGCTCGTTTGCCCCAACTCTATGCCATTAAATAAATATAAAAACTGTGTTGTAAATTTGTAATGTAGCAATGAATACAGTTACAGAAATATATGAAGCCGGAAGGCTATTTATTAACTTGTTAAAGAGTCCCAATTTGACCAATGAATTCCAATATACCCATGTAATCATTTGATTTTCATGTGTCCCTTTATGTTTGCAATTTCAACAGTTTTTATTGAAATTGACTATTAAATTTTGCTTCAAATACAAAACTAGCAGCTCTCCATGCACCTTCGTCTCTCTTCATAGGTCCTAAATTTTAGGCCTTCCCCCGCCTTTTCGCCTCCTGTGAAGGTAATTCACACCTGCACAGGTACTTTTACTAAACATGGTACTAATTATTTCAAGGTGGCGGCGACGGTGCTCTCTTGTACGAACTGTTGAAGGAGAAACCGAAGTATGTGTGGATGTTGGAGATTGACGAGGTCGTGATGACCGCGTGTAACAAATACCTGCGACCAATATGCGGCGATGTGCTGGAGACAAGAAAGGGACCTAACTATGAAGTAATTATTAACACTGTTTTTCATCATAGTACTAAGTTCGACTAGCATTACATTTGAAGCAGAGAGGAAGGTATTTAGGAAAATATCACTAAATTAAACTAATTTACAGCACGATTGGCGTAGTCAGCGATCAGCTTCTACGCTACATGTTGCAGGTTCGATCCCCGCACGGAACAAATTTGTTTGACCTATAGGTAATGGTTCAGGGTCTGGGTGTTTGTGTATTTGAAAATTCGTGTTTCTAAACGCACCCATGATACAGGAGAGAATCGATATGTTGGGCAACGTTTAATTTTAGTATTTTAGGATCCACTCTAGGTTTTTCATCCTCTATTGTTTAGACCGCTAGAGTATATATTTTCAGTAGAAAATTTGAATGGTTCCCAGACTTGTATCAACTGTAACTAACAACTAAGTATTATGGACATAATCATCCCCCTTTAACGAGCGCAGTCGACTTAATTGGTACCCTGTATAAATATATCAAACACATTACTGCAATTTTTCACAAAGTAAATAATAACAAGTACTGCTAACATGTTTATAACCAGAACTATCTAATGTACGTAACTATTTCAACTATTTTCAACCATGTGAGTCATTTCAGTTTCACGCGACCAGCCAACAACCTGTCACTGTCTAGACAAATTCATAAATAAATTACACTATTTATAGTCCACGTAACGTTAACTAATTTTCAATTTTATATAAACTGCATTAGTCTCACTTCAACTGGAACTCCTATCTTTGGAGAATGTCAAGACATGAATTCGATATAATGTGTAAATTGGATCAATTACACTAGTTTACACGGTTTTCATACCCCAGCTGAATGTTATTTTATTATTCACTAGCTTCTGCCCGCGACTTCGTCCGCGTAGCGTGATCCTATGGCTTTCCTCAATAAATGGGCTATCTAGCACTGAAAGAATTTTTCAAATCGGACCAGTAGTTCCTGAGATTAGCGCGTTCAAGCAAACAAACAAACTCTTCAGCTTTATATATTAGTATAGCTTCTGCCCGCGACTTCTTCCGCGTAGCGTGATGATATATATCCTATAGCCTTCCTCAATAAATGGGCTATCTAACACTGAAAGAATTTTTCAAATCGGACCAGTAGTTCCTGAGATTAGCGCGTTCAAGTAAACAAACAAACAAACTCTTCAGCTTTATATATTAGTATATAGAAAAATCTGTCACGTTTAAAAAATATTTATTGACTTAACTGTAATACTTATTATTGGTATTAATATAATCAAAAGACCATTTTTTGCCTTCTTTTTATAGTTATTTGAATCAGTTTCTCTTTTAAATGGATCAACAGTAATCCTCTAACATGTTTTCATCATTTCAATTTTGTAAACTAGTGTTATTTATGAAATGTTCATATCAAAGTATATCCTGTACATATCTGGGGGCGACCGTACCAAATTCCACATGCAGGACTGTCATTTTGCATTTAATAGACTACTGCTTGAGGCTATAGACTTATTTAACATCATCTAAGTGCAACCCTTAGGAGTGCGCCACAGCGGGTCAAACCTAGTTATGATATAAAATTCCTAATTTAGAGATATAGAGAAACAAATTCTCTAATTTATTTACATACTCTTAAGCAACAAAGTTATGCGCGAACATACATAAAAAAACCTGTAACAGACAAATTGAGCACCTTCTTTTAGAAGTTGATTAAAAGAATTGAACTTTCCAGGTGATTGTAGAAGACTGTATGCTGACGGTAAAAAAGTTCATTACCGAGGGCAAGAAGGTTGACTACATATTCGGCGACCTGACCGACATTCCTATCTCCGAGTCGGCGTGTGGCGAATTGTGGGAGTTCATGATCACCATTCTCAACTCCTCATTCAAGATTCTCAAGCCTAACGGGAAGTTTATGACTCATGTATGTATAATATTTATCCAGCCCCAATATGTGATGCATTTGGTCTCTTTAAGCTTGTCACATAGTGAAAATTAGTAGTATTGTGATAATAAACATGATTTCTAGGATTTTCATGTACCATACTGTTAAGGAAGGTTTTTTAAGGAAGGATGTTTTTAAAAAAAAAAGGAATAACAATAAAGGTGTAACCATAATCATCATCTTTGTAGTCATCCTGCGTCGATCAAATCCCTAAATTGCATTTATTTTGCTAGATTGTGGCAGCAGGTTTATATTTGTGGTGTAACCATGTATGTATACCATTAGGGTTGTATTCCTATGAGTACAGGCACTGATTTAGGTACCCATAATGTACTGAAGAAACATATAATAGACAGCGAACTATTTTAGAATAACGGGGCACACATGCAAATCCCTCTTTCAGGGTAACGGCGCCACTTCCCCCGAATCTCTGGTGCTGTACGAACAGGAGCTGGCGAAACTGAAGCCGCCGGTCAAGTACACCAAAAGCAAAGCCTTCGTGCCATCGTTCCTCGAAGATTGGTACTTCTACCACATAGGCTTCGCGACCACAGACAATGGAGACGCTTAACACCACACCAAAGACAAAGTATTCACATTTTTACTAAGTCAAATTAATGCCATATTCCTAGGTATAACCACCCCACATAATAAGTTTAAAACAATTTCTAATAAAGAAATTGACGACCACTTTGTTAAGAAGTTATTTTTTATTTTTGAAACTAATGTTTTCTTGAGTTTTAGATGTGATATACATTTGAACAGCTCGGGCCGTGGGTGCTATGTCCGCGGCCGTGCAGCTGTGACACCATACGGTATTAAGGTAGCTTTAGCTGATACGCGTGTAGGTTGTAAGAAATGTAGTCACACTACAGATATTTCCGTATTTTTAGTATTAGTTGGTAGTTTACTGTTATTTGTATTAATACATGCTTGTTCCTTTAATTGTTTTATGGATAATAAAAGTATTTTAACAAAGGTTGTGTTTCGCATTATACAATTTGTCTTATCTTGTAATAACTCCTTGGCGTTAGACATGACCGATGAGATTAGTCCTTTGTGTAGGTGTCGGGCACAAGGGATTTATTTATGAATAATAGCTTCTGCCCGCGACTTCGTCCGCGTGGAAAAGTTGCTTGGTCTTAGCGTGACGATATAGCCTATAGCCTTCCGCAGTAAATGGACTATCTAACACCGAAAGATTTTTCTAATCGGACCAATAGTTCCTGAGATTATCGCGTTCAAGCAAACTTGGCAGGTGGCACTTGACAGGTGGTAAGAAGATGATGATCCCCTTCAGCGGCTGTAGTATGTTTTGATTGAAGCTCACTTCAAGATATAGCCAATATTGTTAGTTGATAATTGAGTATTGAGTATCCGAGCGGAACTTTAGTAAAATATGTCACGGGAACAGGAATAATAAAAGAACGCTAAATGAGGATATATTGAATAACGTATTTATTTGGATAAGGATTAATATCATGTTTATAAAAACACCTATGCAAATAATGCATTTGGAATTTTAGAACAAAGTTAGCATAAAAAAGGTTATAGTGAGCCAACCTTAAAAGATAGACATATGCTGTCGCGGACTTTTTTTTAGAACTTTTAAAGAGGAACAATTCTGTCATATATGATTTTTGCGAAACTTTAACCGTTTACGCAGCGCACGCATCGGAAGCTCTCAAAAGGAAAAAAAACGAATTTTAGAACAAAGTTAGCATAAAAACGGTTATAGTGAGCCAACCTTAAAAGATAGACATATGCTGTCGCGGACTTTTTTTTAGAACTTTTAAAGAGGAACAATTCTGTCATATGTGATTTTTGCGAAACTTTAATCGTTTACGCAGCGCATGCATCGGAAGCTCTCATAACGAAAAATCCCGATTTTGAAACATTCTTCATTGATGCTCCGCTCCTATTGGTCTTAGCGTGATGATATATAGCCTATAGCCTTCCTCGATAAATGAGCTATCTAACACTGAAAGAATTTTTCAAATCGAACCAGTAGTTCCTGAGATTAGCGCGTTCAAGCAAACAAACAAACAAACAAACAAACAAACTCTTCAGCTTTATATATTAGTATAGATTGAATATTCAAATACTTATATTAGTTTAGTATCATCTATGGATGATCATCTGATGGATATTTCCTGTATTCTTGAAGTAAATACAGTAATGTTGCAATGGCTGCGACAATAATATTTTAATACAAACTGACGTAACGTAGTTACTAGATTAGTGTAGACAGGTTTTATTCGTTCAGTAAATTAAAAAGTTATATTGTGGTTAAAAAAAATCTTCATTAATCATAACTTTATAAAGATAATTTACAAAAAAATACAAGACATTTATATTTTATCTTAGATACTTATTTATATGCCTGCTTCTATATATTTTGTGATCACAGTACAATTAGCATAATGGAAATGACGCGAAATAAAATAACAAGTAAGTACATGTTTTCAGATTTAGATTTAACTGCATATTGTGTAAATTTCGACCTAAATTGACATAACATTTGCAACAGAAACAATAATGTTATTGTCAAAGTTAATTAAAAGCTGCATATTCAATTTGTAGATAAATATTTCACAGTTTATGTAAGTTCACATTATTATATATTATTAGAAGTAATTGAGAATTCCAATATTGAGGTTCGACAACTCCCATAACTTCTCAACCAACTTTTAAATAAGAAAAGGAGGTTATGATTTCAACCTCTATGTAATTAATTCTTAAGGTCGGCTTAGGACTAAGGTTTGATCCTGCATAAAGTTGACGTCATGAATACGTCGCAATATTCTAACGACTATAACTGTTTTGCGAGTTCTAAGCTTATGGCATTTCACTATTGTATGAAATTAAAGTACAGATCATGCTGTACAAACTGCACAAGCATGTCTTTGAATTTACTCCAATTAAAAATAAAAGGGCAGGCAAGACTAATTCCAATATGTAGATACCCTTCAGAAGATAGGGATATTTTTATAATACATACTTATTAAAATATTACCAAATTTCCAATTATCTCAAAATAATGTATAATACAATGTTATGTACATTGTGATTGTGATACTTAAAACGAAAAATATACATTGGAATGTATAGGTACCATTACAGTACCTGTATACATTGGAGAATTGTAGAAACCATAAATCCCTTGTACTTGGTTTAAATGGCTATGTAAGTAGGGTTGCCAGGTGCCCAACTGTTTACAGTTGTGTTCGGCCTCCGCCGAATAAACAAGTCGGGTCTGTCCGGCTTTTGGTCAACCCTGCCCCACCCAAAGATAACTATTGAAAAACGCACGAGCGACTCACACAGAAATGCATGTTTTTTTTTTCTTATAAAACCAATGCCAGGCTTTCAGAACAAAATATCGGCTAAATAATAATTGGTCTCCAGCTTTTGGGCCTGGCAACCCTATATGTAAGTGCACTGTGGAACATTTTTCTACAACCAATAGGCATCATTTAGGT
Organism: Acronicta leporina; assembly: GCA_947256265.1. Taxonomy (NCBI): domain Eukaryota; kingdom Metazoa; phylum Arthropoda; class Insecta; order Lepidoptera; family Noctuidae; genus Acronicta; species Acronicta leporina. The sequence continues at coordinate 2,147,429 of OX366517.1, read as the reverse complement.
CCTATCTCAGAATGTAAATACTATTATGTAACACAACTGTACAATCCATGCTATTCGGCTTGTCGTAATCTCGCTAGTCTCTGCGTGAGTTCGTCTTGTTCCTGGGACACAATGGTGCCGGTGCCCACTGAGGTGCTCGGCACGCCTGATGGAAGCTCCATGTTGAGTTCCAACCTGGAACAATTTAAATAAATAGGTTCAAACATGTAAATGTGAGTGGCGCCATGACGAAAATAGCACTCCAAGATGGCCAATTATATGGTCATGAAGCAGGCTATAAATATTACTCAATCTAATTTTGATAGTAGCCTTTTCTCAACTGGGGACTCAGACTTCTTGTCTAAAGTAATGTATTGTAATTAATATGAAAACAACTTCTTCAAACCTCCAAAATTCATTTTCCAAGCAATGTTATCTTTTGTGAAGTATAAAGTAGTTGACTGGTTTCTTTGCCATTCATTTGTATATCAAGGGAAGGGTTAGGCAGAGGTATTCTAATGTACTGTACACCCACAGTTCATATGCATATTTTTACTAACCAAATCCAAACTCCCAGCTGCTGCTGACAATTAAAAAACCCAATAAAATTGCTCAACCTGAGAATCAAACCTGTGTAACAGTAGGCTAATGAAGTAGTTTTTCTCACTAACAAACACTAGCCAGAATATTACTGCATTTGCACAGAGCAATGAAATATTCTGAATTCTTTGAATAATACATACCCGGCTTCATCTGCAACCTGTTGCAACAGATTATCCACATCTCCTTGAGGCACTGTTGTTGTCGTAGTCTGTGACATGGCATTCTCCATGTACGATGACTGCACATCCAGGTCCTCAAACTGACTCTCAAACTTATCCATGAGTGTTGATATCTTCTCCAAGTTCATTGACTTCATTGCTGCGTCCATTGCCTTTACAACACCTGCCATAGATGTAGTGACCTGAAATCATTTCATGAGGAGATAGTAAGCTAAGGGACCAATATTATAATTTGGAATGGGTTTGTAGTTACCAGTGCTGGCCCTAACAAATTTTCCCAAACTATGTCCCTGAAAAATTCAGGGACATGGTTTGGAAAATGTGTGTATAGTTTGGGTAGCATTTAAATACTCTCTTCATTCAAATGGCTGTATTTTCTTAATTGCAGAAATAGGTGAGTTCCAAGTTTGAAATGCTTTATGTGATGGGCCCAGTCATCTTTGGAAGCCACTGGTCTAAACATAATATAATTATTTTGATTGATTAGACCAAGACATATAACAGTTATTGAAATCTAATCTAAATTCTTCTTGATTAAATGTCACACAAACTATGGTATCAATATCACACATTCAAACTTTGCAAGTTACCTTTCTAGTAGTAAGTGCTGTCTGTACTCTGCTGGACACTGCATCAACTCTTGCTGACATTCTAAGATAGTTGAGTGCCTGGTTCTTCTGTCTTATGGCATTCTCTGCATGTATTCTTGCACCTTCTAAATTCCCCTTCTGTATTGCCTTCTTAGCCTTCTCCTTCTCAACTTTCTCTTCTTTTTCACATTTTTTTGAGTTTCTCTCTAACTCTTTTACAGCAAATTTTAAATTAAATAGGTGTTCTGATAAAAATGAGTTAAGGATTTAACAGGATTAAGTTAGTTTATAATTGCTAATAATGGTGCTAAATCAAAATGTACAGTAAGGTCAGTCAGCAAAATGCTTGTTTTAATCCTTGATTCATGATGTTTTGATCAAACTAGATTGATATATGTATGTCAGTATGAGTAACAAGTTGTCTATTTGACTGAAATACTTGGGTGAACAAGATTATCTGATGGGTCTTATCCATATGCAGTGTAGAATTAATATTTGGATGCTATAGCGAAATAAACGATAGGATAAAGAATACAAAAATAAACTTCTATAATACTCAATGTAAGGAATGTACCAAGTATGTGATCCATAGATGTTAATCAATTTCAATTTGCAATGTTGTTTTTAATTTTACGACATTTGTAAATAAACTTCTAATTTTATGCCTGTAAAAAGTTGAACATTCTAATGCAATAGGAGTGTCAAAAAACTTACGAAACTTTAAAAAAGGATACTTTCCATAGCGGATGACGACATCTCGTTCCCCAGTTTGACGGCTTGAAAAAAACTTTTACACAAAAAATATAGGCGTAAAGACCTATCAGATTAGTTCCAGGCACAACCCTGTAAAATGATTCAGGAAATAAGTATTTCCAAATAATTATTTCTATGATGACTCAGAATCAGTCAAAACAATAATTTTCGCTTATCTCCAGCTGTCAAGCAAAAGTCAATGTCACAGAACTCACAGATTATTAAATTCTCTTTGTGAGGTAAATTCGGTGAATTGGTAAATTGTACCAAGATAAGTACTAATCAAATTGAAATCAAGTTTTGTTATGCTTAGATAACAATAAGTACTAAAGTAGTGTTATGAGGCTAACTTTTCAAATATCTGTGTTAGAGGAATAGAGAAGATAATAAAGCATTATCAATCCAACAACTCGTACACCATCAGTATTAGTAACAACAACGCTATTGACTATAAATTAGTAATCCAGGGATTTCAAGTTACTCGATACTGTGTACCATTCGTGGATACGGTCTTAGTTATTTATTATAAAATATATGTATTTATAATTTTATGGCATAGGCCAACGGGGCTCGGGGGGCAACGAGCACTGCGAGCAGTCAGCAGCCTGTCGAGATCACCTGCAACACCAAAGGTATCACAAGTGCGTTCCCAGCATTTTAATTTTAAAACTAAAACGGTTTGGACCTCCTCACTCAGCGAAACACAACGTGAGCGTTGCTTTATGCTGGGTTTCTGTGAAGCCGTTGTATTACTCTGGTCGAGTCGAGCTGACCCATTCGTATCTAAGCTTGGTCCTTCCAAAGTAATGTGAATTATAAAAAAATAAGATCTATCTAATGGGTATGTACTACTATACATAACTAACTACATACTCACTAACTTCTAAATTTGCTCAGATGATAGATCCCTAGCCCGAATAATCAAGAACCATACATGAAAAAACCGTGTGCACTGTATTGTCTATGATTTGTTTTTTTAAGTGTTGGTATGCCTGCTTATAACAACAAAATGTCAAAATAAAATTGAATTGAGTGAAAAGTGTTCGCTGCCGGATTTTATTTGGCAGTGAGAGAATCCGAGAGCGACAAATAATCTTTAATATTTGTAGAAATCCTTTATGAAAATCATTTAGAAATAACTGTATTTAAATTGTAGTGCTTGCTTTCTTTAAGTTATAACATTATTTTCGATTTTTGCCTAGTTAGTGATAGTAGCAGAAATTCCAAACAGTATCGGATAGGTAGAGGACATTCGCTGGGCGTAAAAAGAAAATGGCGTGTGCTACTCTCAAAAGAAATTTGGACTGGGAGTCCATGGCGCAAATGCCTGCTAAAAGGCGGAGGTGTTCACCATTTGCTGCCAGTTCTAGCACAAGTCCTGGAATAAAAGTTTCTGAGACTAAACCATCGTCATTTGGAGAATCCGTTATTGCACCTGTGAAACTGACCCCAGGTTTGTTTATTTTTTATTATAGCTTCTCAAATCCAATGAAGCGATGCTAGATTTTTAGATAGAAAACTGAATAGGTATGGTATGTAGTATACATGTACAATTAATCAGCTGTATTATCTAACGCCATTGTTTCCACTGCATCATGAATATTTTTATCGTGTTAGAGCGAGATGAGTGATGCATGAAGACCGTTGCGTGGATTTTTTTACATGCCCTTTTGTTGGTTTTTGTGATGGATTCCAAGATCCGAAGTCTTTGTGGTATAAAAATTGTGGGTCGGTTTTTACTGAAGCCCGAGTTTTCTATTACTACTGGTCTCTCATAATGTAATACTGCTATAATTCGCTGAAATATGGATAATACATGCTATATAGTACATCAGGGTCTACATTTCAGCAGATTGCTAATTACCTGGATGACTGGTCACATTCAAACAAAGCACACTATTTAATACTGATGTGGGCTGTTTTATTTACAAATTAATTTTGCATTAATTTTGCAAAATTTCAAAACAATGTAGGTAGGTATCCTAATTGTTAGTTACCTAAAATAAACAATTGTATTTTAATATTTTCAAGGTGATTATTGTATGTCATGAAGGTTCCTAAAAGACAGCTGTTTAATGTTTTTGTTTTATAAACCAACTTATATACAAAAAAAAACATTCATTCTAAATTTAAATTAAATATGTAATGCTGCTGAGGAAAAAATTGAAGAGACAAAGTCCGTCCTATTATTCATGTAGCAACCAAAATACATTACTTTGTTGGCACTGGGTATTTTTTTTATTTTTGTAGAGGACAGAGCACTTTTTTTTAAATAGTATGAATGTCCACCCCAACCTCTAGTCCAGCCCCTACATAAATGTATTTTAGGAGAAAAAAAAACACCAGAAAAGCCTTTGTTAATGAAATTCAACATAATCATAATATAAATAATCAGCTTATTCTGTTATTATTACCATTTTTTAAAGGTATTATGGAATTGTAAATTATGAATAAAATAAAACAAAGGATCAAGAAAAAAATATCCTTGATCATCACAATTTATTTTTTCATGGACTACCTGATCCCTACACAATTATTGTTGATCATGGTAATTTACTAACTTATGACCCTTGACAATTTACATTTTATGTTTATCAGTCAAGACTCCATATTTATTATGTACCTGTTACTATGTATATTTTCCAGTTAACAGCCAGTTATTGACCACTATAAGGAATTTGTTCTTTTTTACCTTTTATAATCAAATATACTTAATGAAATATATGTCTGATATTCGGGTAAGCTTCAGAAATCAAATATACCTTCTCCACCTTATTAATAAACAAGGTGAAAGCTCATAGTTAATCCATGCTTTGTCACTGTCAAATCATCTGTAAGTCACAGAAACAGGAAAGAGACAAAACATGGAATAACCAATCCCAGTCTACACCATGTTTATTAAGTCTGATATTTAGCTGGATTTAAATGTCACCTATATATATCAATAATTTTTTTGGACATTTTTAGTTGCATTTATTCATATGGTATTAATTAAGCAAAAATAATTGGAAACCACAAAGAATTTATAATGTTGAGTGTTGGTTCAGTTAGCACCAATGAGTCAGTAGCACTTATGGAAAATCTTTATTGATTTATATAATCACCACAAATAACACCCACACTAAAGCAGAAGACCTAGGTGTGGCGAGGTTTACAAACTTGCATAAAAATGCACAGAAAGTAAAGAAAGAAACATTATTTTGTTCCCACAACATAAAATAGGTACAGCAAAAGTACACTCAATACTAATATCTGTATATCACATAAGTACACCAAACACGTCAGACACGTATCACGTAAGTAGACCAAATTAATCATGCAGTTCACATCTGTACATGATATTACCTACTTTGGGAACAATCTAAGCTTCAATAAATAATGTTCTATACTTTTTATTCCCAGAGCGCATGGCACAAGAGATATGTGACGAGATCAAGCGCCTTCAGCGTCGCCGTCAATTGCGGCTGATGAACGCAGCGGCATCGTGCTCGTCATCCAGCGGCTCCGAGGGCGACTGCTCCCCGCCGCACCGCTCCACACACAACACACAGAAGGTGCACCACCGTGCACTCTTCACTTTCAAACAGGTAAGTGGAGCACAAAGCTCAAGGTATGGTATGGTACAGTGGGCTATCTTCCGCAACTCCAAACAAACCGGTGTGAAAGATATGTTATTGGAGCCACACCAACTCTTCAAGAAAGGCCAACAAGTGATTAATGTAGTTGATGATCACTCTGAGAGTAGTTGGGTTGCCAAGGTACCCTGTATGCGGCGACCCCAGGACAGTAGTTCTTGGACTGCTGTCTTGTGAAACTCAAAACTAGACTAGTTTTGCCATCCTGCTGCAGCATAATCACATGGTTTGTTTGACGCACTTTATGCAAAGAATAATATAGATAATAACAAAAATATTACAAAAACTGTTTGAAACTGTCTCATTACACTAGTGGTCCCAAACGCGACTGCTATGCAAGAGGTCCTTGGTTCGATTATCAGGTCAAGCAATGTATAGTTCGGTATTTTTATGATACCTTGTCGATCTTCAACACATCTGCTCATAGTCCAGTGACTGGTGGTGGTGGAATTTCATAAAAAGGTATTTTTTATGAAATTAACAGTACCAGCTTGGATCATTTGTTTCCGATTATGACGACAATAAGCTATTACATGATATCTAAACATTTATGTTAACTGTGAGGGTACATTAGTACACAATCATGTTCTTTTATTTTCTCATAAGACACAAGAGACTTTACTTTCTGCAATATATCGTGTTCAGGTGCGCATGATCTGCGAGCGAATGCTTCGCGACCAAGAGGTGGCTCTGCGGGCTGAGTACGAGTCCGCGCTCAGCACCAAGCTCGCCGAGCAGTACGAGGCCTTTGTGCGCTTCAATCTTGACCAGGTAGTGTTTTTAATGACTTCGCCGTTTTTAAGCAATGCTCCCCATATTACTGTAGTATTCTACAACTTAATCCAATATTTCGAAGTCATACACATTATATATAGATCGTAATAGGACCGTTCCGTAAAACCGTAATATAATATTATGTTATTCTATTATACAAAATCTCTACACATTTTAGAAATAATAATGATTGGGACATACACATTGGATTCAATAATTATGCGAAATAATCAGAAAATGATCAAGCTTTACTTTTAGTATCTAGTAAAAAAATGTAAAACATTGACTTGTAAAAGTGTCTTTATAAGATCTATTTACAGAAATAAATATCATTTATAAAGTGGATATCAATTAGCTAAATGAGTATTTCATAGATAATCGCGAATCATACAATCATTCTGATTGATGCAGTGATATTTGAAAGACAAATATTAACTCTTGATGGCAAGATGGCGTAAGAGACGCCAAGGTTTACTTTCACAAATTATTGATAAATGCTACCTGAATGCAAAAAAGCAAAGTTTTGGTGGCTGAGCGATCGGCTTCTATGCTACGTCCGATCCTCGCACGGAATAAATATTTGTATGATTTACAGATAGTTGTTCCGGCTCTGAGTGTTTGTATGTGATAATTTGTTTTTGTAAACACACTTACGATACAGGAGAAATTCCTAGTGTGGGGCAATGTTTTTTAAAAGAAAAAGAAAAGTTGATACTTGATACATGGAACATTTGTGTGGCAGGTGCAGCGCCGGCCCCCGCCCGCGACCTGCATGCCCCTCGGCATGGACGCCGAGCATCACATGCATCAGGACCTTGTCCCCAGCTGTGAGTTCAATAATACATCACTCTATTTTTTTTACCCTTGTAATGACAGATGAATACTATTTTTCTTAGCATCGGGCAATATGTGTCAGACATTTTATTAGATGTATATATTGTTTCTTTTAAAACTGTTTATTCTCGCTGACAAAGTGTCGGCTATGAACCTATTGCCGTCTGCCATTGCCTATTTAGATCGTTTTACGTATACAAAAAGAAATCTAAAATATGTATTAGCATAAGTATAACAAAAATACTTATTAAACTTGTAGGTTTTCTTCAATCCATGTTTCATTATGTTGAAAAATTGCTTATTTATATTTACACAATTTATAAGTACACAGCTGGCAGTAATTCATTAGATTCTTACAATAATGTTTTGTTCTATTTTCAGACCTGTCCTAATGACCACGGAGTCGGCTATGCGGTATAATACTGCAACTATATCAAGACAAACATATTTTGGTATATGTGAATATTATATGCGGGAGTAAAGTATCCTAATGAATCAAGACATTGTGATTGCTTGTGGAATTTGACGGTGGCTAATATTGCGAAATAGTTTAATGTAAACAGTACAGTATTGTTGTACAAGACAAAATTATTTTTCTCCCACCAGTTTTCATTTGTTTTCAGTTCAAAGTTAGATGTCCAATAGCCTATACAAGACTTCGCAATATTGTCCCCGTGAAATTCCACAGTTTAGTTCATGCCACATAAACATATTAGCTTTTAATGCTTTAGGTAAGGTATGCTGGATAATTGTGTTCATAGACTGAGGATCGATGAAGCCGAGACGATCCACTTCCCTGCCAGACACGACACTTTTTAGCTCTGGCGAAGGGTTCGTTATATAAACGGGTTTGTTAACTGAATTATGTCTACAAAACAGATACAGAAGCCAAGTATACACTTGTATTTTGTATATTTTCTAAAGTAACGTTACGGAACCTGTAGTAACTTATTATCTACACAAATATGAAATTCACGCAGAGTGCCTCTTAATCATTGTCCTCGAAAGTGCGAATTAGTTAGCCATAATTATTTTTTATTGAAGATTATTTTTACTGTACTTTTCTTTATAGTGTTGTCGAATTATAGTTGTAGTTCGTAAATTATATTTAATTTGATTGTATGTATGGGGCGCGGTGAATGCTGACCCCTAGCCTTTATGAGAGACGGCCTCTTGTATCAGACAGTTCGGGATACTTTTAGAACTATATATAAAATGTATTCTTATCTTTAACGGCAATCCCTAGCCAATATTTAACTACTACTGAACTTATTTCCTCGAAATTAACTCACTGATACATGGCTTATTAGAGAATGATTAATTAGCTTTATTTAAATTTATAAGTTATTTTTTTTCTTAATAATGTATTTGAAGATACTGCGTCGTAGTCGACAACCACTGTAACCGAGAGACACGCTCGACAAAACATTATTGGGTTTGTTTTATTATAATTGTTTAGTTAGTAACTTTTTATTGAATACAAAAAACGATATTTGTTACCAAGCATTATTCAATAAAAAATAGGATAGGACTTTTTTAAATTGTATTATCAGCTCTTTATTGTAGGTTATTGGCGATTAAGAACTGAAAATAAATTAGCTAAACACCCATTATATGATTTTTTTTCCTTTCTATCAAAAATATTAAATAATATTTTCTTACTCATTTTTCAAGTTTGGTCAAAATTGGATCCAGAACAAACTTAAATAATCAGCTTTACATAATTTGATAAAAAGTCAATTTAGATTTTCAGCGATTTGGATGGCAACACTATATAACATTCACGAATGAGCTATAATGACCTTCATATTATTTAAAATTTATTGCATAAAAACTAAAATTGCCTCATTAGTCTAGTGGACCCTAGTGCGACTGCTACGCTAGAGGTCCTGGGATCGATTCTCAGAGCAAAGGTGTTATTGGGTTTTACTAAGACATGAAACTCGTAAGGCAACTCACGGTGCGATTATCCGCGGTCGCGGAAAAGCTGATTTATTTCTAAACTCACGAGACCGGTTATTTGTGCGGTTACGCTGCCGCCGCGGTTGCAAGACGGGCGGCAGATGAGGTCCAGACCGCCATAGACACACACCAGAAACGAACTATTGCGTTATTCTTACTTCACATAAGAATTTAAAAAAAAAGGCCCAAAAGGTTCTGGGTGCGGCATTAGCTATACAATATTCACAACTGAGCATTAAAAAATTTGCTTAATAAACGTTAAAGAAGCTAAAAGTACGTATAATCGTCAATTATGGCCAAAATTGACGATCATACCTACTTTTAGCAAAGTTTCTAATGCTCAGTTGTGAATTTTGTATAGCTAATGCCGCAATTACTACAGCTAGGAATCTAGAATGTGTTATAAACCTACAAATTGAATGCGAAAAACCAATTGAAATTTGAATTTGGCGGGCTGAGCGAAACGATCAGCCTTAACTACTTAAATAATATTTCACAACTTAAAATTAAAAAATCGATAAATATAGCCATTTGCACAGCTTTAGGCAATTTTTTGGCTTGATAAGCAAAGATTTGAGTTCTCAGTTGTGGTCTTGTGGATATTATTTAATTACTATCGCAATTACTACTAAAATGTGTTAGATGTAGAATATACCGATTGAAATTGGCGCGTTCAGGCTTTGACTTGATAGTCAAAGGGTTCAGGTGAACTCAAGACTGCAAGCTAGATAGATTATATTTCAAAACATTTTTGCTGCAACTTGCAAGCAATTGTTTAAGTAATACCTTTATAAAAAAAGCCTTTATTGAGGCCTATAACATTATCACATTGAAGTAAGACTTGCAAGATCACCACTATGTGTGACCAATTCTGGCAAATTGTCTATTTTCCCGATGGTCACACTGGGTAGCACTCACTGATACAAATACAAAAATCAAATCTCTAAGTAGTCTGTGCACCGTCGCACTGATAGTTCATTCTTCATTCAAAATTTCATTTCATTCTCTGAATGATTTATTTTGTCATGGTATTGTAAAGTGTTCCGTGTTATTTGAAAATATTTTCAGATACAATATTTAGTCAATTCCGCTGCCTACGTTGTTGAGAAGCAAATAAAATGAGCTTTGAAATGGCGAATAATGGCAACGATAAAGAGGACCGAAAATATTACGATCGCAATAAAGGGGACGACTTGCAAATCTCCAGGACTGATATGAATATGTTGATAATGAATTATTTGGTAACAGGTAACTAATATAAACGTACATTTAATTTATTATAATTGTAACTGTACATCCTTCTACATTATTTCTTATCCTTGTCGTGAAAGGTTTTTACGTACCTATACACAAAATAGATTCAATCGAGGATGGATCGAATTTCGCAACAAAGAAGATAGGAACACTTCGTAAATAAACTTTTCGTATCTTGAATTGGGTTTCTTTTCTGGTTTTACATTAAACGCTAATCTAGATCAGTGCTGTCTGTTCGAGAGCTTTATTTTCTGTATTGAAAACATCTCAACACAGTATTATTATTGACACATATTCTAAACTAGGCATATCACAAAAAGACAATCTATTTAGTCCAGCAATGTGGAACCTTTCCAACATATTTCAGAGGGTTTCAAAGAGGCTGCACTGAAGTTCCAACAGGAGGCTGGGTTACAGGAGCCTGCTCTATGCAGCTCATTGGATGAGAGGATCATGATCCGCGAGGCTGTACAGACCGGGCGCATCCCTGATGCTATTGCAATGGTCAATGCCCTACATCCTGAACTGTTAGATAATGACAGATATTTGTATTTCCATTTACAGGTAAGCAGGTAGGCAGTACATTTAGTATTTACTAAGCTATCATTATACTCATACCACCAGCCCTCATTATAAAGCTTATGGAGAGCTAGGGGAAGCACAAAAGATCCCATTGTGGGGAAGTGCTCTGAGGCCTTGCTACTTCGGCCCCACACAAGATAAGATAAGCTATCTATTAAGCACTAATGCGCAGGGTACAGTTGTATAGGCAGACCTGTCCTCGTCAACAAAACATATTTATACTGGAGATCACTATAGTTTTGGAGGGAGAAGTGTATTTTAAAATGGCTACTGAATTAAATAATAATATGAATTTGGTGTCATATCTCATTATGTTTTTAAAAAGTAATCATGTTGAGATCACAAACATATTAAACTAGCTTCTGCCTGCGGCTTCGCCCCCGTGGAATTCGGTCTGTCATCACATCCCAAGAGTATGGGATAAAAAGTATCCTATGTCCGTCTCCTGGTTCTAAACTACCTCTCCACCAATTTTCAGCCAAATCGGTTCAGCCGTTCTTTAGGTATAAATAGTGTAACTATCACGACTTTTATTTATATAGATTTCTGTAATTTTTATAATTATATCAATATAAATCAACATTATTAATTTCATTATAATCAATTTAATCTAAATCATGACACACTATAATCTATACTAATATATAAAGCTGAAGAGTTTGTTTGTTTACTTGAACGCGCTAATCTCAGGAACTACTGGTCCGATTTGAAAAATTCTTTCAGTGTTAGATAGCCCATTTATTGAGGAAGGCTATAGGCTATCATCATATCATCACGCTACGCGGACGAAGTCGCGGGCAGAAGCTAGTTAATAATATATTAATAACTCTCAATACTATTCAGAATAATACCTCATACAAGTACCTACCCATTTAATTGTTATTTTACTCTAAATTTTGCAAATGGATGGCAGAACAGCATGGAGAACTTTAAGCTTAAACAATATCTATTTGATATACGTACTCATGTTTGTAAAAAAATAATATGATTTGATTTGATTCAACAGCAACTCCAACTGTTAGAGCTGATCCGCGGGGGTCGGGCCGAGGAGGCCCTTGCGTTTGCCAGCGCGACGCTCGCCGAGGCTGGAGCTAACGACCCTAACGCCTTGACGGAGCTGGAGCGGTCGCTGGCTCTCCTCGCCTTCCCTGACCCACATGCCTCACCTTTTGCAGATTTATTATTGCCATCACACAGTCAAAAGGTAAGGGTTTATGACTTTTGTAATGTTCATATTATATATATAGGATTGTATTTTTATATAATGTATGTATAATTTGTTTAACTTAATAAATATTATAAGCCTATTGCCAAGTCATCTTCAGTTCGAATCCAAGGTGTGCGTTGCTAAAACGCGAACCAATATAATAAATCTATATCTATACTAATATATAAAGCTGAAGAGTTTGTTTGTTTGCTTGAACGCGCTAATCTCAGGAACTACTGGTCCGATTTGAAGAATTCTTTCAGTTTTAGATAGCCCATTTATTGAGGAAGGATATAGGCTATATATCATCACGCTATGCTGACGAAGTCGCGGGCAGAACCTAGTGAATTAATATGTTCATAAAATGATGAAGGAAACAGATAATTATCTTCTTGGTATGGGTGTGTGAAGCCAGATGGAGTTGCTGTTGCATGTGTGTGTGGACCCCTATATTGAGCTAAATCTAACCTCATTGGGAGGATGATGATCTATCACCTTATTTATAGCATGCTGTCCTCTCTACAGATTGCAAGTGAGCTCAACGCCGCGATACTAAAAATGGAGAATCAAGAGTACACCAACCCAAAGCTATGCAGCCTACTGCGCATGATCCTGTGGTCGCAGAGCGAGCTCGACATGCACAACATCAAGTATCCCAAGATGACTGATCTCGCGAATGCCACTATAGAGAAGCCAAAGTAATGTGTAGATACAAATTGTTATTTATTACTCTTGTGATTACCTCTTTACGCTTATGGTGTCTTTCAATCCATTCAGATTAAAGATAGAGTGCTATCTTACTAGCGATGTACGAAAGCGTTTCTGAGAATCGTCGCGGAAGCGCAAACGTGTCGCCTGTCTGAAAACACGCTACGAATTGAAATCGCTAGTGTGTTAAGCCCTTAGTGTTGTTAATTGTTAATAAAATTAATAGTATAGGATGTTTTTAATTTATTATATGCAGCATGAATAGGTTAAAATTAAACTTGATCAATTCTTTGCTCACAAGTGGCTTGTTAAACTTATTCGATCCTAAATTTGAGACATATAAGATAAACTGAGACTCAGATCAAAACGTTTAATAAGCCATAATCGAAACTGTACCTAAAGAAGTTTTATTTCAATATATTGTTATAATTGTACATATTTGAATTTGGTATAGATCTATAGGTGTAATCGATGTGTTTGGGAGACTGCATTTTAAAAACCAACTTTAATAAAAGCATTGTACTTAGTCAAAGTTTCTGTGAAACATTTATTCAGTCATTTAGTCACTCATTAAATATGCTGTTGTGACCTGGGGAAAAGTAGATTGAAATGGATTAATTGACACAGAATAAGCCAGTCTTTAGTCATAGAATATAAGACATATAACATTATCCAGAAAAAAAAATGTATTGTAGATATTGGACAATTTTAGGCATGGCCGGAGACTGTGATCTGCTGCATCCACTGCTGATGACCTCAATGGAATAAAACAGGACAATCACACTGTAAGACATACACAACTTGATTTTTTAAATGTAAGAATTGGAATAAAACATCTCGTTTTATGGTTCAAGACGAAAATAAAACTACTATTTATGATGCTAGATTAATCGTAAAATTGTATTTTAACTCTAATAGGGTAGACATTGTTATAGTTTTTTTATTATTATTTCATTTGTGTGTATCTGAACAATAGATTATCACAGCACACCATGTTGGTCTACATATAACACAGTCGTTGGTTTTGCCTTTAATAAAATATTGTTAAATAGTATCGCGCAGTTACCTCCACTTTTAACTTTCCTACGTAAAAGTTTTAACACTGGAATTATTAACATCAATTTAAAAAAATCTCTGTAATGTAAGTATTTTATATGTAATATTTAGAAATAAAAATATTAATTATTAAGAAATATTAAGTTATTTTATTTCATGGGATAAAACAGCTGACTTAATTGAGTTAATTTGCTCACAATTATTTAATCAATAAAGTAATATTATTGTTTCTTGTGTTGCAGTTATAAACACACAGTTAAAAACAAATACATAATTATTATTACAAGTCTATCATATTTTTTATCATTTAATAGTTGAAAGCAACCAAGACAATAAAATGAAGGAAGCACATTTGAATATGTATTGACATTGCGGAAGTGACGAAATTATATTTACTTCTGTAAGTAGATCTTTAGATCTTTTCCTGAAGACCTCTGGGAAGAAACGCCGAAGTAGACTGAGAATCATGATGTCGTTTTAAATTCACACAATTAGCGCCACTTGCACCAACTTCTTAAATGTGTTTAAATTGTATTGAAACACAAAATTTCTATGAAAAATCATGTTTGACTACAATTATGAAGTTGGTGCAAGTGGCCCTAAGAGTTGTTACAATAATGATTAATCCGTAAGTTAAAGGTAGCAGCAGATGAATGATAGTACTGTTGTGTTCAGGGCTAGTTAACAAAAAAGAAAGATTTCAAGCTACAAAACGAAAAAAAATAAGTTAACTGAAGTACAAAAAAAACTTGAAATAAGCATAAACATCAAATTGCCTACATGAAAATGGTATGTACTGAAAACACATACTTTATATGTCACTGACTTTAAATAATTATGATTATATAGTTTCAATCAGTCTACATTTCATAACCCTGAAAAAATTCAGGATGATTTTTATGCAAATACATTTGTGATTGATTCATATCTTCGAGCTTAGAAAAAAAGTCTTTATTCCTATTTCGCAGGCGAAATATGTAAGGAATGCGAGACATAACCGCAGGTGTTAGCTTCTGATAAATTGGCTTCATGCTATACACCAATGCATTATGCAAATGTCACCAACCCAGTACATAGTCTAATGCTTTGGATATCAGGCCGCTCGATCGTTGTGGCACGGGCGCATTCGCAATAGGCGTAGGGCAGAGGGAACGGACGCCTGTTTGTCTGCAGAAGATAAAAAAAAACTATGTTACTGTAAAAATGTTAAAAAGTTGTAAAAAAACTATGTTACTGAGATGGATAAGGTAACTTTTATTTGTAAAAAAAATTTACAAGCAGATAAAGCTGAAAAACACTACTGTGTTGTGAGCCTCAGATCATATTGGTTTCATACATTTAGTATGTGTAGAAACAGATTCATAGCAACTAATACATATAATTGTTATGATTCTGATATGCCACGACACAATAGTGTTTCTACCTTTAGTCTCGCTGCCACCCTGCTGAATGGCTGCTAATCTTATTGAAACAATAGTATTTGTCTTCACTAACAAATAGTCCAACCTGAATGCTGTCGCATTTGCATTCTGTACATTTTTAATGCGCCCAAACTCCATAGACCTGGCGTATAGGTACAAATCCTAAAGGTGTATCCAGACATGGCAGTTATAGCCTACCTTTGGTGCGTCACTCTAGTGCAATCTCTATGCAGCGCGCGGACGGCGCAAGGGCTGCGTATGAACATGAAATGCGCGCGCGAAGTTTGCAAGCAGTTCGCGAGTGGCGCATTCGCCAGGTCTGGACACCTTAAGGTTTCGAAATTTTTTGTGAAACAAAAAAAAAATATAATCAAAACATTTACCTATCAGGTGAAGTGATACCAGGAGTATTGACGCTGATTCGCGGAGGTTCCTTGCACTCTACTACGCCGACCATCACGCCAGGCAACACTTGACGACCACTGAGTGACATCGCGCGCTCCTTCTCAGCTCGAGTAGCATACCTCACATGGGCCCAGTTACCCTGAGTTGGGTATTGTTTGTCTGTACACAGAGAAATTTAATTTAAATAGCCCAGTGTTAGGATTGGGGCAAAGTAATATGATCTGTAAGTTGAGCTGTGCTTGTATGTCTATGGATGGGTGATCATTAGATTATGATGTTACAACCCATCTGTGCCTCTGAGAGCACATTATCACTGTTAATAAGAAGCCTCAGTGCCAGAAACTCTGGCAATAAAATTATCTTATACATTATTAGTATTGCCCAGAAAGTGGATTGCATTATGCAGAGGACTTTTGGCAGTAACTTTGTGTTAAATAGTTCAGGTTAAATGTTAAACAAACATACTCATAGTTCAAAAAGGCAAAATGATGGAAAGGAAATGAAATAAAGTAAATCTCACCTAAAATAGCACCACAATTGCTGAATCTCGCCAAAACTGTATTAGCAGCATTTGGTGGGAAACCAAAAACTGTTACCCAGTACTCATCATGTTCTTGACAGCCATCTTGCCATGGTGTCACCATTGAGTGATTATTTACTGAAGCATTCATATTGCCATACCCATTCTGTGCCATTGAATTATTATTACCATAAAGACTATCATTGAATAGAGATTTATTTATAGAAGGTTCATTGCTTTTTATTGTATCAAAGAGATCCTCTATGGGCGGCCCATTAGGTTTACTTGTATAGGACATGTTTGATGTGTTCTGCATGCTTTGGTACATGTTTGGAGTTGAAGGCATGTTTGGGTACATGTTTTGATGATTGTAGAGGGCCTGCTGATGCATAGACAGGTTCTGACGGTATGCTTTTTGGTCAGGTGTGGATGTTTGGCTGGGACTGGTTGGAGAACCTGTAGGGCAATATATATTGTTATCATTTATTGATTTTAAAGATAACAGAAATCAGAATTGTTAAAACTGCCTATTTGTCTTGCAAGCATAGCTATTGGATATGACATTTCAGCTGCAATATGTATTTTATGCATTTATATAGAGGGCATAAACTATTCTTGATTTCAATAAACTGTAACTCAGTGAACAAAGTGTAATATTTCTATCTTGAGTCATTCGTTTATGTAAGGGTATATTACTAGCAGGTACTTACCGAATGCAAGACTTCGGCCCTTCGTAGGAGACAGGCTGTTAGTACGGGGAGTCGTAGGAGGATTTATTTCACCTAAAAGGAAAGGCGGCAAGTAAGCCACATTAGGGCTATTTGAGGGTGAGTGTGTTGGACTACCCAGGGTCATTGGCTCCATTTTATACTCTTCTTAAACTGATTATTTAATTTTTACTGAAATCTGAAACAAGTGGTTAGTAATTTAATTCTAATCAATTTTTTAACGGCTGACACGCTTCCTGCTTGACACTCAGTAAAAACAAAATTGATAATTGTAGACGACAGTTGACGTTTAGTAACAAACACAAACACATAGATTAATATGTATATTTGGGTATAGATGGGTATGTCAAATGAAAAAATTATGCCTAAGAAAGTGGCACCACCTGGTGCACATAGTTGAAATTCTGAATAGCTAGATATAATTATAGACAGGTACGTATATATATATTGGGTTACGATAGATAGAACTCGACGTCAATCACAAGAGCACAGCTATAGCGGAGGATACTTCAACTCAACACCAATAGCGATGAAACAACTTTCAAAGCAATTACAGGTATAAAATAATACTCAGTAACGCAAAAAGTTATATGAATCAAAAAATTCCTGTGCGCATCAAAACGGCAGACATCTTTTATTGTCATTTTTTAATTTTTTTAAATGTGTTCATGAAAGTTGCCGTCATTAAATAAATTTTATTAACTTGCTATTATAAGCCAAATTAATTACTTTTACTGACGTTTTATTAGCAAAATAATGTAATTGTATGCTTCTGTGATTACATTTTATTTTAAAATGATGTTATAATAAAATGAAAAAATATATTCTTCAAGAACTTAAAATTCTTTTTAGTAATAGCAACATTGTCGAGGATTTTAATTAAATGCTTCAACTATCAGCACTAGATGGCGCGAGACGAAAACAGTTCCAGCAATTATGTTCTAAGAGAATGCACCATGCACAAACAGCCGAAAACACAGGTAAAAAAACGCCAAAGATGTAAAGTTGCGTGGATGGAAAGTCTGATCGATATTATTTAAAATTCACAGGTTTTTTTTGACTCCTTGCCTGAGATATATATCACAGTGGTCACGAACGAACCTACTGATTTTTCGGTATTTCTTTCAATTTGCAACATATTTCTCGTACCATGTGACATTACAATTCTATAAAATATTTTCTGTTTACCATTAGAATAGGTACCAATTACCATGGTAGAGATAGATTTTGAAGATGAAGATGTTACATGCACAACGTAGTCAATAATCGATCGACAAAAAGAAAAATTCTATCTCTACGTAGTCTGTGCAAAAATTGGTAATTAATTGGCAACACTGATAGGAGTTTGTCAAAATAAATCAGTCAAACAAACGAACATGGATTCTCTGGCTGCAAAGCCCGAGAAATTCAATGCGTTTACAAGCAATGTGTACGATAAAACAATAACAAATACTCCTAGAGACATGTCAGTTCATAGCAGTAATATTGTTCATAAATTATTCAATAGAGAGGTAAGTGAAAACTATAATAACGTAAAGTTCAAAAGCTTGATCCTGTGCTTTATTTTTTTTTCTCTTCTGTGTTTCTAGTAAAGACGCGCAGAGCATTGTACTCTACACAAACCATAAGGTAAAATATCATCAGATGTAATTACATCTGATGATATTTTACGCTTACATCTTTTTATGTTATTTGCTTATAAATCAGACACTCAGCTGTGGGCGAGTAGGATAAGGTATTTGATTTCCGAAAGATAAAAGAAAAATTCCTCTATGAAGATAATAATCATAAATGAGACACTTGAATGATTAATGCTGATTGTTAGGGTATACATACAAATCTTATTATGACCAATTTTTTTGTAAATTCATCAATTTCTCTCATTAGGGACCATTTGCTCCTAATGTTCATCAGCAGAACAGGTCACACAATAAGTATTGCTTAAGCAAAGTGTCCCTTAGAAACAAATTTATCTATAACTAGCTTTTGCCCACGACTTCGTCCGCATAGCGTGATGATATATAGCCCGTAGCCTTCCTCAATAAATGGGCTATCTAACACTGACAGAATTTTTAAAATCGGACCAGTAGGTCCTGAGATTAGCGCGTTCAAGGAAACAAACAAACAAACTCTTCAGCTTTATATATTAGTATACTTATGGGCAATTCTAGAATGCCATTGAACTCCTGGCCTTAATGTCATTTTTGATAAATGATAAACGAAGGCTTTTACATTGCATTGGAACAATACAGCTTACATACATATGGCCTAATCAGTATAAAAAACTTTCTTACCTCCCTGGCCTGCCTCATTGGTCTCTTGATCTCAAGCAAAGCTGCTGACTGTGAGATCCTGGGTTGTATTTCCAGGTTCTCACAGTCAGCAGGTTTTTATCAGTCATAGCTTTGCGGTTTGGATTTGTGCCCAGTTTATGGCAATAGACCTAGCCTGTTTTGTTTGGGACCTGTGGCAAAATGTGGGTGTATATTAGTACACCGCAGCTTAACCTTTGAAGGCATATAGTTGGTATCTATGTTTATTTAGCCTCTGGCTTTAGATATATGAAGACTCTAAAGGATTTTATATCTTTGATCATTTATGATGTTTGAAATTTAAATAAATATATTTATTTATACATATTACACCAATAAAAAGACAAATGGATAGGATACAACAGTTTTACAAATATACAATGGGTGGCCTTATCAGAGACTGCAATTTCTTCCAGGCAACCTTAAATGGTATCTATATTTCAAATTTACATGAATCTACCTGTGGCAATATTTAATACAATTGGTTATATTAACATCATGATAACTATGTTTTTACTGTAAGCAAAAGTAAACATTTCCTAATAAATAAATACTTCTTGTGTAACTAAGACAACCTATAAATGTATTTTTAGTTGCTAGCTAGATAAATTATATCATTTGCTGATAAAGGAATATTAAATCTTTGAATTGGTTTAGCCACTGAACTAAATTTTATGTTTGCCATACTGTCAAAATAAGTTGAGATAACTAATTTCATTAACGGCCCCCATTGACCTCAATTTTCTATAAAAACACAAGTTGCTATTTCATTTCCACTTGCTTTACAACTTCACATAATTATACAAGTTATTAATGTAGGTGTCAATTTTGGTTATGACTCTTTTAATCTATTTAATATATACAGCAATAGATAACAGATTTAGACCCTCTTTTTGTGATTTTTTTGCATTTTTCATGCTAAGATTCTAAACTTATTTTAGTACGACATAGAACTAACCGTAAGGTAAGTCGTGTCGGTTGAGAGGCAAAGTAACTTGCTTGTCAATAGATGTTACTGACGTCACCTTTAAGACGTAAGTTCAGAATGTGAAGGCAAATTTCGACATGGCAGGTAGGACTCGCGGTGGCTTAGTGGTCATAGCGTCTGGTGTATCAAACCAGAAGACGCAGGTTCGAATCCTGCCTGCGAGTCGATTTTTTCCTTCACTAAAATAAGTTTAGAATCTTAGCATGAAAAATGCAAAAAAATCACAAAAAGATAGTTAGTAGGTATGGTAGCATCGTACGACATAGAACTAACCGTAAGGTAAGTCGTGTCGGTTGAGAGGCAAAGTAACTTGCTTGTCAATAGATGTTACTGACGTCACCTTTAAGACGTAAGTTCAGAATGTGAAGGCAAATTTCGACATGGCAGGTAGGACTCGCGGTGGCTTAGTGGTCATAGCGTCTGGTGTATCAAACCAGAAGACGCAGGTTCGAATCCTGCCTGCGAGTCGAATTTTTCCTTCACTAAAATAAGATTTAGACCCACTTGCACCAACTTTTTGAATATGTTTAAATTGAATTTAAACACAATTTTTCATAGAAATTTCGTGTTTAAATACAATTTAAACACATTTAAGAAGTTGGTGCAAGTGGGCCTTAATGAAAGTAATAAGGCAACTTTATAGTATACAATTTCCAAATCAATTTTAAAAGACATCTGTTAATTTTCTTAATTATTATGCTGCCCTAGTCCACTTGTTTGCACTCAGTTTTCTGGTTTAATATAATTAGATTTTAGCTAGTATACCAAGTGTTGATAGCAATTAATGTAAAATCTTTTTTCAGATATATGGTTGCACATCCAGAAAAAACAATGACAGGGGCCGGAAAGTATTTGAGCGGATTCCTCCACGGCTGCGCTTCTGCCTCATGGACATAGTTCCTGTGTCCTACCTGCAGGAGCATGTGTTTATGGGCTTCTCTCAGTGCGGGCAGTTCTTGCTCAGCTTTACATACAGCTGCAACACACAAGTCTACTTCAGAGAGAGTTCTAAGTTCATGTGAGTCTTTCTTCATCATCATTATCATCATATCAGCCAAAAAACTACCAGTACTGGACAACGGCCTCCCCCAAATACTTCAACAAGCTCTGGTTATATACTGTGGTTGCGAATGTCTAGTTTAAATACATAGGGTCCTAACTACTAGAGTCTAGTAGTTAGGACCCTATGTATTTATATTAATGTATCTTGTAAAACTACATATTATATGAAAGAAAAATACCACTCACTGAGTGAGTTTTGTGTAGTAGGTTTTTTTATAGTGTCTGCTATACTGGTATATATTGGAATTGGAGGAATTCCTATTTGATTTGGAAAAGCATGATATATGCAAGTAACACGCAGGGGGAAATATACCTATGGTTATGTTATAACTTCTGAGCAATTGCGAATGTCTTGCCAAGACTAGAAGGTGCCAAATGATTTCGATAATATGAAGCCATTCCCTTGACTGGCTGACTAGTGATTGTCCTCCTTTGCCCTAACCCTTTGTATACAGGCATGATGGTACATAAATTATATTTGATTCAGACAGTAGAATTCCATATTTTGGAACCTTGCATTATTAAGGTTTACTATTGCTTCCTAGTACATGCACATTGGCCTTCAAAGCAACACTCAAACAACTCATTATACACAAAAAATAGAAAATTGTTATTTGAAGCCAAATAATATATTATGTGAAAAATAATTGATGATTAACAAATCAATACCTACTAATATTATTATGTATTTATGCGAAAGTAACTCTTTTTGTTAAACCATTAATTACCTAAGAAGATAGATGGCATCCTGAGAAAAGGCATAGACAAATTTTTGTCTCAAAATGCCTCCAGGATGCAAGTGAAATTGCGAGCAACTAACTAGTTAGTTAATTTTATTAATGGGAGCAACCTTGAAACTACTTAAGGCACAAGTTTGTATTTAGGACGAATAACGGTAATGAAATGTAGCAATTACTTATTCAATATTTAGATTAGGACAGATAAGTACTTTTAACTATCGGTTGTACTGATAAAATCTATCTATACCTTTGACTATCTATCTATAAGGACCCGCCTCTCATGATCATTCCCCTCTGTCAAGGTAGTGGATTAAAAAATCTAACGCGTTTATTAAAACTGTTTCCGAAATCGATTTTTTCATTAACAGAATCGTTTCCGCTCAGTAAGGTCATCATAAATGCTCCGTGTAAATACCGATATACGTGCAGTTAATGTATGCAAAAAAATATCTAATATCTTATTTAGATAAAGATGGAGTTATTTTCCGTATGTAAGTATTAAAGTTAATTTATTTCTATTTAAATCACATAATACAATTTATTAATAAAGATCGAGGACGTTACCGATTCAATAATCGAGTATAAAATAATCGTTTAGTTCAAGCATGCACTCCCCACGAGACTACCCGCACTCCCCACGAGACTATCCGCACTCCCCACGAGACTAGCAAATTTTTTTTACTAACAATATCAGCCTTCTGCTAATACACGTAAGATTTAAATTTGAAATATCCATCAAAATGTCATTTTTTGATTTCAATTATATATCATCCAATAGGATGTCACCATTTCTGATTTCCAATTATAGGTCTTAATGCAGAATTACCGTTTTTTGGCAATTATAGGCCTTATATATATTATGACATAATGTATAAAACTCGAATTTTAAAAAGTGTAGCGAGACTATGTCCCTCTTTTGTTTTGTCATTTTAATTAATGATGTGATAGTGTTTGTTTACGATTTCGAATCGATATCGATATTATTTTCGTGTTCAATGTAAGACCAAATTATAATAATTGCTAAAGATCACTAAAGATGAATATCATGAATTTATGATATCACTATATTTTAATAAAATAACATTTTTGGAAATGGGGTAACTAAGATTATTGATTATTTTTGATATCCAGTATTAGATATTTTATTTGTTACTTTTTCAGATCTACAAAAGACCTTCATTTAAAATGATATAGGTGTGATTGATAAATAATAGCTTAAGCCGTTGCGGATAAATTTGTTGACAAAAGAATTTATAAATTAACATATTTAAATCGTATTTCAAAAATCATTGAAAATGATTTCTAAGATACGGTATGGTTAGAAGGTCTGGGGTTTCTTTTACCGCTTAGGTGGAAAACCAGCACATGTCCCGCCTGATGGTAAGTGTATATATAGTGTTAATGTACCCTATTATATGAACGCTTGCAACACCTGGGGTATCACTCGCCCGTTGCCGAACCTGTAAAAATCTTTTCACACCCGGTAGACAACCCACAACACCGGTATCCCCACTGCCAACATAACGCTTCCTCGCGGAGCTCTGGCGATCTTGCTCACCGTTAGGAACACAACATAGTACAGTCACAGATAATAGAATACTAGTAGTACAGTGCTATGTTATTTGGCTACTATTTTCTGCAAAGTGTAGGTGTTTCCCCAGTTGGGCAGCTCCAATTGTAAGTGAGTTATTCAATTCCACTATGCCCTGCCTCTCGGGGTGTTTCTTCAAACACATTATTTTCTTTTTTCGATATCCGGCTCAAAGAAATAACGAGAGTACGGAACACGACATACCATCACGTCTTTATTCCCCGAAGGGTTAGACAGATGCGTACTTAGGGGGCGAGCCTATTGCCATTAATCGGGCATCAACCCTTAATTTTATAGAAAAACTCCAATAACACATTGCTCGACCGGGGAATCGAACCCAGGACCTCTGGCGTAGCGCTTCTGTTCATATTAACGCGCGACATAATGAACAAAATTGTATTTACTCCTACTTATATCTCGTGGGAAACAAAATGCTCTGTCTAGTGTTATTCCTAATATATCAGCCTGGCAAGAAAAAATCAAAATGAAAGAATCAAACTAATAAAATTATAAAGAGATATAAATAATATTATAAAGAGGAAAGATTTGTATGTAACAAATAAACTCAAAAACTACTAGGCCGATTCAAGATTAACATAGGCTATAGAATAAGTATTTCGAAAAGTTTGCGTTTTCTCTGACCCGTGTGTTTATTTTCCAATTACATAGTATGTTACACCTATTTATCTATACCTAAACAGTTCCTTTGTTTTGTATTTCATTAGCATGCAATGAGAGCATTGCATTGAAAATAATTATGACGCAAGATATTAAAAAGGTGTGTATGGATGATTTTAATTTTGCAAATAAATAATTACATATAAAAATAATTTGTAATGTTGTTACGTTTTTCTCCATTCTTCCTAAAATAATCTATCGATATAAAATATCGACATAGTAGCTTCCTAATTATTTTTATTGTATTATACGTTCATATTGTCGTCAATTCTTGTATGTTGACGTATTTGACCTCTATGTGTGCGTAAATTGTGTTAGTGGTGAAGAATTTAATATGTGTGAGTTCGTGGCGATACAAAATGATTTTGAGTATGTGTGCAGCAATGTCTATGTAGTGTTTCCTCCCCCCGCACCAAAAGTGACAGACTCTTTTGTTCATAGAATTAAGCGCGTCACTTGTCCAGGGATAGATAGTCAAAGATCTATACTTAATTAATATATAAAGCTGAAGAGTTTGTTTGTTTGTTTGCTTGAACGCGCTAATCTCAGGAACTACTGGTCCGATTTGAAAAAATCTTTCAGTGTTAGATAGCCCATTTATTAAGGAAGGCTATAGGCTATATATCATCACGCTACGCGGACGAAGTCGCGGGCAGAAGCTAGTGACAAAATAAAACCACACAAATTTAAAGTTTTCAAAGACATAAGCACAAAAAAGTTTTTTCTCGTGACATAAGGCCTCATAGTCGATGCGGGGCCCCTAGGCACTTGCCTACACTGCTTATTAGATAGTCTCATCCAGAGCATATAGTGTTTCAACCTAGAAAGCATCTTATTTATAATTCATTTAAGAGTGGCCTGTTTAGCATCATTAATGCCATAATTTTCAGATTGAAAGAGAGGGATGCCGCTCTACAGATTAAATAGCGCCATCCTTTCTCACAAACTAAAAATCATGGCGATTACGCATCGTAAAACAACCCCTATTCGGTGAAGGTGACGATCTTTCACTGAGTCAGTAAAAGATCGTCATCAGTTCAGTTCAAATGACATATTTCGTGAGTAAAAGCACATATAAGGTTGTTAATTCCTTGCAGCCTCCACTTCCTCTCGTGGGTGCCTGGTCGAATAATTCGCCCAGTGCACAGTGTGCCCCTGTTCGGTGACGACTGCGTAGATATTAAAGTCACCATATCTATGGCGCAGTGGAAACACAACCCTGGCGTGCTAGTCGTCTATGGTATTGCGTGAGTATCTATTTAAATGGCTACATCAGATTATAAACTGGCCCCATTTTAAATTGCTGTAGAGAATTTGTAGAAATGATTACTACTTTAGTTTCCACATCGATCTTGAATTCAATGCTATTGTAAAAGGTACATATTTACAAACATTACGCAAGTGATAATTTATACTTCGTTCGCAGAGATTCCTGTTCTGAACGGTCCTACCTCAGTGTAATTGGTGTACCTCGATTAGGGTGTAAGAAATGCGCTACTTTCTCTAGAGATGAAGGTACCATTCTTTTTTCTTTCTCTTACAAAATACGCTCTCTATTCCAAAATATTTACACAGTTACTTTTTCAGATGATCTTAATTGGGGGAAAAGGTGTCTCGAACACAACTTCGCTATACACACAAAGTTTTTCTGCACGTCTGACTCTAGTATGTACGAACCAGTGGTGCAGCTAGCCTACTCAAATCAAATCATAATATACACTGATTTTATCCACATACTAGAAATAGACTTCGTGAAACCCGATCAAGAGCGAAACGATAGAGAAACAGAGGACAGCAAGTATATTTTAGATAGGGAGGAAGTTAATTCAATAGATACAAACCCTAGTACGCCGGCGTCGGACGTCTCGGCACCTTTTCAATCCCCCAAATATCAGAACAACGTTGTCCAGAACATTTTAGCGGACTTCTCAGACTTAGAAATGGAGCCGTTCCAAATGTCTAAGCCGGTCCGCATACCTGATGTTATGGGACAAGAATTGTGCATTCAAGCCTCCTCTATATCTCATAATTTAGTCGAAGAATGGGAGGGACCGTCACCTTCCATCAGAACTCTAATAAGCCCTCCGCTACGGTCTCCAAGGCGACGGCCAGCTGAAAGCATGTCGCGATTCAATGAAACACACAGAATAATAGCTGAGAAAGCTTATGAATTTGTAGAAGAAGCAGAAATGAAATGCGAGAAGCTCAGT
Source organism: Acronicta leporina (assembly GCA_947256265.1). Taxonomy (NCBI): domain Eukaryota; kingdom Metazoa; phylum Arthropoda; class Insecta; order Lepidoptera; family Noctuidae; genus Acronicta; species Acronicta leporina. Next base: position 2,120,658 of record OX366517.1, on the reverse strand, counting down.
ATGTTTAGGAAACGAAGGTTGGCGGACAAGAAGTACGAATTTTCTGAGGACAACAACGAAAATATAGTCCCATTCCGGGTGCTAAGGAGTAACAGGAAATACTTTATTGGATCGACGAGTAAAAGTCAGATGAAGCGTGCCAAGTCTCCTACAGTTGAGAGTGTCGTGTTGAGAGCCCACAATCAGATCAGCAGACCGCCTTCTCCAACTACTAGTTCAGATCTGAAGAATCCTGGGCTTTCGACACTGGAATCTGACCACAACAGCGAGTCGGAGTACAGGGTTATGGAGATGTTGGATGACGGGTCCCTCAAAACAGTGGCTGTGCATGACAATACTTCGAAGACCCTCTCGGACTGCCCCGTCAACGCTCAAGACCCGTATTTGGTACACTCTGAGAATTCAAAATGTAGCAAATTCTTCACAAGATACTTTGTGGAGAGTGACGACGAGATTACGTCAATAATTACGGATTCTGAGGGTGAGTTTTATTTTTTATTAAATTAAATTTAGTACCTGTAAGTATATATTTATTTAATTCTAAAACTTGATTCTGTTATATTTTCCGACCTGTGCTAGTCTAGTACAGAAATATTTAGATTGTTAATTTACTTCAATGGTTATTTATACCAAATCAATGTTTTCAGTGAACCGAGATAACTCGACTTCTAGTTGGCTTATCATTATAATACATGCACTAGATTTTAAGTTAGACCTCCAGCAATACAACTGTGAAACTGCATTCTATTTCATGATGTAGTTTTTGCGTGATGCGCGTGCAAACATACAGACAGACAAAAATTCTAAAATTTGTTGTTATGGTTTCTGTTGCTCTAATAAAGCCCCCTTTATTAGTTTTTCTTCAATAACTTTATTGTACCGACATCTGCCTGTTACAATTTTATTATATGTAAAGATGATTCAGGCTATTAATCTGCTGATGGTTTCAGGCATTCCTATCATGATACTAATCTATTCAAAAATCAAGTTTAAGGAACTTTTGTGCTCATGTGAGCTTTCATACTTCTAGACCCACTTGCACTAACTTCTTAAGTATGTTTAAATTGTATTTAAATATAATTTTTCATAGTAAATTTGTGTTTAAATACAATTTAAACATATTTAAGAAGGAAGTTGGTGCAAGTGGCCCCTAGACTCAAAGATTTAATGTGTGCATTGTCGCATTTAGCCACACTGTAACATGGCCTATGGTTGTTATTGGAAGTTCAAACTTCTGTACTTGGCAATCTTCACACAGATTTGACTTTGTAAAGTCCCTTTATAATATTTTCGTTTCGTTATAATACTTTCCTTCATTAAAAGCATCAATTATTTACTGCTCAACTTTGTATACTTTCTGTTTTATTTTCGGACATAGTTATCTATGTACATAGCCGCGTTGATATAATAATTATGATAATGATTGTCGAGTTTAATCTAGCGTGAATTGTTTAACAGCTGATATGTTTTAGTTTTGAAAAACATGTTCTTACGAAGCACTATCAGTCATTAACCTTTTAATAAAACCAAAGTTTCGTTAGTATCCTTTGGAGCCTATGTAGTTTCTTGCCGGATTCTCTATAGGATCAACCTTTTGGAACGATGGAACTAGAGATATGGGGTCAGTAGTTGCTTGCGGTTTCATTTCACTCGCAACTTAAAGGTCTTTTTGAGACAAAAGGTAGCCTATGTCCTTCTTCAATGTCTAATCTAGTTCTATTCCAAAATTGATCTAGCGCTTTATGCGTGAAAAGGTAACAGATAGCGTCGGTAGCCTAATAGCGAGGGCGTCGGATTTGCTGTGTTGCCGGTTCTAAATACACCTATTGCACTACCGACGTGAACCCACTCGTAACACAAGCATTTAGCTTAGCACGAGGAGTTAATAATACTAGTAATGTTTGACCCTCATTGCTAGTAAGCCTTGTATGGTCAAGGTGCATTTCGCTAGGCCCAATATTAATTCACACACCCTCGCTACGGCCTCGAAGCTTCTTACGCCTTACGCCGCCTCTAGATATTCAGTACTACTTGCTGAACTGTGTACTGTGCGACAAAGATTGTTGGCACGATAAAATAAAGACTCCCGATTTCGTACAAGTACAGTCACGAGCATAAATATGTATACACTTACTAAAATTCGAAAGCAATTATGATGATTGCAAACTTCGAGATAATACCACTATAATTAAAACATTGGTATGAAAATACTGTATTTGTAACACCATAACATTTTAATTGCTACTTTAACAGAAAATCGCTTTTGAAATTTGCCAAGTGTATACATATCTGTGCTCGTGACTGTACATACCTTGTAAAAATCTAACTACAGAGAAACTGTACTAAGTAGAGTGTCCTCAAAGAGTTGTTTGGTATGAGGTGCAGACGATTGCATCTCGGGGTACCACGTGGCGCTGCCGCTGTGCGCGGCGGGCGCGGGCCACGCGGCGCTGCAGGGCGTGGGCGCGGCCGCGTGGGAGCGCCTGTGCGCCGCGTCGCCGCCCCTGCCGCCGCTCACGCTGCGCGCGCACCAGCGCTCGCTCGACACCGAACTGCTCTGCAATGAAGTGTGCGGCAGACTGTGCAACGTCAACCGCAAGAAGTTCATATACTGCTTCGATTGGGGTTGCCACGTTATTGATGTGTGCCAGTCCAGTGGCTGCTTGTCTGGGGTGAGTATAGATATTAGATGATATGGTACTATATAATAGAGATTTTATGGTGTACAATAAAGATTATTCTATTCTATTCTTTATTAGATAGTCATAGTGGTAGAATGCAGACATTTGGCACACTATTAATTTATAACCTGAAATCTGTTGATTATTCAGCGTGATCAAGTAACAAAATCTAAACTGTCCCATTCAAATAATATTACAATTGATAAGACAAATAGTATAGAAGTTACTCATAATATTCAACAAATGCTATTTTCCATCAGCTGTGCGCTATGTGGATGTGGGCGAGCGAGGACACGGGCGCGGCGCCGGAGTGCGAGGCCTGCAAGGACGTCAGCGCCGGCTGCCTCGCTCACCGACAGCAGTACGCCGCTGAGGTACAATACAATACTGCCTATACCTCCATTATAAACTTATATGCCTGACGTGGGACAGCCATGCTTCGGCACGAATGGACCGGCTCGACCGGAGTGATAACAGGGCCTCACAGAAAACCGGCGTGAAACAACGCTTGCGTTGTATTTCGCCGAGTGAATTAGGTTACCCTTTTAAAAGGCGGGCAACGCACTCGTGACTCCTCTGGTGTTGCGGGTGTCCATGGGCGGCGGTTATCGCTTACCATCAGGTGCTCCGTCTGCTCGTTTGCTCCACTATCCCATAAAAAAAAATTGTAAAGGAAAACATGGCAGGCGGGATTCGCGGTGGCTTAGAGGTCATAGCGTACCTAATACATGGTGTACCTAACCAGAAGCCGCGGGTTCGAATCCTGCCTGCGAGTCGATTTTTTCCTTTATACCTAATCAGCATGAAAAATGCAAAAAAAAACAAAAAGATTTTTTTATTCATTATTATTTTATACTAGCTGTTCCATACGATTTAATACGCGAGAAACATTTCTGCTGCGCCCCCGTAGGTCGTCGCTTGATGTTATATAGCCTATAACCTTCCTCAATAAATAGACTATTTAACGCAAAGATTTTTGCAATAGGGTATTTTACACCATGTAAAAATAAATATGAAAATGCATTTTTATGATAGATTTTGAAAAAAGTAAACGAGAAACGTTAGTATTTATTAATAAAAATGCAATGTAAATTTTATAATTCAATTTCAAAAATCGTCTTTTTTAATCTGTTTTAAAACGCCATCCGCCATATTGGTTATCGACGTGACGTCACTCATTCGATCGATGACGACGTTTGTCGTCTCAGAGTAACAATTCAAGAATCATTGTTTGTCGTGCTGTGTTAGTTTGATTAAAATCGCATCATGGAAGACGTTTTGTGAAAGCAGAAAGTACAAATCTACCAATGATCAATACGTTGATGGTGGCAAATTTTTTTGCATCCAATCCCGATTTCTGTTCTGCCGAGTTGAGAAATATTAAAACAGTAATGTAAGTACCTACCTAACTATCGTATCAAGTTTTGTCTAACAATAAGACCCAGTTTCACCAATTTCTATGTAACAAGGCAATAACTAATCAGCATTTAAAATTAACAAAGCTGTTAAGGCTGATCGTTCACCTGAGCCCGCCAAAAATTGTGAAAAACCAATTGAAATTTAATTGGTTTTTCGCAATTTGTAGGTCTATAACACATTCTAGATTCCTAGCTGTAGTAATTGCGGCATTAGCTATACAATATTCACAACTGAGCATTAAAAACTTTGCTTAATAAACGTTATAGAAGCTAAAATTAGGTACAATCGTTAATTTTGGCCAAAAATGACGATTGTACCTAATTTTAGCTACAATATCGATTTACAAGCAAAGTTTTTAATGCTCAGTTGTGAGTATTGTACTTATAGCTAATGCCGCAATTACTACAGCTAGGAATCTAGAATGTGTTATAGACCTACAAATTGCGAAAAACCAATTGAAATTTGAATTTGGCGGGCTCAGGTGAACGATCCGCCTTAAAATAGGATATGTCCCATGACGAAAATGTCGAAAATGTGCGTTACTAAATCAAGCATTTATTGAATGATACACAAAGCAATTGAATCCACAATTTTTGTGGAGTTTTTAAACTTGTATTATTGCATTCAGGCACAAGACACCAATGATAAACATTATAACTCATTATTTTCACAAATCGTGTTACTTGGTCTGGCAGTAGTGACGTCACGAGCCGAAGTAGCATGGCGGCTAGCGTTTTCGTGCGTGTATTCAAAATCATAAATTAAAAATCGTTTTTATGGCATTTTTTGGTTGTATAAAATTGAAATAAAAATTCTACTGGTTCATTACGATCTAAGGATTAATTTAAAACAGTTTTCAAAAAAAGATGTAATACCCTATTCGTACCAGTACTTCCATTCCAGAGGTTTGTTTGGTTAAAAGCGCTTATCGCTCAGCTCTTACCAAACGAATAAACTCTTCAGCTTTATAATATTACTAGCTTCTGCCCGCGACTTCGTCCGCGTAGCGTGATGATATATAGCCTATAGCCTTCCTAAATAAATGGGCTATCTAACACTAAAATAATTTTTCAAATCGGACCCAGTAGTTCCTGAGATTAGCGCGTTCAAGCAAACAAACAAACAAACTCTTCAGCTTTATATATTAGTATAGATTGTATACGTCGATATTAAAGTCGCCACATACTATATAAAAAACCTTGTCCACACCAGCCAGCAGTGTCTGGGCACTTTGATTACTCTGTGGAAGTACTCTCTCTAAATTCTAACTGGCCGATGCCTGAGGGAACAGTGGCCATAGCACGAACAACTTATATAAGAAGAATAATTTGTATAAGAAGGAGGTTAATTACTGTAGATGAAGCGAAAGTGGTGTGCCAGGATCATAGCAAGTAGAAATCTAGTCTCTGCCTACACTCCAACGGGAGACAGGCGTGAAAATATGTATGTATGGGATTTGTAGCAAAATAAAACTCGATACGTTTACGTTACGAATTCGATAGTTTTCGTGCTTAGGCTATAGAAGAAAGATACATAGAAAAAATAATATGAGGGATTTATAAGAGCAATATATATAATAAGATTAACTGCCTCATTAGCCTAGTGGTCCAGAGCGCGACTGGTACGCTAGAGGTCCTGGGTTCGATTCCCAGGTCGAGCAAAGTGTTATTGGGTTTTTCTATGAAATTCTCAGTAGCAGCTCGGAGTTTGGAATTTGTGCCCGATTAATGGCAATAGGCTCGCCCCCTATTACATGGGACCTAAACATACCGGCGAACTGTGGGTGTACTACATTAGTACGCCTCTGCCGAACCCTTCGGGGAATACAGGCGTGATGGTATGTTATGTTATGTTATAAGAGCAATATAAGCCAATTTATAAAAAAATACTGATCTGGTATTGTTTGTCTTCAGTGCTTATTCGTGTGGGACTTGGTGAGTGGTGTATACAGAACTGAAAGAGTTTCCATGACAGAAGATTCCAGCCAAGAAGGAAGCAGAGGTATTACACTTTATAAATCACATGTTGATTCTTTTTTTGGAACTTATTTTTACAAACTATTGCTCTGTTTTTTTTTTATTCTTGATAGGCTTACGCTTGATCGCCAGTTCACCTGATGTTAAGCGAGACTGCGACCTAAGATGTAGCGCGCTTGCCTAGAAGAAACCGATTCACTCGTGATTTAAAGCCACCCAGATTATATCTATCGGGGAAGACCCACTCGGGAAGCGCATTCCACATTTCCGCGGTACGCATGATAAATGTGGACTTGAAGCGTTTCGTTCGGATTTTCGGAATATCCACCATGAATCGATGCCGGTTTTTTGTGCTCCTGGATGTCCGATAGTAGAAAGGGCTAGGGGGAATAAGGTCGTGGAGATCTGATGCACACTCTCCGAAATGTATCCGATAAAATACAGATAAGCTAGCAACTTTGCGGCGATGTTCCAGACTTTGGAGCTGTATTCTCTGTCTCTGTGTTTTATTCACTTTCAAAAATAATGCATACTATTTCTAACTGAATGGAAGAGCTCAATAAGGGCTTTCGCTCTCTCCGTAAGTCTAGTGGTCCCAATTGCGACTGCTACGCTAGAAGTCCTGGGTTCGATTCCCAGGTCGGGCAGTGTTATTGGGTTTTTCTATTAAATTTTCAATAGCAGTTCGAAGTTTGGAATTTGTGGCCTGTTAATGGCAATATGTTTTCTTAAGTTTAATGTAAATAAAATCCATTTGACATATCAGTTTCAGGAGCTGACCGAGCTCGGGAGCTAGCTAAGAAGCTGGGACCTATCCATGTGCCGCCCGGCAGCGAGAACAGATTGCTAACCACATTGACTGGTGAGTCAGTAAAAGAATTACAGCTTTATTCCAAGATGATGAGGGGTTTGCTCAGATCTATTGTCAAGGCTGTAGTCACTCTGAATATAATTCAGTCATGAAAAGGACCAGTGGCTTGCTCTCAGCCTTGTATCAATAATCGTTTGTTCCTGATATAAACGCTCGGAATTCTATGGGGGGTCCCAGCAATGTATTCACTGGGGCTCGTTTGATCGTGCTCGTTTATGGTAACTACTCCCCTTAGACTGAAAATAAATAAATTTCAAACAGAAATTTAACCATAATCAGTCTTCAAAAATTTTATTCTAGTTTTTCAGTTAGGATGATTGTTTATGACACTCATTGGTGGAGTCTTATTTTTGGCTCAGTTAGATAACAAATTAAATATTTTTGTTACCAGGGCGATCATTAAAAAGACTGACAGATGTGGACAACTGCATCGAAATCACGAAGAACCACCCGGACAGCTCGGAATCAGAGTCGTCATCCGAAGAAGACACTGACTACGACTGATTATATTCAAGAAGTTTCTATAATGCGTTTATATGAACCTCTTAGGAGTGAAATGTGTAAGGTTGGACAAGTATGCAATTTACTAACTTAAAAACGGAGTAGTGAATATATGGAGTGCTAACTCGTGAACTTCTGTGTCGACGTTCAGATATAATATCCAAAAGTGTTTATGCCACGGCCGTTTGTCGCAAATGCGTCAGTATAATAATTTAGTACAGATAGATGGAGGATCCTTTGCCATTAGCAGCATAATATTGTACAGTATTCATTGATAGCCACAGTTCCAATCGTCGTCTTATTACTCCATTTATCATCTCTCTTTGTTTAAATGTCTGTCACAAAATGTGAAGTTGTGAACGAGTGTTTAGAAGTGTTTAATTTATAAAACTGTCTCCTCAGGAGTGTAATAAGACAGGTTCTTATGCCTACAATGTTTAATATTTCCGAAACTTATTTCTTACCTACTGTTTTTAATATGTATGCCTATCTCTCAAACATGTTGATCTTCCTTTTTTGTAGCTATCTCTTTGTATTAAACTTATTGCTAGGAAGTTATTCTAAAAGTAACAATTTAAATACATAGATGGAATCTTGCCTGGTATGGTAGTCACTTATAATAATTTTAAAGGAAAATATCCTTCCATTTTTATATATTTTAGTTTGAAATATACAGCCGCAACTTTTGAAATAAATAGCTCGCAATATTTTATTCATTATATCAGTTACATGTATAGAAATAGTCAATGCAATCAGTTACATGTATAGAAATAGTCATGTTGTATATTTTCTTATTTAATTTTATTTCGAACTTTTTCTATCACCAGTATTCGAAGCTGTTAAATTTCTATTATCGTTATTAAAATTCTAAAGACGTAAAAATTATTAACTACATTGATGAAGGTAAATTAATTATTGTACATAATTAAAAATTTTATGTATGAACGCTTCAATTGTGAATTCTTAGCGTACATTCACTTAAGAGATAAATGTATTAATTATTAGGGTGCATACATATTGTGTACCGTATTTGGCATTTGGGGCAGTATTAAAAATAATGAGGTGGGGTAATACTCACTTGATATCGTTCTTAAAACTTAACCATGATAGCAACAACACTTCGTCATCGCGAATAGTCCATTATATTTTGGCTCCGAGACACTGGGATAGCATTGTTTGCGATTCTATCTACCGATAATCTCTCTTTTAATATTATTTTCAAATAATATCACATTATTTTTTATATATTATTTATTAGACTGGTGAATAAATTAAGTATGATGCCTGTTAACAACTGGTTATGCAAATGAAAAGTTCGCGCCAATATGTATACTCACCCTTATAATAATAACAGAAAGAAATTAAAGAAAAAATGATTATTATAATCAACTGGCCAATTTTTGCCACATGATATTTCTTGTATATAATTGTAGACTTAAATGTGAAAACGTTATGAGGATTTATTTATAATATTGTCTGTAGAGCTATTGAGCCCTGTAATCCTGTGAGATATAATACATCGTAGTTTGTAAATTATCAATGCTAATATGAAGCTATTTTATGGTTTATCCAACACCTAATCTGACTTGTATTTAGCACAAGTTGTAATAGTTTTCAGTTGTCTAATGGACCAAGAGTGTTATTGGTTGAAACAACTGATCAATCGGTATTTATGAATAGAAATTGGATCACTCATCAGAAGTGAAGGCCAAGCTCAATCAATTTATGATACTGCTTGTGTATTTTTGGTTCAAAACTTTTTTACATACAAGTTTTTGAGTTGACAAAGACATAAATATTTTCATAAATAAGAGAGCTAGTCTATAGCTAACAATAAAAAAATATGTGTCTCATTGTCTATGTATTACTTCTGGCTGCATTTATATATGTTTAAAGTTAGTGATTACTGGTATGATATTTATGTGTAAATGTATTCAACGAATGACCAATGAATTCTAGCACATCAGACTTATGTACATCAAAATAAAAGATCATAGTTCAAAATAACCACTCTTCATCATTTTATCATCTAAAGTAATCTTGGTTTAGAAATAACGAATTTCCAAGAGTAAAGAAGTGACCAGTTAAAAAAAAATGTCATATCATTTGTGTTGTGCTGGAATTCTGTCTTACATATGAACCTAGGCTCATAATAAGGTTGTGATTGTTTGAACATAGGTTTGCTAAGAAGTGCCTCTATGACTTCGTGTTTACCCTCCTTCCAGATTGTTCACCAACAATCACTCTTTATTTTATCGCAGTCAAAACATACAGACAATTATACTTTCTTGAAAAATTTAAATATTTTCCTATTAGTGAGGATGTTGTTAATCTCACACAACTAGACTTATATACTATGGAGGGAGGGTGTACATACTACGTAATTATGAAGCATTTGAGGGCAGCAGGTCTAGTACATAGAGCTAGAACGTTTTGTCGAATATAAATTGACCAGTATAGTCGGAACTGAGTGCTTGGTTCACCACTTTATAACAATGGTGATCATTTTACTCATGTTATTAATGTATAGGTAAGAATAAAATTTCAATTCTAGAGAATATTCTACTTGGTACATGAATGACTCAATGTTGAAGAAATAGGTCTTACTTGAAATACATATTGTAAAGTAATGCTGAATGAATTTAGCTAAGCGCCAAGAGCGGAATGCCATATTTGATATGAGCAAAAGGCCAAAAGAACCAACTCTGTCAAGAATAACGTGTAAATGTGTTTTATTTTATTCAAATTATCTCACTAATTGGTGAGCTGTTGTGAGCTCTAGTCTTAAGAATTGACATAAATGTTTGTGTATGACAGCTCCAAGCCTGAGAAAATCTGAAATAAAACTTAGCAATACCTGGTTGTATTAATTGACCACCTTTTAAAACATTCATGATTGTACTTATTATTTGTTTACTGTACATACTAATAAAAGTTTGAGTGATTTCAGGAATTCTGTGAATAATCCAAAACACTGAGTTTTATTCCTTTAAAATGTAGAATTTTTAAATCTACCTGAAAAGAGATAGTAGTCTATCTCTTTTCAGTCCAAAAGACATAAAACACTAGCTTCTGCCCGCGACTTCGTCCCCATGGAATAGTTACTTGGTTTTAGTGTGATGATATAGCCTATAGCCTTCCTCAATAAATGGGCTATCTAACACTGAGAATTTTTCAAATCGGACTAGGTAGTTCCTGAGATTAGCGTGTTCATACAAACAAACTCTTCAGCTTTATATATTAGTATAGATATAGATGTCTGAAGGTTAAATAAATGAATTTAAAATTCTCTTTTTACTTTGTCTCTGTCCTGGTGCTGGTGTATCTATATACACCCAATTTTATAATTTTTATGGGAGGTTATTCATTTAATTTGTACCAGTTAACAAAGGCACGGACATAGCATATTATTTACCACCAATGTGTATTATACTGATGCATGATGTAATAATAACATGAAATAATTAGTGTTTTTTTATTCATGCCTTATTTGATAAAATGTACACTTGTGAAATTTGAAAAATACTATTTTGCATCAACATGGCTGCAGTTTTAACTTGGAAATGATGACAGTTGATAAGAAAAAATATCTATACTACACTATATCACACTGGCTCAATGAATTTATGAATTCTAATTTTATTGTGCCACTTTTCATCACTGTCAGTTAAGTAGTAAATTTGGCTAAATGTAATTATGCATCTATTGTATATTATTGCTAAATATGGCAAAGTGGTGTATAATATTAGACATTACTACATACATGCAAACAGTAATTACAAGTGGTAATAGAAAGCAAAAATGGTAAGCTGTTATTTTGTACACTGCATAAAGTAAAACTGAATTCTGTAAGACCAGTAAAGTCCCATTCTAAAATTAAAACTTACACAATATACATATAGCAATACTTGCACTACAGTCTCCTTATTACCAAATTTAAATTAATTGTAAAATACAGTTACAATATTAAACATAATGATTTAATGTCCAAGATCACAAACTGTATACATCATCACTCTCTGGCTCTATCTCCATTGGAGGGCTTCGGCTTTGGCCATTTTCGTCCAGCATGCAGTCCAGTGATAGCCTATCAAGATCGTCCCATGATAATTTGGTGCATTTATCTTGTAGAATTTTTATGAGACGTTTAGCAGCACTTAGTGCTTCTGACTCTGACATACCATACATCTTCCTGAAATATTTCGCAGAAGCCTCAAGGAGACCCTCAGGCTTCTTTACAACTAGATTTAGTTTTGTTCCATCCTTTATTGTGGGGTATGCCTCGACTGTTTGATTATCTACTAGTGTCCTACCTAGTAGCAGTAATTTCTGCTCTTCTACTGGTATATTAAATTGTTCAGCCACTTGCCGTTTGATTTCTGATATTTGTGTAGTTGGAAGAACCTTAAAACAATCGCAAACATTAATATTGGAAGGTTTTTAGAATAAATTATACGATGATAACTTCGACAATGACACTATACACTTACTTCCAAACAACATTCACCGCCTTGTAACTTTTTTACAATAACTTTCATTTTGGAAATGTATAAATAAATAAATATCTATTTTCACGAAACACTACCTATTTATTCTACAAAAATATTTTATAAATTCAGCATCAGCATGATACCAATGACGGACAAAAACAATTGTACAAAATGTCATTAATGTCAAATTAATATGACGTGAACGCGTGTCAAATTTTGACAATGTTAGCTGATGTTGTTGACAGAAACCGTTTGACTGGCAATAGGATAATGAATGCTGCAATAGGTAGTTAGAGTCTATCGATAGTTTCATACCTTTGTAAAACAGAAACTATCGATGGCATGATAAGAGTATACAATTCCAAGGATTCTAGTGTCTTCTAATGTTAATGTTTAATCCAATGGGGAAAAGCAAATATTAAATAATAGTATATATAACGATTTCGTATTTTCCTTATACAGATTCCTCGTCTGTATTCTCCGAAGGGTTCGGCTGAAGCATACCAACGTATTACCAACAGTTTGCCGGTTTATTTAGGACCCAGGTAATAGGGGGTGAACCTACCTACGGCAATTAACCAGGCACAAACAAATCCAAACCCCCTAGTTGCTACTGAGAATTTCATAGCAGAATCCATAGATTCATTCATAGAAAAAAATCGCTTTGCTAGATCTGAGAATTGAACCCCAGAATCTATACTGTAGCAGTCATGCTTACATAAGGCTATAATTAGGTACCGTAGTACAAGTATGTGCCCGACCCAGTTCTCGAAAATGGTCATATTACATTGTATTGGGACCGATCTATCATCACTGATAGGACTTACGCAAATAAGCCCGATATCGTGGTGATAGATCGCTTAGGGCGTCGAGCAGTGATTGTTGACATCACCGTCCCGTATGACGAGAACCTCGTGAGAGCCGAAAAAGAAAAAGAAATAAAGTATCTAGATTTGGCACACGAGGTTGCCGACATGTGGGAGGTGGATTCAGCGATCATTGTTCCAATCGTTGTGTCAGCCTATGGCTTAATAGCCAAGAGCCTCGACCAACACCTAAGGAGGCTCTCATTGGATGGCTGGATCAAGGGCTTGATGCAGAAGGCAGTGCTTCTGGACACAGCCCGCATTGTTAGGAGGTTCCTCTCTCTGGTGCCCTGACCACCGGTAGCTTGGACCCTGCTCCCGATACCGGTGGGCTACTATTTTTTATATTTTTAAATGTTTTTCAATTTTTTATAAAAATATTTAAAAATGTATTTAAGTAAGTTAAAATAATAAATGAGAATAATATTCTTAAATAAAAAAATATAAGATCTTCATCGGAAATTTATAGGTGTTATCAAGCATACATTACATTGTTTCGATACTAGATAGTAGTATCTGTGTTCAAAAAGGTTGAAAAGCCATGAGAAAGCTTATTAGCAAATTGTCTTATACGAGTCATCAGATGGTATGGTACAGCGTGCGGTTTATCCTTAAGGTAAAGTAGGTACGTGCCTATTTTATCGGAGTGTGAGGTTAGAATGGGGCGCACGCGTTGTTACAATAACTTATCGGAAGCACTCATGATAACTTGAGGGGCGCTAATGATGTGCTACCTAGAGCGCTGTAGACTTTTAACGCCATTTAATCCACTACTGAGATAGTAACAGTTTGCTAACCTTCTCTATTAATTCATGCCACATAATGAGATACTTTTATGTTCCTTGTTTGAGTTACCGTGATCGTGGCCAACTTACAGTGCAATGTCCTTGCATCGCCTCTCAATTTAGGTTGTGTTTTTGTTGCTTTGAGTTGGAAAATACTAGTATCTCTTAGTAGTCTGTGGTTGGAAGTCCTTACTTGGAAATATTTCCAAGTGAGCCACGATAGTTATCGATAAATCGATAGTTTTATCGCGCTACACTGGAAAACAAAAGAACTACCGAGTCGGACAGTACTTTTAGTGTTGCCCAATATTTTAACGTCATGCCAAAAAAATTTTTACTTCTTAAGAAAAAATCGAGTAATAATCGAGTAATTTAATTCTAGCCACCTAGATTTTGAAACTTTTTATGTAATCATTAGAAGAAATAATATTTGCAAATGTCACCGGGTCAGATCTTCAAGTTCGTAAATAAATAATTACCAAGGTGATATTTTAATACTTTGAAGACACTTTTAAATATTGGAAGTACATACCTGTACGAAGTTACGATACTGATTACTTCAATGGATAATATGAATGCAAAAAAACAAATTGAAATTGTTGATGACTATCCGAATAATACAATATTCATTTTTGAAGCAGAATGTCTAGAAGGTAATCAATATACAGTGAAATAATTTGCAATTGCTTAATTTTAAATCTATAATATGAGCTAATTACTAATTACACCATTAAAAAGGAAGGCTGTACAGAATAAGCTACACTTGCACCCAAGCTACTAATTTAAATGAAGGCGAGTTTAATTATTTTTCATAGCAATTAATTGCATATTTCTTTAATTGTTTTACACTGTTTTGATAAAAAAAATATAAAAACCGGACTTATTGTGTTTTGTAATGCATATTTACCTCTTTGCATATGACATTTGATTGATAGCTTTTACTTTGTCTCAACTGTACCTACACACACACTTTATTTAATTTTGTGACTTTATTCTTTTATTCTTGAATATTAAATATTAAAAATAGAATAAATAAATTTTATTTAAAGTAAACAATTTAGTCTTACTAAATACGAACTTTTAGCATCACTGGCTTAAAATTTGGCCGGGGTGGTAGCCTAGGAAACGGGTGTAGCTACAAGACAACAACATTGATAAGTCATTTCTTATCGTGTTACATAAAATTTGGCAAAGTAGCTGCACAGAGAAAATTAGTAGTAATACGTTAATTAAATCGTGATCACATTCATAAGAAATAATAATGATTTTGACAGTTCGTGGCATGGATGGCAGGTGGGTCCCAATATTCTGGTTTTAAAATTAATTCGATAACCTGAAACAAATGGGTTTTGTTAATGTTAAAATGATATTTGAGCGAGTCGTGAGTAATACGCGTGCTTCTCAGAGCAAGAAGCATCGAAAATGAGCTCCCCCTTTCTCCCGGTTGCGTATCAATTTTATCAAAGTTATCGGGCAGGAGGGATACGGCGGTGGCGCCTGGTACGGCACCCGACCCGCTAGGATTATTCACCTGCGGAATTAACTTTCGGGACTTATATACTATGCACTACATAAGGGGCCGTTAAATATGCGTAGCTGGCGAATATCACTTTGCCTTTAAAAATTATAATTTCAGTACCTAAGTAATATTGAAAATTTGGTCACAATGAAAGCTTAGTTTTGGGATTATGCTTATTTTAAATAATCTATTTTAGCTAAGACATTAATTATGCTAACGAAAATACACACCATAAAGACACACAAATGAGGATAAATACACACATTATAACTATAATAACCAGTAACATTATCTAATTAGCCAGCAAAAGGCAACATAATTAAGTATTTTTCACATCATTGTCTATTTTAATATAGTAAAAATGTCAGTAATAACAACAATTACTACATACAATATGTTATCCAGCCATGCATTACATGTGGTGGCACATGGCAGGTGATGTCACTGAACCGTAACAAAGCACCTGCAGCCACCCCACTGTGTCCCTATCACTAAATTACACACACAAGCTCTGGCAGTCCACACCACACAGCATTGACTACAAAATTCTCACAGAAACAGCACCAAACATAACAGTCAACCAACCAAACACATAGAGACGGTTGTTTGATCAATACTTGATGTCATACAAACCAGTGTTAAGTCACAATAATGTGTATCTGTTGTGTTTCAGTGATTTTTTATTGCAAAAATTAATTTTCTATCCAAAATGACTGAATTGGGCTTTGAGAATGTGTTTTATTTGGAAAGTGAGTGTTTAGTATAGTTGTTTTGTTAAGAGTGATGGTGCGGAGGGACGGATGAGGTGTTGCCAGGTTACGCTCCACGGATACTCTCCGCCCTTGCTCCTGGCAGATCAATAACATCTCTATCACCTGGGATGGTGTTATGCAACAATATAGATGAGACATTTAATTTGTATATTGCAGTAATATCATTAAGTATTTTATTACTTACAGGATTATTTTAAATTAAATTTTTAATCTCATATTTTTTCAGTTATGTCATTAATATTTTTGTTGTTGAAGAAGTTTTAAGCTGTATTTACAATGACAATAAAACAATAATTGATTGCTATTAGCTGTAAAATAATAATAAGTTTTATATTAATTATGTGATGGAGCTCCTGAATATTTAGATAACATTTGAATGTAAGAGAAAATTGGTTGACAAACTTATGTAATTTCGTTTCTTTAGAAAGTTCAAACCATTTTTTGAAGCCATAATAATATAACTGCAACAGAATAAGTATGCACAAGTACTTGCAACTTGCTTTATTTTTAATAGCAAAGAGTAATGAAGGGGTGAATCCCCCGTTTGAAATGTTACAAATTAGTTAGCAGCAGGTATTGCTTTCAATGTAATTACAATATTTAAATGGCTTCCACCATTAAATAAGTTCTTTAAGTAATTACAATCCAATATTTGAACAAGAACACCAAAGAGTATTTAATCTCTTGAAAAACTTGATATTGATATTGTCAAATTGTGGGTAGGTATTTCGAAAAAAATATGAGTAATCAGAGGATAATTATCTTAAATACGAAAATGCATTTTCTAGTAGTCGGGCACGTACGGGGGCATTTGGTTCACAAACGTTTGGTGGATCATGTATATTTTATGTAATATCGGAGGCCCAAACCCTTTTAAAAGGCGGCCTACGCACTTGTGACTCCTCTGGTGTTGCGGGTGTCCATGCAGGGCGGCGGTTATCGATTACCATCTGGTGATCCGTCTGCTCGTTTGCCCCCCTATACCATAAAAAAAATATCTTTATAAAATGAGTTGCATCGCTGTATTCTTCAGACTTTGAGTGCGCCGGCGACGAGGTACTGGTGGAGTCGTCGCCGCCTGCCTCGCCCGACATGGCAGCGCGGCTAGCTGCTCCTGCGCAGGTACGAGATACATTACAATTACTAATTACAGTTTCAATTGTAACTAGCGAGTCTAGCGACCCGCCCCGGCTTTGTTGAATATGCTATATGAACTTTCTAGAAGAATATCTTCAAATGAAAATGGAATATTGCGTCGTTTAGAAGAATTAGGCTCACATAGACGGATAGTGGCTTTGTTTGATGCTGTGTAGTAATAGTAAACACATAAAAACTACCAATGACATTGTTGGGTTCAGTAATTTGATTAGCTTCTGTTCCAATCTTACTTATTAACATAACATACCATCACGCCTGTATTCCCCGAAGGGTTAGGCAGAGGCGTACTAATGTACACCCACAGTTCGCCGGTATGTTTAGGTCCCATGTAATAGGGGGCGAGCCTATTGCCATTAACCGGGCACAAATTCCAAACTCCGAGCTGCTACTGGGAAGTTCATAGAAAACCCAATAACACTTTGCTCGACCTGGGAATCGAACCCAAGACCTCTAACGTAGCAGTCGCACTCAGGACCACAAGGCTAATGAGGCAGTTCTTCTTCAAGCAATCTTACTTATTAATTGTGTTCATTTTCGCTTCTACCCTCGGTATTCGTCGGTTTCTGTTCGGTACAGTCGGGCATGTTTATATAAACCAACTGTTCGATTTTGCTTACGTTATAGTATAAAACTTACGATGGGGTAAGAAGGGAGAGGAAGTAGCAGCGCTTAGTTTGGTAAGCGCTGCTACTAGAAAGTTCGATATTATTTTGTTGCTTATTTGTGAAGTTTCTAGTCATGGCGAATGGTGCCATCAAATAGCAATGCGTGACGCTGTTATCAATAATTATCAAGTGTATACGCCCGTTATCACCAATAAGTCCCTAATGCATTCCTGTCTGTAATAACTGATAACAAATCTGGCCCAGTAGGAAGATCCTGAAGCGTAAGTAAGTATTGAACAGATTTTCCGTGTATCTCTTTTAAATTAAGGATTTATATCGTACTAGCGACCCGCCCGCGGTTTCACCCGCGCTGCCCCGTCCCTAAGAGTCGTAGCGTAATATTAAATAGCTTAAAACCTTCCTCTTGAATCACTCTATCTATTAAAAAAAACCGCATCAAAATCCGTTGCGTAGTTTAAAAGATCTAAGCATACATAGGGACAGACAGCGGGAAACGACTTTGTTTTATAATAAGTAGTGATAGTGATACTTTGAGGCTTGAATGATTTTGATACTAACATACATACAATCACGCAGAAACTATAGACCGCCACATGCCACGCTTCTTGCATAGTTACTTCTTTTGCTTCTGCGACATTCATACATCTTCATCTCATCCGTACGCGCCGGTTGCGAGTACTGCGCATCTCATCTTTTTGAAGGACTTCGCCAATAAGATCGGCTTACGTCCTTCTAGGACGACCTCTTCTTTTGATACTTTGACGGTATTCATAATCAACCCATTATATGTCCCACTGCTGGGCACGGGTCTCCTCTCACAATGAGAGGGATTAGGCTATTAGGCTCCACCACGCTAGCCTAATGCGGGTTGGCAGACTTCACACGCTGTCCAGAAAATCTCTCAGACGTGCAGGTTTTCCTTCACCGTTTTAAGCGCGTGATAATTAACTATTAATACGCACATAACTTCGAAAAGTTAGAGGTGCGTGCCTTGGATTTGAACTCGAGACCTTTGACTTGGCAATCCAATGGTCATATCACTAGGCTATCACGGCTACTCATTACTACGGCTACTCGCTTTGACGGTATTAAACGACTTTAATGAGTTATATTTACGTCTCGCAGTTATAATAGCAACATAATGACGTCACGCCACTCCAATATATACAGGGTATTAGTTTTGTATGTATCAGCTCCCCTATATAATATTTTGCTTACATAGGGTGGAGGCGCGGGCGGCGGTGGCTCGCCGAGCGCCGTGCGTGAACTCATCGTGATACCGGAAATACCCAACTCCATACATTTGCAGCACGCTATGCAACAGGTAAATATGGACTTTTAAATGTGGTTTTAAAGGAAAAATACGATGTTACATTATTTTGTTGCTCCTAGAAATGTTCCAGAGTTGAAATTGTTGGTTTTTAAAACCGCGACCAAACATACGTATCTTTTTGGGTCATCAAATTGAAAATTTTAAATTAAAAATTGGGGTTATTCTGTACTAGCTTTTGCCCGTGCCTTCGCTCACCTGAAGCTATATTAGGATTAAAAATGAGTTCATAAATTATTTAATCAAAAACCAACAATGATGATCTCTTCTTTGTATGGGTTTGTATACATCAGAGAGGTCAAGCTGTATCTCAGGATCCGTTTAATTAATTGAGATAAGAAGTTCACCAGTTTTAAATTTGAGCATATACTTTCTAACAGTGATAACAAAATAAAAATCTATTCAGTAGTTTTTGCGCCAAACCCGTAACAAACAGACAAGAATTTTAAAAATCACATTTTTGGCTTCGGAGACGTTTATATACCCTAACCCATTTGTTTTTTTTAATATCTTCAATATACAGTGGATATTTTTTTAAAATTTTATAATAGTAGAGAAGAGATATCAATGTTATTTAACATAGTCTAAGGTACCTTCACGCCATGTCCTCAGGTGACGAGCACAGTGGTGGAAGTGAACGGTGACAGTTCTGGCCACTCCAGCCCCACCACAGACGCCCAACACACTTACATCACTGTCGCCAGTGAGTGTATGTATACAATCATTTACTAGAATGCCGTCGAGAATGTGTTGTGAAGTATGCACCATATTGTTTTTTGTATGTGTAGTATCTTAGGCATGTAAAACACGAGGATATGTATTTGTTCGATACTCATCGAACACACCATCAGCAGTTTTGGCTCAAGTAGGTTACGTGGCTGCACCAGCAGACCGCACGATAAACCCCCCGAATATTTGTAACACCCATTATCATCTTTAGTAGCGTAATATGTCGGATTAAACTCTCTTCGGACTTTTTATTCAGCACGCGAAATATCTAGCAACTCATACAGTCGCCAACAGTAGATCGCATGATGTGTTCGATGAGTATCGAACAGTATTTGACACTTTTAATGCCCAGCTAATAAAAAAACCATACTAATATATTATTCTTGTGTAAATATCTTGCTCCTTGTAAACCGAATTATTGAACAAATTATCGTTCAATGTAGGAGCCGAGTGCTGGGCAGTAAAAGTGTTGATTTTAGTTGTTACTCAAAAGGATTTAGTTAACTCCAGAGAACCCTAGAACTCCAGAAATACCACTGAAAATTACAACCAATTTCGTGCAGTAGTTTTTGCGTCATGCGCGTACAAACTTACGGACAGACTAAAAAAAAAATTCTAAAGGTTTTGGCTTCTATTGCTTTGCTCTTATAAAGACCTCATATTAACTTTTGTTGAATATTATGTAATTATGTATAATTGTACTGGTCCAACAACATTGGATAAAAAATATAATTTTTTAAAAGGCGTATATAGACAAAAAATATATTATACATTGGGCCTATATACTTTATCCAAGTAATAATAAAAGCCATTTTTGAACAAGCAGAGCGAAATCCTTTGCTTCAATGATTGTCATAGACATAACCCAATAGATTCCCAACTATGTTGGTGTCGGCTGAAGTATAGGAGGATATAGGAAATCAGTAATTGACACGAAGTGACTGCCATCAGTCCTAGACAGCCCACCGGTACCTATATCCAAGGACATTAGAGAGAGAATCGTTAATTTTACATTAACGATTCTCTAAGGCTGTCGTAGGACAATCTGGACTAGTGGGTTATACTTCCTTAGGACACGGGAAGGTCTCAACGACCTAAAGATTGTTCGCCGTTCGTCGGTAGGCCTTGCCAATGGATAAATCAGCCCATTTTTATGACACCTGGAATCGACACTGCCATTTGATTATTTCTCTGAAAGGTCTCCATAGGTTAAAATTGGTGATTCATAGGCTGACCGAGGTAACCTTACAGATGGTTCAATCAACGCGTTTGTGCTCCTCCTGAAAGTGGCAATACCGTTATTATAAAGTGGATAGTAACTTGTCAGTAGTACCCGTTTTTGTTTTACGTCCTTGAAGGCAAGAAGTCACTTCAAATAATTCAGTGTTATTAAACAATCGATTTCGTTTTTAACACAGAACACAGATAGATTTATAACGTTTCATTTCATGTCGTGTACTTGGGTAGCAATTCTTAACACATCAAGCACGAAACCGTCGGTCCCGGTTATCATATAGGACAATTGTTAGAAAAAAAGCCTGAAAACTCTTCTCAGGATATCGGTATTGCTTAGATATTGGTTTTTTATGACGTAGGGGGGCAAACAATCAAACGGATTGCCGGTAAGCGATACCGCCGCCCATGGACGCCAGTAAGCGTTGTTACTAGCCGGTTTTCTGTGTAGCCATGGTATTACTCCGGTCGAGTCATGAGAAGCATGGCTCTCCCACGGTAAACGGCGTTGCGGTCTGATGGCAATCACTTCGTGTAAAATACTGATACTCAGCCATATCTAGGTAGACTGGAAGCCGACCCCAATAGAGTAGGGAACAAGCTGGGAGGATGAAAGATGGTCACATTCGTTATTTAAACAAAAAAATTGTTGTATATTCGTCCGTATTTAGGTAATAATCTAGAAGATTAAACGATTTTTAAGATTCAAAAGATTTTTGACACTACTACAGAAATTATTAGATATTGAAATAAAACTACTCATTACAGATTTTATCGTATTGACATTTATTAAGTACCAAAAATATAAGGTAGCTGGTAGTAATTTTAACAGTAAGGCCTTCGCCAGACTTGGCGGAGTCGCTTACAAATAACGGAACGACCGATCGACCGCGTAGTGTGCCCGCTATTTGTAATTTATATGCAATAACATGTATCGATGTTCCGTCGCGGATCTTACGCGACGGAGTTTCCGCCAAGTGTGGCGAAGGCCTAAGACGTCCAACACCACAGCATACCCGTGACCATGGATGCTGTAAAGGATAAAATCCTTAAAAAGTAGTTTTATTTCAATGTAGGTAGTTTGGACCTCCTTACACACATATTTTAGTAGGTAGTAATCTTTGTATTTGTATTTCCTTGCTTATTTTATTTTTCACCTATTGTTAGCCACTTTTCTTTATTTATATATTTATGTCGTGTGGAACGTACAGTGCAAGGCGCATGGGGTCGAGCTGGCTCGCACTTTAAGGCCGAAGATCACAGTGACCAAGAATGCAAGTTTTTAATTTATTTTATTTCTGCTTCTCATCTTCAACATTAGATTTTAATAGCATGGGGTCATCTTCGCTATTCACGCATTACTTTTCGCCCGCAACTTCGTTAGCGAGTAGGGTTGCCAGGCTCAAAAATTTGAAAAACCGGGTACAGATTCATATTTAGCCGAACATTTTTTGGAAAGGTCGTCCTTGTCTATATTTGGCCGGACTCGGACTATAAAAAACCGGACATCTGCCAACCCTATTCGCGAGGATGATATACTTATAAAATAGAGTAAGTACCTATGTCTATTTGTGAAAAAAGTTCCAGAATCAGCCTTCATTCAACGAACGAATGCAAAATGTATCGAATTCACACATGACACACACCTACACTTTGTTTCGATTCGTTTGTCGAATCGATTAAAACGTTAGATTGATTATGTTATTGCGATCGGTTTGTGATTAAGACAAAAGGATGTAGCTCTACACATTAAATAGCGCCATCCCTTTCTCACAACCTAAAAATTATCGCGGTGACATATTATTGTACGAACGTTGATCATTTAGTTGCATAGATTACCCCCTACATACAAACATGTAAACTTGCGAATTTTAACTTTTTTTATAAAGTAATAATAGTATAAAGTATACATTCTAATTACAATAGGAAATATCATCCATTATTGGGATGGATTCGATCAAATTTAGCTAACTTAACCTGTAGACATTTCGATAATCGACAAAAGTTCGATCGATTTTAGTGTTTCGTTTGTAAATTTCTCGTTTGTCTTAGTATAAATTTGATTCTAATTTGGTCCAATCCGTGTAGGAAGTAGGTACTGGTTTTGTACCTAGATTGTAGATTGTGGGTTTTCATTTTAAACATTTGCTTATTATAGAAAAATCTAGACTTCTAGTTGTTCGTGCCAACAGAAGCAAATCAAATAACATAATTGTGAGTCTTCACAGTTATTTGACTAACATAAATATGGCCAAGATGTAATGAAACTCTTGATGTGTGGCTAAATAGTAGAATGGGACAAGAATGAAAACGCTAATTACTGCCATGCATATTGCAACCTGTCTCTCGGGAAAGAGAGGACCTCCTCTCCGCCTCGTAAGAAAAAAAATCGTATATCTTGTAGATGTACTCGTAATATCATAAAATTTATATGAATGATCATATCTTATTCGCAGTAAATGTCTCATAATCCCTTTGAGTTTCTACTTCACTTGTCAAAGTCTGTCACAATACGCTCTTTGCCCAGTAGCGTTTGATGGACAACAAACAACTATTATTATACTGCTTAGATTTCACCCCCTGATAACATAATATCTGATCTTCCACCTGTCCGGATTAATGCCGTATTCTTTTCACCCCATTATTAGAAAAAAGAACGGTAAAATGCACCTTATTGCTTATATCTTAGTGTCAGAAATAATTATTAAAAGTACAATCATTAAAATTGGTGCAGTAACCATTGCAAACAACATGCTTGTTCTGTTACATAATATAATTAATTAGATTCTTTAAATTCATAATGCACGCACTATGGACACCTACACACATCAAAAAAAGTTTGCGATCACTAGCTTAACCTGATATAATTTTTAAATTGAAAATTTTGTTGTGTCTTTTCTTTAAATAGAAATACCACCCTGTTTGAAATTAAAAAATAAAACTACTAAATAAGAAGAAGTCATAATATAATCTACCGTAACAAAAAAGATTTCGATTTTTCAAAGTGATCGCAATCTTTTTTTGATGTGTGTATGCACTAAATGATTTATTTTTTATCAGATAACTAGTTACTGGGGGGTTCTAAATCGTAACACAATAGATATGATGAAACATTTATTGAGATAAAACATATTCTTTTAGTGTAATGTACGGTTGTTGACGAAAAAAAATACGTTTTGAGGCGGCGCGCGCGCAAATTGTCATGTGACTATCGAAATGCAATCCATCGCTATAATTGTAAGCATCTTTATGGCTCCTACAATGCATTCAAGAAAAAATATACGCGGAACCATTTTGCTTTGAAATCTCAATTAATCCTTTCTGCGCGTGCCATGCAAAATCTCTCTCATGTTACTTGCAATTTGTAATTTCGTCCAATTTGCAATGCACACCCCTATAAACGTAATAACAATGCATAATTGCGCTCGCCCCTGAGGATTATGTACCTGAGCGATCATTATCAATGGGTGCACGGATGATCCACATTCTTTGCTGTCCACCTGTGCTGGTTACCTTTGACGTGACGCGTGCCAAGCCCGCCCCTCCCCCGCACACTGAGTGCTTCCCTTTTTATATAATTTGTATACAGGTATACACTGCTTGGATGGTTCCAAGAGGGCTCATACGTGATTTTATTGTGTTTTATTGCTTCTTATTGGAAAAGGGATTTTATGGGTGCTTTTGAATCTAGTTCTGAACATGTTTGTCATATTGAGTTTGAGTGGCCCAAATATCGTTTGGGAGATAGAAATCCAATAGTTTTCGCTTGTCAAATATTCAATAATTCATATTGTAGTTATATCTACAATAATATTAATTGGACAAAAAAATATGCAGAACTTGTCGCAGTTTTAGGGTTTTTAAATTATATTTGTTTTTTACATAGTCTTAACAGGAATTTAAATAGTTTATAAATAATGTATTCCCCGATGGATTAGGCAGAGGCGTACTAATGTACAGCCACAGTTCGCTGGTACGTTTAGGCCCCAAGTAATAGGGGGCGAGCCTATTGCTATTAACCGCACAATTTGCAAACTCCGAGCTGCTACATAGTATTTCATAGAACAATCCAATAACACTTTGTTTGACATGGGATTCGGACCTAGGACCACTTTCGTCACCTTTAAGACGTAAGTTCAGAATGTGAAGGTAAATTCGACATGGCAGGTGGGACTCGTGGTGGCTTAGAGGTCATAGCGTCTGGCGTACCTAGCCAGAAGACGCAGGTTCGAATCCTGTCTGCAAGTCGAATTTTTCCTTCACTAAAATAACAAAATAACTAGGATCACTAGGCTAATGAGGCAGTGTGTGGCAATCATGATTAAACAATATTTTTTGTTCAGTTCTGGAATAAATAAAATGAAGATGCGTAAATATTTATTGTCATAGTATGATTTGCTATATGATTCTGATTGTTAAAATACCACAAACAGTAAAACATTTATGTCTCAGTATTCCACTTTACATAAGTAGCTAAGTACCTACTTTCAAATCAATTTTAATAGTATTTTCTAAGTATCCTATTATTATCTAACCTCGAAACACGTTGACATTGTCCGAGCAACCTATAAAACAGCACTATATAATAACAAAAGGGAAATCACAATTATATCGCTTACGTATGTATTACAACGCTTATGACAGGTGGGGTGAGGTGGGACAAAGACACAGTTATATGTTAGAGAGGGAGGCAAGATGAGATATTGGTAATCGGGATGTTGTTCAGGGAAGTGTAGGTCCAGCGGCGAGTTGCCTGGGAGATCTCCAAGAGCATGGAGGTGCCGCGGTACCGGTCCTACTACCCCTGTGAGTGTACCATCTTGGTCTTTGTGTACGCCCGAAGCTACAGTGATGTGGTCCTTTTATACGTTTATTGAATACCGAGACTACTTTCAGGAAAAACAAAATTCAGTAAAGCTGTCTTTGTTTCAAATAAAAAAGACTTAAGAGAAGAGATTTTAATAAGTTCAAGAAGACAAAGGAATGCTTTCTTGGTACGACAAAGAAGTCTTGATAAGAAAAAGTCGTCCAGCAAATAATAATTTATTTTTTAATAATAGCTTTAGCTTTCTCGAAGACTAACAACACCGGTGCGTATTTCAAGATTTCTTTGTTTGACGTATATTTTTTAATTTCTTCAGGCGAGGGCGGCAATGGCGTTAACTATCATGTGCAATATGTCACGGAGCCGCAAGAGATCTACACACAGGGACACCAGACGCATATGTAAGTCTTTTTCTTTATATTTTTGAATTTTCCATATTCATAATATCAATACCTATTCTGACTATGGAACTGTCTGAAAGATTCCCAAGCTTTGTTTTTTAGGTTTTCCAAATACATATTTTCTAAATATTTCCATGTTTCACCGTTGTAGAAAGTTTTGCAAAAATCTAAAAGGTACCTAAGGAAAGCAACCATCTTGCCCTTCATTCACTTAACAGTTAATTGCATACAAATTCTTTTCCATTTTTGAATTTATTCGATGAGTAGCGGCTACTCAGATGGTGAAATAGGCCCTATATTATAGTTTTTTGCAGCCTTAAAGATTCTAATTTAATTTTTGAAATGATTGAAAGAAGCGTGCCTATGTATAATTTACCCTATATAATGGTGGCTAAATAGCAGCTAAGGAAACAATCCAAGTGTGGTCCAGTGTAATAAGAAGCAGCTATAAAATTGCCATTCATAAAAAAAGCAGATCATATCCAAACTCCGAGGTGCAACAGAGACTTCCATAGAAAAATACAACAACACTGCTCGATCTAAGTATTTTTTTTATGGAATAGCAAACGAAGTGGGGGGTAAACGAGCAGACGGATCACCTGATGGTAAGCGATTACCGCCGCCCATGGACACCCGCAACACCAGAGGAGTCGCAAGTGCGTAGCCCGCCTTTTAAAAGGGTTTGGGCCTCTGGTAACCTCTTAAAAAACTGTGAGGCAGTGGTATCACTCCGATCGAGCCGGCCCATTCGTGCCGAAGCATGGCTCTCCCACGCGAAAATACTCTGCTAATACTCACTACAATATTTGCATCTGATATTGTGTCAGGGACCCTATACGCTCGTACCCGGTCTACGGCGTCACGACGGTAGCCAATGGAACTAGCGCTGAAGGCACTTCCGCTGACAACGGCTGGGGTGGAGCCTCCTCCGCGGAGTACACTGCTTATGGCGTCGTGGTAAGTTATACATAATTACTGCTTATTTTCAGTTAGTTTCAAAATACAAACCCATAAAAATCTGACGCCACGACGGCGTGTTACACTAGGCATCCTTTGTAACGTTATATAGACGTAGCTGTTGCTAGTCCCGGATCTACGAATTTTCCGAACTGATGCAGGAAGTAGTTAAGTTGACTGAAATAGACAATGTGGTCGCAAGAAGGAAGCAAGTCGGGACTAAAAGTCCTACAATAGAGACGAAAAAGGCGCCGAAACACCGGTAGGCAAAAATTGAGATGGCATGATGACCTAGCCAAGGTGGGTGGAAAGGATTAGATGCGGAAGGCCCAAGTTCGTTCGGAATGCCGCGCATAAGGGGAGACCTAACCAATGCTGGATGTAGGTTGAAGATGTAGGTAGGCAGCAGGTTGAAGAAGGTACAGAAACTTGTTAGTTGCTCTCTCTGTCTCTGTTTGACATAATTCATTAAAACATTTCCATTTTGGCGCCCTTTTAAGCTGCCGCCCGGGGCAGGTGCCCTGGTTTATCCAACTAGACTCGGGAGCTGGCTGTTGCCTGGTAGTTTCACTTGCAATCGAAAGTATTAATTTGTATGATAGGGTAGCCTATGTCCTTTTCCAAGGACCAATCTATATCTATGCCAAAGGTCATCGAAATTAAACCACATATTTTTATGAATTAGGGATTTAGTTTAAAAGTCATTCACAATAGTTATAGAAAACAATGACATTTAATAGCTATTGAGAATTTGTGTTTGTAAACGCACCCACGGTACAGAAGAAAATCTATGTGGGAAGACATTATTTAAAAAAAAAAGAAAAAAAAAGAAAAGAGTTGTACGGTGTACAGGTGGCGGGAGACGAGGCGGAGGCGCCGGCGTCCCCCGCCACGCCGGGCGCGGCGCCGCGCATGCCGCCCGCCACCGTGCAGTGGCTGCTCGACCACTACGAGACCGCTGACGGTGAGTCAAGTGAGGACACACCCTTATACTTACCGTTACTACTTATCTATACTAATATATCAAGCTGATGAGTTTGTTTGTTTGATTGTTTGCTTGAACGCGCTAACCCAGGAACTACTGGTCCGATTTAAAAAATATTTCAGTGTTAGATAGATAGCCTATTTATTGAGGAAGGCTATAGGCTACACTTATATATCATCACGCTACGCGCACGAAGTCGCGGGCAGAAGCTAGTCCGGATATATGCTTGCCCTCTACAAAAATATGCTTACGTATCTCAAGATGACTTTAGAGTTTCAATTTTATAATAATTTATGACTCGTATTTCTAATAGACGTGTTTGACGTCTTACGTTTATTCAGTAACACATTGTTTAGATTTATATTGTTTATAAGTATTATATAAATTTTACTTCTATAATTATTGCACTTTTATTCACGAATTATTTCCTTAAAAATAAGTGATGTTCCTTATAACATTTTTTAAATATTTATTCGAGATTTGCTTTTCTAAATAATATTTTGTGTATATAAACCGAAACGAGGCAAGGAAAAGAAAATAATAATCTTTCTAGACAATTAAATTATGGTTGAGCTACACGATGACTGATTCTGCTTGCCGTCAGTTCGGACTGGTTTCCTCAAAGCTGCTATGGTTATTTCCTCAAAAGGCCATTTCAGACATTGCCCTGCATGGTCCAACATTATTATTTGCTGGACTTTAAAAGAGACCATGATTCTCTGAGTTTGTTTCGGTGGTAAGTACTTCTCAGAGGTCGTCAGTTAAGAAATGCCGAAGCCACCTAGCTATAAAAAAATCATACCATAGACTTTTAAGAGGGGACTCTAGTCGCGAGGAATTTGAAAAATAGGTATTTGAAGAAACTATTGCCGTCGTCGTTACTCCAACCTCCACCCGTAAAGTGGGAAAGGGACAATTGCAGCTCAGGCTGATTTTACCCACAAAAATCTTGACAAAAAATCAACAACATCCAAAAAAAAAATTATATCGAAATTTAGAGGAAAAGTATATCTATGCTTCTATTTTTTTACTTTTTGTCTGATAGTCGTCTGAACATGGCAGTAAAAACGTGCCTTTTTTTCGAGTTTTTGGATTGTTAGAATTCTTTTAGTAATTATCTTTTTGAAAAAAGGAATTAATGGGGGCATGAAATAGCACGCCCTAGATTTTTTGGGAAAAAGTCATTACTCTAGAGCCATTATCCACGACGAAAACAGCGGAATACGTTTGTATGGAGAAAGGCCCACTAGAGTTCCCTCATAAAAGTGTCTCAAAAGATCTTATAGAAATAAACATAATTGAGCTTGAGCGTCTTCAAAATTTTTGCATAAGGTTCATATTTGGTTTACGCAAATATGACCATGTTTCAGAATTCCGCGTTAAGCTCAAGTGGTTGCCAATTCGCCTTCGCCGGAATGCTCATATTCTTTCTCTACTTTACAATGTGCTGTTTCTACCTTCTACTCCCTTATATCTTAAGAAACGTTTCGACTTCCTTGGTGATACCCACACCCTATTCTTACGGTCATCGGATAACTTGAGACTCAAGATACCAATGCACTCCACAACTTTCTACGACAAATCTTTCTCAGTGCAGGCTGCGCGTTTGTGGAATGCGTTGCCTGTATCAATTAGACATGCGCAAGCACTGCCATTATTTAAAAGACTTGTGAAGGATCATTTCTTGTCGCTTTAACCTTCGTCATCATCGTTGTTATTCGTGGTTATAATTTATATTTATATATGTATAAATATATTTAGATATTATATATGAGTGTATATATTATAATATATTATATATGTATTATAATATGTAGGTATATGTTGTATATATTTAAAATATAGTAGTAGTAGTATTTATTATTATGTATATATTGTATAGTATTATTATAATTTTTCAATAGTTGCACCATTAACGACCCCATTTATTTTTGTACCGTTATGTCCATCCTAAGGTTGCCTGGAAGAAATCGCAGTCTGCGATAAGGCCGCCCATTGTATATTTGTAATACTATTGTGTCCTGTCTATTTGTGTTTTTATTGGTGTACAATAAAGTATATATAAATAAATAAATAAATAAAATAATTTTCATTTCATTAGCTGATAAAATACAAATGAAAAAGAAAACAAAGACGATCCACTTATCCGAAATTGATCTTTGAGTATCTAATTATTTGGAAGTAATTATTCGGAACAGTGTCCATAGACAAGAGTATTAATTTCGCAATTAGGGTAACTTGACACTTGTTCCGCAGGCGTTTCTCTTCCCCGCTCAACACTGTACGCCCATTATCTCCGTCACTGCGCGACGCATCGCCTGGAGCCTGTAAACGCGGCCTCCTTCGGGAAGCTGATCCGCTCGGTTTTCATAGGGCTCCGCACTCGAAGGCTGGGCACCCGGGGCAATTCCAAGTACCACTATTATGGTATAAGGGCTAAGCCCGGGGTCGATGAAGACCATAGTGATGCGAGGGATGAAGTAAACGATCAGTCGGATAATGTTGACGATAAGACCGATGTTATGGATCAGGTGGGTCATTTTTTAAATCATATTTTTTGGTTTTGGGTATGTGTTAAGCTAATTTTAAATTTTTGTATATTGATTATTTTATCTGGAAATGATCTAACTTGAATTATCTAGAAAGTATATACCTGTATTAAATTGCAGATTACTCCAATCAACTGATTACACGACTAACTTTCTAGAATGGGTCCCGACTGCTACTTTCTTGTTTTAGGGTTTTTTCATTTCCAAATTACGCAGAAACGCAGGTTTTTTAGTTTTTTAAATTACCATTTTTTATTTTTTTAGCCGGTGTCACTTTCATAATTGATACAAATCTAAGGACACCTTTGAGCTTGCAAACATTTGAATTTGGCGCCAAAAATCCGCCACTTTGTTTTTGTTTTGATATACACTTACAGTAAATACGAATCTAACGACACATCTCAAGCTAATATCCATGGAGCCGTTCAGGCCACAGAGTATGCCAAACTATACATACATACATACTCTCGAAAAATATAACCCTCCTTCTGGCGCAGTCGGGTAAAAAGTAGTTTTATCTCAATGCATAACCCTCGAGTATACAATGTATGTACAGGAGGGCAGGTCGCGTTCGAGCGCGCGCGAGTCGGCGAGCAGCCCGAGCCTCGCTCACCGGCAGTACCTGGGCTCCGTGGCGCCGCCCGACCCGCCGCCACTCTCCATACACCCGCTGCCCGACGATGTCCCTCTGGAAGCTCTCAACGCGCTGCGGAAACACCACAGGTATACTTTAACACTCATTGGCATCTATTACTACCGTGGAAGAACAGTGCTTCGGCACGAATGGAACGGCATACATATTCCACGGTCTCACAGTAAACCGGCGTTAAACAACGCTTACGTTATGTTTCGCCGAGTGAGTGAAGATACCGGAGGCGCAATCCCTTTTACTTGTACTCCTCTGGTGTTGCGGGTGTCCATGGACGGCGGTAATCACTTACCATCAGGCGATCTGTCTGTTTGTTTGACCGCTCCTATACCATAAAAAAGCCACAGGGAATATTACTTACAGCTAGTTTCGAAGTCTACTATGTGTATGTATGAGAATCTTCATTCAATGATTTCAGAATGACGGTGAAATAGGACGGTCAATGCAAACATAAATTAGTCGCATTTTGTTGTCTTATGTTTTCATGATGTCTTAGGTTAATGAACGTAGATGAAGCGAAAGTAGTGTGCCAGGATCGTAGCAAGTGGAAATCTATAGTCTCTGTCTACCCCAATGGGAGACAGTCGTGAAAATATGTATGTATGTATTTGATATTTTGATG
Source organism: Acronicta leporina (assembly GCA_947256265.1). Lineage (NCBI taxonomy): Eukaryota > Metazoa > Arthropoda > Insecta > Lepidoptera > Noctuidae > Acronicta > Acronicta leporina. The sequence goes on along the minus strand of OX366517.1, from coordinate 2,088,713 downwards.
TTATAAGTCACAGTACAATTTATCGTAAAAATAGGTACAAAAGGTTATTATGATATCTGTAATTAGTTAATGAGTATTCGAGAATAAATTGCGATGAATGGTGAATATGAATGTGGAGGGGTAGAGGTAGACTATAGAATAGACGGATAGGTCGTGTTTAGCCTGATATGATGGAAAAGGGAGTGAATGATTAGGTGACGTCTGACAGAAATGAAAGTACATGCTGCGCTAAAGAAATTCGGGCAATGGTAGGAGATATATAATGATGGAAGATATTACAGTGTTGTTATGGTTTGTGTGGTCGTGCAGGGAGCACGGTGCGGAGTTCCTGCGCGGCGTGGCGGCTCTCGACACGGCCGCCGTGGAGCGCGCGCGCCGCCTGTTCTGGCGCCGGCCGGGCGGGGGCGGCGGGGCGGGGGCCGCCGGGGCGGGGGGCGGTGGGGCCGGCGGGGGCGGGGCGCTGTGCCGGCGCGTGCTGGCGCGCCTGGCGGCGCGGCGCGACGTGGCGGCGTGGCTGCGCGCGGCCGACCTGCAGCTGTACCAGCGCGCCGTGGAGCTGCTGCTGCCCGACGTGCTGCGCCCCATCCCGCCGCAGCTCACGCAGGTACTGTGCCGCACACGCGACACGAGTTGCGTATTTCCATTCCCGTGTACATTAGGAGGCAGTACTGCCTTGAAACACACACGGGTTTGTCGCGTTAACTGCCTTTACAAAATCGTGTCCAATTCAAGGCACATGTTGTCCTCCAATTGCGCATGAATTTGCAACGCCATCTCTTCATCAAAGTAGTAGTATAAAAAGTTAGTTTAGTGTAAGTTAGTGTTTCTAGTTGTTAGTGGCTGTTTTTAATTAAATAAATAAATAAAAATACGGCGTCATTAGCCTAGTGGTCCTGAACGCGACTGCTACGCTAGAGGTCCTGGGTTCGATTCCCAGGTCGAGCAAAGTGTTATTGGGATTTTCTATGAAATTCCCAGCAGCAGCTCGGAGTTAGCCATTTGTGCCCGGTTATGGCAATAGGCTCGCCCGCTATTACATGGGACCTAAACATACCGGCGAACTGTGGGTGTATATTAGTTCGCCTCTGCCTAACCTTTCGGAGAATACTAATAAAAAAATATATAAATGAAGTTTGAAACGCAAGAATAATGACCAATACCAGGCCATCCGCAACTTCGCGAAGAGCCTGGAGGGCGCGCTGGGCGTGGGCGGGGGCGGCGCGCCGGCGGCCGCGGCGCGCGCGCAGGCCGCGGCGGCCGCGGCGCTGGCGGCCGCGCTGCGCCGGTATACTTCCCTCAACCACCTGGCGCAGGCCGCCCGCGCCGTGCTCAACAACCACCACCAGATACACCAGGTGGGACCCGCACACATTCACTTATACACTACACCATCTATCATTAACTTACATATTGTATCAACACTATCAACAATGGTGAAATAAACGTTTTATCATTATTCATATCCGACCGAGACTACGTTTTATTGACGTCGGCTGAGAATGATACCAGGTTTTTTTAACCTGGAATCGGTATCAACCTAACTATCGGTCTCGGTCTAACCTCGACTGATACCGAGATATTTTTTATCAGTCGACACTGTGATTTCGGAATGTAATTATTTTATTCCCCACGTGAAGGTTTGCGTCGTGTTGAAATTTGTAAACTGGTCACACAAGCATGTTTAGGTTCAGTATATTAACGTATTGCGACGGATTTATGTAATAATGTGAGATGGTTGTGTAGATGCTGGCGGACCTGAACCGCGTGGATTTTCGCGTGGTGCGCGAGCAGGCAGCCTGGGCCTGCTCATGCGCCAGCGCAGCCACCGCGCACAAATTGGAGGCAGACTTCAAGGTAATTTTTTTTAATTATTTAAAAATGAATAGTGGTAAAATTGTGCATTTTGTCTAATTTTGTTATAAGTAAAAGTGAATTAAATGAAGTAGGTGGGAGTGGAGGGTGGCATGGGAGTCGATCTGTGGATGTATTAAACACTGCTTTTATTTGAAGATGTAGGTTTCGTAGATGTGAAGGGACGCCGAGTGATTTTTGCCTAATGGGTTTTGCTGGTGAACAATCTGCGTGTGGCTGGAGGGCTGAGAGCATTAGGCGGGGTGGCTGGGGGGCTGAGAGCAGTGGGCGGGATGGCTGAGCGATGAGTGTGTGTGTGTGTGCGCAGGCGACGCTGGGGCGCGGCGCGTCGCTGGAGCAGTGGGCGGGGTGGCTGGAGGGCTGAGCGATGAGTGTGTGTGTGTGTGTGCGCAGGCGACGCTGGGGCGCGGCGCGTCGCTGGAGCAGTGGGCGGGGTGGCTGGAGGGCTGAGCGATGAGTGTGTGTGTGTGTGCGCAGGCGACGCTGGGCCGCGGCGCGTCGCTGGAGCAGTGGGCGGGGTGGCTGGAGGGCTGAGCGATGAGTGTGTGTGTGTGTGCGCAGGCGACGCTGGGGCGCGGCGCGTCGCTGGAGCAGTGGGCGGGGTGGCTGGAGGGCTGAGCGATGAGTGTGTGTGTGTGTGTGCGCAGGCGACGCTGGGGCGCGGCGCGTCGCTGGAGCAGTGGGCGGGGTGGCTGGAGGGCTGAGCGATGAGTGTGTGTGTGTGTGCGCAGGCGACGCTGGGGCGCGGCGCGTCGCTGGAGCAGTGGGCGGGGTGGCTGGAGGGCTGAGCGATGAGTGTGTGTGTGTGTGCGCAGGCGACGCTGGGGCGCGGCGCGTCGCTGGAGCAGTGGGCGGGGTGGCTGGAGGGCTGAGCGATGAGTGTGTGTGTGTGTGTGCGCAGGCGACGCTGGGGCGCGGCGCGTCGCTGGAGCAGTGGGCGGGGTGGCTGGAGGGCTGAGCGATGAGTGTGTGTGTGTGTGCGCAGGCGACGCTGGGGCGCGGCGCGTCGCTGGAGCAGTGGGCGGGGTGGCTGGAGGGCTGAGCGATGAGTGTGTGTGTGTGTGCGCAGGCGACGCTGGGGCGCGGCGCGTCGCTGGAGCAGTGGGCGGGGTGGCTGGAGGGCTGAGCGATGAGTGTGTGTGTGTGTGCGCAGGCGACGCTGGGGCGCGGCGCGTCGCTGGAGCAGTGGGCGGGGTGGCTGGAGGGCTGAGCGATGAGTGTGTGTGTGTGTGCGCAGGCGACGCTGGGGCGCGGCGCGTCGCTGGAGCAGTGGGCGGGGTGGCTGGAGGGCTGAGCGATGAGTGTGTGTGTGTGTGTGCGCAGGCGACGCTGGGGCGCGGCGCGTCGCTGGAGCAGTGGGCGGGGTGGCTGGAGGGCTGAGCGATGAGTGTGTGTGTGTGTGTGCGCAGGCGACGCTGGGGCGCGGCGCGTCGCTGGAGCAGTGGGCGGGGTGGCTGGAGGGCTGAGCGATGAGTGTGTGTGTGTGTGCGCAGGCGACGCTGGGGCGCGGCGCGTCGCTGGAGCAGTGGGCGGGGTGGCTGGAGGGCTGAGCGATGAGTGTGTGTGTGTGTGCGCAGGCGACGCTGGGGCGCGGCGCGTCGCTGGTGCAGTGGGCGGGGTGGCTGGAGGGCTGAGCGATGAGTGTGTGTGTGTGTGCGCAGGCGACGCTGGGGCGCGGCGCGTCGCTGGAGCAGTGGGCGGGGTGGCTGGAGGGCTGAGCGATGAGTGTGTGTGTGTGTGCGCAGGCGACGCTGGGGCGCGGCGCGTCGCTGGAGCAGTGGGCGGGGTGGCTGGAGGGCTGAGCGATGAGTGTGTGTGTGTGTGCGCAGGCGACGCTGGGGCGCGGCGCGTCGCTGGAGCAGTGGGCGGGGTGGCTGGAGGGCTGAGCGATGAGTGTGTGTGTGTGTGCGCAGGCGACGCTGGGGCGCGGCGCGTCGCTGGAGCAGTGGGCGGGGTGGCTGGAGGGCTGAGCGATGAGTGTGTGTGTGTGTGCGCAGGCGACGCTGGGGCGCGGCGCGTCGCTGGAGCAGTGGGCGGGGTGGCTGGAGGGCTGTGTACGCGCCGCGCTTGCTCCGCACGAGCGTCGACACGACTACACGGCGCGCGCCAGGCGACTGCTGCTCGACTGGTCCTTCTACTCCTCGCTCGTCATCAGGGAACTCACGCTTAGGTCAGTATACCATCTCTTATTTCAAAATTTGCCTTACAGACAGCTCCAGGGATCATAAATGAAAAGGATAGCTGTTTAGTGTCTGGCCGGATACTGAATATTCCTCCACCCTTCAAGCTAGAAGCCAAATATTCGTTGGAACATCGAGCAAACCTACAGAGTTGAGGCATGGGTAATGGGGGCGGATTCATACATATAGCATGCCTTAACCTTTTGATCCTTTGCGAATTAAGATCAATTTCACTTTTTATTTTGAAGTTAAAGCAAAGACATCCAAATATAATAGGTAATCCCTCCGTCTAGTGCCAGACGTCAGCCTGACAAAGAAAGAAATCAAATCAAAATTTTCGTATGAAAATGTTCCCATGCAATAGGGGGAGATAAGTAGTGATTGTAAGATACAACTACGAAAATATTTCATCGGAGAAGAAAAGATTATAAACAAAATCGGTCGTATAAAAACATCGGTTTCACTCATATCTGAGACTTCTTTCAGTTCTTCACGAAAGTTCAATATATTTCTATGAGACTTCTTTCAGTTCTTCACGAAAGTTCAATATATTTCTATACGAAAATTGTTCACAAATGGAACAGTTTTGGCGTAAAGAAAGATATTACTTTCGTATTTCAATATTAGTAAGACGTATGATTTCGATATGTATTCAAAATTCGGTATCCGGCCGAATATTAACATAATCCGATATCCAACCGGGTATTAAAATTAGACCGTGTGACTGGTTATCCGTATCATCTTTACTAATTAGTTACGAATATTATAGTAGATATTATTACATTACTCCGACTCAGAGCTCTCTCTGGACATTTTTTATGTGATTTGTTAAAATTTGTACCGGTACAGGACAACAAAGGCCGGGTTAATTATCATCATCCTCATCTACAGCCCATACGGCAATCTAATTGTATTCAGTTACTTGACAGTTTGAAGAAAAATAATGATACCACACTACAACTAATAGTGTTTAGGTAGTGAATGATTTTAGGTAAAGAATGAATGATAAAAATGGTTGTGTATAAAATCAAACTAAAAATCCGTAAATAAGATGTGAAATATAAAAATAATTAATAATAAGTAATAAAAGTAATTTCCTTTTTATTTATCTCTAATAGAATCAAACCAAAAATCTAAATTATATATGTAATTGTACTTTTTGTTACTTTTGTCAATTTATAGATTACCTTACTACTGAGAAATTCCAAATTTTTTCCACCATCACCACTACATCACTATCTTTTTTTTGCAAAATCTGGTAACCTTTCAATTGTCAAGTTACTGAATACAATTAAAAGTCGAAGTTTAGAGTATTCCCCTGCTGGACGTAGACCTCCCCCAAAGTTCGCCGTTTTACCATGTCTTCGGCTTGTCCATCGATCTTTCGCAAATCATTACTCTATCTTGCTAGAGAACACGTCTACCTCGGTTGGCTTAGCGAGTTATTAATAAGAGCACATTTAAATGATGACACGTGGTTGTGGTATGGTTGGTTTAAAAAAATGCTTATTAGCAACTGGGCTGTCTTTATCCTATTGGAGGCCATGGGCACTTCAGATAAGGGGCTCTTTATGACAAGGGACTTTTTTATTAACAAGTGCAGAAAAACAAGACTTTCAAATTGGGGGCCCCCTTTGGATCGCGGGGCCCCGGGCACTTGCCCATAGTGCCCAGTGAGAAAGAGGGCCCTGATTAGCAATGTGGGTCGCACATTACTAGTATTCTTGTTCACCTCTCGTGCTAAGCTTCAGAAGTGGTTGTGTAAATAAAAAACAACAACGGGTTGCACTCCGGGAGTACCGGCAGAAGTAAAAACTTGAATATTAACGAAGATTTCACTTCAATAAATGATAATGTTCAGTTTCACTGTCTCAGAAAACGTTTGTTTTCACTTTTATATCAACGCCATCTGTTGTCTTTTAGTGTTGAAAGCGCAAATATGGTAAAATACAATATTCATTTATTGCGCTATCGTACACAAACATGACAATTTATATTACATTAAAAACAATGACATTCCGTGTTATGGTCTTATTTGTCGCGAGTTATTTTTTTTTCCCCATCACAAAAAGTGCACAGCGCCGCTAAAGAAGTTTTCACTTCATAAATTGGATATGCTAAATGTATCTGTTACCAGTGGGTTCACGTCGGTAGTGCAATGGGTGGGTTTCGAACCGGCAACCACATGATCCACAAACGAGATGGACGACCTCCAGCGAGATGGACGGACGACCTGGTGAAGGTCGCTGGGAGTCGTTCGATTTCGTTAGTTAGATAGAGGTTCTTGTGGAAGTATTTGGGGGAGGCCTTTGTTCAGCATTGGACTTCTTTTGGCTGATATGATGAACCACGTGATCGCAAGTCCCGATGCCTCCGCCTACGCTAGTTAGACCTTGTCCAGAAGGGGCGAATTCGCCACGAAACGTTTCGCGCTAATTCAATCGCGCGTTAGCGAGATACTAGGTGCCAGTATATCGCGTCCACAACCTTTACGAGAGGTCCAAATACGCGCGTACATCGCGTGTACTTCGCTAGACTCTCGTCTTGATTCGAGATGATTGAATCGAGATACTAGAGACGCCTTGTTGCATCCAGTTAACGCGCGACCTCCAGAGCAAGTGTACGTATCAAGGAAAATGGAGCGCCAAAAACGTCCCAAAAATACTCGCGTGTTGGTGCCTACGCTCCTTTTGGACGGAACGATCGCGCGTGATACGTACGAGAGAATAGCGGCGAAATCGCCCCTTGTGGACAAGCTCTTAATGTGGGGCGGTTGCACTTGCAGGTCGGCGGCGTCGTTCGGCTCGTTCCACCTGATCCGGCTGCTGTACGACGAGTACGTGTCGTACCTGATCGAGCGGCGCGTGGCGGCGCACCTGCACCTGCCGCCCATCGCCGTCATGCAGCGCGCACTGGTCAGTTACCACACCATACCATACCATACCATACACGCCCATGAATTACGTTACGTTACCATTACGCAGGGCAAACAACTAGTTTCATTTAAAATTGTTATCGTTTGTCTCTGGTCCACAGCTCGAACCCTCCCCCTCCGCAATTAATACCTAACCGTCATGGCTCTATACGTCTTATATCTGTCGGACTTATACCTTTTTAAGATCTGTATCAAAATTTAATACAGATCTTGAAAAGGTATAATAAGTAAAAGGGTATAAGTACCTTCTGTTTGTTTAGTTATAATATTGTTACTTGTGTCTATATGTACTCGCTGTTTTTATAGTAATTAAACGTTTCTTTCTTTCTTTCATTTCCTCCAAATCGGACTTGTACCCCTTTTCACTAGAGGCACAGATATATTCTGGTTCAAATATAATTATGTATATAATATAATAATATATATTCCAATAACAATTCAGTTGATAGATTTGCTTACTAGATATAGGATTTTGACATTTATATAATTCTATGAACTTTATGTCAAAATACTGTTTATATTAAGCAAATCTAGAAAGGGAGCTAGAAAGACTGACCGATTTTAAATCGGCGCCTATCTACCATTAGATGCTCATCACATAAACATGTACAGGAACAAGACGAAGAAGATATACCTGAAGAGCAGCCCCACGCGGAGCCAGACGACGAAGATCAGGACTGGGAGTGGGACGACGACGACGAAGAGGAGGACGAGCCCGAGTGCAAGAAACAGAAGCTGCCAGCTATCTAACGAGGGACACACTGACCGAAAGGCAACGTTTCGCAATTCCTATAATTATCCATCAAAATTGGCCTTTTTAGTCTTGCTATCAGATATCAGGTTATGTACAGGGTTGCCAGATGTTTGGCATTGTAGCTAAACTATCGGGCCTATCCGGTTTTTGGTCAACCCTGATTCACCAAACGAAAGCGTACGAGCGACTCACGCGGACATACCTACATGATTTTTCTTTTCTTTTATGAACCAGTGTCAGGTTTTCAGAGCAAAATGTCCGGATAAATATGAATCTGTGTCCTGCTTTACTATATTTAGTCTTGACAACTCTAGTTGTGTGGGATTGCAGACTTATCGGCCGTATACGCCCCTTGCGTAAGGTTTTATTATCAGAAGTGACTGTCAAATTGATTAGCCTTTGTCGACAGTTTAAAGGCATAATAAGTGAATATATCCGCGTTGTATTACTTATCGTTGTTTCTCACATGTAATATAAGATCACTTTCATCATTATCCATTTACCCGTGATGGGCATACTTACTCCTTACCAATATTTTCTCATTCACGTCGTTGTATATTGAACATTTCTGTCAGAGAGCATACAAATATTTCGCCACCGGTTTCCTGAAAGTGTGAATCGAATAAAGCTTTGATTATAGTCATCTTGTCTACCTTTATTAGTATGCAGACCAGAGAAGACGTAAAGACATTCGACTTTGTAGAGGCAAAAAAACGACGAGAAATGATCCAAATCCAAATTTTGTTGTGTATTTAGGGTACCTGTCATTACTTGCTGTTGATGAGCTTAGATTCAGTAAACCATTATTGCCTTGAACATATAATATAATTATAATAAGAATTAGCAACACCATAACATGCCTAGAATGATTTATTGACATGGCAAGACATAATTATGTACAAGTTATTAACGATGGGCTGGAAATATATACATGGACTGTGTATGTTATTATGTTATAGGATATAGTTATGTTTAGAATTTTAAAAAAGGGCTTAGCACAGACCACATTGACATCTAATTCGATCGATTCTCATTGGTCAAATGAGAATCATTTTATAATTAATTATCATAATCTAATATTTTTGAAGTGTGGGTAAAGAAAGGAAACCCCTTTTACGTTGATGGATATGACAATATCACTCGTGGGAAAAAAAATGGATTTACGCAAAAACTACCGCATCAGATGGCATTAATTTAGCAGTTAGCACTTTACTTGTAGCAGTGTTTCATAAACCCATTCTTTTTTGACTTGGAATTATAAATATAACTCATACAAATAAATATGAGTATTGAAAAACTTATATCATTATGTTCATCTGATCATAACGTGTAAATAGAATATTTATCAATGTAAATATAATAATTATGTATAATATTTCCGATGTAAAAATGTCCAAGCACAAACATTTACTAACTCACACGCATCAATGTGTGATTTGCATTTATTCAACAAGTACGTGTTTCAAGCTAAATGTAGCCGACTAATCTGTGCTTTCCCTCATTCTGGGGATGGGTGATGATTCGGTTGAGACTTGTGCCTCGAATGTCCAAGAGCCAAAGTATATACCTTTGGTGAGTGTTTATATATTTAGATACATTGAAAACCGTGGAAATTTCAAACTCGTGGTGTATTCTAGTTCAGTGAACATTGCGATTCGTGGCGGTAGTAATGCTGATTGATGATTGCAAAATCTCTATTTTGTAAACTGCAAAATTTTGATGTTTTAAAATGTGCGTAAATATTTTTATGACTATTTCCAATTGAGTCTAGATAATCTATATCTATACTAATATATAAAGCTGAAGAGTTTGTTTGTTTGCTTGAACGCGCTAATCTCAGGAACTACTGGTCCGATTTGAAAAATTCTTTCAGTGTTAGATAGCCCATTTACTGAGGAAGGCTATAGGCTATATGTCATCACGCTACGCGGACGACGTCGCGGGCAGCAGCTAGTACTTTAATAAATACCTTCTTAATTTACCTATAACGTTATGATTCCCAGTTTTGTATATTGCACATCAATGATTGGGTTGTTTTGCGGTTGTCATTTATCACGGAAAACAATCATTTAATATCTCAACTTTCAGAGTACAGTTAGCTTAGAGTTTAGCTAACGGTATGTGGCACTCCTATACTTTACTTTATTAAAAGTCATGTTGCAACTGTTTTCTCTGTAATTCGTACATTTGTTCTATGGATAATATGGATATATGTAATATATTTATGTAGTTAGTGTAATTACTATTTAAAGCTTAATATTTAAGATATTTGGTCAAAATACAGAACCAAAGCTTTTACATTGCCAGAGTAAATATGAAACCTTTATCGAAGAAAACTGTAAATACAAATATTTAGAAATGTTTTATGTTGAAAAATAAGACATGTTTAATTAAGTATACCAAAGAATGTTATTCTTTATTTTGCTTTACATTGTTTTAATAGACAAAACAGGGATTTTTAGGAATTGGTAAAAATTATTGCATTCATTTTGCTCATATTAGTAAAAACAAAAAATATATTGTCGTTCATTCGAGTCTATAGTAATATCGAAATTATATATATTAATTCTAACTCTGTAATTTAAGTTTAAATTCCCATAAATATCCACCATGATCCCTTGTTGAAGTTATTTAAACAGGCATCTTTCAAACATAATAATGAAAGTCGTAAGCATTCTATTTGCTAAATATTCCTAAGTCAATAAATTTTATAAATGTATAAATGTTACCTTACTATGGCCTAAGTCACTAAGTTTATGTTAGAAAATGTTGTTTAAATATAAGTATAGTTAAGTAATATAGGAATTATTGTCACTAAATTTCGGTATTACCAAAGTACGTTGCAATTTCATATTTTCTCATTTAAATGCTACGTATTCACTTTAGTATTTATGGAAAATTCGCAGTCTTATATGACGTCGCATTTGGCCATTATAATATTAGGCTTATTAGTCCCATATTATAAATAATGTATTTTTCACTGAGCATTTCTAATTTACTTAAATTTGAAATATGCATATTTTTTTATAACGTTGAGTAGGTATGTGTGATGCCTTAACGTTGCCCTAATATTGCCACGTTATTTGGTATACGCGTTCATAGGTTGTGTTGCACAGAAAATAAATATACTGATGTTGTGATTCGTTTCGGTTTAGTAAGTAATTTGTGAAACTGTCCATTCGAAGTGTATCTTATTTAGCTGAGAGATGTATATTTTAACGATTGAGTGACAATAGTACTGCGCTGTCCGGGGCAATATATCTGTAGTAAACCTCGGCGGCTAACCAGTGCCTGTATATTTTAAACAAAATATAAAGGAATAGTTTATTTAAAAAATATAAAGTAGACATACAATCATCAAAATGCCTTTGTCGTTTAGTAAAGTATTCACACACAAAATCTAAAATTTATTTAGTAATTTATAAACGAAAATGATTATTCATATTTTTGCATTACGTATATCGCAGAATTGCACTTTAAATTTAGTAAATTTAAATGTCATTGTGAAGATTATTCGACCCACACGCCATTTTTGGCACAAAGACCTCGAGTAATGTCCACAAATAAATGTTTGTACTTATTGAAGAACTTACTATTACTAACCGTTTAGATGTTAAGATGTATGAGTGTCTTGATTATACAGGCGATTTGTAGCTAAATATTCACTCCATTGAATAGCATTCCCATACAAATACCCACATATCTATTGTTAGTTAACTTTTTACATGAATGTTAAAATGGAGAGTTACGTATAAAGTTCGCATTTTGATTTCACTTGAAGTAATGGGATACATTTTCGTCAGAGCAAATCTGCAAAGACTATATCGTGACAATATAAAGTAGTATTCTCTTGCAATATTGTCAGTTGGGAGGTAAGTTTGGCTGCCATACTCGGACACACGAGCTTAACATTTTGTACCGAGTTAGGTCAGGGTCTATAGATTTGTTCTATTATATTATCAGATGTTTAAAATAATTGAGCAACGAATACTCTGGGGTGCGTTCCTGTTATGAGGATAATTAGGAAATGTGATTTGAGACATGTATTTATAGGTACTATGCTCAACAAAGTAAAAGACATATTAAATAATAATTACAACTTTCACAGCACACGTGTAGCATAAATATTACTGAGAATAGACACTGTTAAGACAATTGTTGCTTTCAAAATTACAATTTGAATGAATATTGTTAGCATTGTCTAGTCACTGCGCAGGAGTGCATCCCACTACCCAGGGAGCGATGTATTAGGTAAAGACGTAAATAATTGTTGTAATAATTATGACTGTAGCGAGGAACTCTGACGTTTGTATAAACCGGGGATGATTATGTGTCTGAGAATAAAGCTAGTCATGTGTTTATATTGATGTTTTATTAATAATTCTAGTTCTAATGTACTAATTAATATTTATCATTTGCCAAAATCGCTATGTCCATGTTAATTTCTAAAAATATTATCTAGGAAGAGGTATGGGATGACGTAATGAAAATGAAACAAATACTTGGTTCCCGTAATAAATATTATTTCAACATTCCGTTCAGCCTAATAATTTACAAGTCATGGCGACAACGAAACCTAATTAAAATAATATTTACAGAGAAGCTTTATATATAAACGTATGAATTGCACTGTGATGCACTCATCCTCACTAGGACACATACGAATCACATATTCATTAGATATATGAACAGTACAAGTCATAGAAAATATTAATTTTATCAACCGTTACTCAATAAAACGACCTTACTCCACAGCTTGATTTTACCAATATGTAATCCATGGAAAGTAAAACAAGTATTGCAATCAAGTCGTAAATCTAACAATAATGTTATCTATTAACACACAAAACTGTCAATTTAAATACAAAAAATATCAATAATAATAACATAAGTATAATTATAGTAAAATATTTCACTAAAAATAGTAACAGTAAGGCTCTCAGTGCCGTCAGTAACAGAGTACATTCGGAATGATAAACGTGAGCCCAAATCACCAAGATATGGAGTAAGAATAAAATGTTCTATAATACAAAATGATATGAAAACATCGATCGCAATATCATCAATTTTAAAATACATTAACATCGCAAAAGGATAGACCAATCAGTCGGAGATCTGATTGTGCAGTTGCGAGAATTAAGAGCGTCGACAAACAACGAGTTGCCTCATAAAATAGACGGTCCCAACGATTTGTTTTATCCAAATAATACGAATTTCTTTGGTTAACAACTAGCCTATAACCTAACACTAACCTCACACGAGACCGGTCGGCGGACATTTATCTCAGAAACTGTACATAATAAGAACGAGTTGTTTAATAATCAATGTCCGCGCGAGGGGTCGACATTCTAAGAAGTAAGGCGCCCAATTGACGTTGCTAGCGTTAAACTAAGCTCTAACTAAACCGAGAGATATTTTTGTGATGGAACCGTGCGGGAACAGTGCAGTTTTTCAGATGGCGAGTGCCGCCGACCGCTTGTCTCTGTTCTTGTTGCGGGCGACCGTGCGGGCCTTGCACGCTGCGTTGTTTTGGAGATGCTGCAACACACACAAATATCATTAATTGTTCTCCTTATGCAGGTACAGAAGCCTAGTAATATAATCATAGGATTGTCAAGGAAAACGTGAAGAAATTTTCTTTACGTTGACTGAAGTCAAACCATAGTAGGTTCAGCATGGTTGACTATACTAGTCGAATCTCACTAATTCTGGCAGGAGATTTAGCCCCTAGGCCCAACCAGTGGATTGACTAAATTATTATTCGTTGAAATGAAACTACTTTTTACAGATTTTATCGCGGTTATTATTCGTTTTTGATAACAAGATACATAAATAGGTAATTAAAAAGGTCAGGTGCGTAGTACTCGCAACCGGCGCGTATGTATGAGAAGATGTATGAATGTCGCAGAAGCAAAAGAGGCATGCAAGAATCGTAGCAAGTGGCAGTCTATAGTTTCTGCCTACCCCTGTGGGAGAATGGCGTGAGTGTATGTATGTATGTAAATAGGTAATTATGATGCATCATTAGTTGTATCATTTAGTATTCCTTTGAGGAGTTGTCTAGCCATTTTATGTGGAAATGCGACTTTGATGCCTTTTTTTATGGGATAGGGGAGCAAAAGAGCAGGCGGATCACCTGGTGGTAAGCGATAACCGCCGCCCATGGACACCCGCAACACCAGAGGAGTCACAAGTGCGTTGCCCGCCTTTTAAAAGGGTTTGGGCTTCCGGTAACCTCACTGCGAGACACAACGCAAGCGTTGCTTCACGCCGGTTTTCTGCGAGGACGTGGTATCCACTCCGGGAAAGTGGATGATTTTTTGCGAAGTAGTGCGCCGCCCAGCGCGCTCAGTAGTGTAGTGTCGGTGTAGTACAGTGTACATACCCGCTGCAGCTTGTTGAGCTTGTTGTGCGGCGGGGCGAGGTCCGGCGCCGCCCCCCGCAGCGCGAGCGCGGTGCGCAGGCGCGGGCAGCGCGGCGCCAGCGCCTGCAGCGCGCCGCCCAGCGCGCTCAGTAGTGTAGTGTCGGTGTAGTACAGTGTACATACCCGCTGCAGCTTGTTGAGCTTGTTGTGCGGCGGGGCGAGGTCCGGCGCCGCCCCCCGCAGCGCGAGCGCGGTGCGCAGGCGCGGGCAGCGCGGCGCCAGCGCCTGCAGCGCGCCGCCCAGCGCGCTCAGTAGTGTAGTGTCGGTGTAGTACAGTGTACATACCCGCTGCAGCTTGTTGAGCTTGTTGTGCGGCGGGGCGAGGTCCGGCGCCGCCCCCCGCAGCGCGAGCGCGGTGCGCAGGCGCGGGCAGCGCGGCGCCAGCGCCTGCAGCGCGCCGCCCAGCGCGCTCAGTAGTGTAGTGTCGGTGTAGTACAGTGTACATACCCGCTGCAGCTTGTTGAGCTTGTTGTGCGGCGGGGCGAGGTCCGGCGCCGCCCCCCGCAGCGCGAGCGCGGTGCGCAGGCGCGGGCAGCGCGGCGCCAGCGCCTGCAGCGCGCCGCCCAGCGCGCTCAGTAGTGTAGTGTCGGTGTAGTACAGTGTACATACCCGCTGCAGCTTGTTGAGCTTGTTGTGCGGCGGGGCGAGGTCCGGCGCCGCCCCCCGCAGCGCGAGCGCGGTGCGCAGGCGCGGGCAGCGCGGCGCCAGCGCCTGCAGCGCGCCGCCCAGCGCGCTCAGTAGTGTAGTGTCGGTGTAGTACAGTGTACATACCCGCTGCAGCTTGTTGAGCTTGTTGTGCGGCGGGGCGAGGTCCGGCGCCGCCCCCCGCAGCGCGAGCGCGGTGCGCAGGCGCGGGCAGCGCGGCGCCAGCGCCTGCAGCGCGCCGCCCAGCGCGCTCAGTAGTGTAGTGTCGGTGTAGTACAGTGTACATACCCGCTGCAGCTTGTTGAGCTTGTTGTGCGGCGGGGCGAGGTCCGGCGCCGCCCCCCGCAGCGCGAGCGCGGTGCGCAGGCGCGGGCAGCGCGGCGCCAGCGCCTGCAGCGCGCCGCCCAGCGCGCTCAGTAGTGTAGTGTCGGTGTAGTACAGTGTACATACCCGCTGCAGCTTGTTGAGCTTGTTGTGCGGCGGGGCGAGGTCCGGCGCCGCCCCCCGCAGCGCGAGCGCGGTGCGCAGGCGCGGGCAGCGCGGCGCCAGCGCCTGCAGCGCGCCGCCCAGCGCGCTCAGTAGTGTAGTGTCGGTGTAGTACAGTGTACATACCCGCTGCAGCTTGTTGAGCTTGTTGTGCGGCGGGGCGAGGTCCGGCGCCGCCCCCCGCAGCGCGAGCGCGGTGCGCAGGCGCGGGCAGCGCGGCGCCAGCGCCTGCAGCGCGCCGCCCAGCGCGCTCAGTAGTGTAGTGTCGGTGTAGTACAGTGTACATACCCGCTGCAGCTTGTTGAGCTTGTTGTGCGGCGGGGCGAGGTCCGGCGCCGCCCCCCGCAGCGCGAGCGCGGTGCGCAGGCGCGGGCAGCGCGGCGCCAGCGCCTGCAGCGCGCCGCCCAGCGCGCTCAGTAGTGTAGTGTCGGTGTAGTACAGTGTACATACCCGCTGCAGCTTGTTGAGCTTGTTGTGCGGCGGGGCGAGGTCCGGCGCCGCCCCCCGCAGCGCGAGCGCGGTGCGCAGGCGCGGGCAGCGCGGCGCCAGCGCCTGCAGCGCGCCGCCCAGCGCGCTCAGTAGTGTAGTGTCGGTGTAGTACAGTGTACATACCCGCTGCAGCTTGTTGAGCTTGTTGTGCGGCGGGGCGAGGTCCGGCGCCGCCCCCCGCAGCGCGAGCGCGGTGCGCAGGCGCGGGCAGCGCGGCGCCAGCGCCTGCAGCGCGCCGCCCAGCGCGCTCAGTAGTGTAGTGTCGGTGTAGTACAGTGTACATACCCGCTGCAGCTTGTTGAGCTTGTTGTGCGGCGGGGCGAGGTCCGGCGCCGCCCCCCGCAGCGCGAGCGCGGTGCGCAGGCGCGGGCAGCGCGGCGCCAGCGCCTGCAGCGCGCCGCCCAGCGCGCTCAGTAGTGTAGTGTCGGTGTAGTACAGTGTACATACCCGCTGCAGCTTGTTGAGCTTGTTGTGCGGCGGGGCGAGGTCCGGCGCCGCCCCCCGCAGCGCGAGCGCGGTGCGCAGGCGCGGGCAGCGCGGCGCCAGCGCCTGCAGCGCGCCGCCCAGCGCGCTCAGTAGTGTAGTGTCGGTGTAGTACAGTGTACATACCCGCTGCAGCTTGTTGAGCTTGTTGTGCGGCGGGGCGAGGTCCGGCGCCGCCCCCCGCAGCGCGAGCGCGGTGCGCAGGCGCGGGCAGCGCGGCGCCAGCGCCTGCAGCGCGCCGCCCAGCGCGCTCAGTAGTGTAGTGTCGGTGTAGTACAGTGTACATACCCGCTGCAGCTTGTTGAGCTTGTTGTGCGGCGGGGCGAGGTCCGGCGCCGCCCCCCGCAGCGCGAGCGCGGTGCGCAGGCGCGGGCAGCGCGGCGCCAGCGCCTGCAGCGCGCCGCCCAGCGCGCTCAGTAGTGTAGTGTCGGTGTAGTACAGTGTACATACCCGCTGCAGCTTGTTGAGCTTGTTGTGCGGCGGGGCGAGGTCCGGCGCCGCCCCCCGCAGCGCGAGCGCGGTGCGCAGGCGCGGGCAGCGCGGCGCCAGCGCCTGCAGCGCGCCGCCCAGCGCGCTCAGTAGTGTAGTGTCGGTGTAGTACAGTGTACATACCCGCTGCAGCTTGTTGAGCTTGTTGTGCGGCGGGGCGAGGTCCGGCGCCGCCCCCCGCAGCGCGAGCGCGGTGCGCAGGCGCGGGCAGCGCGGCGCCAGCGCCTGCAGCGCGCCGCCCAGCGCGCTCAGTAGTGTAGTGTCGGTGTAGTACAGTGTACATACCCGCTGCAGCTTGTTGAGCTTGTTGTGCGGCGGGGCGAGGTCCGGCGCCGCCCCCCGCAGCGCGAGCGCGGTGCGCAGGCGCGGGCAGCGCGGCGCCAGCGCCTGCAGCGCGCCGCCCAGCGCGCTCAGTAGTGTAGTGTCGGTGTAGTACAGTGTACATACCCGCTGCAGCTTGTTGAGCTTGTTGTGCGGCGGGGCGAGGTCCGGCGCCGCCCCCCGCAGCGCGAGCGCGGTGCGCAGGCGCGGGCAGCGCGGCGCCAGCGCCTGCAGCGCGCCGCCCAGCGCGCTCAGTAGTGTAGTGTCGGTGTAGTACAGTGTACATACCCGCTGCAGCTTGTTGAGCTTGTTGTGCGGCGGGGCGAGGTCCGGCGCCGCCCCCCGCAGCGCGAGCGCGGTGCGCAGGCGCGGGCAGCGCGGCGCCAGCGCCTGCAGCGCGCCGCCCAGCGCGCTCAGTAGTGTAGTGTCGGTGTAGTACAGTGTACATACCCGCTGCAGCTTGTTGAGCTTGTTGTGCGGCGGGGCGAGGTCCGGCGCCGCCCCCCGCAGCGCGAGCGCGGTGCGCAGGCGCGGGCAGCGCGGCGCCAGCGCCTGCAGCGCGCCGCCCAGCGCGCTCAGTAGTGTAGTGTCGGTGTAGTACAGTGTACATACCCGCTGCAGCTTGTTGAGCTTGTTGTGCGGCGGGGCGAGGTCCGGCGCCGCCCCCCGCAGCGCGAGCGCGGTGCGCAGGCGCGGGCAGCGCGGCGCCAGCGCCTGCAGCGCGCCGCCCAGCGCGCTCAGTAGTGTAGTGTCGGTGTAGTACAGTGTACATACCCGCTGCAGCTTGTTGAGCTTGTTGTGCGGCGGGGCGAGGTCCGGCGCCGCCCCCCGCAGCGCGAGCGCGGTGCGCAGGCGCGGGCAGCGCGGCGCCAGCGCCTGCAGCGCGCCGCCCAGCGCGCTCAGTAGTGTAGTGTCGGTGTAGTACAGTGTACATACCCGCTGCAGCTTGTTGAGCTTGTTGTGCGGCGGGGCGAGGTCCGGCGCCGCCCCCCGCAGCGCGAGCGCGGTGCGCAGGCGCGGGCAGCGCGGCGCCAGCGCCTGCAGCGCGCCGCCCAGCGCGGCCGCCAGCGCCCCGTACGCGGCGCCGCCCGCCCACGTGGACCACGTCGCCGTCTCCGAGCCCACGCGCACCGACATGCACGACACTTCGCCCTCCTGTCACGTCAACAACAAACAATACAATGCACGTCCATTACCTAATATAATATCTACTCCAACTCCACCTGCATCTTAACACATCAACCTTTTGACCGCTTGGTTATATATCAGTTGCCGTGACACCCTTATAAAATAAGATCCATCATCTTGGATTTTGAAATTAAATCCATTTTCGTTATCAGCATCCCCATAAACCCAGAAATTGACACCCATATAACTATATTCATAACAACAATGTCCGCCATCTTGGATTTTGAAATAAATGCTATTTTTGTAATCAGCACCCCATAAACCCAGAAATTGACACCCATATTATTTTGATTAATGAAACAATATCCATCATCTTGGATTTTGAAATTAATGCCATTTTCGTAATCAGCATCCCCATAAACCCAGAAATTGACACTCACATCTGAATTACACAAACTTTTGCACTTGTAGAAATAACTTTATTAAACCAAAAAATTGACGGACCCTAATCAAAAAATGTGAACGAAACCATATCGCGATTCAGGGGAAGGGCACAACGCCATCTAGTTGTAAAATAGGTACTAAAATTCTTAAATTGAACAACATCACTATATTCATAACAACAATGTCAGCCATCTTGGATTTTAAAATTATGCCAATTTAGCACTCAGCATCCCCATAAACCCAGAAATTGACAACCATATTATTTTGATTAATGAAACAATATCCATCATCTTGGATTTTAAAATTATGCCATTTTAGCAATCAACACCCCCATAAACCCAGAAACTGACACCCATGTTATTTTGATTAATGAAACAATGTCCGCCATCTTGGATTTTGAAATTAATGCCATTTTCGTAATTAGCATCCCCATAAACCCAGAAATTGACACCCATATCACTATATTTATAACAACTATGTCAGCCATCTTGGATTTTAAAATTATGCCATTTTAACAATCAACACCCCCATAAACCAAGAAATTGACACCCATATTATTTTGATTAATAAAACAATGTCCGCCGCCATCTTGGATTTTGAAATAAATGCTATTTTCGTAATCAGCATCCCCATGAATCCAGAAATTTACACTCATATCACTATATTCGTAACAACAACAGCATGTGGATTTTATAATTAAGCCATTTTCGCAACCAGCACCCCCATAAACTCAGAAATTGACACGCATATTTTTTTGACTATTGAAAACAATGTCCACCATCTTGGATAACCGAATTTAATGCCATTTTCGTAATCAGCACCACCATAAACCCCGAAAATTACACCCCTATCACTATATTTTTATAATAAAAGAAAGTCGTGTTAGTTACACCATTTATAACTCAAGAACGGCTGAACCGATTTGGCTGAAAATTGGTGGAGAGGTAGCTTAGAACCAGGAAACGGACATAGGATACTTTTTATCCCGTTCCCGTGGGATGTGATGACAGACCGAATTCCACGGGGGCGAAGCCGCGGGCAGAAGCTAGTATTTTTATAATGACAATGTCCGCCATATCGGATATAAAAATGCCATTTCCTAAATTTTAAATAGTTCTAATAGTATTAATTAAAATCACTCTGTTAATTATTTAATTATCGATAGCTTACATAACGTAGCAACAACACTAATGGAAAATTCCACGTTTTGTTTGCTTCTGACATAAGAAGTGGTCGTGTTTTTCTCATTACTCAGATGTAAGCAATATTTTAATATTTGTATGCTTCTATTTCACCAACAATAACGTTATTAAACATAATATATCACCGCACCTGTATTCCCCGAATGTTTAGACAGAGACATAGCAATATACACCCACTCTTGACCAGACTATGTAATAAAGAGCAAACTTATTGCAAAAATTCAAAATCCAAGCTACCACTAAATATTTCATAGAAAAACTCAATATTAAAACACGGGACCCAAAACTTCTAGCGTAACAGTATTCATTACGTGCATTAGATCAGTAATTCACTAAGCTAAAAAAAAATGTCAATATTAATAATATCATATGATATCCCACAATAGCAAATTTGCCAATGGTCAAATATAATGATGATAACATTAAGTCCACTTTTAATAATAAAACTATTATAAAATTGTAAAAAAGCTGTGTCTGTACATTGAAGATATTTATAAAAAAAACACCGTATATAAACGTCTCCGCATCCGAAAATGTGATTTTTAAAATTCATGTCTGTTTGTTACGGGTTGGAGCAAAAACTACTGAATAGATTTAAATTTTATTATCACTGTTAGAAAGTATATTCTCCAACTTAAAAACTGGTGAACTTCTTATCTCAATTAATTAAATGAATCCTGAGATATAGCTTGGCCTTCCTGATGTATAGAGGCCCAAAGAAAAAAGACGTCATCAATGTTGGTTTTCCATTTTTACACATGATGTAGCTTCACGTGAGCGAAGCCGCGGGCAGAAGCTAGTAATAAAATAGTTTTGTAAATGTATGTTACCTCGAAGTACTTGAGTATGTCGCGGAAGGTGGCCCGCTGCACCTTGCGGTCCCGCTTGGCGCGGTACTTGTGCGAGTCGCGCGCCAGCTGCGCCAGGCGCGGCAGCAGCTCGCTGGCCCGCTCCGCCAGCGCCGGCTCCGCGCTGTCCGAGTCCGAGTCCGTGGCCGTCTCGTACGCGATGGCCAGCGCGCCGCCCGCCGCCATGCGCACCTGCAGTAACACCGATCATTATGACAATCGTAGACAACTAATGAGAGCTCGCTTAAAGGACAATCCCATTTACCTATTGACCACCCCGATCAGATTTAATCGACAAATATTTTCCAGTCCTTAGCGCCCCTGTCAGATTTATACGACGGAGAACCCGTGATTATTTATTGTTTTTTTTTTTCAATAATTAGAGTACTATCTATAGAAATACGGTTAACAATGTTTTAAAATAACTTATTACTGTTGGAAGTATTGAAAATAAGATGTTCAAAAGTATGTCATTTTCAAATATCTTCTACAGTGTCAGAAATCAGTATCTTCTTCAAATTTTCATGCGAATTATAATTAATTTTATCATCATCATCAGCCTATACTAGTCCACTGCTGGACGTAGGCCTCTCCCAATGTGCGCCATTTCGCCCTGTCTTCGGCTTGTCGCATGCAGCTTCCGCCAGCAACCTTTCGCAAATCATCACTCCATCTCGCCGCAGGGCGTCCTACGCTACGTTTGCCGAGTCGTGGTCTCCACTCAAGAACACGTCTACCCCAGCGGATATCTATTCTACAGATATGGCCAGCCCATTGCCACTTCAGCTTGCTAATTCAGCACGCTATGTCGACGACTTTGGTTCTCTGTCGGATAACCTCGTTGCGGATTTTATCCTTCAGAGAAACTCCGAGCATAGCGCGCTCCATAGCACGCTGAGCGACTTTAAAATGGTGGACTAGCCGTACTGTGAGTGTCCACGTTTCAGCACCATAGGTCATCACGGTTAGGACGCACTGGTTGAAAACTTAAGTTTTCAAACTTTGCGGTATGGGTGATGAGAAGACTTGACGTATTTTCCAAATGCTGCCCAGCCCAGTTGGATCCTCCTCTTGGCCTCCCTCTCAAAGTTGTTTTTACCCAACTGCAAGATCTGCCCGAGGTAAGTATATTCTGAAACAACTTCAAGAAGATGACCATTTACAGCAATAGGTCTCAGATCAATGTGATCATTGAACATGACTTTGGTTTTATCCAAATTCATGTTGCGACCTACGCTTTGCGAGGCTGATGCTAGGCTGTCCAGCATTTGTTGCAGCTCCTCTAGCGACTCCGCCATTAGGACTATGTCGTCTGCGAATCGTAAGTGCGAGATATAATCGCCGTTTATGTTTATGCCCTTACCTTTCCAGTCCAATGTCTTAAACAAATCTTCCAATGCGCTCGTGAACAATTTTGGGGATATGATGTCCCCCTGTCTCACGCCTCTGCGCAGTTGGATAGGTTTAGACTGTTGGTCCTGTACTTGGACATTCATAAAGGCTGATTCGTAGAGAGATCTCAGCACCTCGATGTAACGGCAATCCACTTGGCACCGCTGGAAGGATTCCAGAACAGCCCAGGTTTCCACTGAGTCAAAGGCTTTCTCATAGTCCACAAATGCTCGGCACAGGGGCCGATTATACTCCTCGGACTTCTGTATAATCTGCCTCACTGTGTGAATGTGGTCTATGGTGCCATACCCCGTGCGAAACCCGGCCTGTTCTGGAGGCTGAAACTCGTCAAGTCTCCTAGCGAGACGATTCGTGATGACTCTAGGGAACAACTTATAGACGTGACTTAGAAGAGAGATGGGTCTGTAATTCTTAAGAAGAGCTTTGTCTCCCTTCTTAAAAAACAGAACCACCACACCCCCATGCTGGAGTTCTCCCACGGTGAATGATGGAATTAAATAGTTTTCGTAGCTCCCGGACTACAGGGGCTCCTCCTACCTTCAGGAGTTCTGAAGTAATTCCATCCTCACCGGGGGCTTTTCCATTTTTAAGCTGTCGTAGAGCCAACAAGCTCTCGTCGTGGCTGATGTCCGGCAGTTCGTGAGTATAGTGGCGTATCAGAGTGGCTCTAGAAACGCAATTGTCTCGCTGTGGACTAGGAACATGGGCGGCATAAAGTCGGCCATAGAAGTCTTCAACCTCGGCAAGAATCTCCGTCTTTGACAAAACGGTCCTACCATCGTTTATGGTGAGCTTCATCAGGTGCTTGAGTGAATACTTTGGACCCTCGGTTTCGCTCTATCGCCTGTTCAATTTGGCGCGTATTGGTCACGCCGTGTCATCTTCGCAATTTTCTTGTTCAGGTTTGACCTGTCTGACGAAGTCAATCGGGTGGTTTCCCGTATTTTTGTCATAAGCCGTAGAGTCTCGTCCTAGAGTTTGGACTTCTTACCTTTATGCCGCGATTGGCTAAACTTTATGCCCTCGTCTTTCAACGTTCCAACCACGTTTTGTAAGGCCTCGTCAACATCCTCAGTGGGTGCCATTGCATCGAATCTATCAGCGAGAAGCTTATGAAACTTCTAGCTGCCTCTCATGATATGGAGTGG
The DNA here is from genome assembly GCA_947256265.1 of Acronicta leporina. NCBI lineage: Eukaryota > Metazoa > Arthropoda > Insecta > Lepidoptera > Noctuidae > Acronicta > Acronicta leporina. The sequence continues at coordinate 2,065,452 of OX366517.1, read as the reverse complement.
ATTAGGTCGGAGCGTGGACCTCATCAGACGGTTTCTTTCGAGCTTTATATCGATATTCAGGGAGCCTCGGACGAGTCGGTGATCAGATCCGGTATTAAACCTGTTGATCACGGAAACATCCCTGAATATATGCCTCGTATCCATCATGATGAAGTCAATCTCATTTTTTGTCACAGTATCGGGGCTTTGCCATTTCCAATTTCTTTGAGGCTTCTTCTTAAAGAACGAGTTCATTAAGAAGAGCCCCTCCTTCTCTAAGAAGTTGACAAGCATTTGCCCCCTGTGATTCAGACATCCATAACCATGAGGTCTTATTCTGGATTCGTTGCAGCTTTGGACTCCCACTTTGGCATTGAAGTCTCTCATAACAACGTTGAAGTGAGCCTTTGTGGTGTTGTGTAACGCTCTAGATATGTCGTCGTACATATCTTCGACTTCATCATCCGAGTGCCGAGGTCGGTGCATAAACCTGAATAGTCTTGATTGAATATAGTTTGGATAGTCGGATTATCAGGTACGCTACCCTGGTCGACACACTGGAGATTTCTTCAACGCTGTTAGAGAGGGCCCTATTGACAAGGAACCCTAAAGTACAGCAGGTGGCCCGAGTCTAGGGTCATCGTGTCCTCTCCCTCTCTTCGGACTTCACACAACCCCAAAACATGCCACTTGATGTTCTCCAACTCCACTTCGAACTGTGCTAGGTGTGCATCAAGCCTCGACTGCGTCCGTTATACGTTGCTAGGGTCAGGTGGAATGGGCGGCCTTCCGTAGCCCGGGGATTCTTCGCACCCCCCGCCCTGCCGTTACCGTGACCGCCGCCTTGGTCAGGAATAGCAGAGCTACCGGGAACTGGGGGCAGTTTCTCGCGAGTTTCGCTCATGGGGGGTATATGCCCATAATCGCCACGCGGGGCAAGCGGATTGGCGATCGCAGGGACACAGCTTTTCGTACCGTTGACACTGGTGCCTGTCAACGACCAGATATTTAAGCTGTGTCCAAAGAAGCTGCGTTATACCGCTGTCAGCCGGTCGCTAGAGCCCGTTCGTTATACAGCAGGATGACAGCGAGCAGGTAGGGTTGGCTTGGAGCCTAAAGGTGATGGGCGGCTCCCATACATCCCGTAAAATTAATTTACTTTTTATGAATAAATATTAATTTTTATGAAAAAATTATAATTGTATACCCCTAAAATCACCCCGTATAATAATTACAATATGTATAACATATAACCAGAGATCCAATATGTATAACATATAACCAGAGATCAGAATAGGTAGTGTATATTTACCTAAAGTTCGAGGAAGTAAGTAACATAGAGTTGATTATACCTCCTCTAAAATCCCGGAATAATAAACAATGACATGACGAAAGTAGTTTCCAGGAATGAAGAAATTGCAAATTACTTATTCTACCTTGATAACATTTAAATGAATGATATAAGTAATTTGCAATTTCTTACCTAATTCCCGGGTTTTATTAGTCTTGTTTATGATTCCGGGATTTTAGAGGAGGTATAATCAACTATAATTATGTTACTTACTTCCTCGAACTTTAGGTAAATATACTCTACCTATTCTGATCTCTGCATATAACATAGATAAATAAAATAATATGGGTGACAATTTCTGGGAGGTGCTGATTATGAAAATGGCATTGATTTCGAACTCCAAAATGGCGAACATTGTTTTCATTAATCAAAATAATATGGGTGTCAATTTTTTGGTTAATTTGGTGCTGATAATGAAAATAACATTAATATTGAAATTCAAGGTGGCGGAAAGTATTTTAATAAATAAGATGATAATATGGGTGTAAATTTCTGGGTTTATGGTGGTGCTAATTACGAAAAATGCATTCATTTTTTAATTCAAGGTGGCGGACAGTATTCTAATAAGATATCAATTTCTGACGTTATGGGGTGCTGATTACGAAAATAGCATTATTTTTGATACCCAAGGTGGCGGACAGTATTCTAACAAATAAGATGATATGGGTGTCAATTTCTGTTCATGGTGGTGTTGATTACGAAAATTTCATTAATTTTGAAATGAAAGATGTGAACCTTTTTTCATTCATACCAAGGGTATGAAAAACAAAGCTTCCTGGGGTGCTCATTAAAAAAATGGCATTTATTTTGGTACTAGCTTCCGCCCGCGACTTCGTCCGCGTGGAATAGTTACTTAGTACAAATCGCAATAAAAGGTAGCCTATGTCCTTTCTCAGGGTCTAAAGATTGTCTGTGCCAAATATCATCAAAATCGGTTGAGAGTTTTAAGCGGGAAAGCGTAACAGACAGACAGACAGAGTTACTTTCGCATTTATAATATTAGTAGGGATGAAATTTTTATTTTACCTCAAGGGAGACAGCCTCTAGTAGCTCTCCGAGCTTGGCGAATGAAGGCGGCTGGTTGTTGAGCAGTGAGAGCGCGTGGCTGGGGCTGAGCAGCGGGAACAGTAGCGCCCAGCCGTCCAGCGCCGCCGCGTGCCACGCTCCCTCTTCTACAGCTGCTCCTGATACTTTCACACTGCCATCCCCCTGGTAACAACATATCAGATAAAATATACCGAATCACTGAGGAACTTGGGAAACGGAGTTCGGGAATAAAACTACTTCACATGGTTACACATGTATTGAGACTGACATATTGAGACACAGAAACGTATAAGTTTTATCACCCTACCCACAACACTTATGATAATGAGAAATATAATTTATTTTCTAAGTACCTTCAGTCATACATGTACCTAGTTACATACATCACAGATAGGCTATGGCTAAAGATGTGCAGCGGTGTATTGTTGTTATGGTGGGTGCTGGTACGTTGGTGCCGGGGAATGATTAATAAAACGGCACAAAAGTAAATCTTCGTGTGTATTAGGCCACTGTCATAGTAGGAAGGGAAGTGTTGCCACAGAAAAACAGTAGTTTTATATTTTAATGTTGGTGTTGCTTAACAGTTTGTTCAATAGCCCTGTTCAGATATTCCCCAACATAAAACTCACATGTTATCTGATAATTCTACTACTGTTTGGATTTTTCTCTGGGTTTGTTTCGGTTTCTTCTGTGGTCGTCAGTTAGAAAACTGGCTTTTAAAAGTGGCTTATAAGATCTATTATTTATCATAAACAATTTTAAGACTTACATATTGTTAAAAACTAGTATACAGTGTATATTATTATAGGCACCCAAGATTGATTCGTTACTCTTGATGACGTAGACGGTGTATATAAAATGTTGTAATGCAGAGCTTTTGTAAAAAATAATATTCTTAATACTTTTCAATTACGTAACCTGCCATATATATTTCCATTTACGGTGTTTTAAGCTTCAAAAACAGTTAAGGTTATGTTTTTATAATTTTACCTTTAGATAGCTACCGCTGAAGATGGTCTCGTACATGCGCATGACTTCCAGCACCTCCGAGAGGTCGTCTTCCATCAAGTAGCACAATACCGCCAGCGAGGAACAACACTGAAACATACAAGAATATCTAAACAACTGATATGATTACTTACTAGAAGATGTTGGGCTAGCCTAAAAGAGATTTTTTCTAAATTTAATGAAGAAATTCCTAATAAGTAAAACTATGTTGTATTCCAAAGAAGAAATTTAGTAGAGTAACAGTTAGAACTCAGCTGTAAATACATGTCAAATCACCTGTCTGTTTGTTTGTTACGTTTTCACGCCAAAACTGCTGATCAAATTTGATGAATTTTGGTATAGGAGGAAATGGTTACTTTTAGTTACAAAATTACGGGAATCAGAGTTCGTAATAAAATCTTGTCAATTATGTACAATGATTATACCTCAGTGCGTGTGTCCAGTGAGGCGGATTTGTCTGTAGCTGTAGCTGTGAGGGCCGGCCGCACCTCGCGGACGAACTCTTCCGTGCCTTCCTCTCCGATCTGTGGGGGAAACAAATGTTAATTGATAAACTGTGAATACTGTTTTATGAAAACGATATTCATGTACTATTGATAACCACGGTTCCATCCTTATTAGTGAAGGAAAAACCATGTGTGTCCATGTTTTTAAAGTTTCATATAGCATAACCTTATTATCAAGCGTGGGAAGATTATTTAACAATTAACTATTAATTTAATGACAATAATTATTCACTGAAACAAAAACTTAGGTAACACGTTTAGCAAAGTTTAGACGAAGAGACGAAATAACACGAACGGTGTTATAAGGATTTTCAATAAGGAAATTCTCTGTAATATTCACGCCGGTTATCTGTGAGGGCGTGGTATCACTCCGGTCGAGCCGAAGCATGGCCCTCCCACAACGTAATTATACGTTTCCAAAAACGGACCTGTAAAGCCAGTAAGGGTGCAACAGCCGCCGCGGCTTTTCGTTCCCCGTCCTTGCCTCGGCGCAAGGCTTTCGCGACGTGGTCGGCCAGCGTGGCGCGGTGCGCTGCCAGCAGCCCGTCCAGCGCGCGCCTCTGCAGCGCCGCGCGAAGAGACACAAACGCGGCAGCACGCGCCACGTTAGAACGCGCGTTCAGTGCCTCGATGATCTCCAGGACCTTCTCTTCGAATTTTTCTTGGATCTCGTTTTCTGGCGAAGAGAGAAATTAGGTTGTAGAGCAGTGGTTCTAAAACTTTTCGTAATAGGGGATCATTTTTTTTCTTTATTGCCGTGGACTACAAGTTGATTAACAATAACATAAGTTGTTGACGCATTCATCGCGTCGTCGTCATTTATTTAATAACTGTACGATAACTTCATGGACAACTTCAGGCGTTTACAGGGACTACCCTATGAATCACTATTGTAGAGTAAATGAAACACTCCATTCCAATGACCTGAATAGGACTGAATTAGACGGAAAACGCCTTTCTCAGGATCCCATGGTAGTCTGGGTGTTTGTGCATGTGAAAATTTCAATTTATAAATGCAGCTACGATACAAGAAAAAATCCTAGAGATGTTGTTTTTAAAACATAACTTTTTTGCAAAACAGTATCGGAGAGTTTAAGTCAAAATATAGAGGGTATTTTGGTATAGAAATCCTATAAAATATCGAACCTGACGACACTAGGGTATCGTGTAACGTATATAAATAAAAACGAATACAAAGAAGGACTTTATTTACATAACACCACTTTGCTGTTGTATAATGCCCGACTGGTGTCACCTTGGTTTATAAATAGGTCTCTGCCAAGGATGTCGTAAAGAAGATCGTTGTAACAAAAGATTTAGCTAGCTTGTTCGATGACATTACACTGCAATCATAGATAGGTAGATCGCCTGTGTTACAGCCTATTATCACGCCAGTTTACTCGTTGGGGTAGGCAGAAATAGACTTCCACCTGCGACAATCCTGGTACATCTACGTTCATTAATCCCCTTAAGCCTGATCTTCGATATAGGTACGTCCGTCTATGCTTAGCTAAAGACAATTACTATTAAAAAAGTGCAAAGAAGTATTTAGCAATTGACATGTATAAGATACCTTTCACCTGTTAATACGTTCTGTGGTTGCATAATGCATGTTCTTATCATTGATCCATAAAATGTAGTTAAATAGGGATAGTAACAGAGTGGTTTACTACTACAAGCATTGGTTGCTAGTAGGATAACATGTCTAGTCTATTTATAGGTGTTACATGAACAACATTTTATTGTACTCAAACAAGATCAAGGAGAAATTTGCGATAATTTATTATGAAATTATCTTCTTAAAAACAAACAAACAAACACCCTCTCACCCCAAATATACAGTTGTAAGATAAAACTCAGAATGTTGTAGAATAAAAAGGTGTATCAAATATTTAAATTAAGTGAGATCTGGTTGAAATGGAAAGATGACAAGAACATAGTTGGAAAAGGCGAAGACGATAATTTAATTCAAGAACGTCCGTAACGAACGTCCCCCTGAGATCAAGACAAGATGTTTTTATTGTGTCTTTAATAAGGGACTTGATGGATTAATGTTGTGTGAGCTGAAGTTTAAACTTCTCTGATTAGCTGTAAAGAAGTAGAATGCAAGTCCTTTAAAATCAGCAAATAAATATATTTTTTAATTGTTTTTTATTGGTTGGGTTTACAGAGAAATGATCTCCATAATTTTAGCGTTAGTCATGTATAATAAATTATGAATGTATTACAGATATCCCCAACATAATAGTATATAGGTTTGTCTACGTAAATAACTTAGTCAAACCTTATCAGCATTAAAACCATGCTATGTTATCATGGCCCTATCGATGGGAAGCTATAAAACCTTTTGATGTCATCGAAAGCGTCCATTATATATAATATTAGATAACATTTTATAGAAATTAATTCAAGTTTCGATTCGAAACCGGAATGAACCAAAACGAACCCGATGTTCCATAATTATCTTCACCGTAAAATTATATAATAATGTAATCAAAACAATTATGATCAACCTGATAAAAATCATAGTGCAAAATATTCCAAGGAAAATTTGTATGTACGAAACGATTATTCAAAATAGGTAACAGGCTATAAATTTTCCAAGGTGAGCCGCAACCACAGCAAACAACTTATCATTTTAGTTTATAACCTTGAAAAGGCAGTCTCAAAGATCAAATTGGCTCACACGTGAGTTAGTAATTAACATATTTATATTTTGAGATAAAGCGGTGTAAATGTTATGCCTATGTTAAAAATATATCGAATTGCTAAGTATAAAAACAAAGTTGCTATCCACGCGTTTAATTCTTCGAAACTACGCACGAATTTTGCTACAATTTTTACTAAGTTCAGTTTCGTATCGTAAATGTATCGCCTTATTTTCAGCTACAAACTTACATACATATTTTCACGCCTGTCTCCCATTCGGGGGTAGGCAGAGACTATAGATTTCCACTTACGATCCTGGCTCACCACTTTTGCTTCATCTATTCTCATTAACCTCCTTCTCCTACAAATTATTCTCGATTTCGAAACGAACACGTTTCTGCACAAGTTGTTTGTGCTTGGGCTACTGTTCCTAGGAACATTTTACACATCTAGTAGTTTTTATTGGGAATCAATACGATGATGGGATGGGATGACGACATTATTACGAGCGAATATTTCTATAATCTACAGGTAGTTGTTCCAGGTTTGGTTCCTGGGCGTTTGTATATGTGAGAATTTGTGTTTGTAAACGCACCTACGATACAGGAGAAAATCATCAATAATCTATTCGGTTTTACAAGCACAAATATCATGTAGATAAAAGACAATACTGTAAAAATGAATGTGTTGAAGATAATGAACAGTCTTTATAAGTCAGACGGGCCTTGTCCTTCACAGGTTAATGACATGGCCAACACATTTGTGCAAATAATTCCAAACAAAAAAGGTAACGCGCAAATAGTATTGTATAAATTTTTAATTTGTACATTCTAATATGTAAAGATTATAAATTACAATATTATTTATATTCTAGCTTTTTCCCGCGACATACGAGTGACGTTAAAACAATATAGCCTACGTTACATTACTATTGCATTAGTACATTGATATTAGTAGCAGTCTATTAGTGAAAAACCTCAGTTCCTATTTTAAAAATTGTTCACTAATAGAATACTACATTATAGATAATATTGAATTTCACCATTCCGCGAATACAATGTATACAATTTTTTGTACATAATAATATAAGCATGGTGGATCATTTTAATATGAATTTAACACCTATAAAAGCACATTTATTTGCCAGAAATATGTTCAAATTTATTGAGTATCGCGTATAAGCTATTTAATAAAACAAAAACAAAAAATAAAAACCACTAGATTAATGATGTTGTGGAATGCTTGGGAGGTTTACTAGAATTTGTATGAAAGCTATTTTTTTTATGAAAACAACGTATTTATCTTCAGATACTGCACTCTTTAGATCCCGTGCAAAACGTGAGTCAACTGTGAAATATTTGCCAACTGTTATTTTACTTTTATTATTTGCTTTAGAGCAGCGCTACGAAGAATTAATAAGAATTTTATTTTCTGCTGTCCCTTTTCAGTTGATGCAGTATATGTTGCAATTCACCTTTGATTTTGAAAGTATCATAATGTCAGTTTGGAATTTTCCGTTACTACAAAGGACTGCGACATTATTGTGTTGTGTGCGCTTTAATGTGATCCATCTCAACCTGTTTTCTGTGTATGGCTTGATTATGTGTTGCCCGCATAAATAAATTAAAATATTGCGAAACTCTTTCTTAGGTTTAATATTGTAGGAAAATATTATGCATATTTTTCCATTACATTTTCAATTTCTGTGACAAATATGCTTTGCTAAAGGCCTTGTTAAAGGTTCAAGACTTTTTAAGGCTGTACAAGAGTTGTGGGGTGAATATTTAAGCATTATTTAAGTAATCATTCCACTCATCTCTCTTATTTGACAAGTGGTTTCCGATTGTTTCTTTCTCTTGTCTTATTGGGTGATGTAGTTTAAGTTTTCAGTATCATAATTGTAGTTTAAGGCCCACTTGCACCGTTTGCTCGTTTGCCCCCCTATCCCATAAAAAAAAATATATATGAAAAAATGTGTTTTAATACAATTTAAACATATTTAAGAAGTTGGTGCAAGTGGCCCTTAAAAATTCTTAACTTTTGAAGGAGTAAATGACGTACTCATATTTTTCAAACATTTTCCCTGTGCGAGGAAACTGAGCAGTCAAAACGGACCCTAAATATGGGCAATGATGTTTTTTTTTTTGGGGCAAACGATCAGACAGACCACCTGATGATAAGCAATTACTGCCGCCCATGGACACCCGCAACACCAGAGGAGGCCCAACAGCGTTGCCCGCCTTATAAAAGGGTTTGGGCCTGCGGTATCCTCAATCACTCGGCGAAACACAACGGCAGTGTTGTTTTATGCCGGTTTTCTGTGAGGTCTCCGGTCGAGCCAGCCCAATCGTGCCGAAGCATGGCTCTCCCACGGTATAAAAATTTCAATAATTGTGTTTACTTTTGTTAGTCTCCAATTCATTGGCAGGTGGTACATCATTGTCTACATCGTCTATCTTTCCGAGTGGCCGCGGACCTCCCCATTTTATGTCTCGTTGTTTCCCTGTAGAGCATTTTTTTTTTTCTAATCGATTTTTATAATGGTCGATACAAACAAAAAGGTTTTCTAGTAAAATAATAAAATATTCATAGAGCCGCGACGTTAGTATTATTTCTGGCAATATGAAGGTTATTATTAGGTTAAACGATTGGATTCCAAGTTTTGTATTTTGGAATGGAAGTCCATTTAAATCGTTTCTTTCTTAATCCTGATAGCAGAATCAACACATTACGCCACTGTCTAGACACACTGGGTTTTATTAAACATCAACTTGACAAAGTGCAAACACTTATAAATTAAATTACGGCATCTTTTGTGCAGGGTATCTTTTTTAGTCTTAAACGTAGAGTAACACAGTATTTCACTGCTCCGAATTGAATGATATAAGCACAAATTGTACTCAAAATTGATTACTCAATAGTTTAAAACAGATGAAGCTATTAGTATAGATATTTTGTTATTTTACTAGTACCGCAACGTAAATATAATGTTTTACATTTTATCAGTCGTTGCACCGACTCTAAATGTATGCTTTCGGTCCTTGTCACTCGGTTTTCTCCCATCTTTCTGCCCCAAAGCTTGCCTGTAGATCATAATATGAGCGTTTTCAGGTAAAATATTATAATTGCCCATAATTCATTTGGAGAAGTGGACACTTTTTAAAAAAACGTTGCCCCACACTATGATTTTCTCCTGAATAGTGGGTGCTTAAAACACAAACGCAAAGACCAGGAACAACTACCCGTAGGTCATACACCGATTTACTCCGTGTGGGGATCGAACCCACGACCCGTGGCGCAGGCCGCTAGCCCAACATAACCTATAAGAAACGTTTGGTATTAAAGACAAGAAACACAAACATTCGTTACGAAAAAGCCAAGTTGCCGATAAAAGTTCATTTACTTAGGATACAATCAGTTAGGTCTTGGTTCTCACACAGAGAAATATGTATTCTTCTCTACTATTATAAAATTGTAAAGAAACTCTCTGTACAATGGGTTATAGCTGTTACCTGACCCACCCTAAAAACGGACGAATTTGAACCCTCTGCCTGTTACATTACAAGAGTTATTCAATTTGTATGAGTTTATCAGACTAGCGCTACTCGATGAACGAATACAATAATAATACAGATACGCAAAACGCTTGCGTTAGGATATTTATAACTACTTATTATTCAATTTAGATTTTTATGCTGTAAGACTAAAGGTTTATCTTCGATAATATAATTAGTGTCATTGCTACTAATAGCTTATTTTAATTAATACACACAAGTAGATCTGGTCTTGTGGTTCGTGTGTAAGACTGAGACGAGCAAGATGCGAGTTCAAATCCTGCATGGCGTATATTATTTTGTTTTCAATTTAGAATTTATTCAAGAAGTATTTCTTACATTATTGTAAAGAACTATAGACGGACACATTCTCCAAATATAAAGTTTCTAACTTGGTTATATTTTCACTTAACTTGTAATAAGTGGGTAGATGAAAGACAAATACGCGTTCATTATAAAACTGGTATTCAAATGTTACTAAGTTTTAGGGTAGGAAAATAAAAATAAACCGTGACAACAAAGCTAAAGCCAGTCTACGCACAATTGCAGTGACTACGCGCGAACACTTTTTACCTTGCCTTACTAAATTGTGAAAAACAACGTATTTTTCCAATTTTTTTATTTATGTTTTGTAGTAGTTTTATTATCATGTCTGTGATTATTTAAAATACAAAATAAACTATTTACACGATGAGAATGTTGGCATCAGAGAAATTGCTAGCAGACTTATATAGCAGTAAGTGTATTTTTATAATTTTAAATTTCATTATTATACCTAGCTATTGCTTTAATCAAACCTATTTTTATATGCCTTCTTTGTTTCAGAGAAATACCGTCAGATTGTGGTTGAGAAGTTTTGAAGAAACGGGAAATGGCCGATTTAATAACTTTTATATTTTATATTTAATAATTAGTCACTAATATTTGGAAATATTACGTGACAACACGGATATTTTCTTCATGAAAGATAATTGCGCCATACACCGAGCTGCTGTGGTGCAAAATTGGCTGGCCAGTCAAGAAGGTGTCAAGACAATAAATTGGCCATCTAAAAGCCCTGCCTGACCTAAACCCAATAGAAAATTTGTGGGGTCAAATGATTTTAAATTGGGATTCATTAGAAGTCAGGACAAAAGAAAATTTGGCACAACTTGTGACTTCAACATGGGAACTGATGAGAGGAAGTAATGCTTGCTGAAACATGATGTGCGGCATGCGAAGCCCCTTGCAACAAATTATAGAAAGAGATGGTGCTCCACTGGAGTTAACAATACTTATGTGTCAGTGTGTCAAATCAATTGTTGTTATCACAATTTCTAAGGAAGTGTTTCTTACAGTAATTAAGCATGTCCTTATGCGATCATAACTATTATTATATAAATATTTAAAAACAAAGTCAAAGTATAGTGCTATTGTCACATAAGTTTTAAAGTAGGTATAATAGTTTATGTGGTGATGTTATTGTTATAAAAATAGAAATATTATTTATATTTCTAAACATTTAACATGTTGATTCACTACATTGACTACTGTTTAAAGTAGGTATGTATTAGATTAATTACCTACTTTAAAAATAAAAATGGGTATTTTATAGGCAACTTTAAAACAAAGAAAATATTTAGTAAGTAACAACTTTAATCAAAAAAATCAAGCTTTCATAAGTATTAAAACTTCTTTTTACGTTTTTGCTTTTTAATATAAGTATATATATTATTTAAATAATATAATATATAAAATTATATATCTATGACAAGTAATTGTGTATTCTATATTTAATAAAATCGTTATCATAATAATTAATGTTTTTCATTTCTGTTGTTATTTTTATTTAAATAGTATTTAAATATCATACAAAAACATTTGGAATTCAAAAAACAATATATTTGAATATTGTAAACATAAAAAGCTATAAGAAGCGCAGGGCTAGTTTTGAACTCATAACCATGCGAACATAGATACACTGTTGCAACCACCAGACCAAATCACCTTAACAAGTTTTATTGAAATTAACAACTCCTCAATCATGTGACAAAACAATATTCAAAGATTACCTACCCTAACGTTACGTGTTAAAGATCGAATTGGCACAACTGTAGTTTATAATATTTGCCTATCTTGAACAAGTCGCTTTAAAACAACGACCTAGGTCGTTGTTTTAAAGATCAAAATTGCTTAGTAGGTAGTCTGTATTATTATTTTATTTGTCATCGAGTAGCGCTAGTCTGATTACCTCATACAAATTGAATAACCCGTAATATCACAAGCAGAGGGTTCAAATTCGTAATTTTTTAAGGTGGGTCAGGTAACAGCTATAACCCATTGTACATTAAAGATATTAAAAAAAAAACAAGTGGGTTAGGTTATATGTATAAACGTCTCCAAATCCGAAAATGTATTTTTTAACATTATTTTCTGTTTGTTACGGGTTGGAGCGAAAACTAATGAATAGATTTTAATTTTATTATCACTGTTAGAAAGTATAAGCTCCAACTTAATAACAAATTAAATTAAAAATTTAAAAAAACCCCCGACACAAAAATAAACCTGAATCCCTATAAAAAGAAAAAAATAAACTTGAAATTATAACCCTTCGTAAGTACGTCATCATCAGCCTATACTAGTCCACTGCTGGACGTAGGCCTCCCCCAATGTGCGCCATTTCACCCTGTCTTCGGCTTGTCGCATCCAGCTTCCGCCAGCAACCTTTCGCAAATCATCACTCCATCTCGCCGCAGGGCGTCCTACGCTACGTTTGCCGAGTCGCGGTCTCCACTCAAGAACACGTCTACCCCAGCGGTTATCGGTTCTTCTACAGATATGGCCAGCCCACTGCCACTTTAGCTTGCTAATTCGGTGCGCTATGTCGACTACTTTGGTTCTCTGTCGGATAACCTCGTTGCGGATTTTATCCTTCAGAGAAACTCCGAGCATAGCGCGCTCCATAGCACGCTGAGCGACTTTAAAATGATGGACTAGCCGTACTGTGAGTGTCCACGTTTCAGCGCCGTAGGTCATCACGGGTAGGACGCACTGGTTGAAAACTTTCGTTTTCAAACTTTGCGGTATGGGTGATGAGAAGACTTGACGTAGTTTTCCAAATGCTGCCCAGCCCAGTTGGATCCTCCTCTTGGCCTCCCTCTCAAAGTTGTTTTTACCCAACTGAAAGATCTGCCCGAGGTAAGTATATTCTGAAACAACTTCAAGAGGATGACCATTTACAGCAATAGGTCTCAGATCAATGTGGTCATTGAACATGACTTTGGTTTTATCCAAATTCATGCTGAGACCTACGCTTTGCGAGGCCGATGCTAGGCTGTCCAGCATTTGTTGAAGCTCCTCTAGCGACTCTGCCATTAGGACTATGTCATCTGCGAATCGTAGGTGCGAGATGTAATCGCCGTTTATGTTTATGCCCTTACCTTTCCAGTCCAACGTCTTAAACAAGTCTTCCAATGCGCTCGTGAACAGTTTCGGGGATATGACGTCCCCCTGTCTCACGCCTCTGCGCAATTGGATGGGTTTAGACTGTTGGTCCTGTACTTGGACATTCATAAAAGCCGATTCGTAGAGAGATCTCAGCACCTCGATGTAGCGATAGTCCACTTGGCACCGCTGTAAGGATTCCAAAACAGCCCAGGTTTCCACTGAGTCAAAGGCTTTCTCATAGTCCACAAATGCCAGGCACAGGGGCCGATTATACTCCTCGGACTTCTGTATAATCTGCCTCACTGTGTGAATGTGGTCTATGGTGCCATACCCCGTGCGAAACCCGGCCTGTTCCGGAGGCTGAAACTCGTCAAGTCTCCTAGCGAGACGATTCGTAATGACTCTAGAGAACAACTTATAGACATGACTTAGAAGAGAGATGGGTCTGTAATTCTTAAGAAGAGCTTTGTCTCCCTTCTTAAAAAACAGAACCACCACACCCCCATGCCACGCCTTTGGAGTTCTCCCACGGCGAATGATGGAATTAAACAGTTTTCGTAACTCCCGGACTACAGGGGCTCCTCCTACCTTCAGGAGCTCTGAAGTAATTCCATCCTCACCGGGGGCTTTTCCATTTTTAAGCTGTCGTAGAGCCACCACGATCTCGTTGTGGCTGATGTCCGGCAGTTCGTCAGTGTAGTGGCGTGTCAGAGTGGCTCTACAAACGCAATTGTCTCGCTGTGGACGAGGAACATGGGCGGCATAAAGTCGGCCATAGAAGTCTTCAACCTCGGCAAGAATCTCCGGCTTTGACAAAACGGTCCTACCATCGTTTGTGGTGAGCTTCGTCAGGTGGCTCCTTCCAAGCTGCTGAGTGAATACTTTGGACCCTCGGTTTCGCTCTATCGCCTGTTCAATTTGGCGCGTATTGGAGCTCCGAAGGTCACGCCGTATCATCTTCGCAATTTCCTTGTTCAGGTTTGACCTGTCTGACGAAGTCAATCGGGTGGTTTCCCGTCTTTTTGTCATAAGCCGTAGAGTCTCGTCCGAGAGTTCGGACTTCCTGCCTTTATGCCGCGATTGACAAAACTTAATGCCCTCGTTATTCAACGTTCCAACCACGTTTTGTAAGGCCTCGTCAACATCCTCGGTGGGTGCCATTGCATCGAATCTATCAGCGAGAAGCTTTTGAAACTTCTCGCTGCCTCTCATGATATGGAGTGGATTAGGTCGGAGCGTGGACCTCATCAGACGGTTTCTTTCGAGCTTTATATCGATATTCAGGGAGTCTCGGACGAGTCGGTGATCAGATCCGGTATTAAACCTGTTGATCACGGAAACATCCCTGAATATATGCCTCTTATCCGTCATGATGAAGTCAATCTCATTTTTTGTCACAGTATCGGGGCTTTGCCATGTCCACTTTCTTTGAGGCTTCTTCTTAAAGAACGAGTTCAATAAGAAGAGCCCCTCCTTCTCTAAGAAGTTGACAAGCATTTGCCCCCTGTGATTCCGACATCCATAACCATGAGGTCCTATTCTGGATTCGTTGCAGCTTTGGACTCCCACTTTGGCATTGAAGTCCCCCATAACAACGTTGAAGTGAGCCTTTGTGGTGTTGTGTAACGCTCTAGATATGTCGTCGTACATATCTTCGACTTCATCATCCGAGTGTGCCGAGGTCGGTGCGTAAACCTGAATAATCTTGATAGAATATCGTTTGGATAGTCGGATTATCAGGTACGCTACCCTGGTCGACACACTGGAGATTTCTTCAACGCTGTTAGAGAGGGCCCTATTGACAAGGAACCCTACGCCACCCTGGGATGTTTTATCACCCTCGCGGAAGTACAGCAGGTGGCCCGAGTCTAGGGTCATCGTGTCCTCTCCCTCTCTTCGGACTTCACATAACCCCAAAACATGCCACCTGATGTTCTCCAACTCCACTTCCAACTGTGCTAGGTGTGCGTCAAGCCTCAGACTGCGTCCGTTATACGTTGCTAGGGTCAGGTGGGGTGGGCGGCCTTCCGTAGCCCGGGGATTCTTCGCACCCCCCGCCCTGCCGTTACCGTGACCGCCGCCTTGGTCAGGAATAGCAGAGCTACCGGGAACTGGGGGCCGTTTCTCGCGAGTTTCGCTCATGGGGGGTATATGCCCATAATCGCCACGCGGGGCAAGCGGATTGGCGATCGCAGGGACACAGCTTTTCGTACCGTTGACACTGCTGCCTGTCAACGGCCAGATATTTAAGCTGTGTCCAAAGAAGCTGCGTTATACCGCGTCAGCCGGTCGCCAGAGCCCGTTCGTTATACAGCAGGATGACCGCGAGCAGGTAGGGTTGGCTTGGAGCCTAAAGGTGATGGGCGGCTCCCATACATCCCTAAGTATACATCCGTAAGTACGTATGAAGTTTTTTAATTAAATTTTGTCGCGTCGGGGGACCGCATCAACAAAATCAAAATCGGTTCATCCATTCGGGAGCTACGATGCCACAGACAGACACACACACACACACACACAGACAGACACGTCAAACTTATAACACCCCGTCGTTTTTGCGTCGGGGGTTAAAAACTGGTGAACTTCTTATCGCAATTAATTAATCGAATCCTGAGATATAGCTTGACCTCCCTGATGTATAGAGGCCCATACAAAGAAGAGATCATCAATGTTGGTTTATCCATTTTTACTCCTGATATAGCTTCATGTGAGCGAAGCCGCGGGTAGAAGCTAGTATATTATAAATGCGAAAGTTTGGGATGGATGGATAGATGGATGGTTGTATGTTTTTTACTCTTTCACGCCAGAACGACAGAACTGATTTGGATAAAATTTGCAAAAGAGATAGATTATAGTTTGGAATAACATATGGACATTTTATGTAGGTCGGACCTAATTTTGAAGTCCACGCAGACAAATTCGCGGGCAGAAGCTAGTGTATAATTAGCACCTGCCCCGCAACATCAATAATGTAGCGGCGTAGCGGTTTCAACAAGGTCACATGTTACGAATTCTGTGATACGTTATCCGGTGTGTTGAAGTATTAGGTAATTTTAGCGTAATATAACGCGGAATTCAGTGTGGGTGTTATATATATAATTTTAGTCTAAAACAGTCATCTCAAACTCAAACTTTTGTTTGGGGTTTGCATTTAAAACTGGAACACTTTATAGATTCCACAGGCACTTCTGAATAAACATTCTAGTAGCATACTAGAACAGAGTTACTCAGACTTAAATTATACCACTAGTAATCCTGGAAAATTATTAACTTGTTTAAATTCTGGGTAGTACCTAGGCCATACGTCGGTTTCTTCACGGTTACTTACGCACATTGTCTTGTCCATAGATATGAATTTCTGACTTATACGTATAAAAGGCAAGGCAGTCCCAATAAGCTGCCATTTGTTCTAATAGTATGTGAATTTAAACGAGAAAGAGAATATAAATATTGTAATTTAACCATTTTATACATGAAACTATAAAAAAAAACACGAATGAATATAGCAGTCAATATCAATTCAGAATGCAAGACTTAGAGCCACTTGCACAAACTTCTTGAATATGTTTATGCATTTAAACACAAATTTACAATGAAAAATTTTGTTTAAAGGCAATCTAAACACATTTAAGAAGTTGGTGTAAGTGGGCGTTAAATCGCTTTCCAAGCGGAAGCGATTTAAGAATTTGCGATTGAACTAGACGGAGCGTGTGAATATCGGCAAGAGCACAGGGGACTATCGATTCTATTGAACGCGCAATCGAGACGCTCTTAGTTAGAGATGTTACGTCTTCAAGTAATTACTTTAAGTTGTATGGAGCCTTCATCACAAATTTTCTGTATAAACTAGACTGGAAAAAGATCCTTACTTATTGGAAAAATGCTGATGCAATGGTATGCTATATACATTTTAAAATTCGGCAAAGCGCGATCGTCACCTCTGGTGTTGCAGCTGGTATATAAATAAAAAGATGTTTCTATGTTTTTTCTCTTGGCGTGCCAAAAAGTCAAAAGTCAAATGTTTTATTTCAATTAGACCAGTAATACAGGTACTTTTGAAATGTTAAAAACTAGGTGCGCGGTTCCAAATAGTGGGTCTTATGGAGAAGAACCGGCAAGAAACTCCATAGATACTCCTTTCAACAAAGATTATAACATTGATTTATTTTACAATTTAGTTGTTATAATGTGAGAATCATACAGCTTGATGTGCTGATAACAATTGAATTTAATAAACTACGATCAATTGCCTTCCAAAGAAAAGAAAAGATTACCATAGCATGTCAAGAGCCGACCAGTCCCGACAGACGGCGCTCGTTCCAAAGGGAATTCGTTTTTTTTAAATGTAGTTGTCGTACACTTGTATTTTCTCGTTTTGTTTTGTTCGTTTACAAACACAAATTTTAACATACACAAACGCCCAGACCCGGAACAACTACCTGTAGATTTTACAAATATTTGCTTCGTGTGGGGATCGAACTCACAACACGCAGGCGCAGAAGCCAAAGAATTGCTAGAATAGAGCGCATAATTGACCGCGAATAAGCGCAAAAAAAAGACATTAACCTAGGTAGCATGCTAACTTTAACGTCTTCTTCCATAAATACCTGCGTCATCTTGGTTGCTCTTGAGGTCTGACTGCGCCGATGTCTCTGAACAGTTGTCGATGGTCATATCGATGCCGGCATCCTCGTCCGACGAATACGCCTGCTCTGTTCTTCTGTGCTCTGAAAACGTCAATAAAATCGTAAGTTTAATCTATACCATACACACATTTGAGTGATGACTGATTGACAGTATCAGTGTCTTGGTTGTTTTTGTTCGCAAGTGTGGTTGCTGTGCATGAAGTATTGGGTTTGATTCCAGGTTGAGTAGTGTTTATTCTTGGATAAATGTACGGGACCAATTGCTTAATATGTACGACCTAAAAAACATACCACCACGTGAACTGTGTACGCCTCTGCTTTATAGGTATACAGGAAGTGGTGTGCCAGGATCGTAGCAGGTGTAGTCTCTGCCTACCCCAATGGGAAATAGATGTGAAAATATGTATGTATATATGAGATTTGTAGTAGATAATTCTCGATTTCGGTACGAATACGTTTTCGAAAGTGTTCCTGCTTGGGCTACTGATGGTATTCAACTTCATAATATTTAAAACTAAACGTGATCATTGATGATATTTAATCTAAAACGTAAACGTATAAAAAGAGCATGGGAGAGTTGTGTGACCTAAATAACATGGAGCCCATTAATAACCATTTAAACACGAGTACATTTTGATAACAATCGCGTGTATTCGATTGGACTGAGTTTTACCGCATTGCAAGGCCTTCGGCGTCGCCTTGCTGCAATATCCAGCTTGAACTTTGGTGCATTGGAACTTATAGGTACATCACACAAGGACCGCACTGGCCTTGGTAATTATAAAATTGATTTGATTCTACTTGTACGTCATGTAGGAAGGGGAAGGCCTAGGCGAACGTTCCGAAATCAGATTGAGGACGTTCTGAAAAATGGCTCGGTCAAGAGTACCCTAAACCGACGTCCATGTATGAAAAGATTGAAGAGTGTGGATGAAGCTAAAGAGGTATGTCAGAATCGTAGCAAGTGGAAGTCTGTGGTCTCTGCCTACCCCAACGGGAAAGAGGCGTGACTTTATGTATGTATGTTGTACGTCATTGAATATTGTAAAACAAAGTCTAAGAGAAGATAGTGCACAAGTACCCACTTGAGCACTTTCTTCTTATAGACTTTGTTTTAATATTTCATCTTTTGGAATCCACAAGTGACTTAAGAATTGTAAACTTAATAAAGGGATAGTAATATCCCTTAGCTGGTCCTCTTCTATAAGTAAAAGTGAAATCTCCTGTCCCTTTAAGGTCAGGCAACTTCAGTTCTTCAAAATCCAATGAACATGTGGAAGTATTGGCTACATAGAATTACTAACCTACTTTTCCTATTAAAAATAACATATTTATATTTCTACAAGAAATCAGCATATTTACACAGAAAACTATCTAGTTTTCTGTGTAAATATGCTAATTCCTTGATGAATTAGGGCGTAATTAGATAATTATGCCCTAATTTGTCAATAGCTCAAAAGCTGGGTATAACTACAAGGTATTAAAATTCTCCGCGGCAACTTAGAACTGTGTCAGTGGGTCACTTACTGGCCACCATTCACATTTCACCATCTATTGCCTTACATAACATTCAATCTTCCACATTTTGTTAGTGTGTATAAAGTAGGTAGGTATAAACATATAAAAAAGTATCTTTATTTATTTACTAAGAAAAACATAATGAAGATTCTTGGAAACAATGATCTGCTTCATTAGACTAGTGGTCCTGAGCATGACTGCTATGCTAGAGGTCTTGGCACACCTCTGCCTAACCCATCAAGGAATGCAGACATGATGGTATTTTATGGAAACAATGATAATTAAAGATGAAAGTAATGATGTAAGTAATTACATCATTATTAGTATTTAACGAATAAATGAGTTCATAAATTTCAATTAATGGAGTAAGCATTATTCATTCATGCATCGTATAAAAGAAAAAAAAATACTAGTCTATTATTACAAAGTAGGTATGTATGTATAATAATGTCTCAGTGTACTGGACACAGAGACTACTTTGAGTCAGTTTGTATGTATTTACATAACAACATCAGTTCATTCATATTGAGCAAAGAAAGTAGGTTTTATTGGTATGGCCATGTGATAAAATGTCCTAAAGACATTGTGGTTCACCAAGGCCTGGTTCAACAAACCACAAAAAAGGGGAACACTGCAAGTGATATGGTGATATACTGATAGTGACTTGGAACAAGCTCAAACCCTGGTCAGACCATCCTGGCACATTGGAACAAGGAAAAACAACCTCTAATATAGGCAAAACCCGAAATAATGTACAATATTGTAAATTTAAATTTAAAAGAATTCTGACATAATGCTTGTAGTAT
The DNA here is from genome assembly GCA_947256265.1 of Acronicta leporina. Taxonomy (NCBI): domain Eukaryota; kingdom Metazoa; phylum Arthropoda; class Insecta; order Lepidoptera; family Noctuidae; genus Acronicta; species Acronicta leporina. The sequence continues at coordinate 2,044,962 of OX366517.1, read as the reverse complement.
TGACATTGAAAAGTGTCAGATGTACTGACACTACAATGTTTACTTTATATTAATGAACTGATAAGCTGTAAGCATGTGTAGATAATTTTTGACATAATTTGATTCATATCTAGTGACCTTAAGTTAAAGTTCTATTGTGTATTAGTGAATAAAAATTAATTGGTGAGTCTGAAGCTGAACATGAACATGGAAATGAACATCTCACCCCCTATTACATGGGACCTATTACATTAAAAATAGAACACTTTAAATGCTTAATACCTATGTAAGAATTACTTCTGAAATAGATTACTTTTCTATGAAAGAGTGCCCTAAATCACGAAGAAACATTAATTTACAGGTGCAAAATGTTAACATTTTTGAGATAATTGTTGTTTTTTGGATAAACTAGATATGTTATTGTAAATATGTGCATGAGTATATTGATTACAAATCTGTATAAATAAAAATTAATTACCACATGTATGTAAGATCATGACACAGATGTGGTTAGTATGAAAGAAAATATTGGAAATTTTGTTTTGCATAGACATAATTGATATCAATATCAAGAAGCAGATCTCTGTCTTCTGAATATTATATAGGTATATTGTAATGTAAAATATGAACAAAAAGCTTACATTTAAACTTAAAAGGGATTGTTACATAAACACATGTAGGTATCTATAGACATAACTGGTATGAATGGTATGATCATTATCTTGCTCCACAAACAGTAACAAAAGAGTTGGCCTTCTTCCTGATTTCTATTCTAGAATATCATTCTTTTAAATTATACTTTATTCTAGTTGTTAAACCATATGCTAGAGTAAAAACATTGTATTAATTTATTAGATAGAATTGAAACAAAAGATGACTATTGAAGGTACAGAGTTGTACACTCAGAGGCCTATACTATATAATTATATCTAGCCATAACATGAGATAGGTATATTAGGAGAGTTACTTGATACAAAGAAATTGAGCAAGAAAAGAGAGAAGACAAAAATACATATTGAGTAGATCAACAAATGATATGAATCAGAATTATGTGTGTTATATTCTTGTGCCCCGAGACCTTTACATGCTTTGCTGATTTAAGTAATGTTTGCATAAAAATACATAGAAAGTTATTTCAGTACATTTATAAATTAGCATGTAATACAAAACTCCTAATTCCAATAATTTAATAAATATATAATTTTTGATAATGCAAAATATATTTTCTGTGTAAATTATTCATGACATTTAGATATAATATAATGTATCTATATGTGGTATGCAAGGCCAGGCAGTATCAGTAAGTCCAAATGTCAGAGCAATCATGTTTTGTTGTTGGAATGTAGACAAAGCATGACCATACTGTAACATGACATGTGGAAACTTCGCAACATTGCGAAATGTGAAAGAAAGTAATCGTTGCACGTTGCACCGACCAACTAGACGGGTGTTGCGAAACTTCGCGATTAAAGTACTACATATTTTATAAGCTCAGAGTAGATTTAGCCAAACATATGGAGCGTAGCCCTCAGGTTGTTGGCATTCAGTATTACGACCAAGTACACTACATAAACGTCATTACACGTCCCGCGGAAAGTCCGCCGTCACAAGGTCGCCGCGTGATCTCATTCTTGGCGGAATCCAAGCTGCTCGCAGCACATAACCAAACCAATGCACTAGCATCAAAATGAAAACTCACCGTATTTTCCTTTTTTCTTTCCTTTAGGCATTGTGGATGATGTATTTTCCAAACGAAGCTTACTTATAATACACGCTATTTAAAATATATTCACTATTATTTAACTAAGTACGTCACTTAATCAAGACGGAGAAAAGTTCAATATATCAGTTCTTGTGGAACGATTTGGGCACCGAATGTAACATAAAACTAAAATTTCAGAAAAACTTTTTAACATGTTTAACCGTGTAACATGCACACTTGACTTCGCTTTGCGCAATGCGCTGTCACTTTTTGTAGGAAGAGGGGGCTACGATAGCCGCCATCTTGCATTTTCGTGTTGCCACTATTAAAAGACTCAAATGCCCTTTTTATGTACGAAAGCTCCTCGGATAATCGACTATCACCTGGAGAGGCAGGAAAAAAGGTGTTTTAGACTGATACCGTCTAAAAACTGCATTTTATTTTCATTGCCCTATCGTATCGTCACGGTCATGGGATTTGTATATTATAGGCGTTAGAGTTTTTAGAAAACGATTTCCTGAGTGATAGTTATTATCGTCATCATAGAATCGAAATAAAATTAGATCTTATTCCTTCCCAAGGTTTTATTTTTCAACGTGCAATTCTTTTTCAGCTTAAACCCAATTCTAACGAATTGAGTGAATTTTTCACTCCACCGAACGTTTGCTACTTAGAAAGAAAGGTACTTAACGATTTTTTTAGTTTGTGTAGCAATTGCGATTGCTAGGCAAGATTTGGATTCATATCATTGGTTTTTGTTGGGTACTACCGTTTGCGTTTGTTGTACCGTGTCTTCGTAAGGTTAATTTTGTTATTTTTGTTCTACAAAAATGTATAAAGAAAGAAAAATGATTTATTGCCACAGTCACGGACCCTGCACAGAATAGCATAAAAATACATACTTATATCTAATTATAAAATACAAAGAGAAAGTGATCAAAAACAAAAAAAAATGTGTATACTAATAAGTATTTGTGTATGAATAATTTTAAAGCATTTTATACATCATAGTTTTAGGAATATTATTGTTATTTCTGTCGCTTTGAGTTAAATAAATGTGTTGTTTAGATTTTTTGAATTATTACGGGTATAAAATATTATACCCGTAATAATTCAAAAAACCTTTGATAATGGTAACACTGTAAAAAGCGCGCGCGTCATTGAAAACTCAGTGCGTCAGATACCATAAAATTATTGTGAAAATATTGTGAAACTTGAAATTAATAATAAATGTATTTCATCCGTTGTGTAAATTAAATGCAACATTGCACAATCAATTGTGTCGTGTGTTGTTCTTTAGATTTGAGAGAGATGGGCTACTCTGCCCCAATATTGGTCAGCCCAATCACTATGTAACTAGGTACCAAGGCACGGTACATATTTTATTGAGATCTAACATATGGAGATGCGTGTACCTCCTCCATCAGAACGGTAGGAGATGCGCGGAGCACAGTTAGTTCGCGAACGTATGGGATGATTTACATAATCGACCCAATATAGGTATGTCCCACTGCTGGGCACGGGTGTCCTCTCACAATGAGAGGGATTAGGCTATAGACCACCACGCTAGCCTAATGCGGGTTGGCAGACTTCACACGCTGTCGAGAAAATCTCTCAGACGTGTAGGTTTCCTCACGATGTTTTATAATTACTTAACTATTAATACGCACATAACTTCGATAAGTCAGAGGTGCGTATCTTGGATTTGAACTCGAGACCTTTGACTTGACAGTCCAATGGTCATATCACTAGGCTATCAGGGCTCCATAGAGCGTGGATGATATAAGAAGTAATAATAATAAAATGGTATTTTTATGACACCAACATGATGTTACCTAACTAGTCTACTACCGTCCGTCATCTCTGATTGTCAGTAACTAACTGTCTAGAGGAGTCAATGATTCGCTATCTGTGATTCCTATCTCCAGTTAGCAGAAGATAGGTAGCCTATCCGAGCTCTCCCATACGTACTTATCAGCTTACGCATGGTCTTAGAAGAACTACAGGGTAGATCTTCAGGTAGCAGGTCTTTCATGGAAGGCAGTCTTTTACTTACTCCCAATTTGTATGGGTAATGAAATATTCTGTTTTTTACAGGCAGTGTACGCACTAGATCAAATAGTCTTTACTGGGCTCAAATAGTTTTAAGATCTGCTCTATGGAAATTTTCGCTAATTCACTAATGGCTAAAAATTTCATGGATGCAGGATTTAATCACCCATTATTTATAATTTATTATATAATATATTATATTAATATATTATTAATAATGAAATATATTAAATAATAAATTTAATCGATCCCAGAAGATGTATGAATGTGGGAGAAGTAAAGGAATCGTTTGCTACGAGTAGCGGTCTATAGTTTCTGCCTACCTCTGTGGGAGAAAGGCGTGATTGTATGTATGTATTAATCAATCGTTACTCGATAAACACTCGATAATTCATTCACAATTCTCATTACGTTTTGTGTGGCTGTTGCAATAATTATGGGATTTTGTAAACTTACCGGGTCCTCTCCCCAAGGTATGTTCTATATCCAGAACTTCATATACACAATCGGAATCCTGTGTATGTGTAGGTAGTGTTTTTCAGTTCAAGTGGTGAATTTTAGCCGGCCCATTTATTGTTAAACTAGCTTCTGCCCGCGACTTCGTCCGCGTAGCGTGATGATATATAGCCTTCCTCAATAAATGGGCTATCTAACACAGAAATAATTTTTCAAATCGGACCAGTAGTTCCTGAGATTAGCGCGTTCAAGCAAACAAACAAACAAACTCTTCAGCTTTATATATTAGTATAGAAGTATAGATATAGATTAATTAATTTGCGGATGATCAGCTTCTGCCCGCGGCTTCGCTCACACGAAGCTATATCAGGGGGTAAAAATGGAAAAACCAACATTGATAATCTCTTCTTTGTATGGGTCTGTTTACATCAGAGAGGTCAAGCTGTATCTCAGGATCCGTTCAATTAATTGAGATAAGAAGTTCAACTGTGATAACAAAATTTAATTCTATTCAGTGGTTTTTGCGCCAACCCGTAACAAACAGACAAGAATTTTAAAAATCTCATTTTTGGGTTTGGATACTTTTATATAGGTAAACCCACCCTAAACCCTCTTGTTTTTTTTATATTTTTTACAATTTTATAATAGTAGAGATATAGTGAAGCAGTAATAGCATTAGATTGCCAAATCGTAGGTTCCTAATTCGCAGCGGTATGTGAAGTCTGCCAACTCGCAGTAGGCTAACGTGGTGGACTTAATAGGTGACATTAATTGCTCTCAATCAGATGATGATGAAATTCAATAATTTCGTCGTGTTTTTACTGTAGTTAAAATACTAATTAACCCACCATGTCGTGCAAATGGTTTTCTTACAGAGCAGGTCAAAAATATTACTGTAACCATTTGAGTTAAATAACGTTCTTTATAATCCACACATTGTAATGTACTTAAACCTACTTCCACTCATGAGATAAACGTAACACATACATAATCTTGATACTTTCACTTGAATTAACTATGAATATAAAAGAGGAACATAATTTTAAAGCATTAAAGATACCATTTTATATCTAACAAACACAAAAATATGCTTAGGAAGCCCAAACGTCCTACATTAACATTAGATCCGTTTTTCACTTTATTAATGTCTTTTCGCATATGACCAACTTCTTTCCAGCGCGCTTTTTGCTCTCTCGAACCGTAAATTTTATTATATCTGAACTCCGCACACTGCACTGACACTTTCGGTGGTAAACCCAGGAAAATCAACCGGGAGCTTTTTCTTTGCAAAGTAGTCGAACCTCGGATATCTTTGATTTCTTGGCCGTTGATGTACCAGCGAAGCTCCGAATCTGGAGCTCCTCGACAATACGCTTGTATCATGTCTCCTTCTCCGTACTCTTCTGCCAAACCTTCAAGTGACGGTCTGCGATGCTCATGTCCATGGACTTCCATATACGCTGTCCTAGTTTCGAACTTGTACGGAGGCACATCCCTTTCTATGTCGCACCTGTACAGTCCAGTAGCTTCTTCAGTTAGCGCGCCAAGCCTCAAGTGGCAGGCTGTCGGACCACAAGCTATCATCTCCACTGTACCGACACCGACGATGGGAAAGGAGCGGGTGCTGGGTGCTGCGCCGGGCCGATATCTGAAGAACTCATTTGAGCCTTTGAACCAGCTGAGTAGTGTAAAGTTTGCGTCATATCTACACTCGATATCGACGTCGGTTTGTCCAGATGGCACGACTGCGGGGACTTCAAGGTGTGTGATGTTGAAGGTCCGCGCGCGTGTGCCGGCGCACATCGCCAGGAACAGCGCTAACACTAGCATGATGCCGTGACGCGCGCACAACTCGCACTGCGCCCTAGTCTAACCCAGCGCCGCTAACGCGCTCTTAATTAAACAGTTTATTAAACTCCGACACTTAACCGTTGGACAGATAAACGGATCCCTCGTTGGCAAGAGTATTTTTTTTTACCAAATTTAATTGATAGACAAATTGGTTTCGCTGGGGGTGGCGGAATCACCCGAGGTAATTATTACAATGGGACCTCCTATTTCCTATTAATTTAAATGTCCACCCCATTGTTCTCTTCTTCTCTCTCCCATTGCGTCGATGCAACTATATTGTAATATTGTCTTCAATTTATTTTTCAAGATCACCTCGTACACAGACTATTATATCATATATAACCAATTTGTGAAATATTAACAAAAGTATGTATAATGATGATGAGAGACCTGTGACCCTGTTCATGAAATTAAAACATACAATATAGTGGGTAAAACGAAAGCATAAGTATTTAGTAAAAAACATACACATAAACTAAATAGACTGCAATACAGTCCTATTACAAAATTATTGAACAACTAAAGAAAAAATAAATATTTATGGTTTTGCAATAATCGACAATGACGAAGCTCTGTCTTATCGTTCTTTGCACGAAGGACATAGCACCTTATTAATGACCTATTGCTTTATGAATATATCAAAAAGTTAAACCGCCTTCAAAAACATGAAAAATAATATTATGTGTGACACAGATTCGAGATTTTGATTCAGTTGGATCCTTTGTTTTCGAAACCGACTTCTGAAACTGTTTCGAACATAACATTATTTTTTTATGTTTTTGAAGGCGGTTTAACTTTTTGATATATTCATAATTAATTCAACATTTTGAGTAGCGAATAAAATACTTATTACTTAGGCACCTCGATGATTTTGCCATTTACTCGGTCGGTACGTGTGATTAGATTGGGAAGTATACGCTGTGAAATAAAATAAGTATTTTCCAAATCGGCCCAAGCGTCTTTGAGTAATCGGTAAACATACAAAAAAAATCGACTAATTGATAACCTTCTTCTTTTTTTGAAGTCGCTTAAAAAATATATTTTATAATTGTCTTTATCAATTAGCTGACATTAATATTGGGAAATAAAGACATAGGTAACATAAAATAATTTTGTTCGGTCTATTACACCACTGTAGTAAAAAAAATATGTATCGCACTGACGGGTTAGAGGCACCTCCCGACTCTTGGCGAATTACGCACGGCGTGTGTCATCCAATTTTACCAAACGAGACTTATGAACAAATAAAATGGAAGATATCCGTCGCACCGAGATTTTCTTGGAATATAACTAGTGGAATAAAATTGTTTGCCAGCTTGGGGTGGGAAGAATATAAATTAGAAAATGTACCATGTTTTGTCCGATTTAGTAAACTAGTTTAGAATTCAAACATCCAAATGATAGAATAATATTTTAAACGACAAAGTCTGTAAACAAGTGGTTTAGCCGTGGAAAATAATGTGTTTAACGTAACGTCAAAATAAAATTAGTACCTAATTATGAAATTTTGGTAAAAATATGGTATCAATATTTTTAATCTAACCATTTAAATACTTTGTAAAAAACTATCTGTGTCAATAAAGTATATTTTTTTGCATTTTCCATGCTATGATTATAAATTTATTTTAGTTTTTACTCCTGCCCGCAAGTCGAATTTTTGCTTCACTAAAATAAATTTACTATTTATTTATTGTATAGTAAAATGCAACATCTTCAAACAGAGGAGAGACATAGCGTCTCTTCCGATGCCACTAACAAATTGTGATCATTAATCAAACCTAGCAAACAAGTAGTAGGTAGGTACTTTACCTTAGTAGTGATTATCCCATTTATAGTTATTTATAGCATTTGCAGATGCCTTTTACATTGCAGAGGTTCAGTAGGTACCACTGCAAGAAACTTCAAATTTGAAAGAAACTGAATATTGAAACTGAAGGATGAATGAGAAAGAAACTCCGGGAGAAAACATATTTATTTCAGACAGTTCTGGTCTAAGGGCCACTTGCACCAACTTCTTAAATGTGTTTAAATTGTATTTAAACACGAAATTTCTATGAAAATTTTTGTTTAAATATGACTTAAACACATTTAAGAATTTAGTGCAAGTGGGCCTAATTAGTCAATTGATCAGCCATGCATTAGCCTGGTTCAAAACCAGGTTCAAAAACATACGCTGAAAGTAAGTGCGTAATATGCCTTTTATGAATTGGATTGAATAGTTTTGTCTTGTGTTGTGAGTTAGAATACATTTTCTTGCTTTCTTTCAGTATCATTATTCTTCTTATAACTGGTACCGATTGTTTTGCTCGGGACATCCATAGAAATCAGTAGAATAAGAGTCAAAAAACCTTCCCCAGTCAAGTCACACCGCGCGTCCGCAAGCCCACGCGCTCGTCTCGGAAACAAGACATTACAATTTTATTACCAGTAATCATCTTAAGTGTTATCAGCCTAATTGAATAATGCATCAGCATAGTGACCGCTGCCGGCTCTGTTTTGCTAAACAACGCTATCTAGATTGTGTTGGTTGAAGTTTTTTGGGTTAGCACCTGGGCGGTTCTCACCAGTCATCGGAAGAATAGCAGGAGCCTTCTGAGGGCCTAGTGTGAGTTTCTTTTCAGGTGAAGATTGGTAAAGGTCTCGGAACACGTCAATCAGCATGCAGAAGCAATGCGTAAAATCGAATCGGTGACATGATATTCGTCCTTGGGCCTCTGCTCCTTGTGCCTTTTCTTTAATTCCTGTTCGTTGAACTTGGAGGATTTGGGATTTTAGACTTGGATTCGGAAAATTATTATCATCATTGGCACATATCTATTCTTCCTACTGTCACTTTATGCCAAGCTTCTCCAGTTCTAGATTGCGTCGATAGTTGGAAAGACAATTCCAACTATCGTTTGTAGAAGGTCTACCAGTCTGGCTGCCGGCAAATATTTTGTATACAACTATACAGTCTTAATCAACAGATTATAATCATCATTTTATTAAGTATCTTAAAAAATATCTAGTGATCTTTCATTGAACTGGGCACAAGCATTATTCCACAATGATATCTAGGACAAGGATGTTCAATATTATCTTTGGCCTGGTGACCTTGTAACACAGGTATGTATTTCTATACCAGCATCTCGGGCACCAGTCTCTCACAAATATTGGATCACCTACTGTATCCCACCTAATCTATTTGTGATGAGAAAATAAATGCACTTTGTTTTCTTTTTTCATATAAAGTTAATCTTTTTTATCACGATATGACATACACACACATTAGAAAATTCTCTTCTAACTCTCTTGATCCGTTTGGAATCTGTGACCAAAGGAAATACGAAAGAGAAAGACTTAAATGGGATAAGGACTAGGTAACAAGGTTGGTAGCAATATCGTTTTATAGCTTAAGACCCACTTTTTTTTTTGTGCTTGTGGAAATCCTCATGGACATCCGCCGCCTGGGCAAGGCGGCGGGGTGTGTCGGACTCCACCCACTAAAACCACACGGGTGTTTCGCCTCACCACTTTTGCTGGGGTTACGGGAGCGAGGTTTCATTCCTCCGCGAAGCTTAAGACCCACTTGAACCAACTTCTTAAATGTGTTTAAATAGTATTTAAACATAATTTTCTATTGTCATTTTGTGTTTAAATTCAATTTGAACATATTTCAGAAGTTGGTGCAAGTGGCCCTAAAATGAGGATTTAGAATAATAAAATCTCATTGGCATACTGTGGATGTATAGTAGTTATACCTTTGCCATACTTTCCGAGTAGCCTCAATTCAACATCCCTCCCTAGTGCATACTGAATTTTGAACAAGCGAAAATCATCAGGAAAACATTACTTATATTACTAATAATTAAAACGGAATATCCCTAGGATCTTGATCAGAATTTTATTTTTTCAAATTGACGAACTGAACGAAAAATTGGTATTTGCACAAGAATATATTAAAAAAAACATACATACAATTGGTACAATCCTGTATGTAAGTATCATCTTGCCGGATGTTGTAGCTAACTAAGAGAGTGTAGGCGAGTGAGTGGGGACCCCTTCAACAAATTGTTTTTAACGATACATTTTAATAATGTCCTCTAGTGAAGCCTATTGAGCCGTCTTGCTATTGTATTACAAAGGGGTGTCTTTTATAAACAACTAGCTTCTGCCCGCGGCTTCGCCCCCGTGGAGTTCGGTCCGTCATCACATCCAACGGAAACGGGATAAAAAGTATCCTATGTCCGTCTCCTGGTTCTAAGCTACCTCTCCACCAATTTTCAGCCAAATCGGTTCAGTCGTTCTTGAGTTATAAATGGAGTAACTAACACGACTTTCTTTTATATATATACTAGCTTCTGCCCGCGGCTTCGCCCCCGTGGAATAAATAGTATCGGGAACGGGATAAAAAGTATCCTATGTCCGTCTCCTGGTTCTAAGCTACCTCTCCACCAATTTTCAGCCAAATCGGTTCCGCCGTTCTTGAGTTATAAATGAAGTAACTAACACGACTTTCTTTTATATATATAGATTAGAAATTGATAACACTTATTTTATTTGTTAGGGACAAAAAAAGATACATGCCAAGCTAAACTAAAGATTCTTAAATTAGCACATTACTTAGAAATACAGCTATACATAATATATTCTATACCTATTTATATTACTACACATGTAACACAGATTACTAATATGTAGCAAGCTAACATGTAACCCACACCATTGTCTACGAATTCTTAAAAAAAAGTTAAAAGAAACAGACATAGAGTTTACAGTTAGACATTATAAGACTGTTTAGAAGCTCTAAACAGTCTCAGCAGGTTAAAGGTTAAAGCATTCGTACCATAAACTTTTTGAATCCGTTTTCAAGCATACGAACATCCAGCAATCGTGAAGTACACATTTACAGTGATAACTAAGTTGATCTTACTGCTAGATTAAGCAGCGCTTGCGGCGGTCTGTCTTTATATGAACTACTATTCATATACCTACATAAGTACCTATATATTGAGATCCCCCCGTGCGTCGTATTAATCAGATGGTGGACTGACGGTCGTCACGTCGTGTAAAATACTGATATTCAGCCGTATCTGGTTTGATACTATTCAATATTCATTCTATGAAAGGATTTGTGGTAACATATTGATGAAGTATGGGTGTAGGTTATGTACATACTGTCTCCTATTGGAGTAGGCAGAGACTATAGATTTTCACTTGCTACAATCCTGGCACACAACTTTCGCTTCATCTACGTTCATTATGTTAAGGTAGCTAATACAAAAAAAAATTGGCAATCCAGTTTTCCTAGCTATGTCGAACAACAATCATGCTTACTAAATCCATATTACAAAACCAAATATGTAGCTAGTTCCTCGGTCCTCTATCTCGTGTTCCGGGTATCACCTTGATAGACTCATCCTGCTTCAAATGCAATACATTATCCAATACCCAGGGGACAGTACAAATTACTAATTTAATTAACTCATTATTAGGTCTATCTCGGCTTATGCGGGACGCTATAATTAAGGCACTTTTAATTTGATATGATTTGACATGCTTTTATTAATTTATTATTAATAAAAGGGCATTAATTTATGGTATTCCGTGCATGTTCCGTAGCATGGAAAATGCAAAAAAAATATCATTTATATTATTAAATATGAAAAAAGGTATGATTTGACATAACCCTCCACCACTGATGTGTCCTCTTGAGGATTACTCCTTCAAATGTTGATAGTTTTAACGTGTAATATAAATAATTTTATAATATAATTATACTGATTTTATTTTCAAAATATTTAATTACTATTATATTATGAGCTACATTCTTTAAAAAATAACACTGGGCGCGCAGGTAACGCAGACGTATTCCACATTGGGCACCCGTTTAAACGGCACCTGAGTGAATGGCACCTGAGGTATTCCACATACGGCACCTATGGATATTTTTCGCAGGTGCCATTAGTGGAATAATTTATTATTTAAAATTTTATTCCACCAATGGCACCTACGGATTAGTAGGTACTAGTGTTGGGATGTTTATTATTTTTAGGACATCAAAATCAAAAATTCAATTAAAATCAGTAGACATGATAAAAATATAACTTATTTTTGTTTTTAAACATTTTAATATCACAATCAGTTTCCTTAATCACATATATTGCAAAATCAGCCTTGAGTTAGAATAGAATTTAGAAACAATACTTTTTACGTTCATTTATAATTATTTATCTTAGTTAACTTTGTCATATTAATGACATATTTTTTAATATGACACAGTCGGTAAAATCAGTCTTGAGTTATTTATTATGTACTATAAACATCTAAAGATATAACATAATATTTACTTAAATAGGCACAAGTATATTTTTTAAAGGTCAGCGCATAACTTACTTGTGGCTAAAAATGTTCAATAGATATTTTATTAAAAATGCAGTTTTTCCATACAGTGACCAAGAGAAATAAACCCATTTTTGTACTCTTCTACTTACTATATTGTTAATTAATTGGTTCCTACATTCTGCATATTTTTGTGATTTTGACTTTTCCATTTTTCCGCGGATTTCAGCGTAATTCTTGCAATTTTCTTGAAGAACCCTTAAAATCTTTGCCAGATTCTTGCTTTAAGAAGGATTGAGTGGACATAGTACAGATGAATTAGATAGATGGCGCTAAGCTAATCATATTATAGTTTTATTATCATGTTATTATATTATCCTCCTCTCTCATAATTAGTTATTAATGTTGCTGTGCCCGACAGGGTCCATAATTGTTTCTTACTACTATACTTAACACCTGTATTACATTATGGATTGCAAATAAAAATATGAATATGAATAAATCTTCGATCGAAGTATTAAACTTACTACTGATTTTAATCGATTTTTTTATTTTGATATCCTAAAAATAATAAACATCCCAACACTAGTACCTACTAATCCGTAAGTGCCATTGGTGGAATAAAAATTTAAATAATAAATTATTCCACTAATGGCACCTGTGAAAAATATCCATAGGTGCCGTATGTGGAATACCTCAGGTGCCATTCACTCAGGTGCCATTTAAACGGGTGCCTAATGTGGAATACGTCGTAACGCAGACTACATTGTGTTGTGTAGTTTACTCATGTTTTAAGATAACTTCCATTAGAAAAAAGGCGGGATATGTACAATATTTTTTTTTTCCATATATAACTATGATAACATTACACGAAGTGACGAAACTATTGGCTGTTACATGCTTCCCAGTTACGTCCCGCGATTTCGTTCGCAATTTACTCACTAGATGTCACTATGCAATGACGTCACTTTTCTGAATCGCGGTGTTAAGATTCTCCGTCGTTGAACGACCCTCTCGCCGTACAGTAGTGAATTCATACTTACCTGGCGTAGGGGACACCGTGATCAAGACGGCGGTTCCCCCAGGGCGAGACTCTTCCATTGCACTGCGGTTGGGTTGACCCTTGCGATTATCCCTAATGTGGATAACTCGGACGCGTAATTTTTGGTAGTGGGGACTGCGTACGCGCTGTCCCCTCAGAATTCCTATACATTAGTCTTAGCCGGCTTAGGTCATGGGTAAACCCTACGTTTGATGTGTAATAAAAGTATAAGAATAAACGGCAAAGGTTCCTCTAACTTAGGAGCTAAGACTAACGTTTGACATGACAAGGTAATTAATTTGATTCTATTTATATTTTAAATACTTTGTGTCAATCAAAAGGAGTAAATCGAATTCGCAATGAATAATAGTATCATTGATGGAATTTATTTAAATTTATATTAACAAGTTTCAGGGATATTTCGAGTTTTATTAATAGCTTTTGTGAAGTATCATTTTACGTTTATAAATATAACCTATCTACAGAAGTTTTTGAGATGTTGTTGTTTTAATAGAAATTATACACCTTTTACAAAATATACAATGATACATTTCTTATATCAACTATTGGTGGCTGTGTCCACGCCTCACTTACATTCATAAACATAATGTATACCTACAATATTCCATAAATAGTACATGTAACCTAATTTATTCTTCTTTTGTGACCAACGCCATCTTTTGAGTTGTTTTAAAACTAAACTAGTGACTTCTAGAGTGGTTTGCTTCACTGGTAGCAGTTTAGGGTTAAGCTTTGCAGAAACCCCGCGTCAATTTATTAAAGTCCCATTTACACGGTCTAGGTGGGGTAGTTAATGAATCTGTAAATAGAGTAAATAAATATGTGATGTGGAAATAGATTACCATTTTTTTTATGAACATGTAGGTAATAAATAGATGTCGTACCTATGTAAAAAAGTGTATTTATTAAAGTCATTTCATAGGGCCGTATTTTTGGCGCTGTCTCTCTGTATGTTTGTAGAAAAACTACTGCAACGAAATCGGATGCAATTTTAAACCCTGAAAATTGCATTGCCGAAGATCAAACCTAAAATTTGGTGGCATGTTTCATTTGATACATCGCCCGGAAGCAGTTATAGTCAAGTCCGTTTAATATGAGAGTTGTGAGTGATATCGCGAGCAAGAGCTAGTTTAAATATAATATAGTAAAAAATGGCCGTAAGGAGTTAGAAATAAAATAAGAACTGCAGACAAACATGGGAACAATCTTTAAAGTTCTATATAATACCAAAAAAAGGATTCTTGTTACTGACTCACCATTTTTAAAGTTATTTTTGTATGAACTAACTGTCTGATGTCATGGGTAATTGTGTCACCTATCGCACTTATAAATAAGGTCTTATATCCAGCAGTGCCATTCCTCTCTGTTTTCTGAAGTTTATCCTAGAATATGTGGTAGAAATTAATCAAATCAAAAAAATCTTTAAAATCCCGCGGGCTTATGAAACGATTTTAATCAAAAATGCTATTACATTTGAAAAAATAGTGCTAATTTTCCATTAATATCGCGTTTTACATCTTTAATTACTGATCTACTAAGAGATTCTATAACAACCCCATCTAGACCATATAAATGGAACTATAATAAAATTACGCAGAGATGTTTCAAAGCTTAAACCTAAACAGCTACAAGTGAAGCATACTTCTATAAAGGAGTCTAGTTTTAAAATGTCTCTGTAGATGGCGTTGGTCAGAAAAGGAGTTTTGTATACATTTTTGGGTACTATGAAAGTAACACACTAGTTATACCAACAGTTGACATGAACAATTTTTATATTTCGTAATTCGTAAGTGGTATATAATTTCTATCGACATTACGCCTGTAGATATTTACATCTCACAAACGCCTGTAGATATTTACATTTTATTTAAAGACGTAAATTACTATTTTACAAAATCTATATACGAAACTCGAAGTATCCCTGAACCTTGTTACAATAAATTTCATCCACGATACTATTGCTAAGCGCGTATTCAATTTATTACTTATTGCTCGCACTACTTTCGATTGATTCTAAGTATTTAAAATATTATTAATAGAAACGTATCGCATTGTCATGTAAACACCGTCGAAGTTATAAACGTTAGTCTCAAAGCTCAAGAGTCAGAGGACCTTTATCGTTTATTCCAGTACATACTTACTCTTATCACACCTTATCATACGTAAAGGTTTTTCTAAGAATAATATTGAGGGAATTCTGGGGGGACAGCGCGTACGCAGTCCCCACTACCAAAAATTACGCGTCCGAGTTATCCACATTAGGGATAATCGCAAGGGTCAACCCAACCGCAGTGCAATGGAAGAGTCTCGCCCTGGGGGAACCGCCGTCATGATCACGGTGTCCCCTACGCCAGGTAAGTATGAATTCACTACCGTACGGCGAGAGGGTCGTTCAACGAAGGAGAATCTTAACACCGCGATTCAGAGAAGTGACGTCATTGCATAGTGACATCTAGTGAGTAAATTGCGAACGAAAACGCGGGACGTCACTGAGAAGAATATAACAGGCAATAGTTTCGTCACTTCATGTAATATTATTATAGTAATATGCCTTTAATGGAAGAAAAATAATACTGTGCATATCCCACCCTTTTTCTATTGGAAGCTATCCTAAAACATGAGTTAGTCTGGGTCTCCTGATATTCTATAGAATGTACCTCTTATCACAATAATTTTAAATACATATTTTGAAAATAAAGTCCGTATAATTATAAAAAATGATTATTTATACTATACCTAGCGGTTCTGAGTGCGATTGCTGCGCTAGAGGTCTTGGGTTCGACTCCCATGTCGAGAAAAGCGTTATTGGGTTTTTCTATGAAATTCCCAGTAGCGGCTCGGAGTTTGGAATTTGTGCCAGGTTAATGGCAATAGGCTCGCTCCCATTACATGGGACCTAAACATACTGGCGAACTGTGGGTGTACATTAGTACGCCTCTGCCTAACCTTTCGGGGAGTACAGGCGTATGTATGAATACAGAGTATGTTATGTTATGTAAAACTATAAACTTGAAAGAATAATCCCCAGGGGGACACATCGGCGGTGGAGGGTTATGTTAAACAATAACTTTTTTGACATTAATGCGCGCAGTGTTGTTTTCTATAGAATGTGTTTAACTCATAAAATAATACTTTTAAATATTCTTAAAAAAAAGTTTCGGAAGTCGCAAATCAATGGCACCGACTTTTGAATCTGTTTCGCACTTATCATATTTTTTTTTGGTTTTGAAAGCGGTTTTACTTTTTGTTTTATAAAATCATAATAGGGTTTTTTTAATTCTAATTGAGTATTATCCATAATTAATATTATTTAACTTTATACCTTTGTGAAGAGAGAAAATAAATACATTTGAATTTGTAGGTACACTAAGGGACTTTGCGGGATTTACTGAAATAAATTACTTATACATTGTGCACGTGAATGTATGTAGGTAAATTCACCGTCAAAAAGTATCTCTTATGTGTGGTAAATGTTAAATCCAGATACTTGAAAGTAATCCGTTGAAAACTTGGCAGGGTTCCGCATAACATGCTCGTTGGTACGGAGACTTGTCAATTTGTGTGGATTTATGCACTGAATTGTGCCCGCGACGCCGGAGTCGCGCGTCGGGCAGTGTCGGCGCGCCCTCTCTAGTAAAACTGTTGGACTGGAGTTGTTATTGTTGCTTGCTTTTTATTATGATACTTATTTTAAATGCATTTACGTTTTTAATATACGAATTTTATAATGTGGAATTTGAATGGGATTTTGTTGCATTTTTCATGCTAAGATTATAAAATTATTTTAGTGAAGGAAAAATTCGACTCGCAGGCAGGATTCGAACCTGCATCCCCATACATTTTAATCGTTTTCTATAGCGTTAGCGATCATAGATCACAACTTGGCTAGCCAGCAGGATCGTTCAGAAAAAATATTAACTTTTTGTTTTACTGTTACACATTTTTTAACGAATTGCTTGAGGTTGATGCCTTAAAATATAGTAATTTAGTAGTAGTAGTAGTTTTGGGCCTCTAATACAGTAGGATGCTATATTATATAGATTGTAGTGTTGGCAGCCCTACGCTGGAGGTTCGATCCCTAGGTCGAGCAGACGTGTTATTCAGTTTTTCTATGATTTTTTTTATGTGATAGCAGGCAAACGAGCTGACGGATTGCCTGATGGTAAGCGACCACCGCCGCCCATGAACACCCGCAACACCAGAGAAGTCACAAGTGCGCTGCCGGCGTTGTAAAAGGGAGTACGCTCTTTTCTTGAAGGTTTGAAGATCGTATTGGTCCGGAAATACTGCAGGCAGCGAGGCAGAAAGTTTCTAGAGAAACGCACAGTTGTGGACTGCCAGCCATCAGGATGAAAAGAGGCTGCAGGGATCAATCCGAACAATTCCTCCGAGCATTCCCCATAGTATAGGCGCTAGAAGATGCAAAGCGAGGCCACATCTCTACGCAGCGCCAAGGGGTCAAGCCGGTTTGAAATAACTTGGCAGTCGACGATTCGAATCGCTCTTCGTTGTTGCTATTCTTGCTATTCTCAGTAGCAGCTCGGAGTTGCCTGGTTAATGGCAATAGGCTCACCCCTATTATATGCAACCCAAACATGGCGAACTGTGTGTACACTAGTACATCTCGCAATCAAATTAACGCGCAGTGAAATGTATATTAAACATTTATTTTATACACTCGGACTCTCGCACCATCAGAATGGCTTATTATTAGTAAATATACCCGGTAAAGGAAATATATTTCATCAAGTCATCAACATAAATAAATAACCCTTTAATGCCTCCGCGAAATGGCCATTCCATAATCCCCTTATTATATCACAAAATAAAATATTAAGGCATTGTGCATCACGGTATTACTTTCGATTCTTCCTTCTTACCAAGGCCGTGAACACAGAAACTTCTGTGTCGTTTTGTAGGCGTTCTGTAGGCTTTCTGTGCAACTAAAATGTGCGAAACTGTGCACTGTGGCGCTAGCTGGAAGTCGTGGCTTTCGCAGATACAAACACGCTATGTTTCGTGTCGCACGCGAAGAAGGTTCGAATAGAGACAGCGTTCGCATTTTCATTGGTCTTGATAAACGAAGTGCTTGGTAGGAATGATCGCGTTTCGCACCACCCATTGATACGGAGTTAAAACTGTATATATTAGCTGTTGAAAGCAATTTGTAACCCTTTAATGATTGTAAGTAATTCATTAAGATCACTACTGCGTGTTTTTTGTGTATTTAGGTGTTGTTTATGTCTATAATGGTATAGTTTTAAATTAAATAAATAAATATTCTGGGACATTTTTTACACAGCACCATCTAGTCCCAAACTAAACAAAGCTTGTACTATGGGTACTAGACAATGGATATAATACTTATATACTTTTTTTTTGTAAATACATACTTATAATACATAAGAAACACCCAGACGAACACAAAAACTTATATTTATCACATAAACTTTTGTGTTCTGTGGGAATCGAACCCACGACCTCATGGTCGGCAGTCCGGTACTCGAATCACTAAACCACAGTGGTCGTCAACTTTTTTCTTTTGTCCAATAGGTATATACATGGATGGATGGTAGTCCATCCATAGGTTGTCTGTAAGAGTATTGTACCATATTGTATGATTGATAACTTATACTTGACATTAGACTCGCGACGCGACGCTGTCAAGTTGCACACGTATAAATTTTGCTCCTGGATATAAAAAGTTTATGTCGGAAACATATTTGAATCTCGCTGATAAAAGTGCTTAAATTAATAACAAAGTGTCTCTTGAACAATAAAATAAAAAAAATAATTATAAAACTGTGTGATAAAGCTATATAAACTAGTGATAAGAATCTTAAAATCTCGTGTGTGATATACCACTACCGTCAATATTTTAACAAAACCCCG
This sequence comes from Acronicta leporina, assembly GCA_947256265.1. Classification (NCBI taxonomy): domain Eukaryota; kingdom Metazoa; phylum Arthropoda; class Insecta; order Lepidoptera; family Noctuidae; genus Acronicta; species Acronicta leporina. Next base: position 2,025,646 of record OX366517.1, on the reverse strand, counting down.
ACCTACGTCAATGTTGTGTTAAGTGCAGCGGCAAAGGCGGAACTAAACTGGATTTGTGGAATTTTTACCAAGCATCGGAGGCGGCACTATACTGGAGTTTTGTGAATTCATATCGTTAATTATTTACATACAACTGTGAGTACAAGATTACCTGTTTGGGCGTAGACTACTATTATTTGCGATTGAATATGAGTTTAATGCGATCACCTACTGCAGCTGGCACTAATATGGATGTGAAAGGCGGTTCACTGCCGGATTTGCCTAAGACATATGATGCTGACCAGCAGCATGTAACTCAACGTAGCTATAAAAGGAAGCAGCTGAATTCTCCTGAGCTACCTACCGAAGCTGTCGTGTCGCAAAATGATAATATTGTGGCAATGTTGAAGGAATTTACTACGTCTCAAAAAGAAACCTTGGAAAAAAAATTTCACGAGATATCGAGCATCAAGGAACAGTTAACCGAGATTAAAAACACAAATGAATTTTTAGTGCAACAACAAGCCGAAATGCGATCAGAAATAACACAATTAAAGGAATCTAACATTGCCAATGAAAAACATATAAAACGATTGGAAACAGAGTTACAACAACTAAAAACTACTACAAATTATACCACTGATGCAACTCCGACGACTCTTATGCATGAAAGTATTCTAACTGAAATTCAAGAACGCCAAATTAGAGAAAAGAACATTATAATTGTTGGTATACCTGAGTTACAAACTCAAAATACAGATGAAAGACGTAATTACGATATGAAAGAGGTAATCAAAATAATAAAACTACTTTCTCCAGATTGCCCTACACCTATTGAAACCAGGAGATTGGGAAAATACTCTCTGGAAAAATCTCGACCAATAAAAGTTCACTTTCAGTCAGGAATTACAAGCAAAGCTTTGCTTCGAAGCAAAGCTAAACTAGAAACAACTGTATTCAAAATTTACTCTGATCAGACGGTGCAACAACAAAACTACATGAAAAGTCTCAAAGAGGAATTACAAACACGAACCATAAACGGCGAATCTGATTTAATCATAAAATACATCAAAGGCATTCCTAAGATAATAAAAAATCAATCAAAAAACTACCAATAACAAATAACACCCCCAATAGTGATACGGTCGAAACCTGCGGAAACATAACATACCAAATTACAGACAACTACAATAACTTATTCTCAAGTACAAAGTCACTCAAAATTTTCTACGCAAACGTTCGCAGCATAGTAAAGCCTGGAAAACTAGACGAGCTAAAATGTGTCATCGAATCTCTGCATCATACAATACATATAATAATTCTCACCGAAACGTGGATCAAATCAACTGATGAAGCGCAAAGAATACAATTATTGAATTACTCACATTATTACAGCTACAGATCTTACTCAAGAGGTGGGGGAGTGTCTATATTTATTCACAATAATTTAAGCCATAACTTCATTGAAGAAAAGTGTGATGACGACAACCATTTTCTTTGGGTTTATGTTAAAAAATTCTCATTGAACATCGGAGCCATATATAAGCCAGAAAGATCTAACGTTACGAAATTTGTTGAAGACTATACTACGTATTTACAAAATAAAAACCGATGTATTATTTTTGGTGATTTCAATTTCAATATTCTAAAAAGAGAGAAAAACACAAAAGAATACTTAAGCGTATTAAAAGAAGAAGGTTATACTATCTTGAATAAAATTAATGAAAAGTATTGCACTCGAGAAGGATCTACCAGTAAAACAATATTAGACCATGTTTCAACAAACTTAAAAGACAAAACAAATGAAATGCGTTTGGCCATTGTTGAATCTACAATGTCGGACCACAAACAAATTGTATTTGAAATGAAACAATGTAAACCTGAGCCTCCAAAGAAAATCCAGTACGAATCAATCAACTACACACTACTACACAAAACCCTAAAAGAAAGTAAATATGAAAATGAAAACAATGACTATACTTTATTTGAAAAACATTTACTATGGAACGTAAAAAGAAGCAAGGTAACTAAAACTAAAATACTCAACGCAGCAAAAACAGATTGGATTAACAAGGACCTACTCTCAGATATTAATAAAAGAAATGAAGAATGGAAAAAAATGAAAGAAAATCCTAAAGATGAAGTAATAAAAAAATCTTTTATCGACATACGAAATAAAGTCTCTGTAAAAATTCAAGCAACTAAAAGAAATTATTACCTAAAAGAATTCACAAATTGTTGTAAAAATCCTCTAAAAATGTGGAAACTTATAAATAACCTTAACTGTAATGAAACCAAGATAAGCTGTGCACCGGAAATACTTGATGGACTTGCAATGGACAAAGCACAAGCATGTGAACATTTTAACACTTTCTTTTCGACGATAGGCTCAAAATTAGCAAATGATATTCCTATTAAGTACCACAATAATTTGACAAACACGCTTCCTAAGAATCAAAATAATAGGCAATTAGCAGAATTCACACCTACTACCGCTAGTGAAATAGAGAAAATTATAGATAACCTTAAAACGAATACTAGTGCTGGAGTAGATGGTCTTAATGCAAAAACGATCAAATATGTAAAAGACATTATCAAAGATAATTTAACTAAAAGTATAAACTCTTGCCTCCAAGATGGAATTTTCCCTGATAGCTTGAAACTTGCGAAGGTGACACCAATACACAAAGCTGGCAGTAAAGTTAACGTAGAAAACTATCGTCCAATTTCAGTACTACCTATCATTTCTAAAATTTTTGAAAAAATCTTATATAGTAGATTACATAAATATTTAGTTTCTATAAATTTCCTTACCGATAAACAATATGGTTTTCGCCCTAAATCGAACACTTTGTCAGCTACAGTTGATCTTATCACAAAAATAAAAACTAGCATAGACCAAAAACAGGTGGCTTTAGGTTTATTCGTAGATTTAAAAAAAGCCTTCGATACTGTTAGCCATGAATTGCTACTAAAAAAACTGAAAGCGATTGGTATTACTGGGGTGGCGTACAATATTTTCAAGTCTTACCTGACGGAAAGGTTTCAAGTAGTGAAAATCGCTGACTGTCAAAGTAGCCCACAAAAAATTACATGTGGAGTTCCCCAAGGTTCTATTTTGGGTCCTTTGATGTTCCTAATTTATATAAATAATATTACAGATATAGGATTACGGGGTGATATCTCACTTTATGCCGACGATACATGTCTATTCTATTTTGGTAGTAAAGTTGAAACGCTTATTGAACAGGCACAAGATGATCTAAATCGTTTATTTGATTGGTTTCAGTATAATCTATTGACAGTTAATACAAATAAAACAAAATATACAATATTTGCTGCTAAAAATAAAAAAATTCAAACACAACATAACCTTAACATAAACGGTCAAATATTACAAAAATCCAAAGCTGAAAAATATCTAGGACTCATTTTGGATAGTAACTTATCATGGAAGTCACATATAGAAAAAAATAAAAATAAGCTCTCAGCCTTAACAGGCGCATTGCGTGGCATTGTACGTTGTCTTCCCCCAAAAGTTTGCTATGTAATCTATAACTCCATGGTGAAACCCCATTTAGAATACCTTATAGAGATATATGGTTCTACTTACAAATCTAACCTAAGCATCTTGCAAAGAGCTCAAAATAAAATGATTAAAGTCCTTTTTAAGTATAAGTATCGCACGCCTACACTAAAAGTTTACAAAGACACAAAGATAATGAATATTTCACAAATATATAGATATAATACATGTTTACTTGTACACAAAATATTAAATAAAAACATACATACACAAATCACGTTTTCCAAAAAATCATGCACTCAAAAAAGGTACAGAACTAGACAAGCAAATAACATAGCCCTTCAGGCCCCTCGGACAAACTACGGGGAAAAGTACTATACTGTATGAAGGAGCACAGCTTTACAATAAATTGCCTAAACATGTAAAAGACCAGAAGTCCATATATACCTTTAAAAAAGCTTTAAAAAAACACATTTTTGAGGATTTAAAATAGTAAAACTTTTTCTTTCTATAATTTCGACATGAACTGTCTCGTCGCCCTAACTTAACTTATTTAGAAATGTTGTTTTCTCATATAAGTGAAATGTATTTCTTTTTGAGAAAATAAAATTCTTAAACCTTAAACCTTTTTTTTTGGTGTACAATAAAGGATTATGACATCAGATATTTTATTCTATTCTATTCTTAATACGTTCTGAAAAAATTAAATAACACTATAAAGCTATCTTAAATTATTAATCTTTACAAATTTCGGAAATCGGTGGCGAAAATAAAAGATCCAACCAAATTGAAGTCACCGACTTCAGTAACTGTTTTGGACATTACATTATTTTGTTTAATCTTTTGAAGTCCGTTTGCCTCCGTAACCCGAGTAATACAGATATCCTATGGATAAATTGATCGTCAGGTTTTTGGGCTCCTGATTATCTTAGGTGTTCATATCCCAAACAGTAACATACCATTACGCCAGTATTCCCCAAGAATAGGCAGTGGCGTATACTTCGACTTACTCAGTAACTTGACGTATGACGTATTCAGTAACTAGACAGTTCGAAGAGAAATAATGATACCACACTACAACCAATAGTGTTGGGGTACAGAATGATTTGGCGTAAATAATGAATGATAAAAATCATTTAATATAAAATCAAACTAAAATTTGGTAAATAAGGTGTGAAATATAATAATAATTAATAAAAGTAATTTCTGTTACAGTACAATATCTTTGTGCTGTATCTACAATCTACATCGCAATCTTATGATCTTTATCGCACGTTCAATATCTATTAAATGTTTCTACTATCCGTGATCAACACGTAGTCGTTAGTATATAAGATGCACCTTTGGATAATTATTACCAGACTATACTACAACTTTGTCTCATTTATACCTAATCATATACTGCCAAGAAGTTTGGCAAATTGGTGACCCCGACGAACGAATACGCAGCAAGAAACATGGCACAATCACCATGCAAGGCGAACATAAATCAGCAAGGAACACTTGAAGTAGCTGCTGGCACCTCGGTTTTATCTCGCATTCCGGAATTTTGGAAAGAACAACCAAGATTATGGTTCACGCAACTAGAAGCCATATTAGCACCACAGAAGCAAGGAGACGAATACAAATACTGTACAGTAATAGCAAAATTATCCAAGGAAGAAATACTACAAGTTAGTGACCTAATCACTTCACCACCGACTACAGATAAATATAAAAACATCAAGGAACGTTTAATTGATTGTTACGAAGAAACAGAACAGCGACAGTTTCAAAAATTAATATCAGAGACAGAACTCGGTGATCAAAAACCTTCGCAGTTATTACGTCAAATGCGAGTCCTCGGGAGAGGAAAAATCAGTGACGAAACAATTAAACTACTATGGTTCAGGCTTTTACCAACATCAGTTACTACGGTTCTAGCAGTTACGGAAGACATGGAAATTGACAAACTGAGCCAAATTGCAGACAAAATAATAATGAATTCAAAAGTAACCGAAATATCAGCTGTTAGCAACGACACTTCAAACGACAACAATACAGCATGCATTTTAGCCCAGCTAGCAAAATTACAGATAGATATCGACGCAATTCAGCAAGGTCAATATGGCTATCGACCCAGCACGCACAATCATTTCAAGAAACGTCAACAATTCCCGATTATGAGGCCGAGAACAAACTATAGAGGAGCAAATCGATTTTGTTACTACCACGAAAGATTCGGAAAATATGCAAGGAACTGCATTAAACCATGCGGTTGGAAACCAATGACTTACGTACGGAACCAGGGAAACGAATAAGAGCACAGACAACGGCGAAACTCTGTGCAATCCACCCATCCAATCGCCTCACCATTACCGACCGAAAAAGTGGTATGAAGTTTTTAATTGACACGGGCGCAAATATTTCAGTCATTAGCAAGCAACAGAGATATTCAATTTTACAAAATGAACAATACACACTATACGCTGCAAATGGGACTAAAATTAGGACTTACGGCGAGAAGACGCTTACCTTGAATTTAGGACTACAACGATGTTATAAATGGAATTTTATAATCGCCGATGTTACACAACCAATAATTGGAGCAGATTTTCTAGAGCACTATAAACTATTAGTCGACATAGCAGGTCGCAAACTTATCGACAAAGTTACAGAGCTGACAACGCATGTAACTTCAGAAAAAGCGACACAACAAACAATTCGTACTATCGCAGTGGGAACGAATTCACGTATTACGCAACTTTTAAACAAATACGAAGACATCACGAAAGAGTCCTCTCTACGCAAGGCGCCCAAACATAAGATTGAACACCACATTATCACTACAGGACCACCCGTCGCAGCTCGGGCAAGACCATTACCTCCAGAAAAATACGACATAGCCAAAAAGGAATTTCAAAATATGATAGAGCTCGGAATTTGCCGACCGTCAGATAGCCCATGGGCAAGCCCATTACATATGGTAAAAAAGAAAAATGGCGAATGGAGACCGTGCGGAGACTATCGAATGCTCAATAGCACGACAGTACCGGACAAATACCCACTACCAAGATTAACTGACTTTACATACATATTAGAAAATAAGAAGATACTAAGCAAGATAGATATACGCAAAGCATACCACTGTATTCCTGTTAAAGATATAGAAAAAACAGCCATCATCACACCTTTCGGACTTTTTGAGTACTTAAGAATGCCTTTCGGATTACGCAATGCGGCACAAACATTTCAACGATTCATGGATTCCTTATTTAGAGATTTAAACTTCGTATTTATATTTGTAGACGACTGTCTCATCGCATCGGACAACGAAGATTTGCATTATCAGCATTTAGAAACGGTTTTCAAACGTTTACACGAGAATGGAATAACCATTAATCTCGAAAAATGCGAATTTCTCAGAAGGGAAATAGATTTCTTAGGTTATCATATAACGAGCCAAGGAATACAACCTACCGAAGAAAATTACAAAGCAATCATGGAATTTCCCAAACCGAAAACAATTCAAGAATTAAGACGATTTTTAGGCATGGTCAATTTCTACAGAAGTAATATTCCACGCGCAGCGGAAAACCAAAGAATTTTAAACGAATATCTACAAGGTTCAAAAAAGAACGATAATTCACCTGTTCCTTGGACAACGGAAGCAGACAAAGCTTACGAAAAATGCAAGGAAAGCATGAAAAACGCAGTGTTAACAGCGCATCCTTCCCGCAACGCATCACTAGCGCTCATGACCGACGCTAGTGCTACTTGCGTTGGTGGAGTTTTACAACAAAAATCCGGACGCAATTGGGAACCATTAGGTTTTTTTCACAAAAATTGAGCGAAACTCAACAAAAATATTCTACGTTTGACAGAGAGCTGTTAGGAATATACATGGCCGTCAAACATTTTCACAGATTAATCGAGGGAAGAGAATTTACAATATTTACGGATCACCGACCTTTGACATACGCATTCTCCCAAAAACCATCATCAAACGATACACCGCGACGGGTCCGGCAGTTAGATTTCATTTCACAATACAGTACCAACATTCAACACATAAGCGGACGTGACAATATTACCGCCGATGCCTTATCTCGAATAGAGGAAATATACGTGCCATCACCTATCGATTACGCTGAATTGGAAAAATGTCAATCAACAGATAATGAACTAAGTAAATTACGTGACAATAAAAGATTAAAATTCAAAAACATTACGCTTCCGGGTTCCACAATAAACATCACCTGCGACACGTCTACTGGAAAAAGCCGCCCCTACTTACCTAAGCAATTTCGCAAACAAATTTTCGATACCATTCATGGTATGAGCCATCCAGGAAAAAGAACTACGAGAAAAATGATAACCCTAAGGTATTTATGGCCGTATATGAACAAAGATATCAATAATTGGTGTAGATCATGTATAGCCTGCCAAAAATCAAAAATACAACGACATACGATATCACCTCCTGGTACATTTATGACAGCGCAACGTTTTGAACATTTACATATTGACATCGTCGGACCACTTCCGATTTCACAAGGGAAGAGATATTTAATCACAATCATAGATCGTTGTACGTCATGGCCCGAAATATTTCCGGTAGAAGATATAACTGCAGAAACAGTAGCCAAGACACTTTTCGAAGGATGGATTACTCGTTTTGGATGTCCATTGCGCATTACTACGGATCAAGGCCGACAGTTTGAATCAAGAATATTTGAGTCACTCACAATTTTTGGGAATACATAAAATTAGGACAACACCTTATCATCCGCAATCCAATGGAATGATAGAGAGATTTCATAGAACTTTAAAGGTGGCGTTAATGACAAGAGAATCCAACGAAAATTGGTTAAAAGAAATTCCAACAGTTTTACTCGGGTTGCGGAGTAGCTTGCGAGAAGACACAGGTTATAGTTCAGCAGAGATGACATATGGAACGCCAATACGACTCCCTGGAGGATTTTTTGAGTCATCAGCAGCACAGTTATCAACGTACGAAGAGTTTGTAAAACAAATTCAAAAGGACATCACACAAATGACATCAATTCCGAAAAGAAAAAACCACAACCAAGCTATATTTGTGCATCCCGAACTCAAAGAATGCTCACACGTATTTGTTCGGTGTGATAGAATTAAGAAAGCCCTGACACCGCCGTATGAAGGACCCTACCCAGTAATTAGTAAAACAGATAAAACATTTTGCATTAGAATTAGGGATAAAGAGACAGTGATATCAATTGATAGATTGAAACCAGCATTCATGATCAATGACGAATCAAACTTCGTGCCAGATTCAAAGGATTTCTACAGACATTCACACACGTACACTACACGATCGGGACGTAAAGTAAAGCCAGTAGTACGTCTATAAAAAATCGCTGATATAAGCAAGCTATTCGTATATATATTAACATAGATCTTAACATATACCATTAATTCACAACTACTCGTAACAACAAGACATCTAAAATGGGAAATCAAAGTTCTAAGGACCAGATAACATACAATACGGACAGTTGCCTCAATCAAAACGAAGCGGACAAACTCCGTAACCTGATCCAGGAGGACTTACGGTGGACAAGAAATGTTGCAATGGGACAGATTATTTTAACAATCGGCGTGATCCTACTTTACGGCATAATGAAAACACTGGACAGAAGAATGAAGAGTTTAACGGAAAAAAATAATAAACACTCGTGCAACAGCTAAGTCAAAATTACATACGTCAGCAAATCACACCACAACAGGCGTCATCAAATTCCACCGCGTACAATAGCATTATTATTTATATACATCAGCAAATAACTAGTAAGGTCTAGGTCAAATTTATATTGTAAACACTATTACCATAATAATTTTTTTTTTAAAGGGGGGTGTACTGTTACAGTACAATATCTTTGTGCTGTATCTACAATCTACATCGCAATCTTATGATCTTTATCGCACGTTCAATATCTATTAAATGTTTCTACTATCCGTGATCAACACGTAGTCGTTAGTATATAAGATGCACCTTTGGATAATTATAACCAGACTATACTACAACTTTGTCTCATTTATACCTAATCATATACTGCCAAGAAGTTTGGCAAAATTTCCTTTTTTATTTTCTTCTAATAGAAACAGTCCGAAATAAAAATTATGTAATTTGACTTTTCTTTTGTCAAAATCTATTTTTTGTCAATAACTGGAAACCCTTCTACTGTCAAGTTACTGTATACAATTAAAGGTCGAGGTATAGTAATGTATACCACAGCCTATTGCCATTACCTGGGCACAAATCCCAAACTCCGAGCTGCTACTGAGAATTTCTTAGAAAAGCCTAATAACACTTAGCTCAACCTGGCCTCGTCGAGTCACCCTCGTCATAGCAGTCACGGTCAGGACCACTATAGGCTAATGCGGCAGCTGTCCTAAGAAGTATACTTTAATCAAAATCATGGTTATCAATTAACATCAAGAATAACTCGGTACTTATAAAACATTTTTACGGCCGTTATGGTAATCGCACAGTTCTCAATGCTTGTAATCTATGTCTTAGCAAGTTTCCTATAAGTTACCTAGCCGGCCAAGTTCCCCCATATAAATGGTAATGAAGTCGAGCCGCGATAGAATACCGTTTTTATGGCGTGTTTTTCAATTTACCTCACACTTTTATACAGTATTATGAAAGTTTTCCAGTTAAAATAGCTGTGGTATAACGTTTTTGTTTGAATACAAGTAGATAAACCTTTTAATGTAGAGTTTATGTTAATATTTTTATAAATTGAACGGAGTTTAGTGGAATTTGATTTTTATTACGTTATAAACTGTTTGTTTATTATTGCAATGATCAGGGACTTTTACTGTATGGAGATTGCGTTATCAACTGTGTCACCCAAGTCCAGAATTGGAATTGTTCCAGAGCATATCATCCTCCGAGCCTTTGAACAGTTTTGGGGTCGGCTTCTAGTCTAACCAGATGCAGCTGAATATCAGCATTTTACACCAAGCGACTACCCAGACCTCCGTAACCCAATTTTAGAGCAATACCGATATTCGGAGGATAGACTGGTTGTCAGGCTTTTTTGGCCATCTGACTACCACTAACAATTATTAAAAATGTTTGTATGAAGACCGGGACTGATGTGTTAAGAATGGTCACCCAACCACAAACTGACCGCAGCAAGCGCAGCTTAACCTTGCAGATCAGTCGATCAGCTTAGTTATCACTTAGCCACCACCACTTAGAATCATATTATGATTAATTCACCAACGCCCGCACGAGAGCCACGTACGTGAGGCACGTAGACCAAAATAAAAGATTTTGTATTGTGTTTATAATACGGGAATTGATGGGTTAATCAATACATAATGACAAGCGTCCCACGTATAACTATTACTTAATTGATGAATTTACCCGATTTTTTAACAATTCCTTTGGAATCATATTTGTATTTAAAATTTTCTAAAATAAATAATTATATAAATAAAAAATCATAATTACTATGATTTATCAAAAGCGGCCTTTTTAACCATGCAGATGTAGTTAAGCGTATATTAACATACAAACCTGCAACTCCAGCTTGTAAATAGGTAGGTACTCCAGCTGGTGGATACTGGTACGAACATTAACATACTAAGTAAGTATGCATTTTATATGAAACGTGTTTGAGATCACACGGAAATTGTAAGTTAAGTCTTAAACTGGAAACTTAAAGTAAACATACAAGTAGATTTAACCTTTACTGCTGTTTACATTAACTAGTTTTAAAGCCCATAATCATTTGATGTTATTACTGTTTCATATTATTTCTAGTTTCCTGGTATTTAAATTGATATTTCAATTGGATATCCAGCGGTGTATCTGCTACTATGTGAACAGTTATTGACAATTTTGACTGACCTATCAATATCAAAAAGGTCAGGTGCTTAGTACTCGCAACCGTCGCGTATGTATGAGAAGATGTATGAATGTCGCAGAAGCAAAAGAGGCATGCAAGAATCGTAGCAAGTGGCAGTCTATAGTTTCTGCCTACCCCTGTGGGAATAGGGCCTGACTGTATGTATGTCCTGTGTGTATGTGTACCTATCAATATGGCCATAGACTGCAGCCATACATAGGTTCGATACCTATCCATTATAAAGCTCACGGAAGAGCTGTTTGTAGAACTGGGAGGGGATGAGGAATAGGTTATCTAGGGGAAGCACAAAAGATCCCATTGGGTTGAAGTGTGCTGAGGCCTTGCTGCCTTGGCCCTATACAAGATAAGATGTGTGTATGACTTGGCTTGTTCGAATCGAATGACTTGAAATTGACGACACGTTTGGCGTAGCGGCTGAGTGATCGGCTTCTGCGACACGTGTTGTGGATTTGATCCCCATACGGAGCAATTACTTGTATGATCTACAGGTAGTTGTTCCGGGTCTGGGCGTTTGTTTATGTGAGAATTTGTATTTGTAAACGCACCCATGCATAAAAGAATGTAATTTCGAATTACACACTTTATTACGAAACAGCTGTATTGTTCGAACTTATCTAACTGCCTCATTAGCCAAGTAGTCCTGACCGCGACTGCTATGCTAGAGGTCCTGGGTTCGATTCCCAGGTCGAGCAAAGTGTTATTGGGTTTTTCCAATTCCCAGTAGCAGCTCGGAGTTAGGAATTTGTGCCCGGTTAATGGCAATAGGCTCGCCCCCTTTAACATGGGACCTAAACATACCGGCGAACTGTGGGTGAACATTAGTAAGCCTCTGCCTAACCCTTCGGGGAATACAGGCGTGATGGTATGGATGGTATGTATTTATCGAAATTAAGTGTGTATTACATAGTACACGTTATAAAGTCTGCATGCACCATTTTGTTTGCCAAAAACAAACAGCTGAAAATCTAGGTACTTTAGTTTAATTTCTCTTTCTGACTAATAGTTTTAACACTTACACGAGCGAACTTAGCACAATTATTACCAGCTCAAGGGGGAATTATGAATAATATTCACATACACACGCCATTATTTGCTCATCTTCCGTTTCGCTCTAACTCGACAAACTTTAGTTCAGCTCATGAAGAGCTACAAATGCTAGGAACGAAGATCTAGCTTGAGTTGAAAATGGAACGCGTTGCGCATTTAGCAATTGTTTACCTTTTTATTCACTTTATTATTAAGAACCAGGGGTTGTGGCTAAGTAATAAAGGAGGTTAAGTTTTTTATCTAACACGGCACAAGTTGTCTTGACCTTAAACTTAATAAAAAAACAGCTGTCAAAGGATAACGCACCCAACGCCATCTACTGGCATTACCCACAATGCATACAACGCCATGTTCAATTTTGTGATTTCTTTCTCTCAAATTAGTCTATCCGTTCCCGATAAAAAAGGTATGTATGAGATTATGAATATTCTTTTTCGATGTTTTAATTCTGCTATTCGGGGTGGAGAAAATCCAATAAATCAAAGATAATAAAGATTGGTCCAGCCGTTCTTGAGTTATAAATGGTGTAACTAACCCGATTTTCTATCTTCTATCTATGCCCGGTAAATGGCAAAAGGCTCGCCCCAATTTTTCAGTTTCAGCTTAGGACACCAGTGCGGATAAAGTGCAAAGGTGTCATTGACCCCAAATTCGGTAAACTAATCTGACTGCGCTCAACACATGCTCTTCTAGGTTTTATATCTCCATGTCCGCAGCAAAGGGATGAGTTTTCTAAAACTTGCCCGACTGTTTGTAATTTTAAAGTAGAGAGTTACACGTACACCGGCTTTTATGAGTTTTGTTGTTGCTTTCGTCTGAATGCCGGATCATTACCAGCCGCGCTCGTTACACACGATTGATGTCACTTCCAGACTTTGTGGCGCTTTTGCCCGTCCTATTTATTGACTTTGTGATCACTTAGTTTCTTTTCTTATTTTCATGATTGTCATGGATGTAGTGGATAATTTCATTATTTTCCGGGTGGTTCTGAGGATCTTGTATTATTTTCTATGAAATTCTCAGTAGCAGCTTGGAGTTAGGAATTTGTGTCCGGTTAATGGCAATATGGTCGCCCTATTCATGGGACCTAAACATACCGGTGAACTGTGGGTGTACACTAGTACGCCTCTGTCTAAACCTTCGGGGAATACAGGCGTATGGTATGTTATGTATGTTATCGGATACATTTCGGAGAGTATGAATCACATCTCCACGATTTTATTTCCCCTTGCTCTTTCTACTATCGGACGACCAGAAGCTCAAAAAGCGACATCGATTCATGGTGGATATTCCGAAAAGCCGAAAGAAACGCTTAAAGTTTCCTTTTAATAAGCGTACCGTCGAAATTTAAAATGCACTTCCCGAGTGGGTCTTCCCGATAGATACAATCTGGGTATCTTTGAATCACGGTTTTTTCTTTAACCCTTTTAAAAGGCGAGCAACGCACTTGCAACTCCTCTAGTGGTTATTATATCCATGGGCGGCGGTAATGGCTTACCATCAGGTGATCCGTCTGTTCGTTTGCCTCCCTATCCCATCAAAAAAACACTTCTGCCTAACTCTTCTGATAATACAGGCGTGATGTCACGGTTTTTTTTAAAGAGGTGGCAACGAATAAGGCCTGAGATACATATTTACTAAGATTGTTCAAGTTCAAATGTTTTGTTTATGAACCGTTATGATTCTAGTTGCACGGTTCCTAAAGGTTGATCCTATGGAGAAGAATCCGGCAAGAAACTCCATGGAAACTCTTTTAAAATAAATTAAGTTACAATCTTCACTAGTACAATATTGCAATAACAAGATGTGTGGGCGTTGAAGGATGCCCTAGTTTGACCGAAGTCGATAAAATTAAACGAAGGTTCACAATATTTGAGAACCGGATGTTATTTCAAGATATTAAATAAAGTATGTGGTAAAAAACACACCATCAATATAATACTAGGAAGGGTTTGTATGACAGCTATCATGATTTACGACGTCGTAGCCAGTTAGCTACGACGCGCTACGATCACGCTACACAGTGCTACGAGATCTCACAGCGCTTCGTATTATTTTTAATTCGTAGTACAGTTTGTCGGTATGTAGCTTCACAGCGTGTTATGTAACTGAATAAACGCAATATTAATAATTTTATAATCTCTATATTATATACTAGCTTCTGCCCGCGACTTCGTCCGCGTAGCGTGATGATATATAGCCTATAGCCTTCCTCAATAAATGGGCTATCTAACACTGAAAGAATATTTCAAATCGGACCAGTAGTTCATCGGAAAAACCCAATAACACTTTGCTCGACCTGGGAATCGAACCCAGGACCTCTAGCGTAGCAGTCGCGCTCAGGACCGCTTGGCTAATGAGGCAGTTTATATATTATTTAAATAAATAAATAATAAATATTCTGGGACATTTTTACACAGCACCATCTAGTCCCAAGCTAAGCAGAGCTTGTACTATGGGTACCTACTAGGCAATGGATATAATACATAAATATACTTTTTTTGTAAATACATACTTACAATACATAAGAAACACCTAGACGAACACACACTTATATTCATCACATAAATGTTTGTGTCCTGTGGGAATCGACCACGACCTCATGGTCAGCAGTCCGGTACTCGAACCACTAAACCACAGAGGTCGTTCAATAATTTTGCATATTCCTTCTAAAATTATAATATCAAACTTACCCACACTAAATGTCTGGCATTCAAACGCACACATTCTTGCTGTCCTAGGATCCAAGCAAACAGCCCGCCGCGTCAGCCGGACATCCGGTCTGCGCCCCCCTCCTCGCATCCGTCCCCCCGCACCTTCCGCCGCTGACGTCACAATTAATCTTGGGCCCATCTTCCGGTGCGGGCTGTTTTTCTGTTTTATGCGTGTGCTAGTCTGGTTTGTGGGAGAGATTGAAATTTTATATGTGGAAAATACAATATGTTTAGAGAAGTCTTGTCTTTAAAGGATCTTTGCGATTGAGTTCAGAATGCTGAATATTATTTTTTTTGATCTATTCAGATAAAGATAGTGTGCATTGGCTTATATATAAGGACAGGGCGGAATGCAAGTAGTAGGACCATAGGACCATGTTTGAAGGGTCATTTTACCCTTCAAACATGGTCCTATGGTCCTACTACTTAGACCGCTTGAAATGAGTCCCGCGCTTGGAAGCCTTCGGGAGAATAATATACTATATTTTGTTAGTGAATTTTAGTCCATAGTGCATACCGTTCACTTAATAGTATAGAGCAGTTCTAATAGATGGCGTTAGTGTACCATGTTTAGCAAACACACCAGGACGGACGTCCCTAACTTTGCCATTTAAATCAATGGCAGTGTGTTTAATATGCGTTTGTATGTTAGAGGAAGAAACTGTAAAGGGTTATGTCTACATGGCCATTTTTTTAAGCTTCATCACCTTGCTTCATGCTTTATTTAGGATCCTGTATCGTGGGTTCCTTTACACACACACAATTTAGCATACACAAACACATGGAACAATGACCAGCAAAAATATTTTTAATTTTTGTTGGGGGATTTTAGTATAGTTTTTTTCGTTCGGAAGCCTAGACAAAACAGGCTAAGGTCAGAGACCATGCTGCCTAGACATTAATATGATATACTAGGTCTAGCTAGGCCACCTTTTTTCTAAAAGTCCTTTAGTGTACGAGTGAAGCCAGCTAATAAATTTTATCAGCTAATAAATTTTAAAATTCTTTGTTAATCATAATTTAATTTAATTACGTAATTGTTGATTTTCCCTTATAAATAAAATAACATAACATAACATACCATCACGCCTGTGTGTTCCCCAAAGGGTTAGGCAGAGGCGTACTAATGTACACCCACCATTCGTTGGTATGTTTAGGTCCCATTTAATAGGGGGCGAGCCTATTGCCATTAACCGGGCACAAATTCCAATCTCCGAGCTGTTACTGGGAATTTCATAGAAAAACCCAATAACACTTTGCTCGACCTCGGAATCGAACTCAGGACCTCAAGCGTAGCAGTCGCGCTCAGGACCACTAGATTAATGAGTTCGTTGTTCGTGTTCATATTTTTAGTATTATAAATAAAATAATACTAAAAATATGAACACGATGATGGACACCGTCATTTTTCCAAAGTAGCTTTGACGCAGTGAAAATTAATCGCAATGTGCTTAATGTTTTAAAGAATGTATGCGCCTTTTAAAACAGTAAATACGACTTTGACACATTTACTAGGAAGCCAACGAGAAAAGTTTCGCTAAATACTGCATTCGGTAAACTTGGAATTTCTGGCTCCATGCCATTACACCAAATGCTAGCTACATGTTAAACGTTTTTCCTTGTTAAAGTTTTAAGTTTATTTAATCTTAACCTGGTAATTTTTGGCAAAGGTAATCTAGCCATACAGCCTATAGGGAGGTTGAAAGTGTTAAGAAAAACACTGAGAGTCTTTGACTATTTATATGTGAGAGTAGACGCAGAAATTCTATTTTAAAAAAATAATAATATAAGTAACATTAACATGTTTATCAGGAACATTTGAATAATGTTTAAATAATGTTTGAAAAGATTTTACAGTTCATGATTTTGAAAATAGAATGTGAGTAGGTATAACCCTAATAATGTCAACCCCACAAAAAATTGCAAACTCGCACAAGACGTTTTGTGCAGGTATGATTTTAATACAGATACATTTCAGATTTTCAGGTTCTAGTACTCGTATATTGTTTGATGATTCAGAACCCTATCTTGACTTTTCATTAAAAGCGTTAAATTTTCAGTAATCGGCGTTATCAACATAATATAAAAACCCAAAGTGAAATAAAATTGAAAAAAGAACTGCTTTTGACTTTCAAAATATCAGTTCAAGTTATTTCTCTTTTGCATCTCCTTTTTCTTTACACGATGAAATAGAATTTTGGGTTGACGAAGTAAAATAGGACTGCTCATTAAAAAAGTTACATTAAATCCACAGAGTTCAAAGCACGCGTACCCGAGCCTCCCCTTTTCCTGTGTCTTATCCGCTGAATTTAGTATCAATATTACCCGCGCCCCCCTAGCAGAGACTGATCACTTTTCCTTATCTCCCCCCGATTTCCCATCATTAATTTTTTGCCCCGTCCTCTCAAACGTTTCCTTTCGGCGATTGATTGTGGCCAATCAGGGCGACGACACTCATTAATTTCGCGTCGGCAGTAATCTATTGTTATTATGGTGGTGATTTTTCTATGTGAAATTATAATAGTGTTCAGAGGACCAAGTGTGAGTTTCATTTCACTGGCCTGATTTTACACATCGAACGCGTTCTCCGTGCTAATTGGCGTGATACAACACCTTCACCAATCAGAGCCGAACTTGGTCGATACATGAAATCGAATTGGTATTTTTGATTTTTGGGTAGAAATAAAAACGTGAACTTAGAAAAATGCACAATTTATTATTTGAACAAAGGAGAAGCTAATACAAAAAATGCAGTGTTGCCAACTTAATGTACCACAAAGTATACCAGATAATAAAAACATAAAATAATCATGGTTGCGTTCTCATTTACCAACAGGTATAAAGAAGCTGTGCTGAGAGACTAGCACTCTCAAAACACGCAAACCAACGCCGTCCGATCTACCGTCCTCGCCAGCGAGGTCCTTCGCGAAGACCTTCTAGCGGTACCCCCCGACCCTTGCTCGACGTGGCTCGTGCCGTGCTAGTAGCAGTAGTTAAATTCGTCCCTAAATCATTTAAACCAGATCTAACCGTCCCCCCAGGAACACCCTAGCTCGCCCCCTATTACAAGAGACTCATACCGGCGAACTGTTGGTTTCATTATTTCACCTCTGCCTAACCCTTCGGGGAATACAGGCGTGACGGTGTGTTTATGTCAATTTGATGCTGGAAACGTTGGTATCCTACAGTCGTCATGCATATCAACATAAAACATTAAAATTAATTATTTAAATTAATTAAACATAGAAGAAACTTTCACTAGAACATCGGGACGTTTTCATGCTGTTTGTTATTAAAAAGTTAAGCGCTGAAATGCACACAAAGTTCCATATCATGCTTTTGACTAGAAGAGCACACATTGTGGAGACAATTGAGACATTATTACGTATAAACAGACGTGCAGAGCGTCGTGTAAGTTTATGCATAATGAGAGCTTTCTCAAATTAAACATAGTGGGCGAATTCGGGCAACAGTTTGAAATACGCAGAGATAACATTACATACCATCACGCCTATATTCCCCGAAGGGTTAGGCAGAGGTTTACTAATAGGTATACACATCCACAGTTCACCGGTATGTTTAGATTGATAATGTAATAGGAGGCGAGCCTATTGCTATTAACCGGGCACAAATCCCAAACTCCGAGAATTACAAAGAAAACTTAATAACACTGCTTGACCTGGGAATCCAACCCAGGGCCATTACTGTAGCAGTTGCGCTCAGGACATGTAGTAGTCAAATTTGATATCAACCTGTTTACTGGCACATTGTTAGGAACGGGATTCTCAGAACGAGAGCGTTCAGGTTTTTTATGGTATAGGGGGGCAAACGAGCAGACGGATCACCTGATGGTAAGCGATAACCGCCGCCCATGGACACCCGCAACACCAGAGTAGTCACGAGTGCGTTGCCCACCTTTTAAAAGGGTTTGGGCCTCCGGTAACCTCACTCACCCAGCGAAACACAACGCAAGCGTTGCTTTACGCCGGTTTTCTGTGAGGCCGTGGTATCACTCCGGTTGAATCGGTCCATTCGTGCCGAAGCATGGCTCTCCCACGTTAAATACCACGTAGCTTGTCTTATCTCGGTGTCACTAAATGAAATAAATTTCCAATGATAAGCAGGTATTCTTTTAAAACGATGCTCGTCACTAGGATTTTCTCCCGGACCGTGGGTGCATTTACAAACACAAATTCTCACATACACAAACGCACAGACCCGGAACAACTACCTGCAGATCATACAAATATTTTCTCCGTGTGGGGATCAAACCCACAACACGTGTTGCATAAACCAATCGCTCAGCCGCTACGCCAAACGTGTCATCTTCCTTCATACTACTTGATGTAGATATTTGCAGACCAGAAAACGGGCGCCTTAATCATTTCTCACGCTAAGTTTTCTTATCTCTTCTTCTCTATTATTATAAAATTGTAAAAATGCTTATACGTATGTATGAGAAGATGTATGAATGTCGCAGAAGCAAGAGGCATGCAAGAATCGTAGCAAGTGGCAGACTATAGTTTCTGCCTACCCCTGTGGAAGAATGGCGTGAGTGTATGTATGTATGTAAAAATGTTGTTGTAAATGTGTTTGCTTTCTGTTACGGGTTGGAGCAAAAACTACTGAATAGATTATAATTTTGTAATCACTGTTAGAAAGTATAAGTATCCTCCAAGTTAAAAACTGGTGAACTTCTTATCTCAATTAATTAATCGGATCCTGATATACACCTTGACCTCTCTGATGTATAGAGGCCCATGCAAAGAAGAGATCATTACTACATACTCCAGGTGAGCGAAGCCGCGGGCAAAAGCTAGTATAGACTATAAACGTTAGACTTTCCGGTTTTCCTCCCTGGAAATCGGCATCAAAATAAATACAAAGCCCCAAAATCCGATACACTAACTGCGCGTTGACCGTTTGCCAATACTATACAACTTGTATACCAACATACTCTTTATTATATCCTCGTCCAGCACTGCAGACGTATAAATTACAGAGTAGCTGAAAGAGCCAGCGTTAGTTAGGATTAATAAATACTCCCCAATTCAATGCTGGCTATACTTCGTAGAACACTTCAAAAGCGTAGATCGTTAGACCAAAAGCGATCGCATAAAGTACTTAAAATAAAAGCATCGAGAGCTCGGAATGTTTCGACTTTGGGAATTCCGAGAAATAACTAACATTACTGCAGAGCTAGGCTGTAGAAAAGTTGCTTTCCTGAAATTTTAAATGGTGCTGCAGTATTTTATGGTTGCCTGACTTTCCGATAGCTTTGGGATCCTGCTTTGAAAACCGGTCGGATTATCTTCTTATGAATGTGCTAGGAAGCCATTAAAAAGATGTATTATGTACCGAAGAATACGGCCATACTTAGTAGCTTTATTGCCATCATAATTAAGAGCTCAAGTTCTTGTATCCTTGTACTTAAGTACTTATTATGGTAGATATTGACCGAAGAGGCTGCATAGGCGATATGAAAGGAGCGACTGTCAATGTTTATATTTGCTTATGGACTTTTTGGGTAATTTTATGGACTTTCTTGGTGATTTTGTTAACAAAATATCAAACTAAACAAAATCTCTACTATTATAAAATTGTAAAAAAGCTGTGTCTGTACATTGAAGATATAAAAAAAAACACGTGGGTTATGGTATATAAACGTTTCCGAATCCGAAAATGGGATTTTTAATGTTCTTGTCTGTTTGTTACGGGTAGGAGCAAAAACTACTGAATAGATTTTAATTTTATTATCACTCTTAGAAAGTATATGCTCCAACATAAAAACTGGTAAACTTCTTATCTCAATAATTTAACGAATCCTGAGATACAGCTTAACCTCCCTGATCTATACAGGCCCATACAAAGAAGAGATCATCAATGTTGGTTATTCTTTGTAGGTTTGACATAAATTGACACGAAAATTATTGACTTTGAGGATAATTTATTTTACTTTTAAAGTGTTTTAGAAAGGTATGTGCAGAGAATAACGAATGAGAGTATCCTCCTTAAAAAGTAGGTAGGTACCTAATCCTAATTCAGCTTTGGTTGTCCTACAGATAAAAATGCAGACATTAGCGCCAGACTAATGGCTGGAACAGTAAACTGCATCGTTTTGACAAACGACGGACGTGATATCTGATCTGAAGCCAGACGCGAACTAATCACGGCCCGCGGCCACCAGGTGGCGGCACTGAGCGCTGTGTGTTTTAGGGGGAACGCATACAAGGATTAGCAATGCGGGTAAACGTGATCACAGGTCACGCACGCTTGTTTGCAGTATGCAGGAACAATTACGTAGTAGTAGTTATAATGCAGAAACATTTGTAAAAAATTAAGAATATTAATAGTTATTTACCTATCTAAAACTGCCTCATTAGCCAAGTGGTCCTGAGCGCGACTGCTACGCTACAGGTCCTGGGTTCGATTCCCAGGTCGAGCAAAGTGTTATTGGGTTAGTAGCAGCTCGGAGTTAGGAATTTGTGCCCGGTTAATGGCCATAGGCTCGCCCCCTATTACATGGGACCTAAACATACCGGCGAACTGTGGGTGTACATTAGTACGCCTCTGCCTAACCCTTCGGGGAATACAAGCGTGATGGTATGTTATTTATCATGCGCTTATATGGTGAAGGAAAACATCCTGAGGAAACCTGTACGCCTGATAGATTTTCTCGACGGCGTGTGAAGTCTACCAAGACGCATTAGGCTAGCGTGGTGGACTTTAGCATGGATTATGCTAAAGTCCACCACGCTAGCCTAATGCGTCTCTCAATCTGGGATGTGACCCGTGCCCAGCAGTGGGACATTATAATGCGTTGATTATGTTAATTAAATAATGTTCCTAATTCGCTCATTTATCATTTGCGACTATTTTAAACATGTCACGAAACAATTAGCATACACAATAGGAAAAAAATATATACAACTCTATGAAGGGTCAGTGTCCTTTAACGAATCAAAAAAATACATATATCAGTTAGATAACAATCCCTATCTATTTTTGTCCAATTTGCAACAAATCGCTTCAGCGATTGAAAAAGAATTGCAATCCATTAAAGCCCACTTCAGAAACCCATTTGCAATCGTTTGGGAAAATGTTGTTAGATGCAGATGCGTCGTAATTGCATTTCCCAGTGTGTTATCTCCCTTAGCGCTGCCGGTGGAGTGAAAAACACGCTTGTCAAACTGTCTGCTGGACCGATGTCGGAAACGCGCCGGTCGGGGCCGGACACACGGCGGACAACGCAGTACGCCAATATGGCGAATATTGTACATACGAGGAATTAAAGAAAAATGAATATGAGGGGTCTTTATATGAGCAATAGAAATCTAAACAGTAGATCGCAGTGTGCTTAACATCAGCCGATTTTGCAGTCAAGCGTAAGTCTAACAGGAATTTTAGTCGATTTTTTGTCTGTCTGTTTATCTGCCTCTCTGTATGTTTGTAAGCATATCTGTATGGAATAGTATGTAGGTTTCACAGTTGTATTTCTGGAGATCATAGTTAAAATCTGGTGTTTTCATCTTGATAAGCCGTCTAGAAACTGTATTATTTTTAATGTGTATAAATTAGAAAGCGAATGTGCCTTTTGGGTCAGGGTTATCCAAGACCAGAGGACTACAGACTCATACCGCCAGGCCTCATTATAAAGCTCATGAAAGAGCTGTTTGTAGAACTGGGAGGGAATGAGGAATAGATTATGTAGGGGAAGCACAAAAGATCCCATTGGGTCGAAGTGCACTGAGGCCTTGCTGCCTCGGCCCTACACAAGATAAGATAAGATAATGTGTATAAATATAACCTTAGTTATATTTATACATAACTCAATTTCTAGCCCAGCTTTTCTGTTCGTCAGATTTGCTAGCAGTGTGTCCTCTTCGCAGCAGCACGTAGGATGCACGTGACAGCTCAGCGTGACGCGAGGCGATATTTTTCTAAAACTACCCGCCTCTACACCTGCCTAACTGACGTCCAATTCAGATACACTTCTACTTAGAATTTTTAGAATTTAAAGATTTTTCGGATAAGAATTATGAGTTTATACATAAAGCAACATAATTTATGAGTTTAACAAAAGTAGTTTATAGAAGAGAGAAACAGAATACGAAGGTCACATCAATAAAATGACGCCTGTATTTCCCGAAGGGGTAGGCAGAGGCTTGATAGTAATGTACACCCATTGTGATTACGACGATACCCATCTTACAAAGATTCGCTCCCTGTTACATGGGACATAAACATACCGGGGAGTATGTTTAGGTCCCATGTAACAGGGAGCGAGACTTTTTTATATAAATAATAAATTTATTTATTGGAACCATAACAATGTTTACAGTAATAAAAAGTGCACGATAATAGCTACATTAGTGCAAAGACTGTGTTAAAGTAAAAGTTAACATTCGAAACATTGGTCCAATTATTTATTAATAATTGGACCAATGTTTCGAATGTTAACTCTCTCGATAGAGACAGTTACATTTTTGTTTTTCTTATTTATAAAAATAAACTTAACGTTTATGAATATGAAGAAAACAAAAACGGCGCAAATTCCTAGACTAATATTTTTTTGTCGGAAAAGCAAAGGCATCGAGCTCATACGGCCTCGTCGGTTTTCGTATTTTTTTTTTTTTATAGTGGCGCCACACTTTTTGTGTATTTGCCAGTGTCACGTATTAGAGTAATCAAGTAATATTTCCCATCGTGGGATTGTAATATGGCACCGCACTTTTGGTGTTCGCCAGTGTCAAGTATAAGTTGTTGAGTTGCCCCAATAAAACGGTAGAAACTTTATTGAGGCTTCGATGGAGTTTAGGAGTGAACCCAAAAAGTCACGAATTTCAATTTTATATCATTTGCCTACACTCTCACACGTTCACGAACACTTAATGGTTAATTATCCACCATAATTACACATTAAACTTCGGAGAAATTCAAGTTTTGAAAAATAATATAAAATCGACAATGTGCACTTTTCATTTTCCCGCCTAAACTCTTTTCGTAATTTTATTTAATAATCATAACTGCTTAAATGCGTATTCCTTTTTCAAAAACATGTATAATGCTTTATATACAAACTCAATGGTGTAAACACAGATGTAGTTCAGTATAAATTTCGGTAAGTATTCCAAATTTAAATCACATTCGCCCCCTAGAGGATGAATGAAATTCAGTACAATTTTCTTTCCCTGTTTTTAACAGATTAAAAATGACTATTGTTATGTTTGCTTTTTGTGGCATAGAATGTCACTTTTTACCCGACTGCCGAAGGAGGAGGGTTATGTGTTTGACGTGTATGTATGTATGTATGTATGTCCGTTCCTATGTCCGCTCGTAACTATTTAACGGTGCAACCGATTTAGATAAATGATACCTCATTAGATTTGTCTTGATGGCACGAGTGTCACTGGGTACATGAAATTTAAAAAAAATCAAAATGGCGGATTTTATGCGCTTTAATGCGTGGGCTGAAAAATATGTTTTGAGCATTCCGTATCATGTATTCTCAAATTTTCAGTAGCAATTAGCGAAAGCATTACATTACTTTATTGTTAAGGGACTTGTAGGAAATCATCTACTTTTCCATATAAATAATTTTTCGTAGTTTTGCACTAAAAATCCGGAAACTTGAGCAAGTGGTACGAAAATAATATTTTCATAACTCTTCACAAAATAGTATTCCATTATCTGTGACAAAAGCAAATAAAACTAATTTCATATTGAAACAAGCTAATCTCCGGTGTTGCAATGTTAAAAATAAATAATATTCGCTTTTTAAATCATGTTGCTAAAATTCACGTATCTAGCAAAAAATACGTTTCAAAATTGTAGGAGTGTCAGATATTAAATTGAGTTCGGTTTAAAAATGTTTTAGTGTAATATTTTTATGGCAACTAACTTACGCGCTTTAAGAATGCTACAAGCTCTTATATGCCAGTTGTAAACAAGCAAGCTGTAAACTAAAATTATAATCTCTTTGATGTGTTTACAAAATCCAAGTAAATGCAAGGATGCGTGTTCTGCTGAATATAATTATATTATCTTATGCAAGTGCTATTTGACCTCGCTAACCTAATTATTGGGCAATACCAATATCCTGCCGTAACCAGATCTGTGGCCGGTTAATGGCAATAGATACGCCGAAATGTCTAAAACATACCGTTGTATTATGGTTACACCAGCACATTTTCTAACTACCGTTTCATCACGTGTTGTGAGTTCGATTCCTATCCCAGGCAAAGCAAAGGCGGTTTTATTTATTGTTGAAAGTTATTTTCTTTTCTCTTTTCTTTACTTTTCTCTACTATTACAAAATTGTAAAAAACAAGGGGATTAGGGCTATATAAACGTCTCCGAACCAAAAAATGTGATTTTTAAAATTATTGTCTGTTTGTTACGGGTTGGCCCAAAAACTACTGAATAGATTTTAATTTTATTATCACTATTTGAAAGTATGTGTTCCAACTTAAAAACTGGTATACTTTTTATCTCAAATAATTAAACGTAACCTGAGATACAGCTTGACCTCTCTAATGTATAGAGACCCATAAAAAGAAGAGATCATCACTGTTGGTTTAGAGCTTCAAGTGTGCGAAGCCGCAGGCAGAAGCTAGTATTTCAATATTTTCAGTGAGTAGTAGAATTGTATAATACTTATCCCGATGATGTTCTTACTTAGCTAAGCGTACTGAGTCGGTGTGTATTATTGTCATTTTGTTCTAGTTTCAGGTCAGATCTTCATTAAATTAAAAAAAAACTGACATTAGGAGTTTCTCTTGTATTGTGACACACACACACATAAACAATCCGAACACCAATTTATACGTAGCGTAGAAACCGATAAAGTTCAAGTTCAAATGTTTTTATTCCAAATAAGCTTTAACAAGCGTTTATGAAACGTTATGATTCTACTCGCACGATTCCAAAAGGTTGATCATATGGAGAAGAAACTGGCAAGAAACTCCATGGACACTCTTTTAAAATAAATTATGTTACAATCTTCATTGGTACAACATTGAAATAACAAGATGTGTGGACGTTGAATGCTGTCCAAGTTTGACTGAAGTCGATAATATTAAACGAAGGCTCACATTATTTGAGAACCGCGGTAAATGACATCCAAATGTGATGTCAAATGGTAGATAAGTTATGTTGTTTTCATAGCCGCGGATATCAAGCTATCATCCTAACCTGGATGAGATAAGAACAAGTTTGGCTCACGTAGCATCCATGTCACAGTAATGCGGTCACGTCGCGACATATTGCCGGGAATTTATTAGGTACGACCACTTGCTGCCGCTTCCAGCAAGAATAGTTGAAGTTATGCGTGTGCTCCATCAAAAATAAATAGAAAACAATTGCTTCGAAACTCGAGAGGTTCATCGTTTCTTTGACGAATAAAAGTTAGTGTGAGAAGAAATACATATTCGTTGGCACCACCAACAAAGACCAATATGGCCAAATTATATTTTTATACAATGGCAACACAGCCACTCCAGTCTCCCCTTTCTTCCCTTCGACACTCGATACCATGTTGGGGTCTTGCCGTATTCATCTATAAACAATTAAAAATAAAGCTGATTAGAGCCATGAAAATGTGAATTGCAGTCTCATTTACGCCCGCTTCCTAGGAATCACTCCTGCTCAAGAATCACCAACAGTAGTGGGCAAATTGACGATTTATACATCGTTTACTAGTTAAAATAACTATATCAAATTGTTACTTTCGTATTTTTCAAACTCGTGAGAAATTGCTACTGAGAATTTTACAGAAAAAACCCCGGAACGGATGTCCCGCTCAGCAGTCGCGCTTGCAACCATCTATTGATCGGGTCAATAAATATAATTATATAAATAAATAAATAAATAAATAATGTTTTTATTCATCTCCACAAATTACAGCATGTTACAAACTAGTTGACAGGAAGATTGTCATAAATTCGTAATTTG
Source organism: Acronicta leporina (assembly GCA_947256265.1). Lineage (NCBI taxonomy): Eukaryota > Metazoa > Arthropoda > Insecta > Lepidoptera > Noctuidae > Acronicta > Acronicta leporina. Next base: position 1,998,524 of record OX366517.1, on the reverse strand, counting down.
TGGGAGATCTGGAGTCTAAACTAAGCCGAAGCTATAGATCTCCAGGCCCCCCATTACATAACATTGTACATATTGTCAACAAATGATAAGCGTACACGGATGTGTACGCTTATGAGTGTGAACGGATGAGTAAACTAATGTAATTTTTATTAATATATATAATATATAGCTGGCATAACATTTCATTTTGTCATAAGTTATTTTCCTCGCAACTTTCTTGTTTTTTTCTTTCATAAGAACCTTCTCCTTACAATAACAAATACAACAAAAAAAAGAATTAGCCAAAATTGTTCGCGTGATGCCGTGACCAAGGGAAATAGGTATTCATTTTTATATATAAAGATTTGTATATCTTCCAAGTTAAAACCTAGTATCACATAGCGAAAGTTGTTAAAGTCATAAAAACAGTTCAATAATACATCTACTTCGTATTGATAGTTACTATTATTTGCTTCCAGTGTGAACATTTTCAAGAAAACAAGTTTCAGATTGCACGTCAACTACCTATGGTATGTAACTGCCAAGTAAATATGTCCCATTGACGCCCGAGGCTCGCGTGCCCTCGACGGGTGCCAGCTAGCTACCTGGTGACAGCCAGCGTGCGAATTATGTGTGTCTATATTTGAAGTAAAATCTTGTTGGACTTGTGTGAAGTGAAGTAGGTATAATAGCCCAGGGCTGTCATAACGAAGGTGAGTACCTAGGTCTAGGAAATGCGATAAAGCCTCAGGGTTGCGTGACGCCAATAACTTCCTGGTGATGACAAGATTTTTTAATAGTTTCAGTAACTTGAGCTCGCATGACGTCACTACCAGCTAGTTGCCGTGATGCGTTTAGTATATTTATAGAAAACGGTTAAAACGTGCTGCGAGCAATATCCAAATTGTTAGTGGTGATGCAGATTAGGTTTGTTCATAAAAATATTGTTCCAAGTTGAAAAAATGTCACGTTATTTTTTTTAATGTGATAGGGTTGCAAACGAGCTGACGGATAACCTGATTGTAAGCTATTACCACCGCCCATGGACACCCGCAACACCAGAGGAGTCACAAGTGCGTTGCCCATCTTTTAAAAGGGTTTGGGCCTCCGGTTTCCTCACTCACTCGTCGAGTTAGCCGCATTTATTCGGACATAATAAATTGGGACTTGAAACGCATCGTACGTCTTTTCTTTCGCTAAACACCCATCCTTACAGTAAGGCCGTGGTATCACTCCGGTCGATCAGCCCATTCGTTTCGAAGCATGGCTTTCCCACGGTAAAAAACACATAGTGAACACAGAACTACTGCAATGAACACAGAATGTGAAACAAAAAGAAATATGGAGTGCTAGGTTCAGCCTTACATAAAATAATCTTTTCACTGTCGCCTCTTTTATAAAACCTCTATGCGTCAGTGGACACCGAGCATAGATTACTAAAGAGTTACTGCGGTACCCTGGGGCTCGCGTGACGTCACAGGCAGCTAGTTAGCTACCTCAGTCAGCCACTCACAATATTTATAGAGAGCGGGTAATACCCGCCGCGGGCAATGTCCACTCCTTTGTCGAAGGCGGAGAAATATTGCGCGGAGGTGTTAATACTGTAAGTGGTGATTACAGCGTAGACTTGAGGGATAGTTCTGGTAACAAACCAACAATTTTGAGCTCCGTAAATAATGGTTGAGCTACACAATGACTAATCTAGCGTGCCGTCAGTTAGGACAGGTCAATCAAAAGTTGCTATTGCTAATTCTTTAAAAGGTAGTTCAGATTTTTCCCTTTCATAAATTACTTAATTGACAATACTACTACTACTACTACTAGGACAAAATTGAAAATCGCGGTGAATTATGTGGTAATAAAATCCATTTGTAAGCACGAATAAGGATAGTAGTTAGTAGTTTTTACATAAAAAGGATAGTAGTTTGAGAATGGCAATATGCTCGCCCCCTATTACATGGGACCTAAACATACCGGCGAACTGTGGGTGTAAATTAGTACGCCTCTGCCTAACCCTTCGGGGAATACAGGCGTGATGGTATGTTATGTTAAATGTAGTTTGAGAATGAATAAATAAATAATGATAACAATTTTGTTTTCCAGCCTTATATAATTTTCACTAAAGAAATCTGACAGTTTTTATACATAAATCTATCAAATTAGATTCGTTCCTCTAATAAGAGTTACCTACCTGGGAATGGCTAATCCTTTATACAAACAAAACTGATCCGTAGTGTTGCCATACATACTACGATCGTTACAGAAATCCCGAATCCGAAAAAAGTTAAACAACTTTCGAACTCAACTCCAAAACTTTGATAATACGGGCGAAATATAAATAACACGGAAAAAGCCCACTTTTCCAACTCAGGTAAATAAACACGCTATCAAAGAAACCGGTGGAAGAGAGTGGGGTTTCGAGTTGCACCTGTGAACCAACAAACAAACGGGGTAGGCCCATTGAGGTATTATTATTAGGGATAACATGTTAGTGGTTAGGTACTACTGTAAGAGTTGTGGAATAAGCGCTACAATTCGCTTAACAAATCGCGTCAACTTCAACAATATAAGATTAAGGGCCGGAAAATATAAAGTATAATAACGACGCGTCTCATATTTTTTGTCCAATTGCTGGGCAAACGCCTCCCCTAGTAATCCCAATAACCATCTATAATAATTATTTTCCCCTTATTCTTTATAAATATCTTTATGTACGTGTGTTTGTTACCTGACTCCTCCTAAATGGCTCGACTGATTTGGGTAAAATTTTATATGTATATTTGTACGTGGGTCCCTGGATGATTTGACAATACAATTGAAGCCGGTAGGTGGCACTGCAGTCGGGTTCTAGAACTTTATTTATTTTCAGAGCAGGAAAAAGTCTGCCGGGCCCGCTAGTTTGTTATTATATATATCTTACTGACTAATAAAAAGGTTTGTGGTTAGATTCATGTCAGACGGTGTCGGGTTATGGTCAAATTAAATATTTCCAGCGTAAGGACAAAATATGTCGATTGATGTAGTTGCTCTAGTAAGATCGTACATATAACTCAATGGATAGGCCACAGAAGTTGACGAAGGAATACGAAAGTTCGGGGCCGTGTAAACGACTTGACGGTGTTCGTGGATTTTCGCAAGGAGAAAGATATATAATTATATATACCTACTTATGTAGTAAACATCACATATTATAATGCGTAAATCTTCGAAGGGTTTGATGGAGGTGTATTGATGAACATTGAACACTCACAGATTGTCCCAACTCCGAGCTGTTACTGAAAATTTTATAGAAAATCTCAATTACGAGTGAGACACCGGATCAATCACCGGAGAGCACGTAAATCTTTCGGCTCACTATCAGCAGTATATGAAAATACTAGATAATACCTGCAGTTTCACTCGTATTCGAAAAAGGTGGACTGAGTCCTGCTTTAAAACAAAAATGGTACTCAAAAATGTTGACATCATAAAATAAATGTCATCTTTGGGTCAGTATTGTCGATCTGAATCAGATCTAATTGAATTATATTTTAGAATACATTAGACATTTACGAAACAGACACTAGGTTGCAATTATATTTTGAACATTTTGTACCTAGCAGAGTTACCTACCCATCAGGGTGCTTTCTATTTCCTTGCAATATTTTAATTTGATTTTGAAATTTGTTGAGCCGTTTAGGCGTGAAAAGGTAACAGACAAACAGAGTCTTTCTTAAATAGATAATATTAGTATCCACATTTTTGTCACTTTATTTGGCCAAGGAGGTCTAAAAAGTCACTCTTAAACTTTTACAAAAACTTGGGTATAAATAGTGTAGTTCCGTGCGCCCATCAGTTACTCTGTGACACTGATCAAATCATCCCGATTTCTAAGAAATTCATTATTTGCTCCTTAATATACAAATTTCCGAATCCCTTCACGTAAACAGCTCCAACTTTTCGAACTCAATCGCTCCAAATATGCGAAGAAGCGTAAAGTTTTCGCAGGCGAGAGAGCTCTTCGAGTTGTTTCAAATATATTGCGTACATACGCTTTAAGTTCGGTTATTCTGCGATTATCCTTGCGACGTGTTAGCATACAGGATGTTTATATTAATACAGATATAATAAAATAAGAACTAATGTTTTGGTTGTTAACCTAAGTGTTAAGAACAGTGAAAGATTATGTAACACTGATTAAGGTTAGGTTGTGTATGTAATGTTCGTTGGCATGCAGGATCACTTCACAATTTGTCTATATTTAATGTTCTTTATAATTCGTATAAGGTTTTTGAGGTTTTTTATTCACGTGGGAGAGCCATGCTTCGGCACGAATGGGCCGGCTCGACCGGAGTGATACCACGACCTTACAGAAAACCAGCGTGAAACAACGCTTGCGTTGTGTTTCGCCGAGTGAATGAGGTTACCAGGGGCCCAAACCCTTTTGAAAGGCGGGCAACGCACTTGTGACTCCTCTGGTGTTGCGGGTGTCCATGGGCAGTGGTTATCCCTTACCTTCAGGTGATCCGTCTGCTCGTTTGCTTCCCTATCCCATAAAAAAAACATAAAAAAATTCCCGGAAAAGTGAAAGTGCCTATTCCTATAAGATTTTTCGATGATTTATTGAAATTTGGAAATAAAACCCATAAATATCTGTATAAATATGATATAAACACATACATATATTCACGCATTTCTCCCACTGGGGTAGGCAGGGATATAGACTCGAACATAACTACTACTACTAAGAGATATTGTCCCAGAATAAATATTGGGACACGTTGCAGTTTCTGCTAACAATTAATCGCCAGATATCTTCGTGATTGATAACGGGCACTTTTTCCCGTATCCACTATCATGATTAATGGCTTCAACGGAAATTGATACTCTTTGGAACCAATATCGGAAAATAAACTTATCTCTGGTGTATTGAGGAGAGAATGTTACTTAGAGCGAGAATCAATTTGTTGAGAGAGAAAACAAATTGTTGAGGCGGTCGTGAGGCAGCTAAGGGATATGGTGTAGGTTTCGTAAATTCAAAATTTTTCTTATTCATAGCCTTTCTAAAGAAGTGATAGTCTAGATAATATGACGATTGGACTGCCAAGTCAAAGGTCGCGAGTTCAAATCCAAGGCAAGCACCTCTGAATTATGTGAAAATATCGTGGGGAAGAGGACGATTTTCTCGACGGTCTGCTATCCCGCATTAGGCTAGCGTGGTGGACTATAGCCTAATCCCTATCATTCTGAGAGGAGACCCGTGCCCAGCAGTGGGACATTATAATGGGTTAATTATGTTTCTAAAGATGTGTATGTTAGAGTTAGCCTCCAATTTCGCACAACAATCCTTTGATTGGATCCTGTTTTTTATGTTCCCTGATTGGATCAGTGGTCGAGCAATCGACTGCTGGGTTACAGGTTGCAGCTTCGTTTCTGCATGGTATAAATATTTGTATAATCTACAAATAGTGGCTCGAATTTGAATCATACAGAAATTATGTCTATATCAAAATATGTAGTTATTTAACATAATATACCATCACGCCTGTATTCCCCGAAGGGTTATTATTTATTATTATTTATTTATTTTTACAAAAGTGTTTAAAATTAAACATTGCCCCACAAAACTGTGTTATCAGTTTGACTGCGGGATCGTGAGTCTCCGTACAATATAATATACGTAATACATACGTAGTGAGGTATGTAGTTAGTTACTGTATCTTCTTAAGTTTATACATGCATAATTATACATTATTGTCAAGGAAATATTTTCTCAATTTACACTTAAATACATGTTTGTCACCTTCATGTCTTATGACCTCCGGCAGGGTATTTAATAGATAAGGCAAGCGTTTTTTTAATGTTCTGTCGCCATAGTAGTTATTTATTCTAGGTACTGTGTATTTGCCGGTGGCCATTGGGCGAGTGTTATATTTATTGTCTACACACGTCAAGTTAATCTCCCGATTGCCATGGTTATTAACAGCCAGCAGGAGTACTAATCTACACTCACAGTTCGCCGGTATATTTAGGTCCCATATAATAAGGGGCGAGCCTATATCCTAAAGCCCGAGCTGCTACTGAGAATTTCATAGAAAAACTCAATAACACTGACCCGGGAATCGAACCCAGGACCTCTAGCATAGCAGTCGTATCTGAGATCACTAGACTATTGAGGTAGTTATGTATTTATAATAGGAATAATATACCTAACCTATTTACTCAAGGATATTTATTGCCTATCATCCTCATCACCAGCCTATAGTACCTAGTATGCTGGACCTAGGTCTCCCCCAATGTTCGCCATTTCACAAAGTCCTCGGCTTGTCGCATCCAGCTTCCATAATTACATTAAAAACATTTTCAAATGAACTCCACGATTTAGGAACACACTGTGAATTGAGAGTTAATAAGTATCATTACCTACATTGGGCAAATAATACCATCTCTAACCCAGCTGCATATAAACGGTGTTTGTGTTGTTAAATCCAGAGATTTTTGTCGAAATCAACACGCTTTTAACGACTAGGGATATCTATCTTCTGCATGGTGGGTGCGTTTATAATTTTTCATGACTAACAACCACCTGTCGGTTGATTATTCGTTCCGTACGGAGATCTAACGGACAATAGCAACTCAGAGGCCGACCCTACAGACAGTGGTTTTTAATATGTGTTTTTTTTGGAAAAACTTAACACATTATTTAACATAACATACATTCCCCGAAGGGTTAGGCAGAGGTGTACTAAGGTACACCCACAGTTTGCCGGTATGTTTAGGTCCGGGCTGCTACTGGGAATTTCATAGAAAAACCCAATAACACTTTGCTTGACCTGGGAATTGAAGCCAGGACCTCTAGCGTAGCAGTCGCGCTCAGGACCACTTGGCTAATGAGGCAGTTAACACATCAAAACCACAGTAATCGATTCTGAACAAACTACTTTCAGGGCCCCAAGTCTGCTATTTTGTCGTGTTAAAATCGTCACTCAATGGCTTCAGAATTGTTGATTTTTGACAGTTTTGTCTACGAAATCTGTCAGTTCTTATGTCATTTAGTGCCATTGAACGACCATTTTGATACAACTGAAATAGCAGACTTGGGCCCCAGGTGTTGCGCTTATTCTATTACACGTTGTGTATGAAGAATTCTGCTGTTTATTTCGCAGCAGAATAAAACTGTTCTTCAGAAACAATTACAAGGTATTATCTTCTCTACTATTATGAAATTGTAAAAAAGCTCTGTCTGTACATTGAAGATATTAAAAATAAAGTGGGTTAGGGTATATAAACGTTTTTTTAAATTCTTGTCTGTTTGTAGCGGTTTGGAGCAAAAACTACTAAATAGGTTTTAATTTTTTATCGCTGTTAGAAAGTGTATGTTCCTACATAAAAACTGTTGAACTTCTTATCTCAATTAATTAAACGGATCCTGAGATACAGCTTGACCTCTCTGATGTATAGAAGACCATACAAAGAAGAGATCATCGCTGTTGGTATCCGATTAAATTATTTTTGGGATCCATTTCTAATCCTAATATAACTTTGAGCGAAGCCGCAGGCAGAAGCTAGTACTTATATAAGTATGTATGTAATGTAGATATTCACTCTCTCACATTTTCGCGGTAGACATACACATTTTAATCTCTACCGTTGGTTGTCCTGAGTCTGTAAACAACATGAACCGTCCATAAAGGGGGCTCACACAAAAAGCCCCTGTTTACTTTGCTAATTGAATTCATTGTAGCACAAATGATGTTTAAAGTGGCGCGTTTGTGCTCGTTTCAAAGAATTATCTTTTTAAGCTCAAGATTAGACAAAGGACTGTTTGATTGGATTAGAATATTGTTGGGATTTTAATAGATGAATGTAAATTCTGAGAGGGAGGGTATTAACGTTTTTGTAGCAATGAAAATTCATAGGTCTCTTCATCTCTGTAAAAAGATTACCACAATTGAACGTATTGACATTCACCGGGCATAAATACTAATACTTTATATTGTGTGCTACTAAGAATTTCATAGTACAACCCAGATAACACTGCTCAACATGAACAATTAAAATCGTTCATCGAAAATCATCAATCTTTAAAAATTATTACAAACAACTTGGGTGCTTTGCATAAATTGCTGTAAATTTGTTCTAAACTTATAATATGTGCAATAAGTATGATAAAATGATTATGTTTACTGTCAAGTTATGTGCGTATAACAGGTTCTTGTGGACAGTGGCGACATCAGCGTTGCGAGGCCTATTTCATCGCAATCAGAAGGACAATGATAAATAGAATATGACTGCTGTATAGGCACTTATTAGATTTTTTGTGCTAAACAAATGTTGATAATGATCACGGTAATAAGTAGTTATTATTTAACACTTTTAATAACATTCTTAAACAGCACAGCCTTTCTCCTTGCTTTTTATTTTTTCGTGTGAAGAAAATCCTCATGGATGCCCATCGTCTCTCGGAAGGAAAGGCGGAGGGTTATGTCGGACTCCTACCGACTAAAGACACACGGCCGGCCATCCTAGCGCTGAAGGAGGCGCAAGGACTGGCGTTGTCCGTAGTCGCCGACGCTGTTTGTGGAAGTGTTTGAAGGAAGATTTTTCAAAGAGGACCTTTTTTGGCTGATATGATGATGTGACTGACATCCTAAGGGTAAATTGGGACAGCTTACCTATATCAAGATCAACGCTAGGACGATAAAGACGAAATTTTATTTAATTCCACTAAATTCGTGCCACGAAAATCGCTGTTTCCAATTCAAACACAAACATGATAAAACTCGAATGTCCAATACTAAAAATAAATACGAGCAGTCAGTTTAGTGAGTTTGTTAAGAAACACAATAACGTCAGAGTTGGGCGGCGATCGCTTCGTCCGCGTCGACCCACTTCTGAAAGCGCTGCAGTGGCGAACAATAAAATACCAACTTTTTTTATGTAGGCTACAGCCCAAAACTTATATTTATCTTTTGGGAAAAGTCGCATGAATTGTTGTTAATTTTTCATATTAATTTGCAATACAAAACTGCGTAATTAGGAATTTGCTACGCTAGACGTCTTTGGTCCGATTCCAAGGTCAAGCAAAGTGTTATTGGTTTTGTCTATGAGATTCTCAGTAGCAGTTCGGAGTTTGGGATTTGTGCCCGGTTAATATTTTAATGTTTATTTAAATCAGGCTAAAAGGCCCATATCATGGGTAATGAATACCCAATGGCAATAGGCTCGCCCCTATTACATGGGACCTAAACGTTTTTTTAATTTTCAGTACAACAGGACAGTACAACGTTTTCCGGGCTAGTCTATAATAAAGCTGTAACAGGTTGTCTGTATATTATAGATATTGAAGAAAACCTAATATGTGTGGTTTTGATCAGAGCAACAGAATTCCTGACACGCGAATATTAGAAATTTAAATAAAACTACGTTTTACGGATTTTATCGCATTGTCAAGTTCAAGTTCAAGTTCAAATGTTTTTATTTCAAATAAGCTTTTACAAGCATTTATGAAACGTTATGCTTCTAGTTGCATTGTATTGATATTATTTAATTCCCGACGTTTTGGATCTTTTACAGCATCCATGCTCACGAGTAGACTGAGGTGTTGGACATCTTAATGTTAAAATTACTAACAGCTACCTTACTCACATTTTTGTTAATTATTAGCGAATCGATTCACGCAGAAATTAACGGATCGCTAATAATTAACAAAAATGTACATTACAGTATCAGATTGCAGTTTTCACAGTTATTTATATACTTATACATTTTATTGATTTTCAATTGTATTTATAAGTTTTTTTTTTAAATTTGGGCCTCTTTAAATATAGCTTAAGCCAAACAATCTCTCTCTCATCATTCTGAATTTCTAAGAACCCTAAAACTTTGTGGCTACTGCGGCCCAAGTATCCCTTGGTCATACATATTCAAGGACAAGGCGATATCACCGCGTGTCTGGACCCGGCCTTAATACCCCTAAATGTATATTTGATTATGTCCTTAACAACCTCTAAAAGGAATGGTAAACATTTTGAAATTCCATGCTGTTAAAAAATATTATAAACATTCGCGTTATTAGGAATGAGATGGAATATTTTCGATATTAAAAGGTTATTTACAAAAAATATTTTATTATAGGTTAAACAAAAAGCAGTACCTACTGATGTGACCACTGGACTACCAAATCAAAGGTAGAATCCAAGATGGGCACCTGTAGTTTTCCTTAATCATGTAATTTATTTTTAACATCCGCTCAAACGGTGAAGGAAAATCGTCGGGAAAACTGCATAACTGAGAAATTTCATCGATGGCAACGGCGGCGTGTGAAGTCTGCTAAAACGCACATGGGACAAATAATGGGTTGACGCTGAAAGTTAATTGCAAGAGGTTGCTGCATTACTTTTGGTCCCTGAGAGGTATTCTCAGTGTATATCACAAGGGTTCCAGAAAGCCTTAAAATTTAATAAAAATGACTATGTTGCGTGAAATTATAAACATAATCATTTTACCTCGCTAGGTTTATTTTTGCCGAGAATTGTTGCCATCATGATCCCAATGTTTGTCACCCCTGTCTTAAAAGAATCCGCAGTCATCTAAGACGGTTTATATTCACGACATGCTTGTTTATACGTGGGGTGCAATGTGTTTTAAATTCGGGTTTCATATATATTTATATGTACATTTGTTTAGATTACGATGTCTTTTTGGACTGCTGGGCGTTTTATGGTCTGAATGGTTTGAGTAAATGGGGATGGACGCAAGATTATTAAAGGGTCGGAAAACTGTTTTGGATTCCATACGTTGTTTATTCGAGGATTCTCATACTGGAAGTGTGAACAGAATCTACAACCAAAATAATGCATACTTTTTTTATTAGTGGATACAGGTGGATACATTTAAAAGATGGATTGGTTCTTAAGGAGTCTTTAAATGAAGATCATAAATCCACCCCAAAAATATTAGATATTATTATTAGAATAAACATTAATTTATTGTGCTCCAAAAATTAATCCAAACATTAAATTAATTTACGTAACTTAGATACCATTACGCCTGTATTCCCCGAAGGGTTAGGTATGGGCGTACTAATGTACACCCACAGTTCGCCGGTATGTTTAAGTCCCATGTAATAGGTGGCGAGCCTATTGCCATAAACCGGGCACAATTTCAAAACTCCGAGCTGCTACTTTTCTCGACTGCTTTGCTTTGTCCACATTCATACATCTTCTCATACATACGCGCCGGTTGCGAGTACAACGCACCTGACCGTTTTTGAAGGACTTCGCCAATGATATCGGCGTACGTCCTTCTAGGACGAAATATACTCCTCATTATTGCAGTATATCAGTATAATGTTTCTGTTTACGTCAACAATGAGCGTATATACATCAGCATTCCGGTGAGGCAGGCATTCTCACGTCACGCGTCGACGTCGCTTCACACGGCGTTGGCGGGCAGACGTCATGCCCACTTATCGTTGACGAGGGAACAATGAAACGCCTTGATGTAGCTTCAAAATGCTTCCCAACTTCAGTTGGACATTGAAGAAAGATATTTACGTTTAACTATTCAATTAGGAATATCAATCTCCTACGGTACGCAACACTGCGCTCCAAAACCAAAATCATGGATGTTTCCCGGAAATTACCTAGCTGTCAGATAAGCTATGGGCTAAAAACTACCAAGGGGCCGCGACAAACCAAGGCAAAAATGGAGCGGTGAATTTGACTCCTACCGAGAGGATTGGCTCGCACTAGCAGAGAACAGAGATGTGTTGAAAATAGAGAGGGAGGCGTTTGCCTTGCAGTGGGACAATGCAGGCTAGATAGAAAATCTTATATAAACGTTTATATTTATTCGTACTCAAGACTCCAGCGTACAGATGGTCGCCAGCCATTATTCATACCCCAAGAGTTCTTACCGCCAAGTCTGAGATTTTCTCGCCTCTAAACAAGATACCTATTTGGATGGCCGCCCGTGAGGAATTGTATCCTTTTTTTATTTTTTTTGTTGACGGGGTTGGAAATGCTTTATGCACTATCCACCACTCCGGGGAGAGCGGTGGGGTGTGTCGGACTCCGCTCTGAAAAATGCGATCTACCGACTAAAACCAACCTCGGCGTTTCGCGTCAGCACTTTGGTGCCGGGCCTACGGGAGCGCTGTAGCATTCGTCCGGCCCGGCAGAAGGAATTGTATCCTTTTTTTTTTTTTTTTTTGTGCGTGTGGAAAATCCTCATGGACTTCCGCCGCCCGGGGAGGCGGCGGGGCGTGTCGGACTCTACCCAGAGTGGGTGACCTACCGACTAAAAACCACACGGTGTTCCTTCCTGCACGTTTTCGTCGGGGGCTACGGGAAACAGAAAATTCGTCCGCGGCCCCCGACTGGTGCCGGCCCGCCGCAGCGGGCCCCGTCCGCTGATTGTCTCGCCTTAGAGGGGCGCGCGTGGAACACTACGCGCCACCGCCTCGGGTCCTATAAGGGGGGTGTGGCGGACGTCCCCGCGTCTGCCACCCCCGGACCCATTCACGGAGGCTGGAAGAGGGCATTGTCGGCCCTCCTCCGACGCCCGGTGCGCCGGCTGCGGATCGGGTTAGTGCTAGCACTCTCCCTCTCCCGTTCCTCAGCTTCCTTCTGCAAGATGACCGTTTCGCAGAAGGCGATCACTGCGTCCCAAGACGCCGCGCTGCCGACCATGGATCGAACGACGGCCGGCAGCGACAGGTCGTCTCCTGCCTCAGCGACGAGGGCACGGCGGGGCTCCTCCCATGCTGCACACTCCACCAGCGTGTGCAGCGCCGCGTCCTCCCGACAATGGACGCAGTGATGGCACCGGGCGTCCGGCTCCCTCCCTATGCGACACAGGTACCTCCCAAAGCAGCCGTGCCCCGAGAGCACCTGCGTCGCCCGAAACGTGAGGGAGCCGTGCCTCCTCCCGAGCCAGCGCTCGAGCACTGGCCGGACCGCCTCGATGGTGACGAGGCCGGCGGGCCGGCCCCGCACCTCGCGTCCGCTCCTCCTCGAGCCACAGATGGAGTGTCGCGAGGACTTTCGCCTCCAGGTCCCAGGGCGGGGATCCGGCCAGTGTACAAGCCGCCTCGTAGGAGATGGTGCGATAACCGCGAATGACCCTGACGGCCATCGCTCTCTGCGGTCTACGCAGCACCGCGATACTGCGGGCCGTCAGGTCGGCCGCCCACACCGGGGCCCCGTAAAGGGCCATGGATCGCACGATCCCCACGTACAACCGCCTACAGGCGGTGCTCGGGCCTCCAAGATTGGGAAGCAGCGTTGAAAGTGCGCCCGCCGCGCCCATCAACTTCGGCGCCAGCCGCAGGAAGTGGGGGCCGAAGTCCCACCGGCTGTCGAGCACCAATCCTAGGTACTTCATGGTGGACTCGACAGCGATTCGGGCCCCTCCCACCACGATATGTGATCCCGGCGGCGGCGCCCGTCGGGGGCCATGAAAAGCGATGGCCTCCGACTTGTTGAGGGCCACCTCCAGGCCGAGGCGCCGTATGCGGCCCACCAGCTGTGAGACCGCACCCGTAGCTAGCAACGCTGCTTCCCTGTGCGAGCTGCCCCGAGCGGTGATCAGCGTGTCGTCTGCGTAACACGTCAGGTTCACCCCCGGCGACAGCTCGCCCCTCAGCACCCAGTCGTACCCGATGTTCCACAGGAGAGGGCCCAGAACCGAGCCCTGTGGAACACCGCACGACATCTCGCGCTGGCCTGTGCCGTCGCGTCCCCTGTAGGTGACACACCTGTCTGCCAGATAGGCCCCAACAATGCGGCGGAGGTATGGAGGCAGCCTATGGTATCGCAGGGCCTCCCTAATACAACTCCAGGGCAGGGTGTTGAAGGCGTTAGTGATGTCCAGGGACACCGCCAACACCACCCCACCCCGGGACACCGCTTCCTCCGCCAGGACTCTCACTCGGAGTATGGCGTCGATGGTAGAGCGCCCACGCCGAAAGCCGAACTGGCTGTCGTCCAAGTCCGGCCCCTCTGTGAAAGGAATTGTATCCTAATCTAACCTGTCTCTATACGGCGAGAAAAAGGTGCCCTTATAACGTCAGCAAAGCTGAAGAGTACATTAAAGTTCATAATCAACCGTAAATTGTTACTAATTATACTAAATGGATCTCATTAATTATTACAGTAGGTATATAATTAATTAACTCCTTGATGTTAGTTGACAAATAGCTGTAAATTATACGAGCCGATAGTAATCAGCTGATGGATTGTTGCGATCATTAATTAATGGGCTATTGTATTGATACTGATTGGCTTTCGATTATATAGACCTATGTTTATATGGAGGTCCTCGATATTATATTGGAGATGGAAATGCAAAAAGTTCATTATTATGCAAATTTAGAAAAACCGATATGCGTCGTTCAGCCGTTTTACATAACCACTATGTGTTTTGTAAAATAACTAGTAGTTATGTAAAACAGCTAATTAAGTAATTCAACTGTGACATATGCATTTTATGATTTCCACCATAGCGAAATTAGATACATAGCAGCCATGCCTGGGCATGAATGGGCCGGCTCGACCTGAGCGATAACACGGCCTCACAGAAAACCGGCGTGAAATAACCGTGTCCATGGGCGGCGGTTATCGCTTACCATCAGGTGATCCGTCTGCTCGTTTGCTCCCCTGTCCCATAAAACCATATATTAATCTAACAATTAAAAATGAAAGGTAAGTGTAAAAGCTAGGTTAAATCTAGACCCTTTTTTATTTTTATTCGGGTAATAAATAAATATAAAAAAAAACGGGGAATAAAAATATTATCCATAAAATTAGCCTAAAAAGTATTATGTCTTTGATTTTATATACCTACCTAAAGAGTAAGTATACGGATTTGGGTATAACCAAATGAAACTGCGAAATCTAATTTCGTTGTCTTGAGTCAGACTGTTTCTAATTTGATTACTTCTAGAACAAGATTATCTCTAGTTATCATAGAAATACGGTTATTTTATGAACCTTTTTGGCCACTATTAGACATTGCACGACAGTCTCCCCAAACTTTTGGCATTACCCACATTATCTCGAATTGAATCGTCTCGATTGCATCAAATTTATAACTCTGCTGATCTTCAAGAAGCAGTTTAACTTAAAACGGCTTTAATCTTATAGATAGCGAACGTATTTTGTATCTGAGAGTATGTAAAAAAGATAAGCGTAGGTATTATTTGGAAAAACAGCAAAAAAAAGATCTAAACAGGA
This sequence comes from Acronicta leporina, assembly GCA_947256265.1. Classification (NCBI taxonomy): domain Eukaryota; kingdom Metazoa; phylum Arthropoda; class Insecta; order Lepidoptera; family Noctuidae; genus Acronicta; species Acronicta leporina. The sequence continues at coordinate 1,983,327 of OX366517.1, read as the reverse complement.
ATCTTTTTTAATGATTGATCCTTTTTCTCCGAGATAAGTATAAAATTAAATCAATCGATATTATAATCTGTTTAGAACTACGCAAAAACTGTTTGAGATGTAGAAACGTTGGGTTCCAAAACTTAAACTTAAGGCCCTGGCTTCATTGTGTGGTTACAATTCCAATAGAAACTGCTGCTGCGGCTTACTGCTGTTCAGGGTAACCGCTTAAGTTGGGTTATAAGTGCCCTTATTGATACCTACTTTAATTAATTCAATTCATTCAAGAAATATATATATTTGAAATAATATTTAACTATTACTAGTTGACGACCACAGTGGTTCGAGTACCGGGCTGCTGATCACGAGGTCGTTGGTTCGATTCCCAGAGGCACAAATATTTTTGTGGTGAATATAAGTGTTTGTGTTCGTCTGGGGTGTTTCTTATGTATTGTATGTATTTACAAAAAAAACTATATATAAATGTTATATCCATTGTCTAGTACACATAGTACAAGCTCTGCTTAGTTTGGGACTAAATGGTGCTGTAAAACTTCGCAGAATATTTATTTATTTATTATTATTATATGACCTCAAAATCGTCTAGAATTATTTAAAAAGAAACCTCCATTTCGAAATAATAGCGTCACCGTCGTGTTCCATCTACAAAAAACATTGTCACCAAAGGTCCCCTGTGAAAAATTATAACACGGAGCTTACATTTTGTTGCCAGCGGAAAAAAATATGTTTTCCCTTTGTGTTTGAGACGTAATATTTCAGGAAGAATACGGGTGCCCGTCACGCCCGGACTGCGTAATATTCGCCGGTTTAACCTAAAATACATTATTATTAAAATGTTAGAAATTGTATCGCATAACTTGACAGTGATGGTTGGCAACGGGAAATAATACTGTTGGAAACTGGAGTGGCGGCGGGAAACATTTAAATGTTAAAATAACTGGTTTTTTTACATGTTTGAGAAAAACCACGGGAATACCTATAGTGCGGTAGTTATATTTTAAAATAAAACTACTTTTCACGGATATTATCGCGTTGTATCGACTGCTACGCTAAAGGTCCTCGGTTCGTTTCCCAGGTGGAGCAGTGTTACTGGGTTTAACTATGAAATTCTCAGTAGCAGCTCGAAGTGTGGGATATTACATGGGACCTAAACATACCGGAGAAGTATGTGTGTACATTAGTGCGTGGCTCTGCCTAACCCAACGGGGAATACAGGCGTGACGATGGTATTGATTAAAGTCATATTTTTATGTTACACATTCGTCTTCATTAATGCTTTTGTTGTACCTATGTGTATATTAGCTTTTTTCTTTTGTTGTATATTAGCTTTGAAACTAGGTAAAAAAATCAACCAAACCCAGAAGCATGCCCAATAAGCCATACTGCTGCGCTGTGCAATAACGAAGACTATATAACCAAGGCTTATTGATTGATACAGATGTCTTGTCTTGGTGTTTCTTTGTGTCTAGAAACGTGCCCATTAGGTACATTATAATAATAAAACTCAAAATTAAAAATTATGTAACAACCCACGACGAAACCTATCCACGAGCACTCACTGATTAATTTTGAACAATTTACTGAAAACCGCGTCTCAATCGGTTTAACCATTCATGAGATAAATGGCAGCATTCGTGGGCACACACAAACAAACAAACACCCTCTCACCCCAAACACATACACAGTCTCCGTTCCATCGTGGGTAAAAAAGCAAAACATAAATTGTATCCTAGTGTGGGAAATTAAATAACCTTTCTTCGTAACCGATATTTCTTGTATTTATTAAATTAAATAACCTCATTTTTCGTAACCGATATTTCTTGTATTTATTTCCTCAATCAAATTACGTACTTTTTCTCTATAAAACTCCATGATTTCACAGAATAATCTCTGTAATTTTTCCGTGACATTGATTTTTGAAACAAATTGTATTCGCAACAAATCAAATAAGGCGGCAGTGTTGGAGAGTCCACAATGGGCTCATTAATGAAATAAACCGACCTAATTATTCTTTTGACAGGAATAAAGGGAAAATTGAGCTGTCACACTCGCCGGGCGTCCCGCTAAATAGCTAATGTCTCGGAGGACAAAGGAAAATGAAATGCCTTTATTACTAACAGTAAATTAGATATCTATGATAGATATATGGGTTATGAATTTATTTGTAATAGTGAAGAACATATTTTAATTCAAACATAACATAACATACAATCACGCCTGTATTCCCCCGCATTCAAATATTTCTTTCCCTAGAATAACTTTATCACCTATATCAATTTATAAATGTTAGCCCTAAGGGATAGGCAGAGGTCTGCTAATGTAACCCAAAGTATTTGCCTGAGAATTTCTTAGAAAAACCTGGCGACCGAATCCAGGATTTCCAGAATGTCTTTAAAAAGCTCAAAAACACTTTGCTTGACCTGAAAATGGAACTCAGGACCTATAGCGTTGAGTTAGTAGCAAATATGTATTTATCTCCATATCAAGACTTCACACCATAAACAAAATCGCAATAATGCCACCGCGTCTGGCGTAGATGTACGTTCAATTCGGCGTATAAAGGTTTTGATTTATCGCGGAGAGGCGGCCACCGCTCAGTGGCTCACAAAGGGCCTCCATCCATTGTCCCAGCGCTGGCCGTGACAAACCCTGCCAATGTTGGGTATAAGTAGGTTTGTAGCAATGTTTCAATTATATAGCATACATACATAATCAACCCATTATATGTCCCACTGCTGGGCACGGGTCTCCTCTCACAATGAGAGGGATTAGGCTATAGACTATAGCGTGGTGGACTTTAGCCTATAGTCCACCACGCTAGCCTAATGTGGGTTCGGACTTCACACGCCGTCGAGAAAATCTCTCAGGCATGCAGGTTCCCTCACGATGTTTTCCTTCACCGTTTAAGCGCGTGATAATTAACTATTAATACGCACATAACTTCGAAAATTCAGTGGTGCGTACCTTGGATTTCAACTCGGGACCTATAGCTATAGAAGTGATAGCCTAGTGATATGACCATTGGACTGCTAAGTCAATGTTTCAATTACTTATGTCGTGTTATGTAGATTAGTAATATAAGAAAGATTTTGATTTGCATCTTCGTACCCTTATTCTAGGCATGTAGGGATTATAGGCATACCTGCATCTCTATCAGAAGTTCTGTTTTTATGAAGATTACGAGTCTAATATCAAAAAATGGTGATAAAAAGAAATGAAATTATATTTATTTCTTATAGCGATCGGACGGTACAGTTTAATCTGCACAGTGTTCGTAGTGCCCACACACGTTACTAGAAAACTGTACGATTATTCATTCGTTGAGCTATGGCATCGACTGACGATGCGTTAGATATAAAAAAAACAAAACCATTGACTTGTCAGTGATCGTTAAAACCCATCCCGATGTCATCTGACGTTGGCATTTTCTATCTGACGACCTCTGAGAAGAAACACTGAGACAAATTCAGAGAATCATGGTATCTTTTGAAGTCCAGTATTTAATCCAATATTTAGTAGTAGGCCAACGTACATTTATCGGCTTTAAGAGAACACCATTAGTATGTTAAATTGTAATAAGCTCGGTTCCTATTACATGGACTCTAAACATATTAGCAACCTATACATATAGGTTACCTATATACATATATTTGGTAGGGTATACCTCTACCAAACCAGGGAAATACAGGCGTAATGGTATGGTCTGCTCGTGGCAAAAAGTGAATAGAAAGAAATAACTAGGGTGGCCAAGCTCCATGAGATATCTTCATATTATTTTGTTCTGTTTCGTTTAGTTAATCTGTCCCGCTATCCCCACAAAATATAGTATCCTTACCACAGACAGTATCTGAGTACGTCACAAAGTGATTTTGCAATCGTTTTGCGATTGAAAGAGAGAGATGGCGCTCTACAAATTAAATAGCGCTGTCACATTCTCACAACCTAAAAATGTTCGCTACTACACGTTTTATTACGTCTCTGTTGAGATTATTCGGTTCGACATAGTTCAGGAATTAGCGCGTTCCCGGAATTATCCACACTGTATCCTGGATGTTCATTATTAATTTACGCACTAGCTATGTCCCTTTTGTAACACTAATATTTAATGTAGAGGGCTCCTTGGGATATGAGGTGGAAAACCGTATGGAATCCACGTTTGGGATGGCCTTATAGTTTTGGTAGAGAGATGCGTATTTATTGATAAGTAGCTAGGTAGGTACTGCTCCCAATTTCGTCCCCTCAGTTTAGGGGTTAAATTAATAAATTATGCATATAAGCTTTTGCCTGCGGATCCACTCGCATTGTAAAGGATTTTTAGAGACAAATGCTTATGTATTTCTTCAAGGTAGAGTCTACATAAATCTTTACCATAATTCATCAAAATTCAGTTTCAGTTTCAGTGGTTTAGGTGTGAAAAGGTAACAGACAGATAGACAGACCGAATTACTTTAGCATTTGTAATGTTAGTATGGATCTATTTAATGTTTTATTTTCTCTATACATAATCATTTCCCTGACAGTTACTGTCTCATTATTATGCAATAAATTTACACAGCATCAGAACAGGAAACTATTAAAACAACCGAAAAATAAATCAATTATTTAACAATACAATTTACAAAATAAATCCGTGACATTAATGTAAAACAGAGAGTAACAAAAGAGTGTTGGGACACGCCCGAACAGTCCCGGAATGTGCCCCTTGACAATACCACTCGTACAACGTGTCATATTATTTCAACCCAGGACATTTTATTCGTAAATGATTTGCGAGTAATGTCCCGGTCTCCCGGGATGAAACGAGATGGAACGGCATGAATAAAATTTAATTTAAATAGTCGGTGTAATTGGAATATTAATGTTATGAATTGTTTATTTGTCTGTATCCTAAAAGGTTTTTAATTTTGACCCATGTAATATTAAATAGCTTTACTATTTTATTTACTTACGGTGGAAAGGTTGATACGAAATGTATCAATTGAAATCCAATTAATACCTCAATTGAGTTACACAAATATTTAATGATATCTAAAGATCGTTACAATAATGTTCTGTAAGTACTTTAAATTTACTCTTAACGAGGCAAAAGCGCGAGGCGCGTTACCTTCATTCAAAATATCCAAAAAATAATTCACTTCAAGTCTACCAAATATTGAGTATGTGTGCATAGCTAGGTTCATAAAAATACCTGCGAATGTCTGATACTCACGTAAATAACACTAAATAAAACTACTGAAGTTTGCACAACATTATACTTTTATCTATATCACCCAACTTCGCGACATTGGGGGTTGAAACAAAACATGCGTCAGTAAGCATTGAGGTAATGTAATACCTACACGTAATAATATAAAAGAGATGATATCGAAAATTAAGTTATTTGTTACCTTTGTCCACAACCAACAAGAGACCAAATAGTGAACTATTACCTGGCCTTGTTATTTCACACACAAGTAGGTATCTATATATCAAAACTACACTATTATACTATACACTATTAAGACAAAATTCTAGATGGCAAAATCATTTTTTGTTGAAAACGAAACGAAGAATAACTAACGTGTAGTATCAAAATGTCCAAATTCTTAGCATACAAATTCCGTTATACTTGGTGTGCTTTATCGCCATAGTACCTCAATGCAAAAACAGGATATTTTTCATACAGATAACGGCAGTAATCGTTGCATTTTATTGTGTCTACCGCAAAAAGACTGTTTCAGCAACTTAACCCATCAAATGCCGCTAATCCGAATAGTTCCCCTACTCTTGGATCATTTATTAGTACACTATGATAAAGTTCTGATTAAGTTTCACTAAATGTGCATAGTTTTTCCGACTAATAAATAAATATCGTATTTGAACGGGTTTCGAAGGAATATGGTTCTTATTTACTCGGTAGCTCATTTACAGATGAATCAGTTGTTTTCCAAAGTTATGAATGTGAATGTTTACGGTGTTAACATTACTTAATTGATATAATTTTAAATTCGACTCGCAGGCAGTACTTTATAATCTTAGCATGAAAAATGAAAAAAAAAACACAAACAGATAATTTTAAATTATTATTACTTTCTTTTCCATATCACTACACCTACAAATGATCCCAGATTTGAAAATATACCTATTTTCTGCTACAAATACCCATAACCCCCCAAAACCTTGTCGACATGTTATTTAGGGCTCTACAGAACATTGTATTGAATAACCTACAAATGATCCCAGATTTGAAAATAAACATGGACCTATTTTCTGCTACAAATACCTATAACCCCCCAAAAGCTTGTCGACATCGTCAATCCATGTTTTACCTACAAAATCCGTGCGAAGCGTTCGCCCGCGCGCCTCGGGCGATCGCTCGCCACATTTGTAGCACCACTAGGGTTGACGCTTTTACAATTTATGTAGCTTTTGTTATAAGAGTTTTGTACAAGGAGTACTTCAATTCAACATTCAAACACAATTCGGTTGAAGTGAATGGTTGCCGCGGGCGCCGTGCTCGGGCGGTTGCGGCGCACCACACCATTTTCACTTGTTGGTATGTTTCAGGGATGTACGACGTTTATGCGTCTGTTATTAATTTTTAGGAACCTCAAAGGACCACATGGAAAATATTAATAAATCTGTCCAAAATATTTATTCTCATTGTATTTAATTATACCTCCAGCATTTGCAGTTAAACAAAGAACAGACTGGTAATGATAGTTGTGTAACTTTTTTTAATTTCAAGTAAATTATTTAAATAGTGTATAAAATAGGTTTCTATTTATTATGTAACTATAGAGTTTAATGGTAACTAGTTTTATTTACGAAACTATATTTTACCCTGGCAAAGTTAAGCTTACATCGAAAAATGTTTTTTTTTTGGCCGTGACTGTCCTACTGCTGAGCAAAAAGTTTTCACCAAGAATTTTCGGGTATTCTCTTCCATCCTATCCTCGCGGTATGCATCCAATCATCCCACCATTTTTTTCTTTCATCGAAATGTGAGCCTACCAAAAACGCCCTACAATATACAAATGATTAAAAGCCAATGGTTAACCCTACCACCGCTATCTATACTCAAAACTGTTAGAAACTTGAGCAATTACAGAGGAACAGATGTTTTGATATCAATCCTCCATTTGATATTAAACTTGGCGCTGATATTACAATGTTGTTTTTACACAAACCTTCAATCTGTTATTGTTATTAGATAAGTTTGATTGATTTTACATTGCTAAGGAGTTTGTAGTTTTGTTTATTAAATTCTATCTTATTTATTAATATAGTGGTCGAGCGATTACTACGTCTAACACTTTTCTCGGTGTCTATACAAATTATCACTGCATAGTATAAAACAAAGTCGCTTCCCGCTGTCTGTCTGTCCCTATGTATGCTTAGATCTTTAAAACTACGCAATGGATTGTGATGTGGCTTTTTTAATAGATATATTGATTCAAGAGGAAGGTTTTAAGCTATTTAAAATAACCCCGCAGCGTGGGGGAAACCGCGGACGGGCTGCTAGTAAAACTATAAAGTAGCAAGGTTTTGGCGGTGCGTTGTCTAACGGCCAAGCCTAATAACAAATCTGTGGATTGGCTTATAGGTAGGATTTTGACATAACGTTCATAAATTTATCAACGGACTTGTTATATTATATAACCAGTTATAATAGTATTAACCCGCCTTGTCTTAATCATCAAGACATTAACAAAACCTTTCAGTTTTTGCGACTGTATTAGTTTCTGACTACAAGCGTCCAATACTGCCTTATTAGCCTAGTGGACCTGAGCGCGACTGCCCTGGGTTCGATTCCCAGGTCGAGCAAAGTGTTATTGGGTTTTTTCTATGAAATTCCCAGTAACAGCTCGGAGATTGGAATTTGTGCCCATATTACATGGGACCTAAACATACCGGCGAACTGGGGGTGTACATTAGTACGCCTCTGCCTAACCCTTCGGGGAAAACAGGCGTGATGGTATGTTTCCAAGCGTCCAAGTTATATTTCGTAAAGCTATAAATTACGCGTTGCTCCCACGCAGACCACCGCGCGCGCGCAACTCGCGTGATGATCATCGGCGCAGATACGATGGGCCATCTCCGTGCTTTAATTGGACGGAATGGCCATTGTCACTCTTTTGTTTTAAAATGATTTCTATCTAACCTTAATTTATTGTTCAGTCCCTTCATTGATCTTAAAAGATTTTTATGTAAGTAAAACAAAAACTAATACTATGGCCAACTAGCTTTTACCCACGGCTTTGCTCATGTGTAGCTATATTAGGCTTAGAAATGGATTCAAAACTGGGTTTCGTCAGGGTGTTCCTTATGTATTATATGTATTTTACACCAGACTTACGAGCAGACGGATCACCTGATGGTAAGCGATAACCGCCGCCCATGGACAACCGCAACACCAGAGGAGTCACAAGTGCGTTGCCCGTTTTTAAAAGGGTTAGGGCCTCCGGTAACCTCACTCACTCGGTGAAACACAACGCAAGCGTTGTTTCACACCGGTTTTCATTTATTACTAATTTAATAAGGTACTTACTTAAAAAAAAGTATATAAGTATTATATCCATTGTCTAGTACCCATAGTACAAGCTCTGTTTAGTTTGGGACTAGGTGGTGCTGTGTAAAAATGTCCCAGAATATTTATTTATTTATTTATTCTACTACGAGTTATGGTGTATGAGTATCAAAGGTGACGATGACGAATTATGTTGAAAAATGATTAACTAAAAATGGTGTGTAACTGTTTTTCTCTCTAGAACATGCGTGCGACGCGGAATGAGTTATGACGTCACGTCTCCCCCCTGTAACGAGAACACAAACATGGCGGTATTATGACGTATGACACCAGTGATAAGTTACGTTTTTATTTTATGAGTTTTTGCGTTGGATGTCCTTGTCAGGGTTTTCGGGTTATTGGTTTTTAGGTCACGGTTTTCATTACCGTAGAGAATAATGCGTGTTAAGTAAGAAGAAAAAGGGGGGACACACTCCACGTTAGGACGACCAAAGGCTGTCCACAAGGGGGAGTGTTGTCACCGTTACTGTGGTGCTTAGTAGTAGATTCACTACTAAGCAATCTAAATGAGGGCCCTTTGCTAACCGTGGGATACGCCGATGACATAGTTATACTTGTCAACGGCAAATTCCCGAACACGGTTTCAAATCTGATCCAAAGGGCTCTCTGTAAAGTAGAGAGATGGTGCGAAGAGAATCACCTCTCTATCAATCCAAACAAGGCAGTTGTCATTCCATTTACTAGGAAAAGACTGCTCTCAGGCCTTGGCCAACTTCGGCTATATGGCAAACAACTAAACTGGGCCTCAGAGGTAAAATATTTAGGGGTAACCCTGGATAAAGAACTGACGTGGCGAACACATCTGGACAATACCATAGCCAAGGCTCTAAGAGTCTTGGGTATGTGTCGCTCAGCGTATGGCAAAACCTGGGGACTTAGACCAAAGGTTGTGCAGTGGCTGTACACTATGATGGTTAGACCAATAATCACATATGGCAGCATTGTTTGGTGGCCGAGGACGCAACTAGGGATATGCAGGGAAGCTCTCGCTAAACTACAGCGAACGGCATGCCTAGCTATCACAGGGGCGTTCAAAACCACACCAACAGCGGCGATGGAAAAGGTACTCAACCTTGCACCGCTACATATTGTCATAGAGACTGAGGCCCGTCTTGCACTACACAGACTGGCAATAAATGGCCTGTGGGATAGTTCTAAGCCTAGAACTAGACACACAAAGCTTAAAATACAGGAAGGCCTTGACGAACTAACGAACATGCACTGCGACAAAATGCAGCCCATGTTTTGGTTCAAGAGATCTTACAAGGTTCATCTACCGTCAAGGGAAGAATGGATGAAGGGACTCGACCCACCAGAGGAGGGCAGTCTGATATGGTACACTGACGGTTCGAAAACCGAGTCGGGTACAGGGGCGGGCATATATGCAAGGGACCATAAGGTCAGTCAAAGCATGGGCAAATTAGCTACGGTTTTCCAAGCGGAAACATATGCTATTCTTGCCTGTGCACAACAGATGGAAAGTAGCGGTACCACAGGTAGGTCCATCTACATTCTTAGTGACAGCCAAGCGGCACTCATGGCCCTGACCTCCTACAGGATCGATTCAAGGCTGACCATGGACGCTGCCCGAACTCTTAATGAGCTGGGAAAGCGAAACAAGGTCAGGCTTGTTTGGGTCCCTGGTCATAGGGGTATTGTGGGCAACGAGCATGCTGACGAGCTGGCTAGGGAAGGTTCTGGAACCTCACTAATTGGACCGGAACCATTTGTAGGACTGGCCCCAAGCACAGTCAAAACGGCATTTCGGGAGTACGCAAGGGCGAGGCACATGGATGAGTGGTTGAGCCTCACGGGACTTGCTCACTCCAAGAAATTCATAGGTTCCTCATCGAAATGGCAAAATGCCATTTGGAACTCAAGCAGGCGGCAGGCCCGTCTTTTGATGGGGGCGCTGACCGGCCACTTCTGGACTAACGCTCTCCTACAAAAGATGGGTCTGACGGACACATCAGCCTGCAGGGCCTGTAAAAGGGAAATTGAGAGCATGGAACACCTTCTGTGTACATGCGATGCACTGGCTAGAAAGCGAATGTGCCTCTTGGGGCAGGGTTATCCAGGACCAGAGGACTACAGACTCATACCCCCAGGCCTCATTATAAACCTTATGGAAGAGCTGTTTGAAGAACTGGGGGAGGATGAGGATTAGGTATCTAGGGGAAGCACAAAAGATCCCATTGGGTCGAAGTGCTCTGAGGCCTTGCTGCCTCGGCCCCACACAAGATAAGATAAGATAAGAAGAAAAAGGTTCTGATGATTGTGAGGAAAGTGTCCGTGGGCAGGCAATATTTATTGGAGAGAAATGTCTCGGTTCTAGCGCGGTTGCATCAGTCTGTAGTCCTAGGAAGGAGCTTCTTAAGGCTTGGCAGCCAGAAAGTGAAAAAGTCACCAGTTTGTATATAGAGAAGATGGTTGGGTCTAACCAGCTGCTTGGAATCCCATTATAGAATCTATAAAATCTAAATCCAAGCCCAAAACTGCAAGACCAAAGGATACGGTGAGCTCGTTCTGCGTGAATCGGATCGCTAAGAATTAACAAAAATGTAAGGTAGCTGTTAGTAATTTTAACATCAAGACGTCCAACACCTCTGTCTGCCCGTGACCATGGATGCTGTAAAGGATCCGAAACGTCGGGAACTAAATAATATCAATATACCGCGATAAAATCCGTAAAAAGTAGTTTCATTTCAGTTATTTGCTTCTCAACCGACATGACTAACTTATAGTTGCTCTACAGGATTACAGGTATTCTCAGAATCTATGAAATTATCGTATTACCACGTAGTACGGCCTCTGGTTACACAGATCCGATTTTCAACGAAATCACCAGTAAATTAATATGATCCTAATTAAAATGCACTATTCTGTGAGCGCACCGAATTAGCAAGCTGAAGTGGCAGTGGGCTGGCCATATCTGTAGAAGAACCGACAACCGCTGGGGTAGACGTGTTCTTGAGTGGAGACCGCGACTCGGCAAACGTAGCGTAGGACGCCCTCCGGCAAGATGGAGTGATGATTTGCGAAAGGCTGCCGGCAGTAGCTGGATGCGACAGGCCGAGGACAGGGTGAAATGGCGCACATTGGGGGAGGCCTACGTCCAGCAGTGGACTATTATAGGCTGATGATGATTCTGTGAGCTGCATGTCAAATATAAATCAAGGCAATTACAGTTTGTCCATTTTCATATTTTCAGTTTTAAGTTTATACATACATACATACACTCACGCCCTTCCCCCACAGGTGTAGGCAGAAACTATAGACTGCCACTTGCTACGATTCTTGCATGCCTCTTTTGCTTCTGCGACATTCATTCATATAAGTTTATGATTGATTTTATGGCCGCAAACCGCAAAACATTATTACCGTGGGAGATGCTTCAGCATGAATGGGCTGACTCGACTGGTGTGATACAACAGCCTCACAAAAAACCGGCGTGAAACAACGCTTACGTTGTGTTTCGCCGAGTGAGTGAGGATACTGGAGGCCCAAACCCTTTGAAAGGCGGGCACCTACTTGCGACTCCTATGGTGTTGTGGTCGTCTATGGGCGGCGGTATTGCTTACTATTAGGCGATCAGTCTGCTTGATTGCCGCCCTATGCTATAAAAAAACCGTTCAGCCATTCTGGCATGAAATACTAGGTAATAAAGATCCATACATCCTCAGAAACTATCACGTATATAATATTAGGAGGATATTGATAGTGGTAATAGGACCTACGAGCTAGGTATTCTTTGGTTATACAGTAATTTTTGTCTCTAAGCTAATAAGCTCAGTTAGCAACAAAATGGAAGAAGAATTAAGAAGTTCCTCACGTAATGTTGGTACTTACTGCGCTGCATACGAAACTTAAGACAGGGACTATCAACGTTTGGTGCATTTTAAGTGACACTGCTTAAAGCGATATATCCTTGTCGAAACTCAGTAAAATTTCGGCTTTAAGTATGAGCAAATAAGCTGAGATTATATGATTATATTGTATCCGGTATGAAGTTACTTTGTCGCCCCATATTTACACTTTGTGTTACATAATGTCATTGACCTAGTCCCAGACCCTAATAAGATGATTGGTCTAGGCGCACGTTTCGAAATTAGTAGTTTCCTATGGAGAACGACTAGATTTTCTCAAAAAAAATCTCAAAAAAAAGATTATTCCTCTCATTTTGAGAGGTTGATTATACCTATTATGTAGGTATGTTATATTCATAAGATGTAAATTCCACAAAATGTTGATTACCACTGCATCGCTGTACTTTTAGTGCAGTCAAGACGACAATACTCGAGGACGTGGACGAAACGCGGGCATTAGTCTAATGTTCAGCACTTCGGATCGATACGGATATCACTAGACTCTGTAACATTCACTTTATATGGAATAGTGTCGTGACAAGAATTTATTGGAGGAATTGCAAAGTCGATAAGGAGGTGTAGTATGAACTTTATTCGACATTTCTTTATCACGATGAAATTCATGACAAAATGACGTATTTCTTTTAAAGGTTGACCTTGGTATAAACCTTTTTATTATTTATCGCATGACTTGGTATAGAATACATATAATATTGTGAAGCAAGATAATACAAGTCATATTGTAAGTGAAGCGGCGGTAGCCTAACGGCTTGGGCGTCGAACTTGGGATCATGTGGTTGTCGGTTCAAAACCCACCCATTGCACTACCGACGTGAACCCACTGGTAACACAAGCATTTAGCTTAGCACGAAGTGCCACAATGCTAATAAGCTTTATAAAAAAAAGCCTATAAAGACCTTTCGAATGACATATATCTGAAACCTGCTGGAGGGTGGGGACGTTTCTTCCCATTGTCCTTTAAGGCGAAGCATCCACCTGCATGAGATTGTTGACAATTAGATTGACGTAAGAATCATCGAGCGACGAGCGAGACCTCCGCGTTTGGTTTCTAGAACGCCACAAAGGAACGAACATACTTATACATGTACATAGGCCGATAAATAAATTACCCTCCTTTGCGTCGTCCAGTCTAGCAAAAATATGTACCATATTTTAGATTAGATAATTATTGTTAGGGTGTGCTTTTAATTAGTTTCCGCAAAAGATCAGAGGCGGGAAAGGAAATTTAGTTCTAACAACAACAATTTACATTCTCACTGCTAATGAGAACCCGCGGAATTATACCTGTGCATGCAAAAACTCATTCCGCACCATATGTAACTAATACCATCAATTTTCATGACGGCTATCTTGCTAGATAAATTTATACCTTGCCTTTAAGGTAGAGGGTTGTAATTCCAATGAGTTGGTTAACAAGAAAGAGGTATTGATAGGAAAATATGGGTGTTTCGCGTGTAGACAGGCAGGTGCCGGGAGAGATAGGCGCAGGAAATGAGCCGAGGTGTGATGACGGTACGGAAAGAGTCTACCGGAAAACGTCCTGCGTACCTACGTAAGTACCTATGTAACGCCATTGTGTTGGGTTGAACACGGTGTGATTTCTCTACACAATACTGATTTCTGAGACTGACACGAATATTAGACACTAGGTTTTGCCCGCAACTTCGCTCACCTGAAGCTATAGGTATTAGAATTAGAAATGGATCCCAAAAATAATTTAATCTAAAACCAACAGTGATGATCTCTTCTTTGTATGAGTCTTTATACATCAGAGAGGTCAAGCTGTATCTCAGGTTCCGTAATTTATTTATTTATTTGAGATAAAAAGTATACTTAGGTAGGTACCAGTTTTTAAGTTGGAGCACATCTTTTCTAAGGAAATTAAAATTTACTCAGTAGTTTTTGCGCCAACCTGTAACAAACAGAAGAATTTTTAAAATCTGATTTATGATGGTGGAGATGTTTATATAAACATCTAGAGTATATACTCTAACCCAATTGTTTTTTTTTAATAGCAAGGCATTTAAATTTTTTTTAGAAGTGTCACAAGTGCCTTGCCTGCCTTTAAAAGGGTTTGCCTCAGGTATCCTCACTCAGTCGGCGAAACACAACGCAAGCGTTGTTTCACGCCGGTTTTCTGTGAGGCCGTGGTATCACTCCGGTCGAGCCGACCCATTCGTGCCGAAGCATAGCTCTCCCACGTAGAAATAAATGATATAAAATAATATAATCTACTTGTTCCACCTCGAATCTTTAAAAGCAAAACAATTAACTTCCGAAACACACCTTTACGAATTTTCCCAAAACATATATTACCGCCATGCTAAGACCGCGCCAGACGCTGACGGGACAATGGCCACCCGCAACGGATCCGCTTAAGCGATCAAATCAGCTTTAAATACTGCTGAGTAATCAGGGGCCGGGCTTACCGGATATATGAAGCCGGATTTCACCGCGATAGACGCCGGAATAAAACGCACGCCACCCTAATATGAATTACTTTTGCCTTTTTACATACTGAGTTTTACCTTTTTGCGAAAATACTTTTTTTAGAAAAGCTCGTGAGTTTTTTTTTAAATCTTACTAGCATTGTGGGACGCACATTACTAGTATTGTTGTTAACCCCTCGTGCTAAGCTAAATGCTTGTGTTACGAGTGGGTTCACATCGGTAGTGCAATGGGTGAGTTTCGAACCGGCAACCACATGATCGCAAGTGCGACGCCCTAGCCATTAGGCTACCGCCGCTTAATAACTACTCTATGCACTGATCAAACGCTCTGTAAAGTTAAGGAGTGCTTGCTGCGGTCAGTCTATGGATGGGTGACCATTTTGAGCGCCACCAACCTGACACAGTCCATTCCTAAATAATTAACAGATGAACTCCACCTTTTTAAACTAGTTTTAATTTAAAATACTACAATTAGGTATTATAATTTAAATCAACTCATTATAACTAATCTATATATATAAAAGAAAGTCGTGTTAGTTACACTATTTATAACTAAAGAACGGCTGAACCGATTTGACTGAAAATTGGTGGAGAGGTAGCTTAGAACCAGGAGACGGACATAGGATACTTTTAATCCCGTTCCCGTGGGCCGTGATGACAGACCGAATTCCACGGGGGCGAAGCCGCGGGCAGAAGCTAGTTAATAATAAAAGAAAGTAATTATAAGGTTTATATTGTATGGCGCGCGAAGGTAGTTCCAGTAGAGAGGATAATAAAATTATATATAACTGTGATTAATTTTGTTTTATCCCAAAATTAATCTGGTGATTAAATTAAATCTAGATTTACTGGTCTAGATGGATTAAATACTTAGCCTTAGCACTTTTATAGCCCCATTTAATCTAGTAGCTGTATTAATGAACCAAAATCGATTCAAGGAGCGGATGAATGAAAAATAGGGTAATACCCCCGGGAAGTAGGAAATGACAATTTTCCCTGAAGATGAAAAATTCCTAGCTTGTTACTGAAAGTGCACTCGAATTGAAACTCTGGCTAGCTTGTAAACTTCCAACTAAGTACGGTAATTTTAGACTTATGTTAAATAAGAATTTGAAGGAAATGTTCAGGAATTTGATGAAACTTTAAGCACTCATATTTATAACTAGCTTTTTCCCGCGGCTTCGCTCACTTGGAGTTTAATTAGGATTAGAAATGGAACTAAAAACCAACAGTGATGATCTCTTCTTTGTATGGGTCTCTATAATACATTAGAGAGGTGAAGCTGTATCTCAGGTTCCGTTTAATTATTTTACATAAGAAGTATAAGTACCAGATTTTAAGTTGGAGCACATACTTTCTAACATTGATAACAAAATTAAAATCTATTGAGTAGTTTTTGCGCCAACCCGTAACAAACAGACAAAAATTTAAAATTCACATTTTTGGGTTCGGAGACGTTTATATACCTTAACCCACTTGTTTTTTTTAATGTACAGACACAGCTTTTTTTCAATTTTATAATATTAGAGATAATAGTAGAGATTATATTTGTAATGTTTCCCGTTTTTGCCAATGCCGAGATAATTTTTGCGATAGCGGTATTATTAAAAAAAATATATTGGGACCTAGTTCCGTTCTAGTTACATGAAAACCATATCAATATTTAATTTAGATTTTGACAACCCTAGTTTTCAATACACACCTCACGTATTTAATCCACCCCAGTATGATCCAAAAAATCTCTTCAACTTTCCAAGTTAGACAATATTTTGCTCAACAAGACGGGGGAGTCATCACGCCGCGTCATGTCCCGTTTAGCTTAGTAAGCGGGTATTTATGCTAATAACTCGCGAAGGCCCGGCCGCAGGGAACAATTGTGTCAATTTATGACCTCTTGAATTCAGCGGGGTTGTTCTGATTTAACTGAGATGTAAGGCTCGTCCCCGGGGTTGAAATACGTTCAGGTGGAATGCGATGCTTTGTATGCTGCGTATATCTTGAGTGCTTTTAAGGTACTTTGATTTTCGGAAGGTGTTTAGAGGTGCGTCGAGTAGGGGTGGGAAAAGTGGAAGCCGTAGAATGAAGGTAGGAATTACTTAGTTACTTAATTTTGTAATTAAACATTATTTCCGCCGAAATTAATTTATAGGAAGCTTAAAACCAGTTAATCATTGTAATAATTATGTTTTATTGTTTATTTTAAGTTTCCATAATAATCGTGAAAATGAATATTTTAATCTGTTATTATACCTAGTACATTATCATAACCATTTTTTTTTAAATTTTAAGCTGGCATTTAATCACAAAACTACTCAAAATACAGAACAAAATACATTTCCACGATTCTTTTAGGATGTGCCCATTTTCGCTTCAAACCAAGCAAAACTTTTTGTTCCCAAAAGCGAGATGAGAATGGAAATTGGTGAAAATTGTTTCCAGTTTCGTCGCACTGTGCGGGACACTCCATCGTTTATTGGCCATCAATTCTTCCCTTAATTGGTTCGCGTGAAAAGTAACTTTGAGCACTAGTATGGATGTAGAGAAGTCTGGAAACGACAAGGATTTTAGAGACTGTGTTTATAGCTTTGTATAAGCCGCGCACCGAAAAACGCAGCGTGGGATGTCCCCTTACTAGATGGGATAGATGACCTCGTGAAGGTCGGTATGAGTTTTTGGATGCAAGCTGCATATAACCGGTCCTTATGGAAATCTGCGAAGAGGTTTTTGTTCAACGGTCCTTTGGCTGATATGATAACGATGTATGATGTATGAATTGATCAATATAATTATCTAGGCCTGAGAAAATGAAAATTTGAATTTAGATGTGTTATATACATACATTTAATGGGGAACTGGGCGAAATAATCCCAATATGCGGACTGATCGCCCGCCTGGTGCCTGCCGGCGTCCCCAAATTATAAATAGAAATAGAATACATACATTTATAATAGACTTGGCTAGAAGTTACGATGTCATGGATAGCTAACTGGCGTTAAAAAATACTTTTAGCAAAAATAACGAATAATGATATAAATGAAACTCTAAATAAATATCTTTTTTTTTTTTTTATGTGATAGCAGGCAAACGAGCAGACGGATCGCCTGATGGTAAGCGATCACCGCCGCCCATGGACACCTGCAACACCAGAGGAGTCACAAGTGCGCTGCCGGCCTTTTAAAAGGGAGTACGCTCTTTTCTTGAAGGTTTGAAGGTCGTATTGGTCCGGAAATACTGCAGGCGACAGTTCATTCCACAGTTTTGTTGTGCGAGGCAGAAAGTTTCTAGAGAAACGCACAGTTGTGGACTGCCAGCCATCAAGATGATGGGGATGGAACTGTTGTCGCGTAGAGCGATGGCGAAAAGAGGCTACAGGGATCAATCCGAACAATTCCTCGGAGCACTCCCCATAGTATAGGCGATAGAGGATGCAAAGCGAGGCCACATCTCTACGCAGCGCCAAGGGGTCAAGCCGGTTTGAAATAACTTGGCAGTCGACGATTCGAATCGCTCTTCGTTGGATGCGGTCCAGAGGGAGAAGCTGGTACTCGGGTGCTCCTGCCCAGAGATGAGAACAGTATTCCATATGAGGCCGGACCTGCGCCCTAAAGTAATAGGCGGTGGGCCGGAGTGAAATACTGTCTCGATCTGTTAAGCACGCCAAGCTTCTTTGAGGCTAACTTAGCCTTAACCTCTAAATGTCCGCGGAACTGGAGTTGATTCGATATGTCGATGCCAAGTATTCCAATATTGGCTGAGGCAATTAAGGGGGTGCCCTCAAAACGAGGAGATACGACCAACGGTAGTTTTTTAGCGGTGAACACGCAAACTTGTGTCTTAATAGGATTAAATTGGACCAAATTAAGTCTGCCCCAATCTGAGACTTTCTCCAAGGTGGTCTCAATTTCAGACACAAGTTTGTTTCGGCTCTCGATGACGGTTTCCCGAGAAATGTTAGCACGGCCGGTATATAAAGCATCGCCTGTGCTGTCATCCGCATAACAATGAATGCCGCTGATTTGCAGCATGTCATTGATATGGAGGAGGAACAGAGTAGGCGATAGCACACAGCCTTGAGGGACACCAGCATTAATGAACAAGGAGTCAGAGCATTCACCGTCAACTACGACCTTAATGCTTCTGTCTGCAAGAAAGCTGGTGACCCATCCGCACAGTTTCTCGGGAAGCCCGTAGGAAGGGAGCTTCGAGAGAAGCGCTTTGTGCCATACCCGATCGAAGGCCTTCGCTATGTCCAAACTAACTGCCAAGGCTTCCCCCTTAGTCTCGATCGCCTGTGCCCAACGGTGTGTCAGGTATACCAGAAGATCACCAGCCGACCGACCCTTACGAAAGCCGTACTGCTGGTCACAAAGCAGCTGGTGATCCTCTAAGTACCGAAGGAGCTGGCAGTTGATAATGGACTCCATTGTCTTCGAGAAAAGGGGGGTTACGGCTATCGGTCTGTAGTTGGATGGATTTGAGCGGTCGCCTTTTTTAGGGATCGGGTGGACCAATGCTGTCTTCCATGATGTTGGGACAACGCCAGAAGAGTAAGAGAGCCGAAAAAGACGTGTTAAAACTGGTGCCAACTCAGGAGCGCACATCTTTAACACAATAGGAGGGATTCCATCAGGCCCACTTGACTTATGGATATCGAGGGATACAAGTGCTAAACGCACTGCGCGTTGGTGGAACCGGATATCCGGCATACAGCCATCGAACCGCGGTATGGTAGGCGGATCTTGTCCCCCGTCATCCAAAGTTGAGTTGGACGCAAAGAGTTTGCCCAGAAGATCGGCTTTCTCCTTTGCGTCATGGGCCAACGAATCATTTCCCATGTGAAGAGGTGGAAAAGATGGCTTGCAAAAACTTCCTTCGATAGCTTTGGCAAGGGACCAGAACGCACGAGTTCCCGAAGGCAGGCGCTCAAGCCTCTCACCAATTCTACCGATGTGCGCAGACTTCGCCCTTGCAATGTCTCTTTTGAAGGACCTAGAGGCAAAGTTATACTTCTTTTTTAATGCGCTAGTATTTACATCCCGTGCCGCCACCGCATCAGCCCAGGCTCGATAAGCTTCCTGCTTCCTACGAGAGGCCTTTTTGGAAGACGAACCGAACCAAGGTCGAGATTTGCCACTAATGGGGACTACAGAGGATGGAATGAAAAGTTCCATACCCTGCAGCACCACATCAGCAACAGAATCAGCAGCGGCGTTGGGATCATCCGGCGAGAAGCAAACCTGTCTCCAAGGGTAGGACGCAAAGAATGACCGCATCCCATCCCATTCTGCTGACTTGTAGTGCCACACACGGCGGCTACGTACAACTCGCGAACGCGACGAGCTCATGAGAGGCACCGTACTCCGGACAAGGCAATGATCCGAGGAACCAAGCGGGGCGCCTACGGATACATGATAGCCGTCCGGATGAGAAGTCAGCAGAAGGTCCAGCATTGAAGGCTTCTGGCTCTCCACATCTGGGATTCGCGTGGGCGTGGTGACCAGTTGTGTCAGGCCATATGCCAGGGCGAAGTCGTGAACAGATCTCCCCGCATGATCGGTCTTATTGGAACCGAGCCAGTCGGTATGGTGGGCATTAAAATCGCCAAGGAACACGATTTCTGCTGAGGGGATCTGCTGCTGCACGAAGTCCGAAGCTATTTGGATTTGCTCAAAGAGTCGGTCAGTTTCGAAATCACCGCTATGGGACCTATAAAGGCAAGCATAGACGCGGGGATGGCCGTCGCTATCTATACGGAGCCATAGGGTGGAGAGGTCCCTACCTTCAAGATTCCTGAGGCGACGAGAGCTGATATCGTCTCTGACGTACACGCACACTCCGGCCTTGGACAAAAAGGAGTGTTCAAGTCCGTACCCAGGGTAGGTAAGGTACGATGTGTCCGCTGGGGACGATATCTGCGTCTCGGTCAAGAAGAGCAAGGCCGGCTTTGCTGTCTCGAGGTGGTGGTGGACAGCATTGAGATTGGTATGTAATCCCCTGATGTTGCAGAAGTCCACAGCCAGTGTAGCAGGGGGTGCCGAAGTGTTTCTGCTCTTGCCTCTGGTGCTATTGAGCGCAGTTTTGCCCCCCCCAGAATACGAGGGGCAGCCTGGGCGTCCACGTTCAGGTGTGTTGTGTCCTGAACGCGAACGCCCAGAGAGGGATTCTCCAACGCTAGCGCAGTTGGTACCCTCCTGGGGTAGCAAATAGTTTTTCAACTGCGGCATCATAGGGGGGGTTAAGGGTTTGGGCCTCCGGTAACCTCTTTCACTCAGCGAAACACAGCGCAAGCGCTGCTTCACGCCGGTTTTCTGTGAGGCCGTGGTATCACTCCGGTCGAGCCGGCCCATTCGTGCCGAAGCATGGCTCTCCCACGTGAAAATATTATGAATAATTTGTATAAAAGGTATGTATGTAGTACAATGTACAGTGTAGCCTCTTTTATAAATTGCATTTGAATATGTCAGTGTAGGTTAAAGTAATTCAATATTCATTTAGCGTACCTCAAAAAAATTGTCTTTTCTAGTGACTTTATATTTATGTACCACTAAACCAGAAATTTGATTTTGAACTTTATTGTTTCATGGTGAAAGCATAATATCATTCGAATTGTAAGTATGACTGTATCGGTTGCAGCTTAATTGGAAAATCGTCTCGCTGCACCTACTAATACTGACTAACCTCTTCGACTAGATTAGAAAACATTATTAAATTTGGATTTGCTTTGAAGGCTTAGATTGTTATGTAAAAATATGATTAAGTATCCATTGATTAGATTTTTTTTAATACGATGATCATTCAATCTTAGGGATACTAATGTTGCGGTCGCATCATACCTTCATTCTCATCTATATGGACACATCTTGACGATAGTTTAATTTACGAGTAGTGCAAAGTATTAAAAAAAATGTAATAAGTAATCAATATTTATTTAGTGATCCTTGTAAAAAAAGAGCATTTTTTAAATTGTTCTTATTTAATGGATGTTAACCAATTTTTGGGAATATATTTTTTTTTTAAAGAAATACATTAGCATGGCTGGCCACCACGTGTTGTGGGTTCACTTGCCACACGAACCAAATATTTGGAACACGCCGTGGCCTCACAGAAAACTGGCGTGAAGCAGTGCTTGCGTTGTGTTTCGCTGGGTGAGTGAGGTTACCGGAGGCCCAAGCCCTTTTAAAAGGCGGGCAACGCACTCGTGACTCCTCTGGTATTGCGGGTGTCCATGGGCGGCGGTTATCGCTTACCAACAGGTGATCCGTCTACTCGTTTGCCCCCATCCCATACAAAAAATAACTACAGGTAGTTGTTCCGGATCTGGGCGTTTGTGTTCATTTGTGTTTGTAAAACCACCCCCGA
This sequence comes from Acronicta leporina, assembly GCA_947256265.1. Taxonomy (NCBI): domain Eukaryota; kingdom Metazoa; phylum Arthropoda; class Insecta; order Lepidoptera; family Noctuidae; genus Acronicta; species Acronicta leporina. The sequence continues at coordinate 1,961,062 of OX366517.1, read as the reverse complement.
TACTAGAGAAAATCTTAGTGCTCTTTAGTTAAAAAAAAAACAAAAATACTACAAAATAAGATAACAAATAATTTAAGCGATTTTCATCTCCAAATTTTACTCCTCGTTATCATTAAAAGCTTTGAGCGCTAACAAAAGGATCTTCAGGATACACAAGGGCTCGACACCTGTCCAAGAAATCACCCCAAAATAAATTACGTAAACACCTAACAAAAGCCACTCCAACGCATTTAAAGATTGCGAACATTAAAAATTTAGGCACTTTCAAAGCACGAAACACAATATAAGTAAACCAGCGTAACTTGATCTCCAAATCGAATTGTAACTTAAACACAGATAGATCAAAATAAACTGGCTGTTGCAAGCATGAAACATAACGGTTACGACCAGTATAGCTTGAACTCTAAGGTAAAACAATTAATTGTGAAAGATAGATCAACGTGAACTGGGTGTTACTAATCTACCAAAATAAGTTGACCTCTAAAACGAAAGTTTATGTTATGACAGAAAGGTCAATGTAAACTGGAAGTGTTACGTCCTTGACGTTCATTATTGTAATTGCTTTTTCGTACGGAACTCGAAATCTCTTCACTTTTTCGAGTAGCTCTCGCATTTGCGAGTGGGTACGTGGTAATTAAATTATTTTTCCCTCATTAGGGATTGGGTCTTAGTGAGGGATAATGGGCACTTCCATTCGATTTGTTAAATATTACGACCTTCAGTGGTTAAGGGGAATTTTTATTTTGTGTTGTCAGGCACAAGCGGTGTTCGGTATCAAGATTAAAAAAAAGAGGAGGCCTTTGGCAAAAGACAATCTAACCTCTAAACAAGTGGCATGTACGCTTATCGAATAGAATAGAATTCTCAATAGTAGCTTTTGACAAATCGAGCGCGCACAAATGTCATCTACATAGTACACTTTGTTTCCATTCGTTGGTCTACTATCTACAGGGCCAGGGTCGCTGAGACATAAGATATAAGTTAAAAGTGAATGAAAAATGTATTATACTTATCAGGTGACAGAAAATAAAGGTTATTTTTATTTTAGGCTCCACCATAAATGTTTTATTTTTATATTTTTTTCCGAATGCAACTTTAGAAGGAAAGAGAGAGTATTTCTGTGAGAGGGACAGGGAAAGGATGGCAGAAGAAGTAGATAGACGTTACACAGACTAATATTTTTACTAATTCAATTACAGTCGGTCATATCTCTAGGCTACTACACTGCCCTCGAAAAAGTAATTATTACCTTTCAAAATAGTACCTGCATAATATTTTATTTTAAAATTAGGTATAGGTAACTGAACATTGTCGAACCTTTTCAATAGGCATTTTTCATAAACAACAGAATATCATACATCTAAAAATAAGTAATAATCATTTCAATTAAATAAATAATAATAAAAAAAATATATATAAAACTTAATCAGTCTCTTACAAACTATGCTGTCATAAAACGAGATAGTTGAGTTCATTTCATGACTTTAAATTCACGAAATCCATAGTAAATAACGTGCGTAGCATAAAATTTTACGTTTGTATGTTGTTATATTTAACTGTATACGCATAATCGTACCATGAACCATTGATGTATTAAAAACGGTGCGTGGCGGCGCAAACATTGCGATTTCTGTGGTTGTCTTAGATACTGATGGTAAGTATTTCAAAATAATGTTTTTGAGTAGTCAACTCAAAAACATTATTTTGAAATACTTTTAGCAAATTAATTACACTTATCCTGCGATTTAGATTCTCTGTCTTGCGTATTAATATGGATTGCAACTGATAATCATCGTGACTGCCAGCAAACATTGACACAGCAAACAAGGTAATCTAATATTTTATCACCATAGATTCAAATTCTAGAATGGTACTTTTTTTTTGAATAGATAAACTGATTTTATTTCCTACCGACCTTAACATAACACCAAGGCCATCACGAAATCAATGAGACAGATAACTGTAAAAATTCCAGTGTCTAAAATAAACAAAGAACACATTAGAACACAAATTTTATCTGCCTTGGTACCATAGTATTTATTACCTCAATACCATCAACGCTAAACGCCATAAATAAGATGGGAGCATACGCGTTACTGCAATCCGCTAATGCTAAACGTAACCATGAAATTATGGCCCCCATTCTGTAGATTGTAGGCGATATAGTATTATGTGTTTATATGAGTATGTGGTGCCGAGTATCCTTATGACGTGTCTATGGGTCAGTCATGGGTTGAGGTTACGGTTAGAACAAAACCGAATGAAAAGTTCACTATGTACTTAGGACTTAACCAGTTTGAATTTTTTTCTAGTTTCCAAGCCTTGAGTCAAGATGCACATAATGACGTCACCGTCCATAATGTTCTCTGTGCAGCTATTAAATTATTTGTGTCACCCCACGCGGTGTACAATTTAAGTCGAGCCGTACCGATACATCAGCCATGCTTCGTTTGTTTAAGGTACTGTTTACATAAGAAAAGGACTTCAAATCTGCTATATTTCCACAGTAAATCCAGTGAAACTATATAGTTTAAAATGAGGTTGTAAACAGGTGTCAAAATGGTCGTCAAATGATACTAAAATGACATAATTTTTTACAGCCAGAACTGTCAAAAAATCCGAAGAGCTATTTTAATAGTAGCAGTTTCGAGGTCCTGCAGAGATGAGAAGGGTAATTTTGCTATTTAAAAATCGTTAAAAATACTTTAATATCATCTCAATTTCTCAAAATAATTGTCTTGTGCCACTATTGAATTCAATTAACAATAACTGAAAAACGGTATGAATATTATTACGTTCAAATTATAAGCCATTTCATCTTTAATTTTGGCGATTGTAGGATATAGGTATGAAAATATATATCACGATACTTATAGAAAATGTGGTGAGCATTGCTTATTAAAAAAAATACATGTCCACAATGTGTCTGCACCTTAAGTAACAACTTGATGATTTGTTATGATCGCCTCGACTGCGCTCAGCGGGCGGCCAAAAACTGCATTACCGTCCAACTTAACTCATTTAATCTGACTTCAACTTTAATAACCAAACTCTAAGTTGCATTTTCGAATACACATATACACGTACGAAATCGCAAAACAAACGAAACTAAACGCTGTTGCTGTTACAATTAAGGAGACGATAATGAATTGTATCAAATTTGTTATTTTAGACTTTGCTCTATGAAGGATAAAGTTCAAATTTCTCTGTGTAGGATTATTCTGTATTAAATGCAGCCGAGTAACATCTTTGTTCCGTATAATAATTTTTCGATGTTCAGACAAGGGTTAATAATTTATTCTATTTTAATCTTTGGTTGTTTGTGTTTTGTAAGGAGCTTGACGGGCTGTGACGGGTTGAAGCTATGTAACATAACGAGATCTTGATATATCTTTCGTGTACTTTTTGGTACATTAATTCATTATGACACAAGAGAACAGTTAACAGAAAAAAGAAAGAAATCGATTCATTTCGAACCCTTTCGGCGCACAGAGGTCCTATTACAAATTTCGAGTAGTTACAAATACTATAGGGAAATAGTAAAAAAAAGTTTATTTAGAAAATAACAATACATGTGTAATAAGTACAAATCTAACAATTAAAATAAACTTATTTAAAAAAGATAGCCTAATTAAGCTAAGGATAATTAAGAACTAAGTGATTTATTTACAAACTACGGGTACGGGTAAATCTTCAGTTTCTTCATCCCTACTAATCCCTACTAATATTATAAATGCGAAAGTAACTCTGTATGTCTGTCTGTTACGCTTTCCCGCTTAAACCTCTCAACCGATTTTGATGACATTTGGCACAGACAATCTTTAGACCCTGAGAAAGGACATAGGCTATATATCATCACGCTACGCGGACGAAGTCGCGGGCAGTAGCTAGTAAGAAATACTTTGTAAATATTGACTTAAACATTTTTTATAGCTAAATTAATTAAAAATATAAATATTTACTTCTTTATTTAATCTGTTATATAAAAATGGTCCCAAGAATGTAAAGAATTTCTATTAATATTAATATTAAAGGCGAAAGTACCTAACCCTGTTCGTTTGTTATGTTTTCACGTAAACCGAAACTAAACTAAACAGATTTCGGTAATATCAAGGAGATACATTGCATCCTGAGAAAGGACATAAGCTACCTTTTATCGTAATTAGAAAATATTTTATATCAACCTTTTGAGTGGCGAGTAGACTTTGACGTACTTCGATAACGCGCGGTGTGATTCTCTCGTGTTATTGCAATTTATTTTCAAAATTTTGTGATCAGAACCTCACCAAACTTGAATGAGACCACTTCGGGAGTATCTAGCTATACCCTTCATATAAAAAAAAAGTTGAAATCGTCCCACAATTGAAATGAAACTACTTTTTACCGATTCCTACCCAGGATGATTCGTGAGGCTATTGAAATTAAAAAAAAACAAATTTCAATAGAGAAGAAGGTTGGGTTTTACCAGCTGCTTGGAACTCCATTATAGAATCTATAAAATCTAAATCCAAGCCCAAAACTGCAAGACCAAAGGATACGGTGAGCTCGTTCTGCGTGAATCGGATCGCTAATAATTAACAAAAATGTAAGGTAGCTGTAAGTAATTTTAACATCAAGACCTCAGTCTGCCCGTGACCATGGATGCTGTAAAGGATCCGTAACGTCGGGAACTAAATAATATCAATATACCGCGATAAAATCCGTAAAAAGTAGTTTCATTTCAATGTCTAATATTCGCGTAAGTGTCAGAAAACAGTATCGTCCCACAATTAACGAAAATATCGGTGAACATACATAAAATATACAGACGAACATATAACCTCCTTCTTTTTTGAATCGGTTCAAAAATAAATGGGAAATAGTCCTTTTGTGAGAACAACCGTCGACTATAGCTAGTATAGACCATAATTTATTTTACCAACAATAACTCAACGATCAATCCATTTTCTAACCACCAACACTGAAGTCACAATGAGTGGTGGCCGCTGACAAAGGAATCAATTTATCTCGGCGGCTCGTTGAAAGGTCAGCCTACCGGGACTGAGGGGGACAGGTGGTTATCGGGGCTTCCACCTCACTACCGAATTAAAAAGTTAATCTTTATTGACTCGTGATGGTCTTTTGTTTAGAATGTACCTATTATAAAAAAATCTCTGAGAAACCTTTGTAGTTCTAAGTAGGTAACTTGAATACATAACAAATTAAATTAAAAATTAAAAAAAAACCCCCGACACAAAAATAAACCTGAATCCCTATAAAAAGAAAAAAATAATCTTGAAATTATAACCCTTCGTAAGTACGTATGAAGTATTTTGATTAAATTTTGTCGCGTCGGGGGACCGCTCTCTAATTATTTGAATCCTTTCCTTTCCTTTTGCTTCCCGAACGTGAATCGCGCGAATTCAGAATTGATGTGGATGGCGCGTACATCGCCGCGACGCGCGGGAGGGCGTAAAGTGGGCGGAGCGTAACATATTCAAGTTTGGCGACTCGAGCGGGCAGACACGCGAGAGCTAGAGAGCGGTCCCCCGACGCGACAAAATTTAATCAAAATACTTCATACGTACTTATGAAGGGTTATAATTTCAAGATTATTTTTTTCTTTTTATAGGGATTCAGGTTTATTTTTGTGTCGGGGGTTTTTTTAAATTTTTAATTTAATTTGTTATTTCACACTTTTTGTAGGGACTCCTTAGTTATTTTGTTTAATTTCTTTTATTTTCTTGCGTTTTAATTAGGTATTTTCTTCGTTTAGTTATTGAACTTTTGTACAATTATTTCATAGCTATTAGATATCTTATATCATAGTGTATAGTATTCTACTAGTCAAGCCCTTTTATTTGATACCTTTATAGAGGGAGTAGTGAAAAAATTTAATAAATTCACCATTTCGTGGAGGCCGCCATGTTGGATTTGAAATTTTTCATAGTGTATAGTATTCTACTAGTCAGGCCCTTTCATTTGATACCAATATTGTGGGGGTTGTGAAAAAATATGTAAACCGCCACCTTGTGGCGGCGGCCATCTTGGGCCGATTTTCATTAAACATAGCTAAGAACACTCCCCACTTATTCACCTTTCAAACAAAAAAAACAAAATCAAAATCGGTTCATCCATTCGGGAGCTACGATGCCACAGACAGACACACACACATACACACACACACACACACACAGACACGTCAAACTTATAACACCCCGTCGTTTTTGCGTCGGGGGTTAAAAATGAAATTGAGTATACACGAATTATAAAAATATATTTAATAATTGGCCCTGAGTGCGACTGTTATGCTAGAGGGCCTGGGTTTGATATCCAGATCGAGCAAAGCGTTATTGGGTTTTTATATGAAATTCCAAGTAGCAGCTCGGAGTTTGCAATTTTTGCCGGGTTAATGACAATAGGCTCGCCCTCCATAACATGGGACCTAAAACAATCCGGCGAACAGTGGGGGTATATAAGTACGCTTCTGCCTAACCCTTTGGGGAATTCAGGCGCGATGGTATGTATATTATTTTACTTTTTTAGTATTATGAAAAGTGTTTGGCAACATCTCGTGCGTCTCCACTGGGGCCCAAGTCTGCTATTTCAGTTGTATCAAAATGGTCGTTCAATGGGACTTATGACATAAGAACTGACAGATTTCGTAGATAAAACTGTCAAAAATCAACAATTCTGAAGCCATTGAGTGACGATTTTGACAATTTTATTTAAAATTATTTATTAATTTATTGATTTCTGATACTTACCTACGCGAATATTCAACATTGAAATGAAACTACTTTTTACGGATTTTATCGCGTTTTATTAATATTATTTAATTGCCGACGTTTCGGATCCTTTACGGCATCCAAGGTCACTGGTAGGCTGCTTATTAAAAAAAACAATCAATTTATTAGTTTCTTTTTATTAACAGACAAACGATCCTAATTCATTCTGACCTGAAGTCAATAGCTTACTTTGCACCATCAAGTATGACAAATAGGTACTTAACATTATTTTTTAAATACAATTTAGGTTGTTGTAATTACATTTTTCAAGGAATAATTAACGCGTGCTGAATCTCCCATTTCAATTTGTCGCTGCCTTTTAAAAGGGTTTGGGCGCGGTAATATTATCTATGGAGATAATATTACCGTGGTTTGGGTCTCCAGTATCCTCACTCACTCGGCGAAAAACAACGTAAGTCTTGTTTTACGCTGGTTGTTTTAGCACAGATTTTGAGATGAGACCTTTAGATCTTGAATTAGAATTTTGATCTTGATAAATACCATTCATTCATGCATGAATGTTTCATGAATACACATATATGCAGATACCCGTATTTCATTCATGTAACATTTCGCTTCTCAATTTCCCTCATGCATCATGCATAAATACTCCATCCATCACTGCGTTTGAATTAAATCTTCATTGAATTATATACATTGTATCTAAACAGACCATTGATGCAGATAATACTGTGAGAATCAGTGGAAAACTTTGTTTAGTGAGAGGTCGTGGGTTCGATTCCCAGGTCAAGCAGTGCTAATTTAAATTTACCGCAACAGCTTGGAGTAAGGATTTTTGTCTGGTACTTGTGAACTAAAAGTACACCGGCAAACTGTTGGTGTGCGGATGTACACCCTCAGTTTATTTGATATCCTACGTTGTAACTAATTTTATGATGTTGAGGTTAACTCGTGCAGTTAAATTCACTGTAAAAATAGCTATAATAGAATCCCGACAAATTTTCCCTATAAACATACAAGCAGACAAATATAAAGCAATTAACCGCAAATAGGATTTGAAATGTGGCGACCTGAACCGAATAGCGGCCGCCGGTAATAAATCCAGTCTTCCTACAAAATATTAGACAATCCTGGCAACATTAATCTTCGCTACACATGTAGCGTTTTAAGCGAATTCCTTCGTGGATTATATTTAGCTTAGCGCTTGCCAAGTACTAAGAAATGGGTGAGTTTGCAGTTATGTGGAATAAGATTTTTGGCTCATACATACACTTAGTTATTTTATTGAAGGATAAATTCGACTCGCAGGCAGGATTCGAATCTGCGTCTTCTGGTTAGATACTCCAGACGCTATGACCACTAAGCCATCGTACGACATAGAACTAACCGTAAGGGAAGTCATGTCGGTTGAGAGGCAAAGTAGCTTGCCTTTTAATACGAGTGGATGTTACTGTCGTCACCTTTAAGACGTAAGTTCAGAATGTGAAGGCAAATTTCGACATGGCTTGTGAGATTCGCGGTGGCTTAGAGTTCATAGCGTCTGGCGTACCTAGCCAGAAGATTCGAATCCTGCCTGCGAGTCGAATTTTTCCTTCACTAAAATAACTTTATAATCTTAGTATGAAAAATGCAAACAAATCACAAAAAGATATATAATATTACTTCGAAGGCGCCAAAGTTGTTAATAAGTTAAATAGAAACAGTATTTAATTATTATCTCTCATTAGCCTAGAGGCCCTGAGCGCGACGGTACTGGGCAGTAGCAGTAGCAGTAGTCTCAGTAGCAGCTCGGAGTCTTGGATCTGTGCCCAATGTGTATAATGTGTGATAATGGCAATAGGCTCGCCCCTATTGCATGGGACCTACACATACCAGTAAAATGTAGTATGCCTCTGCCTAACCCTTCGGGGAATACAGGCGTGATGGTATGCTAATTCCATAAATGTCTCATTAGCCTATGATGACGCCTCAGCGCGACTGCTACGCTAGAGAGAGAACGCCAGAACCACGACGGGTTCGATTCCCAGATCGATCGAAATATTATTGGGTTTTTCTATTAAACTCTGAGCTGCTACTAAGATTTTCATGGAAAAAGTTATAACACTGTTCCACCTGGGAATTTAACCCAAGACTTATAGCGTAGCAGTCGCATTTACAACCACTACACTGATGAGGCAGATACTCATATTAAGTAAACTCATTACAATAAGAAGGGCCGGGAACTTCAACTAAATTCACAACAAATAACAGCAAAGAGACGAACGCGAACGTTAAAGTTATACAAAAATCGAACATCACCGGACAAAGTTTAACATAGCCGGATAGATCCGAAACGCGACGGTCGCAACTTGGACGGCGAACTTCCAAAGCATATAAAAATTGTTTGGTAAGAGTAGTGACACTCTGTGGACTCCTCGAGGTACTTATACAGAGAGAGTTTGTAGTTTGTACACTGTAAATCTTTTCGATTTATGATATTGTTAATGACTAACGCCATCTAGTGACAATCAAAGCGAACTAGCGCACAGAACGGTGGAAGGGCGAGCGGTGCGCTGGGTCATTCCACTGACTACCTTTTTACGACGCTCGAATGTCACTTTCCAATTTTTCTAATTAATATTATTTGTTCTGTACCTAATATACGCAATACATATTTAAATCTCAAGTAATACACGAGTCATTTGTCTATCACCAATTTATTCATCCTAAGAACAAGGAAAGAAATCGCACTCAACAAGCCAGCCTAACAAAATCACCTAACAGATATCAATGTCGCCGTATATTGTGGACTAGCTGTAAGCCGCGACTTCGTCCGCGTTATATTAAAAAAAAAGTAAGTACTCTTACTACTTGTTACATCAGCTATCTGCCAGTGAAAGTCCCGTATCTTTCGAGCCATTTCAGAGAGAACAAACAGACAGACACACATGGAAAAAAATGTTGTTTTAGTATATTACCGTGTATACATCCAAATGCACTTAGTAAAAAGCTGTTATTTTAATATTACAAACAGACACTCCAATTTTATTTATTTGTATAGATGTTGGATCAAAGATACTTAAATATAAATCTATAAAAAGAAAAAATATCGAAATATGTATTGTCTTTTTACGTTGAATATAAGTAGAAAAAGTGTCTTTAAAAGATATATTTACAGAAATCAATATCATTTATTCTCCATTCGTTCATAGCGTCTGGCGTACCTAGCCAGAAGACGCAGATTCGAATCCTGCCTGCGAGTCGAATTTTTCCTTCACTAAAATTACTTTTTTTTATGAGATAGGGGGGGAACCAGCAAACGGATCACCTGATGGTAAGCGATAACCGCCGCCCATGGACACCCGCAACACCAGAGGAGTCGCAAGTGCGTTGCCCGCCTTTTAAAAGGGTTTGGGCCTCCGGTAACCTCATTCACTCGGCGAAACACAACGCAAGCGTTGTTTCACGCCGGTTTTCTGTGAGGCCGTGGTATCACTCCGGTAGAGCCGGCCCATTCGTGCCGAAGCATAGCTCTCCCACGTGAAAAACTTTATAATCTTAGCATGAAAAATGAACAAAAATCACAAAAAGATATATGATATTGCTTCGAAGGCGCCAAATTTTTGTTAATAAGTTCAATAGAAACAGTATTTAATTATTATCTCTCATTAGCCTAGAGACCCTGAGCGCGACGGTACTGGGCTGAGTATAGTGATATTGGGTATTTCTTTGAAATTCAATTGTCAGTAGCAGCTCGGAGTCTTGGATCTGTGCCCAATGTGTATAATGTGTGATAATGGCAATAGGCTCGCCCCTATTACAAGGGACTTACACATACCAGTGAAATGTAGTATGCCTCTGCCTAACCCTTCGGGGAATACAGGCGTGATGGTATGCTAATTCCATAAATGTCTCATTAGCCTATGGTCCTCAGCGCGACTGCTACGCTAGAGAGAGAACGCCAGAACCACGACGGGTTCGATTCCCAGATCGATCGAAATATTATTGGGTTTTTCTATTAAACTCTGAGCTGCTACTAAGATTTTCATGGAAAAAGTTATAACACTGTTCCGCCTGGAAATTGAACCCAAGACTTATAGCGTACCAGTCGCATTTACGACCACTACACTGATGAGGCAGATACTCATATTAAGTAAACTCATTACAATAAAAAGGGCCGGGAACTTCAACTAAATTCACAAATAAATAACAGCAAAGAGACGAACGCGAACGTTAAAGTTATACAAAAATCGAACATCACCGGACAAAGTTTAACATAGCCGGATAGATCCGAAACGCGACGGTCGCAACTTGGCCGGCGAACTTCCAAATCATATAAAAATTGTTTGGTAAGAGTAGTGGCACTTTGTGGACTCCTCGAGGTATACTCGAGAGTTTGTTGCTTGTACACTGTAAATCTTTTCGATTTATGATATTGTTAATGACTAACGCCATCTAGTGACAATCAAAGCGAACTAGCGCACAGAACGGTCCGCTACTACCTTTTTACGACGCTCGAATGTCACTTTCCAATTTTTTGTTCTGTACCTAATATACGCAATACATATTTAAATCTCAAGTAATACACGAGTCATTTGTCTATCGCCAATTTATTCATCCTAAGAACAAGGAAAGAAATCGCACTCAACAAGCCAGCCTAACAAAATCACCTAACAGATATCAATGTCGCCGTATATTGTGGACTAGCTGTAAGCCACGACTTCGCCCGCATTATATTAAAAAAAAGTAAGTACTCTTACTACTTGTTACATCAGCTATCTGCCAGTGAAAGTCCCGTCAAAATCGGTCGAGACATTTCAGAGAGAAAAAACAGATAGACAGACAAAAATTGCAAAAATGTTGTTTTGGTATATGTACCGTGTATACATCCAAATGCACTTAGTAAAAAGCGGTTATTTTAATATTACAAACAGACACTCCAATTTTATTTATTTGTATAATTTTATTGATTAAAGATACTTAAATATAAATATATAAAATGAAAAAAAATCGAAATATGTATTGTCTTTTTACGTTGAATATAAGTAGAAAAAGTGTCTTTAAAAGATATATTTACAGAAATCAATATCATTTATTCTCCACTGTACTTTAATCGCATGGTCTATGATAAAATCTTAGATAGCTCTCGTTCATTAATTCATTATGTCTTGTTTGAACAATTACCGTTTCTCCAATTTGCATCTTACAACTGGCACTTAACAAGAGCTTATTTACATTTGTCAATAGGAATATATTGCACTAGCTGCCCGGCCTGGCTTCGCCCGTTTTCCCGTAGGAATGAAGCATTTCCCCGCGGTAAAAAGTAGCCTATGTTCATCAGGGATAATGTCGGCTTATAACGGTAATAGAATTTTTCAAATCGGTCCAGTAGTTTCGGAGCCTGTTCAATACAAATAAACAATCAAATCTTTCCTCTTTATAATATTAGTGTAGATTGCAAGACACCTAGAACCAGTGGTAGCGTTAGGTCCAAATTATTCCTTGAATTTGTACCCTGTTTGGATCTACCTGACGTATCTACACAGATCGTTAAAAGCATTTTCTTGGCATCAGCTGAGACAGACAAGGGAAATTACCACCAGTTCGGAAAAACGAGATAAACGTGTACAGTAGAACACAGCTGCAACTAGATATAATAGTCATTCTATCACAGGCAGATCTTTGTGTAATTAACGTAAATTTCAAATTTCAATAAATTAAAGGCATTAGATTAGATTCACGTTTTACCAAGAGTATAATAAAAACCTGACATATATTTATTTTCAAAGTTTTACTCGTCGTCAAATACTCTTTAAAGTCTTTTTGTGACACGAAAGATTTTATTTATTTCCTTTTATTTGTCTAATTATAATGGAAGCCTACTACTGTTTATTAGTGGAGTGATAAACAGTAACGGACGAATGACCACAATAAAAATCCAGTGACTGAATGTCAATAGCCACAGCAATAAACCAAATACGTGTCTAATGGCCAATTATACCATAAACATTGCTATAAGAAACTAACAGAGTATAGAGATTATTTTATTACTCTCTTTTCACATCACGGAGTAAGAAGAAATGGAGTGCTCAATGTTATTCGTGGTGACCGGCAAATAAATATAACAGATAATTCCTCGTCATACGTTATAAGGTATGAACCAATAAGTGCTCTGAGATAGTGTTAGTGTGAGATAGACTACAAATCTTTTGAGTTCAGTACGTATTATTGTTTTCTGTAGTTCGTGATGTAATCAAGACGATATGATATAGAGAAGAGAATAGGAGTTTTATACTGGGCTTAATTCTAGACAATTTTATCTTTCATCAAGGGATGATAGATATCGCAACCAAGCCTTGACGTGATTTTGACCAAAAAAATAAGCGGAGAGGATGTATAACAGTTGATTGTTCCGTCTGTAAGAACACAGAAGAATCAACTACAAGATATTGCTCATTTCAATTGCTCTTTAACATTTATTGAACACGGAGAACTTATTATGTTGACTACGATTATTTTTTGCCACACACACCCAGTATCATCTAGCCACCTGTCGTTTCCACGCCTAGTCTGAATGCGCTTCACGCTAAGCTACTTATTTTTATCGACACTGAGACAACACGACGATTGAAATAAACATAGTGTCACAATTTTCAAGCAATATCAGACGTGTAAACTTGCTCCATGTTCACAAAAACAAAAGAATCTTACGTACGAGCATAGGCTAGTATTCCATTTTTACTTCTCTGTGGTCATTACAGAACCTTTTAGCGGCTGAATGGATTTTATTACATGTATTGAAAGAAATGGAATAAATTATGAGTCAAGTGTATGTTTTATGACGAGATATATATATATAGATCTATTGTGATGGGATGTCGATGGGTAATTGAGGATCGAGAAAGGCTTTAACTTCTCTCAACCGAATTTATCTCAGTAGCTCTTCAAAAAAGATTGGTGTTGGTTCCAAGAGAGAACCAAGAAAAAAACAATTCTCATACAACCTTAGTTTTGTTTGGTATATGCGAAACTCGAGACACGTTTCTAGTCTTTTTATATAAAGAATCTATGTACAAAATTTCAGAACTACAGTTCTTTGTGATTTTTCGTGATACATCACGAAAAATCACAAAGTTATAAGCTTGTTAAGTTACCTGGTTGTCCGTATTTAATTTAATAGCGGAAAGATAGTGTCGCTCGGTGTCCTAACCTTTTTTAATATTTTTGTGACAAAATATAACATGGTGTAAAAAATATTTGAATCAATTCAGGTACGTATTCAGAACAAACTGTATTTAGGTTTCGCGTATACTAAAAATAATGCTGTGAATTTAGGGTAGGTTGCTCACTCACTTTCTAAACGCCTTTTTGATTCTAGAGAAAGGTAAACGAGCAGACAAGCCACCTCCTTACCGGGTGTGACTAGGTAGTCGGTATCGTCGGTGGCTGTCGTGTTGCAGGCAACAGCAGAGGAGTTGATATGATGATGTACACACGACATGCTCGTGAACGGGTGCTGTCTGTCGGGGCTGGTCAGCTCGTACCTGCTGTGGTAATCTCTTTCTTTTTTTTGTAATGTAATGAAAAATCCCTACACATCAAACTGCATAATTCTCAGCAACTATTTAATACAAAGTTGTAAAGCTTAATACTGTAATTATTTTATTTTATAAAGAGTATCTATGGAGTTTCTTGCTGGCTCTTCTCCATAAGACCCACTCTTTGGAACCATGCAATTAGTTTTGTCTTTTCAAAAGTACCTTATTTAATGGTCTAATTGAAATAAAACATTTTGAATTTGAATATGAATATGTTGCCGAGCCCCTACAGCCAGACACAGACTGCCAGAGCTGCACCGACTGAGAGGGGGAATTGGACACACAAAGGTGGTTTTAGGATGGTCTTCAACGTAAGGGTGTTCGCTCGTAAGTCAGACCCCAAGAGGTCCTACCACGTTTTAATACAAATCTCTTCAAAGTATGAAGATATTTTTTTCATAATGTTTTCTGTTTCTATAGCCCGTTGATATAATTCAAATTCAAATTCAAATCTTTATTGCCTTCATGTGTACATAATGTAGGTGTCAATATTTAAAAAGTTCCAACATGAAACCCAGTAAGGGCATTGCAACAACTTACATCACTAAATTACAATAATATTATTCATTAAATAATATGACAAATATATGATGCAAAAAATAATTTATAGATTTAATATAATATATTAAACATCTTTTATATTATAAAAGATGTATACCGAGGTAGGTACCCAAAATTATGTGATAGTAATCTATAACTATTCTTTTAAGCAATTATGGCAGCTTATTGACAAGATATGTATAAAGGTGAAAATTGTTTCAAAACGTTTTTGCGTGGAAAGTGAGCACTTAAATTGGTTTTGGGCTGTTATGTTACAGTTCTCAGGGGCGCTGTTATTTCTAAGTAAACTATGTCTTGTTAGTGATAAAGGATAATATTGTTTCTGTAAGTGAACTATTCAAGGTTATAGTGAAAGGGAAATGTACGTATGAGAGTTGAGTGAGAGTGGTTCTGGGTTCTATTCTTAGAACGAGCAAAATGTAATTCGGCTTTTCAATGATATTATTAACAGCTGGAGTTTCAATTTTTAATCGGTTAAAGGCAACTGACTACACCTCGAAATTATATTACTTACTCGAATGTATCGAATCGAACCTCCTCCTTTTTATAAATGATAGCTTCTGCCCGCGACGTCATCCGCGTAGCGTGATGATATAGCGCCTATAGCCTTACTCAATAAATGCGCTATCTAACACTGAAAGAATTTTTCAAATCGGACCAGTAGTTCCTGAGATTAGCGCGTTCAATAAGCAAGGAAATAGCTCTAGTGCTTTACTACAGACTCCGACGTAAGGATGGTCGCCAGCCAGTCAGACCCCAAGAGGTCTTATCACCGAGCAGGGCCTATAGACAAGTTGCCATTTGAAGTTCGAATAGACAAACGAATAGAAACAAAATGTATGGAGATGACATTTGTGCGCGCTCGATTTGTCGAAAGCTTATGTCATTTGCATACACTGAGTATTCTATTCTATTCTCTTCGATTAGCGTTCATGCCACTTATCTACACTGGTCATATTATGTATTTTCTTGCGTCTTATAAGATGACACAATCTGAGTGACAGTGAGGATCAGTACCATTCCTAAAAGTGTCAATTTAAATTCGAATTCTATCACACTTTTAAAGCGATAATCATCGCTTGTAACTGCAATTTCGAAGTGTCAATTTATTTTCGAATTCCATCGTAAGATCGATCGCAAACGAAAAACATTACTAAAACAACTTTTAAGTTTCGATCGGTGGTCGTAAAACAACTAGTTGCTCACAAATTGTCCCCAGTGTGCGTTCAACCTAAGGTTTTATATCCCTGAGTAAACCTTCTGAATGCCAGTAGCAGTTTTATACGAGACCGTAAAGCCCAAACACTTAGAGGTCCCTGTTATCTACCTATCTAGCATATTGTGCGTTTCGGCGGCTTGTTACGCGCGAGCTGAAGTATTGGCGAAATATACGGATTGATATTGCGGGCGGTTACGCTGCGTTAAAAATATATATACTTATTTATTTACAAAGACTGTGTTGCGGGGTACTTCACATACATACAGTTATCAGAAAAAGTACACGCAGACTTAAAAAAATAGGATGATTCAAAATAATTGGAAACTTTTGTAATGTAAATTTGGATGAAAAAGCAAAAATAAATGTATTTTTCTTTCTTTTTATTTTCTTTCATGTCAAATAAAATAATTTAATTTCCAACAAAATTTTAAAAGAAAAATGAGTAACCTAGAACTCATAATTTTACGCTCAGAAGCTGTTCCATTTTTATTAATGGATTAAGTCGGCAAACGAGCCTACGAGTCACCTGGTGGTAAGTAATCATCGTCGCCCATGGACACCTGCAACAACAGAGAGTTGCTGTTGTTTATGCTGCGTTGCCGACCCTCAAGAGACTCTACGGACTGCAGGCAGTCACAGTCGAATCAATCAAGGGAAACTGGCTTTTACACACAAACTACCTTCTAAACAATAACGAGGCCACAAGACATCTTACACATAAAACCCTTACACGCCTCAACGGCAGCGCCCGCAACAACTTCCCGTACATTCCACCTGATGCTTTCCCTGCAATAAAATTTGCATAACTACGCTCCTTGCCACGGGAGCGGCGTCTTATTAAATTTCCAGCCCCTCGAAAAGTCATTAATGGTTTGTATTTAACCACCTTACCATGGTATCTCGCGATAAATCATAAGGTATCAAGTGTAATGGGCGTGCGTGGCTGGCGATGACTTTTATTGCTCCTTCAAGACGCCAGTAATCCCCGGGTCTTGGGTTCCTCGACGCGTTAGGATTACTCCTAATCTTTTGTTTATACGTATTCTTTTAGAGGAAATATTATGATATTACCGTGGCTAATTCGTCGCGGTTTTTCGTTGTTGGCAATAATAATATTGGCATTGTTTTGTGTTATTTAAATGAGATTCATGCGCCGGTGATGGATTGTTTTCGTTTCTTCATAAATATGAATTCTTTGGAGCGAGAAATGTAATAAAAGCTGACTCGAATCATTCTTATCAGTTGTTTTGTTGGTATTAAAATGTTTGTTTGGTATGAATACTTGTTGACACATGATATTACGTTATGAATCTTTTTGAGAGAAACAGTCACATATTTTTCTTTAATTTCCTGCTTGATATTTCCATCCGCTCACGTTGTATAGCCAGGTATACATGTATGTATGTATTATGTGTAAAATGCCTCCATAGTCTAGTGGTCGTAAGCGACTGTTACACTGGAGGGACCTTGTTTCGATTCCCACGTCAAGTAAAGTATTTTTCTATGAAATTCTAAGTAGTAACTTGGAGTTTGGAATTGTGCCCAGTTTAGTGCAACGTTGTATTACATGGTTTTGTACAACCTAAACATAAAAGAAAGTAACCTCTGTCCTATCCCTTCGGCATATAAAAACGCAAATGCATGTATATGGAAATTAGAGAAGAAATGTTCGCTCTCATTTACTTAAACTTAACTTAATCAAACTGTATTTTTAAGCGAATCACAGCTATTGTTTCTTCTTACCATATTATTCAATTAACATTGGGGAATATACCCATACAGTATAAAATCATTGCCGTTATTAAACCACCAATGCATCCAGCTTATTTAACATGATTCAAAGTGTAAATCTACACTCAAATAACGTTGATTTGTGATTGCATGTGTCACGAACATCAAACAGAGCAGTTAACAAACGACCAGACATCGTTGAGTGTCACATTACATTCCCGCAGAACAAAACTGACATTCATTAACATACATTGACTCCAACATGTCACTAATTGTGGCTTTACATTGTTGTGTTGCTATATTTAGCACTTTAATATCCGCATCAACAGTCAAGTGGCTTCCAAACTCAAGTTTCAAGTTACCAGGAAACTACAAAGACGGAAAACTTCCTTGCTCCAAACAAACAGTGGTGTTCCCACAAATAATTAGTGGTTCAGTCAAAATTGCTCCCGACACTGAAGTTATGGGATTCATTTTGCCAGAAGATGGAGAACTGATTTTAGATGGCTTGTTAACTTTCGGCAGTAATCCTGCGGATACTAATTGTACGGAGGGAAATTCATATTATATAGACAAAATATCGTCGTCCTGGAATCAAGCTGATGTGTGGAGTTCTCCGAGATTCAACGAAGCGACACCGGACTCTGATAGAATACCTTGTTTCAACGATGTGGTGGAATTTCCAGCTAATGCCAAATTCACAGTGACCCTACCAAAAGTTACACAGTATGTCAAAGACCTCAAAATTGGGAACAGAAGCTACACGAGTTGGCAGTTCTTACATTTTGTCTTTAGACAATCAAATAATGATCAGAAACAATTTGTGTTTAATGATTACATGGGTACAGGTGTTAAGATCGGTGAGTCAATGCATTGTTCGCAGTTTGGATGTGCTTGCCAAATAAAACCCATGGATATTGACTGTTCATCGAAGTTTTGTCCGAAACCTACTTGTGTAGATCCTGTCAAACCACTAGGATTCTGTTGCGAAATATGTGGCGGGTACATATTGTTTGACCCGGACGAAGGATTTGATATGAAAAAACTCGGAGAACTTGTTGAAAGTACTGTCAATGGATACGGTGCAAATCGTGCTGAATATCACCTCGGCTTTTCTCCCGAAATCCCGTTCAAAAGAATACAGCTCGTGGTCGTCGATAAAGGTGAATACGAAGGCTCTAGTGCGGAAATCGTCAATTCTATTAGCTATGCGCTTCACAACCGCTGGGTGAAAGGGCACAAGGTTGCCCAGATAAGCGGCAGCCCTTTGTACAAATCGGGTTTGGGCGCCAAAATCTTTGTGTCCATGTTTTTCGCAGTAACCTTAACTTTAGGGGCATTGTACGTTTACTATTATCAGATTCCGGATTTGAGGTTCCCGATTTTCGCCCGGCGTGGCCCTGGGAATATATTTTCCCGGTTCGAGAGGAGGTCGGATAGTGTGGTGAGTTTGACGCGAAGGGATTCAGTGATAAGTGGTACTTCTCGAGGCAGCACAGCATTTAGAAACCCGCTGTATGATTCGAAAAGGGGGCGTGTACAAGTGGCGGAGTCTGTTGTAGAGGAGTGATACGCGTAAATAATTTGTTTTGAAACGATAATTATCATTTTATAATCACTTTATAATATGCTGCACGTAATAAATAAGTTATTAAAATTATATTTTTTTGTTTGTAATAACTGTAACTGCCTCATTAGCCAAGTGGTCCTGAACGCGACTGCTATGCTAGAGGTCCTAGGTTCGATTCCCAGGTCGAGCAAAGTGTTATTGGGCTTTTCTATGAAATACCCAGTCGCAGCTCGACGATAGGAATTTGTGCCCGTCCATCTCATAATTTTTTTTTATCGGATAGGGGGCAAAGCTGTCGGTTCGCCTGATGGTAAGCGTTTAATGTCACCGCACACCTGCAACACCAGAAGAGCAAGTGCATTGCCGACCCTTTAAAAGGGTTTGGGCCTCCGGTATCCTCAGTTACTCGGCGAAACACCACGTAAGTGTTGTTTCTCCCCGGTTTTCTCTGAGGCATGGTATCACTCCGGTCGAGCCGGCCCATTCGTGTTAAAGCATGACTTTCCCACGGTCGATTCATAATTTGCGTTTGCTAATATTTACATAATTTTCATCATTTGCTGAGGCATATCCAACAGCAGATGTTTACGGCCTTTTAGTGTCTTTATTGACTTTGCAATAACTCTCAGATAATCATCGCTTAGTACTTCCCTACGACTTCCGTGCAGCCATTAAAATGTGCTAAGTGTATGGTATGGCACTCCCATAAAATTAATAGCTAGAAATATAAGCAGTTATTTCTAGAGCTAAGCTAAGGCTTAGTAAACTTATAAAATTATTCTTCCTGTATTATAAAACTCAGCTTATATTACTTTCCCATATTCTGTGAATAGGTTGTATTCAATTATATTCGAATTATTATTAACTTTATCAATATTATTAATGCGAAAGTTGTCTGTCTGTTTGTTTGTTACATGTACAAAAATGACATTTGCTTACATTTTGAAGTGTGACTTGGTCGAGAGTGTTCTAATGTGAGTAATTTCTACAGGTCTGTCAATTCGAAATTCGGTATCCCGTTATTTTAATGATATTGCAAAAACATGGTACTTGATCTGATGCTGCTGGATTATAAAAAACTTTATTTATGTTAATACTGGCCACTGCCCCGCACTGGCCACAAAAGAGGCTACATACAAAATACTGGCCACTACGAAAGATTTAAAATAATAGCCTAGCAACGAGGTCACATAACAAAATCATTCTAATTACAAATAATGATAGACTAGTGAATCAGGGCGCGCGCTGGCCGCGTCACGGCGGGGCGTCTCCAGCGAGTATATATCACGTCGCTACGCCGTCGGTATTATGTGGCGTGCATGATATATGGTACCAGACTACATGGTGATGTTTAAGATACAGTTCTTTGTAATTCAGATTTTCCGAGTAAATGGGGTTTTTTTCTATGGGTTTTCAAGGATTCGTGGCAAAATAAGACTTAATTAATCGATCCTAAAGGCTAAATTATGCTTGTCAGTGTGGGTGGTCTCTAGGTCGATATTGCCCAATTGAGATACGGAGGTTTCTTCAAACCTTCCCCTGGTGGCAGTCGCTTCGTACAAAACACTGACTGGTAGCCGGTAGAGAGAGATGGTTACTACGATATTGATAAACAGGGATTTTGTATGGAAGGAGAACATAGAGAGGGAAGAACTTCGTAAAATCCATTAAGTTTCGAAAGGAGTCTAAAGCCTCGTCGGAGACCTTATCTACATAAGCTTCTTCCTCTCAATCTTGAGAAAACTTGGTCTAAATTATTGTAATTACCTAACAACCAACTGCTGAGTAGGGTTCTACTTTCCGAACTTTAGGAATATTGTACTCCAGCGTTTCAAAGGGTTATGAAATCGAGTCCCACTTCATTCAACTTTGTCCTCAATCAATAGTATCAAGTTGCATCAAAGTGTTCAGACAACTGTCATGGCTGCTCGATAATCATTTCCTTTTCGTGAAAGGGACTTTCCTTGCCTCTTTTAACACTTCTCTGTTCTAGGCTATGTTATCGTTCCTATGTAAGACTGCTGTGTACCCGCTATGATAGCGACTCACGCTCGCTTGGCATAGGTAAATTTTTTTTTCTTTAAAAATCCAGTGTGTTTTTCAGGACTAAATCCAGCTAAGTGAATCGGTGTCCGGCTTTTCTACATTTCTTTTCTATTTATTAGTCCTGGCATACATTTTAGACATGTCAATAAGATTACTCGTGTGATAATGGATGAGCATTGTATGTTTAAGACACGATAAAATAGAAAGCCTTTTTTATTTATTCATGTTTATTACATGATAACTTGTAATTATGAGGTGAGGATAATTTATGTTATAGTTTACCTCAACTCTTACAGGTCACACATATAACATATTTTTACTAAAGCATAACTTTTTACTAACTTAAAATATGCTAGTCTCTCTGAAAGTAGTCGAGAAATTCTATGAATTCTCGGTAGCAGCTCAGAGTATGCAATTTGTGTCCGGTTAATGGCAATAGGCTTGCATTTTTTGAATTATCCGATACTATTATTATTCCACGAGAATTATGAGTCTAGGGTATCTTGCAAAAAAACTATATGTACCTTTATGTACCTACAGTATTTATAATACTGTAGGTACTATTAATTACTTACTAATACTTCTAGTTTTCATAATTTTTATTAGAGAAACACTTACATATTTTCCATTCTTATACACTATACTTATTCTTTTTCACTCAAGATCATCTTCACGCAAGGGATATAATTTCCATACAAAATCACACCGAGTCACAGACTCCTTGCTTTAAGAATCAATCATTCTTGGCATTGTCCGCGTGGAGCCAGTAAACGTCACTTAAAAGCTATAAAATAAATACACCGTGCACTAAAACTATTTCTGAGTAGCAACCCTAAAACACATATATCAAAAGTGTGCGAGTCGCGCGCAGGGTTGCGCCTGAACGCAATAAATCAGGGCTGGCGATAACTCAAGCGAATCAATTGGTATTTTCATGTCGTCGTCGAAAAGGTTTTCCTTAGAATTATGTGAAAGGCTAGATTGAGCAATCTGATAAGCGGTTGTTTATGAACGACTGAGGAACTATTTGAAGACGTAGTTAAGCAATAATATAGAGACAATGTTTAAAATTATAGTAAAAGTAATAATTCTTTATTGACTTAATAAAATATTCAAAAATAACAAACCTGTGCCTGTGCAATAACAATGCTGGGAGAAGTCACTGGATTCTGTAAGAATCCAGTGACTTCTCCCAGCATTTATGTTAAAAATTTTATGTTCAAGTTCGAATGTTTTATTTCAAATAAGCTTTTACAAGCGTCTATGAAACGTTATGATTCTAGTTGCACGGTTCCAAAAGGTTAATCCTATGGAGAAGAATCCATGGACACACTTTTAAAATAAATTATGTTAAAATCTTCACTGGTAAAACATTGCGATAATAAGATGTGTGGGCATTGAAGGATGTCTAAGTTTGACCGAAGTCGACAATATAAGTAAGATATTACATTCAAGTAGTATTTTCGTAATTCTGTTTTTGATTATTTTTGTGTATATTATTTAAATAAACTTGTATTCTAATCGATAATACTAATCACACAACTATTACTCATACTCCTATCGACCCGTTACTGCCTACATCTCCATTTAACAAGTTTACGGTTGAATCTAGACGGAGTGCCATAAAAGCACAAGCTCATATACCAATTAAATACACTTCATTCGTTAGCATTAAAACAATTTATGGTTGCCTAATAAATACCTTTAAAACAATAAAAACGTGCATTTTAAAATTTCCCCATTTTTTTCCACTTATGTTCGCGACAGCCCTGTCATAAATCTCATGCCGTGTTTGTCAAGTATGGAGCTGGAACGCATGCGTCGCGCGTTTACGGCGCGCTATAAAGTACTGGAACGCAATGCACAGACATTTTGTGATTTTTGGCGCGCTTTTGCAGGGTTAAATGGGGTAAAATGAGCTGTTTCATTAAAATATGTAAATTTTTGCATTTTCGTCGTGTTCTATGGTTGATTTGCCCGCATTTGTTTACAACAAGGTTAAGCAGTATCTTTGAAAATCTCGTTGATTTAGAATTTACCACTAAGCCCTGCGGCTACTATGAACTGCCAGATTTTCTTACGAGAGATGAAGGTTCTCGATGATACTCGTATACAACGTGTAAACAGAATAAGCACAAGATCTCAAAGTATCATATAAGTAAATATCATATAAGTTCAGAATAGACTACTGAATTGATTACTGTGGTTTTACATAACATAATCAACCCATTATATGTCCCACTGCTGGGCACGGGTCTCCTCTCACAATGAGAGGGATTAGGCTATAGTCCACCACGCTAGCCTAATGCGGGTTGGCAGACTTCACACGCAGTTGAGAAAATATCTCATGCATGCAGGTTTCCTCACGATGTTTTCCTTCACCGTTTAAGCGCGTGATAATTACTATTAATACGCATATACCTTCGAAAAGTCAGAGGTGCGAGGAGCGTGCCTTGGATTTGAACTAGAGACCTTTGACTTGACTGTGGTTTTAATAGGTGTTAATTTTTCCCGAAAAGATAATTACAATGCCTGAACATATTATGGCCCGCTGATCAATCAGTGGCTCTTGTAGTATGGAAAACTGAAACCTACTTGCACATATTGTTATTGTGTAGGTGTACGCGCCGATATCGTAGTCGTTTTGATGCGAAAGAAAAGGAAGAATGGAAATAACAAAAGATTTATTATATTCTTTAACTAGCTTTTGCCCGTGGCTTCGCTCACGTGAAGCTATATTAGTAGTAAAAATTGAAAACCAACATTGATGATCTTTTCTTTGTATGGGTCTGTATACATCAGAGAGGTCAAGCTGTATCTCATCCGATCCGTTCAATTTATTGAGATAAGAAGTTCACCAATTTTTTAGTTGGAACTGGAAACATTACTTTAACAAATTTAAAATCTATTCAGCAGTTTTGGCACCAACCCGTAACAAACATACAAGAATTTTAAAAATCACATTTTTGGGTTCGGGGATATATATACCTTTATATACCCTAACCCACTTGTTTTTTTTAATATCTTCAATGTACTGAAATAGCTTTTTTACAATTTTATAATAGTCTCTAAAAAACAATTAAGATAAAAAATCTACCTATACATTAAAGTGCATTTCTTTGAGATTCCGGCTAATATCTCCAAGAAAATTGCGAAGAGAATAAAATTAATTATAATAATAATAATTTTAAATTTGAACTCAATTTCACAAGCGCTAAAGTCCAAAATCGTTTGATAGAATAAGATTTTCCAAGAAAATACATCACTTTTCAATCTAGCTTTTGTGGTGTGGCAACACGAAACTATTTCATTCAGTAAGGGGTCGGTAATTCGATTACCGTTCGTCTCATTTCTCTCGTGATGTCGTGATTCGCCATAATTCGGGAATGCATGCGATTCAATAGGAATTTAAGTGGATTAAGATGTATGGAAGCGGGGCCATTGTTTATTTGTAAAGCGTCTTCGTAGCAAATTAATGTTTTGATTTAAGTTGGTGCTTAGTAAGAGCCAGTGGTTTTGGTAATAATAGACTACTATTCAAAACTCAAAACAGCCTTGATTTTGCCTAGTTTGTATATTTCAATTGTTGACGAAAAATATTGATATTTAACATAAAACTACGACTGTATTCCCCGAAGGGTTAGGCAGAGGTGTTCTAGTGCGGGTGTATTTGGCTACAGTAGAGTTCACGGTACGTTTAGGTCCCACGTAATACACAAACCAAAATCCTAATAACTTTGCTCAACTTGAGAATGGAGCCCTGGACCTCTCGCAGTAGTCGCGTTTATGACGACTAGACGAATGAGGTAGTTTTATTGACATTATTTACTAAAGTAGGTAGGTGCTTTAGTAAATAATGTTCTGCACAGTTTCGATCTGTAGCCCAATTACGAACACTTTCGAAAACTTATTCGTATCGAAATCGAGAATAATATGTATGAGAAGGAAAATAATGAACGTAGTTGAAGCGAAAGTGGTGTGCCAGGATCGTAGCAACTGTAGTCTCTGCCTACCCCAATGGGAGACAGACGTAAAAATATGTATATATGATATTTGTACCTATTAGTAGTTTGTTCCAACACTTATGTCTCGCGTATCGAATTCGCCTGTCGTGAAATTAGGCCAGCAGGGCCTTATGTGTATTTTTGTACAAACACCGGTACATTAGACAACCATTGTGCTTCGTTTAATAAGGCGAGTGCGCTTTCCACACACCTTATACGGTGCCGTCGCACAAACGAGGTTAATTCACACGATCTGAACAAGAATGGACGTTAGAAATAATGGACGTGGTATTTAGCGGGCTAATGTTATGTAGATTATTATCTGTAAGATGTATTGGCGTTTAGTATTTGAAATGTATTTCCATGTTACTTTAACGAACTGAGCTGACACTCGAACTTGAATAACAGCTTAGTTGTATGACGTTGGAGGAGGTCTGCCATGTGCGATAAGGATCAATGTTCATCAATTATTTGGGTATCGCATGTTAGCATATTCATCTTTTTAACCCTATACATTTCACTATTGTCTTAAACTCGTGAAGAAGTAATTCCATCTTAGCTGAAGTAATTTATTAGATACTTTTATTTAATTAAAAATCTATCCAGAGTTAAACTACTTAATATATTCCTTAAAAAAATTAATTCAGAGGTTATAGTGTCTACAAATAGTTGATAATATAAATATTCTCAGAAAGTCTATTTTTAATTACGTGTCGAGGTTACTATTGAAACGATTCATAACATTAACATACCATCACGCCTGTATTCCCCGAAGGGTTAGGCAGAGGCGTAATAATGTACACCCACAGTTCGCCGGTATGTTTAGGTCCCATGTAATAGGAGACGAGCCTATTGCCATTAACCGGGCACAAATTCCTAACTCCGAGCTGCTACTGGGAATTTCAAAGAAAAAACCAATAACACTTTGCTCGACCTGGGAATCAAACCCAGGACCTCTAGCGTAGCAGTCACGCTCAGGATCACTTCAATGATGAAATGAAACGATTCAATTACAATGAAACGTTTTCTTACAATAGAAAAACACACATAGCTTTAATAATGACACGTGTATACATACATAAATAAAAAGGCACTTCCAACCAATATTAGTAACCAAAATGAAACATTTCACGCCTTTTTACATGCCGGCTCCATAATTTCGTAGCAATACAATTGTAAATTATCACGGGCTCGACACAGCCGTACGTGTTACTTTTTTGTTTGTAAAAATGACCGAGCCGTGTCACTTCCGTTCTCTAGCCCGATTAGTGGAGACAGTGACTGTACTCTCCGAAAGCGGACAGTGTAAACACAGCATGTTTGATAATTTAAATGAATGAGTAGGTGATTATAGGGTATTAATGGAAGCTCCCGGCTTGTGGTTTTGATTGTAATATATAAGTTTGTCAGAACATATGGTATTTGCGGTCAGTATATTTTAACTTCATTTTGAACTGTGACAAAGTATATATACTGGAAGTATTTGTAATATAGATGTAACATTTAAAAACACTACGTGTAAATAAAATGATGTAGGTGCTGCTTTTTTAGCCTAGTGGTCCTAAGCGCGACTACTACGCTAGAGGTCGGAGATTCCCAGGTCGAGTAAAGTGTTATGGGGATTTTCAATGAAATTCTCAGTAACAGCTCGGAGTTTGGGAGTCGTGCCCGGTTAATGGCAATATATTATATGGGACCTAAAATGCCCGCTAAGTCATTATTGTACATTAGTACGCCTCGGTCTAAACCTTTGGGGAATACAGGCGTGATAGTATGTATGTTTTTTATATTGTTCTTGATAGGCTTACTATTAACCACCAGATCGCCTGATATTAAGCGACACTGTGACCTACGATGAAGCCCGCTTGCCTAGAAGAGACCGATTCACTCGTGATTTAAAGATACCCAGATTATATCTATCGGGGAAGACCCACTCGGGAAGCGCGTATTGGATCTTACTGATCTAAGAATGTAGATATATCAATTACGTCGCTTGGTGGTGAAATTGATGATGGTAACATGCTAATTAAAAAAATAGAAGGACGCTTAATGCCCATCAGTTCCTCGCTAGCATTTATTTTAAGGATTAAGGATACACCACAGGGAGGCATTATAGGTATGCCTGGAAATGTTACCAATTCTACGTAAAGACAAACATAGGGAAGGTAAAGTAATGGCTAAGGCCTCGAACTAGCGATCGAACACCACAAAACTATGGGCATTAATGACGTGAACCAGATTTCAGAGTAGAAAAAATACAATATATTTTGAAAATCGCTTAAATCCCATACACTCCCTGTAATACAAAAATCCTCCTCTTTCCGTTAAGCACGAGCCCCTCGCGACACCACGCGACAGATGTTCGAGTGCCCTCGTCTGAAGCACCCTTAACAACTGCGGTCGACTCTCCACAATGCGTGCGCTGATTACCACTGCGTGCGTGTGAATGCGCCTTTACGAATCTAAAGAGGTTTTAACTTTTCTGCTACTGTATTTTAAGTATGGGGGAATTTAGCTGAGCAAAATTTACAGTAGCCTGTAATTTCACGGACCGAATTTTGCATACAAACGTAAAACCAAAATTAATTGTAATTCAAACACAATTTAATCAAAGTTTTATTATTATTCGGATTCCAATACCATTAATCTAGATTCTTGCACTACCAAAATACTTCACTGGTAATAAAATGTGAGCGAATGCAATTATCGACGACTTTACCAAGTTCTGAAGGATTTTTACTTAGGCCCTTTTTTTGCCCTTAATTACTAAGTTCAATATTGTAACTATAAATAAATCTTTTATTATATTAAATTGGTTTTCTTTTGGACTCAACCGCTGCCTATCTCGTAATTCGTCTAATAAAGATATTTAAAAAGACTTTATTTTGTTTGTTTATGAACTGTCTTTTACCACCATAGATGAGGTAGACGAACTCTTTCTTTAGAAACTAATTTCTTCCCACCAAAAAGTACCTATATTCCATTGTTTTCACCCATTTCATTAACACGAGCACTTACGAGGTAGCTAATTTATTTTTATTGTTCCGCCAGTTTGCTGGCGCTAAAACTTACCTTTAGTGGATTTATACTGGTGGGCACAACCTCCGATATAAATAAGGGGAGAGAGTACTTACCTATATATCGATCTTAGCTTTATCTCAATGGAAACTACAATGCAGGTGCAGGGTGAAAAAGATTTACGTTCACTAGCCTTTTTGGTTTTAATTTCTTGGTTGTGCTTTTTCTTCTCTCTCTATATCTCTACTATTATAAAAAAACTACTAAATAGATTTCAATTTTGTTAGCACTTTAGAAAGTATTTATGCTCCAACTTAAAAACTGGTGAACTTCTTGTCATAATTAATTAATCGGATCCTGAGACAGTTTGACCTCACTGATGTAAATAGGCCCATAGAAAGAAGAGATCATCACTGTTGGTTTTTATTATACATTATTTTTTGGATTGGATTGGAACTTCTTTCTTCCTTTTAATACAGCACATACTATTTTTAAATCACCAAAGCATTTTAATCAAGAAGAACTATACGAGGGAGAGCCGTGTTTCGGCACGAATAGACCGCCTCGACCGGAGTGATACCATGGCCTCACAGGAAACCGGCGTAAAACAACGTTACGTTGTCGTCTAACGTTGTTGTCTTACGTTGTGTTTCGCCGAGTGAGTGAGGATACCGGAAGCCCAAACTCTTTTAAAAGGCGGGCAACTTGTGACTTCTCTGGTGTTGCGGGTGTCCATGGGCGGCGGAAATCGCTTACCATTAGGTGATCCGTCTGCTCTTTTGCCCTTCTATCTTATAAAAAAAGAAGGTTGCAGTTATAGTGGTGGAAATCATAGACACAATTTTTATCTAATACCGGATTTATGCCTTCAACAACAGGTTTCCTTTAATTCATGAATTTTATACACAATTTCTATAGTGCATAATAATTCTCAATTAACGCAAAACAATATAAACTACTTATATATAAATGATGAATGATAATTTGTGTAAATCACACAGCGGTCGGCCGTTACTCAGGGTAATTGGCTAGTCGGTAAATTATGTAAATCTCTATTACTTATGTTCAATTTACATAAATATGATTTGTTGTACAACTACTAATATGGCTGCTGGTGGGCTAAAGTTCACGCATTTATTAAGTGAACATTATATTTTTCCCATCAGTTTATCATATCTCTTCGTGGATGCAAAGTGGTATCCAAAACTGTTAACTTTCTTCAATTGATTTTTAATTTATTCTCTAAATAGTAGTTGAGTAAATAATAATAGAGTATATTATCCATTGCGAAATTTGACAGTGTGTGGCAACTTGATGTGCTTGATAATTCTATTTACTAACAGCATTATAGTAATTAAATTTGTTTCTAAATCGTAAACAGATTACATTTCTTTGTATTTATCGGAAAATAACGGAATTTATTAGATATTTATATCGAATCTGCTACGCTTGAGGTCCTGGATTCGATTCCCAGGTCGAGCAAAGTGTTATTGGGTTTTTATATGAAATTCCCAGTAACGGCTCGGAGTTTGGAATTTGTGCCCGGTGAATGGCAATAGGCCCGCCCCCTATTACATGGGACCTAAACATACCGGCGAACTGTGGGTGTACATTAGTACGCCTCTGCCTAACCCTTCGGGGTAAACGGGCGTGATGGTATGTATGTATGTTTATCGAAATAAAATTAGCGTTTTACCAATTCTTAATGGAGTATATTTATTTAGATAAGGTTCACCAACAGTTGTCACAGATAAATATAGATAAGAACGTATAAATATTTTTGTCTTATGTCTAACTGCACAACCAATTACAGGTAAACACCACATGCAAAATTTACTCTGTATCAACATCTACATATTCTTTATAATTTTAAATACAATAAGTATTTAAATTCTAATTATTAATATATTAAAGAATAATTAAAGTATTAAATTAAAAATAAGAAGGAATAGAGAGAGGCCTTTGCCCGGCAGAAGGACAGTACGGGCTAGTAATAATAATATTAATTATTAATTTTATTATAATATCTTACGTTTGACATGTCTGGCAAATGCCGATATTGAATCCGAGTGGACGTCAACAAGATCGCTGTATTCGTTTATAAGTTTGCACATTTATATATTTCGATAACATTTTTATCGGTTAAGTGTAGTACTTATGTTTACATTTACGAATTACCGCTGATTACCTACAAAAAATGTAGTACCTAGAGTCCTACAGTTAACTTTTTAGGAGAAGAGGTCTCTATTAAGGTTGTTACAGACATGAATACCGCGGAATAAAAACCACTTACAAACTTTTAACAAGCACGCAGAACCGCCTGATGCAATCTTTTCCAAGATTATCGCAAAAAGGCGAAAAAATGAGAAGCTATTACCTTCCCATATAACGTAGAACGCAACAAAACACCAAGAAAATCTATTAGCAACTCAAAAACCAATCTCCGAACATTATTATCGTGCGAGACCACGCCGAGAATGTTCGAGTTTCGCCGGTACCCGCCCAAGATCCAAATTCAACAAATGCCTACAAGCGAACCACCTTATTACTACAGAAGAATTTTAACGAGTCGCTAACTTGTTTACAAATTGAATTTTCAAACGCAACAGCTTGTAGCCTGCCTATATTAAGTTTAGTTGAAAGTTCAATGATTTCGTAGGAAAATTTTGTTGTTCGAACCAAGTAATTTTATTAAGAGAGGTTACGGTAAAGTTGTTATCCAATTTAGTGGTATTTTGTTTTCGCTAATAGGTCCTTGGTTCAATACCTCGCGAGGGAATGTTTTGGGAATTCTGTGAGCAATCTTGAACAGTAACACTTAATTTATTTAGGGCAGTTTGTGAAGCTGAATAGGTGTTTTTGTGTGTAAAATATAATTGTTTAATTTCACATTATTAATTCATTGAAATTTTGTTGAGAGAGAGAAAAAGAAAAATGAGAGAGAGAGAGAGCTTCTCAACTACATCGCAAGGGATTCGATAGTCTCACAGGGTGCCTAAGAGGTAATTCATTAGTTTTTTTTGTACCTAAAATTGCACACGATTAGCCTAGTGTGGGTCAAATCTCAGATGCCTCATGGAGGTATGAGGCATCTGAGATTTGACACACACTAAGCATCTAAGTATCTCAACCCTGTGCTGAAAAAGTATCATTTACTTGTTCAGTAGTTAATCCTTGCTACATTTTGAAACTGAAACCTAATATTTCAATAAACTGTGCTCGTCTACATTATTTCAATACAACACAAACATTTTCATCCACCAAAATCCCATACAAAAACACTCAAATTAAGTCCATAATGGGCGCCATAACATGTCCGGAACATGATATTACGAGAGCACAGAGTACAAAATCATTATTAGGAACAAAATTACAATGGCGTTCATCAATCGTAAGAGGAAGGGACTTTCTCTGTGCTATGTTGCTGCCTGTTATAAAAATATAGACATATGTTATTATTTCTAATAGTGTGACATAGAGTTACAGTGGTCTCTTGTCGTGTGAGGTGATTCGAGCAAGTGTGAACCAACATTTGCTATTCATTATTCAGGACTAACTAACGCTGGCCTTTTTATTAGAGATAGCCCCCGTACTATGGTTGCTTTGTGTCACGGGGGCCAGTATACCTGTACACATATATATAAATTACACCCAGGCGCGATCCTAATATCTAATCACACTAATCAAATGTTTTGTGTCGGATGGGAATCGGACCCACGACATGCACACGATGGCAGTGACGACGTAACCACCTTAATGACTACAGGAAATCTTCAGACGTTGAAAAATACAGTAAAAATGAATCAGTAAAGTTCTTGAAAATATGTAAATTGTATCTGTGTAGTGCCAATACCAACCCCTGGGCAGCGACTGCTTGGTTGTTGGCTATGGTATGACTCTTCCACATGTAGGAGGACCCTCGTACTTACTAGTGACAGTAAAAATAAAAAAATAAATCTTCTGGGACATTTTTTACACAGCACCATCTAGTCCCAAACTAAGCAGAGCTTATACTATGGGTACTAGACAATGGATATAATACTTATATACTTTTTTTTTTAAATATATACTTATTATACATAAGAAACACCCTGACGAACACAAACACTTATATTCATAATATATCAAAATTATTCTAAATTGTATTAATTTAATTACGTTGAAGAGCTTGTTACTATATACCTAAGCGGATTGATCAATCCCTTACGTCAGGGTAACTTACTATGATAAGCATTCGTTTGTACGGCAGCGATTAAAAATTAATTAAATTTCGCTCATAGGCCACAGAAAGAACTTATAGTTTGACAAAAATAGAAAAAAAAGACATTACCTACTTACTTTTTTATCTGCGAGTCACACTTAGAAATAACGCCAATTGTCCGAACATAATCATTAACGGTGACATCCGAACATCGATATCGGGTAATCCTAATTTGGTATGCTGACCATTGATTCATGGTCACTTAATCCATACATCCGATCCGAGACTAATGAGTACTTATGGTCAAACATTTGACATTGAACTAAACACCTCGTACTTTCTCTTTACAGACAGCTAAAAAAAATATTGGTTGTTAAAAACATGTTTAAAAGTAACATGTCACATGTTTCTGCGGTGTTGTTTTGTTTTTCCTAATTTAAATACTGAATGTGACATGATTTATTTTGAATTTTAAATTTAGAATTGTGTGTGAAAATGGTCCACGCACAAGTCACATCAATTTTTAGTTGTCCATATTTTATTGTTGTGTTGATGTTTTTATAAATGCTTGTTTACGCATTAATATTTTATAATTTAAATTTCAGTATGCTTATCTAATTACCGCGATAATGTTCACTCCACTCGTCACCTCAACTAACTTCCCACCCCTATAATAATTTGAAACAAATATGAGCGACCATTTCAAGCTCTATTTAAAACAATAGAACTCTGTCACCCCACAATTACTTTTATCACCACACTAGCTTCCGCCCGCGACTTCGTCCGCGTGGAATAGTTACTTAGTCTTAGCGGGATGATAGTTCCTGAGATTATCGCGTTCAAGCAAACTTGGCAGGTGGCACTTGACAGGTGGTAAGAAGATGATGATCCCCTTCAGCGGCTTGTAGTATGTGTTGAAAATTGAGTATCATACTCAGATCGGATACTCATATCCGAGCGGAACTTTAGTAAAATATGTCACGGGAACAGGAATAATAAAAGAACGCTAAATGAGGATATTATGTCTTTTAGAGCGTTTGTTGGGTCCGAGCGAAACAAAAGCTCTAAAGACTGATGAATAACGTATTTATTTGGATAAGGATTAATATCATGTTTATAAAAACACCTACGCAAATAATGCATTTGGAATTTTAGAACAAAGTTAGCATAAAAAAGGTTATAGTGAGCCAACCTTAAAAGATAGACATATGCTGTCGCGGACTTTTTTTTAGAACTTTAAAAGAGGAACAATTCCGTCATATATGGTTTTTGCGAAATTTTAACCGTTTACGCAGCGCACGCATCGGAAGCTCTCAAAAGGAAAAAAAAACTAATTTTAGAACAAAGTTAGCATAAAAACGGTTATAGTGAGCCAACCTTAAAAGATAGACATATGCTGTCGCGGACTTTTTTTTAGAACTTTTAAAGAGGAACAATTCTGTTATATATGATTTTTGCGAAACTTTAATCGTTTACGCAGCGCATGCATAGGAAGCTCTCAAAATGAAAACCCCCGATTTTGAAACAACCTTCATTGATGCTCCGCTCCTATTGGTCTTAGCGTGATGATATATAGCCTATAGCCTTCCTCGATAAATGAGCTATCTAACACTGAAAGAATTTTTCAAATCGAACCAGTAGTTCCTGAGATTAGCGCGTTCAAGCAAACAAACAAACAAACAAACAAACAAACAAACAAACAAACTCTTCAGCTTTATATATTAGTATAGATTAGCACGCGATTACGTACAAAATGTCCAACATATCTTGACACGCAACGGAAAAGCAAACTAAATTTGGAATGTCAAATTTGACGTGCCGTTGACAGTTTTATTTGTAGGCAGCGCCACATTGAAATTTTAAGATAAACTGGTTGATGTTTTATACAAAATGTTTCCATTAGGGTCCGGTTTTCATATAATAAGTCTTTCTTAGCATTTGTGCGCCTCATGTCATGTGATATACCCACATTTCATGAAGCCTTTTAGCAATTACTTGACGTAGTTTTGGGAGACATAATGGTTGTGGTCAGGTAGGAATGGGGCATATATTATTATGCGGTTTTGAGTACCGGGTTGTTGTTGAAATGTGATAGGCGTGTAATGTAGTGTTCGTTAGGTAAATGTGCGAAGGTGTAAAAAAATACGCACAAAACTATCATAGTTAACCGAAGTTAAAATTGACTTTGTAGTTTCACGATGAAATTATACACTTCTGTTACGATCATGACCGAGTTCGGCGTCCTTAAATATTGCGTTTGTAAGTCTGTAGCGCAAAAAAAAAAAAACTTCATATTAATCTGTGAAATCGCTAATGCATAAAATCAACAATCTGACAGTTATCAAACAGATTTTACTCCGAAAACATTCCATTTTCGAAAGCAACGCTAAAACGCCAATCCATCAAAAACTTTTCTTCGATAAAAAGAAATAGGGGGTGTTGGGTGGGGGTGAATTTGCATGCGTCATCTAAGGGTTAGTTTCAGGGGTGGTTTATAATCAGGGAAATGTTGTGAGTAAGCTTATTGATAGACCACACCCTTATATTTTGAGGATGATACCTATTTTTAAACCCTTGATTGCTGGGGCACTTTACTTAACTTTAAGGGAAGTTAATAAATCATTAGTGCATTATGCAAAAAAGTGTATCGTTCGATATTCATGTTACGGTTTTTGAAAAAAATAAATTAATAAATAAGTTTTCTTTTGTTGATTATTTGTCAAACTCAGCTACAGATTTGCACTTATGTCGATGAACAAAACCATTATTCGACAATTAACATAAAAAGCCACTTAGCACCGGACGAATTCAAAATCATGTAGCAGGTTAAACTTTTTCAATACCGATTTATATAACTGTCAGTAAGGCGTAGCTCACGTTGAAACTATAGAAGAATAGAGATAACAAACGCGTTGTGATAACCTACAATTAAAATTTGTACGCTGAACAAACAACAACAATAAAAAAAGTCTTACAAAGTCGTAAGAATACTCAAGAACATGTTCATTATTGTTCATTGCCATTGCTTGCATCTTTATCTGACAGTGTCACCCCATTAACCCTGCCGCCGCGACGGCGATAAATCAAAACGTCATCAATCTATGTTGAAAAGTGCAGTGGTGATTAAGACGATGCTATGCCACTCGTTAGGGTTATCACAGTATAATTTATCTTGAGCATCCGCGGTACTTACTGGCAGCTCTTTTAAGGGGTTTTGTTGAGAAAGAACTGTATTAATCGTTGGGGATTTTTGGTTTGCTTATCAAGATAAATTAAGTCCTTAAAATAGCATTATGGCTCGTGGCTAAGTAACAAGAACGCTGATCAATTGTTATGAAAAGTTAAGCTGTGCTTGCCGCGGTCAGGTTATGGATGGGTGAAGCACGTAAAGCCGTCGGTCGATAAAACCCGTAGATGGCTAGGAGCCCAAAAATCCTAACAACCGGTTTATTCTAAGGATAGGTTTAGCTCAAAAATTGTGTTGCAGACGTCTGATGTCAGTCGCGACGCGAGGATGGTAAGTTGGGTTATAACTGGGGATTGGGAATATATCTGATGGTAACGTGGTTAATTTCTACGCGTTTCAAAGTTCTACGGTTTCAGTGTAGTAATTAGTATTTCTAATATAATAACTATAATCAACTGTTATCGAACATAAAGTTTTTGTCATTTTGAGATTGAATCTGGCAGATAGGACAGAAAGAAATATTTTCGCCCAAAACGACGCACAAGAATTATTTAGCTAAAGGCTAAGTGTCGGCTAGATACTACAATACTATCTGTATTGTTGTAGTACTAGTTACTTAAGAAAATCTGCAAGCTTCAAGTCTCAAAAAGCCAAAACGGTTATTATTATTTTCAACAAACCTCCAAACAATTTCGCAGGCATCATTGTCGGGAACATGGCGCGCGGCGTCACATCACTGCACTGTGGTATTTTCAACCGCAGGCTTGACGCGGCGGCAAGCTTGGAAAATTCATATAAATAAATATCACTCCGGCGACAGCGCCGCACACACATGAAAATAACCTAGTACATATAAACTCACATTACCTACAAAGTCACTTAGAGCACCAAAACATGTTCTATTTTCAAAATTATTGCAAGGTGTACGGCAGAATTCTTATCGTTCGATTTTTTAAATTTATTTTGGCATAGATTATACAATAACTTTTTTTCTAGCTGAGTTGTGAAACAATATGAAGTGCTCAAGTTTTATAGGGAATTAAGTTAACATGTTAGGGAACAATCAGAATTTGGTAAATCTTCACTTGAGTTAAAGCAAAATAAAACACAGACAACTTATCTTTCTTTATTAATTATAGTCGTAGCAGGTTGCGCTTTTTAACAATTCTGTTTCAAAATAGGCTGAATAGCATATTGCGTGTGTCAAAAATTATATAATTAGTATTACATTTCAATCTTTTAGGTTAATATTCAAACCTAAAGCCCGTTCCTAGTACTTACGTTGATAGGTCTATTTATCGAGCTACAAAATAGCAGAAATTGTGGAACTCGTTGTTATTCTGTACAACAAAAATGCGGTTATTATGAAATATTTCCAATCGAACATTGGATTGGTTTTAGATTCGCTCCGTCTCTTCCTTTTCTATTCGTGGATACAACAAATTTTACGGATGGGTATCTACAAACGTATCAATGACATTTTTTAAGCTAGTGTCTGTTACAGCACGGTGTTTTGAATCGAAGCAATCGAGTAGGCGTTTGTACCTTTAATAACACTTCTGTACTCTATGGTTTTGATTCTGCGTTTTATTTTGCGTTATGTAAATAAAAATCAAATCAGATTTTAATCGCATTCGATGTTTGAAAATGTTTTAATTTCGAGGTTGAAATTGATATCAATTCCAAGCATATGCTTGCTTGCAGATAAAAAATGAATGTATTTGCTTTCATTAACATGGAAAATTTTGTTTTTTAATTGCTACATCTTATTCGTATTGCAAAGCAGATGAATAGCTACTTAATTATATAAAGATGAACAATTAGCGATCGGCGGTAGCCTAATGGCTAGGGCGTCGGACTTGCGATCATGTGGTTGCCGGTTCGAACCACACCTATTGCACTACCGACGTGAACCCACTCGTAACACAAGCATTTAGCTTAGCACGAGGGGTTAACAAGAATACTAGTAATGTCAAGTAATGTGTGACCCACATTGCTAGTAAGCTTTTTTTTTTAAAAGAAAAAAAAAATTAAGTTTACTGTGGTCTTAATACCAACAACAATTCGTCTCCACAAAACCAAACGCAAAAATAAAAACCTTAAAACTTCACAAAGCCTTGTCATTAACCGACCAAGCCAACAAAATTAAAAACCATAATTTATCTTTATTGCAGCTTTCTAGTGCAGGGAAAATAAAAAAAAAACGACAAAAGAAAAAATAAAACGTGAAGCTTCACTGATCTCGTTTTAATTGCCGAAAAGGGAAGCAGTCTGTGTAAAAGTACCAAGACTACTCAAATTTAATTCCGCAAATCGGTTATATCTTTGCAACCCTCTCGGTGTCTTGACGGGATGAGAATGAAGTACAGCTTAATGGCGGGAAAATACGGCTGGACTGCACGTGCTGTTCGAAATTCGAATTGTTTTTTTTTTCTGATTACATGGTTTGTTTGTCACAACTGGCCTTAAATTTCTGTAGCATATTTAAAAAAGGTTGTCGTCTCATATTATAATTCTTCTAAGATGCTCTCTCTGTATTAACCATTTAAAAAAACCGCCACGGTATAAAGTTATGGTCGTAATTTTATATTTCGAACACAGTATTCAAAATATAGATAAAGTGACCGTGTCAGTGTCTTAAATGTCACAAGTGTCACTTTTGGGTCAATTTTCAATTTTATGACATAAAAATTGTCTTGTGTATGAGAATACCATTTTAGGTACACTAAGATTAGATTGGAATTTAAAATATTATAAATTACCCTTCAGACTTCGTGTAAAGTACAACATTTAATCGAGTTTAAACCGAGGTGTCCACTGCAGTAATCAAGCTTAGCTGATGTTAATTTCGCCAGTGCTCAGCTTAAGTGACCTTTCATTAGTCCCAGAGGCCCACGTGTCGTGTAACGTGTCCTTTATGATGCTTAGATAACTTAGTTTCAGTCTTATGAGCTTATGAGTTTGGTAGTCTTAGTTGTCTTTAAGTGATGAAGACTTTAAACTGATGAAGACTGTATAGAACTTAGATGTTAGGATTTATGTGAAAGAGTGTGCTTATAAAACCTAATATTGACATACTGACTTGCTCGCGTAATGTTATCCTTTATCGTGATAAAGAAATAAAATATAAACCGGCTACCATATTAGTCTATTGTTAATTACATTTTGGGTCAAGAAAACTATTTTTTTTTATGGGTTATGGGGGCAAACGCGCAGACGGATCACCTGATGGTAAGCAATTACCGCCGCCAATGGACACCCGCAACACCAGAGGAGTCGCAAATGTGTTGCCCGCCTTTTAAAAGGTTTCGGGTTTTTTTTGTAAAACATACCATCGTGTCTGTATTACCCTAAAGTTTAGGCAGAGGCGTACTAATCATAAACCCACAATTCGCCGGCGTAGACCACATAAAACCGTCAAGAAAATAGTTAATGTAAAACCCCCCATGTATGTAATCCCAAAACATCACACTGAGCATCGTTCTCATTTTGAATTTGACAGGTGTTCTTAGATGTCACGTCCAGTTTTTATACCCAATGGAAATGGTGCGCGCTGCATCTAAATATGAGTTGAAAAATGAACTGCAGAATACAAATGTGAATTTTAACTTTTAGAGCTGATTGGAGTTTTTTTAAACATATTTTTCTGAACGAAATAGTTCTTAATTGAATTAAGCAACATTCTATTATGAAAGTAGCGTCATCCAGTTTGCAATTGAGGGTATCATACATACTTATCTATGGTCATCTGAAGGTCGGTGACCTGGACATTATAATTCTACCATCATACCAAATTCTATCGAAGTCTATTCGGCGGTTTAGGCGAAACGGTAACAGACAAACAGGATGGAAGTTAGAAGTGCCTGCTAAAGATTAACATGCTGTTGTTTTCTGGCAGAGCCGAGGGATAATACAAATTAGGTATGTAAATAGAGAATTTTCGGGCTCAATAAGAGAATTCTAGCACCACATGTTAGTACGTATGTGAGCGGGCTTCACACATTGGCCCCAACGTTAGCGCCAACGTGACGTGGCACAGTCAGATAGCGTTGACGCCAACACCCACGTAGCTGATGCATTTTGATCAGCTCAGACCTTTTAATCCTGCTCCACAAATTTGCCCCAACGTGTGAATGGGTAAAATTTAAAAAAAAAAAATTGATTGCGTAAAACCGCTTACTACCAACGTTGTTTGGATCGTTGGCGCCAACGTGTGGAGTCGGTGTTATACCTCAGTATGTGTGGTATATTAAAGCAGCATGTTGCCTGTGTATCGGGGAGGCCACTCTTTTGTCGCGGCCCCCATCCATTGTCGCTGTCGAGCGACAAGTGCTTTTACCTTTGAAGGAAAGACGCGTTCATACATGGAA
This sequence comes from Acronicta leporina, assembly GCA_947256265.1. Taxonomy (NCBI): domain Eukaryota; kingdom Metazoa; phylum Arthropoda; class Insecta; order Lepidoptera; family Noctuidae; genus Acronicta; species Acronicta leporina. The sequence continues at coordinate 1,920,850 of OX366517.1, read as the reverse complement.
TACCTACCAACCTCTAGTGGTGGAATTCATGTTTCTACTTTAAAACACCTTAAATAGTTGAAGGTTAGAATTATTTTACGGCATATTTCCTACGGTAAACAGCTTGTGTTAAAAAAATACCTTATGTCTACCACAAAAATACCTATGTACATTATAATTTAATTTGCAAACTTACTTAATCATGTTTCTTTGTAAAAAGGCACGAAAATACATAAGATCGGCAGTTATTGCATTAAAACCTTGTTTATTGGTACGCGTCACAAATATACTTCATTATTACCGCTGATATTACTCGTAGAGGATAGTATTACGGAGGTCTTAATTAACCTTCAAAGAGGTTTGCTGTTTGGAACTAAGGAAAATATTTAATATTATAAACAAAAAAAAAACAAAATCGATGTCTTCCATATTCAAACAAATTAATCCCTTCAACCTAGAATATACATAAAATGTACGCACACCTAAAGGAAATGTCTAGGGTTGTCACACGGCGAAATGGCCTGTCATCTCAGACAAGCATTGTGCGCACTGTGTAATATTACTCAGGGCTGTATTTAAAAAATATCTGCACATGAAGAGTTCTTTCGTGTTGGGCTGATGTGATGGTCTTTTGTTTTGAGAGATACACATTTACTAGAATAATATCACGATACATATTTTTTATTATAATATTAATAAAATTATTTGTGCTTACATAAAAAGTGGGAAGAATAGAAATATGTTGGTCTCATGTATAATTTTTATAATATGTTATGGAGGCTTTTAAAAAATCTATGTTGGACTCGATATTTAAACGATGCATGTCAAAAACGTATCCACCATGGCAAGGAAACGCGTATTAATTATCTAATACGCGTATGAGTACCATGGCAATATGCTGTAAGAGGCTGCAAAGAAACAAAAAATATCACTCGATTCTAAAATATACGACATTATAATAATATTTTAATATTGGTTCGTTTTTATCTGTCCATCATTCCGCATCATTGTCTATGACAATTGTCTAATGAAAGAAGGAATGCGCCAATCAGTCGCGGTGTGCAGATTCCTCCATTAAGACAAACTATTTGAAAATGAAACACTAATGGCGGAATTAATAGTTTATAAACTATGTAAGTTTTATGTCGTGTTAGTCTAAATAGACTTAGCGTTACGATTTTAGTGTCTCTGTCGTGTGTGTGCTTTGTGTTTTGTGTTTGGTACCTACTAGCTAGAATTCTTTGGATAATGCCCAACCCTGAAAAATGCTGTGAAAAAACGAAATTTAAACACAAGCAATGTTGATATCATTACGAGAAAACCAAACCACACAAAAATATAACAATATCCATTAAAATTCCAATAATCATGTTATTTGTAGCTGTTATTATTTTAGAATTTTCGCTCCATAAAATATTAATCTACGGATTACCGATTTTTTTCTAATCTCTCCTTTATTTCATGGGCAGATAGGGTTGAATTTCGTGTGGGTGTGTGCAGGCGGGCTTAGTATCGCGATTAGCGAGCTGTATCTGTATTTACCCTGTCCCCCGCAGAGGATGAGCTGCGGGGATGCGAGGGGGATGCACCCCTTATGTTTCATTAACGACTCTGTGTCATAGACTAGGAAAGATATAGATGATGCTTAGAGCAACCTAACATATTGATTAAAAACATTATGCCTATTGAGTGTTCTGTTTATATTCCGCCTTCTATCAAAGTCATGCACACTCAAAGAAGGTTCTATTAAATTCTCAGAGCTCGGAGTTCGGGATTCGTGCCAGTTGATAGCAATAGGTTCGCCCCTCAATGTGGAAATCAAACCAGTAATGTTCGAGAAATATAGGCATATATAGTGATAGTATGTATGTATGTAGCTATGTATCATAGTCCACAAGTGGATGGTCAAATACACTAGTGAAGAAGCTTGATATTGTAGTGGTAAATTGGATACAATTTGAGCTATGGAGAGAGCTTTGCTCGGAGTCTCTCTGAAGGATAAAATCCGAAACGTAGTAACCGTCAGAGAACTAAAGTTACCGACATAGCTCAATGGATTAGCAAGCTGAAGTAGTAATGGGCCGGACACATCTGTATGAGAACCGACAAACGCTGGAGCAAACGAGTTCCTGAGTGGAGACCGCAACTAAGCAAACGTAGTCACGACTTACGGAAGGCAGTTGGCAATGATTGGATGAGGAAGGCCGAAGATCGGGCTCTGTGGCGTTCATTAGGACAGGCCTACGTCCAACAGTGGACGAAAATCGGCGACTAACGACGAACATGATGGTGACTACAATTAAAAAGCTGTCTACAATAACATTTAATTATTTCTACTTGTTTATGTATATTGTCAATGAGTGTTTTACAGATAAAATATACTGTACTAGTCTAGTTTTGTAGGAGTAGTTCTAGTCTTCTAGTCTAAAGAAATTGAAGAAGTGAAGATTAAAACCGCAAAAATGTAATACTATTGTAAGATTGCTTGTATTTAGTCCGTACGCCAATAAATTAATAAATATTCGTCACTCTCTTAATAAGTAATGATCGTCTAAACATATTTGCAAAATGTGCCAATTTGTTTAGCATAAGTATTATTTTTTGATAGCAAAAGCTCAAGGAAAATTCCTAAAATCTTTCTTCACGCAAAGAAATTAACTGTTTTGCCTATCTATCTTTTTCTAAGCGATGCGTATCTGTCGACACAATGACCCCACGTAAATCTCCTCGCGGCCCGGACACCGGAATTCATAAATTATGATTCACTTGTTCACTGAAGACCTTTTTTATGGTAACGCTTATTTGGTAAAAAAGGGCCCGTTTTATTTCTAGCAGTTTGTCGCTACATTGCTATATTGAAGGGATTGTATGTATTTGGATTTAAGAGCACTTTCTATTGCCGCTGCCCAGTTCTAAAAAAGGAGGTTCTATGTGTTCGTCTGTACCTATATTTAATAGGTCTTTACCTATGAAATTGCCGTTCTGCAGTACTGGCCATTTCAAATCAAAATAATTTTTGTTTGGCTAAGAATTCTAATTTCAAATTAATTTTATTTTAAAAACATGGAATTATTTTTCCAAGAGTAGTCATTTGTTTATTAGTGTTACATTTTCATCGCATTTCAATCTTTTTCGTTATCATGGATAAGTTAAAATTTCGAGTAATTATAGAATATGAGTACCGTCGTGGCAGCAACGCGGCACAAGCGGCACGCAACATCAACGATGTTTACGGAGCTAACACTACAAACCAACGCACCACCTGTTATTGGTTTGCTCGCTTCCGTTCTGGGAATTTCGACCTGAAAAATGAACCTCGCGGTCGTCCGAAGACTTTGGTCGACAATGACGAATTAAAGGCGATTGTGGAAGCTGATGATACACAATCGCGGCTGAATTAGCAGCAGCTTTCGAAGTTAGCGTCAAAACAATATTGGTCCATTTGCGTCAAATTGGCAAGGTAAAAAAGCTTGACTAATGGGTGCCCCACGAACTCAATGATCGCCAGCGCGTAGTACGCGTCGAAACGTGCCTTGCACTGCTCAACAGACACATTTTGAACCGCATTGTTACCTGCGATGAAAAATGGATTCTGTTTGATAACCGCAAGCGCTCAGCAAGTTAAGTTATTGGTCAATCGCTCGTCTCCGCTGCTCCTGCACGATAACGCGCGACCTCATACTGTACAGCAGACGGTCTCCAAGTTGCAAGAACTGGGGTTGGAAGTTCTCCATCATCAGCCCTACTCACCAGACCTTGTGCCTACAGGCTACTACTTTTTCCAGAATTTGGATAACTTTTTGGCGGATAAAAAATTCAATACCCGAGAGGCAGTACAAAATGTCTTTGAAGAATTTGTTGCCTCCCGTCCAGCTGATTTCTTTAAGAAGGGCATCAATAAACTGCCACTGCGATGGCAAAGATGCATTGATTGCATGGGTGATTACTTCGATTAATACAAATAAAAAATACATGAAAAAAAATCGTTTAAATATTTTCATACAAAACGGCAATTTCATAGGTAAAGACCTAATATGTTTTTTTTTTTCGGAGTTTTGAAATAGGCTTAAGTACCCCCTATTACATCGTAGCCAAAATATACCGGCGATTGGGGAAGTAACAGTTGGTATACCTCTGCGAAACCCTTCGGGGAATACAGGCGTGAGGGTATGTTGTAGAATTTTATTTAGATTTTTAATGCACCTACCTATTTATAAAGATCTTCGCTGTCATGTTAAAAAGGTATTTTATAATTTCACAACGTTGTTATTTTATTATTCTGCAGTGAAGTTTATTAACTTTAGTTGTTTTAATTTACGCCGTGGAAAGGATAATTACTGGGTGGTTTTCATCCAACTGACGTGTAATATCGCAGTAATAAATGGAGTATGTATAAGGGGTATATCTTGATGCCAATCATGCTTAAAGTATGAGATGAAAACCAGTACCTATTATCTATGAAAAATAAGAAGCAGTGTGTTCGGTTTTTTTGTATTACAGTCTAACTGCCTTAAGGCCCATTTACACGACGCAAATACACAAATCTTACACAAATCTTGCCCGTTGCATACATAAAATAAAATAATGACTTGCATTGTTCAGTTTTTTTTTAAATAAGAGTGTTAAAACTAATAAGTGGGTACTATTTTAACTTAATAATTTAACGAGGTACATTCAACTATAATTAAGATCTATAAAAATATAACCTAAAAAAGACAAAGAAAAATAGACACGCCTAGGCGTCAAAGTACTCCTCCACATCACTGTCATTGGGTAAGTGGGTGGAGTTTCTTGCCGGTTCTTACCATAAGACGCTCTTTTTGGAAGTGCGCAACTAGTTTTCGACTAATCACAAGCACAAGCACAAATTTTAGTCGTCTAATTGATATAAAATATTTTGACTTTGACTTTTGATTTATCACTTTATTAAATTGCTTATAGTAAATCACTTTTTATGTTCTCGTCGACGCATGCTCGCATGAGGCAGTCCTAGGTCGTGCAAAATGTTGAATATTGAATTTGCCACTTAACTTGACTTTTTACAATTTTCGAGTGACGTCATTTGTTTCGTGAAATATGGACGGTTGTATTTCTAGCCTGCACGCCTAACATGCGCGCTACGAAATAATTTTCTTGTCATATATCTCGAAACTTACCCTGCATTGTAACACTCACATATTGCTACTACTATGTCTGGACTTTAAAAGAGACCATGATTCTCTGAGTTTGTTTCGGTGTTTCTTCTCAGAGGTCGTCAGTTAGGAAATGCCGGCGCCATCTAGTTAAAAAAAAAATATGACTTGTGAAAGTGTCTCTAAAAGATCTATTTACAGAAATAAATATCATTTACCATTTATAAACTATGCTGGAAACGAGATATTGTGACGAGAAAGGAATATCGCGATTGGCATATTAGTCTCGCAGATCTTATAAGTCATACATACATAATATCTGAAACTAATAAAAACCCCATTAATACTTTACTTTCGTCGACAAATGCAATAAACTCAAAAAATTTTAACGACTTAAAGAAAATATGACATACGTTATTGCTTCGTCACCAATTTAATACTATGCAGACGTTAACACCCGTTTATGGGGTTACCATAGTCATATCTCACGGTGTAAATGTCAACTGTTATCGTAAAACACATGACTGACTATGAACGTATAACGTCTTGACGTGTTGTCGTGAATTTTAGATCTACAGCGTATAAAAATGTATTATAGCATACCATCACGCCTGTATTCCCCGAAGGGTTAGGCAGAGGCGTACTAATTAATGTACACCCACAGTTCGCCGGTATGTTTAGGTCCCATGTAATAGGGGGCCATTGCCATTCACCGGGCACAATACCAAACTCCGAGCTGTTACTGGGAATTTCATATAAAAATGCAATAACTCTTTGCTCGACCTGGGAATCGAACCCAGGACCTCAAGCGTAGCAGTCTCGCTCAGGACCACTAGGCTAATGAGGCAGTAAACATATAATAAATACTACAATACAAAAAAAAAACTTTTATTTCAGTACCATAATGTTATTACAATATTCGTGGAGCACCCCTTTTAGGCAAAATATTGCCTGTGTTAGGAGGCCCCACTCTTCTACATACAGAATCTGTTGAATAATTAGTTAAGGTGGATCGTTCACCTGAGGCTGCAATATTGAAATTACAATCGGTTTTATGAAATTTATAGGTAGGTATTCAACACATGTTAGATTCATAACAGTCGGAATTGCGATATTAATTATACAATATCCACAACTGAGAACTAAAAATGTTGTTTAAAAATCCTTATCAAGCAAAAAACTTGCCTAAAACCGTGGCAACGGACAAAATTGACGATTTACAATACTTTTAGCTACAACAACGAATCCAGAATGTGATATAGATCTACAAATTGCGAAGAATCCATTCACTGGACGATCAGCCTTAAATGCACAAAATAATAAAAAAATCGATCCCTAAACATACCGTCGAACTGTGGGTAACATTAGTACGCCTCTGCCTAACCCTTCGGGGAATACTAGCGTGATGGTATGTATGTATGTAATATGCATTGCACACTTCTATACACTTCCGAGGGGAAGAGGAGTAAAGTAAAAACAATACAAATAACAAAACAGTCGAAATAACAGTACGTGTCTGAAGTTAGCTTCGCAAGTTGATTGTACTTGCGCGGCCGTTCGAACTATCATAAATGTTTTTAAAATAATGAATGCGAAATATTTACCACGCCTTATTGTCTTTACAGTGAGTTCCTATAGAAAAATACCACTCTAAAACCCCACTTGAGGACGTCTTCAGACGTGTACAGGTATTCTGACTATACCTACTTGTAGCCTGCTCCCATACTTTACTGGGGTCATCCATCAGATACACATGTACCGAAACCTGCGGGAATATAGGAATGATGATACGATGAAACAGAAAGTCAAAAAAGAGAAGATATTTTTAGTGAATGAAAAATTCAAAAATACAATACAATACAAAAAAACTCGCAGGCAGGATCAAAAAAGAGAAACCAAAAGTGGGTGCTATTTGTTAATAAAGCCGAAAGCGGTAGATACGATGTCCATAGACGCCATATTTAAAATGTTTGTATGTGTCTGTGCGCCGTAAAATGTCATAAAATTTATGAACTGTAAGGATGTTCGCGACGACTTTTTATGCGAGACCGGTTTATGGGTTTCATACTTTTTGGTAAGCCCCTACTAAGAGTAAGAGGAGATAAGTATTTTTTAAAGAAAGTACCTTATTTAATTTACTTAAACATACCATCACGCCTGTATTCCACAAAGGATTTCCACTAAGAGGTATACTAACGTAGATCTTTTCGTATCTCAGTATGTTTAGGATCCTTGTACTAGGGGATGACGATTCTATTACACCATACATAGATACACTCACGCCTTCCTCCCAGAGGAGAAAGACTCTCTTTCTTTTCTATAAAGATCTACGACTATTCCTCTTTAGCTTGTGCCACATCTTCTCATACATACGCGCCGCTTGTCAGTACTGATCGGAATAAGATCGGCGATGTCTTTCTAGGGCGACCTCTTCCGACGCTGCTGCTTGCATTAATTCCTTTCGTTAATCGTCTTACTATATAAGACGATACTATTACTATTTGATAGAAATTCATACTCCGAGCTGCTATTACACCTACGATTTGCTAGACCTTGAAATGAACCCAGGTCTTCTAGTATATCAGTTCTTTGCCTTATAGTCATGGCTATTGGACTCGTGATACTAACCACCACGACCATGATAGACTGGGGTCCTGTTCGCCGGACCCTTTCGAAGGGCTATAAATCGCCCAAGCCTGTTCTATGCACCATACATCATTGTTTTCAGAAACTAGTGGCGAATAACGAATTTTGTTTGTGCACACGCGTTCTTGACGCTGTCACGTGTCGCTCATAAAGCGATGTATAAAATTGTCGTAAACGCCGTGATACTTGACAATGTTGATACCATTATTACTATTCTATCAATTTTATTTTGTTGTTTGCAAACGAAATGCGCCACAAATGTGAAGTTCGGGTCGTTTTTCCATGCCTATGTTTGATTATTTTAGTGAAGGAAAATTTCGACTCGCAGGCAGGATTCAAACCTGCGTCTTCTGTTAGATACACCAGACGCTATGACCACTAAGTCATCGTGAGTCCCACCTGCCATGTCGAAATTTGCCTTCACATTCTGAACTTACGTCTTAAAGGTGCCTTTTTTTGCCTCTCAACTGATATGATCTTACCTTACAGTTAGTACTATGTCGTACGATGCTACCATACCTAGTAACTATCTTTTTGTGATTTGGCATATTACTGAACGGGGCCTATTTGCCGCAGCCGAGAGGAAAAAATATTTGGCAACTAAGTAGTTTTCCTTCTATTTTTTTTTTTGTAAATGTGGTCTGATTGTGGCAAATAATTGCATGAACTTGATACTGTGGTTAAGTTTGACGACAAAACTTTTCATCACAAGGAAATCCAATTTGACTTTCAAACGAATAACTCAACAATTCTGGTGAATTCATCAATACGGAGAGTCTTCAGAGCTCCGAAGTTATTCGTACAATTTCTAATCCTGACGGGTATTGGCGAAGTTCTGGCCAGTTAGTATTAACACTGTTTAGAACTAGGATTTAATATTAGTGCTGTTAGTCAAAGTTTAAGTGATGGCTTAGTCCAGACTGCTAGATTGGTCCATTTTGTTCCAACAGATTATTCCAACAGATTTTAAATTCAAGCTAGCTAAAAAAACTGTTAAGATTCGTATGTTAATAATAAGAATTTGTGACTAACGGCTAAGTTGTCTTGCTGCGGTCAGTGTATAGATAGGTGACCATCCTTAACACATTGAGACCCCTCGGAAAACAAGTTAAGCCGTCTGTCCCGGTTGGCTACACGATCCACACATGACTATCGTAAGTGGAAGGTAGAAGCAACAAAAAAGTATTTCTCAAAAAGTTCTATCGGATGCGAGTGAAACCGCATGCGACTACTAGTGCACAAGCAAAGGCTTATCCAAAATTTTAATTTAGCTAAAATAAATTCGTTAATGGACGTCCTACAGTATGTGGGCGTGGGTTTATAACAACCGTTTCAAAATGACTATTTAAGGCCACCCCACCCCCTTTCCGAGTAATGATATATCTCTGTTTTTATCGTACATGTGTAACTGTGAATCATGCCTAAAAAGTCCTTTTAATTACGCTATGAACATTTGCGAGGGATCCAGTGTGAATTATACGATTTTGAATGTATTTTATGAAAATATTTTAGCTTTATTCAGCTAAAATTAATTGGTGAAAATCTTTTGTTTTGGTAGATGGAAATTATTTTGGGAGGTAATGATACCTAATAATTATTTAAGTAGTAAATGGTTACATTTAAATCTTATTTCAAAATGATAAATGATATATTTATTTCTGGAAATAGACATTTAGGCCCACTTGCACCAACTTCTTAAATATGTTAAATCGTATTTAAACACGAATTTACTATGAAAAATTGTGTTTAAATAAAATTTAAACATATTTAAGTTGGTGCAAGTGGGCCTTAGAGACACTTTTTACAATTACTTGTGAAAATGTGTTTATATGTATATTAGTGGATATTGGCGCAGGCATTTCCTAACTGACAAGAAAAGACTGACCTCTGAGAAGAAACACCGAAATTGAGAGAACTATGGTCTCATTTAAAGGCTGGAGATAGTAGAAGACATAGTTATGTGAGGGAGATAATATAGAGCATTGTCTAAAATGGCCTTTCGCGGAAAGAGCCGTAGCAGCTTTGATTAGACCAGTTCCAGATTTTGACCCCAGATTTTGACCAATCTGGGGTCAAAATCTGTACTACCCATACACCTATCTGCCAGATATGAGAGTGAGAGAGAGGTGTATGGGTAGTACACTCCTGCAAAAAACTTCTAGTTATAAAAGGTACTGTCTGCTGTCTGCAAATCTGTATCCAATTTCAAGTCAGTGGTTATGACTGTAGGTTGATAGTTTGATACAACGTATGCCACTCAGTTTATTTTTAAATGACTAAGTGTCTGTGCTTACCGTATGTAATCTTAGTGAATCGTATCATTTACATAGGGAGATGGATATTATGTTTGCCATCCCATCTTTGTTCCGAATCAAAAGGAATTCTCACTTAATTTTCTCAAGGCTTCTGAGTCTATTTTCCTTCCGAGCGAGTGGCAAACCTCGTTAGTGGCTATAATAGTGTTCAAAGAAGAGTGCCAGAATTCCATTCTTGACCGAAAGTGCCGTGAATATTTGAGGATTTTGCGTAAAAACACATGGCGCAAAAACTGGAGCGGGCATGTCCCACTTAATATGAATAAGTATTTAGATTTTTTTTTGTCTATATCTTGTTCTTAGCATCCTGTTGAAAGGATCTGACGAGTTGTGAGCTGAAAAAAACATTGGTACGTTTTCTTTATCGTTTACAACACAGCAACAACAACATGTTAATGGCTATTAATGTATAATTCTTGAGGGGTTTGGCGCTGATAGCCGAAATACAGGCTCTGCCTAGTTCGGCTACAGATGACTACACCTATTAATCCGGCCAAATTAGCCTGTTAAAATATTTTGTAATGTATGTATAAACTTGTCTAAATAAAATAAATTATTATTAAAAAAAAAACAAGCTTGACGTTTCCTAAATAGAAAGGCTAAGTTCCTAAAAGCACTATTTAGTTTCCGTATTCCTCTGTGTACGGGGAAGACCACCCCATTGTACAAAAAAGTTAGAGTGAAGCCGTGGCTTTAAGATTTCTTGTACAATGGTCCTATGCTTACTTTCCTGTGCTTTTTAATGAAGGTTGCCTCAATGCTGCTACCGCAAGTTTATGGGTAAATAAGGATACAAGCGAGCCCGTCTCAAATAGCAGTCCGTATGTTTCCCAATGCCCAAAACCGCGCCCCAGGCAGGAATCCGTTTGTCACCGGCCCTTTGACGAAACGTATTTAGGACAAAAAACCCTTTGCCAAGGAATGGACTTCTATCTTCATCTCGTTTTGTGTTTACCCTTGCGGGGCTTGCAAATAGACTCTGTGAGGACTGGGGATTTCTTATTGTTGACTGTTGCATGCTTATCTTAATATTTTTTTGTAAGTGGATGGTCTGAAGTCTGAATATTGGAAATTTTTATGGTCTTTGTCAATATCTAGTATAGAGCACAAATTTTATCTATACTGGGATTGTGCAAAATTAATGTGGTCTGGTTATAGAGACTTCGGTAGAATAACCTTAACTAAAGGGTAGACCATATAGCTAACAAATATATGCGCTGAAACATTTTTTTTTTTTAAAAACGTTGCCCCACACTAGGATTTACACCTGTATCGTGGGTGCGATTTACAAACACAAATTCTCACATACACAAACACTCAGACCCGGAAGAACTACCTGTAGATCATACAAATATTTGCTCCGTGTGGGGATCGAACCCACACGTGTCGCAGAAGCCGATCGCTCAGCCGCTACGCCAAACGTGTCGTCATTTGTGAATTATGTGAATTTTGAAAGCTTGAAACCTTTACTCTTAATAAACACAACGTGATGGTATCATGCCTGTATTCCCCGAAGGGTTAGGCAGAGGCGTGCCAATGGTATTCCATTACGCATAGTTCGCCATATGTTTAGGTCTCACGTAATACAGACCGAGCCTATTGGCACCGGGCACAGATTCCAAACTCCGGGCGGCTACCCTGAATTTGATAACCCAATAACACTTTGCTCGACCTGGGAATCGAACCCAAGACCTCTAGTGTAACAGTCACACTCAGGACTACTAGGCGAATGAGGCAGTTTAATAAATTAAGATTTTGGAATTAGGATACTTTAAAAAGTATAGTCTAAGAAAATATTCAGCATAAAATTACAAAACCACTAGCTATTGCCCTCAGTTTCACTCGCATCCCAAAAGACTGAGACAAAAGGTAGGCTATATCCTTCTCCAAGGTCCAATCTATCTTTAAACCAAAATTCATCAAAAATGGCTCAGCGGTTAAGGCGTGAAAACGTAAGAGACAGACAGAGTTTATTATATTAGCATGGATAGTACATAATACATTATGTATTTATTGAAAGGTAACTTAACTGGTATTACTCCGACCGGTTCTTGTTTAAAGTTATTGTTATTGAACAGCTACCGTTGGGTTTATTTGTTTCTGTATCTCAATAAATTCATAATGTATAGAGTCGCATAAATATCGAACTCGGAACAATACGGTTCGACAGAATTATAACACAATATTAGATTGTGTATGCCATTGATTGTAAAATATGGAGTCTTGATCAACTAGGCTGGCCCCGTTTTATAATATACTAGCTTCTGCCCGCGACTTCATCCGTGTGGAATAGTGACTTAGTCTTAGCGTGATGATATATAGCCTATTGCCTTCTTTAATAAATGGGCTATCTAACACTGAAATATGTTTTGAAATCGGATCAGTAGTTCCTGAGATTAGCGCGTTCAAGCAAACAAACAAACGAAATCTTCAGCTTTATATATTAGTTATAGATTATATATTAGTATAAATTTGATAGCCCAGGAGATTAGGTATAGTCTCTTAAATCTTAAAAAATATATTATACTTAAGGAAATTTGTTTTGAGATATTAATCAAGTTCTTTTTTGCGTCAAAAGAATTTTGAAATGGTTGAAATGAACAATTAATAGAACAATTGACTACTTTTCTAGTCTTTTTGATTTTTTTTTGCATTTTCCATGCTAAGAATAAATAGTTATTTTTTAGTGATGGAAAAAATCGATCTGGACTAAAATCGATCTTGATAGCGAGTCGAATATTTCCTTCACTAAAAATAACTAATTCATCTAATGGTCCAAAATGCTACGAAGGAGGTCCTAGATTCGATTCTCAGGTAGAGCAAAGTGTTATTACGTTTCTCTATAAAATTCTCTAATTTCGGGTTGGTATGTTAAGGTGGTATGGGCATGTAGAGAGGATGGATGAACAGAGATTGACGAAACATGATGAGTACGGATGGAAGAGTTGGAAGGACCTCGATGAACGTACCACAACCAAGTAGCGGCCGTTCTTAAAAATGCACCCTAAACCGACGATCATGCATGAGGAGATTAATGAACGTAGATGAAGCGAAAGTAGTGTACCAGGATCGTAGTAAGTGGAAATCTATAGTCCCTGCCTACCCTAATGGGAGCAGGCGTGAAAATATGTATGTATTTAATTTCTTCGCTATCCTGCACTCAGCCCACATTGATTACAGTTCAATCTATCTCTGTAATGAAAGCCAGAGTCGCAGCACTAGTGATATAACAGGGTGATGAAAACAGACAGAACAGAAAGAAATTGTGTTTTGCGAGATACTGTCAAGCATTGTCACCCTTTGTATAGACCGAGAGAGCCCCAACTCGAAATGTAACTTTTCTTATTATTCCATTAACATAATTGTACAATTTTGGGAAAGTAGTCTGATATGGCTGTCTATTTTGAAAGAATGTTCTTAAATATTAATGACAACTTTTCACTTTTCCTGGCTACTGTTTTGAACTGCTTTCAAGATCTTATTGCTGTGTGCATAGAGATTGATACTAAGCAATAGTGTTCTAACATAATTATGTACCGGTTTGGGCAAATAAACATATTAATAATTGAGGTCTCAAGAAAAATGTGTGCGAGTGATACTACTGGTGTTGCTAAGGTCTATAGCCTGCGGTTGCCGCTTACCATCAAGCGATATAATTATATGATTGTTCGTCATCTACGTAAATAAAAACAATATACTTTTATACTACAATGCTAAAGCGTCACATTTACCTCAATGGACATCTCCATACTCAACCTATTCAAGCCCATCCATTTAAAATAAAACAGACCATATGGAACAATGGCCCATAAAATGTATCCAATAAATAAAGGAGTGGTCACTAAAAATCATCGTACGAGACTCCAGCACAATTGGAAAGAACTTCCAGTACAAGAATTTTAAACTAGAAAATCGATGTGCATTGAACGTCTTAACTTGTTTCGACTCGAACAAAGAACTGTTAGAGACGGCCATTGAGGTATAACGTTAGTATATCTCAATGACCAAAAATTAGTACGTTATACCTCAATAAGTCTATAATTAGTCGAAACATCTATCTAGTAATAGCTATGGAATGTAGTCTCATAGAAAACATTTTACTTACCTATTGAAGTTCTCAATTTTCCAAATTCTAAGGACTTTTTTCGTGATCTTGTTGTCCTGTCTCCAGTATCCATCTATCTGTTCTACATAAAAGCGAAATAGGGATATTCCTATTGTAACATCAGTTTTTTTGACGCAATATACACGCAGCAGTGCATGTCGACTGTGACTAAGTAAATGAGTTTTCGGCCGTATGAATATGTGAGCTTTTAACAAAACATGATAATAAATATCACTAGTCAGCCTGATAGCATTGATGATAAGTTGTGGCGCTTACTCTAGAACTCGAGCAGCTACAACTCACGTTCAAGTATCATCTTTGTAATGTAGTAACTCATTGGAAAATGTTGTATTTTTAAACCATTTCGTAGATCTACAAGGTCTACTTTCCAAGATTAGGTTTTACTATTACGTTCAATATTCTTTTTGGAGCGATTTTCTGTTGGTTTTTCAATTGTGGCAGAATGTAAGAATGGCGGTTTCAATTTCTATTGAATTTATTTATGCAGCATTTTATAGATCCCTGTATAAAAATTCTTATAAGTAAGTATATTCACAATATTTCATGATTTAATTCCCTTATTTCTTTATTGTTCATAAACGCGACTGCTACGCTAGAGGTCCTGGGTTCGATTCCCATGAATTGTTTTTGTTTGAATTGAATTTGTTATTTTATTTTCTATAGAATTCTCAGTAGCATTTCGGAGTTTGGGATTTGTTCCTCGTTAACGGATTGTAAGATTGCTTATGGACTGGGACTTAAAAATACCGGCGCTCTGTATACATTATGATAAATGATATTTATTTCTGTAAATAGATCTTAAAAAGACACTTTTACAAGTTGTTTTATATTTATTTTTTTACTAGATGGCGCCGGCATTTCCTATCTGACGACCTCTGAGAAGAAACGCCGAAACAAACTCAGAGAATCATGGTCTCTTTTAAAGTCCAGACAGTAGTAGTAGTATTATAGGATATGTGTTTTACGATGTAGGGCAAAATCTGAACAGGCCTTTTGAAAAAAGAGCCATAGCAGTCTTTAGTTGACCTGTCCTAACTGACGGCACGCATGCACCAGTCATCGTGTAGCTCAACCATTTTTTCGGGAGCTCATTAAATTTAGATATATTCATTAATATATCTTTGCATTACCTTTTGAGACTACAGGCGTGATGATATGGTATGTATGCTGCTATATTTTCCTTGCCATGTTTTCAGGAGAGCCTATTGCCAGGTGATTAAACTAGGCAAACAAATCAAATGTCCAGGTTGCTACTGAGATTTTTATAGGCAAACCCAAAACACTGCTAGACTTGGTAATCGAACTAAGGATCTTACACCCAGCAAGCGACTATTAGACCAATAAAGCACATTACGTACCCATGACGACGACATTTTGACAATCTCATGGATCGGTTCGAATACCGGACTGTTGACCATGAGTTCGTGGGTTCGGTTCCCACAGGACACAATTAATATTTATGTGATGAATATAAGTGTTTGTGTTCGTCTGGGTGTTTCTTATCTTCTCTACTATTATAAAATTGTAAAAAATCTGTGTCTGTACATTGAAGATATTAAAAAAACAAGTGGGTTAGGGAACCCACTTGTTTTTTTTAATATCTTCACAGATTTTTTACAATTTTTACTACACACACTTATATTACTTTCTAACAGTGATAGCAAAATTCTAATCAGTAGTTTTTGCGCCAACTGATTAGAATTTTGCTATCCCTGTTAGAAAGTATGTGCTTTAAGTAGTTTTTATCTCAAATAATTAAACGGAACCTGAGATACAGCTTGACCTCTCTAATTTATAGAGACTCATACAAAGAAAAGATCATCACTGTTGGTATTTGAGCTTCAAGTGAGCGAAGCCGCCGGTAGAGGCTGTATTACAAGTATGTATTTACAAAAAAAGTATATGTAAGTATTATATCCATTGTCTAGTACCCATAGTACAAGCTCTGCTTAGTTTGGGACTAGATGGTGCTGTGTAAAATGTCGCAGAATATTTATATATGGACCATTGAGGTAAATAAGAATTTGACAGCAAATAATCCTATGCTATGTACTCATAAGTAATTAGAAGCAAAGATGCTTTAATTAACGTTACCGAAGTTGGCGTTTATTGTTTGTTACCGACTCACACGTTAGGTGTAATTGGCGCTATTAAATATTGATGTTTAATTAACGTTTCGATATGTACGCGGATGTTCCGTTTGTGTTTTGATAGTTGAGAGCCGCTTGAAGTTATGTTTGCCTGGTAGAATTGGTGCGAGATGGTTTGATTACTTAGGATGACAATGCTATTGTAGATTATAAAACATAATATACAATCACGCCTGCATTCCCCTAAGGGTTAGGCATATATGTTCGTGGCAGCACCAACAGTATACTGAGTGTTTTTGCTGATAGGTGGGAGTCCCCCATGCTGCAAAGATGGGTGCGGCTTCATGTCCTAGTGGATGTGCTGTCTATACCTACTAATTTATCTTTTATTTTTAAAAGCTTACTAGCAATCTGGGTTGCACATTACTAGTATTCATGTTAACCCCTCGTGCTAAGCTAATTATGCTTGTGTTACGAGTGGGTTCACGTCGGTAGTGCAATGGGTGGGTTTCGAACCGGCAACCACATGATCGCAAGTCCGACGCCCTAGCCATTAGGCTACCGCCGCTTTAACATTAGTTTTTTACTGTTTGTTACTAACATAATATGGACCTAGTCTGAAATAAATGTTTATTATTATTTATAGGTGTTCTAATACAGACCCAAACTACGCCAGGATTTTCGTCAAGATGTTTGTCTTTTTTTTATAGGAGGCAAGCGAGTAAGTGTGTGGTAGTGTGATCACAGCCACAAACCAGAGAGGTCGCAAGTGCGTTGCTGGCCTTTGAGAAAAAAAGCTCGATTCTTGAAGGTTGCCATGTCGTACGTTCGGAAATACCTCCGCTGGTAACTGCTTCCACAGATTAGTTGTCATGTAACTTCCTCATTAGCCAAGTGGTCCTGAGCGCGACTGCTATGCTAGAGGTCCTGGGTTCGATTCCCAGGTCGAGCAAAGTGTTATTGGGTTCTTCTATTAAATTCCCAGTAGCAGCTCGGAATTTGAAATTTGTGCCCGGTTAATGGCAATAGGCTCGCCCCCTTTTACATGGGACCTAAACATACCGGCGAACTGTGGGTGTATCTTAGTACACCTCTGCCTAACCCTTCGGGGTATCGGGCGTGATGGTATGTTATGTTACGGTATAAGAAAATAATGCGCGAAAATAACAGCTAAATCAAAAGGTACGAACGTTCTTTCCCTCTGAATATCTGAGGAAAGTTCGCGCATACCGTTATGGGGGTGCGTTTCGCTGCACTAATAGCCCGTGACGGTATAAATTGCCAGAATAGGGGATGACGTACTCGGTATACTTAAACATGGTTCGGTAACGGTGGGATGTAATTCAGAAGTTATTTTTGTTTTAGGATTAACTATTACTAAGTATTATGTACGAAATATATAAAATCAAATCTAATATCGGTACAACAATTTTATATTATAAAGTTGTCTTATGGGTAATAAAAGTATTATAAAGATTTTAGACATTCTATGTGATGTATCAATCTTTTTGTGTATTTTTTTTGCATTTTTCATGCTAAGATTATAAAGCTTACTAGCTTAACAATTCCACGTAAGCTAGTAAGTTACTAGCGTAACTATTCCACGCGGACGTTAACTTACGCGGACGGAAGTTACTTGGTCTTAGCGTGATGATATATAGCCTATAGCATACTTTAATAAATGGTCTATCTAACACTGAAATAATTTTTCAAATCGGACCAGTAGTTCCTGAGATTAGCGCGTTCAAGCAAACAAACAAACAAAATAACTCTTCAGCTTTATACCTATATTAGTATAGATATCTAATATCGGTACAGTAACTTTATATTATAAAGTTATCAAAAAAACGTAACAGTGATGTATCAAATTTGTCTTGTTTTTGATTCAAGTAAAGTTTTGGGACAGGTTAGAGAAGACTTTCAACTATTTACTAGATTTAAACATATCATATCATCACATCTATGGGGACATATACATTTTATGGTCAGAAGCTAATCGTTTTACCTGGTTCTACTAAAGTAAGAAACAATCAAATACACACTCATACATGGTACTAAGTAATACGTAATTACCATGCAATCTTACATGTACTTGTGAAGATATAATATTTCCAATACTTATTGGTGATTTCAATAACAACTTTTCAGAAATTACCATATTCGCATCCAAAACAGAGTCGTGGGCGGTCTAAACAGTGACGTCATGCACATCGCATCACAATTTATGACGTCATGGCCTATTAGAGCCACCGAGACACCCCACTGCGCTGTGACTAAGTTGAAACTAGTAGTGCAGTTGCATCGTAATCGCATTTGTTACTGTGATTTCCGTAGTGAAGTGGAAATTAAAGAAAATGGGGGAGATTTTCTCGTTGCATTTTTTTTTGTGACTTGTAAATAATGACATTTTATGTCAATGTACAAGATATTATATACTTTGCTAGCTTTTGCTCGCGGCTTCGCTCACGTGAAGCTATATTAAAACTGGATCCTAAAAATAATTTGATGAACAACAGTGATGATCTCTTCTTTGTGTGGGTCTGTATACATCAGATTCAATTAATTGAAATAAGAAGTTCACCAGTTTTTAAGTTGGAGCATAATGTAGGTACTGTAACAGTGGTAACATAATTAAAATCTATTCTGTATACTAGCATTTTTATGCTAAGATTTTAAAGTTATTTTAGTGAAGGAAAAATTCGATTCGCAGGCAGGATTCGAACCTGCGTCTTCTGGCTAGGTACGCCAGACGCTATGACCTCTTAGCGTCCAATCAATCCCAATACACTTCGCCTAATTTGAAAATTTAATCCAGACCCTCTTGGTCCACTGAATACTGGGCTAATATGACCGTGAAATATACGTGTATTTCTATAAAACGTGTTCTTGTCGTTTATTTGAGACTAGCTGCTGCCCGCGACTTCGTCCGCGTAGCGTGATGATATATAGCCTATAGCCTTCCTCAATAAATGGGCTATCTAACACTGAAATAATTTTTCAAATCCTGTTCCTGAGATTAGCGCGTTCAAGCAAACAAACAAACAAACTCTTCAGCTTTATATATTAGTATAGATTACTCACTTATTAAAAATAAAAAAGGACAAAAAGGATTAAGCAGACGTGTACTATTATACAACCATAGTACGTAATGTTTAGGTGCCAAATGAATACGGGACGAGCTGAGCCATTAACTGGACTGCACTGGAAAATCCAATAACACAGCTCGTCCTGGACGAATATTGTATTGTTGTTACGTATAAAAAGGGGCCACAATACCCATATTATCATCCATTTCAACCAGCGCCAAGCTAGAGTTACTTACTGTATATTTATACGGCCGCATTTGACAGTCAAAGATTGGCAGACACTATGTAACGGAACCCCGGTGCGGGCGCATTTCCCCCGCGAAAGAATGCGGCACTCAACAGGGATATTAAACTCAAATCATGCGAGGGTGGGGGGAGATGAGTCGATGCATTTAGTCTAAGAGGTAGCGAGACACATTTCCTCCGACACCGATTTCGGAAAGGAGTTAGTTGATCCTCAATTCGTTATAGCGTTTTATTTACACACTAGCTGCCCGGCCCGGCTTCGCCCATTTTCCCGTAGGAATGAAGCATTTTCCCACGGTAAAAAGCAGCCTATGTTCATCAGGGATAATGTCGGCTTCTAATGTCCAGTAGTTTCGAAGTCTATTCAATACAAACAAACAATAATCAAATCTTTCCTCTTTATAATATTAGTGTAGATAACCTTTTTATGACCGGTTTTACTTTTTTTAATAAGTAACTCACTAAAATGTTATTCCTTTATACTAATTAATCACTTATGAATATATATTTTTGTGTATTTTCATCTAAAAATGTTAACAAACATCATTAACAATTGGACGATGCAAAAGAAGTAGAAGTGTATTTGAAGAAGAAGTGTGAGTCGAGCAGCCGGATTGGTAAGCGATTATCGCTGCCCATGGACACCCGAAACTCTAGACGAGTCACAAATGCGTCACCGGCCTATTAAAAGGGTTTAGCTCTCCGGTATCCACTCACTCGTTTTCAGTTTTCTGTGAGGCCGTGGTATCACTCTGGTCGAGCCAGCCCATTAGTGCCAAAGATTGGCTCTCCCAAGGTGAAAAAAAAACCTTTTACCACTTCAATTTTCGGTTTCAATTAAGCTTTTTTTTAAAAAAGCTTACTAGCAATATGGGTTGCACATTACTAGTATTCTTGTTAACCCCTCGTGCTAAGCTAAATGCTTGTGTTACGAGTGGGTTCACGTCGGTAGTGCAATGGGTGGGTTTCGAACCGGCAACCACATGATCGCAAGTCCGACACCCTAGCCATTAGGCTACCGCCGCTCTTTTATTTGATTACATAAAAATAAATAAGTGTTTCATGCAGATTTCTAGTATAAAAGTTTTACATATTTTCACGCCTATCTCCCAATAAGGAAGGCAGAGACTAAAGATTTTCATTTGCTACAATCCTGGCACACCAAATAAAGTATATCAAAGTAAATGAAAGTCTTATCATGCACTTAATTATAATGTTTAAGAATCAAACATCCCTATCTCCCTGTCTACATCTTGCAACAAACTTACCATGTCCGGCGCTGCTGAATGCAGCTAATGACCAGAGGGTCTGACCCTCCTGTCATCGCCGTTTAGGGGATGAGTGATATTGAAAACTGTTGTCTAAGTATATCCCCATCCCCACCGCTAATGGCACGTACCAGTTTCATACCACTTCGCTCATTTGTTTTTATTTGACGACCGAATCAGCAAAGATGGCGTTCCATTGTGCCATTGTGTGGCTACTTTGACTGACGCGCCACTTAATGGTTGGTTTTGACTTCCATTATCAGATAGGAAATATTATCTTTTTGTGATTTTTTGCATTGTTCATGCTAAGATTATAAAGTTATTTTAGTGGAGGAAAAAATCGAATTCTGGCTGGGTACGTCAGACGCTATGACCTCTAAGCCAACGCGGGTCCCATCTGCCATGTCGAAATTTGCCTTCACATTCTGAAATTACGTCTTAAGGCGCGGTGAATAGACGATGTTTAGGTATTGGAGGGGGTGAAGCAGGTACGTGGGGCACAACTCAGCACAAGTAGGCCCGCCCACTGCGGGGCGCCTCGGACGAATTTCGGCGATGCGCGACATCCTTTTAATATAGAAACGTAATTTCGAAACGTTTGTTAGATGTACGATTGGCTTAGCGCGCCGCTGTCCGGCTTGACACCGCATATCGCAGACACTAGATACTAAGTTCGAATCTCATGATATATAATATTCCTTTTTATCTTTTTTTTTAAATTTAAAAATATACTGTCTAACTACTCTTTTCGTATTTTTTAAATAGTAAATCAATTATTATTATTTTCTAGAAATTTGAATAGAATATTGAGAAAGTTTTAACAGATTCATCAGATGAGTAATAAATAATTAATCATTCAGAAATAAAATGGCTTGGGCGTAGAATTGCCAATTCTAGAAATGGCAGTGTCAAAATTGTGAAAAATTTATATAAACAAGCATTTTTATTCCCCAGACTAGCCCCTGCCCGTGGCTTCACTCACTTGAAACTCAAAACCAACAGTGATGATCTCTTCTTTGTATGGGTCTCTATACATTAGAGGGGTCAAGCTGTATCTCAGGTTCCTTTTAATTATTTGAGATAAGAAGTATACCAGTTTTTAATTGTGAGCACATACTTTCTAACAGTGATAAAAAAATTAAAATCTAATCAGTAGTTTTTGCGCCAACCCGTAACAAACAGACAAGAATTTTAAAAATCACATTTTTGGGTTCGGAGACGTTTATATACCCCAACCCATTTGTTTTTTTTTAATATCTTTAATCTACAGACACAGCTTTTTACAATTTCATAATAGTAGAGATATGCATTTTTTTCAGAATCTAATATAAAAACGGTCACCAAGCCCGATGGTTTATTCGGGAGAAAAATAATATAGGTACCGACATGTAGGGTGTCACAAAAGACTGTAGTAATTTGAAAGCAAATAAATAGCGCAAGTCATAGCACCAACCAACAGCATAGCCACACAAACAGCTGTTTAGTAGGTACATATTTTTTCGACAAATGTCGTAATTAGGGTTTCCGGGCGAGAATTCCCGAAGCGAGAATTCCCGGGAAATTTTGCTTTATTCGATTCGAGACGACAAAAAATGGGTCGATAGCTTGAGAAATCTGAAGACCATAGAAAACTTACAAAATTAACTAATATAGTACCTAAATATGAAGATATGTATGTACACACATCAAAAAAAGTTTGCGATCACTTTGAAAAATCGAAATCTCTTTTTTTATGGTAGATTATATTATGATTTCTTCTTTAGTAATTTATTTTTTAATTTCAAACAGGGTATTTCTATTTAAAGAAAACACACAAAAACATTTTTTCTTGATAAAGTTGAATTTAAAAAGTTATATCAGCTTAAGCTAGTCGCAATTTTTTTTTATGTGTGTTTAAATATTAGTGCACGAAAAATCGACTCAAAATGTTTAGCATGTTTTAGAACAAAAAATAACCACTGATTTCTAAAGTTTACGCAAATATTACACATATTGAAATTGAAAAACTATACGGATTCTATCGCCAAACAAAAAGAAGCATAAGGACCCGTGTAAAGGAACACATTGCTCATGTTAAGAACCGTCGTCCCAAGAAGTAAGCAGTTTGTGAATACATAGTTGACATGGCCTAGCACTATATCATATTTGATACCACTTTGGAGGAAATCTGAGATTGGGGCAGACCTAATATGGTCCAATTTAACCCGAAAAAGACAAATATGCGAGTTCACTGCAAAAAAAACTGCCGTTGGTCGTATTTTCTCGTTTTGAGAGCACCGCTTAATTGCCTCAGCCAATATTGGAATACTTGGTGTCGACATATGAAATCAAGTCATTTCCGCGGTCATTTAGAGGTTAAGGCTAAGTTAGTCTCGAAGAAGCTTGGCGTGCTTAATAGATAGAGACGGTATTTCACTCGGGCCCACCGCCTATTACTTTATAAGGCGCAGGTCTGGTCTCATATGGAATACTGTTCTCATGTCTAGACTACCAACTGCTCCCTCTGGAGCGCATCCAACGAAGAGCGATTCAAATCGTAGACTACCAATATAATTCAAACCGGCTAGACTCTTTGACGCTGTGTAGAGATGTGGCCTCGCTATGCATCTTCTATCGCCTATGCTATACGGCTTGCTCCAAGGAATTGTTCGAATTGATCCCTGCAACTACTTTTCGCCGTCGTTCTACGCGACAACAGTTCCATCCCCATTATCTTGATGGCTGACAATCCATAACTGTCCGTTTCTCTAGAAACTTTCTGCCTCACATAACAAAACTGTGGAACAACAGTGTTGTATAGCAGTCTATGGCAGTGTGTCGACGGCGCCGGACCTATGCACGGATTCGTGACTGTTTACATGCGCTGATTCCAGATAAAACGCTACTGAGCCGTACTTGGCCGATGTCCCGGTGGTTTTGCCGTGTCATGTACAAGCTCTCACGTTTTTTCAACTGTATGGCAAGACGTGGACCTCCGGCCAGTTTAACACACTGGTTTAATAATTCCAAGCTCGCTTACCAGTTACATGTACTAGTATCATGTAGCGTAGAGCGTAAAGCTGTCAGCGTCGCTTGAAATGCTTCCATTAGTCTATGCTACTAAAGGAGTTATTTCCAAAATATTTAATAGACATCTGCTGTGCACTTATGTGTGCCGATTTGCTGCGATATGTACCGTGTGCTTTACGTTTCTTTTGTCATTCAAGGTCCAATTAATGTTAGTAAGTTATTTATTTTTATTAAGTTTACAAATAAGTTATCGCATTTATCATGATTATCACTCGTTGTGAACTTGAGATTTTCAGTAATTACTTTAAAAAATGTCGAAACATTGATCTTGTCGAGATTATCCCTCGACTTATCACACGAGATCTCTAGTTACTAGTTACTTAATCTAATAACCCGAAAAATCAAAAAAACCAGTAAAGTAGATCAGTCAGTTCTTACAACCTGTCAAGTCTTATATACCGTTCCAGTAAGACAGTCGTACCCCTGACAAAGCCCAGTACTATGTCAGATTTAATATACTGCAAGTCCTTGCAAAAGAAAGCAGATATCTGCCCAAGCTGATTCGCGAGACTATTTAAAATACAAAATTTCATTACCTGCTTGGAACCCCATTATATGTAGATTCCATTAAATCTAAATCCAAAGACAAAGGATAGGATTTGCTCATTCTATGTGAATCGGGTCATACTTAACAAAAGTGAAAGCTAGCTGTTAGTAATTCGACATCTGAATCTACTGGTGACCATGGATACTGTAGCCTATAATGGATCCAAAACGTGTGTAAATAAATAAAATAAATAAATATTCTGGGACATTTTTACACAGCACTATCTAGTCCCAAACTAAGCAGAGCTTGTACTATGGGTACTAGACAATGGATATAATACTTATATACCTTTTTTTTTGTAAATACATACTTATAATACATAAGAAACACCCAGACGAACACAAACACTTATATTCATCACATAAATTTTTGTGTTCTGTGGGAATCGAACCCACGACCTCATGGTCGGCAGTCCGGTACTCGAACCACTAAACCGCAGAGGTCGTCAAAATAAAGTAAATATCAATATAACACTTGTCTTCATAGATTTTCTTGAAGTCCCGGGAATTTTCGGGAAATAGTGATCGAGAATTCTCGATTCCCGAGAAAACAGATGTCGAAAAATCAGAAACCGAAGTCGCAATTGAAAGTGCTGTCCCAGGGTTCTCGTGCTCAGAATCCTTTTGTAATCGAAAATTGACTTTTTGTGAATTTTTTGCATTTTTCATGCTAATTTTATAAAGTCAAATTTCAAATTTCGACATGGCAGGTGGGACTCGCGGTGGCTTAGTGGTCATAGCGTCTGGCGTACCTAGCCAGAAGACGCAGGTTCGAATCCTGCCTGCGAGTCGAATTTTTCCTTCACTAAATAACTTTATCGAAAATTGAGATTAGATAATGATTTTAAATTTTGAAATACTACTACTAATTTTATATCATGTGATTTTTTTGATAAATTTTATCAAGATAATTATTATAATAATAATATTGTGGCCATCTGCTATCGTCTAAACTATAGTTTATTATTACTGAACTTATTACTATTTCGCCTTCAAAGTTGTTCATATAATGTCATTATAAAAAAAATACTATGGCTCCCTAAAATCATGAAAAATAATCTGCCGCTCCTCAATGACCTATCGAATTACTAGTTGTTACTACCTATAACATGCTGTAACACAATGTAGGTACATAATTATTATATGCTTATGTACTCATAAGAAGTTATCTCCGATGGTTCATGGATAGCCCGGTAAACTTTTATTTTTACTATAAAAAAAAGTTAAAAAATGTATTAAAAAACAAAGAACAAAAAAAATAAATTAAATAATAATCACTGAAAAATTATTTCTAAAAAGAAAATGAACAAAAAGTTAACATATCGAAGCGGGGTTTGAACTCACGCTTAGTCGCACTTAACGCATATCTTCCTACTGCAGAAGACCGCTAGACCACACGAGCTATAGAGTTACGCATCGAAATAAAGTATTTATAGATAATCAGGCAGGTATGTGCTTACTTTACAACTTCCACCATTTATTTTTGTTTCATAGAATAAAATACAAATAAACAATACATAGAATACGAATACGATACAATCAGATACAAAATATTTTTGAGCGGCGGGCGGAACAAAATGACACAGGTCCATCAGGCAGCGCGCCTCAGCGATCACTGTCGCTCCGCCTAGAAATGAAAGAGAAGCGAACAGACGCCTCGATGGCGCGGTGTTTCGTTCGACTCGTGAGAGTTATTTATCATGAAATTTATTAATTATTAAAAATATCTTATTTCAATCGATAAATAAAACCGCTAGCGTACTTTATTATTATATATTACGTCAGTGTTATTAATTTTATCAAGATTTGTTTGTAAATAATACAGTTACAATTGCAATAATTTTGAATTCAATGGTTACTTTATGATTTTTTTCTATCGAGAAAATTTTCCGCAAACGTGTTTTGGACCGGTTAGTGTACTCATAAATATGATCAAGATTAACATATATTTTTTTCACTGCTTGAAACTGTATACTTTTTGCTAAATAACTGCTTTAAGAAGCCTATTTTGACTATTCACAGCGCCTTAAAGGTGACGTCAGTAACATCTATTGAAAGGCAAGTTACTTTGCATCTGTCACCTTTCGAATCCTGCCTGCGAGTCGAATTTTACCTTCACTAAAATTAAGTACTTTATAGAAAATATTGTTTTAATTTATTTCTAAGAGACGCCATTAAAGAAGGTCATCCATTCTTCTATTTTATTATTTGCTAGCTGTTTACCTCGATTTCACATACATGTCATAGGTTTTTTTGAGACCAAAGGTATCCTGTACTTGCCTTTACTGTCGCTGAATAAATTGTTTCTTACTTTTTCTCCTGTCCTTTTCTCCAAGATACAATCTTATTACATACTAAAATTCATCAAAATTGGCACTGCCGCTTAGAAGTGAAATCAACAACAAGTTTTCATAACAATACTTTGATTAACCTGGAGATCTTCTGGGTTTGATCTCCAGGTTAATCAAAGTATTGTTATGAAAGTACCTCTTATTTGTTTACTTGTTGTGATTTCACTCCTAAACCGCAGTGCCAATTTTGATCAGGCCTGATGCCTCATGACGACAAGACTAATAGGGTAGTTAAAAGGTTTCTTTATTTCAAATAACATTTCAAACATGAAACATTCCAATACTACAGTTTCATATTACAGGAGTGTACGCATAAATCTTATTGGAATTTAATATAAGACTATGGCGCGCCATAAATCCACCCTCAACTTATTTATAAGTCGAAACCCCGCGGTTCAATGAGGGCTGTACGTCATGCCTGCAAAGCCTTTCAAAAGGCATTGTCGTCGAGGTTTAATTTCGAGAAATATGTTTCAGTAGATATTCATATGTACCGACTATATTTTAAAAGGACAATTTCCACATTAGGGATCAAACTATACATACAATTAACGGACACAAAGTTTATACAGACTCCAAAAAAATACCGTGGACCACACAAATATTTGCCGCAGCTGGGAATCGAACTGGAATCCGACTCTAATGTAGTTGGGATACGGCTAGGTTGTACATACATACACTCACGCCTTTCTCCCACAGGGGTAGGCAGAAACTACAGACCGCAACTTGCTTGCATACTTCTTTTGCTTTTGCCACATTCATACAATATCTTCTCATACATACGCGCCGGTTGCGAGTATTACGCAACCAATAAGATCGGCGTGTGTCCTACGACGCTGCCGTTGCCGCCTTATAAACTTCAATCACTCTCTCAACATGTCGAAATCAAGGCTAGGTTATTATGATGATAAATAATAAAAATATATAAGATCATACCATCACGCCTGTATTCCCCGAAGGGTTAGGCAGAGGCGTACTAATGTACACTCACAGTTCGCCGGTATGTTGAGGTCCCATGTAATAGGAATATATAAGATCGATTTTAAAAATAACAACATACCTGTATTAACGTAACAAAAGGTTAGGAAAAGCTGTATTGGTGTACATCTAAAGTTCGCCAGCATATTTTTCATCCCTTGTAATAGGTAGGTAAGTATCTAGCCTAACGTACTCCAAGTTCCGAGCTGCTATTGAGAATTTCATAGAACAACTCAATAACACCGACTTGAGAATTGAAACCACATATAACATAACATACCATCACGCCTGTTTTCCCCGAAGGGTTAGGCAGAGGCATACTAATGTACACCCACAGTTCGCCGGTATGTTTAGGTCACATGTAATAGGGGGCGAACCTATTGCCATAAACGGGGCACAAATTCCAAACTCCAAGTTGCTACTGGGAATTTCATAGAAAAACCCAATAACACTTTGCTCGACCTGGGAATCGAACCCAGGACCTCTAGCGTAGCAGTCGCGCTCAGGACCACTTGGCTAATGAGGCAGTTAATTGAAACCAGAACCTCATAAATAGACTCATGTTATTTCAAATGTAACTAATTTTATATTTTTAGCACACAGCCTTGTAAGCAGCTAAAAACAAGTATTAAACAAAGTAAGCAAAGATAATGTACATTGCTGCGCTTGTGCAAACCGTGACGTTGCATCAGAATGCGATGTCCTCATCCAACTTATACACGGATAAACACACACTAGATTTGACAGAATCTAGCACGTTCCGTTCCACTGGCTTCTTCCCTCCTGAATGAACGTAGATGAATGGTATTCGAATCGAAATAATAACACAGTTTCATTAAATCATGATTGAAATACATTTGTGTGGAGAATTCGATCTACCGGTACTACCCTTAACAAGTACCTAATATCGAATGCAAATGATACCGGCTAATAACTAGTCTATACTAATAGCATAAAGAGGAAAGATTTGTATGTAATGTATGTATGTAACGAATAAATTCCAAAACTACTGCGCCAATTCAAAAAATTCTTTCACCATCTGAATGCTACATTATTCCAAATTAACATTACATAAAATACCATCAGGCCTGTTTTCCCCGAAGGGTTAGGCAGAGCTGTACCGAAAATTATAAAAAATATGGTATGTTATGTAATATGTGGTTTAAAGTGGATAGTTACGGCCACGAGACTGGTACGTACACTTAGTAGAACCAAGAGGTTCCTAGGTAGTATAGTCAATTTATCTCACGAAGTCCTGTATTATGACCATTATGTAATAGGAATAAAGTTCAAATTTCAATAATTTAACGGCCTTCGTGAAATACATTATCTATAAATGTACACCCACAGTTATACGCCTATTGCCATTAACCGGGCACGAATTCCTTTCTCCGAGCTGCTACCTACTGGGAATTTCATAGAAAAACCCAATAACACTTTGCTCGACCTGGGAATCGAACCCGGGGCCCCTAGCGTAGCAGTCGCGCTCAGGACCACTTGGCTAATGAGGCAGTTCAAATAATTCCAATTAACATAGGGATTTATCCACCCGTGCAAAGCCGGGGTGGGCCGCTAGTCCTATATAAACTAGATTCATCATATACAAAGAGTCATTTCGTAGTTAATACATGGTTCAAACTACTGAAACTGACAGAATTAATTGAAGGACGTCTGTTCAAAAGTGGATAGTTACGGCCACGAGACTGGTACGTAGGTACACTTAGTAGAACCAAGAGGTTCCTAGGTAGTATAGTCAATTTATCTCACGAAGTCCTGTATTATGACCATTATGTAATAGGAATAAAGTTCAAATTTCAATAATTTAACGGCCTTCGTGAAATACATTATCTATAACGTGTGATTACTAGATTTTCTGCAATTGCAGTAATGGAGTTGAATGCAAATTTACTTGTAGGATTATTTTATGTAGGTATTCTTTGGCAATGTATGACTATAATTTTCATCTGACTGCGCTAGAAGGGTTATGTTTTTCGAGTGTATGTAGGTGTGTATGTTTCTTTGTCGCAATGTATCTTGAGCGGCATTTTAAGATTCGTTTCAATTCTGAGAGTGACACTCAGTGAGGGAAACAATATTACAAGTGATCAATCTCAGGCATTAGGTCTTTGATGTTCAGATTGAAGGCGATGCGTCCGACTGCATTATTCATCCTATTTCCATCTTTCTTGGCAGTCGGGTTTTTTTATTTTTAACCATGGCTTCACTAGAATTTTCTCCTGTATCGTGGATGATTTTACAAACACACATTCACCCATACGGACACCCAGACCATTACCAACCATGTGTTAATACACATGTGCGCTGTAAAGGATCCAAACGTGGGGAATTAAATAATATCAATTGATACTTTTCATTCATGTTAATTTGATGAAATTATGATTATTTTTCACAGCGATTTCACATGCGAAATTTCTCAACTGCTACTTTTTGTCCGCAGTGAATTTTCATTCAAAATCATTTATCGCACACTTGCTATTTTGATTTGCGATGTTGAGCAGGCTGTGTGAAAAAGGCGCAGGTGGGACGTATGAAAAAATATTTCATATGATTTTTCACATACTATCTTCGAAATTTTCATTTTTCATTCCCCGAAGGGTTAGACAGAGGCGTAGGTACTAATGTACACCCACAGTTCGCCGGTATGCTTAGGTCCCCTGTAATAGGGGGCGAGCCTATTGCCATTAACCGGGCACAAATTCCTAACTCCGAGCTACTGGGAATTTCATAGAAAAACCCAATAACACTTTGCTCGACCTGGGAATCGAACCCAGGACCTCTAGCGTAGCAGTCGCGCTCAGGACCACTTGGCTAATGAGGCAGTTTTATTTCTGTCTAATTTTCGCGTAAGCGTCAGATACACACAACACATCTAGTCTCCATATCTCTTTCTCCACGGTAAACTAACTTGTACCTGCAACCCTTCCTGACCCAGTTTTTTTTATTTCGCTTCAGAGAGAATGAAATTGCTCTCAGTGGGTACTAGGGACTTTTTTTAATTTATACATGGCAACACTTTGTTTTTCGTATTATGCCTGTTGAATAGGCATTGTGGGCAATAATGAAACGGCACAAAGCTGGTATTCTAGTGTTAGAGGAATGTAAGCTGGTCGTGTTAATTTCACTGTTTTTTTTTCATTTCGGATTTCAACAGTGGAAGTAGTTTCGGTTTGGAGGATTAATGGTAGTGTTGCTGTATTAAAAATGTCCGCTTTATTTGTTGCTACAATTTTTAAAACACGAAAAATGCCCAATATGTTGTACAATATTCTTTCTTTATATTTACGTTGTTTTTTAGCTTAGTTTTTAAGTGTGTTTTTTTTTTGTTGCTATAATGATAGAGGTAACTTATTGATATGACCTCTAACATTTCGAAATCATGCAAATTCAAATGAAATTGCTCAAGTTTGTAATGAAAGTGGAACTATGCGCACATTCAGCTTTTAATGTATTCTAAAGCGATCAACAAACATTTTCTAAAATATGATTAGGTAGATTTAATCTTCCTATTGATAACTTACATCGTCAGAATCTAAAACGGTGCTGGTTATGGTAAGGATGAAATTAATGTACACACGGCAAAACAATTTAATGTCACTCATTTTCAATTCAAATTTTAGCACTATGAGAAAATATAGACTGATAAATAATTGCTTGCACTTAAGGTAGGAACATACTACTGTGTCCTGGCGACACAAGTTAACACAACACACTTTAATAAGCTGTTTAAAACCATAAGTTAAAAAAAAAAAAAACTAATATGATTCTGATGCGCCACGACACTGTAGTGTGTTTCTGCCTCTTAGAGATTTTTTGTCTACAGTTTAAAAGTTGTCAACTTTTCTTTGATGGATATTGAAGACCCAGGTTTAGCTTCGTTATGGCCGCCAGAACATTCCTCTAAAAAATCATTTGCTTATTTGCTTCAAATAGGTTTTATTATAATACGCCATGTATGGACACTTACAAACAGCTACTATCCAAGGTAGGTATTTGCAAACATAGGTATCTGTTTTGCTCACTGTACAAGATTATGCAGAGATGAAATTGAGGGACAAACAAATCGATGTCTATATCTGAGGGAAGCTAGGACCTCTTTGTACGCTGACCATCCGTTCCGCTATGTTTACGGTCTTGAACGATCCGGCATTGTGCACAGCTTGTGTCGTCAGCCGTAAAGGACCACTGCCGACTGTAAGATGCAAGCTGTGTTTGTCTGTGTGTGTGTGCCTGTATGTTTTGGGTACGTGACTAATCGTATCTATTGGATATTACGGGTGGTTAACGCTGGCATTGTATAATCGTGGTTCTAATTCGAGAGCAAAATGGCGGCAATGTAATCTACAGGCTGTGATTTTAATTTCGCGGCCAAAACGGGATGGCTCCATCCATAATTTCTGTTGGTTCCAAGAATCTGTGCTATGCGTAATTTGATGGACTAATTGAACGACTTTCAAAGTCATGAAATTTCGCCCAGGAGATCCTCATACATACAACGTAGATGCGCACAAAGACCGATTTTTAGGAGTTTCTGACGAAATTGAGAAAGAAAATCGATGGCCAGGTGTGATGGTATGGTATGTCTGATTACAATTGTTACTAAAAATCCTATCTTTAGGAGATCGATATTGCCCAGAAATTGGGTTGTCGAGGTTGTCTAAAGAATTCCTCCTTAAATCTCTTAACCATAAAGTCTTACCCCAGACCAATTTATCGTCGGACGAGATTACTCATGTGTACGTAGGATATCCGGAGGGAGGCGTAGCGCACAGTGCATCAAAATTGGTAGCGGATGAGACGGTCCAGTGCGCGATATTATCTGGGGGTACCCGGTACTCGGTTGGCTTCGTAAGGGAGAACACATTTTGTATATTATGATACTCGGGAGGCTGAATGGAAATTTGTTATCAATGTTCTTAGGTACGGAATATTAGTTTTATGATTACGTTTTCAAATAATGCATTTGATTTCATCAGTTTTTTTTACAATGAGCATAAACATCACAAAAAGATATTTTATTATTCTGTTTTATTTATCCTGTAATGTTAATGGCATATAGTGCCGTAAAAAATTGTAAAGGTCAATTAATAGGGATATCGACTCAAAAAAACATCTGTTCATTGAAGTTTAAAGGTTTCAAACTATGATACTTTTCTTAGAAAATGTTTATTAAAAAAATGCATTTTCAATGCTAATAAGACTACCGTGGGAGAGCCATGCTTTGGCACAAATGGGGTGGCGTGACCGGAGTGATACCACGGCCTCACAGAAAACCGGCGTGAAAGAACGCTTACGTTGTGTTTCGCTGATTGATTGAGGATCCCGGAGGCTCAATACCTTTTAAAAGACTGGCAATGCACTTGTGAATCCTCTGGTGTTGCGGGAGTGCATCGGCGGCGGTAATCACTTACCGTTAGGTCAGGGATATTTATTAACAAACCATACTATATAATATACCTATTTATTATATATATAATAAATGCAATGGAAAAAAACATAAAACTACGACAAATAAAAAGAAGAAATCAAACCATTCTCACCAAACTGGAGCTACTACTTATATTTCACGTTTCCCGTATTTTCCCGGAATAAGTTGCATCGTCCTCGATCCCAGCGGGATTCCGTACATTCCCGGGATGGGCCAACCCTTTAAATATATCTCCAGACACGTTCGTACGGAAGCTCTCAGAATCAAGTATTTATTGTGCTATGTATTGTATAGAAGTAACTATTTTGTGGAGTAGCCTTGTGCATATTTGTATGGGAATCCTTTGGGAAATTTTATCTCAGGTGTTATATACTTGGGGACGATCTTAGTACAAAAGGAACATAATATAGCATACCATATTATCTTCTTCTCTACTATTATAAAATTGTAAAAAAGCTGTGTCTGTACATTGAATATATTTAAAAAAAAACACGTGGGTTATGATATATAAACGTCTCCGAATCCGAAAATGTGATTTTTAAAATTCTTGTCTGTTTGTTACGGGTTGGAACAAAAACTACTGAATAGATTTTAATTTTATTATCACTGTTGTAAAGTATATGCTCCAACTTAAAAACTGGTGAACTTCTTATCTCAATTAATTAAATGAATCCTGAGATACAGCTTGACCTCCCTGATGTATAGAGGCCCATACAAAGAAGACAGAGAAGAGAAGAAGAAGAGACAAAGAAGAGGTCATCAATGTTGGTTTTTCATTTTTACTTCTGATATAGCTTCACGTGAGCGAAGCCGCGGGCTGAGGCTAGTGCATAATATAGACATATATTGCGGGCTGTTACTCATAGACGTATTGCATTTTGCAATTTTGCGTGTAGTTATGGGCTTTTTCAACCACTCCAGCTCCTCAAGGAAGGTCAGCAAAGTATGAATATATTGCTGACCACTTCTCGGAGAGTAGTCAGATTACGGAAGCACGTAGCACTGTAAATAAATATTTATATAGTTGTAAGTACCTCGGTATGAGCGCCTATACGAAAACCCCAAAACAGTACAGTAGCACAATGACGTCATCTCCAGGCAGGCCAAATAACTTAATAAAAAGTTTTTGACAAAATGGTAAAAAGATTTCGCTTAAAGCAAAAATAAAATCGTTAAAAAATGCTACACAACTCAATATCAAGGTAACCTACTTTGCTAAGAGAGGGAATAAGTCGAAATTAAAAACGTGTTTCTCGTCAATTAATTAAACAAGGAAAGGGCCGGCTCTAAATAATATAAAGGTCGTTAGGGTGCAGCCGAAGCATCATTATCTACAGAATAAGGAGAGGTCACAGTGATAGCGGGTGTTACAAAAGTATACATTAGAACTGATGGCGCTCGTTTTTTGTAAAAATATCGTCATGTAATTAAATTGTAATGTATATCTATTTATATAAAAATAAATCCCTATTTCCCTTGGTTGGCATCACGCGTGAACGGCTGGACCAATTTCGCTAATTATATTTTTCTTGTGTTATTTATTGTAAGTAGAATAAATCTTTTTTTTTAAACTAAGGAAATTGCGCGAACATTAGAAAATTTAAGAAAATGATTTTGGAATATTTTTTGTATTAATCACCAATTCGAATTCAATATTATTATATTGGAATTCACAGTTAAGACAGGACAACGTCTGTCGGGTCAGCTAGTAAAATATAACTATGGTTTATTACCTTCGTCACACCTATCAAGAAAATACACACATGATGCGTTACGTGACCCACATTGTCCTTGAACAATTAAATATTTACGAAATGTCAACCTTTTAAGAGTTAAATCTTAAAAAGCCAACTAGATACCGGACCATTTTGACTATTGCAGAAAGCAGAAAAAAATGTGCCAGTATGCTAGCTCTAGGATCTCTCTGCCAGGATGGTCTACTATGCTAGCTTAGCAAAACTTTTCTCTTTCTGGGAGTCAAACCCAGCAACCGTGCTAGCAACCACTAGAACATTCAGGTAATTTTTTGTTACGTAGTACTTTAGTGTTACGTACGATACTAGAATGGTATTTCATTAGCTTCAAATGGACTGACCGAAGGTTTGCCAATCGCTCCCCGCTATCACAGGGACCACACAGTAAAGTATGAGCGGATATTCCTTTTATTTTTTAAGACGAAGCAATTAAAACCGGGGACCTCTTCAAAGAGTGAGAAGGGTTTCGAATAAAATTTAAAAGAGTGATTATTAGTATAAGGAATTAATTATAAGAACTTCAGCTTCAACTCCTACTGAGAACTTTACAAATCAAATAACATTTCGCAAACTAGGAAATCAATGAATGTAGACAAAATGCTTCGGATGTTCCACTACATACATACCATCACCCTTGTATTCCCCGAAGTGTTAGGCAGAGGTGTACTAATGTACACCCAGTTCGTCGGTATATTTAGGTCCCATGTAATAGGGGTGAGCCTATTGCTATTACCAAGCACAAATCCAAACTCCGAGCTACGTCTAAACAAATAAAAAATCATTCAAATGACCTGCTACCAAGAATTCCATAGAAAACCCCAATAATACTTTGCCAACCTGGGGATCGAACCCAAGACTTCTAGCGTAGCAGTTGCGCTTAGGACCACTAGAATAATAAGTAATATAGTGTAAATACAGTACAATATATTTATATTAGCATACTCGTATATGCATGGTATCCAATGTGTACATACATTGAGATTGGCACAAAATGACGTTTTAACCGCGGGAGAGCCATGCTTCGGTACGAATGGGCCGGCTCTATCTGAGTGATACCACGGCCTCACAGAAAATTGGCGTAAAAGTGAGGATACCGGAGGCCCAAATCCTTTTAAAAGACCGGCAATGCACTTGGAACTCCTCTGATGTTACGGGTGTCGATGGGTGGCGGTAATCGCTTACCATCCGGCGATCCGTATGCTCGTTTGCCCCACTATCCTATAAAAAAAAATAGAATAATGAAGCTGGACATGCATGGAAGTTGACAATAAATGACGACACCTAACATTGCTCGGTATCAAAAATATGGCAGGATATAATCTTATCTTACAATTAAAAGTGGTACTCCACATACAAGTAACAAATTAGGTCAACATGAAACTTCACAACAGTCTTTCCATCACATCCTTAGCGAATTATAATCCCTCCGTCTTAGTAAAGGAGGTCATGAGCCTGAAAGGACTTTATTTCAGCCTGTGACGTCACGTTCAAGCGACATAGCAATTTGTCAGGCGAGTGCGCATCTCGAGCACTCAATAAGCGACCAGCCAGGTGCGATATTAAACTCAACGCAACAAGTTATGGTACACAGCGTAAATATGGTTATATAATCCCATCACGCCTGTATTCCTCGAATGGCTATGCTACGTTAAGGTACAGTCACGAGCAGAGATATCATCACAGTCAGCCTATATTCGTCCACTGTTGGACGCAGGCCTGTCCTAATGAATACAATAAAGCCCGATCTGCCGAACTGCCTCATTAGCCTAGTGGTCCTGACCGCGACTGCTACGCTAGAGGTCCTGGGTTCGAGTCCCAGGTCGAGCAAAGAGTTATTGGGTTTTTCTATGAAATTTCCAGTAACAGCTCGGAGTTTGGAATTTGTGACCGTAGGCCTGCCCCCTATTACATGGGACCTAAACACACCGGCGAACTGTGGGTGTGCATTAGTACGCCTCTGCCTAACCATTCGGGGAACACAGGCGTGATGGTATGTGATGTACAGCCCGATCTTCGCCTTTCCTCATCCAGTCACTGCCAGCTACCTTTCGCGAATCGCCACTCCACATGGACAGCGAGCGCCCTACACTATGTTTGCCCAGTAGCGTTTGTCGGTTCTCCGACATATGTAAACGGCCCATTGTCACTTCAGCTTGCTAATCCTTTGAGCTATGACAATAACTTTAGCTCTCTGACGGAACTATGTTTCGGATTTTATCCTTCAGAGAAATGCAAAAATCAAAATGTTTTATTTTAAATACGAGGCATGCCTTTTAAGTTTTGTCGTTTGAAGAAAAAATCACAACTAGAACCTTAAAGTACTTTTTATTGTTTTTGAAAGTAAACACCACGCAGTATAAAACACTTTTCCATTCGCTCAAACTAATTATTATAACATTTATTCCACTCTAAAGTGGGGGTGTTTAAAATGGCTGACTTGAAAGCGTCGACTCTTCCTCACCGGACTGGAACCTTTGACCACGAAGACTTTTCTTAATTTTAGGAAATGTAAAGAAATCGTTAGGGTTTAGGACAGGACTGTATTGAGGATGGTCAAAAATTTCTACTTTTTCCTGCTTCAAATACTCAATCGTTTGGCGAGCGCTGTGTGAGCTGCGTTGTAGTGGTGCAGGATGATGCGTCGCTTTGAGTTAGATTTTCGAACTTCGGCAATGACTTGTGGTAAACAAACTGTGGTATACCACTCTGCGTTAACCGTTCTACCATCTTCAAGTACAATAGTCGCAATATGGCCGGTTTTTCCAACGAACGTGGCCACCATCTTCTTTGAAGTGCTTCGAGAACGAACAACTTTAGTCGGCTTTGGCTCGTCTTGAAAGACCCAAATTGTAGATTGTTGTTTGGAATCAGGATCGTAGGCATAGATCCAAGATTCGTCACCACTGATGATGTCGTAGACGTGATTTGACTCTCATCGGTTGAACCTTTGCAGAGTTTTCTTACACCATCCGACGCGGGCCGCCTTGTGATCGTCGGAATGCAGATGCGGTATCCAACGGCAAACTAGCTTTCTCACACCAAGCGCTTCATGCTAGATCTTTTGAAT
Organism: Acronicta leporina; assembly: GCA_947256265.1. Lineage (NCBI taxonomy): Eukaryota > Metazoa > Arthropoda > Insecta > Lepidoptera > Noctuidae > Acronicta > Acronicta leporina. The sequence goes on along the minus strand of OX366517.1, from coordinate 1,882,751 downwards.
GGTTGTCCCTGAGATGCCTAATAGAGCCTCTATCTTTCGATACGTCACATGACGATCTTCGAGAATTAGTTGGCTCACAGCAATGATGTTATTTTCAGTGAAGGCGGATTTTGGGCGTCCTTCGCGAGATTTGTCACTAACACTAATATGTCCACGCTGGAATTCTAAATACCAGCTTACGACAGTCCGCAGACATGGGGCTTCATCACTGAACACGGATGTTAGCTCTTCAAAATACTGAAGCCGTGTCAGGCCTCTTCTAAAGTTGTAGAAAATTATTGCACGAACATTTTCCTTAGAAAGATTCATTTTCGTACGTAACCTGACAGATTCCAATCGACGCTGTGACTAAACAATAACATTAATCCTAATACTTTCAACTGTTTTGAGATTCAAAATTTAAACACATTCGAATATAGAACAGTTCCAAATTCAAAATTGCCGGGAAATATGAAAACGACAGAACTTAAAAGGCAGCCTTACGTATACCGACGCCCCCGGGGAATAAAATGGTTATGCGCTATTACCACTTTTTTAATGTTTTTGCATTTTCGGCATCTATGGTGTCGATATACACCTACTGATTTTTTTTTTATTTTTTGACTGAAAATTCATAAAGTTAAAACAATTTTTATTTTTATTCTACGGAAATCATGTAACAAATTTTCCCGTAAAAACATCGTAGTCGTTCATTATGGAACGAATGCATGTCGCGAGAAATCGGTAAGGCATTATACGATTTTATTCACGTAAATAAATTGATTTGTTTATTTTATTTAAGTTTTTACAATATGTAGGTACTGACTGACCTAGTGGTTTTACAGTAACAGTGTTACAATAATTTATAACCAAAATTCATAAACATTAATGCATATTACGGTGAACTCTCTAAGCACATTTATACAAAAACAAAGTCGTTATATAGCTATACGAAAAAAGACACTGGTAGCTTTAAAAGAACAAAATCGTATTAGTTTATTACAATTACCATTCATTCATGAAAATACTGTAGAAAAACTTCGTAATGTAGGGATATAGTTTTCATGATATTACAATTTCACGAGAATAAAATCGTTATGTGCCGTTACTTAGGATACACTTAAATATAAAATCAGTATTATACATCTTTCGTAATAACTTTAAAAGTATACATTATTTTTTTTTTATTATAGCTACTCATTAAGAAAAAAATATACTGAAAAAAATGATGTATTGTATGTTAATATAGGCCGGTTAGTTTATGAGCTAAAACAGAATAACAGTTTTTTGCTCGTACTGTAAAATTTACTTTTGTCTATTACGATTTTATTCCCCGGGGGCGTCGATACTATTAAAATAGGAACCTATCTACTTTTGTAAAGTCTAAACTAATTACACGGTTCCGTTAAGTGGGTCTTATGAGAGCAGTTAAGAAACTCCATAGATACTTTTTTTGTTTATATGTAAAACTTATCTCCACGGATAAACCAATCACAGTTTATATTTAAAAATACTAAGAGATGCGTAACAACAAAGTTCAAGTTCCTATTTTCGCCCAAAACCTCACCATCGAAAATATCCTATTTCCCAAAATACCTCTGAAACATTATATAAAAAGGAAATCATCTGGTAGACAGTTTAAGTGTAAAGTTCGTCTACTTAGTCGAAGTTGGACCGAAATTCGCTGATTCAGAAACGCTTAGGGAACTCCTGAACATTTTAAGTACTGTTTTCGTAAACCTATAACATATTGGAAGATTGCGAGCGTTCGATCGTTTGGTAAAGATTCTTGAAGCTCAGGATTTTCGGTGAACAGTGTATTTGGGGTTAATTTTTGGGATCTTGTGCGTATAATATTCGGCATGTTTTTGAGGTCGCGTTGTTTCAGGCTAGAATAAAAGTATATAGTTAGAATTTCGTCGGTCTACTTTCAAATCTCAGAAGTAATTTCATTCATATTGATCTCTATATTTCAATGAGTAATGAGATCAGTGATATCTTAGTCATATCACGTTATAGGTCTCGAGTTAAAATCCAAGGCACGGACCTCTTTATTTTTGGATGTTATGTGCTTATTAATAGTTAATTACTATGCGCTTAAACGGTGAAGGAAAACATCGTGAGGAATCCTGCATGCCTGAGAGATTTTTTCGACGGCGTTTGAAATCTGCCAACCCGCTTTGGGCTAGCGTGGTGGACTATAGCCTAATCCCTCTCATTCTGAGAGATGACCCGTGCCCAGCAGTGGGATAGTATAATGGGTTGATTATGATCTAATTAGAATTTTTATTTTGGGCTTCTGAATACCACTAATAATTGTCATAGATGTTCGTATGGCAACCGGGACCGACGGTTTTACGTGCTCTCCGAGACAGGGAAGGGTCTCGATGTGTTAAGAATGGTCACCCATCCACACACTGACCGCAGCGAGCGCACGTTAACCCTGCAGATCAATTGACCAGTTCAGTTATTACATATTAGCATATTTGGAGAAAATAATTGACACACTTTTCGGGGACATCAGTAGGAGTTTCGCTTACTTTTGTATGTGCTAAGAATTGCCCACCTATCTGTAGATAGACCGCGTCAAGCACAGTTTACCTTTCATATCGATTGATCAGATCAGTCTAGTGATTACTTTAACTCGAGCCCCTCGTCCATTACCATTTTATGAATAATAAAATGTACGATAAAAGGGAATTCTTGCAGACTATTTCCTTTTTACTTCCCTTTCTATTCACTTATCTCCAGAAAGTTTTTCTTACTGCATCTAAAGTCCCAATACAATCGATTATTCCTGTTTTTCTCTTATTTCTTGACTTTTATATTGTCTAAGATGAAATGAACCTTGTTTCAATGCCATAAAGTTGAATTTACCAACTATTTTAGTATCGAAATGTTAGTGATTTTGTGTTGGTTTGTGCATGTCAGTGACGTGTTACGTCAGCCGCGATTCTCTTTTGTTCGTCGATAATGTGTTGTGACGTCACGAAGGGGAGCCTACAGGAAATTCCTTCTAAGGGTATATTTTTAATTTCCTATAAGTAATGGAACCCTTAGTTTCTTTAGGGTTAGTGCATGCCATTATAAAAATGAAATACTTGGGAATTCCCTTATTAACTTCAGTGCTTTTCACAAAATCTTAAAATTATGAATACACTTTTAAGCTATAATATAAATAATTGTAGCTTTGGCATTTGATTTGGCATTGTATTGTGTTCGTTCTTAAGCAAATAAAAATAACTTTAAGTTATTTTAGTGAATCGACTGCGGGCAGGAATCGAACCTGCGTCTTTTGGTAAGATACATCAGACGCTATGAACACTAATCCACCGCGAGGCCCACTCGCCATGTCGAAATTTGCCTTCACATTCTGAATTTACGTCTTAAATGTGACGTCAACAGCAAGTATTGAAAAGCAATTAACTTTTATTCTCAACCGTCTGGTGTATTTAAACAGCAGATGCAGGTTCGAATGCTGGCCGCAGTAAAAGGTTATAGCTGTTCATGAATAAAAAAAATATAAAATCAAATAGAATAAATTCCTTTTCAACATTCCAAAATGACAAAAACTACCAATTGCGGTTGCCAGCTGATCAGCTAAGAGCTTTTCCAGATGCAGCGCTTCACGCTCAAATAGTTTCTTGCAAACAAGAATTTGGTTTTGTCTTTGCAGCGAGAAAAGCGAATTTTTATTTACGTTTGAGTTTCAAAAGATGCAATACAATACGACGAATGCTAGTAATATTCTGTTTCATCACCATCAATTAATTATGCCTACTGTCCCACTAATAGGGACAGCTCTCCTCTCAAAACGAGAGGAGATTGACTGTAGTCCACTTTGTCATTGAGAGTTGCATATGAGATTTCCTAGATATTTTATTTACCGTTTAAGTGCGATAATTTATTATACCTTGGATTCCAACTTGAGACTTAGACCTAATAGTATCCAGTTTCCGTGGACTAGGGATGTTTCTTCGACGCTCGAACCCTTTTAAGAGAACGGCTACGCACTTGGGATTCCTCTGATGTTGCGGGTGTCCATCGGCGGCGGTAACGCGCTTACCATCAAGCGATTCGTCTGCTCGTTGCCCCCCCCCCCCCTATGCCATAAAAAAATAACAATCTCTGACAAGACTGGCCTAAATATATGTTTTTATGGAATTTATTATTTTGTGAAAATAATAATAAATTGTATAATAAGAAGTAGTTCAATACATTTTGATCTATCTTACAATTAAAAGGTTCATGAATGTTATGTGTGTTCGGGCTAGGAAGTGCAAAAATATTATACGATGTGTGGTACTAGTATTTTCTTTTAAATAAAACAAAGTATTTAATAAAAAGGTATGTGTCCTGTTTGAGTGTGTATCATTAAACTATAAAAGAAAACTATTTTATTCCAGTATTGATACTTTTTTATAATTCTTTGTTCAAAATATTTCGTTTATAACAATTGGTCCGAAGTTTTCTCAAGAATAAAAGGCAGTATATCATCAGAGTTTTATATTCATCCATTAATAACTTAACGCCGTGTACTGAGTGCTTTCTTATGTCTTGAACGCGAGGAGGAGCATTTTTCTTCCGCACTGGAAGATAGGAGCGGTTTAATTGATGGAAAAGTGGCGGCGTCCGTAGAAAATTCACTTTTATAAGAGAATTTCTTCAGATAACTATCAAAACTTACCTTTTTACACTATTGCTACGGCTGTACTGTATATTATTAAATTAATTTTAAACGTAGGTACGACTGCTCCGAATTACTAGCAACTGCATGAACTACCCATTAGTTCATTCAACGCGGTCTAGTAGGAACATGGGACCATCATAGAGGCGTCTAACGTGCGTTAGGTCTTGTCCTTATATAAAAGTCAATAGATATTGCACCACTAGTAGCAAGTGTGATTATTTTCCTATTTCTCGCCAGCAGGTGGCGACAACTGAGAATAGACGCAGTATGTTTTAGGTCCCATAATAGGGGGCGTAGGGGGCGAGACTATACTGCCATTTTACTGATTTTGAACTTTTTTAGTTATGAGAAGATGTATGAATGTCACAGAAGCAAAAGAGGCATGCAAGAATCGTAGCAAGTGGCACTCTATAGTTTCTGCCTACCCCTGTGGGAGAAGGGCGTGAGTGTATGTATGTATGTATGATACATATTAAACAGAGGGATAAGTGATATTTATTTCTGTAAAGAAATCTTCTAAAGACTCTTACAAGTCAATATTTAAAAAAAAACCATAAACTCCTACTACAACAATGGAAGAACAGTAATTTGGAAGACATTTAAAGATGTGGATCTAAGAAGGAGTTTAGCGCATATTTCAATTTTAATAATCATAGGCATTACTGGTCCTTGATTTTCTATTCACACCGAAATCACACATAGTAAGTAGGTACTTACGCATTTAATAAAAATTACTTTTATAAATATAGAAATTAAAATACCTTTATTTTTTATAACGCTGTGTCTTGCAACTTGTACCATACGAAGTAGGGGAATAGAATGACGGGGAATCAATTAGTTTTTGCGAAACTTTTTGTCCGTCGCTTCATTAACATCACTGGAATATGAATTATGAAAACGTCATGAATATATTACACGGAGCAAGTAAGTACCTAATGTTCATATCCTTGGTACAAGTCATATCTATATTTTTTTAAATATTTATGAGAGTTTTTTCAACAATGAAAATTATATTTTACTATTACAAAATTTAAATTAACCTACCCGCAGCCTTGAACCCATAACTAATACCTAACATGCACAGCACATATATTTAATACGCCTGTTTAAATTTTCATCCTTTTTCCATATAAAATGTTGCAATTAACTCTTCTTCTTAAGTGTCTCCATTACTGGAGGCTGGCCGTCAACTCACCAAACTTCTACCGATCTTGTGCCAAGGGTTCTTCGACGCTGGCAATGCTGGTCTACTCGCGGATATTTCGTAACCAAGAGATATCCTCCGTCCAGCCCATCGCTTGCCTTCGATTTACCCATCATGATTAATTGAAGAAGGTCCTCCCTCTTTTGAAAAAAAATGTCATAATAAATATTATACATTCATATTAAGGATGCAAGACCCCTATTAACAGTTTTTATGGGTTATTGTTCCGTTCTCGAAAGATCTAACCTCATATTAAATTTCCACTTTTCATTTAACTCAGTAAGTTGGCTTAAAAACCAGAGACTCGGACGTCCGCAGACGTAATCTTTTCCAGGCGTATTTTTTGCAGAATTAAAGCAACGGGACTTATTCCCACATAATTTGAGGTTAGCACCTAAAGCTCGTTAATTTCGACCGGAATTCAAAATATTACGTAATTTACTGTGGCTGGATTTTTTTAAATCTAGCTAGGTATGTTTGTTATTTTGTCAATAAAGTGACAGCGAGATGGCACAGCTATGATTTAATACCAACTTTAGCTTTCTATTAGGTAATCAACGTTTCAGAATAAGGAAGTAAAATATAATAAAAAAATGAATTGTGAATAGTGGTGAACTAGCGATAGTGGAATATGACAAAGCCAAGGTTTCTAAAACTAATAAAATAGACGGTCTCTTGAGAATCATAAAAATAAAAATTAATTCTTTATTTCATCTCATAAGTACTCTGACGCACCCTTCGCGGTATGCGTTAAATGTTCTATGAAAGCGTTATAAAATTAAATTTGGAATTTAATTTTGTAATTCGAATGCTCCGAGGCTTTTGACGTGGATCTGTTTTATTAGATTTGCGAATATTTCTGTTGAAATATTTTTTTAATTTTGAATAAGCGTGCGTTTTGAACCTGTTATGAATTATATTACAAATAAGTAAATATTGTACCAGCACGCTTTTAATATGACCACATTCACACTGAAAACAGGATGGGTAAAATAAGAACTTCACATATACCAAGTAGTTCTCTACTCACGAATGTAAAATATCTCATTTTGAGGATGATTTTTTGTATCTTTACAATACCCTAGCTTAATGGATGGAATGTTTTAGTAATATAAACAGTTAAATTGGGATTACCTATATAATAGCTATACCCATACCAAAATACAGATGAACTAGAAATTGTAACCAACGGCACCACGACACTTACACAACGTTCCTTTTATAGCATTGGTAAATTGAACATACCACGCACCCACAGTTGATACTAAATTGAGCTTTAAAAACCAGAAAATCGAACACCCCAAAAATTCCAAAGTACCAATTTTAATCCCGTTGCGCTATTCGAAGTTCGAAATCACTGGCCGCAGACAACGGCCGCTTAACACTCGAAAAATGAAAAACAATTCCAATTTGGAACGTCAACCGTTTGAATGCGAGGCGACGAGCCGTGCGTCGGTATTGCTCGAAACGCACGCGGCATGCGGGGGATAGCTGGATGTGGGAAAATACTCGTTTGGACTCGGTTTGCACTTAATTTAAGCTCTCCGCTAAGTGTTATTTATTAGCTGAATCTTTGTTCAGTCAGGAAAAATATTTTACAAATGTTTATGTACATATCCAAATACGCTGTTGATGACGTTAGGAATTTGTTACCTTTTTATAAAATACTGTTGCTTGAATGCGGTAACAAATACAAATGGTCACATACATAATATAACTTACATACACTTGTTCTTTAATAATCAACCTATTATACTGTCTCTCTCAGAATGAGATGATAAGTTAGAATATAAAGTCAAAGTCTAAATGTTTTATTTGAATTAGATCATAATTATATATCATAAAAAAGGTACTTTTGAAAAGTCAAACTAGTTGCACGGTTCCAAAAAGTGGGTCATATGGAGAAGAGCCGGCAAGAAACTCCATAGATGCTCTTTTAAAAAAATATAGTCCGCCAAGCTGGTTTAATGCGGGTTGACATAATAGGGTATTACACCTTTTTTTGAAAACTGTTTTAAATTAATCTTTTTAAATTAAACTGAAATAAAAATAGAATTTTTATTTCAGTTTTATAAAACCGAAAAATGCCTTAAAAACTATTTTTAATTTATGTTTTTGAATTTTCGCGCAGAAACGCTAGCCGCCATGCTACTTCGGGTCGTGACGTCACTTCGTTAGTAAACAATACAACTGCAAAAGACCAAGTAACGTCAAGTTACTATCGGAGTGACATCACGTCGGAATCCAATATGGCGGATGGCGTTTCAAAACAGATTAAAAAAACTATTTTTGAAATTGAATTATAAAATTTACATTGCGTTTTTATAAATAAATACTAACTTTTCTCGTTTACTTTTTTAAAAATCTATCATAAACATGCATTTTTATATTTTTTCTTACACGGTGTAAAATACCCTATTCACACGCCGTCATACAATCTCTCAGGCATTCCTCACGATGTTTTTGTTCGCCGTAAAAGCACTTGATAATTAACTATTAATGACTTCAAAAATTTACAGGCTCAAAAGTTTATTCGCCTTGGATCCGAACCAACCGATTATTGCACCAATCGCTGCAATTATACATATATATTCAAAATACCACATCAAGTCTTAATTCTCAACTGAACGTCAGTTTTAGAGGTGTGACGCTCGACTGCATCCGACTATGTTATTATACGACTTTCAAGACGGCAGACCGTACCAGGTGTTTCCATATAGCTCTCATGTGCTCTCACATGGGACTTCAGAGCTTGAGGTTTTCCAAGCAGTTGAATTTCTAGTCGCAGAGTAACAATCTAGGACAGCCAATTTGGCTGGGAAGCTTGGTAATTACGTTGATACATTATTACATGGGATAAGTTAAAGATTAATGTGCTTACTGGTACTAATATTTTAGGACGTTTAATATTGATCGAATCACGCCAATGAAGACAATTGGGAGCTAGTTTGAACTAGTTACTGGTTGGCTTTATCGTCAACAAGCTAATATTATTCATTATTATTACGATTATATAAACAGTCAAACACAATTATAGTTTTTCTCTTCAGTTTGTGATCTTGTTTAGTTCCTTGCTATTCTTGTGCCCTGTTCAAGGGGCGATCTCTATGCGGCCACATCTACATCCTTAAGTATATTGCCACTGACACGTTAAGAATTGTTTGAAAATTATGGTTATTATTACCAGTCCAAAAAATCTAAATTAAATTCAAACTATTCAATACATTTGTGCCAAGTTAATATTTCTGCAAATACATTCCTATCAACACAATCAAAATTAACTTTTTGTGATTTTTTGCATTTTTTATGCTAATTTTTATAAAGTTATTTAATAAAGGAAAAAATCGACTTGCAGGCAGGATTCGAACCTGCGTCTTCTGGCTAGGTACGCCAGACGCTATGACCACTAAGCCACCGCGAGTCCCACCTGCCATGTCGAAATTTGCCTTCACATTCTCAACTTACGTCTTAAAGGTGACGTCAGTAACATCTATTGAAAGGCAAGTTACTTTGCCTCTCAACCGACATGACTTACCTTACGGTTAGTTCTATGTCGTACGATGCTACCATACCTAATAACTAACTTTTTGTGATTTTTTGCATTTTTTATGCTAATTTTTATAAAGTTATTTAGTAAAGGCAAATTTCGACATGGCAGGTGGGACTCGCGGTGGCTTAGTGGTCATAGCGTCTGGCGTACCTAGCCAGAAGACGCAGGTTCGAATCCTGCCTGCGAGTCGATTTTTTCCTTTACTAAATAACTTTATAACAATCAAAATTAGTTCCTATTAACTGCACAAACGTATCACAATGGCACACCAATTTAATTAAAATCATTACAAAATATTCTTAACCGCTTCATTATCACTCATTAAGTTCCCAAAACATGTCAGACACGAACCAATCATCGACATTTCACACTAATACCACTCTTATAACTTAACAGTAAGTGCTAAAATGGAATGTGTCACGTTATCGTTGGTGCGGATCTGTGTCGGCCGGTGTTCGGACACATGTCCCCGCGTTGCCGGCAATGGGGCGGCTCATTAACTTTTATTGGCACCACGACGAGGCCTCGGATTGACGGTGTTCGTACGTGTGCGTTGTGTTGCGATATTTAGACATTCCCCATTTCTTTATTAACTCAGGAAGAAACAAATTACTGACGGAAAAGAAAGGGGTTTTTATAGACACAACACAAAAGAAACTTTATTTGTATTTTACGGTGGGTCTATATTCCCGGTAGCGGGATTAATTAAACATAACAAGAATGTAAGTTTCGTGTGCATTGCTTATACAGTTGGCGCAAAATAACTTGCACCAAAATGGCGGATGCGCAGTAGTCGATTTTTAGTACATTTTGCACGCAAATGCACTGTGCAAACATTCCCCCTCTCCGTTAGTTTTAGTTAGAACTATATTTGCATAAAAAAACTAATTTTGAGATGCGTTGCCGACCCTTAATAGCTCCTTATGACTGCAGACTGCCACAAGCCAAGGTGCTTTACGGCAGACTCCTACGTCCTTACGTAGGAGTCTGCCATTTGTCATCCTTATGAGCCAGCCAGTAGACCAAGAGACCACCGAGCATCTTTTTTCATGCTACAACCAGCAACCGATCTATCCTTCGAATTCGGTTTTGCCCAGAATTTGGGTTGCGGAGGTCGGATGGTAGCCGCTTCGCGTAAAATGCTGATATTCAGCCGCATCTGGTTAGACTGGAAGCCGACCCCAAAAAGGCTCGGAAGGTGAGTGGGTAAAGGCTAGCTTTAATACCGTATCGTGCGACCAACGCACACAGTGCATTAACACACACTATCGTATTACGTGGTGCATGTTCCGGGCAACGCATAACTTTTTATTACCTCTGTGATAGTCGAATCAAATTCCACACGTCCTTGTTGCTGCTTTATATTGCTTATTTACAACCCACCTCCTTTATTGAAGACTCTTTATGGTCGAATTAGAAAATTGATGGTTGGGGCTAGTAAATTTTTAGTAGGGTAACGGGTTAAAGGTGAGATAGTTGTGTGCAAGCGAAGGGATGTGTAGAGTATTTTTAATTTTGAAGTAGAGGAAAAGAGAGAAAGATACTTCATTTCACTGAATTAAAAAAAGGAGAAATAAAGGCGGGCAACGCACTCGTGACTCCTCTGGTGTTGCGGGCGTCCATGGGCGGCGCGGTTATCGCTTACCATCAGGTGATTCGTCTGCTCGTTTGCTCCCCTATCCCATAATAAAAGGAGCTGCTCAATTCGCGTGATACCTTCGCCGATATAGATTTTATTCAAAACTCCTTTTTTGAAGTCGGATAAAAATATGAATACGTCATTGACGTTGTGCTGCAACTCAGAAACTTTCACTTCAGAATGAAGATTAATATCGAACATATCCTAGAGAATCCTAGTGTGGGATCAACAGAATCTGTGGCTTACCATAATAACTACCCTCTAAAATTAAGTTTTATACTTCATAAGTAATGACGACACGTTTAGCCCAGCAGTTGAGCCATCGTCTATTACAACACATGTTGTGGGTTCAATCCCCAGATGGAGCAAATATGTATGATTTAGTTAGTGGTTGGTGAGAATTTGTGTTTGTTAACGCACCCTTGATACAGGAGAAAATCCTAGCATGGGGCAGCGACAGAAAAAAAGTCTGGTTCTATGTAACAGCCAAGAATAATAGGGTAGTTTCAAATAATAATAGAAGAAAAAAAAATCATGCCGCCTTCCTAGGTGGCATATACATACCATCACGCCTGTATTCCCCGAAGGGTTAGGCAGAGGCGTACTAATGTACACCCACAGTTCGCCGGTATGTTTAGGACCCATGTAATAGGGGGCGAGCCTATTGCCATATACCGGGCACAAATTCCAAACTCCGAGCTGCTACTGGGAATTTCATAGAAAAACCCAATAACACTTTGCTCGACCTGGGAATCGAACCCAGGACCTCTAGCGTAGCAGTCGCGGTCCGGACCACTTGGCTATTGAGGCAGTTCTGAATCTGATGTTTAATTTTTTATTTAATTTTTAAAGCTTGCTAGCAATCTGGGTTGCATATTACTAGTATTCTTGTTAACCCCTCGTGCTAAGCTAAATGCTTGTGTTACAATGGGTTCACGTCAATGGTGCAATGAGTGGGTTTCGAACCGGCAACCATATGATCGACGCCTTTTTTATTAGACTACCGCCGAGTATATTTTCTGCCACGGAACTATGATTACACAATCTTAGTTATTTTTAAGTGTAACTGCCTTGTAGGTAAGTCTATTAATCCCAATTGCGACTGCTACGTTCGAGGTCCTGGGTTCGATTCCTAGGTCGAGCGAAGTTTTATTGGATTTTTCTATTGAATTCTTGACTTGTACCTGGTTAATGACAATAGGCTCGCCCCTATAACATGGGATCTAAGCATGCATACATCTGTGGGTATACATTAGTGCACCTTTGACTAACCCTTCGGGGAATACAGGCGTTGTGTATGTATATGTAGTTATTTTTTAAATTTTATTTAGCACTAGCTTGCGCCCGCGACTTCGTCCGCGTGGAATAGTTACTTAGTCTTAGCGTGATGATATATAACCTATCGCCTTCCGCAATAAAATTGCTATCTATAATTTTTCAAATCGGACTAGTAGTTCCTGAGATTAGCGCTTTCAAGCAAACAAACAAACAAACTCTTCAGCTTTATATATTAGTATAGATAAAAGCATTTAAAAAATATTAAATCATAAAAAAATAGTTGAATAAAATTCGATCTTGGGGAGGATTCGTATGATACACTACAACTTCTCTCTCTCTTCTTCTTCCTGCCCATGTCCCAATCTATTTGGGGTCGGCGCAGCATGTCCTTTCATTCCATTCATCCCTGTCAGACGTCATCTCACCATTCACTTCCTTTCCCATCATATCGGCTTTAACACAAATAACACTTGATACACTATAACTTAATCCCTCTCAATCTGAGAGGAGAACGTGCCCAGCAGTAGGACAATATAATTGGTTGATGCATTGATTATAAAGCCTGGATAATGTTAAATATCTATTAGTGTTTATGTACTAACTGTAATATCAAGAACATTATTCTGTATCGCACACATAAAACATTTTATTCCACCAACATTTTCTACTATGTAACACATTTCATCCATATAACGACTAATAAAAATAAAAGATGTTTATTTTGCGAAGTTGTTTCCTGGTGATTACATACATTGTAGTAACTACGGCACGTTTTGCGTTTGGCTGAGGAATCGGCTTCTACACCATAAGTTATGGGTTTGATCTCTACATGGAACAAATATATGTACAACGCATTCTGTAAGGTAATAACGTAAATAATCACGCCTGTCTTCCCTGAATAGTTAGGCAGAGTTAGACAGTTCACCGGTTTGGAATATATGGATAAGCCCAACATCACTTTGCTTGATCTGAGAATTGAACCTAGAATCTCATGCTCAGAAGTCATGCTTGCTAACTCTTGATTAATGAAGCAACAATATTTCAAATTGTACTGTCTGCTTATAGTTTATCTGTAGGTAGAGTCGTTTCGTAGTCACAAGCGCGACTGCTACGCTAGAGTTCTTGGGTTCGATTCCCGTGTTGAAGAAAATGTAATTTCTATGAAATTCTCAGTTTGAGCTTGTGGTTCGGTTTCCCGGTTGATGGCAATAGGCTCGGCCTCTATTACATGGGATTTATGTAAACAAAACAGTGAATTATGGATGTAACGTTAGTACACCTTTGTCTCACCCTTCGGGGATTACAGGCGTGATTGTCGATGTTATGTTGGTCGATCCGTTATTAAAACTAAATAGATGGTTTTAAACTGTATATGTAGGTTAGTTGAATTACCCTCCAGAATAATACATAGACCATTGATACAAAACCACTACCAAACACAACTCCCCCACCTATGTTCCATTACACTACAAAAAAAATTCACCAACTTCTAACATCCCGACGTGGGTACCTCCAATCACAACGGAAATGACGTAAATAAATAAAAAATAAGCAATCAGTTTGTGTAGCACGTCAATAATGCAACGCTAACTGAACCGGCTCGCTGTTAATAATTGAAGAGGGAAGCTATGGATTATGAGGACGGTATTGATCAGTACCTATAACACGACAACTTTGTATGGAACAACATTGCTAACTTCGAAATTAATTTATTCAATTTATTTTTAATGACATTACTTAACAGTTTGAATTTAAAAAAAATTTTGATTATTAATTTATTATTTATTCTTAAAAAAAAAAACAAAATTTTGTAGAAATAACGAATAAAAGAAAATAAAAAAGTCTTAGTTACATAAAAAGTGAAAAATGGACATTTGTTTTATAAGTTGAGATTGTAGGAGGAGGCTAAATTGACGATACAAATAGGGAAAATCTTATATCCCTATATATGTGATTAATATTCTAACTTGGATTTAGTTTGTACATACACGTATGTCTCATATTACTGTTACTCTACTAAGACAGTGGGTGACCTTGGCAGTACCTACCTCGACAAATGTGGGGGGTGATTCACAAAAGGCTGATATGTTAAAATCAATCCACTTTGGACTCATGTAGTCTTCGAATCTGGGAAAAACATTTCATCAACTTGAAGTAAACGGTATTACAAGATAATTAATTTATCATGAATTTTTAAGTAACGGCACAATTTTTGCCGAACTTTGCGCAAAACTGACCAAGTTAAACAGAACAATTTTATAAAAAAATATCGAGTAAAAAATTGTAATCGCACAGTTCAATCGGAAATTTAATCAACCATGATTTTATTGGAATGTAAAATTCAAATTCCCATTGTACATGACTCAATAAAACATGACTGTAGCATAGAAAAGAAATAATGGTCAAACACATTCTTATATTTTTTATATTTTGCGGTATATCAGTGCAAACGAATAAGCCGGTCATGTTACAATTGACCCCGGAACAAATTAGGGATACTTTTGATAATGTAATGTCCGATGAATACATAAGAATTCTAGCTAAGGATTTTGCATCGAAAGCAGCCGAACATTTTGTGAATGAAATGAGAAGTCAAAAGGAAGCCTTGGCTTCGAAATTTAGTCAAATATATAGGTATGTAGAAATGTAAACAGCTTTAATTATGTTGATTGTTATAACAGCTAAAATATTATCTCAACTACTGACTATTCAGTTGGGCCAATTCAGCTGATTCGTAATTCACTCAATGCTATGATACAATTATTTATAGGTCACCAGTTTCAGAGAAATTGAATTCTCCGGAAATGGTAGCGCGATTACAAGAACTACAAAATGTTCAGGCTCAAGAGCTAGCTGAAGCTCAAGCCCAGGCAGAGGCACAAGTGCAAGCACAGGTTCAAGCACAACTGGAAAAGCAAGCTCAAAAAAAGGCAGAACAGAAGAAAAATACAGAAATACAGCCAAAGGTCCAAAACAGTCAGCTGAAACTAAAAAAAATACTAGATTCTCATGAGGCTCTAAATTTGCTAAAAGACCCTGAGCCTGATGGTGATCACTTAGATTCTCAGTCTGGAGAACTGAGCGTTGAAGTGACCCGTGATAAGATTCCGGTTATACAAGTAATGAAAATCAATGGTGCATATTATAGGAGGCTGCTAGGGTTAATATGATGAGATAATTTTGTTAGACTTAAATTTATTTTGTTCATGTGCTTCATCTTAGAAGAAATAACTCATTCGTTCGTAACTTCATATACCTAAATAAATTTTAATAAGTACATTAGTATATTTGTAAGTAATGGCAATAAATAATATGTTATTTTTTTTAATTATTAAAATTCATTAAGGTTGGGGTCGGCCGAGGTCAGACTTTACATAGGCCATTTTGT
The DNA here is from genome assembly GCA_947256265.1 of Acronicta leporina. NCBI lineage: Eukaryota > Metazoa > Arthropoda > Insecta > Lepidoptera > Noctuidae > Acronicta > Acronicta leporina. The sequence goes on along the minus strand of OX366517.1, from coordinate 1,867,023 downwards.
GCATATTCGGATAAAAATTGACAGAACCGTAGGCTAAAGTAGACATATTATAAACGAAAGAAGTTAAAAGAGGCAGTAATAGAGTGGTGTCAGCATAGGTGAACAAGCCAGTCCAAATATTGCTTGCATAAATCAGATTATACTACTGCTGTCTGATCTTTTAGAGATCATGAATCCTTGAGTTCGGAGGTTCATCTCAGATCGTGGAAACGCTAAAAACACATATTGACTTGTAAAAGTATCTTAAAAAGATGTTAACTACAGATATTAATATCGTTTAATATTTATAGGGAGTGCCTAATAACACTCTCAGAGTCTCTCGTTAAATAGATAACAAGAGGCAGGCATTATGTAATTCGGTTCGTGCCAAAAGCAAGGATGGAAAACGGACCTAAATACATCAGACAAGTATAACTTATTCACCTGTACATGGCCGAGTTTCCCTCGACCTTCGCATTGTTACAAATGTATAGAAAGCCATGTCCTATTAAATATTTACGGGCACCTTAGAGGTGTTATCGCTGGTCCTACCGGGATTACGCCTTTAGCTACTATTATAAGGCGTGAAAAGGGTCTTGTAACGAGTACCTTAGACGTTAAGGTGGGAGAATTACTTTATCTTAGTGGCTTGATTTTGCAGCAACCTTCTAGTGTTTTAAGGAATGAGTCAAAACCTTGACATCGTTTTAAATGTCTCTAGGACAGATAGTTGTCTGTTTATGCTATATTTGCTCTACTGATGCAGTCGAATATGGAGCAACTATAGAAAATAAAGTGTTTTCTTTTTAGTCTTTCCCATAATTTGTAGAAAAATCTATTACAGGTTAAGGAGTCACATTCAATAATAAAGGTTCTTTCAAATAGATATGTGGATCGATAGAATGTTCTTTTTTGTGGACCAAATAGAATTGACACATTAAGATCAATATGGAACAGTGGAAATGCTAAAGTGCCACTTCTGCAACATTACCGAAGGAAAATTTTCTTTAAAGTTTTTTTGACTCAAACCCATAACATATTTTGAAGTACCTGCACGCTGTCAAGTACATGCTGTAAAAATTCTTTAGAACTTTGTCCTTTAAAGTAGCCAAAGAGCTTAAGCATTTTAACTTTCCCACCGTTGATTATATCATAACGTCTTTTGTAATGAGGTTTCTTTCGGCTGTATTAATAAATTATTAACAGCTTCTCAAATATCGTTTTAGACTCTAAATATAGCACTTCTCTTTCATAAACCAACTCACTTTCTCATTAAAACAAAATCAGCAATACCTATGCGAATATTCAAGTACTTACTTACATTCATTTGCAAGTATGAATTTTCTACAATGGTTCGCGAAAGTAACAGTATTTTCCCACAATGGCGGGTGGCTAGAGGATTTCAGCGGAAAGCGAGAGGAAATCCTCGTGGATCGTCGTGGCCATAATTCATATAGCTGCATGAATTATTGATAGACCCAGTCTGGTTCCCCGAGATTAGATTATAAATAAATAGGGTTTGCGGCTTTTAAAAGTGTGTATGTTGGGAACTCACATGAGACGCCATTTTGGATCGGTTTGAGTTGATGTCGACACTAGAGCTGTACAAAATTAAAATTTATCTGATCCTAGGCTCAGCAACTTAATACATCTGTTAATATTATGTTGCTAAATATCGGAACTAAAGGCTTATTCTTGAACTCAATTCCGATAGAGCGACGTTGGAAATATGACGTTTCATCAAGTTTCGTACTCTTGAATGCAAGACTAGCGCCATATTGTTTAAATATTGATCGATTATTGAGTGAACTAAATTCGATTGGGATTGAAATAGATACTGTCAAAAAAACGTTACCGGTTAATTTTCGTAGTGGAAAAACACTTGAGCGGCTAGTGTCGTAGCTATGTTCATAATTATGTAACGACTCAATCGTAATCCAATCCAGTCCTAACGGTTTTGTCTTCAAGAGTACGAAATCATCTAACAGGCAAATTGAAATTGGGAATCGGATTGCGTTTGGATCGGTATTGGATTATTTTAAAGTGTAAGCCGGCTGGTTATTTTTGAGGAAATTCTGTGTTCTGTTAAAAGTACAAGTCAATTACCAAATCCTCCGATCATATAGGTAGGTATTATTACAACCAAAATTGCCAAGTATCAATCATCACTTATTAAATTATTTCAAATACGTAATGGGGAAATCAAGTAATACTATTTTTTTGTATACTTATATCTTAGAACTTTATTAGTCGATGTTAATTATCTTTTCAGTTTACGAATTCTCCTACTTATAAACGTGAAAGTTGGTGAGGATATATGGATGTATAGATGCTTTTTACTCTTTCACGCCAGAACCGTTGAAGAGATCTGGATAAAATTTGGCACAGAAATAGATTATTGTCTGGAACTATACATTCGCGACTTACTATCTAAGTCGAACACAATTCTGAAGTCTACGCAGACAAAGTCACGGACAGAAGCAAGTTTTTAATAATATATTAAGGACTTAGGTTTTTTTTATCAATACCAATTTGCCTGAGCTAGTACAAAACTGACTCAACATCGTCATAAATCTCACTGTTACGACCGATTTAATAGAACTGGCTCAAAGGATTCACAAACATTTTCCAGCTTTCAATCCATCCACCATTCAATATCAGCTCCAGAATATCACCGAAACTCTAGCCTTCACACTACAAAGCTCCTAGTATGTACAGCCTAGTCCATTTGCTAATTATCCATCCATCTGCCAGTTCGCATTGTCATATATGCGATTGAACCCATTCAATAATTCATCGTGAGTCCGATTCTGTATGTAAAACGTGCGGTTAGTTGGATTCAGTGTTTTGTGATGGATGTTACAACTGAATTAGTTGTTTTTTAAATATTTTAGGGAGTTATCGTGTTGAATGTTGATAGTTTTTTTTTTATGGAATAGGGGGTAAACGAGCAGACCGATCACGTGATGGTAAGCGATAACCGCCGTCCATGGACACCCGCAACACCAGAGGAGTCGCAAGTGCGTTGCCCGCCTTTTAAAAGGGTTTGGGCCTCCTGTATCCTCCGTCACTCGGCGAAAAACAACGTTAGTGTTGTTTCAAGCCGGTTTTCTGTGAGGCCGTGGTATCACTCCCGTCGAGCCGGCCCATTTGTGCAAAAATTTCATCAACATCATCATCCAGATTCAAACTGTGCAAATAATATGATTGCCTCTTGATCAATTAGTTTCTCGACGTGAGGCCATAAATTAGATTTCAGGGTTGAGTATTGTTATTTGGTTTTTCTCTTACGAAATTCTCAAGAGCAGTTCGGAATTTTGATGTTTGGCAATGGCAGTACGCTCGTTTCTTATTTCATAGGATTTTATTGGTCGGACTGTGGGTTACGTTTAGACATCTCTGCCTTTGGCATTATAGGCGTGATACTAGTCGTTGGACTTAATCTCCGCTTTACATATTCAAAGCATCCTGTCCATTTTGTTATTCCAAAGCAACACCATTACACAACTTTCACAGTTTCGTTGCAGTAAATATAATCCCTGCCACTCATGCTTACTACCGAAGACTACATAAGTGGATTATAGGGCATTAACGTCGGATCAATAAGGTCCCCCGGTTCGATTCCCGCTCGCTACCGGTTCTTTCCGAATCCACGTTCGGGATTTACTGATCTAGTAGTTTCTAGTTGGCCTGCTATGGAATTGACAAGTTTATTTTAAATCGTTTTAAGAGGAAATTATTTGAGCTTGGGATTTCGTATCCTAGAATTGGGTGGGCTTAAAGCTTTGAGTATTATGTTGTAATAGCATGTTATATTATGATGATATTTTTAAATAATCTTGGGATATAGTACAGAACGATTCGAAGCCAAATAATAACTTCGAATATCGATCGATTTTTGGAGCTATGGGTCTTTCTTCGGGTCAATTCTTCTTCTTACTTTTCTTTTAAAAAACGTTGCCCCACACTAGTATTTTCTCCTGTATCGTGGGTGCGCTTACAAACACAAATTCTCACATACACAAACGCCCAGACCCGGAACAACTACCTGTAGATCATACAAATATTTGCTCCGTGTGGGGATCGAACCCACAACACGTGTCGCAGACGCCGATCGCTCAGCCGCTACGCCAAACGTGTCGTCAATTCGGCCTTAAAGGTAGTAGTAGTTAACGATAAAATACTCTACTAGTGGCCTGATTATTGTCACAATTAGTACATAATAAAGATTTGGGTTGATAAATTCGTAGTTTTTACTTAGTATGTTTTCAGTAGAACGTAAATTACACTAACAGGAAAGTACTAAATACAAAATATAATAACGACATTTTGTACCGATTTACACAGTATTCAAGCAAAATTATTTCACCACACCACATAATAAATTGAATACTGAAACACCCCAATCACAATGCGCCAATAATACATCAAACATCCCTCTGTTGTGTCTGATATAATTAGTTATTAACTAACTGATTATATTCGTTATAACCAAAAGTATAGATGCACAAATAAACAAGCCCCAACAATTTCTTGTTCAACAAACATAATTAAACGAAAGACTTCATTTGAGCGTGACAAGCCAGCAAACAGAACGGAGCGAATAAAAATAAGCAAGCAATGCAAAAGAAGAAATGCGTTCGGATATCTGAGGCAGATAAGCGGAATGGAAACGTGAGATCTGCTAGGAGTAGGATATCTTAGAGGTGGCAATATATTTTTATGGATTAAATCAGAATTTTGAAGAAGAAGATTTGATGATGAAGATTACTTGGGAGAGCCATGATTAGGCACGAATGGGTCGGCTCGACCGGAGTGATACCACGGCCTTACAGAAAACCGGCGTGAAACAACGCTTGCGTTGTGTTTCGCCGAGTGAGTGGGGTTACCATAGGCCCAAACCCTTTTAAAAGAGTGCAACGGACTTGTGACTCTTCTGGTGTTGCGAGTGTCCATGGGCGCGGTTATCGCTTACCATCAGGTAATCCGTCTTATCGTTTGCTCCCCTATCCCATAAAAAAAAACCGAGCTACCTGGTGGTTAGTAGTTATGACCGTCCATGGCCATCTGCAACACCAGAGAATTTGCTGATGAGTAGAATTTACAGGAATGAAGATTGAGGGCTACTTGTACCATCTTCTTAAATATGTTTAAATTGTATTTAAACACAATTTTTCATAGAAATTTCGTGTTTAAATACAATTTAAACACATTTAGGAAGTTGATACAAGTGGGCCTGAGTGTTGGTTCATCTACTAATTGCGTAAATTTTTAGGTGTTTGTGGATGCGAGAATTTGTGTTGTTTAAAGCACAGGAGAAAATCAAACATTATACATTTTATCCATGAGATGCATCTGTTAGTAGCTTTTATTATGTCATCTGTAGAAATAGCGGTGGGAAGTGGAAAAATATTTTCATATTTTTTTTACATATTTTCATTATTTACCCGTGATACGGTAACAAACGAACAGACAGACATGGTTACTTTCGCATCTATAATATTAGTATGGAACTAGCTGCCAGGCCGGGCGTCGCCCGTTTTCCGTCGGAATGAAGCATTTTCCTGCGGTAAAAAGTAGCCTATGTTCATCAGGGATAATGTCGGCTTGTAATGGTAAAATGATTTTTCAAATCGGTCCAGTAACTTCGGAGCCTATTCAATACAAACAAACAATCAAATCTTTCCTCTTTATAATATTAGAATCTTTATTGTATATGTAGATTGACCCCAACGACGTTTGAACCAGCATTATAATAGTCGCCGACTATAGAAAATCTAGCTGACACACTTAGATACGATTCTTCTTCCAAAAATATTCCACGTTCTACGTTCAGAAGGCGCCGCAGGGGACCGAAACTGTAGACGCCGACCTATTTTAAATTTTCCTTCCCAGAACTATACTTAAGCGTGTTTATATGTAACTGATGTAACTCTCCGATTTCCAATGGGATGTTTGCGTTGCCGTGTTTTCCGACTTTGAAGTCAGATCTAGAATGATCGCTGAAAGAGCTTGGAGTGCAGAAATAAATAGGGTTTGTAGATTTATGTGAGGATAAAATAAAATATGAAGTTGTGGGATAGTTGTCACTTTGAGAGAGCTTTCAACTTTATTGGGATTTGAGAATTGAGGAGAATAAAACAAACTGTTTTCTTGATAGGCTACGATGACCTCCTTAACGATTACCAGAAGTTTTAATTAAAAAAGGGTTTTCTTTTGTTTCTATTTTCACCTAAGTTGGGGTTGGCTTCAGTGTAACCCGGTGCAGCTGAATATCAGAATTTCATAGTAGGTAACTGTACCTCTGTCACCTCTTTATTTTAAAATATTGTCAAGCTGCAGATGTAGCTTTTGGTGTTCCTATGCAGAAAATCGAGAACCACAACTCAACGTGCTCTCTAAGATGCAGACGTGGAAGATCTTTCGTTCTTTCTATAACAGACTTTCAGAGCGTGTTTTGTTGAACAGTGAGCTCTAAACAATAATCCCATCAAAAACATTCTGTAAAAAACTAGCCAAGTCTCGATGGAGCTGCTTGTGACTTGGCCGTTGACTTGTACCCACTAACATATAAAGAATGTTCAAATTATATTCTCAACGAACATTCATACTACGTAATCCTCTGTGTACAAATGTGTTGAAAATTCACCTTTATATTTGAATTTACAAGGGTACACGTCAACGGCCAAGTCACACAATATTAACTATAAATAATAAAGAAATCGCAGTAAGGAACCTTAGACTTGGCACGACTTTGTCTAGATTTCATTACTTTTTAGAGATAAACAAGCAGCTCCATCGAGACTTGGCTAGTTTTTTACAGAATGTTTTTAATGGGATTTCACTTCTTTTTGTAGAAACGTGGGCTTATTGATGTATTTTATTAGATTTTCTTATTTGACACAGTTTTTGTAAAGGTGGTATATGTCGATATCTCTAATAGTTTGGTTGGGCTCTTGTGTTTTCTAATCAGGGTCACCAGGTACTCCAGATCTTCGATTATCCTAGTTTTCCCTTTATGTGGCCATTAAACCCTAACTCTGTACCAAATTTCAGCTCTCTGAGTTTATGGGAAGTACTAGTTCTATTTTGATGATCATGATTGAGTGAGTGTCATAAATAGGTTCTCAAATAGGGGCCTGAAAATGCGGCGAAATGGTTCCAGTAAAGGATGGCAGTTTTTGCTTCGCGCTCGTCTTGGCGAACTTTGAGAACTTTAAGAACAATAAAAGAATCGCATCATCTAATTCTGATTTAAAAACAACACCAATTAAGAGCCAAAGTCGCCAGTAATATCAGTGAATCGTGTTCACAACCCCAATCATCTTCTTATCAACTAGATGACAATCTTAAAAGCAAACGTTGCAAGACAAAAGCAATTCAACCAGCATCCTCTACTCCTTGAATTTCAGTGTCGCAATGGCCTAATTTCTATTCAAAGTCTGGACTGGGTGGTCCGACGTGACATGAATCGAGCGCGCAATTGCCCTTTATTGTGTTACAGCTGGTTTGAACTGGTTCAGACCGGATCAGGGCGGTGTGAACTGGATCGCCCCGGTTACACGGGTGAAATGCGGTTTAGTGCGGATTTACTGCTTGTTGGGAAAAATTGGGAGATTCAGTTTTTAAGGTATTTGAGAGTGAAAAACTAGTAGTTCATTGGTTACATTTAGTATTGTTAGAGATATAAAATAAATATTCATATAAAATTCGCTTACCTATATTAAGCAATAATAATTTCTTTTGAATTTTAAGAAAATCAGTAAATAACTGTGTGACTGCTACGCTAGACCTCCTGAGTTCAATTCCTGGGCGGAGCAAAGAAGTGTTATTAGGTTTTTCTATGAAATTCACTATGGGCGAGCCATTAACCAATGGCTCGCCCATGGGATCTAAACATATCGACGAACTGTGCATGTACCTTAGTATGCCTCTACCTAACTCTTCGGGTTTATTTCAATATGTTATTTCACACATACTAAACATACCTATTGTCATACTTTACACTCAAAGAAATCAGAAATCTTTTAAAGATTTCACCTATTCAAAGCTCCTTGTTTATAACCTCGAAGGTTACATTAAAGAGATATACGACCTATTGCAGTTATTACTACGTCCATCCATAATTTTACTGTGCTATCTACAATAAACAGAGTAACAAAAGCTCACAAAATAAATTAAAGTTCCGTTGTAGAAACCTTAAGACCTCGGAAACATCGTATAAAGCAGTCTTTATATCTCAAAGGAGGGCGTCTGCTACTCGGTAATTAATCTTTCAACTCTCACGTTTTTAGTTTAAGGTGAAGTCTTGTGAGCGGCGGAAGCGACGAGAGGTTTGCTGTGAAAAATCTCTAGGCTTTTTATAATTTTTTGACGGCACATTTGGCGTAGTGGCTGAGCCATCGGCTTCTACGCTAGCTGTAAGTTCGATCTTCGATCACCACCCGGAACCGATATTTTCATGATCTACAAGTAGTTCAACTAACTACTTGTAGATCATTAAAATATCGGTCTGGGCGTTTGTGTATGTGATAATTTGTGTTTAAATGGTGTAAACCCACGATATAGTAGAAAATACTAGTGATGAACTGATAAAATTCGGAATGGATCACCGAGAGAGAATTGTATGATCAGCTGGGGGCAGGCTGATATAGAACTGGAACTCACTATTATTATTTACCTATATGCAGCAAAAAAGGTACTGTTTTTTTTTTCGCAAAAATTGTGACGGGTATAGGATTCCATTACTCCGCTTCATCTATCAAAGGGACCACAGGTTTACTCTGTAACTATAATATTACAGCTAGGCTCCAAAGTTCACGATAGGAAAAAATAATGAGTTTCATCGCAAATGAGAAGTTCAAAAGTACTTGCACCATTTTAGCAGTATTAACTAAACATGAAATAAAGCAATATACCAGTATACCTTACTCTAAAGGGGGCTCATGACTAAGTGATTATACGTACTTTGATTAATTTGCTTGGTGAAACTACAATTATCACGGTTCCTCTCCGCCGCAGTTTAAAGTCCAGTCAAAGTATTTAGTAGCAAATATATATGTGTTCCAATGCAAGACTATATATATATATATACTAGTTTCTGCCCGCGGCTTCGCTCACAAGGAGCTATATGAGGAGTAAAAATGGATAACCAACGTTGATGATCTCTTTTTTGTATGGGTCTCTATACATCGGAGAGGTCAAGCTGCATCTCAGCATCCGTTCAATTAATTGAGATAAGAAGTTCACCAGTTTTTAAGTTGGAGCATATACTTTTTAAGAGTGATAACAAAATTAAAACCTATTCTGTAGTTACTGCGCCAACCCGTAACAGACAAACAGACAAGAATTTTAAAAATCATATTTTTGGATTCGGAGACCTATAAATACGGTTTGTTTATAACCTAACCCACTTGTATTTTTTTTAATAACTTCAATGTATTGACACAGCTTTTTTTAAATTTTATAATAGTAGCAAAGAAGATAAATGTATGCGAGTAGATACCCATGGTAGAACAATATTGGTTACGTTTTAATTTTTTCTACCAATCATTTAAACAGAAGAAATATAAAATGAAGGTTTTGACTTGTATTGGAAATTTGGAACTACATAACATTAATATAGTATTGAATGTGTCTACCGCTTAGATCATTTAAATAGTGTAAAGTTTAATGGGCTTCAATATTCCAGAAGGCTGTTCAGATATAAAAACTTTTTCCTTACAACAGCGAAATTTTATCACGATAACTTGTTAATTTTCATACGTTATAAAACACAATAACTTAATAGTAAAGTTTTCTACGTTTAAACAGTTCGGATATATAATAATCTATGTTTTTAACAGAGAATACAGATAGCCCGGTAATGAATAACATACTTTCGTAATACTTACCCAAACACATTTAAATATTACAAGCGTATTTTCTGTGTATCTATTTTCCCCTACCGTCACTTAAGACCCATATGACACAGCAACGATATCTTCTCTTTCACTAAAAGCACCTAATTAGTAATCATTATCTAATTAAGCACTCGACGAAACTCAAACAAGACAATGCCATCAAGATTCAGGAACTCATTGTTGAAGCGAGTGAGGAGGGCTTTTGTCTCGCTTTTGCACAACACATCTTTTTACGTCATTCCTTTTGTTTTTATGCGTTTAATTTAATCTCTTTGTTGGGACAGCTGGGCCATGGGGACAAAGAGCAATGTCACTTTTGAGCTTAGCACGTGGAAAATCGGATCAGAGGGCATTAAAAACTTCAGTTGAAGTGTCTTTATTTTTATTTCTGTTTAAGAAATTCTTTAGTATTTTTGGACGTTTTAACGACAGATTTTGCGTTTAAGTAGGAATGATATTGTTAATCATTTCATAATACTCATAGTCTTAGGTAATTTAAAGCTAGCGGCAGACTTGTGGAGTTCGTCGCCCGACCAGACAATGCCCTCAGTAGGTGGCGTGCGAGTTCAGCACACGCACATTCTCGAATAAAATGCGAGGCAAGGCCTTGCCCTCTGAAGGAGTCCAGCATATGCTGGCTGTGGGCCAGCCTTGCGTTGTGTTTCGCCGAGTGAATGAGGTTACCGGAGGCCCAAACCCTTTTAAAAGGCGGGCAACGCACTTGTGACTCCTCTGGTGTTTCGGGTGTATGGACACCCGCTCACCTGATGGTAATCGCTTACCATCAGATGATCCGTTTGCTCGTGTGCTCGTCTGCTCCCCTATCCTATAAAAAAAACGGCGATATGCAAAAACTTTGATCCCTAATTGTTTTATTTTCTTTCTTTGTTGATTTTTATCCGATATTTTTTTTCAATTAATTTATTGAAATAGAGTAATTTCCAGCGCTGTCAATGGGCAGTATTTTTTTTATAAATATTATATTTAATAGCTGGCAAATTCCTTGCGATATTATCCTTTGCTATTAAATTAGTTGTGATGAATAATAATGCTTTAAGATTTACGCCGTATTAAGGGGCCACCAGAGCAGCAAACAACAAAGCCTCCTTCAATATTAAAAGCGACATTATAATTGTTCACACTATACATTTCGCATTAGCATGATAATGTACGCCACGCCCCTTACTGTGAATCATAACATGTACCTTAACCTTTAGTGATGTCAGGTATCCCGGACTTTTGTGAATCCCAGGACGCAAAATTACTTGAAGTAGGTAACATATATTTTTTTTGGATACAGAATCTCTACTTTTATAAAATTTAAAAAATCCTGTGTTGTAATATGCAATAAATCTCTTCTAGGGATAGCTTGTTGACCTGGAACATAAGATTTACCTATCAAAGATACCAGTCTCTGTTAAAAGTATTATATGATGATGAAAAATAAATTTATAACACCACATACAATAAAATTGTGAAAAGTTTAGATAATAATATCTCCATACTCATCAGCGTTTTCCGGGTGATATTATTGGAATATACGAAGTTTTAATAAGGTTTAAAACTAGGTCACATGATTCGCTCACGTGCTTCTGCCGAAATTTATTTCTGCTTTCATAAGTAAACATCACATGTTCACGGATCGATTTTAACTGAGAGTGCAAGTTTCAATTCGATTTTCGGATTCAATCAATCAAATTTAATGTAATTAATTTCGTAATGTCTGGACATCACTAGGATTTTCTCTTGTATCAAAAGTACGTTTATAAACTATTTATCACCGTACCACCCGCCTTAGGAGTAGGGCCCATCCTCACGTTCTGCAAACTTGAGTCCCCAAGAATTTCACAGCTTCGCGAGGTTTTCTACCGCGTCCCTCTAAGTTATGGAATGATCTTTCTTCTGAGGTTTTCCCATAGCACAATGACATGAGGATCTACAAACAAAGCCCCTATTTGAAAAGCCCTGGCTGTTAACGGCCGGCAATGCCTCAGCAACTCCTCTGGTGTTGCAGGTGTTCATGGGCGACGATAACTACTTATCATCAGGTGGCTCATCTGCTAGTCTGCTAGTCTTAAAATCATAAAAAAAATCATCCACAAAAAACATCCAGGCTCGGAAATATATTAGTCCCATGCGGATATCATGGAAACATGTCGCCATTATGTTTCAGTTTCCTTAGAGGTTTTTATTAAGGATATAGTTCTTGTATCTTTAAAACCGTTCTGGTTACGTGTAGGTAACACTCAGGTTGAATTATTTTTCTGTTCCTGTAAGATGAATTAATTATCATTTGCTTGTACCTTCTGCCAAAATCTGTATCTTATAAGGGACTTTACAAAGTTTGAGCATGTCTCATATGTTACAACCAATATGCTAGTGCTGCGCACTATTCTCTGATCCCAAACTTATCCCGGGATTTGAAAGTTCACAATACCCATCACTACAACTGAATCGCGAGTCACTTAATATCGTGTGGGTGTTATTTACACTCTGGTAGGACCAGTTAAATGAAGTTATAACGTCTAAGGTATGGCCATACTGTATTTGTGTTGTAGGTAATAGATTTGTCTTCTGAGAGTAATTGTCTGTGAAAATATGAAACGGAGAAAGATTTTAAATAGCTCCTTCATGCAAAGTTCCGAAAAGTTGGTGAGGTCGCAGTAAAAGTAAATAATGTAATGTATAAGTATATATATATTTTACTGTATACATAAAGTAACCCTACAGAGTTCTTACAATCTATATTCTCTGTTGGTTTGCAAAAAAGACACGAGAAATAAAAAAAAATACACATCACTGTATGCGCATCGATATCAAATGAAAATGTTACTGCGAACTGTAATAAAAGCGCAAATAAAAATAAGAGAAATGTTTCACCGTCACCAAACTGACGAATCGATCGTTCGATATCGAATATTTTTACTTTTTACTCCCGAACACAAGTTTAAATTACTATCGCAAACTAGTAACGTCCTATGCAACTTTAATAGCTTCCAACAACATCGATACCGCTACCTAAATACAAAACAAGAATCTAAATATATGACGACATCACTAACAACTGCATACATTGCCACGTTTGCAACGTAACATGCGAAGAAAATTAACGTAAAACAAGCAATGGACACGCAATAAACTATGGTTTCTAGATTGGACTAGTATCGTGGTAAACAGTCCTGTGTATTTGTTTTACGCGGTTCATTCAATCAATCGCCCCAGTGAATGCTGATTGGTAAATAAGGTGCCCGTTTCCAATTTTTTTTTCGATCCTTTCCGTATCACACAGCTTAACAATCTGTCAACAACAATACAGATTTTATTATTCTTAATAATTATTTTTGTTGAATTGACCTTTGTGATTTGAACAAAAGTATTTCGAGTGTTTGAATGGAAGTTTGATTGAAATAAATTGATTGTTGTTTGTTTTACAGTTTATTGAAAACGGGTCGAATTTGAATTTTCCTCCATCCTGGGGTGTAACAATCAAATATACCAGTACATATATATGGAGTACTACCTTCTGCCCGCTACTTTGTCTGCGTGGGCTTCAGAATTGGGTCCAATCTAGATAAAAATCCCATGTGCATCTCCAGACTATAATCTATCTCTGTTACAAATTTTATGTAGATCCGTTGAGCCGTTCTGGCGTGAAAGAGTAACAAACATCCATTTTATCCATCCATCCATTTTCACAAACTTTCACATTTATAATATTAGTAGGACAATTGCCAAGACGTAATACTTCCCTAGATATTCATCTCTCCGAATATCACGAATTTCATGGCCGTCATTATAGGTCAAGGGAAGGCAAGTACCTATAGTTTTTAGTTAGTACAAGTCCAATATAATCTGCCGCTTCCCCAGGTGCAGACAATCCATGAGGACTTTCCTCATGGATTGTGCTAAATAGGTTCTAATTATTCAAAAATTGACTTCGACTGAGATTAGATAAAGAAAACTGGCATATGCTAAAGGAGGCTTATACTAAGCAGTACATAGATTCTGGCTAAGAACTTAACACGAATGAAGATCATAATCCTCATCATGATTTTCCTGCCTCTGTTCCAATTTATTTACGGTTGGCGCAGCATGTCCTTTTCTTCCATTCATCCCTGTCAGCAGTCACCTCATCATTCACTCCCTTTCCTATAATTTCGGCCTTAACTTCCATCCATCTTTTCTTTGGTCTCCCTCTACCTCTCTGTCTCTGAACATTCATATTCACCAGTCTTTTAGTCACTTGCATACAAACGATTCCCTTTCAACTTTTCTGTCATCGCTGCCACTTTCAGACTTCCTCTAATATACTCATTTTAATTATATAAGCAGTACATATTGTAACTATAGTATATAAAAATTCTTTAGCATAGTACCATAAATATATTTAAAAAAAAAGTTATAGTGAAGATAAAACCATCATTTCCAGGACCAAAAACAAGCTTAAACAAAAATGGATCGCAGACTTATAGAAAAGCGATATAATATCTTGAATATTACACCCGAATAATGTTACATGGCATCGAAATGTACGCGCTTATGGAAAATCCACAAAGGCCCAACACTGTTTGATGTTGAAATAGAGAGATTTTCAATTTACATCCTATTCAAAGGTCTTGAGCGCGCGACACCATTATGAAACTCGATCACGACAGACGATAGGTTCTTCTGATGTTTTACAATGGTTGGGGAAGAGGTTATTGGTTTTACACAGGTTCGGTTGAAATGGTGGTATGACAACTTATTAAAGGTGTTTTTCTTGTAATCTTTTTTTTTGCTTACGAACGGATTATACAATCATGATTGTGCATTTTAATTAAAACAATATCCTTCGCAGAAGTACCTAGGTAGCCAGGAATTTATTACGATAAGCTCTGGACTGGAGACAGGAATTCATTTCGAGGGCAAGTTCAAGCTCTGGACTAGACCATTAAGTACAAACTTTTTTCTAAAGTACCCGTTAGAAGCCTGTACTTAAGTACCCTTGCCTGTGGCCTTGACAGCTCTGTGGCATAATCGACCCATTATATGTCCCACTGCTGGTCACGGGTCTCCTCTCACAATGAGAGGGATTAGGCTATAGTCCACCACGCTAGCCTAATGCGGGTTGGCAGACTTCACACGACGTCGAGAAAATCTCTCGGGCATGCAGGTTTCCTCACGATGTTTTCCTTCACCGTTTAAGCGCGTAATAATTAACTATTAATACGCACATAACTTCGAAAAGTCAGAGGTGCGTGCCTTGGATTTGAACTCGAGACCTTTGACTTGGCAGTCCAATGGTCATATCACTAGGCTATCACGGCTTCTCTAGCTCTGTGGATCTCTATAGTATTCATAAAGAGTGTCCAGTGTCCATAGAGTCTACACAAAAACATTATACAATATTATTATTTATGCAGGTGTACGTTGCGAGGGTACTACTCAGTATGGACGAAGGAGCTCCCCACCTGGGGAGAATTTATCCAAAATATTATGAAAGAAAATAATGAAAAAATTGTAATCTTATTTATACTTCTATTGTACAACAAAGTGTGAAATAAACGTAGTTACTTTGTAGATAAAATAGGTAGCGGGTGAAAGATAATCCCAAAAGACAAACGTAAAAAGCGATATGTTATACTGATTGTCAAAATCACTTCAATACACATACTTTGACAAACATAACACTCGAAATTTAATATCGAGTTCCCGTAGTAGGTGCTCGCGTGTCTCGGCGGTGTCAAAAGGGATGCCCTCACGAATAAATTACCTGAATATTTTCAATAAAAGCCGGGCGGCGAGACGAGTTATCGACGATATATTAATTTTAATTACAGCAGACCAAACTCTAGTAGGTACAAATAACATACCATCATACCTGTATTCCCTGAAAGGTTAGGCAGAGGTGGGTATACACCCACAGTTTGCCGGTATGTTTAGGTTACATGTAATAGGGGGCGAGCCTTTGCACTCAGTGTCAATTAGGTATTAACCTATCTACTCATAAAAGTATTCAATCAACCAAACAAATTTAATAACGGAAATTTACTGTCCTTGTTACGCACTTACTTCAAAATATACCCAGCAAATTATAATAATGCCAGGAAGATAAAGCAAGTGTCACGCAAATGACAATGATTTTTTACTTATGTTCTTGTTAGGTAATATCTAGTCGTATTACCGTCCCAATACTTTAAAACAATTGTTTTGCTATGTATTTGTAATTGGTGATTGAGGGCTAAAAATTGCTTTTAAAACTGCCTACTTTAAATCTTTATTATTAGTAATGTGATCTCCATATTTTTTTAAATGTGATAACACTTTTAATTTTAATAAAATTATGAGGTTATGCTTTTAAATCAAACTTTTCAGCAAACGACGTGTACAGAAGTCAAAGGATATGGCGTTTTTTGGCAAAATTAACGTACATACTACATGAAAATGATCATAATATTAACGTCGATATTAACGAAATGTCCCATTATATTATTAATTATTATTATTATATTATTTTACCAATTAGAAATTCTAGATAATATTAACGTAATAGATTGATTGAAATCCCAATTATTATTTTACGAACTAGAAATTCTAGATAATATAAACGTAATACATCAATTGAAATCCTATTTATTATTTTACCAATTAGA
Organism: Acronicta leporina; assembly: GCA_947256265.1. Taxonomy (NCBI): domain Eukaryota; kingdom Metazoa; phylum Arthropoda; class Insecta; order Lepidoptera; family Noctuidae; genus Acronicta; species Acronicta leporina. The sequence goes on along the minus strand of OX366517.1, from coordinate 1,850,510 downwards.
AATTCTAGAAAGTGTTTAAATGCGTTTGACGTTTTACGTCACCATAACGTCCTTATACGAAGGTAAAATGTGCGGAATTGCCTGCGTTTATGTCGCTGGCCTAGTGTGGTTGATAAACTTCATGCATCTCCAAGAACTTTCCATGCTCTTCTATGCATCCATGCTGTCTTCATGCAGATAGTAACTAAGGCATATTCATAACTGTTATACGACTGTGTTGAAGTCCTGACTACGCTTCAATAACTTTAGCACAAGTAAATTTACTGTTGTTGTAAATTGGTATTATGGTTGACATGTTCATGTAATCTTGGAAGGAGGAATTTGTAAAAAAAACACTATCTACGAAATGTTGGGCATGGAAATTATTGCTACTTTTCATTCATTTTCATTTTATGATGAAATGAATTACGATTATTTTTCACTGTGATTTTACACGCGAAATTTCGCAGCCTGTTATTTTTCGTCCGCTATGAATTATTATTTAAAATTATTTATCGCCATACTTGCTATTTTGCTGCTTAGGTACAATGAAATCGTGAACCGTTGTCGTGAAATCTGCGCTATGTTCCATGCCTATTACTTGTGATTAATGTGACTAAGAAGGCAGTTCTTTTATTTATCTACCTAACTACATGTGGTTTTCCTCATATCCTAAAGGATTTTTTAAGCAAAAGGGTCCTTTGTTCATGAATTAGGTAGGTATATTGTGATTCATGGAAAGTGAAACTTGATAACACATGGGTAGAAATAGCAGTCGATGCTCATTTGTTTCTTGTGATTTTTTTGTGATAACATTTTATCAGCATACGAGCAGACGAGACATCTGATGTAAAAGTTATCATTGCCATGGAGTCCGGCAACACCAGAGGAGTTGCTGATGCATTGCTGAGCCCTGTCGTACTCAGTCGGCAGTATGCCAGGGCTCAAAGCGGCAGTAAGAGAGAGATGGAACTGGCTTTCATGCGCAAAAGTCGAAATACACGACAGGGTGCTTAACGACTGACTCCGAGGTCCTACCATCGATTAAGTCAGATATTTTCTCGCCTCTTACGAGATGACTGGCTGATTATAGCAGGTAGGAATTGTATTCTAATCCGTCCCCACACAGGGGTGATTCTCTTGCAAGTTGCGACTTGAGACACACACCTACAGTAAATATATTCAGATATTTACATACACCAAACTCTCACAACACTACTGTGTAATATCAAGCGTTGTAACACGTCACGTGTCGTAATCACCGCCAACTTGCGAGCCATTTGCATTCGCCAAAGTTCGCCCACTATTGCCGGCTCTGTGGGAGTTACTGAAGCTGCCATGATTTGTCACCGCGCAATGCGCCCGCTATTGAGTTTGTTCAACTAACGCTCAACTTAATATCGAGTTAATGTTGTGTTCGCTGCAAATTACTGCTTTTGATAGTTCTTGGTTGTTATAGTGTGGTAGTTTGTTTCAAGGTACGAACACTGTTATTTAAAGTACTGTTACCCAAATTTTGAGAGTGTAATGAAACTACTTTTTACGGATTTTATCGCATTGTATTGATATTATTTTATTCCCGACTTTCGGATCCTTTACAGCATCCATGGTCACGGGTAGACTGAGGTGTTGGATGTCTTAATGTTTAAATTATTAACGGCTACCTTACATTTTTATTGATTGTTAGCGATCCGATTCACGCAGAATGAGCTCACCGTGTCCTTTGTAGTAGTTTCATTTCAATGTCTAATTTATTTGCGTTAGTGTCAGAAATCAGTTTGTGAGTATATGTAAGTTGTACTTAGTCTCCTTGTGTTCGTTTAATATTACCTACTTAGGTACCTAATATATTATTGTTTTTTTTCTCTCATTCAGGGGTAACAGGACCTACCCACGTGGGCTAGCAAGTGATGGTGTAGGCAGATGAGATGGATAAAATGGTGAGATATTTGCCAATAATTGATTTTAAACTGAATATGGAGTTCGCTTAGGGCTTAAAACTGTCTGGGTGTTTATGGATATGAAATCAATGCAGCAAATGTACAAGAGAAAATGAAAAAAATATGCTTGCGTAATATTCTTACAATTTCTACCGTAAACGAGAATTAAATACCATAAATAAATAAAAAAAATAAAAAATAATGACGCCACGTAAGTGCCTATAACAGAAAAAAATAATCTCCAAATGTTGTTAATAAGCTGCCAAAGTGAGTCAACCATTCTTTAATGATTATTACTGAATATTAAACTTTGAAGAAAATATTCTCTTACCAACTTTATAAACAGTCAAATAGGCAATAAAAACCCCTACCACGGTTCACCAGCACGGTATTTCATGAATCTATTAAAATAAGTTTATGGGAGAAATGATGAGTTGTTCTGAAAACTCTATAAAAATGGTATTGCGCAGTAAAAATGTTTTGTAGTCATATTTTATGTCAGTTTGATCACCATTGGGAGATGACTGTTTTATTATCAAGTAGCTCATATAAAACTATGGTGAGAGTGGTGAGACCTTGTAGAATCGATTCATTCGATTTGTCATAAATAAGAAGCTAGGCTAGCGCTGACAGTTGAAAGTTAAAGTTGAAAATATGTTCTTATTTCAAACTAGATATATATATTAATTTTATGTAATTTATGTAAATAGTGTAAGTAAATAGTGTAATAGGAAAATAAATGTATAAATAAATTAAGTACTACATTAAAAAAAATCAAACTAGATACATCTGATACAATATATCTGATATTATTATAGCTGCATTTTAAACAATTTTTACACTTTTTTAATACTTTATTAATATTGTGATGATCAATTTAATTGGTGATTGTATTGAGTTGCGTGTTCTATATTCAAACAGATGACGGATCAACTGATGGTAAGCGATTACCGCTGCCCATAGCCACCAGCAACACCAGTTTTGGGCCTCCGGTATTCTGACTCTTTCAGCGAAACACAATGTAAGTGTTGTTTCTCGCCGGTTTTCTGTGAGCCCGTCATATCACTCCGGTCGAGCCGGCCCAGGTTGATGATTAAAAGTGATGAAAAAGACGAGACGAATGAATAAATTAACATGGGAGAGCCATGCTTCGGCACGAATGGGCTGGTTGAGTGAGTGAGGTTACCGGAGGCCCAACGTACTTGTGACTCCTTTGGTGTTGCGGGTGTCCATGGGCGGCGGTTATCGCTTACCATCAGGTGATCCGTCTGGTCGGTTGCTCCCCTATCCCATAAAAAAAGAATTGATGATAACTAGACTTCCACTACTTATCCTGAGGTCCTCACTATTACGACTGCAAATATAATCAGTTCCTTCACTTCACTGGCTATAACAGAGCAATTAGTGCTATCTCTGTGCCCCACTATCAATATATCACAAAATCAATAATTATTCCGCACAGATTTCGGTTCGTCATTAGCTCTACAATAGCGGCACTGAAGCCATGGAATGTCAATATCTGAGCCATTGTGATCGCCCTACGGATGTAGGGGGAGACAATAATGATATAATATATTGTTATATACCTTCTATATATTTTTATACAGGGTGAAATTGAATATTATAATATATGATCGTATGGGTAGCAATTAAAATACTGATTTCTGAAGCTTACGCGAATATTAGACATATTGAAATAAAACAAGTTTAAGGATTTTATCGCGTTATCTAAGCAAAATCAAATCCTGACTTTTCGGACCCGGAGAACGACATGACGCACGACACCTCAGTCTGCCCTTGACCATGGACGCTGTAAAGAGACCGAATCGTCGGGATTTGATATTCAAATTAAAATCTAATCAATTCATAATTTATTTGCTGGTTAAGGGTATACAGTGGTCTTAGTATTACATGCTAATATAGCGCGATAAAGTTGTTTTATTTCAATGTAGCAAAGAAAATGTAGAACACACGATTAAGGAAAATATTTGGTCTTTATTAGTATCGTGTGCCTACTTTTCTCGCGAAAAGTAAAAGTAGTAAGTGTTAATATTTCACGTAGTAACTATTTGCGAAATGGATATTGATTTTGATACTTACTTGAAATTATTTGTTTTTATTTTTAAGACAATAGCTTAGTTTGCATCATCTAAGATAAATATAAGATTATTTTTAGTATAATTTAATTATGTAAATTATATTTTAAAATGATTAAGTAACGGTTACTGAACCTTCCATTTCGATTTAACGCATTTTTCAAAGTCATCCTGTATTTATTAGTTACAGGAACGTTTAGGGATGAAAGGGTGGTTTGTTTCCGGGGTTTAAGCGGTTTATTCTTCACTTTTCATGTAAATCGGGGTTGTGAATGTGTTGGATTCGATTTCTAGGAGAGTGTTTTTGGACAGTACGTGTAGGTGTTTTGATCAGTACATCTCTTCGAAAATGTAGGCGTTATTTTGATATATATGTACATTTATAAGATTGTATTTTATAAGGTTTTTGGTCTTGACGCAACTGATGCAACTGATGTGCATGCTGGAAATAATGTTCCGAAAACCGCTCATTATCTTGTGTTCCGTTAGTACCTACATAAAGATGATTCTTTTATTAATTAAAAATAACCTCTAGAGAAACAAGATAAGGTGTTCACAATTATTTTACGAGCCCTGTTTCCTAACCTGGCGTGGAGCTGATGGGAAACAGTTTCCAAGGACCAGAAGTGTTACAATCGAAAAATGTGTGTGTGTGAGTATGTGTTCATACTGACGAAATGGTACTGCTTTAATTCTATATCATTACAAGTAATAGATTCTGATGTTCTATAATTCTGTTATCATTGTAGCTTAGTAGTTTAAATTAATAATTAAATCTTCTGAGGCACTGTCAGTCTATATAGGGTAGCTCAAGCTACCTAATGACTAGATAACCGGCATTGTTTCATCGTCCACAGATAAACGATTAGTTTACACATACATAATGCCCTGTCAGCCCACAAAGCGCTAAGCATGGCGATAATTGAGCACATTATACTCAGTTGAGCTTGACATCAGTGACGTCATAACAGATTAATTACTTGCGTCAGTGGAATATGGCATTATGTAAGAGGATAAACCCATTAAATATTAGCCTTCAGTGACCGTTTTGCCTTTAGCATATAAAAAAGAAGTTAGAGAAAGTCAATATTCCCAAAAACGAAAAAGGGTTTTTTTATAGGATAGGGGGGCAAATGGCCAGAGGGATCACCAGATGGTAGGCGATTACCGGCGCCCATGGACATCCGCAACACTAGAGGAGTTTCAAGTGCGTTTCCCGCCTTGAAACTGAAAGCTGTCATGGAAATAGAATACCTGTTGTCCATAATATTATGTCATATATATAATTATAACTGCCTCATTAGCTAAGTTGTTCTGAGCACGACTGCTAGTGAGCAAAGTGTTATTGGGTTTTTCTATGAAATTCCCAGCAGCTCGGAGTTAGGAATTTGTGCCCGGTTAATGGCAATAGGCTCGCCCCCTATTACATAGGACCTAAACATACCGGCGAACTGTGGGTGTACATTAGTAGGTACGCCTCTGCCTAACCCTTCGGGGAATACAGGCGTGATGGTATGTTATGTTTATATAATTATAAAAAATAATAACTAAGCAAATTACCACAAACTTGACGCCACCATACAAATTAAAGATCCCAACATGACGTCAATGATGGCAACATTTGTCCCTATTAGATGACACTAATGACGTCCAATTTTTATCAATTCCACACAAACTTTGACCATAGAGACATAGATTAATGATTATTTCATTAGATTATCATTATCTGTTGTTATCCACATATAGATAGACGAGTGTTTTATTAATATAGCTAATTGAATCAAGCTCGTATTGTTGTGATGTCTGTTTGTTAAAAAAAGAAAAAAAACTAGCATTTTGATATGTTCAGAAAATGAATGAAAGACGATTAATGAAAGGATTTGTATGACGATATGTCAGCAACAGCGTCGGAAGAGGTCGCCCTAGAAGGAAATTAGCCGATCTTGATCATAGTGAGGTTCTTCAAAAAGGTCAGGTGCGTAGTACCTACTCGCAACTGGCGCGTATGTATGAGAAGATGTATGAATGTCGTAGAAGCCAAAGGAATATGCAAGAATCGTAGCAAGTGTGGGTCTGTATAATTCTCCCTACGCCTGTGACAGAAAGGAGTATGTATGGAAAACAAATTTATTTATCTGCGATACTGACTCACAATCAGTATAAAACTCTTTGGTCTTAGAAGACCAAAAAGTTTAAGTTTTAAGTTTTATTATGTTGGCAGTAAGATTTCCCTTATAACCAGACTATCTACCTTCATAAAATGGAAGATGTAGGTGCAACATTGTTATTTTATGCACCCCAAGAGTTTTTACTCGAGAATAAAAAGTATAAGGGAATGGGCGATCGCTTCCGTTTTAATAATAGATGCCAAAACTTCTCCGTAACAGTGTTTTGTAATGCAGTTTGGTGGGGGAGGGAGCGCCCTCTTTGTAACTGAAAAGAAGAATTAATCCATACTATTATTATAAAATGTAACTCTGTTTGTTTGGTTTTCATGCCTAAATTACTTATTTTTGAGGAATTTCGGTACAGAGATAAACTGGACTTTGTAGAAGGATCAAAAAGTCCTTTGCAAAGAAAGCAGATTTATTTGTCACAAAATCAAAATATACATACGTACAATATTAATTTAAAAAATGGGATGCAAAACCGCGGCGAAAAGCTAGTAACAATATAAAGAACACCTATGAGGAGAAGCTCGCGGCTAAGTACATAATAACTATTATCAAGCGATCTGAAAAGTGAAGCTGCGCTTGTTTGTCTTCCGATCATTTTTTGCACGTCGAGAGTCCTTCGTACCGAAGATTATGACAAGCTTCTGGTCCAGTTGACATACAAACAAGGTTGACAATCCTCATTGTTAGTTGAAGTCTAATCGTCAATTCCCAAATAAAGCTATATTATTGCGATCTAGATTTTTGCATAACATACCATCAGCCTGTTTTCCCCGAAGGGTTAGGCGGAGGCGTACTAATGTACACCCACAGTTCGCCGGTATGTTGAGGTCCCATGTAATAGGGGGCGAGCCTATTGCCATTAACTGGACACAAATTCCAAACTCCGCGCTGTTACTGGGAATATCATAGAAAAACCCAATAACACTTTGCTCGACCTGGGAATCGAACCCAGGACCTCAAGCGTACCAGTCGCGCACAGGACCCAGGTCAGGTAAAAACAAATAATCTTGGGTCTGACTAGCTGGCGACAACCCTTACGTCGGAGTCGACGTTTGCACGTAAGAGCCAGTTCCCCATCGGTTGCTGCGGCTCTGGCAGTCTGCAGTCCATACGGTCTCTTAAGGGTCGGCAACGTTTCAGCAACTCCTCTGTTGTTGCAGGTGTCCATGGGCGAAAAATTTAAAACAAATACCTGCTGTTATAACATACATTTACCAGAAAAACGATATTATTGTAGCCAAAATTAAATGTCAAACGAAAAGTGTCTGCGGTTACCTCGAAGTTTTAACTTACAAACGAAAACGGTTACGTATTTAAAAACCTATATTACAATCTCTCTCATTCTTATTTCCTTTAATGTAATACCTATTTGTTTGTTGTTTGCGCGAGTTGATTAATAAGGAACGAGACAAAAGGTTGTTATTTTGCTTTCAAAGGTTTGTCTATGGTGCGGTTTCGTTTTATGTTGTGGTAACACTGCGGTTTACGTGTTTTACGGAAAGGAATGTACTTCGGTACCGTTCATAGTGGGCTTTAACGGGAACATGAAGTCCTTTGAAGATTGTAGTACTTAATTTTAATAATTACACGAAAGGAATTCTTCACTGTGACGTCATGAGTTCGCTTCGATGATTGGAGATCGAGGTAGAAGAAGAAGATAGTAGCAGAATTTGTTTTTGGCAAAGTTCATCCCTGATGACCTGGCAAATAATGTAGCTCCAACTCACTAACAGTTGAACTTTTTACCTTAATTAATTGAACGGAGCCTCAGATACCGCTTGACCTCTCTAAGACTCATACAAAGAAGAGATCATCAATGTTGGTTTATCCATTTTTACTCTTAAAATAGCTTCATGTGAGCGAAGCCGCGGGCAAAAGGTAGTGTAATGATAATATTGATCATAATAATGCTATGACCAATCCCAATAATGCCATATACCTCGCATCTATATTGAAAGTAATATATATGCCATACAATGCTACAAATACATACAGACATATGTATTATGTAATCTCCTTCAAAGAGATATCGGTTTCATATAAAATCCAGATACGATGCATGGTCTCATTTCATTTCAAGATACGATAGTAAAAGTAATCTTGTCCTTTGGAAATTGTTATTGATTTCTGTATCGTGTAACAAACTGGAGGAGAAGATAATATTATATACTGATTTCTGACACTTACGCGAATATTACACATTGAAATGAAACTACTTTTTTAAGATTTTATCGCGGTATATTGATATTATTTAGTTCCCGACGTTTCGGATCCTTTACAGCACCCATGGTCACAGGCAGACTGAGGTGTTGGACGTCTTGATGTTAAAATTACTAACAGCTACCTTACAATTTTGTTAAATAATAGCGATCCGATTCACGCAGCACGAGCTCACAGTATCCTTTGGTCTTGCAGTTTTGGGCTTGGATTTAGATTTTATAGATTCTATAATGGGATTCCAAGCAGCTGGTAAGACCCAACCATCTTCTCTATTGAAATTTGGGTTTTTTTTTATTTCAATAGCCTCACGAATCATCCTAGGTAGGAATCGGTTTTCTTTTGCGAGGACTTGTGGTTTATCAAATCTGATGTAGTGCTGGGTCTTGTCTAGGGTGTGTTCACAAACTGCTGACTTTCTGGAAATTAGACCATGCATGGATGCATTTTTAACTAAAGCACACTTTAGTACTACTATTCTACTTTCAAATCCATCGTTTACTTAGCTACAATTTTTTTTCTAAATAATCACTCAAAGAATGTGGGCATTGGGCAGGCGGCATATAAATCGTTGGGGGAAGCCTTTCTTCAGCAGTGGACATCCTTTTGTTTGGCGATTGAAATAATGATTTAGCGCAAGCCATCCGGGTTTGAGATTGAGATACCTAGAAGCCTAATGTAATCAGATATGGTGTGATTTAGGTGCTGGAAGGCTGACGGTTTGTCATCGTTAATCAAAGTTAAGGCCGTCAGTTTGCATGTAATGGCATTGTTTTGTAAACCCATTCATGTCCAAAAATAATTTGGTAACTACCTACAACATGGTGTTACACCCGTCCATTGGGTACGGAACTCCTTTGCATCAGGCGGGATAGATTGTTTGCCACCTCAGTAGTATAAAAACATTTTAGTATTATTTTTGACATGGGAGAGCCATGCTTCGGTACAAGTGGGCTGGCTCGACCGGAGTGATACCACGGCTTCACAGAAAACCGGCGTGAAACAACGCTTGCGTTGTGTTTCGCCAAGTGAGTAAGGATACCGGAGGCCAAAACCGTTTTAAAAGGCTGGCTGCGCACCTGTGACTCTTCTCGTGTTGCGGGTGTCCATGGAGTGTGGTAATCGCTTACCATCAGGCAATCCGTCTGCTCATTTGCCCCCCTATCCCATAAAAAATACATACAATACATATCGTTATGTAGATCTTAATAATATACCGTCACGCTTGTATTCATCGAAGGTTTAGGCAGAAGCATACTATTGTGGACCTACAGTTCCCCGGTAGGTATGTTTAAGTTCCATCTAAAAGGGAATGAGGCAGAGGCGTACTAATGTACAACCACAGTTCGCCGGTATGTTTAGGTCCCATGTAATAGGGGCGAGCCTATTGCCATTAACCGGGCACAAATCCTAAACTCCGAGCTGCTACTGAGAATTTCATTGAAAAACACAACAACTGCCTCATTAGCCAAGTGGTCCTGAGCGCGACTGCTACGCTATAGGTCCTGGGTTCGATTCCCAGGTCGATCAAAGTATTATTGGGGTTTTCTATGAAATTCCCAGGAGCAGCTCGGAGTTAGGAATTTGTGCCCGGTTAATGGCAATAGGCTCGCCCCTATTACATGGGACGTAAACATACCGGCGAACTGTGGTTGTACATTAGTACGCCTCTGCCTAACCCTTCGGGGAATACAGGCGTGATTTTATGTTATGTAACCCAATAAAACTTTGTTTACTCTTTGACCTGGGAATCGATTTTTTTGTTTATTCAAAAGTGCTTTTTTCCGTCACTTTTGCAACTGCCATCAGCTTTTACTTTCAGAACTCGTGAGTGAAATAAAAAATTCTAAAAAAATGGTAGCTCTCTGAACATTTGCAATGTAAATCTGAGAGGGACAGTTCAATGCATTTGCGTAATGGACGCGACTCAAATATACACATCGCTTGAATCAAACGGTTCTGTCGTGAACCTGGTTTTTGACGATGTATGCATGCATACATTGTATGGGACTAAATACACCAGCGAACTGTGGATGTATATTAGTATGCTTAAACTCACGAGGAATACAGGGGTGTACTTGAGCAATAGGCTCGCTCAGGGCCTAAAAATATACCGGCGAACTGTAGGTGTACCTGAGTACTTCCCTGTCTATCTCTTCGTGACATAGGTATAAATTATACACACCCTCGTGCGATGGTATGTGTAATTTTATAATACCAGTTTGTGTCAAAGATTTATTTAAATAAAAAAATAATAATTTAAAAGATATTTAAAGCTGAAGAGTTTTTTGTTTGTTTGTTTCCTTGAACTCGCTAATCTCAGGAACTACTGCTCCGATTTGAAAAACTATTTCAGAGTCAGATAGCCCATTTATTGAGGAAGGCTATAGGCTATTTATTATCAAGCTAAGACTAAGTAACTATTCCACGTGGACGAAGTCGCGGGCGGAAGATAGTTTAAATATAATAACAGTTTGTGTCAAAGATTTATTTTAAACGAAGTAGCTCGTCAAAGGCTGTATTTACCTGAAATAGTAGAAGCTTTATCAAATAAAAGTATGATGAAGATAAGGTTTCCGAGTCTACTTAGATCAGATTCATCTTTGTCGATTTGCCTTCGTTTCCAGCCCTTCGGGAAATTCGATGCATTATCGATTTTCCATAGTGCTGCGAAGTAATCGATATAAAATGTACAGATTAGTATCGATGTTTGTTTCTGTTGACGAAATAAATTATAATCTCATGCTGGTTATTACATTTGGCATGTAGTTTTAAAAAGAAGTGAATAGTCGAGTAGATACTGCTCCTTGTCAGGACTAGGACTATTTTGAAATTTATTTCAAATAAATAAAAAGACAATTGATTCGACTTCCAATTAGAATTGTGCTGTTGGGAATTTCTTAAAATAAATAAATCTCTGTGTACCCGTCGAAGAATCTAGATGTAATTTACATTTACTTTCTGTCCATAATCTACCATAACGCGTTTTATTTTTCTCTAGTTAGTTTTAAGACAAAATATTTTTATCGATACTATCATTTGAAATGGAATATGAATGTTAACAGCACATCACTAAACCACGCGTCTAGGATTACAGTTCGCCGGAATACCTGAGTATATTGTGATGGATTTCACAAAACCCGTATGTGAGTCTAGTCTGTAAATAAATGCTAGACTTAGGTACTTAATACGATAGCGCATCCGTCTGACCTTCCTGTGGGAAATCTAGGTGCCTCAGTTTTATTCTATCAGAAAATGCATCTACTGGCGGCCCAATTTAATGAATTAACTTACATACATACATATTTTCACGCCTGTCTACCATTGGGGTAGGCAGAGACTATTGATTTCCACTTGCTACGATCCTAGCACACTACTTTCGCTTCATCTACTTACGTTCATTAATCTCCTCGTGCATGATCGTTGGTTTAGACCTTTGTTGAGAACCGCCGCAACTTAATTGTGGTAGGTTCGTTGAGGTCGGCCCCTTCGAACTCTTCCATCCGTACTCATTATGTATACTCGTTTCGTCAATCTCCGTTCATCCATCCTCTCTACATGCCCAAACCACCTTAACATACCTTTCTCAATATTTGTTAGTACACCTTCTTTCACACCACAACGCTCCCTTATCACACTGTTTCTCACTCTATCTTTCAAAGTTACCCCACATTCTTCTCAACGCTCTCATCTTTACAGCATCTCTACTAGAATTAACTAGAATCTAGAATTAACTTCAGGGTATTATTTTTAATCGTTTTGTTCAAATCACATGAATGCAGTCCATACACACCCACTGTGATTCTATGTAGGCTATATCTTGAGGTGGCGGACTGCGTGATGACGCAAGAGTTTAAGGGAAGAAAAAGTATGCATGATTTTCACTGTTGTTGGCTAGGAAATACGGATTTTCGCACGAAAATGTCAGGTTTCATACTAAAGTTTAAGTAGTTAGTTACAACACTTTGGTAAAAGCGGGGACGCTGCGTCACCATTGTGTAATATCTTCTGTTAATTTTTTTTATTGTAGAATTTCTCATGTGTTATCTAATAAAAGGTGTTTTGATGTTTTTGGAGTAAGTAAATAAATGGTGGTATTATTTAATTACCTACTCATAAATAAAGATATAACACAAGGTTTTGCCAGCTGTTTAAGAATACGGGGGCAAATATGGTTAGCCTCAATTTTACTTACAGCGATATCTTGTTGCCAAAACTCGTATATCCGCCGTTCACACAACACCTCCCTTCCCCTAATAAGCAGCCATTACCGAAATTAAAGCATCAATCTCTTGGCGCACCGCGTCGATGGCTTACGCGCTCCTGTAAGATTTCTGACAAAGATTAACAAAACAGATGTGTGAACGAGTTTTTATACCTACGCATTTTTTTATGTTTTATTTTATCCAGTTTTGACAACGAAACTTTGAGAGAGAAAATTAGAGATATTTGTACACATTGCTACCTACGTACAAAATACCTATACTATGTGAGGACAGGCTGGGCACGTGTGTGTGGTGTGTACGCACTTTATGAAAATATATCGATAGGTATTATTTATGCGTAAGAAGATTGCTTCAGATATGTATTCATCAACCTATAGTTTTAATAATTCACTTACAACGAGAGCATTAGTTACACTAAATGAATCCATGTGAATTTATGTATCGAACAAGTAAGTAGTAGGTATGAAACATATGGCAACAATCATTACTTATTATAACTTCTGTTTGGCTGTTAGCGATAAACTCAAAAACGACCGAACGGATTTTCAAGCGGTTTTCATTAATAGACGGAATGATTCACGAGGAAGGTTTTAAGGGTAATTTTCAAAGTAATTGTCGCATCTGCACCAATATTTTGCTCTTCACCACAGGTGAAAGTTTGTTGCGGTCGCGACATAAATTACCGTTTAAGGCAATATAAACGCTTGTTGCGGGCCGCGGATTTCGAACATTAGGATTGCGTGCCGTTTGCTACAATATTCTGTAGTCCCAAGAAAATATGAAAGGTAGCGGTTTGAAGCTTAAATTTGGTGATTAACCAGACAGGTAAATCACTATATTTTTTTTAATGTGATGGCAGGCAAACGAGCAGACGGATCGCCTGATGGTAAGCGATCACCGCCGCCCATGGACACCTGCAACACCAGAGGAGTCACAAGTGCGCTGCCGGCCTTTAAGCATTGAGAGCATTAATAAAATTATTATTATTAACAGTTCTTATTGTATAGCAGTGATAGCCTAGTGATATGACCATTGGACTGCCAAGTCAAAGGTCTCGAGTTCGAATCCAACGCACGCACCTCTGACTTTTCGAAGTTTGTGCGTAGATATTAATAGTTAATTATCACGCGCTTTAACGGTGAAGGAAAACATCGTGAAGAAACCTGCATAACTGAGATATTTTCTTGACGGCGCGTGAAGTCTACCAACCCGCATTAGGCTAGCGTGGTGGATAGCCTAATCCTCCTATAGCCTAATCCCTCTCATTCTGAGAGGAGACCCGTGCCCAGCAGTGGGACAGTATAATGGGTTGATTATGTATGATGATGTTATGTAACCTTATGTGTCGGTGATAATCCAATACCGAGTTATTAACACTTTGTTGTGTGGTCTAATTTTTAATGCAGTCGAACTGAACTTAGACCTTATGACACAGTGATAGATTTGTGGTATTAGAGTACCACCGACTTTAATGCTGAGTTTAACGTACATAGGTTTTATTTACAACTAGCTTCTGCCCACGACTTCGTCCGCGTAGCGTGATGATATATAGCCTATAGCCTTTCTCAATAAATGGGCTATCTAACACTGAAAGAATTTTTCAAATCGGACCAGTAGTTCCTGAGATTAGCGCGTTCAAGTAAACAAACAAACAAACTCTTCAGCTTTATATATTAGTGTAGATTTGGCAAAATTGTTTTTGGATAGGCTCACCCCTATTACTTGGGATACAAAACTTACTTGGCAAATTCGGGTGTAAGTACTGTGGTCTATCCACATTTCGGGGGTGCTATCCAGGTGTACCACTGTACACCAACGGATAAGTTTAGTGTGTGAAAACGTGATGATATTTATATAATGTCGCTCCCAATACGTAGTTACTTATTCAGGTACCCCTGAGTATTCGCAAAACTGTCAGAAACCATCAACATTTTGTTACAAAGCGGCGCAAACTAAAAATAGGCACGGAACACACGTTTTGTTTACCATTTTGCTTGTAAAAGAAACAAGATACACCGTATTGTTTGAACAAAATATGTTTGGAGATCTATCAAAATTTAATAATATTTATGCCCTCGTAGAACAAACAAAAGATTTTTAATCTTCCCATCGGAATCGCGGAAGCGGGAAAATTTACAAAACGTCTACCCACCGTTGTTTACCCCTGGATACTGTGAGTGACGTTATCGAGTTGCTTTGTGTCCATCGCCAGTCATACACTGACATCTGTATAATAGAATGGTGTAGATTACGAAATGTAAATTAAATTAACTGTTATTATCGCCTTTTGTTTTTAGCACGACGGAAATGAAATGTTGTGTGTGTCTTTTGGGTTAGTAGGGCTGCTTATCTTCATGGTCTGATTCTTTTAAGGGTGCGCAGAGATAATCTAAAGCACCTGGTGAAAATTAGCAACGCTCTATCTAATATATTTACGCAAAATAATAAATGGCTGGTTCACTTCTATACAGGATGTCTACAAATTATAGATATTGAAGATAAACTAACAAAAGCAAAAACATATATTTGAGTATTTGACTGTTTGTATGTATACCGATTTCTGACACTTACGCAAATATTAGACATTGAAATGAAACTACTTTTTACGGATTTTATCGCGTTTAGATTGGTATTATTTAACTACCGACGTTTCGGATCCTTACAGCATCCATGGTCACGGGTAGACTGAGGTGTTCGTCTGAATGTTATGTAATGTTAATTACTAACAGTTACCTTAAATTTTTGTTAATTGTTAGCATATCCGATTCACGGAGAATGAGCTCACCGTGTCCTTGCAGTTTTAGGCTTCGATTTAGATTTAATAGATTCTTTAGTGGGGTTCCAAGCCGCTGGTAAAACCCAGCCAACTTCTCTATTGAAATTTGGGTGTTTTTTAATTTCAATAGCCTCACAAATCATCCTGCATAGGAATCGGTCTTCTTTTGCGCTACTGGCGATCAAGCGTAAGACTATCAAGAAAAAAAAATTAAACACCATAAAAATAAATATAAACCTTTTGTAATTACATACCGGAATTTATTTGTTATATAAGGGATGTATTCAATAACTGAATAGCACATGAGACAATCGATGGACCAAACCTTTGTTCCGGCTATGTATTGTTTAAACACAAATAAATCTGTATGGTGTGCACTGGACCCATGACGAACCAATGAGTTCCGTACACAATAATACATAATAAATTCTACCGAAATCATTGTCATGTAAATTGGGGAAATGCGAAGAATTTAATTTGACCAAATGTTTGATAATTCAATGTTTGAATTTCAGGCTATAAGTATTCGATTTCTAGTTTATTTGTGTGGTGGTGTGAAAGCTGTCGGTGTACCTACATAGAAAAAAATATGTGAAAAATAGAGGAAAAATGGATCGAACATTGAAAAGTTTGTAAGAGGAGGATCCCTGGTAGTTAGGTCAAAGGAAAAGGCTTTTCTTAACTTATTGCTATAGTGTATAATGTCATTACTTACAAATATTTACGTATAGTATATTTTATTTCATAGATTGAAAATATATTGGACATGAATAAACGCATCTACTAGAAAAATAAAATCGAATGCCAACGGAAATATTTAAAAAATGGTGTTCGAAAGCGACACGAAATTCAAACTCGGAATAACAGTGCGTCCAACCGTTAGACCGACTCGTGAAATTTTAACTAGCCGCCCGTACTGTGCACTTTTATTTGCTCTGACGTGTACGCTGCAATACGTCGCCTGTTTCGGTAAACTTTAGTTGCGGTGTGTACAGTCAACAAATTGTTTTTGCTTACATTACACTGCGTGCCCGAATAATTGGGCAGTGTACACCTGTTAATTTATTATGATTGATAGACATGGTATAATGAATGAGAAATAATTTGGTGCATTGGTGTTTGGTGCAGTGTTTAATCTATATATATAAAAGAAAGTCGTGTTAGTTACTTCATTTATAACTCAAGAACGGCTGAACCGATTTGGCTGAAAATTGGCGGAGAGGTAGCTTAGAACCAGGAAACGGACATAGGATACTTTTTATCCCGTTCCCGTGGGATGTGATGACAGACCGAATTCCACGGGGGCGAAGCCGCGGGCAGAAGCTATAATCTATATATATAAAAGAAAGTTGTGTTAGTTACTCCATTTATAACTCAAGAACGGCTGAACCGATTTGGCTGAAAATTGGTGGAGAGGTAGCTTAGAACCAGGAAACGGACATAGGATACTTTTTATCCCGTTCCCGATACTTTTTATTCCACGGGGGCGAAGCCGCGGGCAGAAGCTAGTTATTTATATAGGTAGTGTAGTAGTGTCTAGTATACGTACGATAACGTTGCGATGCTATGTTGTGTACTCATATTCATATTATTATATTATATTTATAATCACTTCAAGATTATTATTTAGATTTTAAATGGTGTTTCAATAAACACAAGTGTAATGATTGTTCCTTTCACGTAATGGAGTTTTTTGACGTGCCGCGTAAACTTTTTTGTTGGCTCATAAATATTAGAAAAAAGGAAGAAGGTAACGGTATATAGGAAAAAAATATGTACTTATAGAAAAAAAACACACACAACACACAACATTTATGAGTTGGATCTTCTTTCACGGGTCTCCTCGTTGATTATTATGTATATTATATTACTAGCTTCTGCCCGCGACTTCGTCCGCGCGGAATAGTAACTTGGTCTTAGCGTGATGATGTATATCCTATAGCCTTTCCAATAAATAGGCTATCTAACACTGAAATAATTTTTCAAAACGGACCAGTAGTTCCTGAGATTAGCGCGTTCAAGCAAACACGAACAAACAAACTCTTCAGCTTTATATATTAGTATAGATTATTATGTACAATATTACATACATAATTTTGACCTTATCATTTGTTGCTTCTAGACCATAGTATGTTAAAAGATATTAATTAAATAATTACTTCTTAAGCTAACAACGGAGATCCCCTAAGGAGATATACTATAAATTCTCCCAGACAGTTTTATCAGGCGCCAAAAATCTAAATCCATTCAGAGCAAACAATAAAACTTCTACCAACTTAAAATTCACAAGAAAACTCAAACGTGAAGAATATCGTCAAGGTAGATAATTAAATTCATTACTTAGTTTAAAAATAGTAAAATAAGCATTCAGTATAATGGCCTCAAGTTTAATAATGCAGTTTGAACGATATCACAGCTGCATTCATCGGCTAAGAAAATTTAATCCAAGGAGACTCCGAGAGTCTTCACTCCTACATGCATATACGAAGGACAAGAATCATATTTTATTGGTCGTATAAATTATTAAATTTCTATCTGTGGAATAACATCGCGGACTTGTACCCATACGGGTTAGGTAAAGTAGTACTGATTGTATACCAACAATGCGCCTATAGTTTTAGTTCATCAAACCCAAACTCCGAGCTGCTACCAAGAGTTTCACAGAAGGCAATAAAATTCAACCTGATCGAACACAGGCCTTCAATCTCAGTAGCTGCATATGCGTCCAAGCTAGGTCCCTTCTTTTAACCCTTCTTGAATTGTCCAAAGAAAGAAGATATCGTATCATACCAAGCGGCTGATTATCTTTCTTCTCCTGTTCTCTGTCATGTGGTTCTTAACAGCTGTCTTATATTGAACTAAGTAGCAAATAATGTTTCAGGCTGCCGTAGTATTAGCAAAAGAGTAATAACGTATGTATTAGTACTACGCAGTTTATTTTATTATCTATCTTATTATATTTAATATCATAAATGCGAAAGTGTATTTGTTTGTTACCTTGTCGCATCTAAAGAGCTGCAAATATTTCGATATAATTTGATAAAATAGATTGGATCCTGAGGAAGGATATAGGCTATCCCTTTTGGATTGTTTAATAAACCAATTGTCAAACAGTTATTATCTTTATGCATGAGAGGAAACAATTAGTCCATTGTTTTGTTTAGTCCGGAAAATTCTCATGCATATCGGTCTCGTACTTACCGACTAAAAACCACAATTGCTTTCCTTTGTCTTGCCCAAGGCCATAACAGAGACGTTCTTGCTACAAGGATACTAATTGAAATCGACACCATTTAGTAAAAAAAATGTAAAACATTGACTATATTTTTGTGATTTTTTTGCATTTTTCATGCTAAGATTATAAAGTATTTTGTATTTTAGTGAAGGAAAAACGTCGACGACGATGACGTCACCTTTAAGACGTAAGTTCAGAATGTGAAGGCAAATTTCGACATGGCAGGTGGGACTCGCGGTGGATTAGAGGTCATAGCGTCTGGCGTACCTAGCCAGAAGACGCAGGTTCGAATCCTGCCTGCGAGTCGAATTTTTCCTTCACTAAAATAACATTGACTAATAGCTCTATTTACAGAAATATAATTATATCACTAGCGTTTGCCCGCGGCTTTGCTCACGTGAAGCTATATTAGGATTAGAAATGGATCACAAAAATAATTAATCATAAACCAATAGTGATGATGTCTTCTTTGTATGTGTATACACGAGAGTTATCTGTTTAATTAACTAAGGTAAGAAGTTAAGTTTTTTAAGCTGGAGTTTATAATTTGGTTGATAACAAAATTAAAATCTATTCAGTAGTTTTTGCGCCAACCCCCTAACAAACAGACAAACTGACAAGAATTTTTAAAATAACATTTTTGGGTTTGGGGACGCTATATATAACCCTAACCTACCTGTTTTTTTTAATACCATCAATGTACAAACACAGTATTTTTACGATTTTATAATAGTAGAGATTTATCAAATACCTCCTCCACATTTTTTCCTCGCTTCCAACCCTGAGGAAAGGCTAAATCTAGTAAATTAGTTTCATTATCACTATGTCCCAGGTGCTTCACAAAGCGCTGTTTTTGGCGCGACCTCTCCCTACCCCCACTACTTCTACCCTATTCGTCTTAACCAGCTTTATTAAGTTGAACTCTTTAGCTGGAGTAGTTTTATTTAAGTTAGTCCACTGGGGGGCGATTAGTTACTTTTCTTTGTTAAACAATTGAATAGCTTTCAATGTTTTTTTCGTTTTGTGTTGTGTTAAATAGAAGTTTAAATAAAACATAGTAGCCTCTTGGGAGTATTTGGTGCTTATGATAAATAGTTAGTTTCGACTATAATGTTAGTTAAAAAAAAGTAAAATTGTTAACTTAATGCTTAGGTACACGCCATTTCAGTGACATAAAGATTATTCTTTAATTTAACGGAATTCATGAGATATAATTTCTTTTTGTTTATTTTTATGGTATTCCGGGGGCCAACGAGTAGATTGATCGCCTGTTGGTTTACTACCGCCAATAGATACTCGCAACACCAGAGGAGTCACAACTGCGTTGCGCCCGGTTTTCTGTGAGGCCCATTCATGTCGAGCCGGCCCATTCGTACCAAAGCATGGCTCTCCCACGGTAAAAAAAATATACATAATCTACCTTTTCATAAATAATACAACGATGCCGTCAAACTGTCACCAAAATCTTTAGCCAACACATTATCACAATAAAACCCGATTAAAGCCTTAATTATATCGTCAACATAATAAAATTAATCTCGAGTTCTTGTGCGATGCCCGTTTTTAATTAAACGACAATAACAGGGGTATATTTAAAATTAATTTGGTCGCCATCCCGACATTATCGCAAGGCGAGGTGAGAGGACGAATTTATCAGCGCACACTCCAATGCTCTCATGTAAAATTAAATGACATTTGACGTGTGGCCCAAGTGATGGGAGCTGGCAAATCAGAGCAACGAGAAATGCCGGCTATGCATTGTAGAATATGTTGCAGCGATGGCACGAATGTAAGTTATTATTCAAGGCTTTGATTCCCGTAAATGTACATATTCGGTTTAGCAGACAGGTATACTAAAGTACATCCACGTAGTAGGAGACGAGACTATTACAATTTACTAGACAACAATCCAAACTCCAAGCTGCTACTAAAAATTTCATAGGAACATTTACATTACAAAATATAACAATTTGCTCAACCTAGAAATTGAACCCGGGATCTCTAGCGATTACGGCCAATACGCTTATGAAGCGATTACCGGACAGAATAAATATACGGCTATGTATGACAACCAACCAGCTATTTGAACTTTATACATATAACTGGCTTTTAACCGCGGCTTCGCTCATCTGAAGCTATATTAGGATTAGAAATAGATTCCAAAAATAGTTTAATCAAAAACCAACAATGATGATCTCTTCTTTTTATGAGCTCTATACATCAGGGAGGTCAAGCTGTATCACAGGATTCGTTTAATTAATTGATTTATAAAGTTCATCAGTCTTTAAGTTGGAGTATATACTTTCTAACAAAATTAAAATCTATTCAGTAGCTTTTGCTCCAACCCGTAACAAACAGACAAGAATTTTCAAAATCACAAAATGTTTTGGATTCGGAGACGTTTATATACCTTAACCTACTTGTTTTTTTTTAATATCTTGAATGTAGAGACACAGATTTTATAAATTTATATAATAGTAGACATTATAAGTTCGAAATATTACTCTGTTGATACATAGACCTATTGAAGAATTGGTTTTGAGTACCAGTTCTAGTTCCCCGCTGTCACCTATACTTTACACCCTCTCCGAATAGCCGGTACAAATAAAATTAAATGCAGCGTTGAAATTCGACAATGCTTACGTAATTAGATGTCATAATTTACTGGAAGCGACGCGACAGAACCTCTTGTGATTTTTACCTGAACGGGGGTATTTTATGTTTTAAATTATGGACAATTTATATAGAATAATAGAGGAACCACCGCTCTTTGATGTTTGTAATGGGGAGTAATTTGTGTGGGAATTAGGAAGGTTTATAATAGGAAGTTAAAAGCTGCAGAATGTATAAAATACAGCATGAAATGCTGTCTTTATACAACCTGTAACATAACATATAATTATGACATTGTATATTTATGACTAAGTGAACAAACAAACAAACTCTTCAGCTTTATATATTAGTATAGATTAAAGTATCATTTTAGTGAAGTGATATTAAAGAGGTCCTGGGTTCGACTCCCAGGTCGAGCAAAGTGTTATTGGATTTTTCTACGAAATTCCCAGTAGCAGCTTGGAGTTAGGAATTAAGTAAATAATTTTTAGCAAATATAATATTATGATAAAAAAATTATATAATGCAATATTTTTTGGAATTCGGGTTTTGAGATTTTTCTTAGTTATTTTTAGAGTCGTTTGTTAGTAGTAGTTGATCATAGTATTATTCATACTCCTTGGGCAAGTAAGACAGATATCAATTTACATTTTTGGTTAGGCGGATAATGTAATAAACGATTTTTTTATGTTTCATGAATGTCGGTTTGCGTTTGGTAATTTTCTCATGATACTTTCTTTTTAACAGGCCTAAAGTCTACTTCATTTTACTGTAAAAATACACTAGACACATAAACCAGACAGCAATACACAAATAAAAATCTACAGACTGGTCAATAACAACTGTATATTTCAATTCTCAGGGCCGGACTAGCGGAACGTGTTTTTTTCAGTTCGACGGAGCTTTGTTCCAATGCACACTAATTCTCGATAAAAACAATGGGCTTTTATATTAATACGCTTTTTATTAAAACTGCTGAATATTTCAATTTACTTTATAGACTAGCTTCTGCCCGCGACTTCGTCTGTGTGGACTTCAGAATTGGGTCTGACCTGGATAAAAAGTGGCGTATGTGTTATTCCAGATTATAATCTATCTCTGTACCAAATTTCATCCAGATTCATTTTGCCGTTCTGGCGTGAAAGAGTAACAAACATCCATACATACTCAAAAACTTTCACGTTTATAATATTAGTAGGATGGTAGGATATAATATTATCAGGAAGTAGGATTGTTTAGTTTGGAATGTTACATATATATGTATATGCTTCTTTAATATATATATTCAATATATTATGTATATGCTTCTTCGTAATGAGTTACGAAGAAGCAATAATTCTAATAAACATCAATAGATGGCGCTACAGGTATCGATTTGTTATTGAAGTTCACGACATAAATCAGATAAGTAATTTAAAATTTGGTGAATAAAATATATACTGATTAAAAAAACCTCTAAGCTTAAGAAAAATAATTAATGGTCTCTTAAATCAAATAATCCATAGTTTTACGTCCTTCGTTGATATATTTGTTCTTTTGTATCAATAGATGGCGTTAAATTCGTAGCGATTGAATTGAAGCTGTACCTAACTATGTTTGGTCCCGCTGACAATCATGCCTAGTTTGACGTTCCAGCTCAGTATCGAATTTACCTTCATTTTTTATATTTTTCTTTGTCGCTACTCACACTGCTGAGTCGTGTACGTGTATGTAAGTCCACCTTGTATCAAGCGCACTGCCGAAATGTTGATTTGCTGAATGCGCATCCCCGTGTCTTCCCCGATAGAATAATCTAAAATCACGAGTGAATCGGTTTCTTCTAGGCAAGCGCGCTCCATCATTCTATTTAAAATTCTATTTATAATTTGGGGACGCCGGCAGGCACCAGGCGGGTGATCAGTCCGCATATTGGAATTATTTCGCCCATTTCCCCATTTTTGGTGGATCCCGTCATGGGTTACTGGCGCTCGGCGTCGCAAATCTTCCCGTAGCCTTGCAGAAGCCCACCAGTTGTCTGATGGAGAGTTCTGCTAGCTGTTCTTCATTTATCTCATCGGTTCCTAGTATTTCCCATCTAAGTAGCGCATACATTGTGCATTTTGCTAGTAGATGAAAGCTCGTTTCTTCTGCTTCTCCGCATGCTGGGCATATAGGATCCTCCTTTATTTTCATGATCGCCAGGTGTCTGTTAAGTCCACAGTGTCCCGTTGCGATCCCTACTGCTCTTTATGTTTTCTCTGCTCATCCTCAGTAATTTTTGGGATTTCCTTTCGTCATATGACTTTAGGAAGATTTTTGACTGTCGACAACCTTCCATAGATCGCAATGTAGCTTAACATCAGGCGAACTTGCGGTCAAGCGTAAGTTTATTAGAAAAAAAAGATGGCTTACACCCGATTACCTTCATCCAACTCATTCAGGGAATGAATTTGCACGAGTCACACGAGTTGCACGAGTTATCCGAGTTACACGATGTGTTTTTTGTACGCGGCGTATATTCGGTACAACCCCAACGCACCTCATCACTTTTAAAAAAGGTTACTTACAACGTTACTATATTCAAAAAAGTAATGCAAGCTATTTTTAACATTCTGACTTACTAAAAGAGCTCTATCTTTATTTAAACAATTAAATACAAAACGGAGCTCTAAGAACTCGTTTTCCATCGAATCTCCACAAAGACTCTACTTAGTCAATGTCGTTTTCTCTACCTACATCTCATTTACAGTGTCCCTACAATTATTGAGAAAGGAAGCTTCGCTGTTTAATATGCAAATTAAAATTGTAGAGCTTCAGATGTTGGGAATTTTCTTGTTAAAAATACGTTTTTTGTTATTTTATGGGAGCTGCTCTCAAGAAATTAAAGGAAAATAGTTTTTTTGTTATATAAAGTGTTGAAAGTCCGCTATTGAATTTTTTTTTTAAAAAGCTGACTAGCAATGCAGATCGCACATTACTAGTATTTTTGTTAACCCCTCGTGCTAAGCTATGTGCTTGTGTTACGAGTGGGTTCACGTCGGTAGTGCAATGGGTGGGGTTCTAACCGGCAACCACATGATCGCAAGTCCAACGCCCTAGCCATTAGGCTACCAACGCTTCAATTAAATTTGAAAGTAAAGAGGTTTGTTTTAATTCTTGTTAGTGTATTTAGATCAGGTATAAGTCGAAATTTCATTTAAATCTGGCAACTAATATATGTATACACTAGGTTTAAGATACATACATAGATCATGGTGGTATTCCCCGAAGGGTTAGGCGTACTAATCGACTATGTACTTTTCATCGACAATATGGTTTTTGGAAAACAGATGTTCCAGAGTAATACCGTGGGTCACAGCTGATACCTAAAACTAACACGAAAATCCAGGGGCAGCTGTATATCGTCTCGGTAGCGTCTCGTAAACTGTAACGTATGTATATTGCCGCGGAAGGTTAGTTTACTCATACATTACCCGGAGGCTTGCCTTAAGCCACACTCATAAAGCCAAATTAGGCGTGTCTTGGGGCTTCACAGAGAGGAAGGATGGAGCACTTGATGGTTATATAAGGTTATTTTAGAGTTGGTTCTATCCTTACCCATATGTTTTTGGTTTTATTAAGTGTCTGGAAAGATCTATTCAATTTTTAAATAAGTACAATTTCGTCAAATACGCGTATATTTTAAAATTTAGTGAAATAAGTACTATAATTTCCTTGATATTTGGAAAAAAAATAGTTTTGAATTACTAGAAACTAGCTTCCACCCGCTACTTCGTCCGCGTGGAATAGTTACTTATAGTCTTAGCGTGATGATATATAGCCTATAGCCTTCCTCGATAAATGGGCTATCTAACACTGAAAGAATTTTTCAAATCGGACCAGTAGTTCCTGAGATTAGCGCGCTCAAGTAAACAAACAAACAAACAAACAAACTCTTCAGCTTTATATATTACTAGCTTCCGCCCGCGACTTCGTCCGCGTGGAATAGTTACTAAGTGTTAGCGTGGTACGCGCGGTACTTGATCATTATTTTGCTGCGATGTTATTTTAAAACTGCGATATCTCCTAAGATATTCATTGAAATCCAATGATGTAAAGGGCACTTTTGTTTTAAATTAAATACTTCTGATGAATAACGTATTTATTTGGATAAGGATTAATATCATGTTTATAAAAACACCTTCGCAAATAATGCATTTGGAATTTTAGAACAAAGTTAGCATAAAAAAGGTTATAGTGAGCCAACCTTAAAAGATAGACATATGCTATCGCGGCCTTTTTTTTAGAACTTTTAAAGAGGAACAATTCTGTCATATATTATTTTTGCGAAACTTTAATCGTTTACGCAGCGCATTCATCGGAAGCTCTCAAAAGGAAAAATCCCGATTTTGAAACATTCTTCATTGATGCTCCGCTCCTATTGGTCTTAGCGTGATGATATATAGCCTATAGCCTTCCTCGATAAATGAGCTATCTAACACTGAAAGAATTTTTCAAATCGAACCAGTAGTTCCTGAGATTAGCGCGTTCAAGCAAACAAACAAACAAACAAACAAACTCTTCAGCTTTATATATTAGTATAGATGTATATTTAAGTTTTTTAAATTTACTCCATTGGCATATCGATCCGTACAACACGTGTCGAAAAAGTAGGTAGATGTTATGAAAAAGATTATATTTTTTGTCATCGACTTATGGCAAGATTGCAAACTTATTTCGCCAATAGTTTTTTTTTTATGTGATAGCAGGCAAACCAGGCAAACGAGCAGACGGATCGCCTGATGGTAAGCGATCACCGCCGCCCATGGACACCTGCAACACCAGTTGAGAGTCATTTTAAGAACAAGTTATAAAAGTAAGGTACTGAGCTCTTTTTAAATTTAGGTATAATGCAAGCATTTACTTGCTATTCTCCAGAACTGTATGTCACGATCCCAAGACTTGCCTGAAACGCATAACAATCGCGTTGCGTTTTCCCACACAACAGGCTATTCAATTCTTATCCTTATTCCACTTAACATAAGGATCAAATACAAAATTTTCTACATACCTAATTGTATTTGTCCAATGTACCTGGACACGTGTTTTGCTCAAGTTTTAATGTTGTTGGAGGTTATTTCTTCACTACGTGATCGCCAAGCAAGGCTTCTCATTACTTCTTCAGTTTTATGGTGCAACTACATAATCTGGAGTAGAAAGGGGATGATACTAAGACTTCGATAGCTTGTTTTGTCTTTTGGGAGGAGGTGGGGAGAGATGAGGAGGAATTTTGATAACTTAGGCCCTGCTGCTCGAGATGGGCTTGGTGCCTAATGGAACACGAACCTTGAATTGCTAGCTTTAAAGTCGCGATCAGGAACTTATTTTATACACTAATGAGGTCATTCATGTAAATATTACAAAAATCTATCCTTTTATGAATAAAGCTTACATATTAAACTGCATAATTCTCACCATTATAAAGCGTAATATTGTACTCGTGTTTAAAGGGACCCCACTTTTTGGAACTAGTTTTAACTTTTCAAAAGTAACTATTTCAGTGGTCTAATTGAAATACAGTGTTGTGACTTTGACTTTGTCTTTGAATAAGAATTATGCGGTATGAATGAAAAGATTATCACTTGAGAACGGCTCGACAGATTGGGCTCATTTCTTTCTGTTGTGTTCGTAATTATTAGGAAAACATAACATAATCAACCTATTATACTGTCCCACTACTGGGCACGGGTCTCCTCTCAGAATTAATAGAAGAGAATAAAAAGAAGAAGAGGGATTAGACAATAGTTTACCACGCTACCCTAATGCGGGTTGGAAGACTTCGCACGCTGCGTTGAGACTCTCTCAAACATGCAGGTTTCCTCACGAGGTTTTCTTTCATCGTTTGCGTGAAAATTAACTAATAATACGCACATGACTTAAAAAGTCAAAGGTGCGTGCCTTGGATTTGAACTCGAGACCTTTGATTTAACACTCACATGGTCATATCACTAAGCTATCACTGCATACCTGCATATTGTTAGGACAAGGATTGTATAAACGATTTTTTTCCATAATCCACCAGAACGGTTGGGATTTTGGTTGAAAAACTGTACGCTCACGAAACTGCTCTAAGGTTGCTAGTAAAAAATAAATGACTTTCAGTAAACAGTGACGTTATGCAACCAGAATTTATTTCCAGTTTCAACCATCCACTAAAAGGGTAGGTACGGGAAAACGAAATTTTGTAAGTCTTCGAGGTTTTCGTCAGAATTCATTGCATTCATTTTGGTATTACGGTAAAACCTGAAAGCATTCGCTTTAACGGCAGAATTTTTATGGATTCATACATATTGTATTGCTCACAATTCTGGCGGCGCGGCATGCGAAATCTAAAGGCCTCATCAAACGTTTATTAAGCCGAATTAAATGGTTAAAGACGTATTCACAGCTGCTATAACAAAGGGATTCTTAACTCGAGTCAATTTTGTAATCTACCGTGAATTGGATTTGGAAGCGATATTCAGATATGTCGAGAAAAATTACATATAAGTTAACACTTTCTGAAAAGTTGTTTAGCATTTTATCTAAGACGGCCTGTTTTTTTTAGTACTACTAGTAATGTGGGTCGCATATTAGTATTATTCTTTTTAACCCCTCGTGCTAAGCTAAATGCTTGTGTTACGAGTAGGTTCACGTCGGTAGCGCAATGGGTGAGTGTCGAACCGGCAACCACATGATCGCAAGTCTGACGCTATTGCCACTTCTAAAACATTATAATAGACTTATGCAGAAGTCTTTAGCGAGAATAAATCAAAATGGTCAAGGTTCTGAATGCTGCACTATCCGAGGTCATTAGTGCTGCGTGTCACAGAAAATACAAACACACAACATTTTGCTGAGGAATGACCGCTTTGCGGAGGTTTGACACATATCTTCTCATCGTTTCATTTATCTTTTACCTTCTCTGGGCGTCACGTCGATGGTTTATCCTTTTTGTTTTGTCAGTGTCCCAATTTATTTGGTGTTGACACAGCATCTTCTTTTCTTCCATTCATCCATGTCAGCAGTCATTACTCCCTTTCCCGTCATATTGGCCTTAACACAATCCATCCATCTTTTCCTTTGGTCTCCCTCTACCCCTCTGACCTGCACATTCATATTCACCATTCTTATAATCACATGCGTTTTATCCCTCCTCATCACATTTCTATACCAACACAAACTATTTCCTTTCAACTTTTCTGTCACATCGATGTAAATAAATGTAATTTCTTCTTTGAAAATACTAATAGAAAGCAACATACTTTCTTCCCTATTTTCAGAGAAAAATAAAACAGAGTTAAATAACTTTTGCATACTGAAATCCAAACAGATTATTCAGTCAGGTATCCCACCTCAGCAAACACGACACTAAGAATCACGAGTTCAGCTGTGCACAAAGCCTAATCCAAATTAAAGGCGAAGGGCATCCGCCCTTTCCGATTCCACCGGCGCTGGGCGGAACTCATTTACCTAAAATTGCTCTCAATTTATTAGGATTCCCAGAATAATTTCACTTCGGTCGTGGACAAATTTGCTAATGCTATTTTCTTTGGCCAGACACGAAATATTTGGGAGGTTTTTCTTTGGACGGTGACGGGAATTACAATTGGTTGTGAAAGGGGTGGTTGGAGTTAATGATGCGTTTTCACGTGGCTGATGTACCCAATTTTAGCTGTGAACGTTCTAGAACATTTGCTACACTTGTTGCGACTTTTGAAATCTGCCGCTAGGCGTGCCTACAGGCAAGACTTTTAACCTACAACGAAACCGAGCGTGCGTTAAGGGTGAGAGGCTGTGTGGTTGTTTGTCGCTTACCTACAAGAAAATCAGTCGAGGGTTGCATTTGTTCTACAAGCACGCCACATCATAGCATTTCTAGGTACTACTATATTATAATTGCAAATATATATACTTATATATATATCTAGTAAATGTTTTTTTCCTACTGATGTGATGCTATACATGCTTGCTATATTTGCGTACTTACCTATTCTTGATAACTGTTATCAATTGCTTTATATACACTTCTAACTACGCTAATTTGTTATAATTTTTTTTTATTGTTATTTTTCTGTAAGTGATTGTAATCTTTTGAGAAAATAACATACCATTACGCCTGTATTCCCCAAAGGTTTACGCAGAGACCTTCTATTTTACACTCATAATTCGCAGGTATGTTTTAGGTACCATGTAATTGGGGGCGAGCCTATTGCTATTAACCAGGCACAAATTCCAAATTCCGAGCCGCTACTAATAATTTCATAGAAAAATCTAATAACACTGCTCCAACTGGGAATCAAAACCAGGACCTCTAGCGTAGCAGCCACGCTCAGGACCATTAGGCTAATGAAGCACTTCTGTTTTGAGAATATAAATGTCTTTAGTCGTAAATCTGAATACATATAATAAATGCGATCTAGTCAGAATTTAAGCCCCTTGAGTGCTATTAGTTAGTTTCCAAACATTTCTAACACAAATTACTTAGGTCTAACACCTAACTTTGTAACTGTTACATACATACGACACTCTAATTTATCGTCATCGTTTTAATTAAGTATGGTTTTAGTAATGTTTATTTATTTATAATTTAAATCAAATTATTTATTCAAATCCAAATATGTACTACATTACAAAATATTAGTTATAAAATCTTAGTTTAAATGTACATATTATTTACAGTAAAAACTGCTGAAGAGATTTGAATTTTGTTCTCACTGTTAGAAAGGATGCTCCAACTTAAAAACTGTTGAACTTCATATCTCAATTAATTGAACGAAGCCTGAGATACAGCTTGACCTCCCTAATGTATACAGACCCATACAAAGAAGAGATCATCACTGCTGGTTTTAGAATAACTTATTTTTGGTATCCATATTTAGGGCCACTTGAGGCCACTTAAACACCATTT
The DNA here is from genome assembly GCA_947256265.1 of Acronicta leporina. Lineage (NCBI taxonomy): Eukaryota > Metazoa > Arthropoda > Insecta > Lepidoptera > Noctuidae > Acronicta > Acronicta leporina. The sequence goes on along the minus strand of OX366517.1, from coordinate 1,820,343 downwards.
TCTATTGGCATTTTGTGTTTAAATTCGATTTAAACGTATTTCAGAAGTTGGTGCAAGTGGCCCTTAATTCTAATGTAGGTACCTAGCATCATGTGAGCGAAGCCGCGGGCAAAAGCTAGTTATGTTATGCAATAATTTTCTCAGACATTCACACATATAAAATCGATCTTCGAATACATACTAATAAAGTTCACCCTTTGAGTCCCAACAAATGACAAACGGGCAAGGAATTGCCCCAAGTTCCCTACTACGTCACATTATACTCGAACTAACACGGCATATACCGAGTGGCCTGTAAAGTTAGCTCGTAATTCGTCTACAACCGTCCCCTTTAGGTCACGTTCTGTGCCCTAAATTTAAAGGAAAACACTCCAATAAGTTGTGCGCCAACCGTGTGGAACATATGGGGACACATTGCGAGAGGGCCCGCTTATTAATGAAAGGAAATGATACCTTAAAATACAATCCAATAAAATACAACATTGTATACTTCTCTTTCATAGACGACCTCTGTAGTTTAGTGGTTCGAGTACCGGACTGCTGAACATGAGGTAGTGGGTTCGATTCCCACATGACACAGAAATTTATGTGTTTGTGTTCGTCTGGGTGTTTCTTATGTATTATAAGTATGTATTTACAAAAAAAAGTATATAAGTATTATATAATCCATTGTCTAGTACCCATATTACATGCTCTGCTTAGTTTGGGACTAGATGGTGCTGTGTAAAAATGTCCCAGAATATTTATTTTATTTATTTATAGAATATTGTAGCTAATACGATCTCTTAAGGGTCGATGAAATTAAATTTAAGTTTGAAATGACAAAAAAACACTATCACAATAGGTTAGATGACTGATCGTGTCATTAACATTATGCCTGTATTCCACGAAGAATAAAACAGAGGAACTAATGTACAACACCAGTCCACCGGTATATTTAGCTATTGTTTAGGTTCCAGGCTTTGAACCAATATCCAATCTTTGAGCTGCTACTGAGAATTTTATAGAAAACCAAATAAAACTGCTCGAACTGAGAATCGGACCCAGGAATCTAGTGTATTAGCGGAGCTTGGAACCACTAGACTAACGAAGCACTCAAATTAAAATCAACTCATAAAGTTTTAAAATATATCAGCGTTTAAAGTTTTTGGTGAATTCTTGGAGGGGACGCTCTTGTATCCATTCTTGCAACTAAGATTATTGTTAATTAAAAACGTCGTGTCCCGGTGTCGGTACCCACACGTATGTTTTCAGGCTTTATTACGTCTTTGCTTTCAGTAGGTTCACTGCGAACTCCTCATGTTACGCGCGCTGGAATAAAATTTCAAGAAAAATCGCATGGCCACATAAAATATAGTACTTACAGTTCTCTATAAAATCGATATACCTAAATATCGACCAAAGTTTTTTTAATGGGATAGGGGTGCATACGAGCAGACGGATCACCTGATGGTAAGCACTAACCGCCGCCCATGGACACCCGCAACACTAGAGGAGTCACAAGTGCGTTGCTCGCCTTTTAAGGTTTCACCAAACCAATCAAAAATAAACGTAATAAACACTCTGTACAGCCACGAGCACAAATATGTATGTATACACTTAGGAAAATTCAATAGAGATTTTCTCTTAAAGTAAGTATTCATTGGAATTTTATGAACATAGTATTTTTGAACCAATGATTTCATGATATTGGTATTGTGACATATGCAATCGTCACGTGTCACGAAAAAAAAAACGGTTTTGAAGTTTAGTAAGTATATACATATTTATGCTCGTGACTGTACAGAAAATCAAAGGAAAACCACAGAGTAGTACAAATGGTACTTACAAGTATTAAACAAAGGCATTTATTTTAGTGGCTTTCGATACAAAGCGGCGAGCGATAAATTGTTGGTGTTCTTCTATTGTGGCAGACCCTTTGATTTGGAAGTGGGTCAAGCGTTTTTAAACACAGGCTATTTATTACCTATTTTCAACTTTTACAAAGTGTTTCAATCCATAAACGTGGTTATTGAGTGAGTTCGATTCCCAGGCTGAATCTAGTAGAATTATTATTATTTTTGGAATTTTAGTTAAGTCAACAGTTTGGATTAAATGCTTGCTCATATTACATGGAATCTTAAAAACATACCGATGAGGTGGTATAACACATATTATTATCTTCCTACTTAACGCTTTGGAAAATAATGGCGTAATGGTATCTAATGTTAAAATTGTAATTAATGATGTATCCAGCTAATCGCTAACACCATTACCCGGGCATAAACTCCTACTTATTGCTAACAATTTCATAGAAAACCCAATAACACGTTCCTCGACCTGAGAATCAAACCTAGGACCTATACCGTAGACGCGCTTCCAACTGTCAAACTAATAAGGCAGTTATTACGAAAAGTTCTCCTTCCATTTTGTAAATAATTAACTCTTTCTAGACTCGTTTCCATTATACATGCAATTATTATTAAATGTTTTACAATCATTTTACATCAGTAAGCACCATTTCCCGCCTATAACATTACAAGTACCAACAAAAAGTATCGAATCATAACAAGCACCCGCAATTTTCACTCCTAATCAATCTCAAAGGCGGTTTCTTATTAATTTCTGCGCTAAATCACCTTTACGATGGAAGCAAAAAGACTGGGCCCATCAAGCAACGTTGCAGTTTTTATGGGCGCCTACTAACTGTTAAAATCACTACTGTCTAGCTTTGAGAATTTTATGTGGCTCGCAAAATTCAATGTATAAAACAAACGGTCGCTGGGGCAGAAAGGTCCAAGTCCTGTTATGTTGTAAAGATTCCCTCCATCATCAGCATACACCCATCCAAAAAAAGTCCGGAAGTTTCTCGAGTACCTTGTACCAGCCTACCCAATTTCTCCTACGAGGATCTCCTACGAGAAGATCAGACAAACTGGTGAAGGTTGTTGGGAGTCGTTGGATGCAGGCGGCATATCATCGGTCCTTGTGTATATCTATGCGGAAGCCCTATAAACTCAAAATCAAAATCATTTATTCTATATTTTGTTTGATTAAAAAAATATATTTGATTTTATGCAAATACTGAGTATGCCTATAGGCTCGCCCTCTATTCTCAAGTAAAATTAAAGTTTCACAGTCTTGAAATATGTGTAACGGTGAACTGTACGTGTAGTTACATAAGTAGATCTCACTTTCACGACACATTAAATTAATTAGGTGTTCAAAAAGAAAGTAAAGTTGTCAATCCATGTTTTGATGTGAGTTCAGGCGTCTAGATATCAGAATTTATAAGCATATAGCAATAAGAAGATAATGACACTCAGATGAGTATCGTGAAACACGTAGTAGGGCTCTCTTAATCCCCCGTCAGCGACGCGGGCTGCGGAACTCATTTACGGTGAAATAAAAAGGGTTTATTACATATTTTTATTTGATGTTGGGAACTTTCTAGAAGTACGGTTTAACCGTTACTAACTACAGATTTAAGTGTTTCAAGCGGTCACTGCTCTATTTTTAGTTAATTACGGGAGCTGTAATGCGGGTATTCGTGGAAAATTTATGTTTTATGAGCAGTCTCGGCTTGCCGTAGTTAATTTGATTCGTGTAAAAATAAATTCAGATTTCAGACATTCATAAGGTTTTGGTTTAATAACAAATAGTCCATATTGTCGAGATAAATTTAATCTTGTCACGGTCAAGTTTTCTGATGGGATTGGACACACACAATAAGGCTTTATTAGGTTTTTCTATGAAGTTCTCAGCATCAGCTTGAAATTTAGATTTGAGCCCGATTAATTGGGAATACGCTTGCTCTCTATTTTATTTGTATTTAATTTTTTATTTTATTTATTTGGATCTCCAACAAGAAGTACACCTTACATACAATTATACACATAATATTGGAGTTGCCTTGTGTCCTCTCAATTAAAGGACACCGCATCATGCAAATTAAAAGAATAATATTTAAAAACTTAAACAATAAGATTAAATTGAATTAAATTAAAATAAAATTACATTGAATTAAAACAGTATGTTAAATGCAAATAGCAGATAAAAAGATATAACAATATTTAAAGAGAAAAACAATAGACATTGGAACAATACTAAGATATTATTTAAACAATAAATTTTTTTGGGACAAATGAGATCATACAGTATTATTTATATTAGGCAACGTAGTAACAAAAATAGTCGTATCAATAGTAGTATCAAATTTATATTTATAAACAGTATCAATAAATGGGACCATCAAATCGACAAACTTTAGGATACATTATTACACCTCTACTTAGGTAGAGAATACAGGCGTGATGCTATATTGTTATGTTATTCTTTGCAAATAAAAAAAAACACAGATCATCACAGTTCAACATTTAACAAAGCAAGCCTAATACACCGTTTGCGAGTATCTCTCTAACAAATTCAAAACAATACCGTTACTCGAGCTACACAAATCACACTTTAAAACCATAACAGTATAAATTGAAAGCGTTACCACCCCACGTAGCCTACAAGTTGGCAAGGAAATACGTGCATTAAGATAAACGTAGATGTTAATTTATTATTCACAGTACATTGAATACGTCACGAGTTTCGCCGCTGTAACTCATACGAATGCATAGTAATGTCAGTACTGGCTTGAACTTGGTAGCTGGAAAGTTATACTGTAAGCTATGCAGTGTGTTATACTAACGTATAGTTTTGATACTTTTCTTAAGAATGTATGGATTTTTTTTCGTGGGAGAGCTATGCTTCGGCACCAATGGGCCTGCTCGACCGAAGTGATACCACGGCTTCACAGAGAACCGGCGTGAAGCAACGCTTGCGTTGTGTTTCGCAGAGTTAGTGAGGTTACCGGAGGCACAAACTCTTTTGAAAGGAGGGCAAAGCACTTGCGACTCCTCTGGTGTCCATGGCCGGCGGTAATGACTTACTATCCGGTGATCCGTCTGCTAGTTTGTCCACCATCCCATAAAGATAATTATTCCCACTAAGATTATATAGTTCTTTGGTGAAACGACTGCAGGCAGGATTCGAACCTGCGTCTTCTGGTTCAAGTCACCAGACACTATGACCAATAATAATTAAACTACCGCCAATCTCACCCGCCGGGTCGAATTTATATGAATATTCTATAGTTAATGTAGTGATTATACTATTTTCATGTACCCTGAATGTGTTATAGAACTAAACTTTGGCTAGCCGATTGATCCACCTTAAGACTGTCTGAATAAAAACAATTAGCAAGACCCATATTAGCCTATCTTGCCCAATATAAAGTCTTTTATAAAACAAACGGCGTTTTTTCAAATCTCTCTTCCACAGTATTAATTTCTTTTTAAATAATTCAGACGAACCAGTAACATCATTTCCAAAGCCCGAAAACTTGAGCCCATCAATTAATGTATTAAATCCATCGAACAATAAACGGGTTTCCCTTTGGCAAAAACTTTTAGTTACCAATTCCCATCGATCTATAGGAAGTGCCGAGGGAGCTGGGAACGATTGAACTCCCAAAAACTTGGGAGCCCCTGTCGCCGGTTTGCAAGATGATTGATAACAGAAATGTTCTTGCTTTAAAACGTGGTTGAGCTAAGCGAAAAGTAATTTTAAAGTTGGGAATTAATGGTTCATTTTTGAGGGGTAAATACCTGCAAGACTTTAAAAAGTACCTAAACATACCAGCGAAATTTAGGTGTACATTATTACTCTGTCTAAATTATGTTATGTCCATGAATATCATTTATTCTCACCAGTGCAGCAGTGTGGCCACCACAAAGACTCCAAAACGCTCTCTCTCAGCTTAAATGTAATTCCACCCAACATTTTGTTTACAAACTATGCAACTAGCAAAGTCAACGTTACATTCTTAGCAACTAATCCTACGGTATGCTAACAAGCAGTTTGGTGCTGCTTCCACATATTATTAAGTGGAAACAAAACAGTGTTGCATTCGGAAGGAGTCTTGACTTCGCAAACAATGTAGGGCCAATTCAGTTAGATAATTTAAAAAGCTCTAATGGTTGCGATCTAGTTTCAATATCGTAAATAGTACAATGCCAAACATATAAAAGTTTAATTATACTGAGACACAATGAAAAATTTGCTCAAAATGGTCATTTACATAAGTGAAATAAGATAGAAATTATTTATTTTGATGTTTTTTTACTTAGTTGAATTACCAACGAAATATTATGTTAGGAAGAACCCCATGTTAAAAAATCGACAGATAAAAAAATTTGGTGCTAGGATTTAATAATTCACCTGGCTAGCTACCACCTTAAAATATAAAACTTGGCGCAAAACAGTTCAATGCCAATGTATATCTAAAAACGAAAAAATATATTCGTGACCCATAAAATACAAAAGAACACTTGTTATAAGAAGAAACCTCATTTTTGGCCAACACTGTACATAAATGTCTGTGATACCTCGGTATTATATCATTTGAATGGCGTTCCGTACACTTGGGGACAACAAAACTGCTATACGTGCACATAATGGCGCCACGGGCCCCTATAATGGCACGCAAGTGTATGAGCTTAGATTTCCGCACATAGTTTTATTGTTTTATGGAAACATGGTCATATTAGTTTTTTTAGAGGCCACTGTCATAATGTTAGTGAACTTAGCAGATCATTGACCAGCTGATCAAAAAGAAATGAGAGTTCTTTTCGCATGCACCACAATTCTTGATACTTTTCAGAAGTAGTACTGCCGTATTTTTGAAAAATACTCAATTGCGAAAATGATCTACGAACTTCCCGTAGCACATCGTTTAGCAGCAGATCAAAAATGTATGTAATTTCCTTTCGCATGTAGGTCAGTTCTACAGTTCCTTCAATTGTTTTTTTTTTTAGGAAAATCGCTAGAACTTTTTCTAAGAAGTATTAGGAACTGCAGAACTCAGCTGCATGCGAAAGGAACTTAGGTACATTAATTTTGATCTGCTAAGTTCACTCACGACTGCAACATTATGTTGAAAAAACAAAACAACATATCTCCTCACCCCTGTACCGAATTACCGATATTTACTTAGATAACGTGGGTTTTGCTGTGCTAAAAATGTTCACCCATCCATAGATATACCGCGGTTAGCGTACTCTGTATAGTTTCTACTTATCTACGAGCCTCTCCCTCTGAATTCCGATCTGGAATTTCCATCCAATAAGTTTAAAAGGCCTTAATCAAAACACTCCAAAATATTTCTTACCGTCCCCAATATTTTTCCCAATACATAAAATATATCGTGCAGGAAATAGCGCCAGGTGTGGTATGAATTCCCGATGAGTGCCAAAACTGCTCGAACTAGGACGCTAACAAGGCCATTTAATTAATTTTTAATTGATTTGCAAAGTTCGGGTCGAAGAGAAGTGCTTGGCGGGTATTGAGGGCAACGATGGGTGCTATTTCGCCTATTATTTTTGTGGTGAAGAACTTACTGGAGAAATATTCTCAGATTTTAGAGCTTGCTGTTCGGTAGTATTTTAGATTTAGGTTATACGTTATACCTACTTGGTCGGATTTAAAAAGGTGTACATTAGTAACAATTCCATACAGAAATTTTGTTTCCGATTCGATTTCTCTCTTTGTCAAGCTGACATTCATACTTCAACAGAGATTTAACATCACGATCATTTTACCACCAGGCTAATGTGGAAAAAATGTAGGATTCCGCCATTTTAAGCGTACAACATGAGTCAGCGGGACGGGGGTACTAAGACATGGTGAGTATGTTTTTGTATGGACACTCAGGTAACTGAACAAGCTTATAAGTTTGTGATTTTTTGTGATACAGTTTTGAAATTTTGTACATAGATTATTTACATGAAAATACATGTGTCTCGGTTTTCGCATATACTAAAACTAATGTAGTATATCGTAGTAATGTAGGACGACATGAGACGATTTAATTCAAAACCACCAGGATGTGATGTGTCATTAGAGCATGTGCAATTGCGCAAATTTCACAACGGTTGCACCAGATATTAAGGTGTCCGGGAAGTGTATATTGTGTAAAATGCCGGACGTCGACGTTTTAATATCGTTCTCATGATTACCACCTCGTGAGACCGTCTTTGGCAGTTTTCCAACTAGGATACCGTGCATTATTGTAACGACTTTGTTCTAAGTGAAATATCGGCACTGTGCCTCTATGCGGGGTTGAATATTTCATAGAATGGAACAGTATCCGTGGGAGTCTTCATTTCCCCTATGATTTGGGGAAGTGTAAAACTAAAATATAGTAACGGGTACTAGAGCCCCCTGAGAAAGCGTTTTGTTGACAGTGGGGGGGAGGAGGGCTGGAGCCGGTTATTTTTAAGCATCATACTTATTGTCTGCTATCCTGCCAGCCCAACCTCCTAATCTTTACTCCACCTTCTCAAAAAGGGCGTCAAAACATTTTCACAGGGCCAGTAGTTTTCTTACGTTAATTAACCATTTCCACCATATTTCGATATATAATTAATTAAAAACTTTCCTCAAACTGTCAATAGAACTTTGGAGAGAAACACCATTCTCTATCGAACAAAGGCCTCAGCCACCTATGACAAAGTCTCCTGATTAAACTTATATCCTACGAGAAGTATTAATTAAAAAGTTCTTACAGATCCGAATAAAATCTCCACATTTCACTTAATAGAACTTCTACATTGGGAGTACTATAATTACGTGGGAACTCATTATTTCTAATTATTTAACTTTAGATGCCTCTACGTTGGATTCTGGATTTGTATTTTTTAAAATAAATTCAGATTCTATTTTCAGAGTAGTGACTTTAAATAGACATAACATACCATTACGGTTGGATTCCCCGAAGAGTCAGGCAGAGGTATACCAAAGTACAGCCACATTTCGCTGGTATGTTTAGATCCTATGTAATAGTGGGTGCGCCTCTGAGAAGAAATGCGGAAACAAACTCAGAAAATCATATATCATATTAGGAAAGTAAATAAATACTATTTTGGCAATCAAGTGTACAGCTAAGTTAGTTAAAACCTGGTTATTTGTGGCCGGGAAGGGAGCTCTTTATATTAAACAGGGAGATAGGATGCTCTTGATCTCACCGTTTTTCTTATCAGATATTTCAACTAGTCCCATTAGTGCAGAGGGTATCATCCAATTCTAGTAGTGTTCAAATAATATGTGTTTGGAATTTACACTGGACGAGATGCATTCCTTGCATTTTATGGAGGTGGCCCAAGTTATAAGCGGAGCGGGTTTGTAATCACGTAATGGTCATATTGACTCATCACCACCATATCACTGGTAGAAAAATAAAGTAGCGTTCCCATTATAGATTTCGGAGCCCCTCCTCATAATGGTCACCGTGTGGTTTTAGTCGGTAGAACAAAACCATTGGGTATCCAATAGAATTTTCACAATAACGGGATACAAAAAGAAAAGAAAATAACATCGAATCATTGGAAATATTTGTAATGGCTTTTTTAAGAAAAGGTGATGCCTGGACGGTATTTATTGATACTAATTGGTTTTCGAAGATCAGGTAGGAGTACTGCTAAATTTAAAATGATGATATCCAACCGCATTTGTAGGAAAGCTAGGATGATTGGTTCATGTCTTATGCAACTTATTTCAATAATTACACATTATACATAATTAATGGTAATTGGTAAAATAATCAACTCGCTCATAACTTGGCACATAATTTTAAAGTGGAACTTTTCCAATAAATGTTACGTGAACGAGGGACGAATGTCGCTGCGGTCGCACCATGCATTGTTAGGCGTCCGACGTCATTGATTTAGACCCGGTTCTGACCGGTTCTAAGCGGTTTTAACCGGTTTTAATCTTTTAACCCGCTGTCCGCTTTGTTATTTGAATTGAAGGGTCAGGTGTGGTGTGTGGGGTTCTTGCAAAGTTTTCTTTTGTTATTGATTGGAAAAGTAACCTGTTCGCTGTTTGCGGTTGAAGGGTTAAGGCTTTGTTTGGTTGTTATTATGGGGTATTAATTTAGGGTTGGAGGGATGAGTTATTTTGTTCATTATGTCAATAGAAAGTCTGTTAGGTGTATTTTATGTTGAACACAGTAAGCAATAATTATTAATTTCATCAAAGTAAGGGACACGGAGAAATCGCGGGCAGAAGCTAGTTAAGTATATACGTGTTCAAAACTAATTTCAACTAATCTGAATTTATTGTTAGGTACCATGAAAATGTGAATAAAATTCCACAAAAAATTGTGGAAACGCTTAAAATAGGCCCGTACTTAGTTTAAGTTCAATGTTAGTATTTTATACAAGAAAACATCGTGATACTGGAAGTGTAAGATGATGGTGCTTAATATCTTGTTTTGAACCCAAATAAAATATTTTTTCATTACTTTTTCGTGTCACAAAAGTTTTGACATAAGATCAAACCCAATCTATGGTAAGCCGTGAAATAACTTTTTTGCACTACTGTTTTGAAAATAAGTAAGCCATGAGTATTTGCTTTCGACAAAAAAATAAATTAGACGCAACTGTAATTCGGTGGAACTCATCTTACACCTGACACCGTGTCCGAACTGCTCATAGAAAAAGCTTGTGGCGCAAATGAAAAGAATGTCGCGATTTCCAGGTGATTGATACAGTAGGTACTTCACAGAACGTATAAATCATTATATGACTCAACATAACATAACATACCATCACGCCTGTATTCTCCGAAGGTTTGGGCAGAGGCGTACTAATGTACACCCACAGTTTGCATGTTTAGGTCCCATGTAATAGAGGGCGAGCCTATTGCCATTAACCGGGCACAAATTCCTAACTCCGAGCTGCTACTGGGAATTTCATAGAAAAACCCAATAACACTTTGCTCGACCTGGGAATCGAACCCAAGACCTCTAGCGTAGCAGTCTCGCTTAGGACCACTTGGCTAATGAGGCAGTTTATATTATATTATATGGCTTATATAAAAATAATAAGGTATTCTACGGGCTTTAAATAAATATCGCTGAATATGGCTTATTATATTAATCTTAAGAATCCGAACATCTCCAGATAAGTTACACGCGTAAATGTGTGAGTAATGAAGGCTACATTTAATTAGCAGACAATAATAAAATGCGGGGGGCACTGAGGTATCGATCGTAGAGAGGGATGAATAGTGCCCTGTCCGTAGTTACTATTACATACTTATTCTGTGACAGGAGCATTTCACCTCGTTCCTCTATCGTGTTTTCTAGCTATAGAATTCTATAACTAATACAACCACAATATCCCAGTATGTTTATAAGTATTGCATAAAACATTGATGTGATTAAAACTTCTCATTAATAGCTGAGAGTTTGGATTTATGACCGGTTATAATAATAATAATAAATTCTTTATTATCAGGCTACTTTGGCCCATAGATATATACCTTACAAACTAACATATATATTATAATATAACAGAGTTTAGTTAGTATATAACTTAAAACTATGTTAGTAAAAACTTCACTAGCACTATGTCACTGTGCGATCTGGTGGCACTTGTCCGCGGAAACGACGAAACACCACTCCTTGCGGCCAAAAGTCCTCTTTCATGACGAGGTGCAGAAAACTAGTTGGTATTCGCACTACAAACGCCTTGAAATTGACGTTGCGGCGCGATTCTAGAAGCTGCACTCTCGGCGATCCATTGAGCCTTTGGCGCACGTACTCCACGATATCCTCCGCCTTGGTGCTGTAGTGTAGGCGGGAAATATACACCGGAGTGTTCGGCAACGCAGCGCGTATGGTGGGCGTGGGGTCCACAGGAGCCGTGCCGCATCGGTTCTTGTTGGTTCGTTGACAGCGCTTCCTCCTTTGCACCATCACGAAACCATCATCATCAGCCCGCTTCGATGCCTTTTCAGGCACGGGCTTCTTAGCGGGAGCATCAAGACTGCTCACGGTGACTCCAGCAGTTTCAGTACTTTTAACTGATTGTGTTGACACAGTCAGCTGTTTCGTGGGTCGGGTAACTCGAGCGGAGACGCGAGGAGGAGCCGCAGGGGCGGGAGCGGGGCTGCGGGGCGCGCACGGTGCACACTCTGCAGGCTCAGCGTTCGTCGGTGGCGGCGACGACAAAACTGCTGACGCGAAGCTTGCCCCCGACAGGTCGAGGCCCGCTCCGCGACGCGTGTTTACGTTCGATGCACTTGATGGTGACCCAGTTACTGCAACCGTCTTACGCAACTCTACAAGTTCATTGCGCAAATCGGCGACAGTATTTTGGGATGCATCTAACCTTTTCTGCATATCCACTAGACTTGCCTTTAGGAAGACGATATCTTTCAGCAGGCTGGTTACATCGACGTGGTCGAAGCTGACTGGAGGAAGTTTGTGCAAATCCCTCGCCACAAACGTCGGCACGTCGTCAGGGTCGGTCTCCTTAAGCAGCGTTATGATGTCCTGAACGCTTTTCTTTGTCCCGTCACGCCTGCGGGACACCATCTTGTCTGTCTTGTTCAACAGCGTGTAAATAAGCAGCTTGGAAGCGGCGATGTCATCCTCACTGAAATTGGAGGAGCAGATCTGGACTGCGGACACCTCATCCATCACATCCAGCTTCTGCTGCAGGAAAGCGAGCAATTCGTTCGCCACAAGTTGTTGACTCATGGCGCTAAAATAATTACGAGCAACGGCTTACGCCGCGCTATACGAGTTATAACAATATTGCGGTCAGCAACACGTCTGCATCAAAGCGCAGCTAATGCGAGACTGAAAGCATAGCAATTGGGTCTATTCCGTGACACTTAAATATATCGGTTAATTGTTGGTGTGGGTCACACCTCTACCTAACCTTATGGGAATATAGACGTGGTATTTTATGTTTGTACATCAAACATTTTGTAGAAAAAATTTTTTTTTCCTTTTATCCGATAGCTTTCCGCTCATCGCTTACACTCCAACCCACAAAACAGTGCACAATAAGTATACATTACGGATTATATTTTTTTCTAATTCCCGTCACGCGACACCACCGCCCAGTGTCGAATATAATTTTCCTCGTTAACTGGTCGCAATTCGATACCTATAATCGAAACTGGGTATCGATAACGGAAGAAACCTTAGAAAGTTCATCTAAAATAAAATTCTGCAGAAGGCCCAACTACCTGCGATATAGAAACTGGTAATGGTAACATAATCGTAATCCTATAATTATTATTTATTTAAAAGAAACTGGAGCGCAGTATGATGGAAGTCAAATTAGCAGACCCAATTAGCAGTACTGCGCTCCCAGATCGCTGACATAGGCCCAAAAGCTGCCAACTTAAAATGGGATTGGGCTAGTCACGTCTGACGCATGTCAAACGAGTTATGGACCGACCAAACTTCTTGGTGGGTTCCACAAAATGGCTGATAACAAGCGGCAAGCCTAGATGGAGATGGCGGAAGCCAGCGAGCTTGACGTCTTCTAGAAAGATTGGCCCAAAATAGCCTAGAGCCGTTGGCACGTAAGGAATGAAAAAAGGTAGAGAGGCATTTGGCCTGCAGTGGGATGAATAGCTGATTAATATGAAATAATAACTGTAAATATAGGAGCAACAATACGTAGGTAATAGCATATATAGCACCTATAAAAACCCTACAAGAAAAAAGTAGCAACATTAGGTAAGTCAAAGGGCACTTCAAAAGCTCCAGCAATGTCTCACATTATGATTTTCTACCGATTAATAAGCATTCATTCAGGAGTCTCCAACATAGTCGAATAAATCATTTTAAATTTAGTTTTTGCAGGTAATATTTATAATAGATACAGTTATTCATTGATAGGTGATTTAAAAGTGAACCTTTTGTTCCAGCCTTCTCGTAATATAAAGAAGACATTAAAATTTTACGCGCGACGCCTGTCAGCTGTTTTATTTGCCGTTTATTACCACAGATTAGGGCTGGCATGTTTATTTTTTCTTAATAAAGCACTTTTGAATATTAAGTGGTTATAAAATACGCGATTATCTAAATTATTCGAGAATCGAATCGAGTAGTAAATTATGCGGCGTATGTATTCTGGAATTAAAAGCTTGTCATAATATTTTCTCATTTTCGTATAATTTATTTCTCGTTTTATTACAGGTTATTATGCATTGAATATAAAAACATACAGCGGACTGAAAATTAGTAATAAAAATGTTTTTTTATTCTTCTTAAACTTAATAAAGTTTGAGGATCGCGTGGTTATGTAATAACGACTTACATTAATAGATCTGTAGTCAGAAGCTCAAAAAGCCTGATAATCAGTTTATCCTTAGGATACCGATTTGGCCCTGTTACCAGTCGCATTGTGCAAAATCATCATCCTTGGCCGCATTTGGTTAAACTGGACAGTCTCGATATAGTTGGGATTAAGATATTTTTTAATAAATAATTTTACCCGATAAGAAATTAATTACAGATGATGTAAAATCTATTGCTTTATGTCCCGGCGCTCAAATGCCATTTAAAGCCATATAATCAACCCCGGGAGATTAGGCTATACTAGCTTTACACTATACACCATGCTAGCCTATTATGTATAAATAATATAGTTATGGTAAATTTATTTTAATGTTTTCAACATGAAGTATAAGAAGTGTCTTTTTTCAACCCCTTATCGAAAGATTAGGCCCCGGTGACACACACGGATTTAGTGTTATCTTTTGTCTACACGTAATGCATCGTGTGAACACCATTAAAATACAGTGTGAAGATTTGGAGTGGCCCTTTCAAAATAGTTTCGAAATTACTTAGTTATCTTAATGACCATTTGCACTCTCACACTATGGGATATTCCATCTATTTTGTTGTTAGGGTCGGTTTGGAGATGTGACTTGTCACTGACAAGTGACACCTGTCAGAAAAGACTGATTTCAAAGTCAAAGTCAAAATAATTTATTCAATATAGACTACTAGAGTACTTTTTGAACGTCATTTTTACAATATAGACAGCCCCCAAAACGCCCGCCCTTCACCGCTTCCTAGTGTTTTCGCTGGAAAGAAGAATTTGTTAATATACGGCCACCTCTTTGGTATTAGGCATGTCTGTAAAGAGATCCTCCTTCGTGTAGGTGTTCCGACCAGACAGCTTTGTGAGTCTGCTATAAAACTTCCACAACTGAATAATAACCGACCGAAAAATACTGGCCACCATTAATCAAAGGAGTTTTCTATTTCTGCATACAACAGTATAAAGTAAATTAAACAACTAAGGACTTTTATAAAGTACCTACAAGGGTGGTACATATATCTAAAGAAATCAGCAAGCCTGATTTTTTATTTCTACCACTAATTAAGTTTATAAACAAGCATACAGTCTGCCTAATGGTAAGTGGGAAGCGCAGCCAGCGAGCAACATAAGGGGGATATGACTCCTGGGTTGTCATCTTGAGTTTAATATTGACGACTTTAAAATATGAGATGGCAATAGGCTCGTCCCCTATTACATGGGACCAAAACATACCAGCGAACTGTGGGTGTGCATTAGTACGCCTCTGCCTAACCCTTCGGGGAATACAGGCGTGACGGTATGTTATGTTATGTTAAAATATGAGGGTCTCAATTTTTCTCATATATTTTTTGCGTACGTATGTTGTGCTATGTCTTTGCCGATTGTGAACTATTTCCAGCTTTTCCTATAGAACATAATTTCTTGAGAGAACGGATGAAAAGCAACTAAAATAGGGATTTATAAAGCCAATTTCTGTGGAGCCACTCGAAGACATTTATATTTTATCGATGAGGATCTTCAAAAAGGTCAGGTACGTAGTCTTCTCAACCGACAGGTGTCTATTGATGAAGACGAAATAAGCACTTATGCAAAAAATGTACCAAGTGGAGTTCCGTAGTTTCTGCCTATGGACAAAAGGCGTGAGTGTATGTATACTTCTGAGATGGTCCCTGGTTTATCGTCAAAAGAATTCGATTTTCTTTTCTTACAAGTTATTTTAGCACTGTTTGTTTTAGTACAATTTGACGACAAAATTTATATTGTGAAGTTATTCATTATTGTTATTGGTGAAACCACACGGTCTGTGGTTACACGAGTTAACTGTTCCGCGAACTATCGAGGAAGTGTTTAAACGTGAGCTTTGTTGTAACCAGCGTGCGGTGACTTGCAAGAAATATACTGAGTTATTCGGTAAGACCGTACTCAGAAGTAATTTTCAGCTATTTTAAATCAAGGAATTTGTAGTAAGTAATTGTTTTCTTACTACACACTCGGCTAGAATAAAAATGTCGAAACAGACACGGCTCATACAAAATTATCAAATGACTACCTACCTTCATGGGTAGGTTCAACTGCCTCAATAGCCAAGTGGTCCTGACCGCGACTGCTACGCTAGAGGTCCTGGGTTCGATTCCCAGGTCGAGCAAAGTGTTATTGGGTTTTTCTATGAAATTCCCAGTAGCAGCTCGGAGTTAGGAAATTGTGCCCGGTTAATGGCAATAGGCTCGCCCCTATTACATGGGACCTAAACATACCGGCGAACTGTGGGTGTACATTAGTACGCCTCTGCCTAACCCTTCGGGGAATACAGGCGTGTTTATGTTGAGGCGTATGTTTATGTTTAAGACGTTTTTAATAAGAACCTTTTAAAACTATATTTCTTACGATTATAATAAGGTAAAAAAAAGTTACACTTAAGTATTAAGTATTTTTTTTTAATTTGTGATATAATTTGCATCTTTCCTGCTGAACTTCTTAACAGGGCCCCCAGTCTGCTATTTTTTCTGTCAAAATCGTCACTCAATGGCTTCAGAATTGTTGATTTTTGATAGTTTTGTCTACAAAATCTGTCAGTTCTTATGTCATTTGGTGCCATTGAACGACCATTTTGATACAACTGAAATAGCAGACTTGGGCCCCAGGTTTTCCGATTTAATGCAAAGTAATCCGAATTGTTCAACGCTTAAGTACCTACAAGTGCATAATTTGTTCCGTCGTTTTAAGATCAAAGCCTATAGCAAAGTTTATGTTCATAGTTAACGTTGTCTAACTAATATTATAGTTTCTGTGACGAATCTCTCATTAGAATTTCATGTAGTGTGCGAGTTGTACTGTAGCATTTCTTCAGCCTTTGTTAGAATTAACACTTTTGTTAGTGAAATGGTCTTTTCATTGTCACAAGAAAATTTAATGTTCGTTTAGTTGTATTATATCAATGTATATAGAAAATGTAAAACACAAATATACCATCTGGTGTACATACTAAAGTACACCAGTTAATAGCAACATGGTTGGCTCCTACGACAAACTGTGGGTGTATACATTAGTATACCTCTATCTAGCTGTTCGGGGAATAAAAGCGTGATGGTATGTTATAGTACAATAAATAAGTATTACGTTTCTGTGTGAGTCTATAGTGTGCAAAATCAAGTATTATTTTGAAGGTTTAGAAAGTGTCACAGTCAATAAAAACAAAATCAAAACCGTATTACTGGAATTGAGAAAATATGAGATCTAAAGTTCTAGAGTTTATCGGAATCCCGGATATCCGGTATTAGCTGCAACCTTTATTGAGTTATTGTTGAGCCAATTGTTTGTATAATGTTTGTTTTTAATACTGGGGAAATATAAAATGATGACACTAGACTCTCAAATCTTGTCAATGGTTAAATTTTCAGGTAATATGAGGAATATCACCCCAATGGCGTTAGGGTTAACCATAAAGGAAAAAAAAATAACTAAAGTATGAATTGATAGGGAAAAAAGCAAAATCATCCTCTAAGCATCTTCTATGTTCCTAATAGCATCAATTTTTTGATGCTGACTGCCACCTACGAGTACTTCACCTCTGTACCACAATTTTATGGACAATACCAATATTCTAAGGATATACTGATTGTGAAGCTCTTACTGGGTCTCGAATTCGTATCCAAGGCACGAACCTCCGACTTTACGGAATACCACTAGCTTTTACTGTGAAGAAGAATATAGTTAGGAAATTTACATGCCTGAGAGATTTTTTCGACGAGGTGTGAAGTCTAGCAACCCGCACCTGGCCAGTGTGGTAAACTATAACTTAATCCCTCTGGTTTTGAAAGGAGACCCGACTACATTGGACAATGACAAAGACAGAGACATTTCACCTATAAGGAATTTACTGTTTATCTATCTTCGCACTAAGGATGGTTTTGCGAATTTTGCAATTTCATTATTCTGTCCCAAACCGTTCGTATTACGTTTAGGTATTTACGAAACTTAATCCTAAATGAATCCGCCCAAAATCCTCTTCAGTAACTACGTCGACAAAATCTAAAACCGCTTGTCAGCTCGTGAATCCATTAAATTAATTTTAGGACAGTCATGAATATTATCAATTCAAAACTAGTGGATAATTGAAGACTGGTCGAGTTGCTGCGTTGGTGATATGGAAAATTTCTGGGTGGCATCTCGCCGCCTCCGAACAGAGCTCCGGAAATAAGTGGAATAAATCCGGCCATGTCTTCGATGAAATCATACGGGATCTGACGAGCATCAGTCGTTCTAATTGGTTATCACAGTTATGACTGATATCGATCTGAACTGCCTCATCAGCCCAGTGCTCCTGAGCGCGACCACTACGCTAGTAGTCCTGGGTTTGACTCTCAGGTTGAGCAAAGTGTTATTGGGTTTTTCTATAAAATTCCCATTAGTTTAGTTATTAGTTTTTACATCGCCTCAGATTTCTTTTCGGAACCCATACCGATGAACTACAAGCATATCATCCACACAAAAATGGACTCACTCCTGAAAAAAATAAGGCGCCGTTATCGTGCGAATCTCCCGCGAATTTTGACACAGATGCGCTGATTTATACAAAATGGCTGCCACAGTTGAAGGGATATTGATATTATTAATTTAATTTCCGATATTTCGAATCTTTTACTGCATCCATTGTGTTAGGGATAAACTGAGGTGTTGGACGTTTTAATGTTGAAATAACTAACAACTACTTTAAAACGTTGTTGATTATTAGCAATCCAATTCACGCATATAATTAACCTGTCAATGGCCGTATTGTAGACACAATGAAAAATCTCTCTCAAAGTCTTGGAGTCTGGAGGTACGGTAACTGCTAAATTAAAGATGAAACATTTCCTATACTAGCGCTGTCCAACAAGCTTGAAGCTCCATACTCCCGTATATTTCACCGTATACTCTACACTTCCATTGCGAGTACTAGCCCAATAACATGGAACATAATATCGCTTCGAGAGAAACCAGCTGTGTACTCGCCATTTGAGAGCTACTAAATACCACTACTACATTTAGTAGAAGAAGTTATAGGATTTTTTATGGGATAGGAGGGCAAAAGAGTAGACGGATCACCTGATGATAAGGGATTACCGCCGCCCATTGACACTCGCAACACCAGCGGAGTCACAAATGCGTTGCTGGACTTTGAAATGGGTTTGGGCCTTCGGTATCCTATTCAATCGGTGAAACACGACCTAAGCAACAACCTGATAAAAATAAAAATTAAGACAGTAGGTTAGGTAGGTATTTTATGGATAATATTGCTCATTGCCCAGCAGTGATGACCATTGGACTGCCATGTCATAGGTCTCCAGTTCAAATCCAAGGCACGCACTTCTGATTTTTCGAAGTTATGTGCATATTAATACTTAATTTTCACGCACTTAAACGGTGAAGGAAAACATCGTGAGGAAACCTGTACGCTTGAGAGAGTTTCTCGAAGTCTGCCAACCCGCATTAGTTGGTGGACTATAGCCTAATCCCTCTCATTGTGAGAGGAGAACCGTGCCCAGCAGTGGGACATATAATGGGTTGGTTATGTTATGTTATGTGTTCCCGATTAGCACAATAGGTCGGGATAAACACACAAGGATAAATCCCAGATAAATCCGCCTATATTTCGCCTATAACCTAATTCATTAATCCAGTGAGGGAACATGCTTCGTCCATTTACAAACGACATTCAGTTAATGGACGTCCAATGCGAGACATAAATAAACGGTATTATTATTTTGTGTCAAAAATAAACGACAATGCTTTATTCCTTTAAAGCATTTATGTGTTGGAAATACGAGTGAATATTACTTGGCTAGG
Organism: Acronicta leporina; assembly: GCA_947256265.1. Taxonomy (NCBI): domain Eukaryota; kingdom Metazoa; phylum Arthropoda; class Insecta; order Lepidoptera; family Noctuidae; genus Acronicta; species Acronicta leporina. The sequence continues at coordinate 1,800,358 of OX366517.1, read as the reverse complement.
CTCTTCCCAACTGCCTCATTAGCTTGGTGGTTAAGAGCACGACTGCTACGCTAGAGGTTCTGGGTTCGTTTACCAGATCAAGCAGTGTCATTGGGTTTTTCTATGAAATCCTCAGTAGCAGCATGGAGTTTGGAATTTGTGGCAATAAACCCCATTAACGGCAATAAACTCGCCCCCTATTACGTAGGATCGAAACATACCTGCGAACAGAGATGTACATTACGCATACTTCTGCCTAACCCTTCGGAGAATATAGGTGTGACGGTATGTTAATCTCTACTATTATAAAATTGTAAAGAAGCTGTGTCTGTACATAGAAGATATATAAAAAAAAAACAAGTAGGAATAATATAATTATAAACGTCCAAAAATATGATTTTTAAAATTCTTGTCTGTTTCTTATGGGTTTGAGCAAAACTGCTGAAGAGCTTGTAATTTTGTTATCATTGTTGTTGCTTCAACTTAAAAACTAGTAAACTTATTATCTCAATTAATTAAACGGATCTTGAGATACTTGACCCCTCTGATGTATAGAGGCCCATACAAAGAAGAGATCATCACTGTTGGTTCTTGATTAAATTATTTTTGGGATCCATTTTTAATCCTAATATAGCCTCAGGTAAGCGAAGCTACGTGCAAAACTAGTGTTGTTTAAAAAAAATTCAAGACAAAACAATCCTAGTTTCTTGCTGGACGGACCATTTAGCCAACTCAGCTATCGAATATCTACTAAATTATGTCACGGTGTGAAGTTGCGCCGTGAATCATAGTGTGATTCATAAAATTTGACCACTACGGATAGGCACCCTTGATAACTGTATCACCCTCAACGTGGATAGCGTGAAAGTGCGTGTACGATGACGCAATCACTCAAGCATAGTATCGATAAAACTAATTACGCACTCCAAAAGGACGACGCGTTTGTCGTAGTGACTGAATAATCAGCTTCTGCGTCATTGGTTGTGAGTTTGATACCCGGACGTAATAAGTATTTGACCTTACCAGGTAGTTCCTACTTGATTAGCCTCGTGATCTAATTAGTTAGTCCTCCCGGATCGAATACTAGTAATGCACGACCCACTATGCTAGTACCTAAGCTTTAAAAAAAAGGCAATAGGCTCATCCTTATTGTAGGGAATTAAACATACCGGCGAACTGGTTAGATTGAAAACCAACCACACAGTAAGATAAAAAGTTAGAAGGACCCCGCTTATACTCTTAAATTTGACGCAATGCTGCTATTGCTTATGCGACACCCACGCTGACCTATTTAGTTGGAGTTTGTACAGAGAAAATCATAAATAATATCTCCGCAAATATCTCGACTTGCCAAGAAAATATCTCAAATACAGGCGTTGTGGAAATATGACAAGACCGCACAATAGCCGCTACATGCCTTCCGTGGTAGCGGGCATTGTCGAAAACGTCCGGTGAGAGCCGAAGTGACGTCCATTGTCGGCTAACTCCGGTATTTGTGCTAGGATACTGTTGTGTGGATAATAAGTGTCTTAAATATACTTAATAATTAGGTACATAGATTTTTGCGTGAAAGAAAGAAATTAATATAAATAAAATTCTTTATTTGACATAAACATAGATTATAACTAGAAAAGATTTCCCTAACTCCAGAATAAGTAAAATCTGTGTTGCAGAAGCTAGTGGCCTCTTCCCAGCCCAGCAAGCCCAGCTCCTGCAACACAGTATAAATGGGAAATAAAGACAAAATAAAATAATACAAAGCTTTTGTTACAAAAGCTTTGTATTATTTTCTTTTTTTTCTGCTCACTGCCTCATTATCCAAGTGGTCCTAAGCGCGACTGCTACGCTAGAGGTCCTGGGTTCGATTCCCAGGTCGAGCAAAGTGTTATTGGATTTTGCTATGAAATTCCCAGTAGCAGCTCGGAGTTAGGAATTTGTGCCCGGTTAATGGCAATAGGCTCGCCCCCTATTACATGGGACCTAAACATACCGGCGAACTGTAGGTGTACATTAGTAGTACGCCTCTGCCTAACCGTTCGGGGAATACAGGCGTGATGGTATGTTAATGTGTACCTTTTTTCTTTTTGGGGTACGGTAGTTTAAAAATACTTAATAAAAAATATTTAAATAATACAAAGCTTTTGTTACGTAAACAAAAGCTTGGTTTTATTTTAATATTTTTTCTTTTGAGGTACCGCAGCTAGCTAGATAAATAGGCTCTATATAAGAATACTTTAGGTATTCTTATAATTTTTATTAGATTTGAAGCCCAAAAGCGGATTGAAATTTTGTCTAAAATATAGTTTCTCAAATATTAGAATATCTGTCGTGGGCCAATCGTTTAATTAAATGGGCCGATCGAGATTTGCCTGGGCAGATTACGATGTGCCAGCATTTCGTGTCATTTCATAATGTACCCAACGTAATTTCTTCTGTATAAGCATTTACAATGGCTATAATTCGGTTCTGCTCATTGTGTGGTCACAGGTCTAAACTAACCTAGCCGATATTTATATTTCTTCTATCCAGCGTATCGCTATGTGCCCGGGCAGATCACGATCGGCCCACGAACGATAGATAAAAAATATTCTAGTAATATTCCAATTCATATAAGTTTCACGGTACCTACTGTAGGGTCCTTGATAATAGATTAGACGTTGTATATAAAAATTGTAAATAATGTGTCGTGTTCGCCGTGTAATGAAAGAAAAACATGAGTGTTGTTACGTCTCAAGTTGTAAGCTCCTGTGGGGACTGAAGGCTAATATGCCGCCGGTTTCTTTATCTGATCTGTCAGTCGATTTGCCAACTAGAGATATGTTTTTGATAGTAGTTGTATGGAACTTATGTTAAAATTCTATATCTAGTAAGCAAAACTGACCGTAAACATGATCACCTCGTGCATTTTCGTTGATTCTATTAGCTCCAAACAAAAAGTAGCTTTGATTCAGAGACATTTTGTTTCAAATTCATAAGAACTACTTTTTAATTTACATACAATCTGCATTATCCGAAGAAAGGAAGGATTCGCGTATAATGCTGGTATGTTTAAGTCCCGAAGGTGAGTGTAATGCACCGGGCAGAAATCGAAACTCCGAGCTGCTTCTGAGAATTTCAAAGTAAAAGTCAAAATGTTTTATTTCAATTAGACAACTAAAATAGGTACTTTTGAAAAGTCAAACGATTAGTTGTACGGTTCCAAAAAGTTGGGTCTTATGGAGAAGAGCCAGTAAGAAAATCCATAGACACTCTTTTTAAAAATATAGCAAATCATATTACACTTCACAACTTTGTTCTAAATAGTTGCTGAGAATGATGCAGTTCGATGTGTAAGATTTATTCATTACATATAAAAAAAGTATAAACAGCAAACAAGAGCCCCCGACAGACAGCACCCATTCATGAGAATGATGTGTGTATCGTCGTGGTTCGACTCAACCATATTGTAGGGAATAAAACGACCCGACACACAACTTCATCATCAGCAGAACATTTCATAAAAAACCCAATATAGATAGATTTATTAAGCCTCCCGCTATCTCTTATTACTTATAACCCTTTTATAAATTTGATATGTGGTAGCAAACTATCTAGCAATGATAACAAAGGGCGAGCTTACTTTATTTACTGGCTGGCTCCTTGCTGCGGCGGCGTGAGGATGTATGGCGACAGCCCGCTGATACAGTAGCCCTGAGTCACAAGGCAAAGGTATCATACAGTAATGCCTATGCGCCATTGACGTATAATGACCTTTGTACTTAAAATAGTATAATGTTTTGTTTGTTGGTTACTTCCCAATTTTCATAAGTCTTTTCGTTTAATAATAACATCACATACTATCAAGCCTGTACTTTCCGAAGGGTAAGGTAGAGGTGTACAAGTGTACACCCACTATATGTTTAAGTCCCATGTAATTGGGTGCGAGCCTATTGCCATCATCCGGTCACAAATTCAGACTACGAGCTGCTACTGAAAAATTCTTATTAAAAACTGAATAACACGTTGCTCGACCTGGGAATCGAACCCAGAATTTCTAGCGGAGCATTGTCATTAACCGGACAGAAATCCTAAACTTCGAACTGCTACTGGGAATTTTATAGAAAATCTTATAACACTTTGCTAGATTGGGTATTGAACCTAGGACCGCTACCGTAGCTCGTATAAAACGCTTAGGATCGCTAGGCCGATAAGATAGTTGAAACTCTTCTAGAAGTCTATTAAAATTTTAAACACTTTTTTTCCATTTTGTAAACAAAATGTTTTTATCGTTCATCAAAAATGTTTAATATAACTTTAAAAAAAAATTAAGACGTCAGCGAACGAGAAAGTAGGGAAAATGTCGATTTGTTCTAATTTGACAATTCTGCTGAGCCTCCAAGGAACAGGTTCATTAATAAAACTTAATTAATTTCGCATTAAGTCAGTCAGATTGGATTAAGTGAACGTAGCTTAAACGAATTATTGGGGATTTGGCAAAATTATAGGGAATCATGCTGGAAACATAAGGGACGTTGTTTGGAACGGTGCTGCAGTTTTATTTCTTATTTTAACATATTAGTACACAATTCACAAATAATAGATTTCGGTATAAACCTAAGCAAGTTGTGCATGCACTGGCAATTATATATACGTACATAATGTCATCAGTCTAGTCTAGTCTTGTCAGATACTCAAAAAAGCCTGACGATCAGTATATCCTCCGTATATAGGTATTGCGTAGAAATTGGGTTTGGTCTGATGCCAGTCGCTTCATGTAAAATACTGATATTCAGCCACATCTTGGTAGACTAAAAGCCGACCCAATGTAGATTGGAATAGGCTCGGAGGATGGATTTTGTGTCATCACTATTAGAGATTGAAAAACTATTTTTTTAAACCAAATCTACAATATTTCATCATCAAACCATTAACCTGCTGGTACGAAATCCTATACTTAACCTAAAACCCGCTATAATCCATCACGCTGGTGTCATGCGGGTTAGTAAAATTCATAATTACGCTATCCACGTCTCTCAGTGATGCAGGTTTCCTTAATTTTCAAGCAAGAAAATTTATGAATAAATATAATCCAATGCTTATAATACTAGGTTATTACTGATCTACAATAAGTATTTAGTTTCATACAAACATACATAAACATACCATCACGCCTGTATTCCCCGAAGGGTTAGGCGGAGGCACAGTTCGCCAGTATGTTTATAAACATACCGGCGAACTGTGCCTCCGCCCTATAGGTGGCGAGCCTATTGCCATTAACCGGGCACAAATTCCTAACTCCGAGCTGCTACTGGGAATTTCATAGAAAAACCCAATAACACTTTGCTCGACCTGGGAATCGAACCCAGGACCTCCGGCGTAGCAGTCGCGCTCAGGACCACTTGGCTAATTGAGGCAGTTTCATACGATATTATCTGAAACTTTGTTTTGTGATTTTTTTTCATGGTCATCGTTCATGGTGTGATGGCTGTTAAGTCATGTGTGACTATATTCAAGTAGAGTAAATTATCATCTTAAAATATAATATTTGCATTCGTGATCAGCGTGCAAGAAAACAAAACACAACCGTATGTTTCCAGCACCGGGCGGATTATTATCGACATCCCTCGACTCGCTGTGACCCGAATATTTTTATAGAGATATCCATTGATTGCGATGTTCCGCGAAGTTATGAAGAATATAATGACGTCATCCACGTCAAGAACAGATGCTACTTTATTTCAGGTAAAAAAATATTATGGTTAACTGTGGCCTGTGGAAGTTTATTCAGATATGTACTTACTTCTACGGTGATCTCTTGTTATTAATAAAAAAGCTGCCTATTACAGTTGGCGCAAAATAACTTGAACCAAAATGGCGAATGCGAAGTAGTAGTTTTTTAAGTACATTTTGCTCGCAAATGTACTGCGCAAACTCACCCCCTCTCCGTTAGTTTTGGGTCAAGTTATTTTGCGCGAACTTTACACGGAACCGATCATCATCGTTTTTTTTTCAATATAGAATAGAATAAGTCCAATGGATGGAGTTACGAATTAATTCATAGATTGTTTTTATAATATATGTTCGCTGTAAAGTTTCTTAAGAATAGGTTCCTTTTTATGAAGTAGTGTTCCATTGTCAACTGCATAGTTTTTTAACAATCAGATGAGATATTTCAAGGTCAAACGCAAACATATTCAATGTACAAAAATGGACGTTTACGGTCATATTGTTTCAGATCATCTTTATTAGTTTTACCGCGGCAGAGCCATGTTTCGCCACTAATGGACGGCCTCGACCGGCATGATACCGCTCACAGAAAACCGGGGTAAATCGAATTAGGGGTCCGTCTGCTCGTTTGCCCCCCTATCCCATAAAAAAGAGATAGTTAACGCGACTATTTATTTTAAGAGTTTATTTCAGTACATTTATCTTGCCAACACTACAGGATGAAATTTAATAGACAACTAATAATTAATAATTCTATGTGTAGCATAGAAATTTTAGAGCACGTGAAAGAAAAATTGTATAAGTACTTTTAAGTATTTCGAAGAGTTTGACAACGTCTCGGGCGCATCTACTGCTACTTTTCTTGTGAATTACAAAAAAGGCATATAATCGTAAGTGCAGTTATTATGTAAAGTATGAGCGTTGTCATACTTCACATAATATGATCTATCTATGTATTGGATTGATCGAACGAACACAATAGCTTGGTTTGCACTATCTAAGATAACAAATAAGACTTTTTAGATAATTTATATTATTTAAATTACATTTAAAATGAATAAGTAACGGGTTCAATTAGTCGTACTTATGTTTTCAAAGTCACCCTGTATATTAAAACATTGTTTCTCAAATGTCGTGACAACTATATCTGACGATATTTTAAACGCATTTAAATACAAAATAAACAGTGTCACGTGTCACATCAAAAGGGAACCAGACGAAAATAGTATTTTGAATAAACATAACATTTCGATTTTATTTTTAGAACTCACAAATTACAGCTCAAGCATTCAATAATCGACTCTGCTTCTTCGAAATAAGAAATATTCGAAATGCAAAAATAAAGTATCTAAGACAAGTTACTTTCGCAATTCAAACACCGAAAAATAAACTTTAAAGGAAAGGTCGTAAGATTCGTTTACACTTTTTTACACTAATTTGGTTTTCAAAATTGAATTTCGAAGGGAAAGTTGCGCATGTGCGTCGATCGTCAGCTGTTTATGTTGACATGTCCAATTACAATAATAAATTTTAAAATTAATAGTTTTAAAGAATATTATGAATTTAGATTAATATTCTATAATAATATTAAGTGGCCTGTAATAGATACCAATCTAGTTACATTAATTTGTTTATCAGCCCTCAACATATTTATAGTGTTTTTTTTTCGGCCAAATACATGTGTTTTCAGAATGGTGCAGTTCTTCTATCTTTAAAATAAAATATTTAAAAAAAAACTTTGCCCCACACTAGGAATTTATCTCGTATCTTGGGTGCGTTTACAAATACAAATTATCGCATTCAAAAACACCTAGACCCGGAACAACTACCTGTAGATCATACAAAATATTTGTTCCGTGCGGGGATAGAATCCAAAACACGTAGCTAGAAGCCGATCGTTCAGCCGCTACGCCAAACGTATTGTCCAAAATTTATTGATTTTACTCTTGTTTTGATTAAATCTTAGTTTTTTTTTAAAGCTTACTAGCTATGCGGGTCGCACATTACTAGTATTCTTGTTAATCCCTCGTGCTAAGCTAAATGCTTGTGTTACGAGTGGGTTCACGTCGGTAGTGCAATGGGTGGGTTTCGAACCGGCAACCACATGATCGCAAGTCCGACGCCCTAGCCATTAGGCTACCGCTGCTTTTTTAGTTGCAATAAATTCAGGAACGAATATTGATATTAACATCTAATAGTCTAGCTAGATGGTATAAGTGTTGAGCGTTGAGTGTTTTTATAACACTCAATGCTCGACAGGCAGTACTGGCTCGACTAACGTATCGACCCTATATTCTTTTATAAAGATTATAGCTCCTACCCACCACTTCGTCCGCGTGGAAAAGTCACTTGGTCTTAGCGTAATGATATATAGCCTATAGCATTCCCCAATAAATGGGCTATCTAACACTGAAATAATTTTTCAAATCGGACCAGTAGTTCCTGAGATTAGCGCGTTTAAGCAAACAAACAAACTCTTCAGCTTTATATATTAAAGTATAGATTCAGAGGTGTATACCTATAGATTGCCCGCCTCTATATTACCATTAGCCAGGCACAAATCCCAAACTACCGACCATTGAAAGAAATGAAAAATCTAAAAAAAAGGTAAGGATCGACCTAGCAAACGAACCCAGGACCTCTAGCGTAGCAGTCGCGCTTGGAACCACTAACTAGGCTAATGAGGCAGGCATAAAAATACTTTACCAATATTAATTTCTCGTTTACATTTAGATAAATCAAATTGGCCTACATCTAGTTTACCGCATCCGTTGTTTAATATTATTATTTATATTGAGGTTTAACGGTCTGATTTGTGTACTAAACTGTTGTGAGTCATAAATGTAAACGAAATATTACGCATGGTAGCGAATGGGTTATGAAGAAAAAAAAATATTTTTTTATAAAATTAATCATTTTTTTAATATTAATTAATAATTTTGATAAATTGTTATATAAATTATTCCTGTCTATTAACTGTCTGGCACACATATTGGGGAAGCCCTACTACGTCCAGCAGTGGACTGTTATAGGCTGATAATAAAGATGGTGATGATTAACAGTCTTTATCTTTCGGGGACATGCGTCATGGTAAGTATGATTTTGATTTTGCTTTCAAATATATTAAAGGTACATATAAAAAAAATATACCATGCAAGAGCCATACAGACTCTTCATACCGTTTTATCCCCAACATATTACAGAAAAAACAGATTAATAATAGCCACGAGCATGCGATCTAACCAATCTGATACGCGAATACAAAACACGCAACTTGTATGAGTATCGAGTATACCGAGTTATTTATTTTCCCGACTCCTTTATGGCTACTCCGATATGAATAGCGATATAAAAATTCAATCATACCCAAGCACTGGCCATCCCTATACACCAAAGGAAAACTATTAAAAAGAAATCCGCTTAAGGGCTCACATCTTCATACAACATAATCGATTCTCTAGTGCCCTTCATTCGATTCTCGATTACAACATCTGTTACTAAGCATACCTTTACATACTCTCTATACAGCCATATTATTCGATTATCAACCTTATTTCCTTCAAGTAATATTAACAAACATGCATTATTTTTAGGATTTCATTTGCGATATACGTTTTTTTTGTCAGTAGATTTTGAACTTTATGCGATTGTCTTAAAGTATAAATGGGTAATGGGAATTTAAGTACGATTGCCACATGGTTGTATTTTATGGCAAATTATTAAGAAATAATTGGAAATCCCGCCTCCTTTTTAAAAAGGGCTGCGTAGAGATTTATTGTTGGCGTTAGTAACAATTTGTGTTTAGAAATTTTAATATAATTTCATTTATAACGAAATAATAATATGCATGCTCTGACTAGGTGTTCTATTTTCAGAGTATATTTTTATCCAATTTGAGCTAGTTTGACAATTGTATGGCATGAAGGAAATATTCTGAATACGTTAAATGTATTTCTTACATTAAAAATAATAGAAATATGGGGTCAATTTCATAAGATTATTTTTAAATGTTTCGAATTATGTGTAGTAGGTACAGCAAATAAGGCGTTATGAGGTAATACCAACACACAAACAGAGCTAAGTCCGCATTTATAACATTCAAGAAATAAGTATCAATATAATTTTCATGCCAAAGCCTTATACAGATAGCAATAGGATCGAAGCCGGCAAAGCCGTAAACTACAAAGCAATAATGAACAACGATATAAGTCAGATAATGCCGCTAATCTTTCTATAAGTAGCTACGAGACTAACCGACAACAAATAGATCGCAATGCTTTCAACGGTGAAGGGAATTCCTCTTTTGAGAAAAATAGTTTTATTGTGACTTATGCCCCTGTGACTAGTGACTGTACAGACTATGGACACTAGTCTGAAATAAAATATATATTTTGTTAGAAAAATAATATGAAATTATATTTGATATTTTCATTAAATTAGAATACTAAGTAAATTAGTAAAATATTAAATCATTATTTATCAAATTACGTGTTAATAATTTTCAGGAGTTGTTTGAAAAGATCAAAAATAAGATTTTATTGTAGACTGTTTTATTGTATTTATGTAAATTGTGTAGGTGTTGCTAAGAACAGATAGGCTAGATAAAATTTATATATGCATCTGAAAAAAATTACTATACCAACTTGATTTAACTTAGGTACATTTTACGCAAATAAAATTTTCATTTTAGTTAAAATCTTCAAAAGCTTATCTTTTTCTTAAAAATAAAATAGTTTAAAAATTGCTTAGCATAACCATTTTGTGGATTGAAAATAATATTTTGGATGTTTGCCATAGTATTTATCCACGTACCTAATGTGTTCAATAATACGAATTTCATTATTATAATTAAGGAAAAAATCGACTTGCGGGCAGGACGTTAAAATGCGTCATGGCGGGTGGGACTCGCGGTGGCATAGTGGTCATAGCATCTGGTGTATCTAACCAGAAGACGCAGGTTCGAATCCTGCCCGAATGTCGAATTTTTGCTTCACTAAAATAGCAAAATGCAAAAAAATACAGAAAGATAACAATTTTCTTTAACTATAAATTCAAAATGTAAAAATATAGCAGAAAGCTATATTTTAATTCCATCTTCTGATTACCATTTCAAAATGTACACTTAAAAGAAATTCCACCATATCAAACAAAAATAGCCTACGTTTAGTCTCTACAATATTCATTATCAAATGTTGTGTCAGACTGTCATAATATGAGCGTGCAGAAGGGATGCATTGGGGGAAAATGCAATTAATTTTATCACAAAAGACCCATTCGACTCCGCGACTTATCGGGGAGAAGGCATAGAATTGTTAGTCCAGGAATGTCAAGCTTTACTATTTCGCGAATAGAATCTTATAAAGTCCCCATAAGGTATGAATTGATATTACTTCTGCTGAGAGTACTAAATCTTTTATCGTCTTGCGAGTATTAACAAATAGTTTTATTGATGGTGCTAATGATCTGAAGTTCGTAATAACAGCCGTCGAGAATTTATAGTATTTTCTTGTGATATTGAAGATTTGAAAAAAAGCGATAGGTAGAAAGAAAGAAAGAAAGAAAACTTTGTATTTCTGGACTCATACAGAACACAGATAAAAAAAACACAGATATGAACAAAAAATTAGCAGCCCTGCACAAGGCCAAAAAAGGGCCTAGGTAGGTAGAACTGTTTGGTTTAGATTTTTTCAAATTACCTAACATTCAGTCTGGATGAATATAATGAAGTATGTAATAATAGTAATATAGACGGAAAAATTCGAATGTGGGGAGGATTCGAACATGCGTTTTGTGGTTAGATACACAAGACGCTATGACCACTAAACCACCGCGAGTCTCACCGGCCAGCTCGAAATTTGCCTTCACATTTTTTTTTTTTAAAAAAAGCTTACTAGCAATGTGGGTCACAAATTACTAGTATTCTTGTTAACCCCTCGTGCTAAGCTAAATGCTTGTGTTACGAGTGGGTTCACGTCGGTAGTGCAATGGGTGGGGTTTCAACATTCTGAAGTTACGTCTTATAGGTGGTCAGTAACATCTTTTAAAAATCAAAGTTACTTTGCTTCTCAACTGACATGATTTACCTTACAGTTAACTTGATGTTGTACGATGCCACCATACCTATTATCTATCTTTTTATTTGTGTTTTTTTTTGCAATTTCCATGCTAAAATTTTAAAGTTATTTTTTAAAGTATGAAGAGTTATGAAGGTAATGATGTCTAATAGCTTAGTGTTGTGTCTCTAGCCTAATCCCGTTGATTATGCGACGAAACTCGTACTTACTAGTACTCGTATTCGTACGACGGTAAATTGTTTGATGATTATGAAAAATAAATTTTAAGCGTGACACTGACTGCTGTGTACTACTTCTTAAAGTTCGAATACTTTTTTGGGCTAACAATGTTTACAGAACCGTGTACAAACACAGCGAGGAAATATTGAATCAATTCCCAAATATATAATAACATCGATACCTGAACCAAAACAGTGCTACATTACATGCATTTCCCAAAGCCATTATTACCTACCTTTATATCCAGCATACTCCTATTATTTCCCAATGTCCCGAAATTGGTAGCAATAAAACCTTTTACAATTAAAACGGGCCATTATCGAGTGTACCTAATCCGGTACATTTAAGTGAATGGCCCACCTCACCGGCTCGACCTTTGTGCCCGGTTTTAAATGCAAATTTTATACGTGTTACATTTGGTTGAGGATCGATATCTTAACGATATTGAAACGAATTTTAGTAGATCTGCAGTTTTCATTGTTTACATTTTTGAGTGCATTATTTTGGTGAAAATACCACCGCAAAAATATTTTTAAGTAACTTCAAAAAAGCAGAGGGTTCCTTCTCAATTCGTCTGTGTTTTTGTGTATGTGTGTGTGTGTGTGTGCGTTTTTGTGTATTTTTTACTTGATATCTTCACAGACTAATAATATCCGATTTCAACTTTTTTTCTAGTATGATATAGATGGTCACATACAGATTGGTTTGATATCTAAGTATTTATTCTGACAGCATCTGTTGCCACAGCTGTCATGATAAACGTTTTACAGAAATTCTAGGACCTCATGTAAAATTCTGACATCATATTGTAAAAGCTTTTCGCACACTTAGAAGTCAGCTTATACTGGACCTATAATATGGCTTGTACAGCTGTGTGTCAGTGAATCATATTTAATTAATGAAAAGTTGCTCCCCCCCTTAAAATTTACATAGAGACTTTCTAAACATGCATGATGCCTGATACAACTTCCATATTATATGCAAGATGACGTTTGGACACGCGAAAATGTGCGGGCGTAAGGGTTACTTTAGTTGCCATACGTGTCCATACGATGTTATCTTGCTTCGCAAGCTGACCCTAGTTTAGAGCAATAGACACGTCAAGTGAAGGGGAGAGGTATCTGAAGTTGTAATTTGGGCGGAGAATAGCCGTTTCGTACATAGTACATAAAACGATAAAGTATAATTTGTAATTGAAAAATCGTCACTATTCCACCGGAATACCGTTAAAGAAACTAATGTGTCAAGACTATGACGACACGTTTAGCATAGTCGCTGATCAATCAGCTTCTGCGCCACGTGTTTTAGGATCGATCCCCACACGGAGCAAATATTGTGTGAACTTCAGTTACTTGCTTTTAAAAAAAATGTGTTAGTAAAAGCACCGACGATACAGGAGAAAATCCTAGTGTGGGCTTACGTTTTTAAAAAAGAAAAATATATACAGCTATCGTTTGTAGGTATTATTATTAGTTATTCCACAGCCTACGTATATCTGTAGGATGGTAAAAGCAGATCTATCTTATTTCTATTCCGTTTACAGACATTAATATCGTTAATCTGAATAGTTCCAATCGACATCTAAGTCACAGTTAACTCTCCTTATCTAAACTTGAATTTAATTCAGGCTAAGTTCAGTAAAGACAGCTTGTAATTCAATTAGAGGACGGCCCAATATTTTATACTGATTAGACGTGACAGCTAGATAGTGACAAATCAATGTGTTTATTCATACGATTTTGTAATATAATTTTCAATTTTATTGACAACACATCCTGTGTTATTTTATACTAGCTTATGCCCGCGATTTCATCTACGTGGTATTCAGAATTGGATTTGACTTGGATAACATGTAGCCTTTATGCTATTCCAGACTATAATCGTGTGAAATTTCATGTGCATCCATTTTCCAGCAGTATTATGAAATATAAAGATTTTCATGTGGAATGGAGATGAACACAGATTTAAAGCAAAGGTTAAAAGTACCCAAAAGTTTTAGTAGCTGTCTGTAATTTTCTTTACAAAGTAATGCTATGTCAAACAACGTAGGTTTATTCAAAAGAAAAATGATCAAAAAGTAGATAGCTTTAGAAGTACCTTTAGATAAAAAAGTATGAAACAGTTACTCGCTGATTCTTCTTCATAAGACACACTTTTTGGAATCGTGATACAAATTTTTGAAAATCCAACAAAAACCTGTAAGAATGGATAAAGTGAAATAAAATTTGACTTTGTCGTTTGGAAATAAATAGGTACCACAAAAAGGATCAAAACTATACGTAACATTATCATGCAAATAGACTTACCGACTCCAGAATCACAGCATAAATAAATACGAAAACTTACATAAATTAAGTTCAAACTGGGTTTACTTCACCAGGTTTGAATATTGAAAGACAGCCATAAAGTAGAGGGCACATAACGATCTAAGGCGCACCTTACTTCAAATCTCCAGTGGTCATGAGAATTTCAATAAGAGGGAAACGGTAGGAGTGCTTTATGCAAATGTAGGAGCTGTAGTAAAGACTCTCTGGGCGGAGAAAACCTTAAACCAGAGGGGTACTAAACGAGATGCAGATGAGAAAATTGGAATAGAATGCTGATATGAGACTGTCTCACTGGTTTAGTGGTCGTAACCACTGTTGAGTGTATACAGGGTTGGGGTCCAATTCCAAGTCGAGGAAAGTTTTGTTGGATTTGGAATTTAATGGCTTGCGCTCTGTTACATAAGACCTGGAACATACCGGTCAATAAAGATTGTAGTGCCTGCATCAGAAAGTTAATTCTGGTAATTCAAGTGTTAAAATATAACTCTAATCTAATTACAATGTTTGCACCATTGACGGTAGTTTTTCGCTGGATCAATTTTGTGATTCACGTTAGATGTTTATTTAGTGGTACCTTGAGTTAGAACTTGAGACTGATGCAAGCATGCATAATTGTCTAATTGATATAACTTTTCTTGGACTTTGTCTTATGATTTGTTAATTTTAAATGATAACAATTCTTTTAAAAATACCGTTCATGACAGAAATACTCTCTCAAGTCTAAACCTTAATTGAAAAGAAAAAAAGACGGTTTGTTTTTTTAAGGTTTTGGCGACGTTTGCTGGCGTCAGTCCAATACGCCAAAGCCCACCTTTTAATTTATTGCCAGTGATATCCGAAGACAGATTGCAGAAAAATACCTGGCCATCTAAATTGCATTAGTTGTTTGTACTAGCAAAGTAATCGAAATAGTTTTAGAAATAGCAAATAGAGATGATATAAGAAAGTAATTTAGATTTACTGACTGGAAACCATTTTTGGTGACAGAATTAAAAGTAGCAAGATTTTCAATATATTATGAATGTAGTAAATACTAACTGCCTCAATAGCCAAGTGGTCCTGACCGCGACTGCTACGCTAGAGGTCCTGGGTTCGATTCCCAGGTCGAGCAAAGTGTTATTGGGTTTTTCTATGAAATTCCCAGTAGCAGCTCGGAGTTAGGAATTTGTGCCCGGTTAATGGCAATAGGCTCGCCCCCTATTACATGGGACCTAAACATACCGGCGAACTGTGGGTGTACATTAGTACGCCTCTGCCTAACCCTTCGGGGAATACAGGCGTGATGGTATGTTATGTATGTTTTAGTAAATACGTTTAATTGATACAGACATAAATTTTCTTCTAGAGATCTGTCACAAAATTCAAATAAATAAGCAACAAATAAGAATGAATGCGAAGATTTCTATATCCATTATTGATAAAACCACGATATATTATCAAGCATTGAAGTATAAAGAATCTTCAACAATACAGTAATATATCCTTATATCGCGAAATTCCTTGTCATCCTTCCGCTTCATTCGATAGTGTTGGGAATATTGAAATTTTATGCGCCCAAAAGCCGTGAAGTATTAAAGTCGCATTGAAGGAGGGCTGGATATTTGAGGGGAAAGTTCCTCACACATACTCTTGAAATATTTTTGGGAATGACAAGATATTTCGGTGGATTCTGCGAGTGTTGGAATTTCTGAAGATTTGTTGGTTTTTGATGGTTTATTTGTCAGTGTTAAGGTTATTCATGAATTATGTTGAAGCCAGCTTCCTGTCTATTCAGAAACTGCCAAATATAAGTATTTTTTTATATTATCGACTTTGGTCAAATTTGGACAGACTTCAACGTCCACACATCTTGTTATCGCAATATTGTACCAGTGAAGATTGTAACATAATTCATTTAAAAAGAATCTTCATGGAGTTTCTTGCCGCATTCTTCTCCATAGGATCAACCTTTTGGAACCGTGCAACTAGAATCATAACGTTTCATAAACACTTGTAAAAGCTTATTTGAAATAAAAACATTTGAACTTGAACTTATATGAAGCGACTGCTATATATTCTTCGGAACCCACGTTCTGGGCAATACTTATCTATATCTATATATCTTATGGATAAACTGTAACACTGGATAAACCGTTGACAAGAATAATACAGAGAAAAGTGGAAAAGTTGCTCAGGAGAGACAAAGCATGTTATAAAAATGTTTAATTGTAAAATAAAAAGAAAAAAACCGCCCAAATGCGAGTCGGACTCGCGCACAAAGGGTTCCGTGGCATGATCGAGTCCAACTTGGCCGGTTTTGAAGTATTTGTGGTTATAGCGGCAACAGAAATACATCATCTGTGAAAATTTCCAACTGTAATAGCTATCGCGGTTCTTGAGATACTGCCTGGTGACAGACAGACGGACGGACAGACAGCGAAGTCTTAGTAATAGGGCCCTGTTTTTACCCTTTGTGTACAGAACCCTAAAAAACTAAAACCTATTGACAACCCTCATAGAAATAAAGAATTCACAATGACCATAGACAATAGATACATCGTAACACAACACATCATAATAAGTTAATAAATATCATTTTAACATGTCGAGTCATGTCGTAAACAATACTTAACAATACTGGCAACATTCAATACACATTATTAGATAAAATCTACAAGACGGAACGGTGTCCCATTGTTCATTTGGAAGGTCGAGAATGCCGACGTGTCCCGAAGTTAAGAATCAAATTAACATTTTAAACGCAAATCAATTTGCTATTGTAACGATTTATTCTCGATTCAATATCGATAACTTAAAAGTGTGAGTAGGTACGTGGGATAATTTATAAGTTACC
Source organism: Acronicta leporina (assembly GCA_947256265.1). NCBI lineage: Eukaryota > Metazoa > Arthropoda > Insecta > Lepidoptera > Noctuidae > Acronicta > Acronicta leporina. The sequence continues at coordinate 1,783,220 of OX366517.1, read as the reverse complement.
ACCGCAGGGCAGCTTGGTCGGAAATAAATCTTGCCACGGAATTAAGATTATGGTTATTCATACATTAATAAGATTGAACAATCACTCTTAAATATAGATTTAAAAAAGAGAAAATTTTCAACTAATATTTTGTGTCTATCTTCAATATCTGACCTATACAATTCACTGATGTTGAAGCTAAGCTTCATTTTACGCGAGTTTAGTGTGAATCGCTGTAAGAAAAATGTCTTCAGATTTTAGAATGTTTCTAGTAGGAAATCAATTCCTTTAAGAAATCCTTACGTTTTTTCTTCGTTTGTACCTACTATGGTGTAAGACTCAGTGTCACGTAATGAATTGAATCCTAGCATCTACACCTAAATCGTCACATTTACTTTGAGTGTCATACTGGTACATAGTCTGTTGGATCTAAGCCTCACTGTCACCTTTCGTAAACGTTGCAGGCTTTCAGACAACACCTGTAGCTGAAGACATAGTACCAGAAACTCAACCTGTCTAGAATGACAATGCTTTTAATGTGTTAACAACCAATTTGTTAAAGTCAGTTAGGCACCAGGCCTGGTATACTTTGAGTCAGATCGTTCATGGAAGAGAGGACACAAGTGAATAGTCATAGTCAGTCGAGAATTATTTGTCCATAGAATGTTGATCACACGTTTGACGTAGTGGTTGAGCAATTGGCTGTCACATCACAATCTTAAGATTTGATCTCCGTACAGAGCAAATATTTTCATGACTTACAGGTAATTGTATGAATGATGTATGTGATGTGAAAATTTGGATTTCAAAATGAAATCACGATAAAAGAGAGACTAACATTCTGATTTGACGAGAAAATATATGTAAGTAGAGATATTTTATTGTTCTCTGGGAAAAATATCTTCTCCTAATCTCTATAATCTCTTGTATGTCGCAAAATATCACCTTATTGGTGGTTATACATAACGGACAATGGTAGATGAGTTCAATTACCGTATTGATATGTATATTTTTTTGGTTACAGGTACGCAAACACAGGACGACCTCTGTGGTTTAGTGGTTCGAGTACCGGACTGCTGACCGGGTTCGATTCCCACAGGACACAAAAATTTATGTGATGAATATAAGTGTTTGTGTTCGTCTGGGTGTTTCTTATGTATTATAAGTATGTATTTACAAAAAAAATATATAAGAATCATATCCATTGTCTAGTACCCATAGTACAAGCTCTGCTTAGTTTGGGACTAGATGGTGCTATGTAAAAATGTCCCAGAAAATGTATTATTATTATTTAAACAGGCTGTTCAAACGAGGTAAACTACTTCTAAGACCATATATGTAACGATTTTTGATCGACAAGATAGAAGCAAACTCGATTTTAAAATCGAGAGCTATTAGTAGGGATGTGTGTTTGTTCATTCGATTATGCGTGCGAAGGTGAGTTTTAATTTACAAAATAACATGGTCGGGTTAGATCTTTTAAGTGATGTGAATAATGTATTAAGAGAATACCTCGAAAATAATTTGGTTCATACCATCACGTCTGTTTCCCAGAAGTGTTAGGCAGAGGCGTACTAATGTACACATTCAGTTCGGCAGTATGTTTAGGTCCCATGTAATATGGGCGAGCTTATTGCCATTAAACGCTCACAAATCTCGAACTCCAAGCAGCTACTAGGAATTCATATAAATGCAATAACACTTTGCTCGACCTGGGAAGCGAACCCAAGACCTCAAGCGTAGCTGTCGCACTTGGGACCACTAGAAAAATGAAGCAATTTGTTATTCCCATTTAGTTCTTTTTTTTGTGGACGTGGCGATGTCGTCTTGACGACAAGATGTATCACTCTCACTCGAGCGCATCGTCGCATTATTGAATCTGACGCTGCTAATATGAAATCGTACAGTGTCTCCATAGATCTTAATGAAAGAACTAAATCTCTAGTCTCACCTAGTCTTACATTAGTAGTATTACCTAATCCTTGTAACACTTAACAGTATTAAGCGAGTTTAACAAGCATTAACTTGTATACTGAGCTAAGAATTTGTACCAACTTGGTGAAAACATACATCGTGTAGATTTTGTATAGGTGCTAAGGTGCTATGCTAACCTTTCTTTCCAAAAAACATACTTTATTGTAGTCTTTTATATGTTTTATTAACCGAATTCAAAAAGGAGGAGGTTCTCAATTCGATTGTTTTTTTTCTATTATGTATGTAGGTACACCGATTACGCTGAGATTATTTCCGAATAACGTGATTATTTAGTTTGATGTGGAATATCTGCCATTTGGTCCCATAAAAAGTCTGGCCCAGTAGAATTCATTTTATGGTAATTTTTTAAGAACATTTTTGTTTTACTTGGACGATGTTTTTTTATGTTTGTTACCTCAATACTTTCGACTTTGAATGTCGAGTCGAACATTGTTTTAGAGTTTTTCTATTCAATTTAAAAAAGGCAATAAGTTCACTATTATGTTACGTGGGACTCAAAAATACTTACAACAATTAAATTGTATTATTTGTAACCTTCAAGAAAAGAGCGTACTCTCTTTTAAAAGGCCGGCAGCGTACTTGGGACTCCTCTGGTGTTGCGGGTGTCCATGGGCGGCGGTGATCGCTTACCATCAGGCGATTCGCCTGTTCGTTTGCCTACTATCACATAAAAAAAAGTTGTGATTTTCTTGTTTTTTTTTTGTTTCTGTTTTTTTTTCATTCTTAGAAGATAACAAAAATATTGTTTCAACATCTTATTTTATGATTTGGGGGTATGTACCTATAATAGTGGCGGGGGCCAAGATAAGGTAAACGTTTCTGTTTCCTTCATCGCTTCACTCTTTCTTTTCGCGATTTAGTACTCCTATTTAACACATGCCTATACCTTGGTTTTCTATTCATCAACTAAACCCATTTTATAAATGTTTTTATTTACATTCGCTTACATTATCAGCTGCTTATCACCTTTATATTCATTGACAGTTCAACTTATCGTAGTTCCATCGTTTCCGTTTAAAAACAAAAATATCTGACTGCACCGACATAAAATTAACATAATATCCCCATTATAATTATAAGGTATACAAAATAAAATATGTACGCCGAGTGTGAACACATCCGAATTCAAATTCGTGGCTTGGTTTGATCGAGTTATGCATTATTAATGAACATACGTGTAATTATAGTGTGCCAAGATTTATCGTCTTGCATGTATCGCTTTGTTTTAACGTTCTGAGAATTCTGGTCGCAATGTATCGCGGCGTGTGGCCTGTAATTGAGACGTAATGTACTCTATTGTGAATTTGTGTTATTGTGGTGTTTCACTAGATTATTACTATCCAAAAGTGATTCTGAGATTTGCGCAAGCACGTTCGCTTTACGGACACTTGATGGCCAGTACAGTGAAATTTTAACTGCATTTTAATTGTTTTTTTTTGTTCGTTCGTTTTAGTAGCATATTGGACGTTGAATTTAACATACCATCACGCCTGTATTCCCCGAAGGGTTAGGCAGAGGCGTACTAATGTACACCCACAGTTCGCCGGTATGTTTAGGTCCCATGTAATAGGGGGCGAGCCTATTGCCATTAACCGGGCACAAATTCCTAACTCCGAGCTGCTACTGGGAATTTCATAGAAAAACCCAATAACACTTTGCTCGACCTGGGAATCGAACCCAGGACCTCTAGCGTAGCAGTCGCGCTTAGGACCACTTAGCTAATGAGGCAGTTTAATCTTTTGGGGAAAACAGTACCTACATGGTTATTAAGGCATTTTTATGTCAAAAAAGTCAGAGGCTATATTGGATAAATCATAAGCTGTAGCTAACCATGCCACACTTGAGGAACTATCCTACAGTTCTTTTTGTGATTTTTTTGTATTTTTCATGCTAATTTTATAAAGTTATTTAGTGAAGGAAAAATTCGACTCTCAGGCAGGATTCGAACCTGCGTCTTCTGGCTAGGTACGCCAGATGCTATGACCACTAAGCCACCGCGAGTCCCACCTGTAAATAACTGTCCTACAGTTCGTCAAGATTGAGAGTCGAACTACGAATATATACTTCTAGATACGCGTTCTATATCATCGACTGTCTTGCCACTTTACAATATAAAATATGAAGGTGCATTATTAAAAAAATTGAATATGTTTCGAGGCGACGTGAGTCTGTATTGAACTTTGCGTTCACAAAAAATATAACCTTCACGACTATATAAATGTAATGTGTGTGCAAATTTAATACCGATAAGTACAATCGTTATAAAAAAATTACAAATTATAAGCTCATAAAATTTTCCAAATCTCCAAATGGTGGCGGGATCCACTCAAATAAAAAAGTGCTTCGATAAGACGCGATATAGTGTCAAGTCCGATTTATTTTGTTTAAAGGTCATCGCCCAGTCCTTCGTACCAACAGTATTACAGTCTACTGCTTGACTGATGAAGTCTGACAAACTGTGAAAAGGCGGGCAACGCACTCGAGACTTCACTTTACAGGATTCAAAAAGAGAGACTAGTACTCTCAAAACACACGCATGCAAACGCCGCCCTATTTACCGTCTTAAGACCTTCAAACGATAACCAAAATGGTAATTAATTAGCTGTACACGATTACTACGTTTTTTTTAAATAAGGCAACTTATTGTAACTGCAAAGCGCTACACGTAGTTAATATAGTTTCCACCATATAAGACTATTTTTGTACAAATTAGATTACTGAAAATACACTTTAAAACGCATATATCGACGACCTCTGTGGTTTAGTGGTTCAAGTACCGGACTGCCGACCATGAGGTCGTGGGTTCGATTCCTACAGAACACAAAAAAATATGTGATGAATATAAGTGTTTGTGTTCGTCTGGGTGTTAATTATGTATTATAAGTATGTATTTACAAAAAAAAAAGTATATAAGTATTATATCCATTGTCTAGTACCCATAGTACAAGCTCTGCTTAGTTTGGGACTAGATGGTGCTGTGTAAAAATGTCCCAGAATATTTATTTTATTATTATTTATTATTCTAATATGTGACGTTTTCTGAACCTCCCATTACAATTTGTCGGAAGGTTTCACTGCGTTAAAATATCATTAGCCTAGTGATCCTGAGCGCGACTGCTATACTAGACGTCCTGGGTTCGATAACGATTCCCAGGTTGAGCAAAGTGTTATTTGGTTTTTCTATGAAATTCCCAGTAGCAGCTCGGAGTTTGGAATTTGTGCCCGGTTAATGGCAATAGGCTCGCCCCTATTACATGGGACCGAAACATAATGGCGAACTGTGTGTGTATACTAGTACGCCTCTGCCTAACCCTTCGGGGAATAGAGGCGTGATGGTATGTTAAAATATCATGATACCCCAAACAGATCAACATGAAAAAAAGCGTAACTACGTGAGCTTCGAAACCGTGCAGCCACATTGAAAAATTCGTTTAAAATACTAATTAATATTCCCGATGTCCACTTCGTTATGGGGCACGCATGCAGACCAATACTTTTATTAAAATTGAATTATCCTTTATTAAATCTGTATCAGTATGAAATTTAACTGTATTATGTGCCATCCACTTGTGGTATCCGGAATTTAAACGCAGCGTGGCATGCGAGGTTTTACTGCGATGTTTTATGAAGTAGGTATTATTTTTTAACTGCCTCATTAGCTAAGTGGTCCTGAGCGCGACTGCTAAGCTAGAGGTCTTGGGTTCGATTCCCGGGTCGAGCAAAGTGTTATTGGGTTTTTCTATGAAATTCCCAGTAGCAGCTCGGAGTTAGGAATTTGTGCCCGGTTAATGGCAATAGGGTCGCCCCCTGTTACATGGGACCTAAACATACCGGCGAACTGTGGGTGTACATTAGTACGCCTCTGCCTAACCCTTCGGGGAATACAGGCGTGATGGTATGTTATTATTTTTTAAATGGTTTGGTTAGTGCGTTAAAGTTAATAGGTATTATATTTATAACTACATAATAATGATGATTAAGTAACAATTAAATTGTTTAATCGATCGGTAAGGCTAAGCTGTCGTCAGTTTGTCGATGTTTGATCATTCTGAACCTACGTGCCCGGGAGAGCACGTAAAGCTATTGGTCCCATTTGGCATACGAACATGTATGACAAATTATAAACATAACATACCATCACGCCTGTATTCCTCGAAGGGTTAGGCAGAGGTGTACTTAGGTACACCCACAGTTCGCCGGTATGTTTAGGTCCCATGTAATAGGGGGCGAGCCATGTAATATGACAAATTATTAAAACATCTTATCAAAGTGGATATCTGCGCAGCCATTCGGAAGTTCAACACGAACAGTTATTTGAACAGTAAGTAGGTACTGGTTACTTTTATTGATTAATTGGCAAAATAGTCATCGTCGCCCCATAAACACCTGCAATACCAGAGGAGTTAATAATTCGTTGATGATCCTTAAAAGCCATACGGACTGCAGACTGCAATTCACGCAATAGTTGAAACACAGACCAAGGCGATTTACGACTGACTCCCACGTAAGGGTGGTTGCCAGCCAGTCAGACCCCAAGAGTTCCTACCACTGACCAGAAATTAAACTGTAGATACACCATATCTTATCAAAACAATGTAATTATCAATGTAACAACTATTTCATCATCAACTCTTTTATTCTAATCTAAAAAAAATTCAAAGATTACCCGTAACTATAAAACGCCTAATATTTGAAAACCGAACGCATTCAAGAAATTATAAAGGTACCAATCTAAAAAAACAGCAAAGACGGCCCGTATATTTAAATCGGCTAATATTTGAAAACCGAACGCATTCAAGAAATTATAAAGGCACCTACACACATTCAACGCATTGCTCGCACACGCCCGGTTCCTACGATCAGTGAACGAAACTCATTAACAGTTACAGCACCATTTGTTCGCGATAAAAAGTCGAAACACACTCGTCCGATCGCTAAAGACTCCAATAAATACACATTGTTAACGTGCACTTCACTTAATGCCGCCACCTACGTACAATTAAGTATTTAAATGGAGGTTTAGCGTTTATGTTACGTGTTTTTGATTTTTTTACGTTCGAGATCGGAGATAGCGACCACCTGATGGCATAGAGGTATGATGTCAGATTTTGAGGTAAAATGTTTTGTCTATTATTTGAAATGAAAATTTTGAATAGGGAATGGAGTCCATTATTTCGTAATCCTGAAAATTGTCAGGTGTAGGTAAGTGTAACCAATAACGTATTACAACCTTATTGGTTACACCTTAGGCTAAGATCGAAGGTATAAAAATGCTACCTATTTTTCGCCTTTCCTTTCTCTTGAGTCCATCCAAAGGTTGTCTGTAAGAGAACGCTTTTAGCGATAACACCGCCCATTGTACCATATTCTATGTGTTATCTAATACTTGACATTCGTTTTTGATGTACAATAAAGTATATTCTATCTATCTATCTATAAAAAATCGTTGCGATGGAATATCGCAAGTCCATGAGCAACAAATATAGGTACACTATAATCCGCGCACTGCGAAAATAAATGCTGTTATTGATTTTATTTGTACTCTAAAAATCGCAACGAATAAATTTCATAGTGCAAGATTACCCTTTTATCACGTTAGGACCCCGGGCACAAACAGATTCTATGCCTGTAATGTATTACTATATTTTATTTAAAATAGAACTTTATTACAATAAAATAAATCATGAAAGAAATGAAGTAATTACGAGTATAACCATGAAAGGCTTATAATTTACACTAATACTATAAAGAGGGAAGATTTAGCTGTTTGTAGGTTTGTAAAATAGTTTGTAACTAAAAAACCGCTCCACCGATTTTAAATTTCTTTTGCCTATGGAAAGCGAGTAAAACCATGGGTAACAGCTAGTAAATAATATTTTAAACTGGATAATTCAAGAACCATCAATCTTACTAACTCCTAAAAGGATTACAGTAACCTAATTCCACAATACACCGTGAAAAGCAGCGTAACTTAATTCTACTTTCTTAATTCTTCCTCGGGCTGGGAAAATATTTTTATTAAATTATTTCAATGCTGCCAGTTTTTCTAAAGGATCAAATTAAGCTTAAGCTAGCTAGGACTTCTTTAATTAAAATTAGCCGCAATAAAATAATTGCTACAAAGAAAGTACTTTATTGAAATTTATAACATACTATCACGCCTGTAATGACCGAAGGGTTAGGCAGAGGCATACTAATGTACACTCTAGATTAATGACAACCAAATTCGAATAATAAAATTTTGAATTACGATTTATTATGGTATTACGTTTGTTCGGTAGTCAATTTTTCACGTAGGAGAGCCATGCTTCGGCATGAATGGGCTGGCTCGACCGGAGTTATACTACGGCCTCACAGAAAACCGGCGTGGAACAACGCTTACGTTGTGTTTTGCCGAGTGAGTGAGGTTACCGGAGGTCCAAACCCTTTTAAAAGGCGGGCAACGCACTTGTGACTGCTCTGCTGTTGCGTGTGTCCATAGGCGGCGGTTATCGCTTACCATCAGGTGATCCATCTGCTCGTTCGCCCTATGCCATAAAAAAAACTGGAAACTATCGCAACAAAAAAAGAAACTCCCAAAATCCATTTATTTAAGCATGTTTATGTGTCTTTAATTCTTTAAATACCGTGTACTTGTCGGAATTTTATCTTGATACCACTATATTGAGTACAACTGTCTCTTTAAGTCGGCTCATGTTTGTTTTTAAAACATTTCACGAGTTCTTTTGCTCAATTTTAAAATGTATCACCATATTTATTAACAGTTTATAACCACTGTGGTTCGCCCACGGTGGCGCTTTTTTAAAGGCATCGCAATGGAGGTAAATTAAAAAAAAAATCTCTTTACAAGGTGTTTATGTCCATTGCGGTTAATGAAACAGTTTTATGATTATTAGTACTAGAAAGATAAATATTCAATATTAGAATTAGGTACTTAACCGCCTCCATTGTCTATTGGTCCTATCCACGACTGCTACTTTGGAAGTCCAGGGGTCGATTCAAAGTGTTATTGGATTTTTCTCTAAAAATCTAAGTATCAAATCGGAGTTTGGATTTGTGCTCGGTTAGTGGCAATAGGCTTGGCTCTTCTTACATAGAACTTAATCATATCGTTGAACTGTGGGTGTACATTAGTACCTTAGTATCTTACTCTTAGGGGAATACAGGCGTGATGGTATGTTAGAATTAGGACCTTAATACCTACCATACATAACAATTATAATTATAGCTATCACATTACGTGCCTCACTGCTAAGTAAAAAGTAGTCTATGGATGCCTTGTGCCCCGAAGAGCAAGAAACGCCGTCGGTCACCTACGATAATGGATTAACCAAAACTCTTAACTATTGAAGGTTATTTATAGCATCCCTGGCCACTTGGTTTCACTGTAGGTACTGGAACTATGGATACTATAATGGATCAAAAACCATGGCACTTATCGATGGATGAAAATATTTCCAAATCAATTCTATTCAAGTTTAAAAGATTAATTTAAAAATATACCTAGGTACATGCAAAATGTAATTCTGCGCAATTATTTACGACATCTGTGGTTTAGCGGTTCGAGTACTGGACTGCTGACCATGAGGTCGTGGGTTCGATTCCCACAGGACACATAAATTTATGTGATGAATATTTAAAGTGTTTGTGTTCGTCTGGGTGTTTCTTATGTATTATAAGAATATATTTACAAATAAAAAAGTATATAAGTATTATATCCATTGTCTAGTACCCATAGTACAAGCTTTGCTTAGTTTGGGACTATATGGTGCTGTGTAAAATGTCCCAGAATATTTTTTTTTATTTAATATTAAATACGCGGATTTATGAGCACGATAACTTGAAATAAATGTTCTTGTACAAAAATAAAATAAAGTTGCTCCTTATCAGGTAATTAGTATTTATTACATTATTAAGATAAAGTTGTGCTGTTTATTTTGTTTTGCAACAATTTATGGACGGATTTTTTTTATGATTGTGTCAACTTTCTTTTGTGAACAGTTACTTATATAATTTTGCCATACCAAAAATTCTATAACTGTGTTGTTTGTGATACAATTATTAATTATGCAATTCGTAGGTAATTAATTCAGAATGTAGGAGATCGTCTATTATAACTGCCTAATTAGCCAAGTGGTCCTGAGCTCGACTGCTCCGCTAGAGGTCCTGGGTTCAATTCCCAGTTCGAGCAAAGTGTTATTGGATTTTTCTATGAAAATCCCAGTAGCAGCTCGGAGTTAGGAATGTGTGCCCGGTTAATGGCAATAGGCTCGCCCCCTATTACATGGGACCTAAACATACCGGCGAACTGTGGGTGTACATTAGTACGCCTCTGCCTAACCCTTCGGGAAATACAGGCGTGATGGTATATAATATATGATGATATGTCAATTTTATTGTTAAAAAAGTATATAAATAAATTCATTTATCTATGTATGTTTTTTGTCCGATGATTTCTTTTAAATGTGCCGCCAATATTGTGAATGGATTGTCTGACCGATGTTTTGAAGGTAATGTTAAATTTTGAGTTTAACGGTGAACTCACGCAAAGCAATATTTTTTTATACATAAAGTCAGAAACTCAACAAATAAATCTTACGATATAAACGATATCTTACTATGATAATTACAATCAGTAAATATTTTTTGAATAATCTTTACCTACCGCACCTACAATTAATAAATCGATACTTCTATACTTAAAATATAAAAGCTGAAGATAAAAATAAAAAATAAAAAAGATTGTTTGTTTACTTGATCGCGCTAATGTCAGGAACTACTGGTCCGATTTGAAAAATTCTTTCAGTGTTAGATAGCCCTATAATGAGAAAGGCTATAGGCTATATATCATCACGCTAAGACTAAGTAACTATTCCACGCGGACGAAGTCGCGGGCGGAAGCTAGTAAATTAATAATTACGAATCTTTTCTTTAATTAAATGAAGAAATTAATCGATACAAGCAGCCGTAGTAACATTGAGAGAAAGAGATGGCGCTATTGAACTTTCTAACCATCGCAAAACGATCGCAATAACACCATGGTATGTCCTCAGCTCACCAACTCCAGCTTTACCCCCATTGTTTTTGAGAACCGATTACAAACACATAATATAAAAAATATGATTCAGAACACGACGCCGACCGCAATAAAATATTATTTGTAGCACATTTTTAATCGTATTTACTCTCGATATTATGGCTATTCGGTTTTCACGACTCTATTATTGAGTGCAAGACAGAAATAATAAACTTAAATCGAATTTCAACTGTATTGATGTAATTTGTGTGTTTGTTGAGTTTAGAATATAATAAATATTATACAGCTCATAATCGCATAAACTACCAAGCTATATTAATTACACTTCAAAACGGAACAAAATAATGTTAGAATACTATTACTTAGGTCTAGAATTGCAGCATCCTTTCGACACGTCGGGTAAGAAATTGATACAAATTTGAACCTTATTACTGTGAAATAATAATCTGCTCAACAATCTCCGATATCCACGTAAGTTCATTACAAGTGATTAACAATCTTAATATATTTTCTCTTTACATTTTAATTACGAGCGAGTTCAGATGCAAGGCTAGTATTTAAACCGAAAGTGCAATCCGTATTCTTAATCGTATAATTTGATCTTTTCCCGCGTTTTATTTATGACAGTAATAATGTATTCGATTCAAATAAATCGAGTTTTAATTGCATGTTAGATACGTCATAATTATTGTTCTATTCGATTAAAATTTTGAATATTAAAAATATTAATGTCCAAAAGAGCGAATAGTAAGTTAGTAAATATTATAAAATTTACATACAAACATACTACTACCTTATTAGTCTAGTGGTCCTAAACGCGACTACTATTCAAGAGGTCTTAGATTCTATTCCTAGGTCGAGCAGTTTTATTGGGTTTTTCTATGAAATTCTTACTAGCAGCTCGGAGTTTGTATTGGCGTTTTGATTTGGATTTGGATTCAAAACACTGTTGGTTTGTAAAACAGTGATAAATTAGTACATTATTTCTCGATTAATCGAGACAAGAATATTCGATGTTGAATCAATATGGACTCAGTACGAATTGGATCTAAATATAAATTGGCAATTAAACCCGAACGCTTTTGATATATTGTGTTGCTAGACATAAATATTCCTCATTGAATATTTTATTATTATCTGTAACGACTTTTTAAGTTGTTATTTTTGTTGGCAACATTATTAATCGTCGGCGGACATTTTAATTACTTTTCCTTTCATTTTGTTTTTGTTTGGGATGTGTCTTTATTTTGCGATACTGTTTTAATAAAGGCCAATTCCAATGAAATGCAGTAATTTTTATAATAGACTATTAATACACATCGACACAATATTCGAAAGTGTTCTTAAAATATTCCGAGATGTCTGTAACATTCCAGAATATTCTAGCTATCGATACTTCCAGCACTTATATCTTCAAGAGAAGTCGCCCTTTGAGTAAAAAACGTAAACCTTTTTAATGGATGGGGTACAGAGCCTAAGTGTGATAGGCCTCTATGGCTCTATACCCCATCCATAAATTCTCTTCTTTCTTTCTTTTTATCAATCTTCCTTTCTTATTTCTTGAATTGACAAAATATTTTTACCATACTCATTGCCACGCTAATTGTTGTGTATGAACCTCGTCAGAATATGAGAGATTAACGCCATATTCTTTTTAAACTTTCACCTGTGTCAATAAGTATTCGCTGTATCTCCTAACTTAAGGTACCCGAAACTCTCAAATTCTGTAGAGCGGCGACAGACCACAAGATAAGGTCAGGCAGCTCTTAAGAACCGCGTTGTCTTATCGAACGATTTCCACTTTTATTATGACGAGGGTTCCAATGTTGATTTGTGACGTTCCAGTTCCAAAGAGGTTTCTTTCTACTTTGATTAAAACTTCTTAGTTTTGTTGGACGTCGTAAATTAGCAGTAGAATCACATTTTGGGTTGATTCGGATTATAAATTATACAGTAAAAGTCTAAAGTTGCAGTATAAAGATAGCATTTTCCTTTAATCATTGTCTGGTTCGTGCCGCGTTCAGGTGCGGTCACGAGTGCCGTATGTAAGCGAATATGGCTTCGAATCGAGTGAAATGTTCTAAGTGTAACATAGTTATAAACGAAGTGTTAGCGTTTGTGTATAACAAGTTGGATATTATGGACGAAGAGAGTATTAGTCGCATATGCGTTAGTGCATTTTCTGAAAGCGATATAGTGATAGCCAAGAACTTGCTATTTGAATCCATACCGGCTATAAAAAAGCAGAAGAAAGTCAGAAAGAGGGATGGAAAAACCCTTCGTAACATTGATGACATCATCTGTACTTTAAAGGAAACTGATCCTGAGGAAATACCAATTTTTGTCGCTCGCGAGCTCCAAAAACTACCTCCAATTCTTTTCGACCATGTCGATGTAACAAAAATATTGAAGGATCTATTGATAATACAACAAGACATCAGCCGTATGAAGGATCAGTTTGTTACGACCGAACAACTGGATGTGTTTAAACGTGAGATAGAAACAGTGACGCTTAGTTCCATAACTAAGACCTACGACTGTAATGTAAACAAACGACGTGGAGCTTGTAGACCTGAGAGTACTGAAGATGTCGGTGATTCTACGGATTTCCAGATAGGAGAAACAAGCATGTGCAGCCAAAAGTTGTCCAGTATGCAATTCTCCACAGAAACTGTATACAACGAAATAGTGCCAAATAATTTAACATCTGAGGGTATTTCAACTTCGAGACGAAAAAACTCGAAACCGTCATCTTTACCGGCTGAACAAAATGGATCGAACAACCCAAGCGCAAGTGAAATTCAACCTTATTCCCAACCCGACAAGCGTTGGAATATTAATCAGTTAGAATGCAGTGATCCCGCGCACGCTGGTTCGACCACTGAATCGATGAGTCACCCGCCTCAGCTGTTAGCGCGCACCAATACATGTGATTCAGGTGATTTGAGACACACGGTCGGCTCGTCCAGAGCATCTACGTCTATGAATAAAAACAAAACTATGGCGGATGTAGTAAAAGATGGTGAATGGAAACGCGAGACACGGGACGATGATTGGATCACTGTTCAGAGACGGAGACATCGGAATCGTTTTGCGGTAAACAGGGGGAAAGCACCCGTAGATGTGAGTGTGAACTTTAAGGCTGCTGAGATAAAGGTACCTATTTATATTTATAATGTGGCGAAGGATGTGTCAGTGTGTGATATCACTAAATATGTGACAAGCAAGTCGAATGTAAACGTTATTGTAGAAAAGATGAGTATGAAATTGGAAAAAGATTACAATTCGTTTAAAATTTTTGTTCCCGTAGATAAGGTGGAATTATTTTTACAAGACGACTTTTGGCCTGTTGGAATAGCATACCGGCGGTTCGTTCAATTTAGCTACAAAACCAAATCTGTAACCGCTGTGCGGGATAGTGAGAACAACACATCAAACCCAATATATATACTTCTTAGTACCAGACTCAAAATCGAGATCTACACAAGACGTCACCATTGAAAATTGACTGACGTAACTAAGGAATGTTTCGATAGAGGGCGCTAGCTGATGTAAATATATGATTAACCGACAGACAGATATTATCAAAAAACCTATAAAATGAGTAAAGAAAACGTAACACTACGTCCTAAAAGAATTAGAAAGACCCTATCTTTCAGCGAATTAGATGATTCGATTCTAACAAACCCATCTTCAAACTACTCATTGGCACATAGCGTACCGGACTTATCATCTACATACAAGGAAGATGTTATCAAAGATATGGAAGAGCAAATACGAAGCCTCAAATGCCAACTCGAAAGCGCCCATAATCAAATCGATGAGTTACTACTAGAAAACACTTTACTTCAAAAAAACACTCAAGATCAGAATAAAAAGATAAATTACCTCAAAACAATTTGTAACAATACACCATTAACAAATAAAGATAAAATAAGCTCTACCAGAAAAAGGAACACAAACAAACCCTGCAGTAAAACTATAGATTTTAAGAAAAATGAAAACCCTCCAGCCTCTCCGAGGGACAACAAACCGAAAAACAAAATCAATCAAAATAAAAGTACGGATGACTTGCTTGGACCAACCACAGATGACATAATCTCTACTAAACAAGAAAATAATCCTGAACCTCAACAAAAGGAAACATCTACCAAACCGAAAATAATAATATTAGGCGACGAAAACATTCGTGGACTCTCTCAACGAATGATCGAGAGCAGGACAAACACCTGGAATGACCGATACACTGTATCGGCTATGTGTAAACCTGGAGCTGCCAGTGACCAAATTCTAACCAGCTTAAAAACCTTAATTCCTAGTTTAACTAACCAGGACATAGTAATTTTATCAGTTGGATCATATGAAAAAAACCCCTTTAAGTTTTTCTCAGAAATATGTAATGCCATCAAAATGTTAGAAATATGTAAGCAAATATTCCTACTCAAAGTCCAACAAAACCCATTTTTAAATGAAAATATTTTAAATAATCATATAAAGCTACTCATACGAAATTTTAAAAACTGTAAGCTAATTGACACATATGAAACTTATGATTGTAATAACATGCACATAAAGCGAATAGCAAACTACAGGAAAGCCCTATGCTTTAAACTGAATATTGAAATTGATTATCTGCAATATAATGCCCAATATATTACCAAGAACAGACAAATTGTAAAACACAGGGAGGGTTATACTAAGTATAAACAAAATACAATCTTACAATACTTCAAGCCTACAAAAATGAACAAACACAACACCAACACCTCAACTCCACAAAACCAACTCAACACTCATAAAAATCCAACACCGAACAGCAAACACGTCTCCCTAACTTCAACTCCACGTAGTCCAAAAAACGTCAAAAAAGTAAATAACCAAACAATAGAGCATAAAAAAAAATCATTTTTTCGTTAATACTTTCAAAATACTATATCAAAACACACAAAGCGTAAAAAATAAACTTCACATAATAGAATCGATATTAAATATAAAAAGTATAGAAGCGTTATGCCTAACAGAAACCTGGATCACAGAAATAAAAAAAGACATATTAAGACTGGATGGATTAAACTTAGTATCAAGTTTCTGCCGAAAAAATCACGAAGGCGGCGGAGTTTGCATATTCTTAAAAGAAAACATCGAATTTAACGAGCGTGAAGATATCACAAACTTATCTGTTGAGTACATATTTGAAACCTGCGCCGTAGAAATACCAAACCTAAATCTTCTTCTAATTGTAATATACTGGCCCCAAAAAAATAGAGAAAGCGAAATCTTCTATAGTTCCTTAGAAAAATTATTAAAATTAATAAATATAAAAGACTCACGTAAGAACGTTATGTTGGGAGGCGACTTCAATGTTAATATTTTACAAAAAACCAAGCAAACATTCGCTCTATTAAATACAATGGTTAGCTTTAACTTTCGCCAGCTGGTGTCAGAACCAACAAGAGTAACACTATCTAGTGCCACATGTATTGATCTCATATTTACTAACTTCTCAAATAACACTAATATAGAAGTCCTAGAGCTAGGGTTGTCTGACCACAAAGCTATTCTACTGACTCTACCGGTAAACACCAAACTAAAAGGGGATATAAAAATATGGACGGTCAAAAAAAGACTATTCAATAAAACTAATATTTTAAAATTTAAAGGCAAACTAAAACAATTAGATTGGAGTAAAATTATAAATGAAAACCAAAATATAAATGAAAACTACGCAGCATTTGAGAATTCATTAAAACACCTACTAGACCTATGTATACCAAAGAAACAAGTAAAATTAAAATTTAAAACACCTAAAACATGGTTAACAACGGGAATAAAAATATCTTGTAAACACAAACGTCAACTAAAATCCTTAATAACAAAGACAAATAATACAGTACTAAAAATTTTTTATAGAAATTACGAAAAAATATTAAAAAAATCGGTTATACAATCTAAAAAACAACAATACATAAAAAAATGAAAAAAACTGATAATATATCTAAAACAATGTGGCAAATAATAAAGGAGCGGACAAACAAATTAACAAAAAAATCAACAAAAAACACTCAGCTGCGTGTCCAAAATAAAATTACAGACGACGCAAATATCATTGCGAACACATTCAACGAATACTTTGTAACTGTAGGGCGAACTAACACTAATGGCACCGAACCCCCGGGCCGACCCATCAGATCTCCCAGTGAAAACTCTATGTATTTAAGACCAACTGACCCAAAAGAAATAAAAACCATATTGCAGAAAATGAAAAATAAACGTAGTTTTGGACACGACGATATCCCACCAATACTTGTAAAATCATGTATAGAAGAGCTAACCCTACCACTAACCTATTTAATTAACCAATCATTCATAGAAGGTGTCATGCCCAATTCGTTAAAAGTATCATTAATAAAACCCATCTATAAGAAAGGAGATAAGACTGATACAAGTAATTACCGCCCCATAGCATTACTACCTACGTTCTCAAAAATATTCGAGACTGCAATGTCCCAACGTCTCTATTTGTATTGTGAAAAATATAACATTTTCAATGACAGCCAAAACGGTTTCCGCAGAAATAAATCTACTACGCTAGCGGTCTTTAAATATATGCAAGAGGCACTAAATATAATAAATAATAAGGAGTACGCGATAGGAATCCTACTAGACATGAGTAAGGCGTATGACCGTGTATCCTATAAAATCCTACTTGATAAATTGTACCAAATCGGAGTTAGAGGCATCGCACACCAATGGTTCTGCTCATACCTACGTAACCGAGTCCAATTCGTTGAGATTGAACACCGCCACCCACGGACCGGCGTTATAACACATGTAAAATCTCATAAGGCAAGCGCAACAATGTCTATTCCACAGGGTAGTGTACTCGGGTGCATACTATTTCTTATATATATTAATGATTTGCCCAAAGAAATAGATGCACAAAGCGTCCTCTTCGCTGATGACATCTCAGTGGTATTTCCGTGCACCAACAAAGACGCTCTTAGCTCAAAAATAGACAGTACACTAACTAAAATTATACACTGGCTTAAAGACCACAATCTCGAGATAAACTTCTCTAAAACCAGATTAATTCAGTTTAGACCGTATCAAAAGAAACAACTAGAGATAAACTACTCGTATAATAACATCAAACTGCAATGCGTGGATCAGTTTACATTGTTAGGCTTGACTATCGACACAAACATAAACTGGAAGACACATATTCAGAACACATATAGCAAACTATCTAGTTTTACGTACGCTTTACTCGAACTAAAGAGAGCCACCGATCTACCTACCGCTATGACAGCATATTACGCATATGCATACTCGAGACTTAACTATGGTATTGTTGTGTGGGGTAACAGTGTGGATGCAGAAAGACTGTTTATTTTACAAAAAAAATGCATTAGAATCCTAGCCAATATTTCAGATCCAACTATTAGTTGTAAATTGTACTTTAAAAAATTACGAATTCTAACACTAACAAGTATCTACATCTTTGAAGTGTGTAAATTCGTGAAAAAACATCCATCGCTGTTTCCATTACAGAAGGACCAACGACTGCAGCAACGAAATCTACGTTATCAAAATAAATTAGCTTTACCTACTTCTAAACTTACCATGTTTCACTCCGGACCGCTTGTAATGTGTGTGAAAATATATAATAAACTACCTGACACAATAAAAAATATAGTGTATGAAAATAAATTTAAAAACGAATTACTAAAATACCTAATCCTAAAATGCTATTACAACATAAATGAATATCTAGTTTAAAAATAGTATATTAAATAACATACATACATACTAGTACAATACACACACATACAGACACACACAAATAACATGCAATACAGTCAAATAGATAATGTCTGTGTAAACAAATAGAATATTAAAATAAGGTTTAATGTACAATGGATATAATTAATATAAATAATAATTAGTTCTGTATAATTCTATAATTAATATAAATAATAATGTATACTAATATAATATAAGGTAATATCATTATAATAAAACTAGAATTAAGATTTTTGTTGTGCCCTATAACAGGGTCCATAATTGTCACAAATATTATATTTACCATCTACTATACACATTATGGAAAGCAAATAAATGAATATGAATATGAATATGAATATGAGAAGCACAAAAATTGTGACTTTTAACTGTAAGAATGTAGTTAGGTCAGTGGACTGCATACGACGGCTGTGTCAAAAAGTTGATTTAATAGCACTGCAGGAGACATGGCTGTTACCCCACGACCTTTCTTTTCTGGGTACGATAGATGACAACTTTGCTTTCACGGGCACCTCGGCGGTGGATACCTCGGCAGGCTTGCTGCGTGGGCGACCGTATGGGGGGGTCGCCATCTTATGGCGAAAAAGTGTATTCCCCACCGTATCGGTGATCAACTGTAGCAGTGTACGTTTAGCGGCTGTTAAGGTCACGCTTAGTGATCGGACGTTCTTAGTGTTCTCGGTATACATGCCAACGGACTGTAGGGACAATCTATTAGAGTTTACCCAGTGCTTAAGTGAGATTAATGCGATAATTGAGAATAATAGTGTTAAGTCTGTATTTATGGTTGGTGACTTCAATGCGCATCCGGGCGAATTGTTTGCTAACGAGTTGTTATCATTTTGTGCGGAACAGCTTTGGTCGTGCGTTGATTTTAATACGCTCCCGACGGACACCTACACTTACGTTAGTGACGCACATGGGTGCCTGCGCTGGCTCGATCACTGCGTAGTGACCGGCGCCGCGCTGCCATCTGTTACGAATGTGACTGTATTATATGACACATACTGGTCCGATCATTTGCCTATTATGTTAGAATGCAATTTTAATATAATTCACACTACAATTTTGAAGCCTAACACAAATGTTAACAAAGTTATCTGGGGTGAGCGTGAGGCTGACCAAATTGTTAAATATCATAATTATTGTCATTCCCATTTAAAACTCATCGATTTTCCTGGCGAATTTAAACATTGTTGTGACGGAATGTGTAATAACTCTTGCCATGTGACAGTTTTGGATGAAATGTATAATAACATTGAATGTATACTTGTCAAAGCAGCGGAGTTTAGTTATTGTGGTAAAACGATAAAAAAGTGTAGATATGTAACTGGGTGGAACAGGTACGTCAGCGTCGATCATGGGAGGGCGCGGCTTTACTATAAGGTTTGGTTATCATGTGGTAAACCGAGATCTGGTCCGGCTTATAATGACATGAATGAATCCAGAAAAACATTCAAAACAAAATTAAAATGGTGTCAAGTCCATGAAAATCAGATCAAAATGGATATTATTGCTAACCATCATTCAAATAATGATTTTGGAAAATTTTGGAAAGCCACAAACAAGCTTAGTCATAAGCCGAGCCTTCCAGTGAGCGTTGAGGGGGTACATGATCCTCATAGTATTGCAAACTTGTTTCAACAGCATTTTAGAGTAAAATCACCTTTAAAGTCTGCACCGACGTTGCTTGTGTCGGATTCTGAGATCGTCTGCCCGAAGCGAAATGTGACGTTTACTGCAAAACAAGTAGCTATTGTTATTAAAAACATGACGAGAGGCAAATCACCTGGACATGACGGTCTCAGCATCGAGCACCTGCAGCATGCTGGGGTACACCTTCCACGAATCTTGTCCATGTTTTTCAACTTATGTCTATGTCATTCATATCTACCTGACAAATTAATGCGTACTATTGTTGTACCTATTATTAAAAACAAAACTGGAGATTCGTCTTTATTATCTAATTATAGACCTATCTCGTTAGCGACTGTAATTGCTAAGGTTCTGGACAGCTTGCTTGGGGGCCAGCTTGATAAGCACTTGAAAATTAATAATGCCCAGTTTGGCTTTCGGCCCGGCTTATCCACGGAAAGTGCTATCTTGTGCCTCAAGCAGGCTGTGCAGTACTACACGGCAAGGAAAACGCCAGTATACGGTTCTTATCTAGACCTGTCAAAAGCCTTTGACCTTGTGTCATATAATGTATTATGGTCTAAAATGAGAAGCGAGACAGGTATGCCACCGGAGGTGATTAAATTATTTAAATATTGGTATGGTAACCAAATGAATCGTGTGAGGTGGGCTGAGTCTTTATCGGAGGAGTTCAGGTTGGAGTGTGGGGTAAGACAGGGGGGGTTGACTTCGCCATCGCTCTTCAACCTGTACATGAATGGTCTGATCGATGAGCTCAGCAGCACTGGAATCGGATGTCACATTGATGGTATGTGCATCAATAATATAAGTTATGCTGACGATATGGTGCTTCTGAGCCCTTCGATTGGAGCTCTGAGAAGGCTGCTCAAAATATGTGAATCCTACGCCGAGGCCCATGGGCTCAAATATAATGCACTCAAGAGCGAGCTAATGGTTTTTAAAGCTGGGAATAAAAGCTACACCTTAATACCACCTGTCACGCTTTGCGGTACACCTCTAAACAGAGTCTCGAAATTTAAATATTTGGGCCACTGGGTCTCGGACGATCTGAAAGACAACATTGATATAGAGCGGGAGCGCAGGTCACTGGCTGTTCGAGGTGGGATGTTGGCCCACAGGTTCGCGCGTTGTACGGCTGAGGTCAAGGTGACGCTTTTCAAAGCATATTGTCAATCCTTTTACACGTGCAGCCTGTGGGTTGACTTCACGCAGAGGGCATATAGTGGCCTGCGCATACAATATAACAACACGTTCCGGGTGTTGATGGGGCTGCCGCGTTTTTGTAGCGCGTCTGGCATGTTTGCCGACGCGGAAGTTGATAGTTTCTCGGCCATTATGCGCAAGAGATGCGCATCTTTTCTACGCCGTGTTCGCGACAGCCCCAACACCATTCTCAGGACGTTAGGTGATAGGTGGGACTCTCCGATCTTGGGGCGATGGATACGACTGCATGCAGTCAAGTAGACGCTCCCTAACGCAGCTTAAATAAGAATATTACTAACACTAGTTTATAAGTTTCTATTGTTACTAACAAAATATGGATGTACTTAATTCCGAAATAAAAATATATTGATTGATTGATTGATTGTGTTGATCCGTTTTACCCAACATAGTAACAGATCAACATATTTTGGCTTAACTGGCTTACACTGATGATTCTTCTTTCTCTAATAACAATATTAGCATATACAGTCGTCTGACTGTATATGCTAATATTGTTATAAACTTTATATTCTAGATAATATTATACATATATTTCTCAAGGTTTAATACATAATACGTACCAATTCCTTCACTTTTTCCTCCAATCCTTAATTATTTCTGGGAACAAAGAAGCCTTAGACATCACGAGACGTATTGTCCGAGGTGACAGACGTCGGCGCCAGAAACCGATATTAATCGATGAAATCGGACCCGGCGAATGGAGGAATCGAATGATCGAAATGTTGGATGAAATATGAGAACGAGCTGGAAAGTTTTGATGCGTGTTTTTGGTGATCTCTTTTTTTTTTCTTTAACGATGATTTGGATCAAGAAATAGTCATAATAATTGAGTGCAGAAATATATTATTGTTTGCTTTTATATTCTGGACCAAATTTCTGATTATTTATTTTATTTATTTACTTTTAAGGGGATCTCTGACAAAGGATATACACAAAAAATATTGGTAGTAAATAAGTCGCATACATTATATAGCCAGTGTACTCCTTCAATTATGAGAGACCACAGCATGCAAGAAATTATACAAAGCAATTACAAACTAATATTGTGTTACTGGCAATTATTAAAAGTAAGGCAAAAATTAGAGATAAATATGTAGGTACTGGTTTTATGGGACGACAAAAATAAAATTTTATTTTTAGATTAAAAGTAATAACAAAATAATTCTCAAATCAAACACAATTCATTCAAAGTGTATTTGTTATTGTTCGGATTCTGATACCATTAATCTAGGTTTCTGTTCTTTCATTTCCATTGTTCCATTTCATCCAACATCTTTACTGGAAATAAATATAAGCGAATGCAATTCTAGAAAACTTTATCAAGTTTGAAACAATTTTCTGGTTGTTTATTTCCAGTGACGTTGCAGTAGAAGAAATGGTACGGTAGGAACCTAGATTAATTGTATCTTAATCCGAATAATATGACAATCTGATAAAATATTGTTTGGATTACGATTTAATTGGATACTAGCTTCTGCTTGCGACTTCGTCCGCGTAGCGTGATGATATATAGCCTTCCTCAATAAATGGGCTATCTAACACCGAAAGAATTTTGCAAATCGGACCAGTAGTTCCTGAGATTAGCGCGTTCAAGTAAACAAACAAACAAACAAACTCTTCAGCTTTATATATTAGTATAGATTACAATTCAAGCTCCGCGGGAGCCTTAAAATTATGATATTTTTTGCAACAGAAAGATAAAAACTTCAAACTAGTAAAAACATACATATCAGAGATGTATTACCTAGTGTATACACATGTTTAGGTCCCATGTAATAAGGGGTGATCCTATTGCCAGTAACCAGCCACAAATGCTCCTGAGATTTTTAATGGAAACCTCAATAAAATTTTGATCGGCCTAATTGAACCAGGATCTCTAGTATAGCAATCGCACTTGGGACCACTGGACTAATAAGGTAGTCAAAAAATCACAGAGAGGTATAGTTGTTCTTTAAAAAAACTGTACTGGTATTTAATTATATTCATATTTAGATATAGCTTCTGCCCGCGACTTCGTCAGCGTAGCGTGATGATGTATAGCCTATAGCCTTCCTCAATAAATGGGCTATCTAACACGGAATGAATTTTTCAAATCGGACCTGTAGTTCCTGAGATTAGATCGTTCAAGCAAACAAACAAACAAACTCTTCAGCTTTATATATTAGTACTAGCTTCTGCCCGCGACGTCGTCCGCGTAGCGTGATGATATATAGCCTATAGCCTTCCTCAATAAATGAGCTATCTAACACTGGAAGAATTTTTCAAATCGGACCAGTAGTTCCTGAGATTAGCGCGTTCAAGCAAGCAAACAAACAAACTCTTCAGCTTTATATATTAGTAAAATATATATGGATAGATATATATAGATTAATCAACGTAAATAATAACTGAACTTTGAAAAACAAAGAGCGTTTTAATTACAGATGCAATTCCAAAAACAAGTAACTAAAGAAAACCGGTCAAAGGTTGTGCTAGTCAAAGATAGAACGGGCTAACTGGTAGGACGTAGATTGGAACTAATTGGAAGTCGTCGACGTCTCTCAAATTAATCGATGGGCTCGCACCGAATCTTCTGCACAGCGTTATTAAACTCGGCTCGAGAGTCGTCACTTTCGGACGAATATAACCTCCGAAATATTGTGAACGCAGAGACGAGAATTTTGCACGAAAATCATTTGAATTCAATATAAACCTACTAAAAATGGAGTATAAGAGGTTATCCGGCTCAACCGGAGTGATACCACGGCCTCACAGAAAACCGGCGTGAAACAACGCTTGCGTTGTGTTTCGCCGAGTGAGTTGAGGTTACCGGAGGCCCAAACCCTTTTAAAGGCGGGCAGCGCACTTGCGACTCCTCTGGTGTTGCGGGTGTCCATGGGCGGCGGTTATCACTTACCATCAGGTGATCCGTTTGCTCGTTTGCCCCCCTATCCCATAAAAAAAAAATCATTATTTGAGCATATGCTTAGTATCAAGTAATAATTATTAAAGCAGCGGTAGCTTAATGGCTAGGGCTTTGGACTTGCGATCATGTGGTTGCCGGTTCGAAACCCACCCATTGCACTACCGACGTGAACCCACTTGTAACACAAGCATTTAGCTTAGCACGAGGGGTTAACAAGAATACTAGTAATGGGCGACCCACATTGCTAGTAAGCTTTTAATAAGGACAAAAAATTATCAAAGGTCAAAAAACAAAGCAATCCAAAACCCTCTTTTGGAGTGTTTTGTTTTTTATTGGGAATGCATAGCCAAAATCGGAAGAATGACATTAATTGATCAATGTGAATATTGTGTGTTGACCTTTTTGGTTTAGATTTTAATGAAAATAAAATTTCACGTAACTTAAGCACGGTTTAAATAATTTCCTTCGTCGTTTCAAGATCTTTAGTCTTCAGATAAATCATAACATACCATCACGCCTGTATTTCCCGAAGGGTTAGGCAGAGGAGTACTTAAGTACACTCGCAGTTCGGCATGTTTACATACCATGTAATAGGGGCAAGCCATTGCCATTATCCGAGTACAAATCCCGAACTCTGAGCTGTTACTGAGAATTTCATAGAAAATCCAATAACACTGCTTCACTGGGGAATCGAACCCAAGACTTTGCTAATAATTTAACATTTTAGTATTTACGAATGTTCTAATATGTATACCTATGATTACAATTGCAAGCCCACCATTAATTAAAAACAAAATTAGCTCATGTTATACCCTGCATTGAAACACTCGCATATTGCTACTACGTATATTATGTCTGGACTTTAAAAGAGACATGATTCTCTGAGTTTTTTTCAGTGTTTCTTCTCAGAGGTCGTCAGATTTGAAATGCCGGTGCCATCTAGTTAAAAAATATCATAACAATTACTTGTAAAAGTGTCTATAAAAGAACAAATAAATATCATTTATCGTTCTATATTCCGTCGCATTCTTTCTCTGGATCTCCACTAGCTTCCAATTTTTTTTCTAGACTATTAAAAACATCCTGTCTATTTTCATCTAACTGCATATCAGTCCCCACATCTCACATAATATCTGGACATTGTATCTAGTCGTAGGTGGTCGCTATTTGATTAGATTACTTGATTAATTACACGATAAGATGATAGGACACTCAACATGGTATGGTTGACAAAAACAAGGGGCTGTACAGGACCGTGGGTGGGCCACTTATTGTCACACGATTGGATTTTTATTTGGTTTCAGCCAGATTATTTCCTCAACTTATAGTAAGAAATGTTGTTAAACACAGCGTTAACTTATATATATGAAATTCTGATCTGAGTGTTTTTTTTGTACTTTTATTTAAGTACTAGCTGGCCTGACAGACGTTGTCCTTTCCAAGTTTCAACTTAATACTTATCTTGAAAAATCTCGAAAAAATAATCTATATTAAGGGCCACTTGCACCAACTTCTTAAATGTATTTTTTTAAATTGTATTTAAACGCAAATTTACTATGAAAAAATGTGTTTAAATAATATTTATAAAGTTGGTGCAAGCGGGCCTTAGTCCAACTATATTTTGTCCAGTGGTAGTAAATACAGCTGCTGACGTGAAGTTGGACAGGTCATTTTTTGGGGGGTTATATAATCAAGCTTGCTTTGTTGTGATGGGAATATGATTTACCTATTTTAACATGCTAACCAAAACCAACGCGTGGTGTGTATAAGTTCTACTATAAAAATGAGATATCGTCGCAATTACCAAGGATAGCTGATGATAGCTTACTGTTTATAGCATGGAGACGCATTTGGCTATCTTTTCACGGAATATTTTAGTGGAAAGGACACCTCTCGCCTTTTCACGAGAAACTCATGAAAAGGCTAGAGGTTGCCTTTCATTGGCACAGAACATAAAGTGAGCTATCATCTATAAAACAGCTATAAATTCCACCGATAAAAATCTTAAAATTTACCACAAAAAGACAGCACTAAAAACTTTATTACTCAATCATATCGACAAAAGGCCCGAGCATTCAATTGAAAATCAGATACGTGTCAGAAACAAACAAAGATATCCTCACATACGACATTTTGAATTAACAGCTTAATTGGTCGCATAGCACTAAAAGTACCATTATCCGTCCATTTTGATCATTAATCCTTCCACAGGGTGGATTTACAGTCAATAAATGGCTTTCCAATCATGGCTTTGTATCAGCACTCATTAAACTTAAAAGCTAAGACGCCATTCTTAAATTTAACAATCGTAAGTGCATTCGCGTCATTCTGACTTCGCCCACTCCTTTGTCCGAGCTATTTTTGGATGTGGTCCAAACTGAGAATTTGTTGGTGCAATGAATATGGAGGCAGTGCGCAGATTGCAGGAATCTATTGAAATATATATTATGGTGTAGGCGCACGATACGTTACTGAATTTCAAATTGGATCCAAACGATATTGTTGAGTAACATAACTTTGCAAAATGTTAACTGTATTTTGGTAATCGGTATTGCCAATAATAAATAGTGTTTCCAAAAATTAATCTATACTAGTAATTTTATATAAATAATCCAAAAGTAAATAGCTCTGTTTGTTTCAATTACGCCTCAACTACCACCATTTCTATGTTTGTAAAAGGGAAAAAGGATAGAATTGCATCCTGAGGAACTATTATTATAACTTACGTCAATTTTTTTATTTATAGTTTTTTGGTATGCAAATGTAACCGCTAGTAATAGCTAATACTCTATAACTGAGTATCGATGACGATTTGAGAGACAAATTATACTATATTTTTGGACAATGACATGAAGAACGAAGACATCAAGTCTCATTCTGGCTCAACCACTGTTATTTTTTTAATATTGGCGTCATTAGACTTACCAAATGCGACTTTTAGTATTTTACACAGTGCACTATCCATTTTATATAATTTCTAAGTACACATTGCCACAATATCTAACCATACTCTCAACACTGTTTTCGAAGAAAAAGAGAATCACATACTATAGAACATCAATATAGTCGCTCCGTTTACTGCTCCGTTATTCGCTACAGCTCTTCCCTTAGCCCACACATTGACGTGTAAGGTAAGTCACGACCGGCCACCGAGCCGAAAGCGACATTTGATAAAATCGTTCCCTTTCCCAGTTTGACCTGGTACCTCTGGAGTTGGCCTGAGTTTGTCTTCTACATTGACTTGTAAATGCTGTTGTTACCGAAGGCGATTGTTATACGACGTTTTATGATCTCGTGGACGGGAATTGGCAGCAATTGGTCCGTTGGTTTACCTAATAATGTAAGTAGTTCTGCTTTCAGTGTGGTTTATGTTAGAATAGGAAAAATATTTCTTTCTTTACCTATTTATTATGTTCTTAAATGTGTTTAAATTGTATATAAACAGTTGGTGCAAGTGAGCCTAAATGTAATACTAAAAAAATTGATTAACTTTCCAGCTTGATTTCATTGACGTCAATTGAAAGGACCAATATTTTGCTAATTTTTGAATAATGCCTTCATTTGATTGATGATCAATTGATTATTTGTGATGAAGTAACAGATACAAAAGCACTACTTACTTTATTGTTGTTTCGAATATCAATATTTTTTATTGTTTCAAGGTTTTTAATTCTCAGGAACTTATAATCAAGTTGTCTAAGTCAAACTAATTATAGTCAGTGTTGATTATACTAGGCTAGTTCTAGAATTTTAAGCTTATGGCGTACCCTAATAAGAAGTGGCAGTTCTACCATAAGAAGTTAATAATAACAAAGAACGCCATTTACACGTCATTTCTGAGGTAAAGAAAGAACTAGATATGTAAGGAAAAATTGATAACGAAATAGCAGCTGACGATCCTTTCAAATTGCATAATGTTCGAGCAACTTTACAAATTCCACACAAAAGACTTTTAGCACAGGGAGAAGGCGTTAACAATTTACTATATATCTCACCTTTATAAGTAGATACCTTGAAGATTAATTTCCTACAACACGCGACATTCACCGGAGAAATTAATTTATCGTACAAAAAGAGCCCTTAGTTTGAAAGGGAATAGTTGGAACCCTTCTGCCTGTGACCTTACAACAGTTGATGAATTGACGCCCCGTGACGTAGGGTGACAATAGAGTACCTATCCTGAAGGATATACTGTACTGCAGTGGCAAAGGCTTTGTACAAAATAATCAAACCTAAGTGTACCTATATGAAAGCCTGATTTGTCCAAAGATTATGTAATTTTTATATATTTTGTTTTCTTCCATCCATCCCATTATTTTTTCGAAGGTGGAATACACGATAGGTACAACTGTTCTCCAAGACCTAGATGTCCATCTCAACTAAATGGTTTTAGTCGGTAGCACTTCAAGGGACAATTAGAAAGCCTTCTTTAATATAACACACAATCACGCTTGTATTCCCCAAAGGGTTAGGTAGAGGTATATTAATGCATAGTATGCATACCCACAGTTTGCGGGTATTTTAGTTCCCATGTGATAGGGGGCGGGTCTGTTGCCATTATCATTATCATTACACAAAACCACACTCCGCGTTGCTGCAGACAATTTCATAGAAAAACCTTATGACATCAAGCTTGACCTGGGAATCCAACCCAGGACCTCTAGCGTAGCAGTTGCAATTAAGAGCTCTACATTTATAACGCAGCTCCAGTATCTGCAGAGAAAAGCTACTTGAAATACCCAAAAAAAATATTTTTCATCAAACCATGATTCAATTTGGATAATTATCTAATCAAAGTTCTGCGCCATCATAACATAACCTTTCAGAAAATCCAGGTGTAATTTCTTGTCTGAACCATATCCACCCTACTCTTCAGCCCTTTGTCGCCGTCTACAACGATGCCCTTTGCGATTGATTAGTCGACATTTCAGTCCCTTTCTGTCGTAGGGCGTCTTCGGAGAAGCCACAGAACGGTAGGAGGGTTGCGGATAAAGGCAGCGACTTGTGGTTCCCGATTGAAATTAGGTACATTGATGTAAGCAATCAAGCCTATGGATGTGTCTTTAGTTTGTCATAGTTTCCATTCAAAGTGCGATCTAGAGTCCAATCAAGTTCCATACGTTCTTAAAGGAAGTTTAGTTTGTAAAACCAATCAGATAATAGGCCCCAATCTACTTACTTAACTACATTTAACCTATTTGTGGACATTTAGTAAATGATATTGATTTTCCCAGCACCTCCTCTCCCCCATTGGATTATAGACGCCGGATTTGAACTAATAGAACTCATACAATTTTAAAGAAATTAATCCAATTAAACATGAGAAGGAGAAAACGACCACTACCTACTTTCATTTGCCGCTTATTAACGTATTCCGAACGCACCTTTTTCATAAATTAAAAACTATAAAATGATAGGAAGGGTGTGTAGAAAAACTGTTTTTTACATATGCTGCATTTAGATGGGGCTCGATAAAAAACTGACAGAAGCCAGCTAGTAATGCTTATTTTATGGCTACACCTGCCTTTTCATAGGCCCCCAGTAAAGCGCATTATAATGTATTTAAATGCATTCCCAAAAACGTGTGATGGTGTAAGGTGTCACTGACAGCGGTAATGTTTTTAGAAACGAAAGGGCTATTTACAATGAAAAAATAATAATTTTAATTATAGTAAGCCTGGCATTTCCAAATTAATGCATAATATTTATTTATATACATAATTATATATATAAAATAGCAAAATACAGAGTAACAACGCTTGCGTTATGTTTCGTCGAGTGAGTGAGGATACCGGAGGCCCAAAACAAAAAGGTAAATTTAAGCCAACCTATCCTATGGGCCTCTTTTTAAAAAAGCTTACTAGCAAGGTGGGTCGCACACTTTGAAGATAGTCAAAGGTCGCACATCACTAGAATTCTTGTTAACCTGTCGTACCTACTAAGCTTATGGGTGGGTTACGGATCATAATTATGATCCGAAATCCAACGAAGATTTTTACCTTCTTCGTTATGAAAATTCTCTTTGTAAATTATGAACTAAAAATCCTATTGTTTATTCATACCACATATATACCATACCATATCGTACGTAAAATGTAAAACTATATTCATTTTTTTTTCCAATTCCTTTTTTTTTACTTTTACTCTCAGATTCCAATTACGTAAAGGCTAAAGACCTTTTAAGTAACAATATTGGGGTACTGAAATTTGTTGTAAATTAATACCCGTAACATGTATTATCAATCCATCTTCGTCACACCAAACTAATGACAGGTTTGCCGACAGACAGTAGTCGAGACATATCGCCTTTCTTAAATTTAATATCGTCTATTATTATTTTGTTTTAATAAGATTCGAATTGAATTGCCATGAAACTTGCGATTTTAGAAATTCCTATTATTATAATTTTTTTATTAAATATTCGAATTTAATTGCTATGTAACTTGCGATTTTAGAGATTCCTATTATTATTTTTTGTTTTTTTTTAAATATTCGAATTTAATTGCCATGAAATTTTCGATTTTAGAGACCGCTCTAAATTCCTGCTGTGATAAATAGTTGAGTTGATAATAAGCAACTCGTTGGTCTAGTGGTTCTAAGTGCGTCTGCTATTTAAGAAGTCTTGGGTGAAATTCCCAGGTCAAGCAAAGTATTATTAAGTTTTCCTACAAAATTATCTATATATACCTATATCTATTATTTATGGACCGCGCGAGTGACACCCCAAGTATTGCTGGCATTCATAGGTTATCAGTCAGATATCTCAGGCGGGCCGTGTTCTTGTTTAATATTTAAAAAATATATACATAAACGAGAACCATTAAAAAAAGTGATAATTAACACCTATAGAATATTTACACCCGCTGCAACTGATACCGTCACTCATTGGTCACGCTACCGTGACGCTTGCGCATGACGTCTGACGCTAACCCGTCACCACGCATGCGCACACCTGCCTACATGCGTAAATGCAACAATAGAGCCGACAGTTTTACATCTGAGGTCGAGAGAGCAAGTGGCATAACCTGTATTGTTATTATTTTTAAACTTTTTTCGTTTCTTTTTTTGTTTGTAGATAATTCATTCATAGTCCGAAAGGTTTATGCGTTGTTTTATTTATCAAATATTTTATTCTCTGATTTAATTAATTACGTACATAATTGCTTATTATATTATACGACATCACAGAAGCCGATGACTTCTTGACCCTTCAGGGATACTATTTCTATTTATTTAATCAGTTTACAGGGTCAGGGTCAGTTTCAATCTTTTTAAACATAAACTAGAACAACGCCGGCGATCATAATTCAAATTTATTGTTTTAGTTTAACATGTATTAATTATGGACTTATTATCAATTAAGTTAAATTAATGAAGCGAAAATTCGACAGCGGGTAGGATTCGAAACTGCGTCTTCTGGTTAGATACACCAAACGACCAGTAAGCCAACGTGAGTTCCACCCAACAGGTCGAAATTTGTCTACACAATCTAAATTTACGTTCTAAAGGTGACGTAAGACGTACGTCTAACGTCGTACGTAACGTAGACTTAAGACGTAACGTAATATTTCCTGCCCGTGGATGGATGATTCTTTCACTAAAGTAACTTTATAATCTTAGCATGGAAAAAAAATACAAAACATAAACATACCATCACGCCTGTATTCCCCGAAGGGTTAGGCAGAGGCGTACTAATGTACACCAACAGTTCGCCGGTATGTTTTCCCGGGCACAAATTCCTAACTCCGAGCTGCTACCGGGAATTTCCTAGAAAAACCTAATAACACTTTGCTCGACCTGGGAATCGAACCCAGGACCTCTAGCGTAGCAGTCGCAAAAAAATACAAAAAGATAGTTTATCCACTAATTTCCGTATTTTGTTGAGTGTCAACTCTCAAGTGTGTGTTGGAAAATACAAAACGAGGGTTAGTCCACTTATATACTGACACTCCTTTAATGATATTCCTTGGTGTATTGTTGTTTACTAATTTATTTTCAAATTTCTTCGGCTGTCACTCCACCAGTTAAAGCTAAGTTTTGTAAATAGCTGGAATTCTTCGCTTTTGTTCGCGTTTGTTTAATGTTAGGCATTTGTGCGGTCGATTCGACGTGGGCACTTGGGTAGGTTTTGTTTGAAGTTTAGAACTTGTTCAAACGATGCCACTTACTCGTACTTAGTAGTATGAACGAGAACGCGTTTTATTGTTTATGGAAACGCGTGTGTTTAGTAAGAATTGATTAATTGAATATTTGCCTAATTTTAGAAACTGATCATTCTATTGATACGTTACTTTGTGTAAGCTGCTAGGCCTGAAAATGCGGCGAAATGGTTCCAGTAAAGCATGGTACGGCAGTGTTTGCTTCGCGCTTGACTCGGCGGGGGCACTGCCGGGCCCCCAGATTAATATTATTTTTAAATTGTTTGATTCTATACTACCTAGTAAAAGCATTTAGCCAATCGCAAAAGAAAAGTATGGGAAATTAAGGATTGCAGAAACAATTTCTTGTGATTATGATTATATTCGAGTGAATTTGCCGTGGGAGAGTTTGCTTCGGCACGAATGGAGCGGATACCACGGCCACAGAGAAAACTGGCGTGAAACAACGCATATATAGTGTTGATGATACCGGAGAGAGGCCAAGACGTTTTAAGAGGCCGGCAACGCATTTGCAACTCCTCTGGTGATATGGGTGGCGGTAATCTTACCATCAGGCGATCCGTCCACTCGTTTGCCCCCATAACACAAATGATAAAAAAAGCAAAAAATATTATATAATGTAAATGATATTGTATGTATTTGCTTTTGTGGTTCCATGGTTATAAAATCGCTTCATCAGTACAAGGTATAAAGTATTATATAACAAATGAATAAGAACTTGCTAAACTATGATAGGTAAGTTCATAATGATTGTTATGAATGGTTGAAAGAGATTGAAATGACATAATGATAGGTTATATGTAGCTAAAACATTATGAATTACATATACTTATTATTATAGTGATTAATTGCTCACAAAAAAGTATTTCAGCTTGCGTGAGAGTGTATTACGTAGGTACCTAGCTGATTTCCAAGTAACTAAGTACGAGATTGATGTTGAACTGATATTTATTTTTGAAGTAGATCTTTATAGGCGTTGAGAAGAATTGGTGGAATTTGTAATGACTTAACCATTGAAAACTAAGTCATATTTCTCCAGGTTTTATCCAAAGCTTGCATCACGAATATTCCTATATAACAGCTTAATACAATCTTTTCACTCCATTTGATGATGAAGGAATACCATCGTGAAGAAGTTTGTTTGGGGACCTGCACAAAGCCAGCGTAGTGGATTATAACCTAACCTGTCTGATTCACATATTTAATAGATGTTACTGACGTCACCTTTAAGTCGTAAATTCACAATTTGAACGCAAATTTTGACCTGGTGGGTAGGACGCGCGGTGTCTTAGTGGTCATAGCGTCTGGTGTATCTAACCAGAAGACGCAGGTTTGAATACTGCCCAAGTGCCAAGTGTGCTGTCTGCAAGTACTGTCAAGTGGATTTTTTCCTTCACTAAAATAACTAACCTGTTCGATTCAAAGGATTGACCCATGCTCAGCAGTGGGACTGTCAATAGTATGATGATGAGATTAAAAAAGCAGTAACAATAGTGAATAAAACAGCGGGATATGCACAGTTAAACATAATTTATTTCATATTATTTAAGTATCACAGATCCATTTATTTTAATATTCATCACGTTAACAAAAATATATATAGTCTACTTGGTGGTGATGACACCTTATACATAGCCATAGTTATGTTCCAACTACTTTTGTAACTGCGATACATGATATTTACACTCTATCACATTATATACAATACAGTAACAGAGGGCCAATTCCGGTAATAAAAAAAATTTGAAATACAATTTCGATCCAATCTCTGTTGTAGAAATGACAAAGTTGGACCTATTTTCGACTTCATTATAATATAACTAGTTTACGTCTGAAGTTGTTTATAGTTTAGGAAAATACCATGTGACACTAGATTGGAATTATATTTTGAACATTTTGAATCATCAGAATTGGCCTTATAATGCTTCTTCGAACTGCCGAAATGGGATCGGAAGATAATGTATCAGTCTAATATTCTAGACCAATTATGTTGTGGCTGGAACCTAATACATAGGTACCTACTATAACAATGAGATACATTTTACCATGTCCAAATCCCTAACAGTACTAAAGTAAATTTATCTCGTGCATTATCAACTATGTATATTTATTTATATTTGTATCAGTTTTTAATTTTTAAATAGGTATGCAGTATCGTAAAAGTTTTCAAGAGCAATAAGCGATGGTTTCGGTACCGCCTGTGATTGAGTTTTTATTTCTACATTTAAAATGGTTAAAAATGGTTACAATTTAAAATGAATAATTTTAAAATTTCGACTTTTCAACAAAATATGTCATGATGGCATTTTTTCCGCAACTTCAGTTCCGTCATGTAACCGAAGCGCGTATCCACAGTAATTGCAAATAAAAATTGGACGAGCTGAAATATGCCTTTGGCGCCGTCACTCGACCGGTGTTATCATCCTGGCATCATGAATACCTACAGAGATTAAAAAAAACTCAAATAGCAGAACTGAGTAACCTTCGATGGACTGGAATAAAATGTATCTACATACGAATAGGTATTATGTTGGTAATATTGAAGAAAACTTTGCAGTTCAAGAATAATTTATATCATTCATTAAAGTTTGATTTGTTTTTAACCTGACCAAAATTTGAGGTATGAGGTATTAGACATATCATATAACATATAATTAGATAGTTTCAATATTATAAACGTCAAAACCTTTAGGTGAATTTTTCGATCTTAAGACACATATCTTGTTTACGTGGACGTTGTTTCAAGTTTAAGAGAATTCCATTTGACGTAAATGACACTTAGATTAAATCGCAATTCGATTTTGATAATTTTGTTAATAACAGAATTGACCTGCAAAATCGTATAATTTTTCCTTTTGGAATGATTGTACAAAGGCGCATCTTGCTATAATTTATTTGTAATATTTACGTTGAGTTCTTAACAACATCAGACGCTAGTATTCGTATCGATAATACTGTTGTGGGATATTAGATTGACGCAGCCCCATTTCGGCAGTAAATACGTTTTAAAAAGATGAAAATTGCAAGATCTTTTAGAATGTATAGCTTGAATTGTACAGTTCCTTTCTATAAGCAATAATATTTTACATCGTGTTGTGGCAGTGTGTGTTGATAAAGTAAATTAAATGCGTATTCTTTAAAGTGTAAATACTTATGGAGCATACATAGCAGTACAGTTCGTTTCAAATAGTGCATTTCTGTAGTTGCAAGTAGTTATCGTCTTGAACTCGTCGCATTGACAGTTTAGGTCGTAATTACGTCACATTTGACATTATTGTCCTTAATTTTGCACAAATATGCTACAGTGATTTTACCTGCACGCGCTTGAAACGGCTCGCTTCCGACACGCATAGTTATTTTGACCGTACTGTATAGATAATACTTTGACATTTATGATGTTTGGAATGTCTACAATGTTAAAGCATTTTAGTATTAGTAGAATAGTCTCAATTATTACGTATAGAAAGGGCTTAATAAGTTGACTTATTTATAGTTTACACTGAATTAGTTTTAGTTATAAATGCAGTTGTAAAGTCTTTATAGTTAAGAGAATATTAGATGAATTCCTCAGTATTTGTGAAGTGCTGTCGTTGAATGAAGTTTAACGTACCGTTTGTTGAAATTCATGGTGTAGTAGTTAAAATTATTGTAAATATCCAAAATTCATCTAACATCAAATAAAAATACTTATACTGTAACTTTAAAAAGTAGCTACTTAAGCTCAGAGTTAGACACGTATAACATTTTCTTTTAAATTATTGCCAAAAATTTTGCTGTGGCAGTACGTATTTGGCACAAATTTCGAATCTATAATAAGCAATTTCAAATTATTGCGAGCAAATAAAGTATGAAAATAAGCGAATTTCTCCATTAATAAAACACTCAAACACTATACAAAAAAATAACAAAATAACCAACTGACGCCGACTATCTCAAGACGACGATGTTTCTTTAAAAGACTTTGTAGGCACTATTATTGCTAATATAATATATAATTTATTCATCGATCGCTTATCTACAGCATAGAATATTCTATACAAAATATACTACGAAGATTTTACAAACTTAGGCCGTTGGCCTACGAAACTATACTTTTTTCTAACATAACATTTAAACTACTCATTAGTTTACCAACAATCGTCCATATACATTCGTTCTCATAGGCCTATAGTTCCACATCTATCATCATTCACAATTGTCTCATTAAAATGCACACGGATACGTACCGTAGAATTGAAATCATTAATTACAATCGGGCTGGGGTCTATAAGGAATTCATAACCAGGAGGGTCTGCCTTGTAGTAGGTCGGCGGCGTCGTGGCGGTCCATTTGGCGCAGCGCGGCTGCAAGCGCGGCAGTGGCGCCCGCCCCGCGCTCGCGGCACTCCCATAACTCTAAGATAGCCTCTGTTGGCGAGCTCTTTGTGGCGAACCACGTGGTATAACGATCCACGCCAAGCCTCGACGCCAGCGCCCGCCAGTCGTTCCCGCGCGCATTCGGCGGGTCCAATATAGCGCACAACTGCCTTTTTATTCGAGCACTTAATTTAAACGGGCCCTCGCCGGCGCACTCGTTGACGCCCGCCTCGCTAACTGTTACGTTCCTTTTAACGCTACCATCGCTCCCGTCTTCACTGCGGCACATACGAGCCTCTAAAAGGTTTTCTGTTATGTTAAAACTGCGCTGCGACTCGGCGCGGGGTGAACGTCCCCGTGGCGATCGGCTCCGTACGTCGTCGAGGGATATTCGGAATGTCTGCTTGTATGACGGATTGGTTCTCTGACAAGCGGACACACTGAAATCGATATTATCGCAATCGTGGGTCCTCTCTAATATGAAGCTGCAGTGCAAGGCGTTGTAATTTGATCCCCAAACATGTTGGAAGGGAATTTCTTGATAGCCAATACCCGGTTTGACTTTCCAGCCAGGACTGACGTGTTCTAAATTCAAACAGAGGTTTGAACCGCCGTCCTGGAACAACAAAGTTTTGGGTCGTTCGAGTAGAACGCCACCAAGTTTCTTCTCCTGTTCTTGACAGTAGTAGGCCGCGCACAGCGTATCTTCAAACACATAAAGTCTTACACTGTAATCTGGGCTAGTTTCGCTCAACACTGCCGGCGCATATATCGCCAATTGAAGCGCCTTAACCGCCTTTCCATTAAAACTTTCACCGACTAATACAAACGTAGACAGCATATCGGTCACTAGGAATATTTTATCATTGTCGAGTTGAGTGAACACGGGCGTATTGATCGTTTCCTGTCCGAGGCCGACGATTTTCTTCCATTGCGGCTGTGTGCTGTCGGTTTTAGCGCTGTTGTGGTCAATGGCGTATAACGACAGATTCCAGAAGCCGTGTTTTAGACTGGCGCAGTGAGGGATTTGTAAGATGACTGACTTGTTTAATTGAAGACGCGGTGGGCCACACTTAACTACCGGGCTCAGCTGCGTGATACCTGCGGGGCGGAATTAGTGGTGAGTACTTCGTATTCATACAGGTACATATGTTACCAACCCGACCTGCCCAAGGCTAGCGTTTTTTCTCCAGCAGAAATTATAGCTCGCTGATACCACAACGTAATTACATATCGTTTAAAATTACCTTTTGAAATTGTTCTCTATCGCATCGCAAAATCAATTTATTTTTATTAGACTTGTACTGGGGCAAAGTTATTCAGCTTGGACTCATAAATATTCATAGCAGTTTGATGATTTAGGACATAATAAATACAAGACTGGAACAGCGAAAATATTTATCGAAATTAATTTATGTATTAAGTCAACAAACTTAAAGCATATTATGAGAAAATTACAGCTTTAATTTTTTATCTAATTATGTCAATCTCTGAAACAATCAACATTAATCGAATCCGACCTCTTAAAATCTCAAAGTTAATGTATAATTATGAAGAAGGGCAAAAATATAGTTGCTACTTTTACGACTAAAACTATTCTACGCTAGAAAATTTGTAAATTGACTTGGCAGGCCTGGGTTTCACGTCTGCTTTTTCCTATGACCCTATAAAAGTCACTAAAAGGTAAAAAAACTGACCACAAATCATACGAACCTTTTCCCAGCCTCGGTCGGTATCTATCATCTTTCACCACTGCCACATAAATTTGTTCCCTCCTGCCCCTACTAAGGGCTGCCTCAGGAATCGACAAGGCCACACCAGCTGCAGGCAATGCCAATCTCGCTCCAGCACTTGAAACTGAGAGGGACTGAGATGTAGGCGAGTTTGACACGAGTTCCGCTAGTTGTAGAGTCACAGACTCATTCGCTGCATCATACATTGAGCCAGCTAGAAGAGAAACTATAGTTAGTTGTACTGTAAGACTAGTTTTAATTGCATTTACAGATATGGAGAGTTATAACGTGTTTTATCCTAGTTATTATAGTTTGGTTTGGTTTTGATGTTGTAATCTCGTATCTGTAGGATCTTTGATTTTGCTTGTATTTAATTAAAAAACAATGAAGTGACAAAGTTTTGAGGAGAAATTTTGGTAGTTTAAAGGTATTATTATTTGAAGAAGCGATATTTCAACGATGTATGTATTTCTAACACTGATTGACGAAATGATATTAAGAAAAACATTAGAAGGAACTTTAAAATTAATCGACGACGCTGAACATGATTTGATTGGTAGCCATTACTTCTCTTTTTATGCGATTGCAATACCTTCACTGTAGAGGTGTAGGTATATTTACTGACTGATATTATGACAACAAAGAAACCAACCCTAGATTACTAATCAATCAGTATTCAAACAACTACGAAATTTAGTACATTTTGCCACTTACAACTAGTAAAGCAGCTGGAGGCAGAATGTTCAGACTCGCTGTAGGGTTTGCTGTCATAGTCATCGCTCTGGCCCTTGCTTGATGCACATGGCGTTACCTGGTGGTCTACCGGGGAAGCGTAGCTGTAAAGAAGCGACCTGTTAGTACTTCTGCATATAAAATTCTAGTCTGTGCTGCATTAGATAGTGCAGTGACTATATTCGCATCTGCTTATTTTCCGGAACCTGTGGCTAAAAACGCTTTAATGTCAGAAACTTCTAATATAAAGACTTTTTGGAGTATCCTTTGTTTTAATTCAGCTTTTTGAGATAGTCAAATAAAATGCAATCCATAAGTTTGTGTTAAGTGTAGATTTAGATGCAGTGATAATTGACGAAAAACATTGTACGGAAACCTGTGTACATGAAATTATCTTTACCAACATGCATTAGGCTAATGTGTTGGTGGTAGAGACAGTACATGGGTTGATCATAAAGTTGATAAATTATTAATTTTGATTTCGATTCCGAAGCTTCTATTTAAGACAGCAAAGATACAACTGGATGAAGCTATAGCTAAATGGTGATATTGAGAGTAGTTATTTAATTGCAACGATGAAAAATAATAGTCATAATAAATTCTTAAGCAATCTGTCTTTAAACGCCATCGTAAAACAAAACTTATACCCAATTTATTTAATGATACGCCAAATACATTATATACTTCATTCATAAAACATGTTTCTATTATTTTTTGCCTAATCAAACTATCGCTTAGATCTAACTCATTCATTATCTAAACGAATATCTTATTTGTTTTACGTTACTAAATCATTAACAGACTTAAATTATGTATTTTGTGATTACATCCTTTTGTGCAATTAATGTTTATAATATGTGGACTAATTGTGCAAAAAATTAATGATAAACTGGATCTTTATCTTCAAGTATATTTGTATTCATTTGGTTGATTGCTGGTTAAACTAAATTGTAATTTATTTGTTATGTAGCCCACCCTCATTTGCCTGAGGATTTATTTTGACTAGATATAGTGTGGTTGATTGTAATAAAAACTATCTGAGCTTTTAATAATTGAGATTATATTTTAGAGGTTATTAATATTTTTTATTTATTTATTATGATTTCGAAATAAGAAAACTAAAACATTACCTAATGAGGTTGAAAAAGTATACTAACTTTTTTTACAGTTATAAAACAATTTGAACATATACAATTCTGGCGGTCAACTTAAAACCAGTCTTAGGCCCACTTGCACCAACTTCTGAAATGTGTTTAAATTGTATTTAAACACGAAATTTCTATGAAAAATTGAGGTTAAATATGACTTAAACACATTTAAGAATTTGGTGCAAGTGGGCCTTAATGAAGTTACTACCTGTTGGTAAGATGCGGAACATCGTAATGGTGTTCAGCGCGGGAGTCTGGCTGAGGATGCTCGTATCTTGGAGGCCGGTGCTGCATCAGATCCGGTGCAAGAGACAGCGACTGCTTCTCAACTGTTGGGTACATCTCCGGTTGAAAATCTGCTTGAAGAAAAGTTGAGGTTTGACTGACGAAATTGGAGATATCTCCGTTTGTTTTTTTAAAAAAATCGAGCTCTTCTCGATTCTATTTCATGATTTGCCAAAGTTTATTAAGCGTTATGGAGATAAGTGCTAAAATACTTCGATGCAATCCGCCTGGAGGAATTTAATTGTAATAATGCCTTACTTATTTAATGACTAGTGGTAAAAACAAAGAGAAATTGGTAACATTTTCATATAGAAATTCTCTTTGTCAAGCTCTGTCTCTGACATATGTGATATGATAGAGACAGAGCAACTTAGACAAAAAATATACAACTCGAAAAAAATAAAAAATATGGTTTTGTTTAGCGTTAATTAAATGTCTTTGACGACATAAATTAACCAAAATATCACAAAGTGGAATGAATCTTGTTACCAGGTTTGGATTTCTGAAGTCTGCCCGTGACCATGGACGCTGTACAGGGTCCGAAACGTCGGTTGTTGATTTATACTAATATAACGCGATAAAATCCGTAAAGTTGTTTAATTTCAATCTTGTTACGAGGTATTTTTTTAGCATTATTAATAGGTATCTATTTTTACCTTTGAAAGTTTCTAATTTGCTTACTTATCGTAGTTAATAAGGCACTTTCCGTTGATTATGATAATTAACTCCAATTCATGCGTGGACCGAGCAGCGAGGAAACGGACTTCCGATTGAAAGACCTCGAGTTCGGGAAAGTCATTAATTTTTAATTAATACGTAATCATTATTCATTAATACTAACTCGTAATTCATTTGAACTGTAATGGCGTTGCTTGTATCGGCTGATTGAGTTCATTTATCGTCTGCAATTATCGGAGACATGGAAAAGAAATAGTGTGGTGACATTCTAAAAAAAACCTTGTTATAGAAAACTTCATTTTTAGGTATAGACACTATACAAGTAAATTAATTTATGATTTTTTTTCAGGTAAGTGCATCTAATCCAGGAGTACTGAAAGGTAAGTCAAAATTAAAATTTATTCGTCGAAGATAAAAATCGCTTTTGTTACGTTTAAAACAAATCACGATAACTATAAAATAACGAATTAATTATCAATTGTTCTGTATTCAGTTTTTTGTTTATATTTTGTAACCTATTTACGTACTAATATCTCAATAGTAAATAAGATATGTAATTAAGTATTAGGCTAATATAAGAATCTTTAGTTAAGCTGGGCATGTAACTGTTGTCCCTAACAAGAAAAAAACTAAAAAGATCCCGCATTTTTCATGTTAGAGCAAGTGCAGGAATTTAAGTAAGTAGGCCTTTATAAAAGCTTGGATTAATAGCTTTAGGTGAAAGATTTAGATACCAAAGTCAGAAATGCTTTGGATAATAGAAATGCTTACCAGTTCTGGTCATGGTGTAGAGGGAATGGTCCCTTGTCTTCCTCTGCAGTAGTTTGTATACCACGGCAGCTCCAGCCAAGAAGACCACCACGGCTACAGCGATGCCTATGTACAAGGGTATGTCGCTGTGCGCTGCCACTGTTGACAAGAGAAAAAAATATATATACTTTTTTTATACATTAGTAAATGGGATTTTTCGCTGCGGATTGTCGACCAATATGTATAAGTAGTTTTCGGTGGGAAGAGGACCACCTCTTCCCACCGAAAACTACTTATAATATTACTGCATAAAATGTATGTATATTTAGACAACCATAGTTTTTTGCACATCAGTATGTAATACAAAAATACATAACATTTAAAACATTATATTATTCAGAACAGTATCAAGTTGCCTCATTAGCCAAGCGGGTCCTGAGCGCGACTGCTACGCTAGAGGTCCTGGGTTCGATTCCCAGGTCGAGCAAAGTGTTATTTGGTTTTTCTATGAAATTCCCAGTAGCAGATCGGAGTTAGGAGTTTGTGCCCGGTTAATGGCAATAGGCTCGCCCCCTATTACATGGGACCTAAACATACCAGCGAACTGTGGGCGTACATTAGTACGCCTCTGCCTAACCCTTCGAGGAATACAGGCGCAATGGTATGTTATGTTTTTATGTTATGTTAGTACAAGTTCGTGGCATGTCATCACGAAAAGAACAAAATAATTTCCAAGACCATAAAAATAATGGGCGCCGTTGTCACAACACTAAAACTAAACTTTAACTTGTCAGTTCGCTCAAAAAACCACAAGCTGAACTGGGAACACATTCATCATTCCAAACAAAGAAACATAAATTACAAAGTTAGTTCGTCCCGCGAACTTTAAAAAACGAACACTATCCCACTTCTAACAAAAAAGTTTGTATTCAAAACTAAGAAAAAAACTAAGTATAAAACCATCAAGTTATTAAAGCACCTGATAACTATAAAAACGGTTTAAAATGAAAATAACGATGTGTCAATTTAACGATATCCGGTATAACCTCAAAATAAGAGGCGAATTCGTTCAAAATTTAAACTTTTCAACCACGACATTTGTTTTCGGTTATTCAAAACGCTCGCCATTCCATGTTTCTGGCAACACCTTAGTATTATTAAAGTTAACGTGTCTTTATGGATATGTCCTATCGATAGCGGGCAGATAACGCTTATTTTAAGCAGGTTTGTGTTTCAATAAAACTGTTAATTCATATTTTTCTGGAATATAATTAAATGTTATTGATATCATCTTCTATTGATGGTTGAAGGTATGATGGTTCAAGACCAATAATTTAAGATATTCTACGATACTAGACCGAACTTATAAGGACACAGCGTATAAATATTATAATAATAAAATCAATCAAAATACATATCTAGCATCACGCCTGTATTCCCCGAACGGTTATGCAGAGGAGTTCACCCACAGTTCGCTGGTATGTTTAGGTCCCATGTAATAGGGGGCGAGTCTATTGCCATTAACCGGGCACAAATTCAACACTCCGAACTTCTACTGGCAATTTCATAGAAGAACCCAATAACACTGCTCAACCTGGGAATTGAACCCAGGACCTCTTTCGAGCAGTCGCTCTCAGGACCACTAGGCTATTAAGACAATTCAATCGAGGATGTAGGTAATGCGATTTTTCAACACTTGTTTATGAACATTGTTTGGAATTAATTGAGAGT
Source organism: Acronicta leporina (assembly GCA_947256265.1). Classification (NCBI taxonomy): domain Eukaryota; kingdom Metazoa; phylum Arthropoda; class Insecta; order Lepidoptera; family Noctuidae; genus Acronicta; species Acronicta leporina. The sequence continues at coordinate 1,739,050 of OX366517.1, read as the reverse complement.
TAAGAATATTTCCATAGTAAGCACAGTAAAAAAGTGGTAGGTATAAGTAAAACAGTTTTGACCTGTCCTGTCCTGAATAAAAAAAATCCTAAATAGCTTTACGATTAGGGATATCAATTTGAATACAGCGAAGCTATCGTAAAATTAACATAACTCGCTTCACAATATGTCACAGTCTTCAAAAATTGTCCCGCGGCATTTTTTAACGATACTTTTTTTGTGTAATTCCTTGCCGTGAAAAGGACTCGTTATTGAAGTTTTTTAACGATCCTTTTGATCCTTGTACAGTGGAAGTAAATGTGGATTTAAGGGAAACTGTTGGGACATATGGCGTCTTATTTTGAGGAGCTGCTACTAATGCGCTTCACATGTCAACGTTAAAAGGTATTTTATTTGTTAGTTTTTTTACGAGTAATTTTTGGTTTCATGTAAATTTTTTTAAAGTTTCCTCAAAGATTTTATATTCCAATTATAAAATATACACTTATTTTTAAGATTAGTTGCATGGTTCTGTAAAGCTAACCTTTTGGAGGAAATACATTTTTTTTTATAAGAGACTGGTATCTAATATTATCGATAGAGTCTATCGATATAAAATTTTCAAAATTTTACATTTATCCTGTCACTATTAAAATTATGAATCGACTAAGATTTGTTTTGTAGTTTAGTGTGTAGATGGGTGTCCATTTTTAACACATAAAGCATTGTTAGTGGTAGTCAGAAGTCCAAGAAAGCCTGACAACCAGTCTATCCTCCAAATATCTGTATTGGGAAAAGACTCGGAAGAAGATTATTTTTTTCTTTGTGTTCCTACTGAATTCGACCAACTCTTTCATTAACAAATTCAGCACGTGTCGGTGACTCATTGATTTGTTAGTCATGCACTTACATGACATGTGCCAACGATTATGCTATCTGGCTTGTCGATGATATTCACGTGCAGACATATCCCTGTTTCCTTTCATTGATGGTATTGAGCTTAAAAATGTCTCGATTTATCTTTTAAAATATAGGTACTGTAGAGACCACTTTTTTTCTTTTAATAAAGTTCTTAATAATAATCAAGCATTTTTCCTAATAAAACCCCCAGTCTCAAGGTGCCTTCATTACTTTACTCATACTTACCTTTATATCGAAAGACAGATCAACTCAAAGAATTCTTTCTGGACAGCGCTTTTGTATTATTAACTTACGATAATGTGTAAACCATGAATCTATATGATTTTCGAGTTCGTTTCTTTTCAGGGATAATCAGTTCATCGTTTGATATTAAAATATTAACAAGTAAATGGTTCTACATAATTATTTATCATTCCATGATGAATTGCTATTTTAAGTATATTGTCTTAGAAATAATCCTGCATAGTTTTTGTGCGATGTATTTGTGCTAAATAGCGTCAAATTCATTCAATTCAAAAATACCTTATTATAGGTATTAGGTATGAATAGCATTAATATATCACCAGAATATTTCTTTGTTCTTTACAAACAGAATATTCATAGAAATCCCGACAAACTCAATGAACGAACAAAAATGTTTAGTTATTAAAACGATACTGGGAATGGAACACGAAACGATTTTCAACGTTTGATTTTTGCAACTAAAGCTAATCTGAAGCTCGCATGGCTGTATTTCCGCACTTGCAGACACAATAGCGAAACGAATGAATAGGCTGTAAAGTCTAACGCGGAACTTGAAGTGTGGTGTGAATGAATGAATGAAGTCATCGCGCGCTCGATAATGCGACAAAGATCTTCAACGCTCGCGCATAATTAAAAACAAGTCGAGTTTGCATAGTGCGGCGCGGCATTTCGCGCTGCAGTGTTGCTACCAGTTTTTTTGTATTCGTTCGTTTTAGTTCATTCGTTCGTTTTAGTTCATTCGTTCTTGTATGTAATGCTGTTTATTTATCAAGCTGTTTTCTTTATTGCTTGTATGCAATGAAAATATTAAGTAATCAGAACACTTTTAGTTTGTTTCATAAACCTGGTGAATATTGTTAATAATCTTAAGAATCTTTTGACTATTGTGTTAGAACGCCTGAAGAAAAAAATAAGGATAAGTTTAATATTCAGTTATACGATTATTAAACTGAATGTTTTCATTACAAACTCCTATAAATAACAACGAAACAAAACAAAAATTGTAACTAAACCAGTCTACTAAAAAACCAGTGTTTTATTATGTGGTGAGACTCTCTCTCAGAGATCTCTAACAAGGAAATATCGAGTTGCTATCTTTTATGTGGAAAAGCTCACTTTTAAAATTACTTTTTCAATCTAAATTAACGTAAATACAATACATTTTAGATAACTAATTGTCACGGCAAAGAACGCTCTATTCTATTAAAAAATAGGTGTCAAAATTTCTTGAATTCCGTCAAATTCAAATTACCCCGCCCCTCCTCCACACAGCTATTAAACGTAAACGGCGTATCGAATGACCGGCATCCGAACCGAATGTAATAAATTAATAAATATCGTGACCGTGCGAGCGATTTAAAGCCGATACTGATCAGTGTAATTGCTGCACGCAACGATGCTACCAAGTGCCCACAAGGATACAAGTCGATATAGACAATGTAGGGCACATAAATACAAATTCGACAATAGACAGCTACAGCAAAATACTTGGCTAGCTAAAATTATAAATACTGGTTGAAAAATAATAATAGCTGATATGCAATCAATAAATTATTAATTTGTGCAACGCCTTAGTAACTTAACAGACAGAAAATTGTAGCTGGTGAGTTTGTAGAAACACTTCTTCCCAGCGAAAACGCTAGGAGGCGGTGAGGGGCGGGCGTTTTGGGGGCTGTCTATAACGTAAAAATGACGTTAAAAATACTACCTAGTAGTCTAATCTATACTAATATATAAAGCTGAAGAGTTTGTTTGTTTGTTTGCTTGAACGCTCTAATCTCAGGAACTACTGGTCCGATTTGATAAATTCTCTCAGTGTTAGATAGCCCATTTATTGAAGCCCATAGGCTATAATATATCATCACGCTAAGACTAAGTTGCACGCGGACGAATTCGCGGGCGGAAGCTAGTATTGAATAAATGATTTGAATTTGGCTATTTATCGACCAATACTTATTAAAATTTAGGAACCTATAAAGCTTACAAATTTATAGCAGGGTCATTATAATTACCACGCTAATATTCATCGATATCTTTACGCTCCTTGTATAAGGGACACAAATCCACTCTCCAAGCTACTGAGATAGACCAAAAATATTCCAGTTATAGTTTATAGTATATTTTTTTAATTCTCTTTATTTAATATAGGGTTTTTATAGCACATGTCAGTCCCATCGGACTTTCTTAAATATGTATTATCTTTGATAACTTGAAAGCTAAAAGCATTTAGGTATTATCTTTCACGTCATTTAGGCTATTGTACAGTGAATATGTGTAAACTAATGGTTCCCAAAGTTGCCTGGACCGTGATCCATTTCATAAAATGTTCCAAATTCAGGACCTTCATCTATTGTTGTTATGAAGAAAAGGGGACTTAATATCGCTCGCGACCTATCAGTGGATCACGACATATAGTTTGGGAAATACTGGTGTAGACACATTCAAGTGTTATGGCGCAACTTAAAAAATGTTATGTTCAGCAGTAAACTGTTATAGCTTATATATATAGGTATACACCTTTAATCGTAAAGGCTCCAATATATTATGTCCAGAAAATAATAAGCCATAAGGTTTTTATTATAGTGAAACCAGGTTCAAAGATCAAACCCATAGTCCGATCTTCAGCAAAAAGAAAAGCTTAAACATACTTGTGGCATCTATGAATGGAATGAGCTATTTTATGGCTTGTAATATCACGAGCAATAAGATTTTCTTTTGAAAGCAATAAATTATTTACAATCACTTCCAACTTAACATATTGATAGTTTGGAAAGCTATTCGTATTAACAGTAAAGCACTTTAAGGAGAAGTACAGGTAGCATCACAAGTGAGATGATCTTTATGACAATAAACAATAAGATCCATATTCTAGCTGGATGAAGTGATTTTTTTAGCGTTTCAGTGACGATTCATTTATTTGAAAGTTTATATTTAATTAAAAGTGATTTAGGAATAAAAATTGTAATGTTTAAGCTGCTTATTAACATTAAATTTAGTCACTAAGCCTTGTTTAATAATATTGTATTATTTTGTAATGACAGACTAAATTTATGTTAAACTAGCTGTTGCCCGCGGCTTCGCTCGCCTGAAGCTGTAGTAGGATTAGAAATGTTTTTTTTTTATATAAAAATTATGATGTGATGATCTCTTCTTTGTATGGACCTCTAATACATCAGAGAGGTAAGCTGTATCTCATGATCCGTTTAATTAATTGAGATAAGAAGTTCACCAGTTTTTAAGTTGGAGCATATACTTTCTAACAGTGATAACAAAATTAAAATCTATTCAGTAGTATTAGCTCCAACACGTAACAAACAGACAAACAGACAAGAATTTAATAAATCTCATTTTTGGATTCGCAGACGTTAACACACAGCTTTTTTACAATTTTATAATAGTAGAGAAGACCTAATTTTCGCAGCGGTCACAATTTATTTCAATTTTATAAGGAGGTTACTCTAGAATTCATACGAGCAATTTTATTAGACACAAAAGAAGCGACGAGCAATAATTGAAAATTTAAGAATGGAAGATATGTCGTTGAAGGTCCGATAACTTAGACAGAGGAGGATTAATATATACCCAAAGTTCACACGTCACATAAGATTTGTGGAAAAGCCAAGCCAGACTAAGTAGCCACTCAGGATCTTATAGAAAAACCTAATTAAATTTGGTCAAAGTTACCTACCACTAGACCAATGAAGCAATTAAATAAATAAACAGGATATAAAATATCCGTTCAATGTTCCATCTTCGTCCAGCGCTTGCGTTGCCACATGTACGCATACGCAATGGCGCAACACTGCAGTAAAACGTACTTCATATCAATAAATCTCCTTCATAAACAAGTTTCAAGTCCCCACACGGTTTATAGCCGACCGATGTTTGAAATTCAATAAATCATTACATCCGCTACTTACACCGTTGAAATCAAAACCGCAGAGACGTTACAGAAATTAATTTACGTACGATTATCGGATTAATTTCGAAATTTGTACACTGTGTCAACATTTGTCAGTGCCAACAGCGCGGTGCCCATTGCAGAGATCCCAGATAGAGAATCCAATCGAAATTTACAAACCCTTGTCGCTTTACCCATAACGTGGTAGGAGGGCTTGCGGAATTAAATTCTCTCGGCTAACCTCTCATACGAATGTGGTGCTTAAAATCTTTTGTCGTAGTGGCGTTATTTGCTTGGATAAAGGGGATGATATGTGAATGCATTTTGCGATCGCCTGCTGCGCTCACTCGACGAAATCACAACAAATCATTCACGAGACCCACCTCCAGTAATGATGGCCGCATCGCATATAAATTGGATTTTACTGTTGTTTGTTTATGCATTAATATTTGATTAAAAGTTTGTACGATTTAATTTAATTTGTATGAAACCGCAACGGTTGACGGCCAGTTGTCTGGATGCAGTGAACATGATAAAATCTGCGGAAGTTGGTTTTCGGGCGTGAAATTCGTGGGAAGTGTTGTTGTTATTTTGTATGCTTTTCGAGTTTCCATTACAATATAACCTATCGAAATGTTGTTAAGCAAATATCAATCCTTTCAAAATATCAAATCCTTTCCGACAGAAATCTCAATTGAATTATTAAACGGCCTTCTTCAACTCTAACAGGTTGATAAACTTGGATAAAAATGCTCCCTTTGGTACAAAATCGATAGCGGAAACCTACACAAGTTCTAGCAGAGATTTACAAGCAGAATAAAAAACAAAATGTTGAAATACAGTGTTCACTAAAGAAAATTGATGTCCCGCCCTCAATACAAAACGAAGCAACACTCAATTCACACGAAGATTCATTCAAATTATCATAAGAATACACCTATAATTTGTACTACGAAAAGAATTTGTGAATAATAAAATGTATATTCCATAAATCTGTCACGTAGAAAGTTAGATGATGATAACGATGGCTGAGAATATGTGTGTGTGCGATACTTTTCTTAGTAAAAATGATACTAACTATATATCCGCTATAGTTTTGGTAGCAGTGGAATGGCAGATTATATTTGATTGCGGTAGACTATTCAAATGGGAAAAGTTTGACTAATAAACACAACCTAAATAAATTAACGATTACGCAACAGACGAATAAAAATGTGAATTATAATATAACTATAACTTCTTCTTTTTTTCAAATTCATGTCATGAATTTGAAAAAAAGAAGAAGTTATAGTTATACCTATTTAAGGAAAAAAACGACTTTTTCTAATAATCTTAGCATGGCGAATGCGAGAAAATTATAAAAAAATAGAAGGTATTTGTTGCAAATTTTAAAAACAAAGTCGAAATACAAAGGTTTTGTAATAACGAATATGTAATCTTGGAATGATCTATTTGAAAGAATTGGATGGATATTGTTGTAAATGGTTGACAACCAAATATCTGTTTGTTCTTATTAAGTTCATACTAACATATGTAGAAGTAAACACTATTATCTGTACAAAGAACATGACACCCATGTCAACTCTGTTCTTACACAACTAAGCAGCTAAGTATCTAATGAGTCAAAAGTTATACATTCTCCTTCATTAGGATTTCCCATACACGAAAATAAACACAACATTTTTCATTAAACCTTCGAGTCCCTAATCTTTAACATCAACATTAAATGAAGAATCTACACTTCATTCTGATGTTTAGACAACAAAAGATGAAAAGGTGCTATAAAATTTCACCATTTTCCCCCTTTGTATGTGGCAATTAGGCTAATGAAGTGGCTCCAACGAGCGCGAATGAATGGCTCCACCCGAGTTCCAGGCATTCAAAGCTCACCTTTCATGTGGGCAATTTACTGATGGTCCACATTATAAGGCTTTACTAGAAAATTTGAGTAATTGAATTTATCATAGATGCTGTAGTTGGATGATCTCAACTCTAATATGGTCATCTTAAAAATATTTAAAATTTAAGGATTAAAAATACCATTAATATTTCATGAAGTTGTGGAGGGAAACGAAAACCATTAAAGTATATAAATGGAAATTAAATTACCTGTAGATGATAATGTTTATAAATATATACATGAATGATTAAGATAGAAAGATTGATATTTTATTAATACAGATTATATTTCATTTAAAAATATATAAATCCAATAAGGGAAAAGATAAAAGAATGATGACAAGTAAATAGATCCGTCGACAGCAGTAGTAATGTACAGAACAATAGTGTGGAACAAAAGTGATGGCACTCCCACCAAGGAATTCAGCAAAGGCTTAGTTATTGCTGAATGTAGCACAATATTGTGCAGTGCAGACAAGTGTAGAAGCAATTGTTTGGAGAAAGGAGCTGCTCTAAATCACGTTGTGTGCAATGTTTACACAAAATACTTGCCAGATGCAACTCTCCACACTTATTCTATTGTGCATCTTTGTCTGATATACACGAACACTCGTGTGAGAGAATTATGTGAATGTTCAATGAAATGACGGCTCGATTAGAGTGTAGATTATGTTCTACTAAGAACAATGTTCATAAAGCTTAAGCTTGGGTTTATATTTCGATTAGAAATGTACTATACGTACTGCCCATAAATCTACAAATATTAAAAATTAGTAACTGATGAAACAAAAACAAAGATGAGAATTTCTACTATTAACGTTATACATCCATCTTGAATGGAAAAAAATATTCGGAATCCGAGACTATTTTTAAGACATTTAACAGCCCATTTATGTCAGTAGAAAAAATAACCTCCAAAACCGAACACAATAGATTGATCATCCCAATAAATAACAATCAATCCACCGACGCTAAACAAAAACAATTTACAAAGTCAAGATGGCGGATTTATTTGGCGCGAAAGCGTTCGTGAAGAGGCTGCGCACAAAACCAAAATGGTATTACCCCGAGGCTATTTACCAAAACGTACGATAAACAGAAATGGGAAATTGAAACAGAATCAACAGGGACCAGTGGATATGATTTATTGCTATTATAAACAAAATATGGACTGATCATTTTCGATTCTGAGATTGAATTTGGACCGCCGAGGGAGAGGTATGTGCTAAACGCGCTTAATGTCGTGTTTAATGACGTATCGCTTTCAAATGATTTGTTTGATTACAATAAGTTGTCCATAATCAAATATCTTTGTATGTTAACCATGAATATTACAAATTGTATTATAAATCTTTAGGTGTTTTTTATAAGCAACAAGGTGGTCTTAATATTTTGGGTGTTTTTATTTATTTGCATCAAAACGACTTAGAACAAATGATGCAAACACGATCAAAATAATTACACTTATTTGAAGATTGAGTAGTAAGGCCAAATATTATTTCATTAGTAATATTGTTTAGTTTATAATATATTTTGACTACACAGAATGTAATAGATGTAGTATAAATAAAATATTTTTAAACTATATACCAACTATGTACTGCGCTTCGTGTTATCATTCTACTTAGGTACACTTAATATACTTTTAAAACAGAAGCGCTCCAAAACTACACGGCAAAGGTAAAAACAACAGTACAAAAGCATAAAAACTCTTTGTACAATCGTAATAAAAGGCGTATGCAGAGGTATTAAAACTAAATAATACCATGGAATTGGAATTGGAGAGAGCCGAAACTGAATATTCCAAATGCCGAGTGCGCCGCGAATTTCTCCAGAATACCTGTGTTAGCGAGCGTTAAATATTGCTTTATGATATTAAAGCTTTTTTGTTCTGGAATGGAATGAAATCTTATTACTTTTGTATAATACAGGACTTATGTAGCCGACCATCATTTTATGTTAGTAATATACTGATCCAGAGCTGAGAACCCATTGCCTTCCGTACTACTTATCTATACTATCTAAGGTAATTTTGAAGATATTCATTATGAATTGGTAAGTTATCTCCTTTGGTAGCGAATGGTATTATTGTACAGATTACTGTATTATGTTACCTCAACTATGTCGTAAGAACGCCATAAAAAATTACTCCTACACCCAATCATTATAATAATCTGATGGTTTAACGCTTACAAAAATTTTCGTTAATTCACTTTACGCTTTTTCTTTGGTTAATTAGGAATAAGTAGGTTTACTAATATGTTTTGTTACATTTGAAGTTAGCACTTTAGATTTAATGAATTTGCAGTGTATGAAAACTAAACATTCAAACTTTTGTCGAGAGCACGTTTATGTATGAGGTTTACTAACGTCACATTCACTGTCTGTATGACAGCGCACAAGCACTTTAAACTTTGTTAGAAAGTTTGGTATTAAATGCTAGTGGTCAACTCAGTGTACCAGACTTAAGTGCTTGTTTATAATTAAACATTTAAGTACCTTTATATTCTCTTGAATTTGAATATTTAAAGTCTGTTTCAACATTTTGACTATCTTCATCGACCATAAAAACGACTTAAAACGGAGTAGAACAATCCTAGTTTTAACCAATTACGTCTCCACCATTATCATATAAAATGTTACCTCAACTTTTTCGTAAGAACGCCATAAAAATTTACTCCCTCGTCTAAATTTAGACAATATGATACGGTCCAGATGGTCATGCCACCCGATTTTAGTATCTCTCGAATCTTTCCAACATGACCAACTAATACTGACCTTTGCCTCACCTTGGTTCTACCTTTAAGTTCATTAACTTTACTAAAGCCGCGGGAGGTGAGGGAGATCTAAATAGCTTGGAAGGTCATAGTTACAGTCGATAGCCTGTTATGAAGCGACCAGTGTAACATTTCATAGTTATGACTGAACGGAAGGGAAGTGTATATTTAGTGCGGCATCTGGTTCTGGAGCATTTCATAGAAATAGTATTAATTAATATGTCTCATGGTGGATAGTTTCATAATTTGTAATTCCCATGACACGAGCTCGTAAAGTTTTGCCTGAAAATGTTTTAGCTTCTCGGTCTATTCGTGGCTTCGATGTTATGGGATGAAATATGGCACCGATTAACGTTAAAAAATATGTTTGGATACGGAAACGTTATGATAAATGTCGAGATTATTAGCAGCAGAATGTGTCGAGTTCTAGGTATGAAAATAAAACTATACGCAGTTATAGTTTCATAATGAAAAAGTTATATTTCGGATTTTGTATTAGAAATACGAGTCTCAAGAGATGTAAAGTGCCATTAAATATTATCGGTATAATATTTTATAGGTATTATTTATTTTAAGTTGTGCTTTAAATTTAATAGCTCATTTAGAACGAAGTTACTGAAGTGTCTATAAATTTAATTCTATACAGCGTCACAGCAAGGGATGTATCTATTACGGTCAGTGTTACTACTTATTTTGTTCGATTACTCTTAAAAAGTAAACAGCTGGCACTAAACAAAATTTACGTACAAGTTACCTCGGATAAAGGCTTAGAGTAATTAACATACTGAATAATTTAGGAAAACAGATTTCAAGCATATTGAAGTGTATTTTCAGAAGTCGTGGTCACAAATCTAAGCCATTGTTGACATAAGCAAGGTTTTGAGTCCCATGGCCTTGGAATGACAAGGGAAAGCTCGTGTGGATTTAATCGGTGAGGATAATTCGCCCAAAAAAAAAACTGCAGCAAAGTATTATTGCGACTTTCTATGAAATTTTCAGCAGTACGAAGTTTGCATTTGTGTTCTTATAATAGCAATAGCTTCAACGAACTTTGGCGACATGTGGGTGTAGCATTTGGTACAGATTTAAAGTATGTTTTCATTGAAATACTTACCACCATGAACTCCGCAGTAGTCGCCAACGCAGTCAGCATGTTGTGCGTGAGCTCCTGAGCACGGAGTGTCTCCAGTGCAGGCTCTTCGTCTTGTCTGCCTGCAGTCAGCCCCACATACTGACCATTCTGACCACGTTCCCCAGCGTCCAGGCAATGCTGTGGGAGAGAGGACTGTTTAGTTCATTGTACAATAATATCGATGTTCATTTGTGGACAATTTTGGTATTTTTTAGGACGCCGTAGGAGTTTCTGGTTCAAAGTAGCAGATCGTTTTTATGATAGAAAAATAATGACATGATTCGGTTTGTATAGTCTACCATCAAGCAATTACAACTCTAGCACTCATTATAATAATTAAAAGCTCGCACATGTATGCATAAGAATTACACGTATTGCAAATGTTTGTTTCTAGTAAACAATAGAAGAAATCTTAATCTTTGTCTCCCTTTACATCATGACCTAAACCTTAACAAACATTCCTATTAAATATGGGCGCGCTTCTGCTTTACCCTTCTGTAATACAGCCATGATAGTATGCCAATGAATAAATATAAGTTGTTTAAATTTGGTAACTTTATACGTTCAAATTTTTTACACATTTCAACGACTTACGAAAATAGAACGCGAATTTCAAATAAAAGCTAACATATTTGAAGGATATTCAAAGGGCAAGTGTGAGTCAAAAATATTATGAGTGAGCAAAAACTAAACGCAATGTCAAAGATTACGGACAGCTTTTTTGTAGACACGACATCATCATTTATCATATGCAGACTTGACATGTTTTTTTTTAGACATATGGGTATGAAAATCAAGTTGGGCTGTTTTCAGAAATGGATATTATGATGTGTTCGATCTATTTTAGTTAATGTGATATTTAGGATCGATTGGTAGTGTAGGTTAAACTTGAGATGCGGTTTAAAAAAGAGTGGCGTTGTAAACGTTGTTTTTTCTAAAAAGGTTTTTCATATCGCCATTTTAATAAACATTTTTTAAATTAGTTATATATTATTTAAGACTTTCAAAATGTTAGCAGTCTTTAAAACGGAGTTCTCAGTTTGTCTGTTTAATTATATTTCATTAAATATATTGTCACTAAACTTTGTTACTTTTTTCTTATTGTATAGTGGAAAATATTTGAGCTGAAATTCGTTCCACATAATGTAGGTTGTAAAAACCTCTTTGCTCACTTATTCTGAGTCCATTTCACGTGGCCATTACGGAAACGATTATTATATGAAATAACCAGTTGTTATTGGAAATTTTAAAATTCGAATACATAAAATAATAATTATGGTTTCGTTCTGCGGTCGTATGGATCTTGGGAACATCCTGACTTTATTTTAAAATTCAAATATTATATTTGATAGAAAATTTTACGCTTACCAGTAGATAAAGAACTAATATCCATGTTTGATATTTTGGTTAAGGTGAAAATTAAGAAATAACTTCTTAAAATCGACGTTATTTTTTCAAATTAGTGATTTCAACGAAATAAATCCAAATAGCCCATTTGAAAATGCTCATTTCTACTGCGATTTCCTAAGGTCTCCATTAGATCTGCACTATCTCAGAAATGGTTATTTAAATCAAATCGCCTTAATCAAACGATTTCTATCCGATGTATCGATAAATCATATCAAGTAATCGATTAACACTTAAATCGTAATTTCATCGAACGTAACCATTAACAGGTCTCAGACATACAATTATAGTCTAGGCTCAGCTACAACCAATTAACGACTCGTTTACGAATAATCGAGAACCTAATAATTCGAGCGACAGATAAAACTATAGCCCTATAAATTGAAATTAAAATACATTGGTGAATGGTGTACCGTCCTTACATGCGAGCCGGGCATAAATCACAATGTTTTTAAAAAAAGAAATAATAGAGCGTTCATACTGCGATGGCAGTTGGCGCGAAGATGAAGACTTAGCGAGTATATAAAATTGAATTTCGAATATTGTTCATGTTTTTTTACTGGACTATCATTCGTTTTACAAAAACAATAAATAGGTATCATTATGGGTTTCTTTTAAAAAAATCCGTTTAAATATGAATTGGTTTTTCTGATATGATTAGTGGTAAGGTTAGGTTTCTTGAATTAAATATTAATGTTTATTTTTCTATTAACGTATTTCAGGATTAATATAATTTTGTACTACGAACTGTCATCGAATTTCATTTATTTAAACCTATTATTTTTTCTAAGGAGCGTACGTCAAACTCAATAGTAGGCGTATTATTGATATGTAAGTAAGTTTAGTTAAAAATACGGTCACTATTCGGCTTCCTATTTTATTTGTACCCGCCATATGTCCAACTTGGGCCACCTCCCCTCCGCCATGTGTGGGTGTACACGGATATTAAGTACAACAGTGTGTAACATTTCTTATTAATTAATGCGCACACACATAAATCAGTCCCGGTTCGTTAGAGCAACAGCGACATAAAGGACTTTCACGTTTACATTAAATTCTTTTTTTTCAAGTTGGGTCTGATTAGGGAGTGAAACTATGGAACCTCATTTAAATGTGATTTGATTTTTGAATAATTAAATATTTAGCGCCACTTGCACCAACTTCTTAAATGTATTTAAAATGTATTTAAACACAAAATTTCTATGAAAAATCATGTTTAAATACAATTTAAATACAATTATGAAGTTGGTGCAAGTGGCCCTTAGTGTAAAACCTTCTTTGTGTCAAAACATCATGTTTTAAATTAAGAAAACTCAAAAAAATATTACGAATAAAAGAAAACTTTTTTTTAACTAACTTGACATCAAACCAATTATTATATAATAATCATTGTGCTATTCTGATAGCTCAATTAAGCAATTCTATTGTTTCTATATCAGTCTTTCTGAAAAAATAAATTTGGCCATAAACGATTAAGATGAGCATAAAGATAATTTAATTATTAAGATCTACGATATTCATAATACATATATACATAATATTATTGAAATATTTTTATGGTGCGACAACTCCTCGCTCGTGATATACCTAGGGAGGCGGTAGGGTATTTTGGAATCGTACTGACTAAAAGCCGTACTTGCCTGCACTATACAACTTTTGCTATGGTCATGACGAAATATTATTGAACCTGAAAACACTTAGCAATCACAGCTTACAAAAGGACTATTACCACTTGTCTAGAGGGACGGGCCCGAGAGGGAAGTGGTATGAACGCTAATCGAACATACTTAATTCCAATGACATTAAGCTTTCGACAAATCGATAATCATTTTTCCATTATTCGTCTAGGCCTAGTCTACAGGCCCTGAGAAAAAAAAAACCCCTTCCCATGTTAAATAGCCCGCAATGTAGCTGCCCCTTAACGTATATGTAAATAAATTGTAAGTAATTACGTCTTCCGACGCGGAGAGAGACGCAACTGAATTTTTTAAGAAACACTCGCATTCAAAAAACAGAAACGACAATGTTTTCGGTAATAAATTGACAAAATTGTTTTACGATACTTCTTGAATTTACTTTTTGGGACAGGATGCAAAGAATGGCGTTAAATATTTTGTTTAAGGTACCGGTTTTATCTCGTACAAACCTTAAAGTATCGACTATACATAATATTATAAACACCCATTACGCTCTTCAAATTGAAACAGCAAGGAAAATGGGTGTCGTGGAATTAAGATTATTGTCTCGCATTAAGAATATTGTTAAATTTCTCAGTTATATCATTATAAATGATGGCCCCTGGCGTGGTGGATTTTGACCTGGCACAATATGAGCTTAAATCAAATCATTTATTTGTTTTCTAAGTGTTCAAATATAGGTTTTATTACATCAGTAGTGTTGATTAAAACTTACTGCTGCAGGATAGGTCTGTGTCCAAACATTACCCAGCTTTAGGCTAAAATAAATTTGAGAAAGAAATACCGCTTTACTTGACAGGAATCACAAACATTTTATCGTAAGTTTTCAACAGTACCTATTACTTAGCACCCCTTTTTTAAATTTATGAAACTATCGCTTACAAAGCAGGTACCTATCAGAAACATAATAATATCGAAATACACCAATTTGCAATCCTAAAATAAAATCTAACGATCTACATACTGCTATACAGTTGATCAAGCTTCGCCGCAAGCAAGAACACATGTTTCCAATTAACTCGTAATGTTCCACGTTTCACGGTTTGAGACAACCGTCAGTTGATTGGATTTTATTGTCTACTCGGTTGGTCTATTTCCTTTGATACATACATCACGTATAGTGGACGCACTTTCTTCAGAGCTTCTTCGTGTAAAAAGCTTAGTAAAGGTTGAGAATGTTTTTATACTCTCTCAGAACAAAATATTTTATAAATCAGTGAACTGATATGCCCGACGTCTGATTTAATTTGAGTGAGATTGTCTCTTTTTCGGCGTTTCTTTTTTTTTATTGTTTGCTTGCGGCTATAATGTCACTGCGACCGAAAATGGTCTATTGTGATTGCCACTATTTGAGTTAGAGTTCACCGCTGAATCCTGCAGCTACTATGAACTGCAGGATTTTCCTAGGGGTGAGCTCTTTTATTTCATCTTTCCCTAGATGAGCGCTACGCTTGTAGCGCTCATCTAGGGAAACATAATCTTTTTAAATATGTTGCGGATATTATTAAAAAACTATTTATGTCTTTTGTGACTATTAATTATTTAAAAGAACAAATATTATTTTATAGTGGAGAAACTTGATTGCAATTGAATAAAGTATTTTAATATGCAAATAATATATTAATTTTATTACAGTCAAAGAATATTGAAAATTTAATAACCACAACGCACTTTATACGCAGATGCACCCAATAAAATATTAGTTCGCCAGTCCTTTGATCTGATGACAACTAAACAATTTCGCGATCGTACAAGCTGGATATCTTACATAGCAGTATGTATTACCGACTCTCTTTGAAGTGATTTCAGTACTCACTTTATGACCGTAAAGAATTAAATGGCGGCGTTTTTACGACGGAGATGTACAGATATGACGTTTAAGTGCTTATTGTGATTACCACGTGTGTTCTTAGTAGTCCGTAAAACCACTTGGGTTGGACAAATTGTGTGGTAGCTCGTGCCAATGTTTGGCCATTCGGCTTTGTTCTGTTGATGGTGAACGGTTGTGTTTTGTTTTTAAAGTACTCGTGTGGAGTTCGAGAGGTTTACAACCAAAGAGTGCCCATTACGAAACTACGAATGTACTTGTATGGATTTTATTTCAAATGATATGCTCATTCTATTACGGAATTTATAAATTGGGATTTTTTTTCTCCTTTTAGTATTATTAAGAAATATTTATTTCATGTGACATACATTCCGTATTAAAAAATTGCGTCTAACACAACATTAATTTTAAAATTTCAGTAAAATAATGTTTATTCATTGAACCTTGTACTAGGCATTTCAAATAATGAAGGGTGTTATATTTTTTTAAAAGAGTGTCTACTACTGTATATACTTACCAATCAATAGCTGTTGAGTGTTATCGTATCCTTGCAGGTCCATGTATCCTTCTTCATTGTAAGCAGTAACAAATAAAATCACATTTCAATTCATTCATAACAGCAACCAATACATTTACAACTCAAACATTACGTTATTGAAGTCTAAATTACATTGCAGAAGAATTTATTAAAATTGCAGTACAAAATGTTTATGGAATAACAACTTTAACACGAAGAGATTAAAGTGAAATATTCTTTGTTGAGTTTTATCAGACTTGTTCTGAATAATCCTTTATTGGAAGCTCAAGTGCTTCCGATACAAATGCAGGATATTAACCACTGCTTTCTAAAAATATATATTGAAAGCACAATCAAATATTAGGGCGTCTGTTTTGTATGTGATTGATTTAAAACCCAGAATACCTGCAGTATTTTTCATTGCACATGGTCAATATTTACGAAATTTATTTCAACATATTTTTGATACTTTAAATCATGTCCATCTTTAATGCGAAACGAAGTCTGTCTGTTTCTTATCTTTTTGCGCTTTATCCGCTGAACCAGTTTAGATGAACTTCGGTATAGAGATAGCTTGAAACTATGGGCAGAAGATAGGCTATCTTTAGTCACAAAAGATTTCGAAATTTAAACCATTTATTTTGCTACACATAACAACAGAAGATTAAATACAGACAAAATGTAACTTTATAGTAACAGGTATGTACAGCCAGGAAAACAGCTCAGTATTTGCTGTGCGGAAGGCACAGCACTGATTTTCAGCTGGTCCCTGCCACAGTAACAACAATTTTTTTTTTTGACGCACACACAAAAGCCATACTAAATAAAATAAACGCCCCAAAAACAGAGACTAAAAATTAAAATTATATAAATAATAAAAAAACAAATATGAAAATGCGAGTGAAACAGCGGCAAAGCTTCGCAATTTATATATTAAAAATTCCGTGTGCGTGTGTTCGTAATTCTTCTCCTCTTAAACAAAACTAACTGATTATGATGTAATTTTTCTGTATTTATGGGGTCACTGGATTTGAGCTGATTTGACTGGTTTTCAGCTATTAATGGACCTTCTAGGTGACGCTGTAATCAACGATCTTTGGGAAATAGTATTCATTACATACTGGTACGAACGATCCTTTTCTTCTATGAGGTTTTCATGAGCAACACAATTAGTTAGTATAGAGTTCTGAACGTTGCATTGTTAGAATTGCGTACGTCAACTGTAAATCACATTTGTCTTTGGCCCAGGTTTTTATTTTTATAACTATTTATAACTTGCGACCCGCCTGGGTTTCGCACTGATAGGTAACATACACAAAATTCCCTGTAATTTAGATGCGTTAAAGAAGTATGTAAGACGACCTCTGTGGTTTAGTGGTTTGAGTATACCTACTTATCTATATTGTGCCATTGTTACTAATTTGTTATTACAATGCAAAAATTTGACATGCTTTGCAATTTTATACATTTTATCATATGATATGTAATATAATTATTGTTATTTATTATTTATATGATCATAAATTGTCTGTAAAATGTGAGTATCAGGTAGGCTATGATGTTGCATTTATTTATTACCTGTCGTTTAAACGTATATCAAGCCTGTTGGTTGCATAGTAGTCAGAGCATGTCATGCTCACTAAGAAGTCTTGCTGATGGTGGCGTTGTGTGTCGGGTCGTTTTATTCCCTACAACATGGTTGAGTCAGACGACGCTGACACACACGTCATGCTCGTGAACGGGCGCCGTCTGTCGGGACTGGTCGGCTCTTGACATGCTATGGTAATCACTTTTCTTTTCTTTGGAAGGCAATTGATCGTAGTTTATTAATTCAATTGTTATCAGCACATCAAGCTGCATGATTCTCACATTATAACAACTAAATTGTAAAATAAATCAATGTTATAATCTTTGTTGAAAGGAGTATCTATGGAGTTTCTTGCCGGTTCTTCTCCATAAGACCCACTATTTGGAACCGCGCACCTAGTTTTTGACATTTCAAAAGTACCTGTATTACTGGTTTATTTGAAATAAAACATTTGACTTTGACTTTGACTTTGACTTTGAGTACCGGAATGCTGACCATGAGGTCGTGGGTTCGATTCCCACAGAACACAAAAATGTATGTGATGAATATAAGTGTTTGTGTTCGTCTGGGTGTTTCTTATGTATTATAAGTATTATTTACAAAAAAAAGGATATAAGTATTATATCCATTGTCTAGTACCCATAGTACAAGTTCTGCTTAGTTTGGGACTAGATGGTGCTGTG
This sequence comes from Acronicta leporina, assembly GCA_947256265.1. Taxonomy (NCBI): domain Eukaryota; kingdom Metazoa; phylum Arthropoda; class Insecta; order Lepidoptera; family Noctuidae; genus Acronicta; species Acronicta leporina. The sequence goes on along the minus strand of OX366517.1, from coordinate 1,720,478 downwards.
TAAAATTGTCCCAGAAAAAATATTTATTAATTATTTATTTTTACACTAGATTTCGATCGATAAGATTGGGATAGCGAATTTAATTCGAGGTACAGCTAATAAATTCAGCCTATCCCACTATTTTGCACAAGCCACAGTACTTAAAACACCTAATTAAGCAAAAAAACAAAAAAAAAACATATAACGTCTTACGGGATGCTTACATGTATACTTGTGTACACTTTACACAAGTATACATGTAAGCATCCCGGATATGCCCATTAAGCCCCTTAATTAAGCTAAATACGGTAGGGGTGGGTTCTAAACGATAGTTTAACGGATTATGATTGATTAAACTCGAGATGTGCTTCCAATTATAACTTCAGCTGATGAACTGTTGAGTTAACGGGTCAATGACATAAGGTATAGGTACCTATAGTGTAAGATGGTGAATAAGACTCTCTTGTACGTGCGAAAGATGTATTTAGAACTGTCAGAAGTAGCAACATGTCACGAGAAAATTAAAAAGAAAAACACTTATAAAACTCAATTGAAATAGTCTATTGTTTGTTTTTTCTTTTATTATAAATATAATCATAGATATATAGTTACAGAAGAGAATTAGTTTTCCTATATGCAAAGCTTATTTGTAATTTGTACCTATGGATAAAAAACCTACTGTCAATATCGTATGCATTAGCCCTGGATCAAGAGTAGGGTGGGTTTTTAAATGAGACACCACACACTCAGAACGTAGACATGTAATAAATAAAATATCAAAGTATTATAACATTTGCGGTAACGAAACCATAGCGCGATTCAGGAATTATATACTTTTGGTCAACGCCATCTAGAGAACAAAAGGGCAACTATTGTTCTATGAAAACATCTAATTTTCTAGTAATCTTAACATTCCGCCCACCAAGGACCTAGTCCTTCCAAACCGCCCACCATGACATGACCAGAAATTATGGAAACCCGAAGGTGAATTGATATTCCCTGGTGGTTGAAATTCACAAAATATCCTCATTTAGGATTGAATAATAACATAGCTAGAAAATAACATTCTATTGGCTTCGTTACCTGGTTAGACACACATCTTTACAGTGTTTTTTGATACAATGACACTTCTTAAAATAAATCAAAATGAATACTTATAAAAACAAGTGGATAAGTGGACTGTATATAAATTGAAATCGCAATTAAAATGAATCATAAAAATGAATTTGTAATAATAAACTAATTACAAACATTGTCACTCGTGGGTAAAAGTATAGTTTCGAAGTTGGACGTTTGAATTTGAGATTCTTTGCGGTGTAGAGTTACAGTTACAGAGTTACCTGGATGCAATTCAAGAACTCTACTGTACAACCATTTTGCCAGCGGCAAATTATCCTCCCTTACAAGGGCAACGTTCCCAACCATCGTATCACGTATAAGTTTAACCCACTTGTATCGTTGAAAGAAGGTACTGTTTTAAAACAACTTGTTGACATTCTCAAAGACAGCAATTAATAATTTATTATGTTATTTCAGCAGCAGAAAGGTAATATATATGTTTCGCCAGTCTTTCCCGAGCTTTCCGCAACCTCAGAAACTATCGGCAAAAGGTAAGTGTTCTTATTACTTCGCTGTGTTAAACTCTAGAACACATCATTTCAACTGGAGCTATTTCTATCCCTGCCAAATGAGCCAGTGCTAGAGATGGCAGTTCCTGTAATTCGCTATAATAGAATTGCCATTATTTTAAGAGTTCGAAAGACAGCGTTCCAGTCTATACCGACAATCACAACCTTTGAATTAAGATCTTAGCGGTTATCATACAAGGTAATATCCAACCCAAAGGGTCGTATAAACGTGGTCTTTGAAATAACGGTTCTTTTAGTTTCAGGTGCAACAGCTGAAGACGGCAACGGCGACGGCGACGGCGGTGATCAAGAAGGTAAGTATATAATGGAATTCATCGGTGCGGCTATTCCAGGTAAGTCCCAGAATTCTAGTAATTTCATCTTCCTTGATATCTAAATTCCTTCCGATGTCTTGTTCCATTCTATTTAGTAACTCCCTTTTGTTAAACATTCATTTCTGTAATACGAATCCTGCTGTGTTTAATTATCATTAAATTCATGATATAACTAAATTGCTTCTGTTTCAGACTGGCATCGCGTCATAAGATCATCGTGTCTGTCATGTAAAAGTCGATCACTACCTTTTTAGCAGCCAATGAATACTACTAACCTTCATCACTAGCTACTTGCTGCAATGTATGACTGCTAAGTAAGGAGCACTAGACGTGCCGAATATGACTCTCAAAAGACGGTATTCCTCTATATCGGAATGAATATTATTTTTTCTACCACAATCCTTTGAAAGTCTTTCGACTTTCACTTGACGATACATTTTTAATATGTCTGCAGACACATATATTGGATGTTGATGCCATCGCATAACTATATGAAGTAAATCGGCCTATAAGGGTGGTCCTACCATAAAGGTATCATTCAAGGAAACACTACTGGATCCCTTGAATGATGAATCAAATACCACCCAGAGTTGTCCGATCTTCATGAATCATTAATTTCTTCTTCATTGGAAATCCTTTCCATATGCTCTAGCAACAAATATTCATTAATTATTCATGAATATTGATTTTAAGTTCACAATTCCTTGCGCAACTTCCGTTCTAGGCATTGTAATATTTTTGATGATATCTCTTTTGAGTTACAGGGTATCCTACTGGATTTGAAAGGAAGTCTCACGATGTAGCGACCTGAATCATCTCTACGAGTTGTCCTGGCAAAGTAATCTTCACATGCTTGCTCTTCTGGGGTTAAAATAGCTTTCTCAATACGTGTTGGTTCTGATTCTCTTTCCTAAAACCATTTTAGGAGTTCATTTTCCTGGATATGAGCATGCATGCTTACGATTACATTTTGACAGGATTGTATGCCACATTTATCGCTGACTTCACCAGATATAATCCAGCCCAAGTAATTTTCTTGAGCAATAGTTTTTCCCCTAGGATCCTTAATCAAACCTTCCTTTAAGACCTTACAATAGACTTCTGATCCTAACAAATATATTTTTTATTAGGATTGTTGAAATAAGGATCAGCTAGTTGTATCCTATTGAATTCTGGTCAATCTAATAAAGAAAACTTTCTTCCAGGTAAAGTAAAAGTTACTTTACTGAGTGTATACGCCTCAACTTGAATATTAAAGGTGGAGTCAAGTAGCGACTGAATATTTACCATTACCACATACCTACTTAGAGGTCATGCCGCTCTGACGACCACCTAAACCGGAGATATCTTATTCAGTTGAAATAACTGAACCGCCGCTTCACTAATGAAGGAAGCCTGAGAGCCTTGGTCTAACAATGCTCTCAAGGCTTGAGTATACCCATTTCTTGCTTCAGCCTTTAATGGCTGTAGCCAGTATTACCTGACTATGAATAGTTTTGGTGAAATGGGTTGCAATATTTGATTCCTGAATGGACTCGTTCTGAGTTGACATGAAAACCTGTGGTGTTTCATTTTGAGTATTTGTTTGAGTTGAGGAGCTTGCTTCCGAATTAATATGCTTTTTAGGATGCAAGAGTGTATGGTACTTTCTGTTACATATTCAGCATTTAACGGCTACGCGACAGTTTATATTCATATGATTGCCACGAAGGCAGTTAAAACATAAACCGAGAGATTTAAATATGCTGCTGAGATTTAATTATGCTGCTGACGCTGAACGACATCCTCTTTGGCAAAACGTTTACAGTGACACAAGAGGCCATCCTCAGAGCAATGTGGACATGTCGCTGTGGATACTACGTGCAAGAACGTAGGATCATTCTTGGGTTTGGTATTATTTCTAGGTTCTACAAACTCCAAAGCCCGGAAGCGTGTTTCTAAAAAGTCTTGGAAAGAGTTGAAGGTGGGAAGATCATCACAAGATTGACTTACCTGCAACTCCCATTGCTTTCGAGTCTCGACATCCAACTTCGAACTTATTAAATATATGACAATAATATCCCAAGAATCTGTCTTAACACCTAGGTTTGACAATTGATGTAAGCAATCAGTGGTTGTATCTAAAAGCTCTTTAAGGGCATTTGAAGTCTCAGAAAACATAACCTTTTGACTCAGTAGACGCTTCAGAATAGAGTTTGCTAAGAATCTTTTATTATTATAGCGACTATTTAACATGTTCCAACATTTTTGATAGTTTGCTTGTGTGATTGGTATGTGTCTAATAAGTTGTTCAGCCTCACCTGACAATTGTGACCTCAAATAATGCAGACGTTGTACATCATCAAGACATGTGTTATTATGTACTAACGACAGAAATAAGTCACGAAAAGATGACCATTCATGATATTTACCACTGAAAACTGTAATAGATATCTTAGGTAATTTAGCAAAGGATGAAGTTTTTGAATGGTTAGATGTAGCATCACTTATTTTACCTATCGGATCTTTATAACGCGGTAAGGCATTGCTTAATTCTACTTTATAGGTAACAAAGGTATCAGTAACAACGTCAAAAGCTTCGTTCTTGATATAATCAGTAGATTTTAGCTCGCTCTCCTTGTAACCACTAATAAGTTCCTCGTGCTTCCTTGTGAAATCTTTAAACTGCTTCTCTAATATTTCCATCCTTGATTTCACATATGCTTCACATATTCTTTCCTTTGGCGATTTCCTGAAGTTTTCCCATCCTCTCTCAATTTGATTATGAAGGTCTTCTAGTACTCTCAAGTCTGCGTCCATGATGTTAGCAAACAGTCGAAGATAAGACAATTCAAGTTTTTCCAAAATCCGTTCGGATTTTTTCTAAGTCCCAAAATATTTTTGCTGAATTTTTCTAAGTGTTTTAATTACACTTCAACTCTGACTGAAATCGGGCATAGGTTCCCCGTCTCATCAAATTTTCGCGAATTATTCTAAGTCCTAGCTATCTTCTACCAAATTTTTCTAAGTCCGATTACTACCGTTAAATTTTTACAAGTCTTTGACACTTCACTATTTTAAGGAAATTGTACTCACAGTTTTTAGTTCCAGATTTACCACTTTACAAACACTAGACGCACTGTAAGCTCTGTAATTCCTCTGCTCCGTTGCAACCTTGCTCCGCACCTCTTGGACCACGTTCTTTTCACGTACAGCTTCCTCACTTGGTATCTTAATCCAACTCCAATTCAGCAGAACAGCATAACCACACCACTACCCTGATCTACTGGGCTTGTCTTTAGCCTTAGCTCAAAAAACGATCCGGCTCGAAGGACCTAATGTCAATATCGTATGCATTAGCCCTGGATCAAGAGTAGGGTGGGTTTTTAAATGAGACACCACACACTCAGAACGTAGACATGTAATAAATAAAATATCAAAGTATTATAACATTTGCGGTAACGAAACCATAGCGCGATTCAGGAATTATATACTTTTGGTCAACGCCATCTAGAGAACAAAAGGGCAACTATTGTTCTATGAAAACATCTAATTTTCTAGTAATCTTAACACCTACATTTGTTCAATAAATACGTAGATATTATTATCATTATTTGAGGACACGTTTGGCTTAGCGGCTGAGCGATCGGCTTCTGCGACACGTGTTGTGGGTTCGATCCCCACACGGAGCAAATATTTGTATGATCTACAGGTAGTTGTTCCGGGTCTGGGCGTTTGTGTATGTGAGAATTTGTGTTTGTAAACGCACCCACGATACAGGAGAAAATCCTATTGTGGGGCAACGTTTATTTAAAAAAAAACATAACAGAATCGCAAAAAACTGATGACATTCTGTTGCCTCACAAAACATTATATCATTATCATCGATAATTTCATAGAATTTTCCAATATCTTACCTATGACATAATAAAAAATTAAAATAAAAAGCGATTCTCACCACTTTGACACGGCACACAGTCTGATGTCCTCTGCACAGCTTGTCCCTGGCAGGGCGCCCCTCCATTCAGGGGGTGGGGTTCAGTACAGGAACGCGTGCGCCGCTGGCCCCCTGTTATGCGACCGTTACAGCGACACTGAGTCCAGGGGCCCCAAGAGCTCCAACCGCCATTTACTGGTGACAAGAGAAAAATATTTTTCATTTTAATTCAATTCAGTTATTTTTGTAATGGAATATAAATTCTATTTTTGAATTGCCGCAGAAATAAAAGAATAATAATAAGGTGGACAAACAACAATGTTGAAAAAAATACTATCCAGAATTAAAAAATATACCTAAATAGATTTAATTAAAATAAACAGATTATTCAAACAAAACTGATGCATTCGTCAAAAAAGAGTTATTGCTGAGCAATTTGGCAATCAATTGTTAGGTACGAAATTTAAATATAATTATAATTAAATGAATTCCAAATTATTTGTTCGTAATATTGATAAAATTATTCAAATTAAATGTAGTATGAAATAAACTATGTAAGGACCATGGAACAGTTTATAGGCCTATTTGCTTTATTGATAGCGGAGTCAGAAAATGCATTAAATGAACCCTGACACTATATTACATTTAAAATAAAAATAAATGAAACTTTTACGAGTGTGCAGTTGCTTTGCTTTTAAATGCCGCTTTTAATTGACTTGTAGAAAATAAAAACCTTATGCCGAAGCTTGGCTCTCCCACGATATAATTATTATTTATTATTATCTAGCTTTTGCCCGCGACTTAGCTCACATGGAGCTATATTAGGAGTAGAAATGTATTAACCAATATTAATGATCAGCTCTTCTTTGTTTTGATATTCTTTGCTTTGTTCTGATATATACAGACCCATCTGTATACATCAGAGAGGTCAAGCGGTATCTCAGGATCAGTTCAATTAATTGAGATAAGAAGTTCACCAGTTTTATAAGTACCTACTTTCTAACAGTGATAGCAAAATTAAAATCTTTTCAGTAGTTTTTACGCCCACTCTTTTTAGATATCTTCAATGTACAGACACAGCTTTTCTACGATTTAAGAATAGTAGAGATAGCGCCTATTTTTTGCAAACATTGCTGCATATCCTGCTTTGCCGGAAATACTTAAAATCTTATATTTATTTCCTATAAATGTTCGCCTGAACACAAACTGATGGCGTTGTATATTCACAGAGAAAGCTTACGTGATGGGAAACCCATAAGATATTTTCTACTCATAAATAGCTGTAGGTATTAAATATCTTGACGTTAGTATTATTAGAATTGCTGGGTAGTTGTATAATTTTATTATTCTGCTAAGTTGTAAATATAGCCCAGGCATTATTAGTAAGTCTCGTCGCCCACAAATTATTGTGTTCAGAAATGGCAAATGTAATATGCAGTGTACCTACTGTAATGTAGAAATGCATACATACATACACTCACGCCTTTATCCTACAGTGATAGGCAGAGACTATAGACCGCCACTTGCTACGATTCTTGCATACTTCTTTTGCTTCTGCCACATTCATACATCTTCTCATACATACGCGCCAGTTGCGAGTACTACGCACCTGACCTTTTTGAAGGACTTCTCCTATAAGATAGGCGTAAGTCTTTCTATAACGACCTCTTCTGATGCTGCCGCTGATATGTAAAAATGCAATCTATACTTTTATATACTAATATATAAAGCTGAAGAATTTGTTTGTTTCTTTGTTTGCTTGAACGCGATAATCTCAGGAACTACTGGACCGATTGAAAAATTATTTCAGTGTTAGATAGCCCATTTATTAAGGAAGGCTATAGGCTATATATCATCACGCTAAAGTAACATGGACGAAGTCGCGGGCAGAAGCTAGTACATGATAATACGTTTGGTTAACGTAAGGGCTGAGTGATCGACCACTGCGACGGTTGCTGTGGGTTCGATATGGAACAAATTTTCTATGACCATGACTCACAAAATTTTTTTTGAGTTTGTAGGTAGGTATGTAGAAAATTTGGGGTCATAAAGGCACCCACTATACGATTAAAATATGTGGGGCGAAGTTTTAATTTAAATACTAATTAACATAGAAAAAAAATACTCCAATCTAGATCCAAAACTACATGGTAACAGGCAGAACCAGAGGGCGTGCTGTGCTATATCTTTTTGAAGATCAGCACGCAAGGTGGCGTGCAAACTCCTGTAACCTAACGACCTACCTAGAACTTAGTTTGGTCTAATAATACATTGTGTATGATACCATCTGTTTGTGAAACATACACTTAAAAAGATTGTGGCACCGATAGGCATTAATTGTTTTCTGTAAAAACAAGATAACAAGACAAAATGATTTTACCTAGTTCACTATCGTCAGTTCAGTTCGTTCAGGCATCAGTGATGGCAGTAGACAAAAATATGGATTGATCATGATAACGTCATCAAAACGTATTTATTTACAGAGCCCGATCTTCAGTTATTTTTATCCAGTCTTTGATAGCCACCTTCCGCAAGTCATCATTCTACCCGTCAACAGTTAATGTCCAAACACTATGCTTGCCTAGACGCGATCTCCACTCAAGAACTCTGGTTTCAAAGAGTTGTCGGTTTATCGAGAGACGTTACCAGCCCTTTGCCAGTTCAGCTGTGTATTTGAGCTATGTCGGTTACTATTGGTTCTCTGACGGATAAACGGATAATTTCGTTGAGTATTTAATCTATCAGAGAGACTCCGACTATAACTCTCTTGATAGCTCGCTGTGTGATTTGAAAATTATAGACGAACTCTCGCTTTGAGTGTCGACTTTCTGCCTTGAGTGTTCACGCCCGTAGTCATAACTAGTAGGACACAACAGTTACTGTCGAAAACTTTCGTCTTAACGGCGGAAAGGAGAACAAGAAGACCTGCTAAATTTTACCAAATTCTCCTGGTTATTAGTAGGTACTACTTACATACCTATTGAAAAATTATATCTTGAGACACTGCGGAAAGGGCGACAAGGAGAACTTTCAAAATTTTGCAAATTCTGTTGGGATGTTTGAACTTAAAATATTAGGCTATAAGGTTTATTATCTCCAAACTGCTCCTGACAATTTTATAGAAGAATACTACATTTAATACCAGAACCGAATCCAGGGTCGAACATGCGACTGGAGGACCAATCAGAGAACAATAAGTAAATAAAGATTATGAGAAAAAAGTCACATCCGTTAATTAAAACCTTTTTAAATTAACTAAGAATGTCATCAGTCAATAAGTTGGTATTAACACTTCTCATATGTGTCTGTACATTGAAGATATGTGAGAGAACAAGAATGGGTTATGGTACTACATAAACGTCTCCGAATGCAAAAATGTGATTTTTTTGAAGTTGAATTTGAAGTTACGGCTTGGCTCAAAAACTACTGGATAGATTTTAATTTTGTTATCACTGTTCAAAACTATACGCTCCAACTTAAAAAAATGGTGAACTTCTTATCTCAATTAATGAATACATCGTGAGATACAGCTTGACCTCTCTGACGTCTATACGTCATGATCTCTTCTTTGTATGCGTCTCTATAGACGCATACAAAGAAGAGAATCATCACCGTTGGTTTTAGATTCAATTGTTTTTGGGATCCATTTCTAACTCTAATATAGCTTCAGGTGAGCGAAGCCGCGGGCAAAATCTAGTATTAAATAATGTTATACTAATCTTCTGTCATCTCTGTGTGGTAGCTAAAAGCCCCGTCATATTTCATCATGAGCCATCGAACAAAAATAATAAAAATGTAAATGGTCCTCATACAAGCGTTTAATGCTATATTACAAGAGGTACAAGCGATGTCGGGCGTTTTGGTAAATTATGGTTAATAGAGACTATAACTGTGAGTTAGGTTGAACGTAAATCGACCTTAACACGGCTCAGCCGCGCGGTACAACGAAATTATGTTAAATACTGGAACATTATTGGAACATGGAATGTGAAAATAAAAATACCGGCATGGATTTTTTAAATTATACGTCTGCAGGGTCAAAATGCAGCAAAAAGTAAGGTTATCCAAGTAGCAATCAATTTTATCCGGTAGTCATAGGCTATATATAATACATCTACATCAATTTTATTTAAGTTCAGTTGCGAAAAACGTTTAAAAATTAACAATAAATTGTTTTAATTTATAATAATAAATTGATAAATTATGTTATGTAATTAAAATGTTATGTTAAAAAATTTTTTTTAAAAGGAGTAGGTACCTATTCATAGTTTCCTGCTGTGCAACTAGTTGTAACCTTTCAAAAATATTTAAGGAATCTAATCAACATAAAACATTTTGACTATGACTTTGATGTAATAAGCAACATATTTTTTAAATGAAAAGATAGGTAATTACAAAGCATTATTATTTACTTCAGAGCGTTGTTTGTACATCTAATTAAGATTTTCAGTAATGAGTTGTTTATTTCCATTCGCTTTCTCTGTCTTTCTTTTGGGTTAAATAATAACAGTCAGCAGTTTTAGTTTATTATGAGAAAAAGCTCCGTTACCAAATTGAGAGATACAAAGTGACTAATTTATGTAAATCTTATTATAATGAATCAATTTCTTCATATTTTCTTGTAGGCAATTTCCTGTCGCATTGGAATTATGAATTAAATGTAAAAAATATTCAAATCAAATATCATAATTTCGTCTTTCATCGCAATACATCACCAAAATCCCACATTTATTATAAAAAATCGGATAAAGATTCTTAATGAAAATTAAAATAAATCACAATCATCCATCGTCACTGACATAAGTCGGTTCTAAAATTAAAACATAAAACAAGTGAATTATTATAATCTATTATCCCGTTTGAATATTCAAATTATAATAATTTTTCAATAATCATTAGTTGGAAAACTTAATAATTATTTTTTCAATAAATATGAGAACGGTTTGGCCACCCGTGGTGTATAATTTTAGTGTTTTCTTCTCAATAAAAATTGATTGCCCCGTCGCATCTCGGGTTTGTTATTAAACTATTAAAACACTGTTAATATTAATAAAGTGCCTTACATTCTAATGGCGGTCGTGGTGTCTATAAAATTCGGAATTTTATACGCTGTAGAACATTATTTACGTTCAAAGAACTTGACTTTGGTTACATGATGAGTTTCGTTGGAAACTATTCGATTTTCGTGTCCGACAGTTGTAATGATATTGTAAACATTTCTTTTTTATATCAAGAACATGGGCTTGAGGCTTAAAGTTTGTGGCAGTTATGTTTCTTATCTTTTATTAGTTCTTTGTTTTCAAACTTATGAATATGGGTATTAGTTTTTGTTAAAGGAGAACTTTGGAGTAGTTTAATATTATAAGTGTTCTACAAATTGTAATTGAGGCTGTTCCAAAATGGAACCATGTCTTTACAGGCAATGTAGCCTCCCATAACAATTGAAACATGAAACAAAACGACCACTTAGGTGAATCATAATATGATTCACGGACACAATGTTACACAAGGAGTCACACAGTCCAGTATAAGGGCTTCTACACACGTACCACAACCACACCACGACCACGACCACAACCACACCACGTGCCACATTTTGCAGTCGTTATCGACCGTGTGTGTGATACCTACCACATCGCAACCACTAGCGACACCGCGAACTAGTGGCCGACCACATCGCAAACACAACGTTGCGTCGACGCAACGACAGTGCGCGCTATGAAAACCGGAGCGACACTATTCACACGTTACTACTGCTTCACAGCATTTTGTCGTTGCGACGTGGTGTAGTTGTGGTTCGTGTGTAGAAGCCCTAAACTGACCTCTTAATGTAAGCTTTAAGTACAACAACAGGCCCCAATAACAAATCAGTCGGTAGATTTTCAGAATAGAGAGAGAATTTTGAATGGTGTTACAAGCGTCCATAGGCTATGGTAACTGCTTACCATCAGACGGTTCGTATGCTTGTTTGCCACCTTAGTGGTATAAAAAAATTAATGTGAAAATCCTATCTCTAGTAAGCAAATCTAAGGTGGAGGAAAGGAATTCTTATTTGGACCGGCCCCTAAAGGTGTGGGCTATCCGTGAATGTTATAATGATTCACAAAAAGTTGCGATTTTCGCAATTTTTTACATACACACATACCACCACGCCTGTATTCCCCGAAGGGTTAGGCGGAGGCGTACTAATGTAAGTACACCCACAGTTCGCCGGTATGTTTAGGTCCCATGTAATAGGGGGCGAGCCTATTACCACTAACCGGGCACAAATTCCTTACTCCGAGCTGCTACTGGGAATTTCTTAGAAAAAGAAACCTTAGAGAAAGAAACCTTGTTTCTTACATATCTACAAAATGCAACACAGAAAAGTTTTATTACTTTTTTCATCGGAACACGAAAGTGAATAATATATTCAGCTAATTAATACGCCAGGGACCGTCTAGTCGTCACCCTTTTTTAGATTTTACATCGGGTCACCACATTGTTTGTTAATTAAAGTCACCGTTTTTTTATTTGTAGGACAAACGTAATTTTTTTATTCGTTATTAACACGACACGTGTATTGCATGTGAAGTATTTCCGTGGAAGTAAGTATATTTTTAATTATATAATTATAATTTTGTTTATCAAAAGCAAGATAAAGTAGATATTGTTTGAAAGTACTTGATCGAATTAATCAAGTTTCGAATTGCCTCATTAGCCTTGTAGTCCTGAGCGTGATTCCTATGCTAGAGGTCCTGGGTTCGATACCCAGATCGAAGAAAGTTTTATTGAGTTTTTCTATAAATTCTCAGTAACAGCTCGGAGTTTGGGATTTGTGCCCGATTAATGGCAATAGGCTCGTCCCTTATTACATGGGCCCTAAACATACCGGTGAAATGTGGATGTACCTTCATTAGTACGCCACTGCCTTACCTTTCGGGGAATACAGGCGTGAGGGTATGTATGTTTTAATCGAGTTTTCTTTGAACGAAGAAATGCTTGATGAATGTACCCAATTTTTATGAACCTTGACATTAATTAAACACTCAATTAAATTAAAAATTTTAAAAAACCCCCGACACAAAAATAAACCTGAATCCCTATAAAAAGAAAAAAATAATCTTGAAATTATAACCCTTCGTAAGTACGTATGAAGTTTTTTGATTAAATTTTGTCGCGTCGGGGGACCACTCTAATTATGTGAATCCTTTCCTTTCCTTTTGCTTCCCGAACGTGAATCGCGCGAATTCAGAATTGATGTGGATGGCGCGTACATCGCCGCGACGCGCGGGAGGGCGTAAAGTGGGCGGAGCGTAACATATTCAAGTTTGGCGACCCGAGCGGGCAGACACGCGGGAGCTAGAGAGCGGTCCCCCGACGCGACAAAATTTAATCAAAAAACTTCATACGTACTTACGAAGGGTTATAATTTCAAGATTAATTTTTTTTTTTATAGGGATTCAGGTTTATTTTTGTGTCGGGGTTTTTTTTTAATTTTAAATTTAATTTGTTATTTCACACTTTTTGTAGGGACTCCTTAGTTATTTTGTTTAATTTCTTTTATTTTCTTGCGTTTTAATTAGGTATTTTCTTCGTTTAGTTATTCAACTTTTGTACAATTATTTCATAGCTATTAGATATCTTATATCATAGTGTATAGTATTCTACTAGTCAAGCCCTTTCATTTGATACCTTTATTGAGGGAGTAGTGAAAAAATTCAATAAATTCACCATTTCGTGGAGGCCGCCATGTTGGATTTGAAATTTTTCATAGTGTATAGTATTCTACTAGTCAGGCCCTTTCATTTGATACCAATATTGTGGGAGTTGTGAAAAAATATGTAAACCGCCATCTTGTGGCGGCGGCCATCTTGGGCCGATTTTCATTAAACATAGCTAAGAACACTCCCCGCTTATTCACCTTTCAAACAAAAAAAACAAAATCAAAATCGGTTCATCCATTCGGGAGCTACGATGCCACAGACAGACACACACACACACACACACACACACAGACACGTCAAACTTATAACACCCCGTCGTTTTTGCGTCGGGGGTTAAAAACAGCTACGACATAGTCTTTATAGAAATACACCATTCAAACTCACACACAAGAAATAGTAGGTAAAAGGTCTTAAAAAAAAGGTTTTAATACATTCTGACAAAAGAAAATTCAGCAAATAAGAAAAAATTCTTTCAGAAGTTTAAATATCCAAGAGCCTAACAAAGAACACAATCAAGTGAGATCATTATACAATCGTGGAACATAAAAACTATTATAGCGACGACACCCGCCCACGCCCACAATAATGACGATATATTGCCCAATTTGCGACTGAACGATACATTTCAACAACAAAGACTATAAACCCTTCTAATAAAAGTAATTGGTTCAATGTAGGAACAATTAGAAGACTTGGAATTTGTTTGAAGCATAGTTTTTGGTTAGACAGTTTATTAGATGAGAAGTGTTCAGGAATAACTGATTGTAACTTTAAGTTGAGATTCAACAATAGTCCCAAAAAAGTTGAACAATAGTCCATAGCTTAATGATCAGTATACTGAAGAAAAAGTTGATGGAACCCTCATTGCTTATGGTACGAGTCAATTTATCAACGGGTATTTTATCTTACGACAAATATCTGAATGAAACTATGACAGAACTAGGGTAGGAAGCACAGAAGATACAAGGAATATTGAGTAATAAGATTATGTAGGCTGGAAATGATAATGATGCTTTCAGCTCACAACAACATTCTCTTGAGAGGTTGAAAGAATCAGACCGTAGTCAACCAAGGTGGTTTGATTGAAAAAATGATCGAGTTAAAGAAACCACAAACATCCTGTCACTTCTTTAAGAAGAATTGAATAATAAGATGTAATTTTACTTCAAGCGAAACTGATTAACTAATTCTCCAAAGGATAGTGGCCTCCTCACTTTGGTCGGATAAAAATAGAATGCAAGTGGCAAAGTGAATTGAATATTGAAAATGATTTTAAATTACTTTCACATGGATCAAACATGAACCACATTTCTGCAACAGCTCTCAAATGGGAAACAGAAGCCAGTTATACTAAAATGAAACGTGAATCATATGCGAAACAGAATTTTGGACCGTTTGGACGTGCCAGTCAGAGGTGATGATTGCTATCAGTTAGATGGCGCCAGCATCGCGTAGGCGTTCCTAATGACTCTCCCATGCGCTCGCGCTTCGCTATAATTGCAAGCTATCGGCCCATGCCCTTTGATCTTACTGAAGTAAAAGATAGTTATTACGTACACCAAGGGTGAAATGAGCGTTAAACAGCTTGTCTGATAAATTATACGTGAAATAATGAAACGTGCAACCATAACTTGTTGGGTGAGGTGTACCTATTAAATTGTCTAACGCTATTTAGCCGGTAATAGCGGCAATGTTTACTACTTCAAGTTATGGATTTGATAAGGATACATAAATTCTGGCTAAGTTTACTACGGCATTAACTTCCTAGTTTAATATCTGGATTCTGTTAGATATTATGCATATAAACTTTAAAGGCAAATTCAATTTGCTTTAATTTGAATGATTTGCAAGTCTTCAGGCTTCACAGAAAACGAATCTAATAGTTTAGTACGTAATAATGACTCACCATAGACGGTCAACAGAGCAGGTTCGGAGATTCTCTTGCCAGCTATATTCTCCGCGACGCAACTGTAGTTTGCCATGTCCTGTTGACAATAATTGCTGTTTACTGAAATATATTGGCCACGCACTTAGTACTGTATGAACAAACATAAGTTCTGGATTATACTCTCAGATAATATGTCGAATAAAACAAATAGTTACATGTATTTGTAAAGAAAATTACGCTTTGTAATATTTTTTTTAATAATAACGTTACAGCAATCTATCTTCTAAGCTTCTTCCAGAGTCTTTATGGAGTACGATAATAAAGCACGTCTCGGAAGTAATTATTTTTGGATATTTGCTCAAGCCATCACAGAAAGGAGTACAGTCATATTATAATTATATGAGCACATATATTTTGTTAATCTCCTAGAAATTGCTAAAGCGACCAGTACTAAATCTCAGACGTCATAATGTCCACGATTATACAGAAATCTGCGTCGTACGTGGGTTATAAAGGTTTATTATGAGGCCGATAAACTTAACGGACACCTATTTATCCAACTATCACAGCTAAGCTCAGCTAAAGATGGAATAAAGGTATACACTCAACGTAATGGTGGAGCTACTTTGCCCGAAATTGCTTCGAATCTCACATCATAATAAAAAGACGCTAAGCTTCAGAGCCTCTTTGGTAAGGATTTCTTTTCAGAGATGATTTTATCAAACGCTGGTAGAAAATACATAAAACATTGATATGAAAATGTTTCCACGCCACCTAATTACAGCATGAAACACAATTTGAATGTTACCCCTAAAAACATTGGGAGACAACAAAAACAAATTAGCACCCGCATTGCTTTAAAGAGCAAGTATAAATTCAGAGTGTTTATTACGGCACCCATCTCCGTAATATATTTTTACAACCGAAAAGCTGAATGTGTTAAAATTACAAAGGACGGGAGCCATTAATTTAAAAGACGTACAACACATTACGATCATATTCATTAAGAAGACGCTCTAGACACCTTTGTGAAGATTATGTTACACACGAACCCACAATGAGAGAGCGACTGACAGTGGCAGCAATTAATCCATGTCTGCTCACAGTGCCTAATTAGTGGAAGCTGCGTAGCGGAAACCGGAGATGGAATGAGTTATTTGCGATTGTGCTATTATTTGGTGATGCGATTGGAAAAATGGTAATAGGACTGTTGTACTTCGATTGGATATTTTTTCCGTTGTTATCAAAATTCCATTTGGTATTTTCGTTTTTGATTGATTGGTATCTACTACAATAAGTGATGACTACTAACCTTGCATGATTATAACAGGTACTTAATTATAACAATTTATGTGGGACTGCGTGGTTACAAAAATCCCTTTAATTTATAAATCAAAGCATTTTTCAACAAATCCGAAATCGTCCATAAACGGACATGAAATTTAAGAAGAAAAATACGAGGGTAAAGGGAAGTTAATCGCTAAAGATAAACGTAATCTTTTCCATGAAATATATAATTGGATTAACACAAGCTTAACACTTTTATCAGAGGACATCCAGGAGCTTTGAAAGACTACACTGGACGACAAAAAGACGTAAAAAGCAAAGGAACGCATGCCCGACAGCGACTTGTGTCGCAATTAATAAACGTCTGTCGCGCTCGACTAATTAGTCGCAGTCGCAGAGATAAAATAAATAATTTGCAATCGTGCGACAAGATGATGCGATTGTGCGCGCTGACGCTTTGAAGGAGCATTTTAATGAGGTCTTAAAGTTAGAAATTGTATATATTTAGAACGCATGAAATGTAATTGTTGATTATATTAAAAGTACTCATGTACGAGTTGTACGACTAATGTTGCGACTAAGATTCTGTACAATGATAACTAGTTAACAAGACGGTGTTGATTATGTGTCGAATTGCAAATGCGCTTGTTAGTTCAGAAGTAAGATACAGGCTATTTAGAAATTCATTGGAGAACAAGCATATAAAGCCATAGCCATTATTGGTTTGGATTTAGTTTGATTTCTTATTATGTAACGAATATGTACTTATTATATTAGCATGAGTAGAACGACTAATATGAGTTTTGTGAGCTACAGATGTTATTCTACTTATTGATGATATTAGGATTACTAAATCGTAATCTGTTTTAGAGAAACAAATAAATGAGTCTAGTTTTTTTTACTAAATAATTGTACTATGTATCATCTATTGTTTAAGTACCTTTTACATTTAACGATGTTCCTTATTTGCTATGATCTTAATTTTCTTCGAAATTCGCCACGTGTTGTTCAGTCGTTTCGAGATCTGTTCCTGTTACTGAAATTTCAGCTCTGTCTTATCTACATAAAACTTATTTTTGAATATCAACATTAACAGATAATTTTATTACCGTACAAATAGTTGGCCTAATATTGACATGTGTTCATAACGTTCTGTTCTTAGATCATGATGTTTGTACTCATTGTTTAGATTTGTGGTCATATTTTATTAAGCTTTTAGTATTATGGCATTAATTTATGGACCATAAACGCTGTACATCTGGGAAGCTGGTCTTTGGGTGGTTCAGTGGCATGTATGTAATAAGTATCATTATGATCTCCTTGGTTTCCGGCCGACAAAATCTTAGATCATGAGTGGCCATGAAACGACATTTTGAATTTAAAACGATTAACATTGAATTAAAACTACTTATTCCAGATTTTATCGCGTTATATTATTATTATATAATTCCCAATCTTTCGGATCCTTTACGGCAGAACGTTAGGTAGCTATGAAACGTCGAGAACTAATATAATAAAAACTGAAACAATAGAATCACTAAAACCGAAGGGGCGTATCAAAGTCAAGCGATGGATCCTTTTCATGGATATTTGGCTCGTCTGCTTCTTTCTCATATTTTATTTTCAAAGATATCTTGAGATTGGATTTTATAGATGCGTCATTCAATTCCAAATTCTTCGAAATAATTCGCCTTTAAGTAATTTGCAATTTTAAATAATCTCTCCGGCCAATAATTTTGTTTACATAATTTGCTGAACTGTAGTTCTGTTTCGACTTGTTTATTTTCTTGTGTCAGAAGCTAATTTCGATTTCGACTTTATTGTCAATATATTCATTTTATGTTTTTGTCTGAGCTGGGATCTGGCCCACTGCAGTCTTGATTAAGCATCTGGATTCTCGGAATCCCAAACGGTCTCTGATTTTTTGTTCTAACATAAACTGTGGCGTTAATGTTTTTAACATGGCTTGTATGTTTCTCTTTTAATTTTTTTCAAATTAGATCATTTAATAAGACGACCTTCGCTGGCCCCAAGTATATTGGATGTGGGCAGGGGGATGATGATAGGATTAGAATATTTACAATATCCTGTTATAAGCTTCGTGGTCAGTACAAAAAAATATCTTATTTAATTAGGGGATATTTTCGGATTCCATTATAGAGTCTGTGGTATATAACATAACATAACATAACATACCATCACGCCTGTATTCCCCGAAGGGTTAGGCAGAGGCGTACTAATGTACACCCACAGTTCGCCGGTATTTTTAGGTCCCATGTAATAGGGGGCGAGCCTATTGCCATTAACCGGGCACAAATTCCTAACTCCGAGCTGCTAACTGGCTGCTCCATGCCAATGAGCCTAATAAGCTCAACTTCATAGATAGGTTAGATGGTGTGGATTCAACAACTTACTTGCAACGTTGCCCTAGATATGAGCAGATTCCCTTCAGCGGAGATCAGGACGTTGTGGTCTTGCTGTAATGGTTGGCCGTGCTTTAGCCAAGAGATCCGAGGGGCTGGTGCGGCTGCTGGTGGAGCACATCGCAAAGATGCAGCAGAACCAGCTTCTACTGAGGCTGGTGATGGCGATACTGCAAATGGTTTCTTCAGATCTGTGGATGAAGAAAAATGTTTAGATAGTTTTGGTTTTGTCAATACAACAAGTAGAAAAATAGAACCAGAAGCGTTTGTTGCCCTATAAATTGTCATTGATGGTTTTATGGAAAATAGTAAGAGTTGAATTATAAATTGTTCAAAACGGAATTGATTTCGATATCAGAAATATCAATTAATGTATGGGAAAAATTATGGTTACTTAAGAGCTAAAAAAATATTTTTAATTTTGTTTCTCTATGACATTTTATTGTTTGTTCCAGTCTTAGAAATTTCTCTACTTTCATATTTGTTCATATTTCTAATAAATTATACTAAGTAAGGTAACATTGGTTATGCTATATTTCAGTATAGATAAAGAGTGGAATGCTGGCAATACAGTGTTATGAATAGTGTAAAAGACGTTCTTTATTTGAATCTGCGCAGTTTTACTTGCGTAAATTTTGCCGACATTTTCCAGTGTTAAAAAAAAACTTTAGGAAGGTTTTAGAAAAGCTGTCCGAATACCACAAAAAAGAATTATCATATGTGGCGCACCTACCTAGATTATATAGACGTGTCTTGTACGATAGTGCACTATATTTAAATACAGGCTTATAGTAATCTGTCCGATCAATATTTCCCATCCCGCATAGTCTCAATTAATTACCTAAATTAACTAAATTGTTATTGACATAACAATGCCGTTTTACAATTATGAAGTTAATAACACAACAATCAGACGTCAATATCAATTAAGGTGCCGTCTCTTGCCAAAAGCGTTTGAACTAATTCAATAATTATTGTAGTTGCACAATGGTGGATTTATGTTATGAGTGGGAAGCGGATATGGGAAAATAAATCTTCTTTTAAAATTAACGAATGAACAGTTACTATGGACGTCTGCAACACCAGAGCCTTAATTTTATTTTGTACAGTTGTTGATCATAGCTGTATTATTCAACTATCCCAAAAAAACAACTCACACCATTATATTGAGGTACTACTCCATGCACCACAAATCCTTCTCACGCCAATTTCAATATAAAAATCTACGCAACAACGAGACAGAGTATTATGTGTTCGTATGCGACAGTTTCACCCACGCCGATAATTGTCGTACATTTAACAATTTTACGGTATTTTGGTGCGTTTCCACCGTATAATTGTGTGCTATCTTAATTGTCTGCGGCTACAAGTTATTTGGCCGAATGTGTAACGCGTTTTTCATTGAGGTAAAAGCTGCCAGCCGGTACTTAAATCGTTTGTTTATTTTATTATAATAACTTTTTGTAAGACCTGGTTTATTTACTTGCTTTTTGAGTTCTAATTATTTTCATACTAAGTATATCACACTCACTGATCCGTATCTATCTGTGTGCTTTTTTCGATGTATTATAAAGGGTCTGTCATCTAGAGATATTTTTTTGGACAAAATAAGTACTTCAATAAATTTTCTACTACCGCAATGAAAAGAAAAAGACAAGATTGGAAACAGAGCCAAGAATAATGCTGTTCTGTAAGTTTTCTCTTAACTACTAATAAGCAACTGAAATTATACTAAGAATAAAAACAAAGAAACAATTCATTCTAAAACCCATATCATTAAAACGAAGTAACCCATACAAACCATAACAAATAGCCTACACTACAAAAACTAATACGGTGTACAGTCGGCGCGAAATGTTCTGCCCTCAACTCCAAAGTGGTTTAACGTAGTGCGTCCATAAATCTGTTGGGTGTACGGTCCATTACTCGCTCTCGCTAAGATATCGCTGCACACTACGTGTAGGTGAAAACTTGAGAATTTTCCTCCATTGCAACTTATAAACATGTTGAAATGATATTATTTGTCACTGTATTTCAACATGGTATGGTTCTTAACGCTCCTTTCATGGAGAGAAATGAAAAATTGGTGGCAATATTACTCCCCGACGCGCGACGACCAGTTTTTACGTCTGAGAACTTACTTACAGAAACGTATCATAGAGGTAAGGTTGGTACTTTTTATGAAGTACTTGTACATAATATTTGTGTATAGTAATAACATTTTTGTTAGTGCTTTATACATGAAAAATAAGAAATATTTTTCTTTTGATATGGTTCTTGAAAACCTTAGTACGTAGAAGATCGACATGGATTTGTACTCAGTGGCTATAGGCTCACTGGCCTGGGACCTAAACATACTGGAAAACTGTGGGTATACCTTTGTGTAACCCTACCTACTACTGTAGGTATACAGGGGCGTAATAGTATGTTATGTTATTATATTTATTATGGTATTCCTATAACTATAGTCTTCCTATTGGGTTTCAGATAGTGGCAAAAATAGTCTAGAAATGTTACCAAGTAATTTGTATGTTTTTAGGTGAATAGGGGTTTTAATTGAAAATTCTCAGGTAACCTACTCTGAAATTGGAGCTATGCCCGGGCCTCCCCATACAAACTAAGCTTTAGTTGTTGGAAAACATTACTATTTATACACGGCAAAATAACCAAAAGAATTAATATCTTTCGTTTAATATTCTAAAGGAATAATAGTTACTCGGCCCTCTCAAATATTTCTATTAAATTTATCAAAGATTTTGCTAATTATAGAATGTTATTCTTAGATATCGTCTTCGGCGATTACTTTCGAAAAACAAATACATTTTCGTATAATCTTTACTAGTAATTATGACAAAAAATATGTAGGTATATCTATACTCTATATTACTAATATATAAAGCTGAAAGGTTTGATTGTTTGTTTGCTTGAACGCACTAATCTCAGGAACTAATGGACCAATTTGAGTGTTAGATAGCCAATTATTGAGGAAGGCTATACTAGCTATATCATCACGCTACGCGGACGAAGTCGCGGGCAGAAGCTAGTCTTTTCTATAAACCATAAATATATCATCTTTGGGCATTGCATTTCAATGGTATTCAGACAGAAATTAATTTTAATATTGAGCCTGCTTCTCAGGTTTGTACGTGACTTGCAAGTATGTAACAGAATCATCTTCATTGAACACACGTAGTAATAACCTTAAGTTGAAAGGTCAGAATGGTGCAAACTTGTGAACCAAGTAATGACTGTGATGAACGATGATTGCTAATTCATTGTAGACGGCGCCAGAGTTACCCATTTACGTGTTACGGGTTATAAACTACGTAATTTTGAAATGAGATGGAATAGGCTTCCTATTTTATATTAGGTAACCTGTTACCTAAGATAAATAGAATAAAAAAATAAAAACAAATTTTCTGGGATTTTTTTACATAGCACCATCTAGTCCCAAACTAAGCAGAGCTTGTACTATGGGTATTAGACAATGGATATAATACTTATATACTTTTTTTGTAAATCACTAAACACTTTACAAATCAATTCTATAATTTTCTAATATTCACGTAAGCTTCAGAAATCAGCATGGTATCTATATTATAAAACAACCAGTTTGGTATACCGTCAAGTATGGTATATCATAGAGTTCTGTATTCAATAAATGATACCAACAAAATATATTTATTTCTATTTTTTAAAAGAGAGAAATATTTCACCACTTCATTCAAAACCACAACAAAACAACTCTTGAAATAATTTCTTAAAAAAAGTGAAAATATCCGTGTAACTTTAAACTGTACGTCTGATGGGCGTAAATGATAAGTGTTAGGTAGATCCGGAGAGTTCGTGTAGAGTCATAAATTATAGCGCGCGTTTCATTTCCTCCACGAAATTCGTACCCTACGTGGCCGCAGATGTTGATATCTGCTGGATGCGTTTGCGCTATTATTATAAAATCTATATACTAATATATAAAGCTGAAGAGTTTGTTTGTTTGTTTGCTTGAACGCGCTGATCTCAGGAACTACTGGTCCGATTTGAAAAATTCTTCTTCAGTGTTAGATAGCCCATTTATTGAGGAAGGCTATAGGCTAGTATTTCATAAACTTAATCATTTACCTAATTATAAAATACACGTTGTACACAAAAATAAAACAAACACATGTTTTATTTTTGTGTACAACGATGGAATAATGGTGTTCTTATTATCCAGTGTCCATGGAGTTTCTTTCCGGATTCTTCTCCATAGAATCAACCTTTTGGAACCGTGAAACTAGAATTAAGTATAATGTTTCAAAACACTTGTAAAAGCTTATTTGAAATAAAAACATTTGAACTTGAAATTAAATGACTTTATTGTCATGAAATTTCAATGAAATTATTGACTTTTGTGATGCAAATGAAAGAGAGCAAAAAGAAAAACTGCCTCATTAGCTTGGTGGTCTTGAGCACAACTGCTGCGTTAGAAGCCTTGGGTTCTATTCCCAGGTCAAGCAAAGCGTTAACGGGTTTTTCTATCGGTGACTGTGTGGGTTTATTAGAACGCCTCTGCCGAACACTTCGGGGAATACAAACATGTAGTTATAACAAACATAATCAACATTGATGATATTAAAAATAAAGTAAAATATATATTTTTTTAAATAATCTCAAAGTATATTTCAGAATGTGTATGAATAGAAAAGTGCATGAAGACTACAAGAAAGGCATAAGAGAAAGCAAAATCAACCAGTAAGATAGTACAGTTTTGCATAAACACTGCCAGCCAGCCACTTACAACCACCATAATAATTATTCATAGAACTCATTTACTTTTATGAACTCTCACTACCGAGAAAACGAAAAGACGCCTGAAATAATTCACATTTCATCAACTTGTTTGCAATTCATCCCAGAAAATGGACCATTCCTCATTTTACTTAGATCTTCGATACTTGCAAAAAATACTACAATTTCCAATCTAGTGATTGTTTTTTTTTAATCCAATTCTATATGCATTTAAATCTAATTCTAGTTGCATTTTTATCAACATCATTGTATTATAAGTTGCACGTGGATAGGATTCGGCTAAGGTCTCTACAATTGAACTATGAACATAGTACCCTACTTGAAATGAATTCAAAATCAATTTTAAGTCTAATTAGGTAGGTCTTTAATAAATATCGTTATATTTGAGTAAGTATTGAATTAGGTAAGTCTATACATAGGTATGTCTGTATCATTTTTTTATAGCTTAGGTGGACAAACGAGCGGAAGGATCGCCTGATGGTAAACAATACAGCCACCCATTGACACCCGCCTTTTAAAAGGGTTTGGGTCTCCGGGATCCTCGAGTAAGAGTAGTTTCACGCCAGTTATCTGTGAGGCCGTGGTATCACTCCGGTCAAGCCAGCCCATTCGTGCCGAAGCATCCTCCAAATTCTAATCTGGATCTAAAATATTTATTATCTATGGAACTTTATATCGTTGTAGTCACAAGTCCACTGGCGCATACAAACTACGGACTTGCCGTCTGTTAACATTGAATTATATTCACAGCAACACAGGTTTCATTTATATCTCCTTCTTTTTTGTTTCTACATACTCCTGAATACGGAAATGTTGTTTGATTGATGATAAATGCGCATTTCTATCTGATTCACTGCAATGTTTATGATTTTTAAAGAAATTTTTTATGAGGTTTTTCAGTAGTTGATTTAGGAGGTAATATGACATTTTAATAAATCATTAATAAATCATAAAACTGCCTCATTAGCCAAGTGGTCCTAAGCGCGACTGCTACGCTAGAGGTCCTGGGTTCGATTCCCAGGTCGAGCAAAGTGTTACATAGTTATAAAGGTTTTTCTAGGAAATTCCCAGTAGCAGCTCGGAGTTAGGAATTTGTGCCCGGTTAATGGCAATAGGCTCGCCCCCTATTACATGGGACCTAAACATACCGGCGAACTGTGGATGTACAATGTACGCCTCTGCCTAACCCTTCGGGGAATACAGGCGTGATGGTATATTTATGTTATGTATGTGTTAATAAATCATATTTATACATCCAAGGGCAGCAAATACGTCTACAGCAGCGTTAAGTTCACTGAGATTTATGGAACTTAAATTGTTATCTATGGTGTATATATTGAAATAGCTTCCGCCCGCGACTTCGTCCGCGTGGAATAGTTATTTAGTCTAAGCGTGATGATATATAGCATATTATAGCCTTCCTCAATAAATCGGACCACTAGTTCCTTAGATTAGCGCGTTCAAGCAAATAAATAAATAAACAAACTTTTCAGCTGTTTAAATAAGTAATATATAGATAAGCTAAAACATTGTTTCATTGGTTTTTTTTTAATATGTAAGTACTAACATAGTTATTAAGACCTTTGTTACTAACGAATCGGACATGTAAATTATGGGTACACATTGCCTGAAATAAATTCATTTTATTTTATTTTTTTATTGATTACAGCACAAAACATATCGGATAAGACGAGCACGAAGCAACTTAATAAGGCCATTTCTATTTTCAAACCGGCATCTAGACGTAATGACGCCCTCTTTGATTCTCAATAATAGATCAACAGCATAACTGAAAGGCAACTTTACCCTACAATCAATGAAACGTTAAATATAGCCACGCGACGAGTTTACCGATGCATTAAAAGGTTCCCCTACCACGGTTATAAACTTGAAAACATCACATTCCGACTTAGATCCAGTAAATCGTAGTAGGAGACTTTACTGTGACACTTTTACGCGCACTTACTATTCATCCATTATTGTTAATAGCTTCATAGATACTGTTTTCGAGTGTTTAAGTAGGGATGTACCTAATTCGGTATATTTTGGAAGTGAAACTACGTTTAATGTCTTCATGGCTATTTTCTCTCCAAATGTGCCTTCGAAATAGGGACATAAAGTATCTATGAGATGACTTGGAGCCAAATAAATATAGTATACTAACTTCCGCCCACGACTTCGTCCGCGTGGAATATTTACTTGGTCTTAGCGTTTTATATATAGCCTATAGCCTTCCTTAATAAATGGACTATATAACACTGAAAGATTTTTTTAAATCGGACCAGTAGTTCCTGAGACTAGCGCGTTCAAGCAAGCAAACAAACTCTTCATCTTTATATATTAAGTATAGAGTATAGATGTAAAGTTATTTTAGTGAAGGAAAAGTTCAACCGCGGACAGTATTGAACAGGTTCGAGTACCTACTGCCTGCCCTTCTGGTTAGTTATACCAGAGGCTATGACCAGTAAGGTACCGGAAGTAGCAGCCACCAAGTCGAAATTTGCCTTCATATTCTGAGTTTACGTCTTAAGGATGACGTTAGTGGTATCTACTGAGAAGCAAGTTACTTTGCTTCTCAACTATAGGGAGTTATTGATTGTCGTTTTTAACCTAAGGAATATACAGCATCTAGCTCTATAGTAGGTACATATTGTTGTACAATTATTGCTAATCCATCATTAGTTTCCAACCATGAAATTTAACATGTGGTTAGCTAATAGCTACACAGTGAAACTGTATGGTGATGTTATTCAAATTTTCAAGTACATCATGGGAATCTTTCATTTAACTGTTTGTGAAACGACAAAATATTTATTAAACTATGTTTTATTTTTTGGCTGTTACTGTTTCCCATTAAATGTATTATTTTTATAAAAATATGTGCTGTGTGAACAAACCGGCTCTTTAAGAAGACCAGCGTTGATTTCGTAACTGGCAATTCGGAATGCTGGGATTGGACTGATTTGTAAGGTTCACTTGGGTACCACAATTTCGTTGTAATAGTTATTATTATATTCTTTACTATATTCAGGTGTCCTAAACAAATGAATACATTTTCTTTGAATCTTTTTTCTTCTAAATGGCTTTCTGTTATCCCCAACCCAGCTTAGAAATAAAAATATGAAGATTTAACCAAACAAGTCAGAACAATACACATACAAAAAGAGTCGCTCAGTATTCTACAGAGGAAACTCATAAACGTCTAAATATATACAATTCAGAAATTGAGAGAGACATTACCGACTCTTAATTGTGCGAACCGACTGAACACGGTAAGCACGCACTAAATCTAACTCTTGACGGTTTTAATTGTTCCTCCACAGCTTCGTAAATAGGATGAGATAAGTAATTAGAGGATTTTAAACTCAAAACTTGGATTTGTAAGAAAGCTGATGTTAGATCAACAAATCGTATCTATATTAATTACGTCTGTGGATAAGCTTGGTGGCAAAAAAAATTAACTGATTATTAACAGTTCGCCGGTATGTTTGTCCCATGTAATAGGGAGCGACCCTATTGCCATTAGCAGGACACAAATACCAAATTTCATAGAAAAACCCAAAAACTGCTCGACCTGGGAATCGAACCTAGGACCTCGAACGTAGCAGTTGTGCTCAGGATCACTGGACTAATGAGGCAGCTTTTGGTTTAGGTTTTATTGGTAGAATAGGTGTAATTAATTAGTATTATAATAAGGCTTCTCTATCAAAGTGAAGATCTTTTCAATACTTAGGCAAAGCTAAATAGCAAAAAGTACGCGGTTTATTTCAATTACACTTAATTATAAATTTGACATGAGCTCAGCTCATCATATTCACCCGTCATAATTGCAGTCACGGAATAATCTCTAAAAACTTTCACCAAATTAAAATACTTATACGCTATGCCTTTCTACCAAGGATCGAATCATGCAAACGAGGTTTACTGTAATAAATTAATAATATCTAAAATCAAAAGTTATTACTTAGTGGGAAAACTTCAACTTTAAACAACTGTTCTACTTCCACATGATCTACAAGTACTGTATACAATGAACTTTATGTTAACTGGCACGAGTACAGCGTGCAATGGCAGGGATCATTGAATGCTGTGAATAGCATTCAGATCTAATCTCAGTTTGGGTTACTAAATACATAATTATTGGTCACGGTGGCGATGTGGCGCAATACACGAAAGTGTAAGGCGAGATAATGGAAGGAATTAGTGCGCTCTGTCAAATTTGATATGCTGCTTTTCTTTATAAAGACTGAGTAAACAACATAATTGTATTGTCACTTTGCTTACGTGGACTTACAGATCTTGATATTAATACGGTATTTTATTAAGTACAACAAATTAAAACCAAGTCCGAGTATTTGGAGACTGGTGTAAAGCTGACAAAAGTCCCTCAAAAGTAGTGCAAGAATTATCGCGGGATTAGCCTTTTATTAGGAATCAAAACCAGAACCTCTAGCGTAGCAGTCTCACTTGGATCCATTAGACTAACGAGGCAGTTCTATTATTATACTACACTATAATAATCATAAACATATATAGAACGAAATATCTTAATAAATAAGCCAGCCACAATAGCTTTTAATTTTATAGTCACGTAATTATTATAGAAAAACGTGACGTATGTTATTGCGTCCAAATAACAGTGCTCGCACTTGACCGCCTCAAGTATTGCCCAACACCCATAAATCCAGACACCGGTCATTCCGACGTTTATTTAATATGCATAGAAGATTTACCACGAATGGGTATTGAATTTAATCGAGCAACTGTCCGTAATACAGTTTATGAACGATATTAATGGTGCCATACATCACAGGAGTTTGATGGTGGAGGTACTTTGTCTTGTCACAACACGCCCTTTTTGGTATTTTTTTTGTTTGGTGACTTTAATGTTACAGGTACCAACATTGTCTTAGATGCATTGAAGTGAGACAAAAATGGGGTTGTTATGAATTTTGCATTCAAGAATAGAATTAAATATTGAAACTGTCAATTTAGATACATAACTTCGTAATGATCATACATTTGATGTCTATAAATATCTAAGTTTAATCTAGCAATACCTGTTGAAGTTGACCTAGGGCTGTTATTTTTCATGGAAACGTTTAGGATTAACGATATAAATTTATAAAATAGTTACACACTATTGTTACTGTAACTTTTTTTAATACAAAATATCTATTAATATCCCCTGCATGAGCTAGCTATTCCAGAATGTATCCTACAAACGCAAATATACCCAGACCTGGGGATAGTAAATATTGTATGTGTAGGCTATTATTTTGAAAAAAAATGGATATCCGTAACAAAACAGTTAAACGCTCTGCCACCGATTAACGGCGAATTTTATCAAATCTTGAGATGTTAGGTTTTAGTTTTGTCTAATAGTGGATTCCTATTTATATAAGGTTCTCAAAATTTATCTTGACATGTGAAAAGAACGGTGATCCGTAGCTATTAACGTAATGTCTTCGACCGGAGATAGGCGTGCAACAATCCCAACTGGGTTAGTCTAAAATCGTCTACGGAAACTTGCCACGAATTATGAGTTTTGATGAAATGTACCGCTCCCGCGTGCCAGTTCGACAGGAAACAATATATTTTTATAACTCTCCTAATACCGTAAATATTGGAAATATGTGGGTTACTGATAGAGCTGTCGATATTAAATTAGTTGAAGATGGTAAAAAATAACATTCAGTTTTTAAATCTTAAGATAAAGTTAATTAATACTTTAAGATTAAATATTCTACGTTGAATGATGCTAGCCGTAAGTGAAATTATTAGGGCATCAAACGAAAATTTAAGCTTCATATTTATTATTATCATTGTTATATTGATTTTCCAATTTATATAACAAATTAAAAACACCTTAAGTGTCTGAACCAGAATGTCATACTGTAGTTGAATTGTAGTGCAATTTTGCCTTCGCAACTTTAGAGAACAAAATAATTTATAAAAAATAAATTATGAATACTAAAATAGCTATGGTGTCAAAGGGCGCCGAAGAGGTATAAGGAAAATTTCAAATAAAGCATACTCAACAATATTGATAACATCTCTGTTCAATGCCAAACAATGAAAATTGATAGCATAAAAAGATCAAGTATCACTTAATAATAAATCACGAGTATAACAATGAGGAAAATATTTCCAAACCCAACGGTAGAAATATAGTTATTTGAGAAATCAAATACTTACATGCCAACTCAACAACGGCGGGCTGACTTCTGATATCACCTCTACTGCTCCAAGCGTTACAGGTGCAAGTGAATCTATCTTCACCGAAATATTCATCTAAATGATCTCTCGTCACATTACACTCTGCTTCCACAATTCTCACACCACTTTGAGGATCCACAAATTCGAACTGCGTACTAGCCACTGATCTTACGTCATTACATTGAAAATACACTTGAAGAGCATTAGCTGCCCGACATCTTAACACAGCAGGTTTATTCCTCACTACAAAAGCGTGTTGAGGTTCTAGAAGAAACATTGGTAAATCGTCAGTAGAACTTTGTAAGAGATGATCCCCTGATAAAGACGGTAGTTCATCAGCGTCTTCTCTATTCTCGTGTTCATCTTCTTTGTGAGATTCGTGGTCATAGTCTTCTTCTAGATAATCTTTGTGGGGTGGTGCATGATTCTTTTCTGAATTGTAGGGATCTAGGGCTTCCACGCCGGCAGGATGCGCGTATTCAGGTCGCAATGGTATGGGTGGTGTAGGAACCGCTGTGGTGTGTTCTGGCTCCGTTGTGTTTGACACCTCTGTAACAAAGGACAAAATATTGAAATACTATTTCATACATCATTCAGTGCTTATATGCCGATAAGAAATTCTGATAAGAGATTATCAATATATAGTTATAAATAACTAGGGGTTCAATGTACGGTAGCAAAGTAATATGTATATTAATTTAGATTTTTAACATCGCCAAAGTAATTGATATTTGTTGGAATGCAACTTCCAAACAATTGTCGTAATAGCTACCTTCAATTTCGAAGTAATCAAAAACACATTTCCAATTTGAATGAGCCATCCCAATTCACATGATAACTTATCTAATTAAATAATTGCCTATTTTCAATTTTATGAACGATATAAATATACGTTAGAAATGGTTATATTTCATTTGAATGTAACAGATTCCCTACCATTAAAACTTTTTAATCATAATATCGTGGCAGCAAATTATACTGAGTACATGGCGTCATGTTCCCATCTCAAGAACGTCACAAACAATTTAAAGACCAATTAAAACTTCACGAAACACCAACGCTAATAAGACTAATAGCTTTCGCTTACATAGAGACTTATTCTAATTGCGGAGTTAAAATATATTTCGTGTTGCTTAGGATAAATAGCAACTGTCATAATAATATGTACCCTCCGAGTTATGCCATCGATTTCTCTCCAAGTCCGCACCTGGCTTGAAGCTTCACTCGCGCCTATTTACACGCAAAACATAGATATTTGGATACCGCACACCCCTCTTAATAATTTCAACTACTTTCAACCGAAAATCAACTGTAAATCCACCACATTAATTTCAAACTCCAATGACATCAAACTAAATTCTTCGCTCTCTAAAATTCGCCTAAAATCGCTATCAGCTCATCAGTGTATGTTACTCCTACACTGTTGACAGTATTACTATTATTTGAACTAGGGAATTGTACGAAAATAAACCGCAACCCGAGCGAACCCGTGGATAACTTAATTAGTTTCACTTCCGTTCAGCTTATTTCTATTTCCGTTTTCGTGGGGGCCGAACGATATTTCCTTCTTGGAATCTATTTTTCCTTAATAGGATTTGTTTCGTGGAGCATTTTCCGCTCGGCGGCTTGAAATTGTGTTATAATGATTAAAATACCAATTTAGATCGAGTCTCCTCAGGTGTTACTGCATGACCGGAACGATGAACTTTTTTATGTTTGTGAAGGATTTTAATGATACCAATTGCGCTTTACTTTATCACCATTATGGTCAATTTTCTGCAAAATAGATAACAACTGAATCTTCAGCGATAATCCATTGTTTTATTATATATACTTAGGTATGTTTTTGCTTGATTATACGTCGTCATTTGAGACACCCACATGACTATAAACTTCGAACACATCTCATCAATTCAACATATTTCAATTGCTGGTATTTGTTGGACTCAAAACAAAATACTTAACACATTCTAATTATAATTCAAATCCAAAACGGGATACTTAATTACCAATTCCACTAAAAAAACAATCTTCATGTCACAGTGACGAAGGTGAAGTCAATTACATATTCTATTTGCTCCGAGCCTTTCTGGCCATCCCGATTGAGCAAGTCGCCTGTCAATTTTAATTGGTTTTTAGCACTTGGAATTTGATTAACGGCTTTATTAGTATCAAATGTTTCATAATCTGTACGAAGATTTGATGCTTTATCACAATTTTAATTAATGTTCAATTCGAGTGCAGTTGCTATCGTATTTCTATTGATATGTGAGTTTCCTATTCAATGGTTTAAATCAATGCTTTTGTTATGTAGGTCGGTAGTTAGGGCTGGAAGCTGAGTTTAAATTAGTTTATAATGTAAACTACAATGTTATGTATAAACATACAAAGAGTATTGTTATTACAATTAATAATATCTTTGGTTTTATGTTACTTTAAACAATCATTAGAATATATTATCCGTAACCGCTTTAGCTGCTTGAAACGTTTTTAAACGTGGTTGTTTTATTAAACAATATAAAGAAGAAAAGAAAGAAAGAAAAATGTTTATTTAAAGACTCGCACAGAACAGAATATACATAAATAATAACTACAAATTAACACATCCCTGCGCGAGGCTAAAAAAGGGTCCCCATCTCAGCATAAAGCTGTGACATTCCGGCACATGCTCAGATGTCACAGCGCTGGTTTTATGATAGGGCCAGATTATTGATGCCACGGACGACGACACGATCACCACGCAATCAACTTAAAGTAAAATAAAAATAGGAAAAAAAAAAAAAAATTAATACTATTAACTAGAATATTCTAAGCACTTCATAAATAAATAAATGTGCGCCCACAGATACATATTATAAAAAAGGACTTACGGTATGATTACGGTATTTACTAATTAGGTCGTCGCTTCCACATCATTTGTCTGTTAACATTATCATAGACCAAAATTAACTTCGCTAAAAGTTCAATTTTAGCCACGATAACCATTATGACAAGTGAAGGGAGCGTATGTGCAGCGCAGGCACCGACCAGTACCATAGAGTAAATAATCATTTCACCTCAGTCGTCGCTGATAGTCCAGCTCTCAGTTCAGTAAACAGTTGTCAATGTCATGTCATGTCATTGTCAACATAATATGCCAAAGTTATGTTGCGAGGGTTTTATTATTTGTTTATAATTAATCTTAATAAAATGTTATTAACTATATACTTAACTATTATTAACTTACTATAAGTACTTAAATAAGATGCATTCCAAAGAATTACAACAGGGAAATGTGAAAAAGAAAATACATCATATATTATGAATTAGATTATATGTAAGTATGTTTATTCAGTGTGTTGTGTTGTTAATGTTTGTGTTTACTACTACACTACTACCTATTTAACATAATAAGACCTACAAATTAAAATATTCCTACACTATATTGAAAGTTAGCCTATATTAACTGTAATATAATATTTTTTAGCTTTTTCCATAATCTATATTCTATACTAATATATAAAGCTGAAGAGTTTGTTTGTATGTTTGCTTGAACGCGCTAAACTCAGGAACTACTGGTCCGATTTAAAAAAATCTTTCAGTGTTAGATAGCTCATTTATTGAGGAAGGCTATATATAGGCTATATATCATCACTCTAAGACCTAGTTACTATTCCACGCGGATGAAGTCGGCGGCAGAAGCTAGTATTATAGTAAGACACGAATAGTCATCAACCAAAATTAATTAAATTGATGAATTAAAACTAAAATATCTAAATTAATTTACTTAGCGGCCAGCCCTAACCATCTTAACTAAGAGAAGTGTTCACGTTTCATGTACAAGTGTTATCTATAGTGACGAAACTCCATTTAAACGTTACAAGAAGCGTAACTAAGCCGATCGCCGTCACGACGTTCGTAAATTATAAATAAATGTCTAGCGTCTGTACTCTGATCGATGTGTAGGGCTTTGATGTTATTTGTATTATATTGTGGAGTGAATAATGCTTTGAAAGTTGTTGTTTCTGTCTTTGAACTATTATTATTCTAAAAAATTTTTCAGAATATAATTATACTGCTGTTGTGTTCGTATAAATAAAATACTTATCATTTAGTTAATTAATTACTATCACTCTATAAGGCACGAGCGTTTGCTATAAGAGACGAAGCAGGCAATAATAATACTGGCATGATTTTTAAAATTGTATTAAAAAATTATGCTAGTTGAAGTAGTACAACATTTATTGTTATGTCTTCAGTAAGTGTCTTGGCCCCCTTGTTGGTCTCCATGGTCTTCAGTAAGGTTTTAAAGCTTTCTTTACTCGCTATGCGCGTAATCGTTTTCTTCAATAAGAACTGTTAACATTACTATAATGACGGGTATATTGCGTGCAAGAGCTTTATTTTTACAAAATTAGATTTAAAATTTTCTTAAAAGTCTGCCACAGTCTGGCACGTCTAGATATTTTAAATATAAATTAAGAAAATCCTCTTTTAGTTTATTTTCTCAATTTCCTCTTTACGTCACAATAAACAAATCACTTATGGCATTCCACACGTAACTAATGGTATGTTTTCTTTGTTTTAAAATACCTCAACCGTTTGGAATCACATAATTTTAAATGGGACAACATGTCGTGTGCCTAGTGACGTGAAACGCGCACGGTTTGACTGATATTCGGCCTCTCGGGGACGATATCTATAAACGAAACGGAATCTTGGGGTTCGTCAATCTGTCATTAAGTAAGGGAAAATACTATTTTGTATCAAGTAAAGATTATCTGTACCGTTTAAGTATTTCTAGCATATTGTTACTTCAGCCTTGTTTTTACTGTTGTTTCAAATTCAAAGTCAAAGTCAAAATGTTTTATTTCAATTAGACCATTATAAAAAGTACTTTTGAAAAGTCAAACTAGTTGCACGGTTCCAAAAAGTGGGTCATATGGAGAAGAGCCAGTAAGAAACTCCATACATACATAGGTTTAATTTTTGAATATTATCTTGACTTATATGTCATGAAAAATTGATTTCTCCATATAAACTCACTACTTCAGTTGGTACGAAAGTATCAAGTGATACAGCTATCCTACCCAAAATCGAACATGATCTTAATTAATTGAGCACACTTTACAGGTATTAAGTTACGGCCTCAGTCAGTAAAAGCTTGTACAAAATAATTAATGAACGCATCGATTTTATTCCAGATAGCACTTATATTGATGGGTCATTCTTAATCAACGTCCACGAAGAATTCTTGGCTCGTTACATTCGTTCTACAGATGCGCTAACAATTGGTTTTATTGATGATGGCAGACAATTACTGAGCCTTGATGTCTTTTAGAATCGAATGAGTAGAACGTATCAAAGGATGTTTCTGAATTATCTCTTGCAAATGTTGCTACTCCAGATTCTTGTAATTCTTTTGCTGCGTAAGACTTGATTGAAAGCATTCATGATATGCATATTTTTAAATATATAAAAAGAACCTGTCTGATAAACGTATCAACGCACAGCCGAAATCGCTGGATCTAGTAGCATGAAATTTCGCACAAATGTTCCTTGAGTGACTTATTCGTGCACTAAGAAAGGATTTAAAAAATCAAAATTATAATTCTTAGGATCGGTGTAACACGGGGAAAGTGCGAGTGGGCCTCTGGTATTATATAAATACCTAGCTAAAGATTAAAATTTCAAAAACATTTACTTTTAATGAGATCGATACATTTAATGCTTTTAGTTTCATTACCCTATCAGACCAATTCAACTTAATCACAAAATATCAATCAGAACTGCCTAAATAGCGTAACGACTCAACTTATTATCCACTTATATTGGACGTCATATAACCAGATCCATTTATTCAAGTGTATCATTATCTTAATACCAAATCTAAAGCACTATATATGTATGTAAATAAAAGTGAATATTCCCATTAACTTTATTAAGGGATTCTATCACTGATACTTAACAGATGTAGCCGTTACATTAAGTGGCTATACGCTGCTCTTATAAAAGTTGGCCGTAATAGCAACGGTATCAGTTTGTGCCCTATTCACTTGAGCGATAACAGAACCTTTATACTTTATGAGCGCATATAAAACAGGAATGCAGTTGTATTTACCTAGTGTGTTGTTAAGCAGTGGAAGAGAAATAAATAAAAATGGCGCTTACGTAGAAAGGAAGGAATAATAGCCATAAAATATTAAATATAAGTAAAAGAGTCATTGTTAAAATCTTTCAAAGCCATAGTTAAATCCAGACAATAGATCGGATTATGCTATACTGAAGCTGTTGCAAACGAGGACCGACAATTATGGAAACAAAAAGTTTTACAACATTCAAGTTATTTCGATAAGAGCTCCGTTAGATTCAACCTAGGCATTTGATGTCAGCAATCATTGTAATCCGTTAATATAATTGTTTTTTATACACAATGTTTGATGTGATACTGGTAATACTGTTTATAGGTAAAGTTTTATTAATGGATTTCAGTGATTAAAAAATCAAAGTTCAAAGTTATAGGGCCATCTTTAGAAAACAGCTGCTACCCATTCATTCGACGGTAGAAAATATTGGTCTAGTTATCCTTCCACGTGTGTTTAAGTATATAAAGCACTTAAGACAGACTGGTGTCAACGTTATTCCAGTAAATGCAGTTTCCAGACCACTTAGGGCTGTCTCTTTAAAGCAAAAGATGTGTAAAGATAACAAGGAACAAGATAACACAAATGTTCATTTCGCGAGCATTAACACAATAAGCGGATGCATTACCAAACATCTGTAGCATACACACGTCACCAAGACGATGGTTGATGCAGTTTACTAGCAAATGCACTTAGCGCCCGAGAGACGTAAAAAGATGCACTCGATCTATTTAATGGCACTGTAGGCCCATACTCGAAGCTCGAAATAAACGAGCTATGACGAGCATTGTGATGCGATGTCTTTTAGTTACGAGTTGGTAGAAAATGAGAAGGAATTTGCAAAGGTAGAGTTGATAATAATGTATCAGAGAAAGTAGGAGAAGAGGCAGTTAAAGTTTATAAAGCTATGATAAAAAAATATGTCTTATTCTAGTAGCATAAGTAATGCTTCCTCAAACGCTTGTTCGTAAAATCGTGACGGTGTGCTTAGCAAATGCGATTTTAACACACTTCTTATTTAAAATTTTATAACTCAATAATAGACTTCACTATAAAATATTTTTTTGACTACTTATCAGAAACTAAATTCTCTTTGCCAATTAATAACGAGAAAACGTGATGATTAAATGCTTGTTCTCTTAGTATATATTTATAAGAACAGGCCTTTGCCCTGGAGTAGGTCAAATACAGTCTGATATTATTGTATCGTACAATGTCCAGTTAAGTTTAAGATAAGGTATTTCATTCAATGAATTTTAATTAAATGACTCATGATCTAGGAACGATTTAGCAAATGATGTGGAATTTTCTAAAACTATCAATTAGTCAGTAATCTAGAATAGTTTATATGACTTATAGATGAATTCAGTACTAATAATAACTGACAAAGTATTTGAAATAGTACATCCTGACAGAACGTGACAATTTCTACAATACATTTCGAATTACCAAAACTACTGGACCGTTAACGTATAAAACTTAACAAGGTGCAAGAAGTGCTCCAAAAATTTCTTTGAATCACGCCGAATTCTCACCCCGACTTGGACCACACCCACAAAAACTTCAATGGTAATACGATACATAGAGTGCCAGTCAAGAGGTTCCCAAACAAGATAATCCCTTTGTTAGTCGGGTTATAATGCTTCATGGCTTCTCCTGGGAGTATTTCGCTATTATTTTGTGTTTCATTCACGCCAGCAGCTGCTTTCGAGTGGTCGTTTCCGATTTCAACCTTAATGGATGAATAGATTTTTTTCGCAGTAACGGGGAAATGTAGAGATTTGCTAATTTTAGATCTTCAAGTGGTTTTTCGAAGAGCATTAATGTAATTTTAAAGTTTTTTGGAAATGAACCACCTAGTTTTTGTTTACGAACTTTTTGTTTTATACTTATACCTTCTTATCCGAAGCAGGTCGATAACGCACATTTTTGGAATTATTGTTATCGAATTATATGCGTAGTTTTTAAATGTATTACTATGACCGAATCATAGTTTATTTGATAATGAAAAATCCGGAATTTACATAATTTCTAGTAGTAAATCAATAATTTATTACTTATGTTATATAGGAACTGCCTCATTAGCCAAGTGGTCCTGAGCGCGACTCCTACGCTAGAGGTCCTGGGTTCGATTCCCAGGTCAAGCAAAGTGTTATTGGGATTTTCTATGAAATTCCCAGTAGCAGCTCGGAGTTAGGACTCTGTGCCCGGTTAATGGCAATAGGCTCGCCCTCTATTACATGGGACCTAAACATACCGGCGAACTGTGGGTGTACATTAGTACGCCTCTGCCTAACCCTTCGGGGAATACAGGCGTGATGGTATGTTATGTTATGTTAATGTTATGTTATATAGGAAAACCATAAATCCATCAACATCTAACAGGTAATAGTACAACAACATTAACTTCAAACTCAATAACATTTGTTAATCTTACACGTATTGTTACTAATTTAAAATCGTGACCATCTCATGCTCTACACGCTCTCACATGAGTATCAATTCTTGCTTTCATTAACAAAACGTAATTTTCACACGGAGGTCCATTCATGACCTGGTTATATATTGAGTTTTAGTGTTAGAAGACAATGCTGTGTAGAACAAAAGTAGAGCTATATTAAATTTAATGGGGATTTTATCGAATTGGTTATTAAAATAGTATTTGTGATTAAAATTTGATTGGAAAGCCATAATTTTCATTTTTATAAAGCTCACTGCAATATGATTAGATCATACAAATACAACAAATTTACAATCATACAGTACCCGTCCTCTGAGATGGCTTATCTTACGAAAGAGTGTTACGAACATTTAATAACATAAACACGTTTTCTCCAAATTGATCTCAACATAAACTGTAAGATGAAGACAGAAAATATTGATACTGCTAGTTTATTCAATTCTGATCATGACAGATTAACAAAACGCTATGTCATAATATTTGGAAAATCCATTCCGATGTTCAAATAATACAGTTTGATTAACTGTACTCACATGTCAATCTTAGAAGAAGCGTTGTGACAACACGAACGTATTTCTAACATTTTACAACGAAGCATCAAAATTGACGCCCCCAATACAGATGATTTCGTGTTTGTAGTTGCATTATCGCGTCGTGACGAGAAAATATTTCTTATTTTTTGCCACTCGACTGTAGCTTTGTATCTTATGCTTTTTATATCGTCGATCCGTTGGTGACAGTTACACTTTTTGCCTTCTTTATCAGATCCAAGATTAGGTGCAAACGCAGCAGTTTTTTCATCATTTTTTGTTACCCCACTTAGATTTTTAGGGTCTCAGATAAAACGATGTTTCACGGGGAGAATTTCGCCTCTCCATACATCATGGCCGGTAATTAACCGTGAAGATATGGAGATGAAACTTTTTAAATTAAGAACTGTGACCTAAATTCTTGAAAGTCGGGGATTAGAATTTCATGAATATTTTGCGCAGATGTTTTATATAAGTAGGTACCTTTATATTTTTGATGATCTGAAAGCTTTTTGGTGAAGCGCTGCCGTATTTAAAAATCTGGGCCCCAAGTCTGCTATTTTGTCGTGTCAAAACATATCTCCAATAGTACATATCATATTTATTTTATTACTCTACATAAACGAAACCTATCTCACGTTTTCAGTCTTAACCGTCAAACAAAAAGAAGAAAAAACTGCCTGTAGTACTTACCATGTTTGTCGGCGGCGACGGCCACCCATAGCACGAGGAGCACGACACCCCCCCGCGCCATGTTCACTTGCGCGCGCGCATCACCTAAAACAATAACGTTGGAAAGTTAGGCCAATATTTATTTAAGACGACTTTGTATTGGTACGCGTATTGTGTATTGTGTGTAGTGTGAACACTACGACAAATAATAAAATTTTCCTTCGATTTTATTTTTTGCTTGAAATTATTAGTGCTTGCTTTATTTTTATTGGTATATTACTGTTAAATAGGTGCTAAATAACATAACATATCATCACTCCTGTATGCACCGAAGGGTAAGACAGAGGCATTCTAATATAGGTACATCAACATAAAATAGGGGGCCGAGCCTATTGCCACTAACTGGGCACGAATCTCTAAGTCCGAGCTGCTAGTGAGAATTTCATAGAAAATCCCAATAACACAGTTAGATCTAGAAATCGAAACCAGGACTTCTAAGGTAGCAGTCGCGCTCAGGGCCACTAGACTAATGAAGCACTTGAAATTAGTTGAAATTATTAGTGGTTGCGTTATTTTTATTGAGTACATTACTGACATATAAATCTTAAAACTAACTACAAATAATATAATTGTTATTTTCTTTGTTTCGTCGTAGCCATGTTATAGTGAAGTAACAATAAAAACCATCACTAATACGTAAACCTGTCTTGGTTATATTTCATCTCCAATTCCGATGTAACAAGATTGGTTCACGTCAAAAAGTAATAATATGTAGAACCGTTTCTAATCAAAAATAATAGTCCCGAAATTCTTCAACAAGAGAAACAAAAACCGACTGACATATTTCAACCATCAAAAAACTTTCGAAAAT
Source organism: Acronicta leporina (assembly GCA_947256265.1). Classification (NCBI taxonomy): domain Eukaryota; kingdom Metazoa; phylum Arthropoda; class Insecta; order Lepidoptera; family Noctuidae; genus Acronicta; species Acronicta leporina. Next base: position 1,679,653 of record OX366517.1, on the reverse strand, counting down.
CCGATACCCCATATTTCTGATCATATCCCAAAGTACAAGCCCACCGCGTCATTAGCCAGAACACTTTTGTATGGCACCGCACCGTGACTAATAGGACCCTTTAGGGCCATTTTTGGGGAAAAAATAAATGGCCCTATTATAGACCGGTAAGTAGAGGCTTGTGGTAAAAAGCCGATTTGGTGTGACGAAACATATTTTATAGAAATTGGACATGTTGTATGAATATTTTTTTCAAGTCCCGTAATAAGTATTGTTTACAAAAAGTTTGGGCGTGATCAAAGAAACCGCAAAGAAAGTAATACCGCGAACACCATAAAGTTCAAGGACGTGAACACTATATTTATCATCGTAAGAATCTTACGTACTATAACAGGAAATATTGGGTATATTATTGGTATGAATGAAAAATAAATACCGCATCAGCTGCTGACAATCCCACGCAAGTTGTAAGAGATGGCAGAGAGAAATGGGTTACTATGGCACTCCCATTAACAATGGTATAGCCACCTGTCATTACTATACACACTTCTGATCATTAAACTAGCAAGTTACTGTTATATCGGCTTTCTAACGGAACTTTTATAACAAACAGCGCATCGATGAAGCTCTGCATATTGATTCAATTACACATTTTGTTTTTATGAGGAACAAAGTTCACGGAGCTTTTAATAAAGTGTCACCAAGATACATATCAAAATGATTAAGCATTTAAATGAAAACATAAATATTTTAAACTATGGTAATTAAGCATTTGATAATGACAAAGATTATCAACCAGTAGCTACTGGCTTTAATAAAGTTTATGATGAAAACAAAGATAGTGGAAGAGATCGACTTGATTAAACAATGTTCATGGACGCAGAATTTGAATAATGTGGTGAGTGTTTAAACAAACTTTACATGGCTAACCAAACAATACCTATTGATAATTGGGATAATATTTTTTATGAAGAACATCGATTATTTTTTTTGCATATTGAAATAAAGACACTGTATGTTTTGTCGGATATTAGCGATATTACAGAAGTGCTGCTTGCTGTGGTACTACAGAATTTGGTTATCGTTGGTTATATTAATAAAAACCTAATACTTAACTGCCTAAAACAGTTGTTGATACTTCGAATCTAATAAAGTAAATAACCAAAGGCATTGTTCATAAAATTTTACAACAGAGCCAAATTATAAAAGCAGTATCGGGTGGTCATTTACCAATAAGTCGTTTGAACCTTTATATTGTTCGGCACCAGAGGAATCTATGAACGATAAAACAAACGTGACCATTATTTCGATGTTCAATAGTCATAAGTGATATTAATGGCAATGCCACATAAGCTCTTTCTGTTTTAAGGTTGGGATTGAAGTTACATTGTAGGTAACAACATTCCAGTAACATAAAACCTTGTATTGGATTATAAAGACGTGTGCAGTGTTATTGCTTCTTGTTGCAACAGTGTTGTATTAACTGCTTCGACTGTTGAACGTTGTATTTCAAACGAACTGTCAAATATGTCATTGTTACGCATTGGTTAAATTATTGCTACAAATTTTATTACGTCATTGGTTACTCTGTATAATCTAAATCAAGGTGTGGTTTTAAATGTTCAATTTACACGATTGACCGCAATATTAGTTTTCACAACCTGTTAGTGGATTTCTTCGAAAAAAAATTCAGAAATATTGATAAAAGTTAAAGGAGATACAGTACTTTTATTTATAATGTTTCTGGCAGCATGTTCACCGTAAAATTCACAAGGTAGGAATCAAAGGAAAATAGGTAAGAATCAAAGCCCGAGTCGTTTTTTAATTAAATAAATTACAAAACTTAGAGTCTATGTACTCAAGAGAACTTTTCTCGTAAGATTTTAAAAGAAAGAGCAACTCTTGTATTAAATCTAGGTAAAAAACTGCTACGCAGCTGCTAAAGAAAAACAGAAAAAAAATCTTTTGGCTTTGTTGTAGTCACTTTAACTGTGATTACTTAAAAAAATATTTCTAGAAAATCTTTTGGAATAGCGTTCAGAATAATGAAATTAAGTACTACTTGGTTAGCTACTTTTTAATGTCAACAATAAGTAAACACTTTAAGATAACACTTTAATTATACGCAAATAATGACATTATAAAGTGGCTAACCAGTAGTACTTAATTTTATTACCTATTTAGTTATATTGGGTTGGTATGTTTACTGCTACAATGACACCCTGGGCTCAACTATTGGGTCGAACAAAGAGTTAAACCTCTGCCTAACCCTTCCGGAATGGCGACAATGATGTTTATAGTAAAATAATACAGTCGATTATATTATATTAGTTATGACTAACATAATATAACTTACCGTGTAATTAATATAATTTTTCTAAGATAATATAAAAAGTCAATGCCAGCTCATTAAAAACTATGTATACTATGAAATGTATGTAGGTATATAATTTATCTCCCTTAGAGGAAAATAACATAATATTTAACTTGGATACCGGTGATCTAATTTCTGTCATTCACTATTTTCCTTCTAAGCTAGATCATCATAGCACAACATCACATCTACAGTTGAAGATCAATCACATCATAAGCAATCAAGGTAAACAGTCTATTGGCCCAAATTCTAAGGACATTATGTTTAGAACTGCTTACTCACAATGATGCAGAAAGAAAAGATAAAGTATGATATAATGAGTGCGCTAACTAGTGTCAGATTTCGTAGCAAGTGGGCAGTGAATTAAATAGATAACAAATATAATCGACCTATTATTCTGTCCCACTGCCGGGCACGGGTCTCCTCTCTGAATGAGAGAGATGAGGCTATATTCCACGCTGGCCAACAGACTTTACACAGCATCGAGATAATCTCTCAGGCATGCAGGTTTCCTCAAGATGTTTTCTTTCACCGTTTTAAGCGCATGATAAATAACTATTATTATGCACAAGACTTCGAAAAGTCAGAGGTGCGTGCCTTGGATTCGAACTCGAGATCTTTGATTTGGCAGTCCAATGATCATATCACTAGGCCATCACTCCTATTTATGATTCAACGACGTTGTTTTATCGATGTTACAGTTTGTAAAATAAATTGTATGGTATAAAATATTTTGGTAATGCGAGCTACCAATTAGTGATACCAGAATCATGATATTTACCCGACTACACCAGAAGGAGGGTTATTTAATAGTGTTTTTGTTAAATGCTTTATTACTACAGCTTAATTCCTAAAGTTCTGAGAGGATACCTGTGACAATGATGATAATTTTATTTGATTCTCCATCATCTGTTTCTTGTATTAAACATAGTGGAGTTTATTTGATGAATTTGCGAATCAAATTAACAGAATTTACAACCATGTTGTCAAATTAATTTAAGACATTAAAAACAATAAAAAGATAGCAAGAATTTATGGACGCTATTATTTGCCCGGTACCCATTAAATAAACATTTATTCATTCGATAGTGATCTATGTATCATAAAGTATGAACATTATAATTTAGTTCAATCTGCATAGCAAATTTATTGGTGTCAATTTATACTCAATCATTTAAAGCATTAGACGTATTGACAGAAAAAGTCATGAAATTTAAATATAACACAGTGATATCTAAGTTAACACTATCAACACTATCTATCAATTATGTTATTTTCGTAAAATACGGTAAACGTAAATAAGATCACGAAAAAAATGCCTTCATATTTTGCGAGTAAATTCAAAAACATAATCATATAGATAATAGCATCACACTAGCTTTTAAAGTTCAAATTCTAGTTAAGATATGTAACTATTTCACAAATAATTAATTTGATAGCATCTCATCTTTATGATTCAAACATTCCGATAGTACATTTTATGTATCTTTGTCCCAAATATCCCATTTTTCATCATACATACCTAATTCAACTCCCGTATATTTCATCTTCAACAAACCTGCTTTAGTTTTCTTTTATACCATGTACCATCAAAAATCGAACTAATGAATGGTCCAAACATCCTCTGGCCAAACTTCCTATCGTTAGCCAATGAGATGAGCATACAAGTTGTAAGGTTACAAGGTTGATCCTACTACCTTTGCTCAACGTTATTAAGGCAGACTACGTGCGTGCGATTGATGTTAACTTTAGATTAGTTCGTCCTATTTTTGTTTGCGACATTTTCTTGTTTTCTCTTTCACAGATCTAAAGATCTGGCTGTCATTTCAAGGAATTCCTTTCCTTTACTTAGTTTCCTATCTCTCTTTACAAATTCTATTTAAGTAATATTATAGAAAAAATTAGCTAGTGAAATTTTTTTAACAAAATTAATCTAGCTTATCAATTTTAAGAGGTATCTAATATTTGACTGCATAAGAATTAATTTATCCATAATAAATTATACTTTTGTATTATTATATTTCAATAAAATTTACGGTTATCTCCCTATGTTATCTGAATAAATAAATTTAAGATTTGCATCAAATTATCTTTGATCAAATCGCTTATTTTACGAACCCAGCACATAATTTTAACATTAACGTCTGCTGTTTCGTAACTTGACCCAGCCGATGAATACTGTGAAGCCTATCAATAACATCGATCCATTCAATATTTTGTCGCGATCGCGGCGTATTTCTGCGACAATCGAACATCGCAATCGCGGGTTTGCAATTCACTTTATTACTGGCCTACCACATAGCTCAGTTACGGAACTCTCCGATAAGAGCTTCCGTGGGTAATGTTATCGCAACGGTAAACAAACCTCAGGAGATTTTGCATGTTTAATGAACATTCGTGTTGCGTTGATCGTGGGGAGGGCATATTATTTATTTACTTTCATGCTGTCTTCCTTACGGTTTCAACACATGTGGACTACGCATGACTGACATAACAAGACACACATGAATTTACATTCGTAACTGTTAATAAATAAGTAGATAATCTGACGTAGACGTGTTTCTGAAGCTTCTGTTTATAACGCGTGTTTTTAACGCGAAATTAAAGTTAATGATCTAAGTATGGGGAGGAAGAAAAACTCAAATAATTATTTGCGTTTATTTAGATACAGTATTTGGTGTTTTGTGAACTATTTTTTGTATCTACACACGTCTTATAGGTATGCCTTTAAAATATGTATTTGTCCAAATACTTAATACTGGTACTTATTAAATCACGATAGGGTTTTCGAGAAATATTATACCTAAACAACTTCACGTAACAATAAAAAATATATCTCTAACTTTTGCGGAGCAGATTTAGTTGAACAAAGATGATTAAGATCACCCATTTCTGATCTTAGGATGATCAGTGTATCTTGTAAAATAGACTTTTAAGAAGTTTGTTCATAAACTTTAGATAATGGTTCATTAGCATTAACAGGTAAATAAGTAAGCACGAACATTTATACTATGAACGGTCTTCAAATTTATAGGCACGGATAATGTTAGATACCTTTGAACAATTTTAAGTTTATTCGAAACTAAATCGTGTTCACACAAATGTATTTATGATAGACAGTTATATAATTTAGCAATAAAAAACACATATTAATCACTGTAGCTACATATTAACCATTAAAGTTAATACCAATTTCAATTAATAACTGCCTTGGCCAAGTTAGAAGGGCTTGTAACTACAATTATCTGCGATAAATTCTCAACAGCACAATGTACTTCTAAGGCCAAATATAGAGGTCATTTTTGTATTAGAAATGGATTGGATTGTAGTGAGTGAGTGAATTCTATTACTTTACTAAAATATTTGTTGTAGGTTCATGTTCTCTTCCTATGTTTAGAAGAAGTATTTTTAATAAGGAAAGTATTGGCTATGTCAATAAAATGCGCGTTGAATTCAAAAACGAATGTTTAGAAGACTGAAGCAAACGGACTTTATCAGCTGCTTATCATCTTGTGAACGTAGTAACATCGATTATGGGAAAGGGTGTTGTTATAATTGATAAACGACGGGTCAGTAACTTGTCACTGAATAACAATTATATCAGCATCAAACAGAATATCAAATTGTTTAAACAACAATCAGACTTCGTAGATTTGATTAGCTTTTGAATTATGCAAAAAAGTGTTTATGAAGTTTGAAGTTAGGAAGACACTATAAAATAAGGTTAACATTATTGGAATAGCATAACATAACATTATTTTTTCAATTAAACGTAATATGGGTAAATTATAATAATATATACAAAAGTACTTACATATAATTTTCCCAAATTACGTTATCGTTATCAATATCAATATAAGAGTAGTAAGTACCTAACTGTAAAACCAAAAAAACCTTCCTTTAATTATTTTTATTATGTATAATGGAATATTTATTTAATTCTAGGAAGAACCCAACTACAGCATAATGGTACTCATATCACCTATATAATTATGTAGACTTTTGATTTTCTAGCTAAGTTCTTTATGTTAAATGTATTTCAAATCGTTATAAAATGTAAGATCTTTAAAATTCTCACGAACTGTTTCTTATAAAACGCTAACTGCACCCTACATTACCTCACAATTACCGGTATCAGAACCAAAATCACAAGAACGATCGTTAGAGCTTTTCCTTTCATATCGCCTGGACCATCTTCTACACGTGACAAAGCATCGTAATGGGAATTGACATTAGCCTATTTATGCTGTTCCACCTTATCTGATGTTGTCTCTCCTACCGCCATAATTCTACTCGCTTTTACCGTTGTGACTCGTAAAAAACTACATAATAGTTTTTGGTGCCGTCGTTTGAGTAAGATTCTGATAAATCCGTGACCGACTTCCATATCTCCTTTGACGCAGTTCAAGTCATAAATCTTGGTTTATCAAAATTTCTGTCATATAATTGGTTAGAAAGTATATAGGAACACTCAAGAGAAAGATACGAATAGTTTTATTGTTACGAATGGTTGGGCACGCGATAAACGTTAAGTTCGTAACAGATAATATTTTAATTAAACGCTGGTGATGAAAAGATGTAGGGCTCTCATAAAATAAAATGTGATTATAAATAATACCAAAATAGTTACCCAAATAAAACGGCCAAAATAGAATGCATCAGCGGCGATTTACAAAATAAAAACAATCCACAAGAGCTTCACTGAAAACGTTAAAAAATCTTTCACTTTCGTCAAACGTGCAATCGCACATTAAATTCCATCACAGTTGTCAAAACGTAATCAGTTTCACATCACGTATGCAAATGACACTAAGGAAAACAGTTTTCACAAATGCGGTATTGTACGAAACGCGGTTGGGACGCCCGGGTGGTAGCGACCGTCCCTCACGGCCGTCCGACTTCAACTGTCGCGGCAACAAGGGACCTGTGGGGGAAAGGGACGCAGGGGCAAGAGGGAACCTCTCCAACCGAGGAGATAACTTTTGATCTTTTTGGTACCATAGAAGATTTTAATGATGCACTCACATCTGGAGATTGGACAGAAAAAGTGCGCGTCGATGTTAGGCGTTAATGCATGTCAAGGGCTTAGTGGAAACGACGTGTCAAAAAAAGCTTATATGTGGTTGCGGGTGACATTTTAAAAATAGGACCTAACTATAGACAAATCGTCGTTTCAGTATGGGATAAAAGTATGAAATCGTAACTTCGCGAGCTTTTGAGATGGCAATCTTCGCTGAAAATGGGAATAGACCTTTGGTGTAGGGATATTGCTTTATATTCCGTAGTATTATTTTCACATCATCCGATGTCTTCGGGCAGACAATATTGCGCAAGGTTTTTGTCCCTGCCCCGCACATGTCAGGGTACAAAGGGGCGAGGAGCGGAGCAGGTACAAAAGATCCCAACCCCGCTTCAAGTTACAACGGCCATAGATTAATGACGGGAACATTGTGGAGTTAAGAACCCAAAAATTTACAACTGCATTGTGTTCGTCGCGTAACAAAAGGGCACAAAAGATAGGATCGGCTTCTGTTATTACCTTATCGTTTATCTCAGCGTTGATTTCTCTCACTTTTCAAGTAATACGAGTAACATTATCGATGTGGATTTATTTTTTCTCAGCTACTACAGATGTTTGGAGGGCGTTCCGTTATTGCATACAAATAATCTTTGTGAATCTCGAGTATTCTTACAAATTATCAATAGGATTGGATACAATGAGATCTTATGTTACATTTGTCAGTAATAATCTGTAGAGATCTAATCATTTTTCGATTTATCGCTTCCAAAATTTATTATTAACTTTTCTATGTATTGGTTACTTCCTTCCGAAGCGCCAAGTTGAATTTTATATTAAAGCGTCATTATCTATGTTATGGCGTGTGATGATGTCATTTAATCCTAGTCCTGAATATTAATCATGAGATCATATTTCAAAGAACATCACAGCTTTATAAATATTTTTGCTTTACTAAAGGATTCTATTTCAAGTTGTGACTTCGCTCACGTAGGCTCTTGGTTTGAGCAAATTAATTAACTGCCTGGCGTTTCTACAGTTCTCGTTTCATTTCGATACTAGGACTGAACGTTTGTAGCTAATTTAATTTTATCTATGAGCGGATTTTTTCGCCTTGTCATTGTATTAGCTTCTTTTTTTTACTATACGTAACGTGTTTTACCTATGATTACCTAAATACAATAAATTTTGCATCACCAAATAAGCTGAGCTGGTCTCTTTCTAAAAATACTGGTTTTAACAGCAATGGACAAAGAGAAGTGGAAGCAGAGTGGGGACCCTTTACGCTGCAGTGGGCCACTACAGACTATTGATACCTACTAATAATATTAATGTCATACATTTCATCATAATTTTGCTTAAATAGCTCTTCTCTAACGTATGGCCAAATGTGTCCTATTTCTTAAGTCAGTAAAATGTTTCAAACGAATAATGAAAAACAAGAGTAAAACATACTTACTCCTTTAACCTAAGAAACTGATTGATAGCATAACTGAACAATAAAAATACGAGCACGCATAAATCATTACAAACAGTAGTGCAGCGCTGAAATAAAGACCCCGTCACACGGGCAAGTCACGGCCAGTAATGAGTAATGGGCGAGCGTTCATTACTCAACGACGACGCCCCGCAGTTTAGGCGTCATCTGTCGTCATGTCTCGTGGGTTAGGGCAGTAACTTTAGACCTGTGAAGTGTGTGTGAAATGGGGAGAAACGATGTTTTTTGGTCGAAGATTGATTTTTGGGTTTTAAGTATATACGCAGTGTATAAGTGGGATTCGTTTTTAAAGATGTCCCAGCTTTATCTTTCGTTTTTGTGGCTTTGACACTGTCGTGAAAAATTGTTAGGTGTTAAGTGTGACAGTTTCAACGTGTAAAATAGTTTTGTCAGTCACTTTGATTATTGTTTCACTGAGAGAATGTGTCTCTTTGACAATTATTTCTGTAAATAAATGGGTCAATGACGTAAATATTACTTACTATAATGGAGGCATACACTCGAAAATGGCAATAACATAGATTTATAATAACAAATTCTTTGAGTTCAAAAAGTGTATGATGCAGGTACCTATACACTGGATGGTATGTAATTCACTTAAAATATTATAGTAGGTTTGTTTTAACGGTAATCTAAATACGTTTCCTCATAGGTAAGAAAAATGATTTGTCATAGTCGATAATTTCGTGTAGAAAAAATTAATAAGATTCTTGAACTATTTTTACTAGAAGAAATTAAAATATTTCAAGATAACATAACACCTACATTCCTCGAAGGGTTAAGAGAAAGGTATACTAATATCATTCACATGGGCACAACAGAAACTGTTTCTGCCAATTTCATAGAAAAACCAAAAAACTCATTACTCGACCTACAAATCCAACCTAAAACCTCTAGCGGAGCTGTCGCACATAAAACTACTGGACTAATGAGGCAGACTACTGAAGAATTAATTCAGTCTCGTTAGATGCCTACTTAAATTTATTCATTCTAAGTCATACGATTGACTTAGAATTATTTAAGATTTTAGCTTTAATAGCTTTCATGAAAATTATTTGATGTTTGAACAAAGTATTTATTTCTTTATTTACATTTTATTGCACACCAATAACATAATTACAAAATAACACAAAAAATTATGTCATGTAACTATGCAATGTGCGGTTTTATCGCATTAGGCGATATTTTTCAGGCGACTTTTGGGATGGACTGGAAAAAAACACATAGGATAGTGTAGGTAGGCTTATATTACATAATAATAATAACAATTATTCGTTATTCAAAATATGGATGGTCCAATACTTTATTTTTATATCACTCACTGCTACCACCACATTCAACTCTCCCCACGAGCTCACAAACTGTGAAGATAACGCCATCACAATGCCAGCGAAAGCCAAAGGGTTGACAATATTCGGGCTTTTAAAATATGTCCATCAATTTTTACGAGCGTGTCGTCTTGCTCCCGTGCTCCATAATTTTTACCACTACCGCGACCAACTGTATGCCATATGCGCACGATGATAATCTTATGGCGGTCGCAAAGTTATTGCTGTACAAGGTCCTAATTTTTGGGTGGTTTTTGATGGCAGTGTGTTTTAAATAAATATTACCTTTTTGGTGTATTTTTATGAGTAAACTGCAGAGAATTGAAAGTTTGCTTCTTAGCTGTTTTAATATTTATGAAGTTAATGATAAAGTAATGGAAGAAATGCTTAATTGGGATACAAGTGATGCAAGTACGGCTATTGATCATGATGATATCTTGCGTGAGTGAGGTTACCGGAGGCCCAAACCCTTTTAAAAGGCGAGCAACGCACTTGTGATTTCTCTGGTGTTGCGGGTGTCCATGGGCGGCGGTTATAGCCATCAGGTGATCCGTCTGCTCATTTGCTCCAAAAAAAGCAAACCAAGACAAATTACTAAGAGAGCTTTCAATTCAAGTGCAGTTAAATTGCTAGGCCCAATTTGTTTATATTTTCATTGTAGAATATAACTGCCTCATTAGCCAAGTGGTCCTGAGCGCGACTGCTACGCTAGAGGTCCTGGGTTCGATTCCCAGGTCGAGCAAAGTGTTATTGGGTTTTTCTATGAAATTCCCAGTAGCAGCTCGGAGTTAGGAATTTGTGCCCGGTAAATGGCAATAGGCTCGCCCCCTATTACATGGGACCTAAACATACCGGCGAACTGTGGGTGTACATTAGTACGCCTCTGCCTAACCCTTCGGGGAATACAGGCGTGATAGTATGTTATGTTCATTGTAGAATTTGGGCACAACTAAAGTTTTTATTGTTGAGCAAAAGGATAACGGTAAAAATATGTTCCGATGTTTACCAAAAGAAATCACCAACAATTTTTTTATGTTAAATTGCTTCTTCTGACTAAATATTAATAATATTAAAGTCTAGTATAGCAATTTTTAATTAGCTATAGTTTCCGTAGCATTGAAAATAGCAAAAAAATATACGATAAATAAAATGTTAGGTTACAAATTCAAGTTTTACCGAGCTTTCTATAAGTAGCATAATGTCTGAAATGCTACTCGTACTTACAATATTAAATATTAAAATTATGGTAGTTTAATTTTAAACTAACTGTTTTAAAAAAACAATATGATTATAAATGATACAAAGCTTACTGATTACGTATTCCAATATTTTTTTCAATTATAACAGTAACCTCAATTCGTTCTCCTTGCTAATTAATCTTCACAAATCGTCCTGTGGGTCCGACCACAATTCTGATTGCTTGCGACCGCTTCCCGCAACCACCTATTTGTTATTCTGAGAACGCGCACTCCCGTCCATCCGTTGCACTGTGCACTTCTTAGATGCGGCCCGCGCTTGCGACTTTTAGTCGTGAAATCGCATTGCGATTGTTGCTGTTATGGATAATGAATTATTTATTTAATCGATATTGGAATTGATATTGATCTGTGATTTGATATTATGGACGATTTTATTATAATTTTATGTCCATCCCATTATATTTATGGTGGAGCTTTAATTAAATTATGTAGGGACAAATACTTCATTAACTGACTGTAATGAACTGTACTGTACAACTGTACTTTTTTAAAGGAGTATCTATAGAGTTTCTTGTCGGTTCTTCTCCATAAGACCCACTTTTGGAAAGGTGTAATTACTACTATCTTTTAGTAGTCTAATTACAATAAAACATTTTGACTCTGACTTTGTAGAGGAGGTGTTTTTACATAAAGAATGTGTAATGATAAATATTTCTGTATCAACTTCAAGAAAAAGTTACTTATGGTATATCTGCCCGTGTATAGAAACGTAGATCTAGGCATATCTGGAAATATTTTGCGAGAAATAAGACCACTTTAGCAACCATTTGGATAAATCACTTCAAGCAATAAACTCGCTAAATCTAACAATATGTGCGCCACCTTATTCATAGCCCGGGCTTTACACTCACGTTCAACGCTGACGTATAAAAGTTCGTTCACGGCCAATTTACGCTTGTTTTCGATTGAACTGGAAGAATGAAGTCTTGAATCTTTACGACTAGAATTGTCGTGAGCTGAATTGTAAAAATATAGGGTTGACGAATCTGGAAGGAAAACAGGACGTGTAATAAAACTAACTCTGAGTAGAATTGATATCAAATGATCATAATTTATTTATAAATTATTAAAAGATTTATTTATAAATTGTAGAAACGCTGAATACTATCCACTCACTGCACTAATCAAACAATGCTCAAAAAACTCTAAAGCGTCCAAAATTTGAGGATCTAAGAATATTTCTCCGACTTCAAAACGGGTAACATCGGGAGCAGCAAGGCGAAAAATCGTAGAGAACATAAAAATGCACTTGAAATATGTATAAGCAGACAAACAAAAATAATGATAAATTTATGACAATAGGTACTGGAATGATGAAAATCAACTGAACTAAATTTCTTTTGATGTTGTTACAGTAAAAGTGAAATTCTATAAATATTATAATAACTTTCATTCTTCCCTTGCAGCTGATGATTAACCCAAAATAGAAACAGACAAAAAAGTATCAAGTTTAAAATTTTCTACAGAACTTAGCAAAAAATAATCCAATGCGCAATAAGAACGCAGAAAATGCGGAAAAGCATAACCGTTACGAACGATTTCTCTCTAACAATAGAACAAAGTACACGACACTCGAAGAAAAAAAATACTCGGCAAGCTTAATGGAATCTTTATAAGTCGATCTATTACCGCTAGAAGAAGTCACGTAGAATATTAGACGCCCGTTGCCCGATATTCGATACCGAAACACGATCTGCTAAGAAGTGAATTGAAAAGCGAACGGTTAACGATGTAAACTTAGTATTAATTTTCCCGGTGTTTGAGTTGTACTGAGCAATGAGCGATGGACTCGCCCGCGGCGAGAGTCAACATTCGCGAGATATAATTTCAAAGTTGCAACGCCATTACACTGAATGCCTGACGCGGCTTGCGAGAATATTTTAGAATTTGCTGTCCGTAAAGTAATAGTAACGTTGGAAATGATATTACATTGCGCTACAGAATAGCAATGATTTTCAGCATTTTGATATGTGAATTGGAATCGTAGCCATTTTACAGCGACGGTAGAATTCTAAGATATGTTTGCAGTTTAAAGATATATTTCACTCACATATTCGTTTGGAACGAGAATAAATATTTTCAACTTGTAAGTATGTTTAAGTGTTGTAGTCAAGAGAAACTGACATTTGTTTTACCTACGTACGTGATGAAACGAGTTTTGAGTTTGTTTGCAAAACCATAAAAATACTTTAACATAATTACAACATTACATAAAGCCAGTGGTTAGAGACTACGCTGGGACATACATTCTAGGCCTTTTAATCTGTTTACCTTTGACCTCTCTAATAAGATGTGCGTTGAAATTGATATCAGTAGCTTTAGTGATAAACTAAAAATCTCTTGATGATATATTCCTAATTATATTTTCTAAGGCTATACAAAGACAGCCATGCTTCGGCATGAATGGGCCGGCTCGACAGGAGTGATACCACGGCCTCGCAGAAAACCGGCGTGAAACAACGCTTACGTTGTGTTTCGCCGAGTTAGTGAGATAGAGGATACCGAAGGCCCAAACCTTTAAAAAGGCGGGCAACGCACTAACTTCTCTGGTGTTGCTGGTGTCCATGGGCGGCGGTAATCGCTTACCATCAGGTGATCCGTCTGATCGTATTCCATAAAAAAATATATTTAGTTTTTTAGTTATTTTTGTGAAGGAAAAACTCGACTGTGGGCAGGATTTAAACATCGATAATGGCTCAATAATGCTCAATATTTCAACATGTTAACTGACCTATAAGTTCCTATTCTGATAACAAACAGTACCTAATTAGTTCTTGCATCAAATTCTGTCTAAAATTATACAGTGTAATATTAGTCGAAGTAATTGCTCGATCAATGATATTTGGTCAATTACTGGTAACTATTTCGGTAACATTACATCAAACTATATCAGTACATTGTCTACTGGCATGACAGGTTGTGTCTAAAATTATAATATGTACCTACATATGTATGAGACCCTTTAATCATAAATACACAATAAGTGTTTCTAATATTGTATTTAATTTAAAGATAAGGACGTTATCTTGAAATGGAAGCCGTAATAATTTCGACGTAAGTTGGATGTTTCTAAGTCATGACTTAAAATTGGCGATTGATTGTCTACAGTAATAAACTGTAGCTTAAACTAATGTTAAGTTTTAGATAATATTTCTCCCTATTTCTTGAGCCTCCCTTGACCTCCAAAATTTTATGTAAACAATATTGCCGAATTTTTATTTCATTTCTTAAAAACGTCCGATGCAACCTTAACAATGAGTTTGTTTATAATCCAACAAATTTACGTTACTAACCTATTTTATAATCGTAAGCCGCGATAAAACTGGACCGACTCACATCGTGGCCTAGTGTTCCTAAATGCATTCTCCTGGAACAAATAAAGTCCGTATGTACCACCTAAATAAGAAGTTTCCTGGGATAGGACATAAAACTGGCACACGATCTTTTATTGTACCTAATAAAATCTCCTGGGGTCGATGCAGGGCTTGTTTGAATTATAAAAGGATATAGATGTAGAGTACATAGGAGTTGGGACCTCACGAAGCAATTTGTCTTGTGGCGTACAATTTGCATGTTACATTACCCACTGAGTCTAATTTAATTTTATACGTGATTAGCGGTCGCCTTTGCTTGTTCGAGTGTCTTTAGGTTAAGCAGAATTCTAAGCGATGTTTTCAGTTATTAACACACAGATAAGAATAGCTATTAGATTTTGTAGTCCAATAATTTTAGTACCAACATTATTTTTGTAAGCGGAGTTAGATATATTTTGTATTAACTATCTAAATCAATCAATACTTTATCACTAACTCAATGAAAAGCTGTCCACAACTTTTTATTAGTCCCCGAACATCAATTCTCATAACTTGTTCCAACATCTAGTTTCCGATTTAAATCAATCCTTAATTTTGCATGAAAACCTTCATACTCTACATCATCGGGTGCCACTAGAATATAAACACGAGGGCCTGAGGCGGACGGGTTCGTGTGCTACCGGTGCGGTCGCTTCACGACGCCATTTGTCTAGCCCCTCCGGCCTCGGATCGTGCAATTTGCATCTCCTGACCACGCCTAGACGCTTCCACACCGCGTACCATTGTTCCTTCCAGAAATGCCCTATCTGTGTAATCAAGGACTTTCGCGTCTTTTTTGCGTTCCATATTGGCGGTCTAATGTTCATCACGATTTAAGATTCTTTGTGATTCTATCTCGTTTGCAATTGGATGAATTATCCTTTGTAAGCACTATTAATAAGGGTCTAAGATTATACATGCACATTTTTGCTTTCAAAATTAAAAGCTCATTCATAATCTGTATTACAATTAGTTTGTTCAGGCACTGTTAAGTTATATTTGTTTTGTTTTTCATAAAACATAACATAATTGTAAATAAAATACACTTGAAAATAACCTTGAACAGTATAAAGACCCGTTTCATACAGTTAGATCCTACAACTTGTGCGGTATGATAATCAGCTAGCAAGGAAAAACTTAATGCGTCAGAATTACGTTTTTCCTTCAATCTCAGTAAACGTTAAACCTTACGGATGCTAGTAATTGCTCTTATAGGTAAAGCAATTAGAGCTATTTGGTTTTTTCTACTAATTAAGATCAATGATTCCAAGATTGCTAATTGTTCCTGGACTCCCGGTGGTATTGGTCGATATTTTCTATTGGATCTGAGAAGGAAACAATCCTAGAATTATCAGGTAATTCTAAAAGCTACTTTTCTACTTTTTGTATGTATACATACATTAATAAAATAATTATATACATTATGGAAATCCAAAATATAATTAAAGGATGCGCGAATTAAAGTGTCTTAAAATCTTAATCACATTAACATTAATTTGCATTGAAAATTATGCTTGTAGAAGATTCTCACAAAGTCGTGCTGGGTTCCCTAATTTATTCCAATATCACCATACATAATTATTATCGGCTTGAAATTAAAGGTAATATCCCATACTGCCAAATGCCAATCACGACAACCATGTGACTATTATCGTAAAATGGTCGAAAGCTCTTTCCAGTCCACATCATTTTCAGTCAATGTTTTAGTTTTGATTTGAGTTAAAGCATATGCATTATTTCTTTCTCATATACATAATATTATTTCACCAGTATTATGTAGTTTTAATTCTAGAAGTCAATAGATAACATTAACCTGGTAAATCTCTCTATTATTCTACACCATCTCGTATTGATTTCGTACCAATATCCTCAAGGAGTAAGTATACATAAATGAAATTAAAATTACCTATAGATCTTGTATACTTTACAATAAGTGCATGATTCCGGAGAATGCATTTTATTTCCAACACGGCGAGACTATTAATAGTATTAATTTGTAATTTACACGCATCGAGACCGTCTCATCTCCTTCCGGCCTACTCTATGGAAATACTTCGTTCCTTTACACTACGCAGTGTAGAATGACATTAAAATTCATAATAACTTTAATGTCAAAGCTATGAGGTAAAGACGCGTTCCAATGGGCACTTTTGTTTCTGAAATCGCTGCATTTATTTTAAAGTACCTACTCTTTGTTGTGGTAAATTTTAAGATTTATTTAAATGGCTCAGTTGCTTCATTTTTCTAGCGTAAGGGTGACTACTACGTTTAAAGGTCCTATTTCGATTCTAAGGTCGAGAAAACTGTTAATGGGTTTTTTTTGTGTTTCTGTTATCGCCTGTCTCACGAGGTAGAGGTGTACAAATGCACTCCCACAGTGCGACGGTATGTGTAGGTCTAATGTAACGTTTTACTGTATTTTTTTCATTGACTAGTCTTCTTGGTCTAGGGGTTGCAAGCACAGCTGCTGGGGTTGAGGTTCTGAGTTCGTTTTCCAAGTGGAGCATAGTGTCAAAAACATTTTTTTTTTAAAACATTGCGCCACTAGGATTTTATCCTGTATCGTGGGTGCGTTTACAAACACAAATTCTCACATACACAAACGCCCAGACCCGGGCGTAAATTATTATTATTTATTTATTTATATTTTACATCTTATTTACGATTTTTTAGTTTAATTTTATATTAAACCATTTTTATCAATCAATCTTTACGCAGAATCATTCACTACCCCAACGCTTAGTTGTAGTGTGGTATCATTATTTCTCTTCGAACTGTCAAGTTACTTGTAGTAAAGAATATACCCGTAATATGGGTTTTATTTAAAAAAATTCAACATGAATTTCAACATAATGATACAATGACATAATTAATCCTGACAACTCAGTTTCTTCTTTTCTATGACGTTCAATATTAACCAAGGAGTTAATATTACTAATTAAAAGTCGAAGTATAATAGCTTCTATGTCTATTATGAACAAGCCATTATGATAATACTTTACGGAGCAATTGCAGTTCACACTTTATTGCTCGCCGTTTCCTCCGCGACACGTTTACTATGAAATATGTGAATTCATTATTAATTTTGTAATCGTCTTCATGCACGTTAGAACTTAAACGGTATGAAGTTTTTTCTCGTTAGCTTACTCATCTTATACTTAGATGACTGATTTGTGAGTTTATTTAACATGGTTTTAAGTTATACTGACAAATATAATTATCACTACATAGTATAAAACAAAGTCACTTCCCGCTGTCTGTCTGTAGGGACACTCTCATCAAATCAATGGTGTATTGAGTCAAATCCGATGCAAAGTTTTAAAGATCTAAGCATACATAGGGATGTATGCTTAGGTCTTTAAAACTTTGCAACGGATTTTGATGCGGTTTTTTTTAATAGATAGAGTGATTCAAGGTGAAGGTTTTAAGCTATTAAACATAATCCTATGACTCTTAGGGACGGGGCAGCGTGGGTGACACCACGGGAGGGTCGCTAGTAATGAATGATTCAAATAAACTGATTGAATCTGAACAAAACTGCCTTGATAGTGCTCTAAGTGGTTTTAAGTGTGACAACTATATTAAAATTCCTGAGTTCGGTTCCCAGGTTTATTGTAGTGTTTGGATTTGTTTGGTTAATGGCGAAAATCTTGGGATCCTGAAATCATGTCAGCAATCTATGGGTGTAACTCAATATACACCATTGATTTATCATTTGGGGATACAGACGGATAGTATTTAATGTTAAGTAACTACTGTATACTGTATATAATAATAATATAAAGTACTAAGGTATACATTAAAGAAATAACACGAAAATCTTGTCTCTTGTTCAAATAGCAGTTGCAAGGCATAAAACTGGAAACGAACCACGTCCAGGATGAAGGGACCGGTCAACCGCTTACTAATGAGAGTACGATCAGTTCCCTTGACCGAAATGGAACCTGGCTATTGGCCAGGAAACTGATGACAAAGAAAAGAAAATAAGATTTATAACAAAAATTAATGTAACAACGTAATAAGTAACGTTAAAAGGTATTACGGAATTATTTTTGTAAGATTTTTCCCAAATTATTTACTACTAGCTTCTGCCCGCGACTTCGTCTGCGTGGACTTCAAATAAAAATTACCCCATGTGTTATTCCAGGCTATAATCTATCTCTGTGCTAAATTTTATCCAGATCCGTTCAGCCGTTCTGGCGTAAAAGAGTAACAAACATCCATCCATCCATTCATCCTTCCTCACAAACTTTCGCATTTATAATATTAGTAGGACTAGCTTCTGCCCGCGACTTCGTCTGCGTGGACTTCAGATAAAAAGTAGCCCATGTGTTATTCCAGACTATAATCTATCTCTGTGCCAAATTTTATCCAGATCCGTTCTGCCATTCTGGCGTGAAAGAGTAACAAACATCCATCCATCCATCCATCCATCCTTCCTCACAAACTTTCGCATTTATAATATTAGTAGGATTAATTACAATAATTACATTTCTACAATAGCATTTTTCGCGTAACATAAAATAAGAAAGTGTTTCATTTCACTGTACCTAATAACTCTAATTATGTGAATATTTGAATTTATTTAAACATTAAATAATATTGAGGATGCAAGCAATCGAACAGTACTTACAAATTAAGTAATAGGTACCTAGAGATACGTAGACAACAAAAGATCTTTCATACAGATACTAGATAAAGATAAATAAAGCAAACGCAGGATAAAAAGTGGATAAAAATAACTACAGATTATTTACAGCGCAAACTTTATCCAGGGAGTTTCTAGTCGGAACTCGGAAACGGGTTTCTATATAGGACATCGGCTAACAAACCTCACAGCATCTACACGATTTTATTCAGCGGTATTAAACTCGATAACATTATGTTTCTATTATGTCGTGGGATTGGTGCAAGTTATGTCGTTTCTATTGTTACCAATACTGTCAATGGCACTTGTCACTTTAGCGGAATTTGAAACTGCAAATTGTCAGGCACGATAAATTAGGTAAAAATATTGTAGATACAGGAGAACACTGACTCTGACACTTCGCAAATATTAGACATTGAAATAGCACTACTTTTTACGGATTTTATCGTGTTGTATTGATATTATTTAATTCGCGACGTTTCAGATCCTTTACAGTATCCATCGTCACGGGTAGAGTAAGGTATTACGTTTTAATTTTAAAATTACTAACAGCTACCTAACATTTTTGTTATTTATTCCCTTATACCCTTTTTATCTAATTAAACAAATATGTTGGCAAACATTAATGCAATTGGGTTTGTGTTGTGACATTTTTCGTCATCATCCATCATCATCATCATCATTTTACACACGTTATTCTACTGCTGGGCATGGGTTTCCTCTCAAAATGTGAGGCTTTAGTCCAACTCACAGTAATATGTAACTTAGCAGAATTCACACACCTAGGTTTCCTCACGATACTTTCCATCAGTAAGATCGAGAGAAATAAATAAACTACAATCCACCAAGAATCAATAAGCAAACACGTATAAAGTTTCCTAGACGAATAATTACGCTCATGATTTTGAAAATTTTAAGGTACGATTTAAACTTGGCACTCCATTTTCATATCGCTAGGCTAATAAAAGTAAAATATAAGGAACGTTGATATCAAATAATTCTTCAAAGCCCGCTGGTTCTATTTATAAATTCTGAGCAAAGCCTACATTAAGTTCAGTCGTAAATATTCCACACTTTACTATTCCTAATTTAA
Organism: Acronicta leporina; assembly: GCA_947256265.1. Lineage (NCBI taxonomy): Eukaryota > Metazoa > Arthropoda > Insecta > Lepidoptera > Noctuidae > Acronicta > Acronicta leporina. The sequence continues at coordinate 1,659,104 of OX366517.1, read as the reverse complement.
AACGTCTCTCCGTTCTCAAGTTATCACAAGCCGCGCGTCAAAATGGTATAAATCATAATACAGACCCAACGGCCGTAATACTTTTATTTGACGTCAAACATTCATTTTTTATACAATGAGGCTGAAGATAAAAATGTTCTAGTGGTACATGATATGAATTTGTGGGACAGACAATTTGTTGTTGCGATTTATAATCATTATATCGGTGCTGTAAATGGTGTGTCGTTTTTACAAGTAACAGAGGATTTATAAAAATATAATGTTCCAAAGCAATTTTAGGCAAAGACAAATTTAATGATAGAAAGAAGTAACTTACTAATCACGTCTGTTCTGATTCAGATGTAGAGGCTGCATAGTGTTAATTGAAGAAATGGACGTGAGATTCATTTATTATTTGTGCCAAGAAATTTGACCTACTACGTAAATAGTATTAATTGACTTCGTTAGAATGGGAGAACCGAATCATTTTCCCATTCCATAATGCCTAGTGTAGATGAAATGAATACCAAATTATTTGCTCCATACGATTAAGCGGTTTCCGTCATCGAAATCCAAAAATTGGGAAACAGCATCTATATCAATTCCATCTCTCTCAAGGATCCTATCCAAAATGGGGGTCAACCTTTATATGAAAGCCCAATTTTTCAGCAACAATGGGCACCGAGGCGGATCATGACTGAATGCCCTATTCCAAAGACACGGGTATTTGAAAGACGTCTCTTCCCTGAAGGGACCACTCCGCCCGGACTTTGTCACGTAGGGTACCGTTATGTCCCAATTTTTCGTCCTTGACAGTCTGTATTTGTCTTTACTGAAATTTGGATGTCTTATTTCTTGTAGGTACCTAAGAATGTTTCAGATGTTGTAGATTGTATAAAACGGTACAGATTTTGAATATTCAAAATGTTTGATAGTATTTTTTAATATGACGACAGAAGTTTTTAATTTGAGCACGGCACGAATATTTTTTCTATAACCTACTAAATATTTCCCTAGTATACAATATATAGCCCTTTTGGAGAAATTAAATAATTTGTAGTTCATAAAAAATATCATGAATCAAACAATAATGAATCAAATATCATTTTCTATGAAAATCACCAGGTCCAATATTTCTGTAATTTACATCTACAACAAAAATTGTGCGTCTCTCTGTATCTGCAATCAATAATTTCTGCATACGAAGAATTCATAAAAATCTTGAAACGGAATGAAGGAACAACAAAAACTGCTACCATAGCCACTGGCTATAAGTAAACAAATGGACCCTTTGTCCCATCCAAATATGCAATAAAAACTATTTTAGACTCGACTGTTTTTTATTGTTTTGAAAATAAATGTTGTTGTTATGCCTGTTGCCTATTTCGAAAGGTACTGTTAAGTAACTTATATAAAGCACCGCGGAATAAATGGATGGGTAATATTTGTAAACTGCCTCATTAGTCTAGTGGTCCTGAGCGCGACAGCTACGCTAGAGGTCGTGGGTTCGATGCTCAGGGCGAGCAAAGTGTTATTGGGTTTTTCTTTGAAATTCCCAGTAGCACCTCGGAGTTTGAAATTCGTGCCCGGTTAATGGCAATAGGCTCGCCCCCTATAACATAGGACCTAAGCATACCGGCGATTTGTAGGGTGTTATGGGCGTGATGATACATGAACATAAAGGCTAAATTTTAAAGCAGTGACAGCCTTGGGGTATGGCCACTGGACTGCCATGTCGTAGGTCTCGAGTTTGAACCCAAAGCACGCACCTCTGACCTTTCGTCATCATGTGCGTATTAATAATTAATTATCACTCGCTTACAACGGTGAAGGAAAACATCGTGAGGAAACCTGCATGCTTGAGAGATTTTCTCGACGGCGTGTGAAGTCTGCCAACTCAAATTAGGCCAGCGTGGTGGACTATAACCTAATTCCCCTCATTGTGAGAGGAGACCCGTGCCCAGCAGTGGGACAGTATATGGGTTGATTATGTTATGTTATGGGAATTATATATTAGAAAAATATCGTAGGTCTTAAAAATCAATCAATCAAGATAGAGATGATCTGTGGATGTACATCTTCTTTTAACTCTTCAAGAAATGCAATGGCGATTTTTGACGTTATTACCAGAAAGTAAATTTAACCCCGGCTCTTATTACCAGTTCTAAATTGTCTAAGGTCAGGCTACAAAATTCCAGCCTCGTAAAACGAATAGTAAAAACTGTTAATATCCATCCACATTCTACACAAGTACATAGTAAATTGCGTACAGTTTCGAAGCTTTATGGGGCAACATTTAAATTCAATGGCTATATTTCACCGTCTCTTACAGTGATGTGTCTCAGGTAAATAAAGATGTCATGGCATGACCCTAAGTTCAGTCTGGCTGGATTGAAATCTTGATAGATAAAATGCTCGATACTAGTTCTTCGTAATTTGTTGTAATAATGTACCTTACTGTTGATATTGTATTTTCTTTCCGTGTCGTTTATGTTTCAATATCGTAATCATCATCATAATTATGTTTATTTAAATGGATGTTTATATCCGTAAACTACATTATTAGTATAGTGTTCGTAAGCACGATTGCTGTGCTAGAGGTCCTGGGTTCGATTCCTAGGTCGAGTAATATGTTTTTTTGGTTTTGGGAAATTCTCAGTAACAACTTTGAGTTTCAATTTGTTTCCGGTTATAATTGCAAATGAATATGTGTTATCACCTCTTCTGCCTAACCATGAATATTGTATTTTACCACATGAATATGTGTTATCACCTCTTCTGCCTATCCATGAATATTGTATTTTACCACATAAATGATAGTACTTTTATACTGATAATTAAAGCAATTCGTGCGAAATTATTCCGTAACCATTACTAAATATCAAAAATGCACAACGTTATGATCACTATCTTTGATTTTGAGCATATTCTAGAATGTACAATTTTTTCTACAGCTTGTAATTTTTTCTATAATTTGTCCAAAATATTATAAAATAAAATGTTTATTTTCAGCTATCAATAAGGGTTATGACATTTAATGCAATTCTTAGATACTCAGGCGTGACCATATTTGTGATTCTATGTATTTATGGACTTAAGCAAGCACCCGAACACTTACTACTTACTATTAAAGTTACACAACTGGATGTTAAGCAGTTTAAGTAATCTTTTGACTTTACGCGGAGCCGACAAGGCACGAAGTAAACCCGTTTGTACTAATATTTTAAGTTATATTTCGAAATTCAGGTTTAATGGTAATAAAACTCAACTGTATCAATGCTAAGTACTGAATATCTGATATCGCTTTATTAAGCTTGGAAAGAGCCTACAGTTTTCAATAGTCTCCTAAAATTGAAGAGATGTATGGGAGATGTGGGGGTACGGGAGAACCCCTGCCAAGACCTTGCCTTTTCTCAAATATGATTTACTATTTTACCGTCAGATAGTTTAGTTTATAAACCATAGTAATCAAGTTAGCCAAACTAAATTGTGAAATATCCGTGGTATAAATTTCCTCAATGGAATTTGCCAGGTGTCTTATTTGATATAGTACGTGGCGCAATAAATAAATGTCCAAAGCTTAAAGACAATAGCCCTATTGGTTAATACCTATTTAAGACAGCCAGTTAATCAAATTAAGTTAGTATCGGAACCTGCGACGTTCTATATCCAATAGAATTTCTTCAGTGCGTTATTATATTGACAAATACATAACAACAAAACATAAATTTAAACGTCAAACACCAGAATTCATTATAAATTATTAGAATCACCCGATCGATAAAAACACAGCGACCTGAAAACAATCGATGAAACCCCACAGATAATCTAAATGAAGATACAATAAACTTTAAAAGATTTTAAACCGTAAATCCATAAAAAGTATTAATACTGTTGAAAAAAACAATACCCCTGCTATGTTTCTCATAGATGTGCCATAAGGTTCAATCAATCAATGTCCTTAGGAATAAAAAAAGGTGAGCATGTTCGACCCACGTAAAGTTAGGGGATTCAAAAAACTTTGGCTTGTTTCTTTTTTGTAAGCCAACCACGGGAATTGTTTTTGATGGTCCAATAGATGTGGGTTTGATTCTATTTCTGTTTGCTTGTTTATTTTTGGTAAACGCAACTTTAGAATACCTTTGCATTGTATTTGAAAAATCTTTCATTCCATTATTAATTAGAAATGGTTTGACTAACTTTAGATTATAGGTAAACAGAAAAAACCAACAATAATAACATTTTCTAAAATTTGAATTTAAATTCATTGGCAATACAACTGCTTTGACCCAAAATTAGATTTAAGCTCATAAATGATATTTTATCCAACTATATAAATAAAAAAAAACAATATTTTATCATAAATCCACACATCAAAAGTTCCAATAATATTATATTCATAAATTCTGAATAACATTGAAAAACAAAAAACCTTAGTTAAGAAACGGGATTTAACAAAATTCGAAAATCTGCAGGCCTTTAATTAGTATGAATGATTTATGCTATCATATATCTCCAAAGATCTTAGGAGCGGTTCCATTAAATATAAAATATGCCACCGATTTAAACTCCGAAACATAAACGTATGATAAAAAAAATCCTCACATTATTTATCACGCTGTAATCTCATACATTCTCTGCACATTCATCAGACAGTGTCTCGGATGTAAATTTTGGCGCGTTTCACATAATATAAGATTCTCTATAAAAATTATGATTACCGTCCTCTTTGACAAACCCCATATTTTTAACACTTAGCAACCTCAGGGGTTGGTGTACAGACATCTTCGAAAGGAATGAATATTTATAGAGGACCGTGAGCATTTTTATCGTTTCCAACCCAACATTTCGTACCTGCAAGAATGAAGAGAGATGTCCAAAAAAGCGGTCGGTTTCATTAGAGGTATAAATTAGAATGCGCATGTGGACGCCAGGCTTCCAAATTTGGAGGCCCTCAGTCCAACGTATTTTTGTGTATTATACTTTCAAATTGGGAAATTTCCGCAAAGAACCGATGCGGTTTTCGGATCGACATCATTATACTGACTGTTTCTTGTTTGTCTTGTCATCTGAGAAATCGGTAAGTTGTATCAGAATATTCGATTTGTCCTTTGATTTACTTTTGGATTTATATGAATCCGTTGCATTTTGTTTTGAATAAAAGTTATGAGCAATAACTATGAGGGCATCAAAGGGATCGAGTTTATCGATACATTGAACCAATACGTGCTTCGTATTTTTGAACGTCTGAAAGCTATTTAACTAACATTTATTACCAGTTTGAAAGGAAAACGTCACGTTGTTGTCACTTAAATGAGTTCTTAACGGGAGTCCTTTGTTGTCGAATCACATATCTCTAAGGCAATATTTATTTTATTTCACTTTTATGAAAAAGGATTTATTTTAAAACATAAACTCCCAGCAGTATTAGTACTATGAAAAATAATTTATTTTTCATAGTACTAATACTTAGTACTATGAAAAATAATTGGGATTAATGAATATGTAATTATAAATGTTAAAAATTCACAGTATCAACAATAGTTTTTTTTTTTTTTATTAATCTGTTGCTATGATATTATGATAAAAACTGCTACAAAGTTTTAGCAGTTAAAATATTATTATTGTTTACTTAAATAGCACGTTCGTTGAATTGTAGAAAAGATTATTAACATCCTGAGAAGTTCCGTTACTTCCATTTCAAAAATATCTCGCTATTAACTATTCCCTCTTTATATAGTGATGACATTTAAACACAGGCCCGGCTTCGAACACCTTGCCCTATAATTTCGTTATCAGATCATGTCGTCTCTTAGTTTTTGTGAACACTCCTCTATCTCACGGAACGTCATTGTTTCATTTAGGCTTGAGCTTGCTTTTTAGCTTTATTTGTATATTTGTCTTTATAAAAATACATAACATAACATAACATAACATATGTTATGGACCGCCAGCCGTGCGACCCACTGTGTCGTTTGCTCCCGTTATTTTATTCGTAAAACTTAGTAAAAAGTGCAAGTTATGTGCTTATATTGTTATGCCAAAATTATAATTACTAGTGCCTGCTAACTTTTTAGTTAAATAGTGACAATTATTATCATTTTGCCTAAATTCCTAAACATATTTGAATAAACAACTACCGACATAGCTTTATTATTATTGTGAAGTGCGAGTGAACAACAGAACGCGTAAGCGCCCGCGATTTTGCAGAACATACGACCTTTTCCTCGCGAGCCGCTGAAGCGGGCTGCGTTCGTCGTCACTCGCCGGTGCGTTGGGCATTTACTAGTGTGCCCCATACGCATTTATTACTGTCAACAGAGTCGTCTTAATAACCCACTACAAGATCGGTTAGCTATGTCTACCTCTGCAGACATTATTATGGTTTGGGGATGCTGCGATGGCGGGTTGGATGGGGGCAATTCCGTCAGCTGCCTCTCATGTAAAAAGGTGTTCCACCGCACTTGCCTTACAAATTGCGATGAAGCTCTTCTTTCTTCTCAGACTTGGAACTGTCCTCTTTGCTCAGTTAACGCTCCTAGAGCACCCAGAGATGACAACACGCCGATCCGGTTTAACGCGAATGTTACGGTAAGAAGTGCTAAGAGACAAGCATTGCACTCGCCCCCGAATACCTGTGGAAGTAATTTGACTACTGATGAAGTGCGAGACGTTGTAAAGCTCCTACTAGAAGAGCAACTGGGTAATATGTTTGCAAAAATCCATGAGACCATATACACATTAATTAGCGAAGAACTTCGGTCGGTAAGAGAGGAACTAAAAAATGTGAAAGATGCAATGGATGTGAAGAGGAGCCAAGTTACGCACCTTATCACTGATCATGAAGTGGTGAAAGAAACCTTGGAGCAGCTGAAAATCGAAAATAACTCCATGCAGCAAACCGTCGCTGAATTAGGAAAAAGGCTGCATCGTCTCGAGCAAGATTCGCAGTCGAGTAAGCCAAAAATATCTGCTGGCGCCACAGACCACCAGGAGTTTATTGAAGTTCCACCGGAAACGGGCGTCGTATGTGTCAGCCCCTGCGAAGCTATCACTGCGGAGACCATAGCTGAAACGAAGTCACAATCAGCTATACTCATTGACCCTCACCCATCAGATTCCCAAGAATGGACCCACGTAACTAAGAAGCGTTACCGCCGCCCTGCGTCAATCCATGGTTCCGCTGGACCTGATGTGACATCACTTAGGGCTGTCGAAGCTCGCAAACATTTGCATCTGTGGAACATGGCGTCGACAGCTGACGAAATTCGTCAATACCTCTACAGTTTGTGTAACACCGAAACCTGTACCGTCGAGGAACTTACTCCGAGAGGAAATTATAAGTCGTTTAAAATCAGTGTGCCAATTGCTTATTATGAGAAGTGCTATTCAGCAGATGTTTGGCCAGTAAATGCCAGAGTTAAGCCTTGGGTCTTCTATAAGAAACTGACACCTAAAGGTAAAGAACAGGAAAGGGCAAGTACAGCAACCGCCGAAATGAACCCTCGTCAAACCTTTCCTGACAAAGGCACCGCAGACAACCAGGAAATGCGGAGGTCTTAACCTGTTATATCAAAATGTCAGAGGCCTTAAAACAAAACTAAGGCAATGGCGACACAACACAGCAATAGCTGATCAAGATCTAATAATAGCAACTGAAACGTTCCTCGATACCTCGGTTGAAGATTCTGAGCTCATCTGCGGTGACTGGAGTATATTACGACGTGATAGATCTACACCTTGTGGAGGAACACTGCTTATGGCGCGTGCACCCATCGTGATGCGTCGACACCTTGAGCTTGAGACAGACTGTGGTGAGGATCTGTGGGCAAGTTTTATGTGGCACGGACGCTCCGTTTACGTATGTGTAATCTATATAAAACCGAGTGCTACTGACGATGCCTATATGGAATGGTTTACAAAAGTTGAAAGTTTTATTAATGATTTGAAAGGTACAATTTTTATATTAGGTGATTTAAATCTAAACAGTGCTTCTGTAAATGTGAATAATTATTATTGTTATTTTCTAACCTTCTGTAATTTGTGTGATAAGAATGTTGTGAGAAATGTGCATGGTGGTATGCTAGACGTGGTTTTGGTCCAGGAGAGCGCAAGCCTCTGTGAGATTTTTGTAGTTTCTGCGGAAGGTTTAGTGCCTATTGATACGTACCATCCACCCTTGAATGTCCAGGTAGAGTTGCAATCATCTAGTCATTCAGACAAAATCGAACCCAGTAACATTGACCGCGCCAGGGATTGGAATTTTAAAAAATGTAATCATACACTGCTTTTTGATTTACTGTCTACGGTTTCTTGGGATGCGATTATTTCTTCTAATGATGTTCGCACTAGTACTCAGAACTTTTATGAGGTACTTTACAGCTTGTTTGACACCTGTGTACCTAAAAAACGTCGAAATAACAAATTAACTCGAAAATACCCTGCCTGGTTTACTTACGATATCATTAAAGATGCAGAAGCGAAGGTCAGGTTGCATTCAAAATGGAAACGTACTAAGTGTGAACAAACGTACAAGTTGTTTTCTGATCTCAGATCCAGTTTGAAGACACGTATATCTATTGAGTATATGTCTTACGTAAGACGTATTGAAAATAATATAAAGAAAAATCCAAGGGAATTTTGGCAGCATATTACTAACCTCCGGTCAAAGGGAGGTTTTGAGCCGGATGTTATACATAAAGGAAAAACTTGTAGTGGCGTTGCTGCCGCTGAAGCTTTTGCAGAGTATTTTGTAAGTGTTTTCCAGACTGACGTACCGAACCTTAACACTGGAAACTTAACCGATACATGCAATACCAGAACACATAACTATATTAATATATTAAATTTCACGGATAATGATGTGAGGTCGGGAATCAACAAATTGAAACTTAATAGCTCTATTGGGCCGGATAATATACCGCCTTGGTTTTTAAAACAAGGGCAAGATATTATCATTCACCCTCTAAATCACATTTTTAATTTAGCATTGAAAACCAGTGAATACCCGCCACAATGGAAGCTTTCGCGTGTTACCCCCATTCCAAAAACTAGGAACAAATCATTTGTCGAGGAGTATCGCCCAATAGCTATACTGTCATCTTTGGCAAAAGTTTTCGAAAACGTCTTACACGAAAAAATTTATCGACAAGTGAAACAATATCTCTGCGACGAACAACATGGCTTCCGTACTCAAAGATCAGTCAATACTAACCTGCTGAGTCTTGTCGACTTCATCTCGCACGCTCTTGACCATGGTAGCCAAGTAGATGTCATCTACTTGGATTTCCGCAAGGCATTCGATAGAGTAAACAATGACATCTTAATTTCAAAACTGAGTGCGATGGGTGTAGCCCCGGGACTCTTACGTCTTCTTGCGAATTATTTACGCGATCGGCAACAATTCGTGAGACTTGGTCTTTACGAGTCCCGTCCTTACCATACTCGTTCAGGAGTCAGCCAAGGTTCGGTACTTGGACCTCTTCTTTTTATCTTAATGATTAATGACCTACCTGCAGTAATTCGGAAAGCCAAATGCCTTCTGTATGCTGATGACTTGAAACTCTTTTATGAAATCAAAAAATTTTAAAATTTTCGTACAACTTAGACAATAATCTTATCATAAGAACCGATTCAATGAAAGATTTGGGGGTCATATTTGATCGAAAACTCACTTTCCATGAACATATCATGTCTATTTCTAAGGAGTCCTTTAAACGACTTGGTTTTGTGCTAAGAAACAGCCGCGATTTCCAAAGTGCTCATGTCATCCAACTAATTTTTGGAGCTTTGGTTCGGAGCACACTTGAGTCCAGTGCATGTGTATGGAATCCATACGAGAAAAAGTATGCTCTCATGTTGGAAAAGGTGCAAAAAGCTTTTCTAAGATTCTTGTACAAAAAACTGTATGGGTACTATCCTTACATGTACCCAACGGAAATTTCTGTTGGGGACTTTGGGTCTTAACTCATTGGAAGTGAGACGGTCGTTTGATCAGTTGATTGTAACGTGCAAGATTCTAATGGGAAAAATTGATTCAATGGAGCTCCACGATGGAGCCTGTAGACTATTCGTGCCAAATAGCTATTGTCGCGGTAGAAGGCACAGACTGCTGGCGGTTCCAACGTGCCGTACCGTTGCACGGTCCAACTCCCCTCTGCCGAGATCATTGAGGGATCTTAACACTCTCCTGGACTCAAATCCAGATTTTGATTTGTTTGCGGATGAATGGAAGTTGTTATTGTTGAAATGTCTGAAGTTTTGTGAGCAGAATGCATGAGTAATGGACAATTTTGTCAATAATATTGTTATTATTATCAACTTGTATTGATTAAATAGTGTAATTGGCTTCGGCCGTTCTATTTAATGTAATAAATAAATAATGATCCGAAAGGCAAGTTTTTGGAATTGATTTGTGGAGAATGTTTTTATTTGTTATTTACAGTTTGTTGGTTATCAAGCAACGGTAACAAGATCACCTAATATACTCTGCCATATATACTATGATAGATTCACACAAAATAAAAATGGCTGAAAACAAATATACCAAAACGAACCGTAAAAAAGAGTTTTAACAACCCTTTCTGTTTGCCTACTCCGGAAGGGAGATCGTGAATTAAATATGATTCAACATTATTCATATTTTCAGAGAATAGAGATTTTATAGTTTCTCCATTCCAGTTGTGTTTTGGTAATTTGCCAACATTGAAAATCTTACGCACTGCATCCATTATGTATTAGGTATTAGGTAAATATCAGACATGCAAAAGTCATGTGCAACGTCTCCTATACAATTAAAATTTATAAGTAAATTACTTTTATCAAAATTACTTTTGATCTCTAAATGAGACCGAAAAGGTTTTTTTGCAGATAATCAAAATATATCAATAAAAAAGCAAAAGTTGCTACTGAGTTTATCTATACAGAATAATAACTGCACCTCCCTTAATCGAACATTGCTACACAAGAAGCTTCTTAAATATAAATATAGACATTACAAGCAATCATCAACGATATTTCCATCAACTTAATACCGGCTTTCTACCAAAGAATTATCCAAAAAAAATATTCACGCGGGAACATCTTTATCATCATCCGGACCCTAATCAAACATGGTATGTCTGTTTTATAGACATAGTGCTGGGTTGACACTTTATGGCGTAATTACTTCCGGGCATACAAGCCTTAATTGTTGGTGTCTCGTATCTGGATGATGTATCGGTGAATCAGTCAACGTCAAAGGTCAAAGGGTTAGAAGAGCTTGGTGTAATTAAATTTGAAGCTAATTAGAGGCTTACAGTATGCATGAAGATTAATTGTAATTATAGTGTATGTACTGATGCAGTGGGAGAAAATTGAAATGTATCAAGTGTTTATCATCTTCCTAATTGTACGAGTCATTATTAAATGGGTTCTGCACTAAATAATTGATAGGCTGGCAGTCTATCAATATTTGTAATACATTTTATCTTACTTTTATAATAAACGTCTTACTCAGGGTATAATTAATCGATTGATTAATTAATTACTAATATACCATCACGCCTGTATTCCCCGATGGGTAAAGCAGAGGTATACTTCCAAAGTACATCGAAAGTTCGCAGATATCTTTAGGACCCATGAAATAGGGGGCAAACCTATTGCCATTAACCAGGTACAAATTTCAAACTCCGAGCTGCTACTGAAAATTTCATAGAAAAACCAGATAAAACTTTGCTAGACCTGGGAATCGAACCCGGGTACGAAACCCAGGACCTATCGAACTCAGGACAACTAGCGTAGCAGTCGCGCTTGGGACAGCTAGAATAATATTCTGTATACGCTGTTTGTTCTTTCGACATCGATCTTAGTAGTATTTTAGACATAATTACGTCTAAGACACTAATGAGACATTACAATTAGAAGAGCAAAATAAACTAAACGCTTTTCAAAAATCCTATCCTATCCTACTATAATATTATAAATGTGAAAGTTTGTGAGAATGTATGGATGGATGGATGGATGTTTGTTACTCTTTCTCGCCGGAACGGCTAGACGGATCTGGATAAAATTTGGCACAGAGATAGGTTATAGTCTGGAATAACACACAAGACTTTTTATCTGAAGTCCACGCAGACGAAATCGCGGGCAGAAGCTAGTATTTCATAAACGTAGTTTGGTTTTAAAAAGGGATTACCTAACCGGAAACAAGGCTCATAAAATTCAAAATTCTTCAATAGCTTACACGAACACAAGTACCAACGACTACAAAGTAAGTAAAGTACATTTCTAGCCCAAACAATAATTAGATTTTTCACCACAAGGCTTACGCAAAATATACTCTCCAACTAAAAGAGAAACGTTAACACCAGCCCGGTTTAAGTCTTTATGATGCACACAGGCTTAATTGGACGCATTTACGCCGATGGCTTTTAGCCGATAGCGTCACTTTCGACATTTCCTTTGATAAGGCGCGTACAGTTAAAAGGGTGCTAAAACAACACAACACCCAGTTCACAGATTTAATTAAGATCGTATTCAATGAGAAAAATCATAGTGAAATTTTACTGCGTGTTAATGTTTTGATTTGAGTAGTAATTGATTAACCTGGAAAAATCCACAATATAATGTATACTAAGCAGAATATTTTCAATTTTAATGATTACAGGACCGTCAATAAACAGAAAATTTACTGACTTCATCATAATTAATTATTGACATAGAAAATCATTTCACGAAATGTCTGCATGATTACCTACCCTTTTTATACAAGAGGTACATTTAGTGGATATTCTAAGAAACTGTGCTTAAAATGTTTACTGTCTGATATCGTAATCTCTGAAAGATTTTTGTGATGGCCCTAAAAGATGAGACAAAGAAATATTTTGCAAGTAACATTTAAACAAACAAGTTGATCTTTCAACCATAATTCTTGTACAATGACTTCCTAAAATACTTTAGTAATGTTAGTGTTTCTATAGAGTCCGGAACAACAACTTTTTATATAACATCGTTATGGAGAAGTCTTCCAGCGCATTATTATTTCCTATTTCATTGGTATCTTGCCAAATATTATAGCACTGTTGGGTTTTTACTATCTGCGAGAAATTGAATTTCTTAAAATTCTGCTAGCTTCACTTGTTCCATTTAGTGATGTCCTAGTGTTGCTAGCAAACAAACAAAAAAATAATAGATTGAATTCATAACATCGTCAAAAATTACTTTAAAGTGATGCCTACAATCTATTCATTAACAAATCTAAGATTACGAATGCAGAGACACATTGGATGGATGTTATAAAAACCATTGTAGGCCTATAAAAAGAAATGTCCAAATTTTTATGACGAAATTATCATTGGGATATCAAATTAAATTTTATGTTACGCACTCAGTAATAATTTTGTTGTAAGTCCCTTTGGTAACCATACACTCGTGTCGAGGGACTCATTTGTACGGCAAATTCAATATTTTCGATGTCCATCCCCATAAAGTTTGTTATTAAATTCTACGCTTTATAAATATCACGTTTTTTTGTTCCTGGAAGTATTTGCATATTTAATTCACATATTTTGGTGACCAATATTGCTACTGAATAAAACAATTTTTGCTTCGATACAATCAAATTTGTGTGTTGACATGGATACATTTTACGAGAATATTTTAAATTACATTCTCTATGAAAGTATTCAAGCATAAACCATGACTTTTAAAAAGTTACAGCAATGTCGATGGGATTATAATATTTAGAAGAAAATAAAGTAGGTATGGGTAAAGAAGATTACGCAGAAAAAGACAAGAAGCTTTCGTTTTTAAAATCCTCGTAAAAGCAAATACATAACGCTGTTTTTCTTTGATGATTCACAAAATTTGCGTAAGATTTCCTCTCAATCCGTAAACACGGGATTAACAAAGTAAGGAGGAAAAACAGCTATAATATCAATAGACTGCTATTACCGACATCGAACACCCTGAGCCTTCCTGACCCATGACAAAACAAAATAAAAATGAGCTTAGACCAGTTTTTGAGTGTCTCAATGCGATTTACATTTATTCATCTTCGTTCGTCCCCTTTTTTGTTTGTCTGCCAGCATTGTTGGCTGAAACAATGGCTTGGTATCCGGAATTTATCATTCTAACACCATCAACGGAAACGCTAGTTGATATGTGTTTATAATAAGGAATCATGGTAAAGTATCATGGTCATTTTACTCTATAAATGTTTGTATAGACCATAACAATGATGTAAGCGATTGTTTTGTACTTGGATGGCATACTGATCATAGAAATACTTTGTATAGTGTGGTCTGAAAGATGGGAAATCATTGTTGTTAGATTTTATCGTGCTAAATTTGTCAATGTAAGAAATAAAGGTGAGCTTAGAATAATAAACGTTTCTTTATAAATACGTACTTGAGAAATTATTATTTCAATATTCCAGTGATGCCGAATCACGAATACCAATCTGGAACAAAAATAGAGGTTTAATTGTTGCTGTCTTATCGCCGTCAAATCAATGACATTATATAGTTAATATAATATGAAATGACACCAACCACCAACCACCAATAGTAATGATAATAATGAATACTATAGTACCATAAAATTTAATAAATAGGATAAAAAATTGAAAATGTTATACTTATTTGAAATTAAAAAAATATTTTAATAATACAGACTTCGTAATTGAATTACATTTATCATGTTATTTTAAAAAACTGCTTATAGTATCAATTTCAATATTTGAATGAATAAAAGATATACAAAAATATTTCGAAATATGTGTCTTCAAATTCTAAATCTTTAAGATTATTACGTGTCCTTTTGGAGATATGTGACGCAATGACTCACAACAAAGCAATCTGCTGACTCACAAGCGGCATCGTAACTCTCACGACCTGAATTGATAAGCTTTTGTCAAACAAAGTAGTTTACTACGAAAAGTTACAGTATGAATCAAAAGCTATACCGGTTTTAACAGAAACACTCTCATCAATGAACGATGAACACAAATCGAGTCAATATTTTGAAACTACCGACGTTAATCTCAACAAAACTGAACATGTTTATTTAAAAAACAATACTAGGGGAGGGTGCTAAAAGTTTCTGTTTGTGCGGGACAAAATTTTACGATCAGGGACGTCCGCCCACGGCCCGGAATACAGGCGCCACAAGCATTAGACAATCCGATATTGGAATCGCATTCAACATTAACTAAACATAAAAATGTTTAGCGTCACATAAATTATTCACTAAAGGAGCCGATCGGTTCACAGATCCGCACCACTAATGTTTTATTACTAACGAGGTCTATTGACTGCGACATTCTAAGTAAATTTATTAAACGATTTGTAATTTGATTTTTATTATGTCTACGGGAATCGTAAAACTCTCTGCGGTGACGTTGTGAATGGTAAATATATTTCAAATTGTTGTAAACGCAGCCCTTTTAAAGAATTTTTGACCCACGCGGTGTCTATGGTCGATGTCGCTCCAACAATACTTTAACACGGGGCCTGATTTGGAGGACTCTGAATAATGTAGGTCTCAAAGGACCCACACAATGCTTCGGGTATAATAATAGTTGTAGATTTGAAAGTTATTTGAATATGAATGGGCACCCTCCCGCGCCAGCTCGTAATAACAAATATGAAGTGTTTCTTTTATGCGTACCCTTCATGATTTTGACTCTGTTATTAGGAATTGATTTAGAACTGTTATAGTTTTAAGTAATTATAGATATGGTGTATTTTATATTTTGTTTTGGTTTGCGGGGTCGTTATTTTGATCTCGTGTTTCAGCTGGTCTAATGTTTTGATTTGAGTTCCATTGTATGGTATTAAAATAAAATTATTTGTTCTATTTGAGTACTTTGAAAGTAACAATTTTAGCTCAGTGAGCAAAAGAAGCCTCAAGGCAAGAAAAAAGTTCAGAAGGTTAAATAAACAGTGATCACTTGCTTGCTTAAGCAGTAAAGAGCTTAACCTTGTTTCTTTCTTAATGTGTATTTAAAAGATTTCCTTTGTTTCCTTAAGGATTATGTCGTCACATCTTAACAGATTCAATTGACATTATTTGAACAGGCTTGTAGGATTATTGTCTAATCGGTTGGTACCTGTTGTAAATTGGTTAGTTGGTTAAGGGATGTAAAATATTAAGATGTTATTTTGGCAGCTAGAGGTATAGTCTGATTAGCGTGTCGTTGGTAAATTAATTGTCATAAAGTAATTTGACTAGACAAATCATTTACGAAAAAGTTAGTCACCTTTACGATTCAGAATTTGAGTAAATTTTAACTCATAATTTGACTATATTGACAAAGAAATGAATCGAACCTGCTTCTGTCTTCATATACCGCCACAATGAATATACTCGTATGTACTCAAAAATGAAACTTAAAACGCACCCTTAAAAGCTATCATAAATAACTACAATTAGCTCCCTCAGTACACATATCATTACATATAAATCCTATTTATTCTGCGAGGGCGTTTGTGTGTGTTTTGTGCCACCCTTCGCTTTGGACACTGGACAGTTATCGATCGAGCGAATTTTTACAACACACGTCACATGTGGCCGTTTTCCATATGCAAATTAGTGTTTCCCCTTGGTTTTAAGTGTGTTTGCTTTTTTATGTCTCCTAAATTTATTTGCACACTTATTTATGGTCAGTGCTTGAGTTTTGTTGTAGCGAATATTTCATCTAGGTATTCTAAATAGTAGGTTCTAGGTAAAATAATCCAAAATTTGTTTAAGGTACTGGCGAACTGTGGGTGTATATTAGTACGCCTCTGCCTAACCCTTCGGGGAATACAGGCGTGATGGTATGTTGTATAAGGTAATTTTGTTTCTGTTTAATTCTTGATAAGGAAAGCCAAAAATCGGGCTCTGTGGCGTTCACTAGGAGAGGCCTACGTCCAGCAGTGGACGAGTATAGACTGATGATGATAATTCTTGATTGAAAACTGTGAATAGGTACTTTTGCTTTGATAGCGTCAATATTATTTCAACCAATCTTAATCTCAAACCCACTGCTAAGAATATTATAAAATACACTTAAATTTCTATCGAAACCTCTTCAATACCTTCCATATCCTCTTCCTGATCAACTTTTCACT
The DNA here is from genome assembly GCA_947256265.1 of Acronicta leporina. Taxonomy (NCBI): domain Eukaryota; kingdom Metazoa; phylum Arthropoda; class Insecta; order Lepidoptera; family Noctuidae; genus Acronicta; species Acronicta leporina. Next base: position 1,642,032 of record OX366517.1, on the reverse strand, counting down.
ATTTGTGATATATTAATAGATATATTTTTTGTCCTAAACATCAAACTCACAAAAGTTTACATTTATTTCGACGCATATTTCATAAATAAATCGAAACTGTACAACCAAAAAATAATTATTTCGCAGCTATTAATAACATGACAGTACCATCAAGCGTTAGGGCTGCGACACGCTAGAAATAAGCTGTCACGCGTCATATCAAATCGAGTGTCACGGTAGAGCGGGGCGCAGTAATTTAGTCGTGTTGCGAGCGACAGCCCTGACTTTTAGCTTTTGTAACGAATCGAACCGGCTCCGGTATTCGGTATCGCGATATGGTTTTAGCGATTGTTTTGCGTGTTCAGTTGAACGTGTGGAATTTAATTGTGCGTCTGTCACGATGATATAGCCAAAGCTAGGTGAAAGTGAAGATAAAGTTTTATTTATTAAATACCTACCTAACTTTAAACATTATCTATACTTACTAATATATAAAGCTGAAGAGTTTGTTTGTTTGTTTACTTGAACGCGCTAATCTCAGGAACTACTGGTCCGATTTGAAAAATTCTTTCAGTGTTAGATAGCCCATTTATTGAGGAAGGCTATAGGCTATATATCATCTCGCTACGCGGACGAAGTTGCGGGCAGAAGCTAGTGTTTAATATATGGCTGTAATTATCATTTCTTGATACGCATCAGCGTAGATTAGCAAATAATTAAGATAATCTTAATATCAAATTAGGGGTAAAATTATATTAAAATAATCATATAATTTAAACGTTTAAATAAATACTATAATCTTTAATGTGTTTATAAAATTTTAGAGAATATATTTGTACCATAGGAAACCATCGTAAACCCATAGAAGTGTATAGAACTGACTAGAATAGCAAAAAATAATATTTCAAAGGAAATGGGTAGGAGCTTCCATAAAATAATTAATATTGTGTGTGACAGTCAGTCAATTCTACCACTCCATTTCATAACTGACACCAATTTGAATGCAGTTTATTCCAAGTAATATTTTAAACGATCTTTCATAAATTACCAACAGTATATTTTATGAAAAAGGTTTACAGTTTTTTCCCAGTATAATAATAGATTGGTAGTGGTTTTATTGCTAAAATATACAAGTATATATAGAAAGGTGAAATTTAAAACAAAAATAGGAATTTATTTGACACATGGGCCTACTGAAATAATACAATTAAAAAAAAACATATAAATAGTCACGTTACTTTTAATCACTTAATAAATAATATAACTAATCTGTGTAAGGCTTAGGTACAGATAATATTATTACTGAAAAAAAGTTGAAACAAGAGAATACACAAGGAGTCGTAAATCCTTCCCACCCGCACGCAAAATACGCGCTTTGTCGTGGAGTTGTGCAAAATAGCCCGCTGTACCATACCTATACTATACCATAAGAATAAACAAGGATCGTCTCGCCCCAGTTGATATGTGACGTGACATGTGACACGCAGTTGATTACCGACGTGACGACATAACTAACCGGGTGACGGGACATGTAATTTTTGCCAGAGATGTTAATCTTATTTTGGTATGTTGCAAGAATATATTACTTCGTATTGTCTATGGTTAGAACGACAATGTCCAAGTAAAATTACTTCTACTGAATTATTCACTTACCTATTGGAATTTAATTTAAACTGCCTCATTAGCCAAGTGGTCCTAAGCGCGACTGCTACGCTAGAGGTCCTGGGTTCGATTCCCAGGTCGAGCTAAGTGTTATTGGGTTTTTCTATGAAATTCCCAGTAGCAGCTCGGAGTTAGGAACTTGTGCCCGGTTAATGGCAATAGGCTCACCCCCTATTACATGGGACCTAAACATACCGGCGAACTGTGGGTGTACATTAGTACGCCTCTGCCTAACCCTTCGGGGAATACAGGCGTGATGGTATGTTATGCTATTGGAATTTATATGGACTTAATTGTTTGGAAAACCTAATGCTTAAATCTCATATGATACAACTATGATCTTCCGAGCCTTTGCCCAAGTATGTTGGGGTCGGCTTCCAGTCTAACCAGATGCGGCTGAATATCAGTATTTTACATAAAGCGACTGCCATCAGGCCTCCGCCACCCAATTTCTGGGCAATACTGATATTAGGAGGATAGACAGGTTGTCAGGCTTCTTTGGGCTTCTGACTACCACTAACAATTGTCATAGATGTTCGTATGACAACCGGGTCCGATGGCTTTACTTGCTCTTCGCGGCATGGAGGGGAGAGCTAAGAATGGTCACCAATCCACTCACTGACCGCGACGAACGAAGCTTAACCTTTCAGATCAGCATAGTCAATAAGTTAGTCAAGAAATACCTAAGTCAGTCCAATAAAAATATGTTAATTACAAGAAAGAAGGGTTTTCAAAATATATGGGGCTCCTGACCTTGTCCATTTAAACTATACTCAAAAATAGGAAAAAACATACCTACAAAATAATGGATTTATTTTAATTTAACTTAAGTAACACCAGTCAGTGATACACAAAATAACTGCAGGAATAAACTATATTTTTATTTCTCTCATCAGATTTAAATCTATCTCTGGACAAATTATGTACTATACTCTTAAAGTTGCGAAAGCAAAATAAAGGAAATCACCTTGCAATGAATTTGGATATAGTGCTGATACAATTTTGCAAATTCTTGCTTCAAAATGGCTTTGTATAAAACAATAATGTCGTATTCGAAATGGTATCGATAGGGCTAATGCAGGCGAGCATCTCCATTTTAGCGATATTATCGTCTTTATGACATCCAAATGACATTTTAGTTGTCAAAGCTTAAGGTATAGCACCTCTAGAAGTTCTATTCACTAAAGGAAGAACAAAACGTGAGTTTGTAAGCATAACTGGTTCCACAATTTAAATGTTCATACCATTACAATTTCATAATATTTTATCGTTTGACTGACATCTTCCGATACTAATACGAGTGATGTTGACTTAGGTCGTGGTCTTAGGTTCTGCTTATTATCAAAACTATGTGCAAAACTATCTACAAAATGAATCACTGCGTGTATTTTATTTATCTGAAAGTGATCGCTCACTTTGAAGTCTAGTTATAAGCAAACTTGCAATGTGGTCTTGGATATTAGATATCATACATACATACACTCACGCCTTCCTCGCACAGGGATAGTCCGCCACTATTAGATATCATTAATGTTTTGGAGTCATATTCAATTCTATTATATGTTTTTTAAACATGTTTTTATTGAAAGGTTACTCCAAATTAAGATTGAGATCGGATTTTGTTTCAAGTTACTTAAACAATAATTGTTGATTGTTACGGAAAAATGAACTCTACGAGTTTATAATTATCTAGAAGGTGAAGATAAATAATATCCTAAAGATTCTCACAAAGACATTTATCCTACTAATCTAACCAAACCTAAAAGTAAACAACACCCTAATCTAGTTGTAAGCAAACACCTACAAAACAGTTTCGCAAATTATGTTCAAATAGATCCATCAGAGTCCCCAACCACGCAGTAAGGCTTGTAGGTCAATTACCTAGATAAAGGCTGGCGCGAAATTACCGTGTAATCAATGGATACTCATAAACGCAAACCCGATTGAAACTGATAATGTTACCCCAATATTGGCACTTCTAGGAAATCGTTGTAATTTGGACAATGATAATCTGTCGGTAGCTTGTACTGATTATTAAAAAGTTACTAAATTTTTTTCACGTGGGACTATTGAATTCGTGACAATTTTGACGGGTTTCAAACTTGTACATGATATGGTATCGGTTATTAATTTTGCCATGATTTGGGAAGCAAAGAGCTTAGCAAATATAATGTATACATCAGTGGTTTTTGTAATGTAAGTAAAGGGTTAGTTATGAAATAAATTGATTGAAAGGAACTTAATATAATTATCGCTTTAATCTTACTCATTTTATCTACTGACATAAAACATTGTTTGTGTAACTTTATTCAGAAACACAATCATCTCGGGTTATTGAAAAAGTCTGTATCAACTATTTAAGTAATCGTCGGATACTGTCAGTTAAAGATTCTTAACGCACGTCAGTCACAGTGATCTTGAAGTCCTTACTCCAAGTATCATGGTTAATACTGACATTTCGAACACCAAAATACTTAATATAGCCCCCAACACGAGTCGTATGCAAATAATTGAAGCATCCGCCCCCGTCGAAAATAAAATATGCCTCTCGAAATCGTCACGTCTGGCGAGGCGCGTGGCGCGATTAAAAACACGTGACGGGTTCCTGACTTAACAAACACCCTTTAAATTTAGTGCGAAATGGGAACACTATGTGAAAATGTTTTGTACAAATTTTTGACAGGTTTGAAGTAGTTAGATGAGGGCTGAGGACTGGTATTATTTGTTTTTGATATACTGTTATCTGTTAATATAATAAAGTGTTGATGTGACTTGATTGTAAGATTTTACTAGGTACTAGATTAAGATTTTAGTAGATACTGTGAAACATCTATCTATATATATAAAAGAAAGTCGTGTTAGTTACACCATTTATAACTTAAGAACGGCTGAACCGATTTGGCTGAAAATTGGTGGAGAGGTAGCTTAAAACCAGGAGACGGACATAGGATACTTTTTATCCCGTTCCCGTGGCATGTGATGACAGACCGAATTCCACGGGGGCGAAGCCGCGGGCAGAAGCTAGTTTTTTGTAAAACTTAATTTGAATTGCATCAATATCCGAACATCATAAATCCTAATGAGATACTTATTTAAGAATATGTACTTTAGTTTACCTAACTACAACGATTTGTTAGAAATCAACGGCACGACGCGACGTTCTGAAATTGGTTATTCCTACAAAATAGATGTAATGAAGTCGATTGAATATAGGTTGGGATGTACTATATTGTTGGGTATAAATACATATATAAAAAAACCTTGATCCTTTCTTATTTTTATTTACCTGTAAATTTACTTTCAGGTAATATAAACGATTTATCAAACACACTTCACACTATCAGCTTGGTGACTTTATATGTTCAAATTGAATTTTCTATGTGAACTTATCTATAACCAATTCATTCAGATAAAAGTTGTTCTGGTACCAGCCAATATGTAGAAAAACATTACACATACCTTCAGGCCTGTATTCCTTGAAGGGTAAGGCAGAGGCGTACTAATGAACACCCACATTTCGCCGGTATGTTTAGGTCCCATGTAATGTTCCATGCGAGCCTATTGCTAACCGAGGACAATTTCTAAAGTCCGAGCTACTGGGTATTTCAAAGAAAAAGCCAATAACACTTTGCTCGGCCTGGGAATTGAACCTAGGACCTCTAGCGTAGTAGTCGCGCTTAGGCCCACTAGTCTTATGAGGCAGCCTATTTTTTGGTGCATATTCATGTCTAATTAACAATTTTCTCTTACGTAAGGAAGAGTATTGTTCAAGTTCACGTCCACTTGCATAAATTACTTTTAATGATTCTCCCTTCAATAAGAATAATACTTTAAACTTTCGCTTGAAACCTGCAATATTAATTAAAGTTTGCACAAGTCACAGTATTGTCGTAATAGTCTCTGCAGAAAAAAAACATTAAGTTATCATCGAACGAATTCAACGAGACTTAATGAACTCATTATAAAGTTGCAAAGAGTGCCAATTTTTGGTGCAAGTTATAAGACCTTTTGTTTTGTTTAGTTCAAAAGAACAACAAACAGCGAAATTTAAACAGTAGTTTTTCAATGGTTTTACAACTAATATTTATTAATGCATAAATTCACGTTGTATAATTACTACCTTTAACGATTCCTAGTCCTAGGATATTAATGACATATAGATTCAATAAAATTATCAAAGCAAGCTAAACTCGAAGCTTTTTCTTAACTTGGACCAAAAACCAGTTCTCACACTCGACCGCAAGGGTTCTGCCGCTAATTAATTGAAGGAGACTTTTCATTTGTCGATTGAACCCGCTGTTAGCTGAGTCACCTTCACGAGGGTGTAAAAATTGTACACGTGGACGGGTGCAATTTTGCTCCCTAAAATTATTGTTTTGTGTTTTATAGAACTTTATCAGCTATTGTTTTGACTATGAAAAGACTTTGAATTTGAGAGTCATCTGTTAATGGATTTGGTCTTGTTCGAATTGGGGGAATTTGGCCCAATCGCTTTTAGTTTAGAAATTTTCGGTCTCAGTTATTGGACAACATATTATTTGAATCACCTCAGCTGCTCTTTCCTCTTGTAGCTTTGAATAACTCCAACCGTCATTAACATTCTTCTTAATAATTACATTTAAAAAACTACATACATTTTTATTTTTATTCATTCCACAAACAACACTAGTGCAATTACAAACTAACTCCTCAAACTTTGTCCTGCAACAAACACAATTCGGAATCCGCATTCATCACAAAATTTTGTATTCAAAAATTATCTTGTTTAAAAATTTTCGTCGGCATAGCATTCAACATTGTGTTCATGTCGTGTTGTGTCCGTCGGAGTTTAGTTTTAAACCTTTAAATGAATTAATCCCGGTAAAATTTGCAGCAGAGAATATTCTGTAACCGCTCTGCATAAAGTAAGTATAAATATCACGAGATCTATCGATACGGGTGTGATCTTTGTGACTGAAGAATAGCGATCCAAAATTGGTGCTATGAAAACCTTAATTCATTTAGATCTAAGATATGTTAACAAAATAATCAACATCGCATAAAATATACAAGAAGATAATGAATGCATTCCTGAAATACGAGTAGTAAACAGTGTAAACATTGTAAAGGCATATAACATTAAAGTCATTTACAAAGCTATGATGAATTAGAGAAAACTGGCAATTTCACTGGAATTGTTCTATGAACAATCGAAATTTACGCACGAAAGTTTATTTGAAATGTGTAAACGTTTTCAGTGAAACTTGTCAGCTTTAGTCTTAAGATAATTTTAATTAAGTAATACGACAGCAAGCAGTTCTTTCTAAAAGATAAGATAATTTTAAATCTCCCATTATTATTTTACAATTATCATTTCCACTTCTAGATTTTTTGCAAAGAATAAAAAGTGATCGCAGGCTGTAAGATTTGGAAGACGCTTTCTTCATTTTGCACGTGCCTCCAAAAGTCTACCCAAGTATATTATTAACTCACCAATCAATCGAAACTCAAGTTTATATCATCGGTCATTGTTTTCAGAAGCCTTTACACGTGGAGTGAAATTATGTTTCAGATTATTAAACAAAAACTATAACCACATGAAATAAAACACCAATATTTAAAACAGAACTTTCATAACTAGCACCAGAAGACATAACAAATGAACTAAAACATTAAGTAAGAAAGTATTCAATTCTTAAGATCCATGAGAATCCATTGATAAGCTGCGAGCAGATTCCTTCACACGCCATTTGAGGCATAATCTTTCCCATTGTGTTCTTAGAAGAACAATGCTAGTTGCTAACTCATCAATCAATTATTTATCACCTATTAACTGTACGGTGATTATCATAAGCTTTTTTGTTTCATTGTTTTTATATTTCTGTTTCAGTGAACACATTTCTAATTTGAAATTAGACGGTGTGACTGTTTCATATTATACGTTTCTTTGTTAAGAAACGAAATTTGTATTTGTCTTTTTTTTTTCTATAACCAAAAGTGTGATGATATTTTTTACTTATGAATAATTTACAATACAATAACAACTCCATTATCATAATTATCTAAATCAAAATAAGTAGCATCTCTTTTGTTAATATCAACTTTCAATGCAACTTCTATTAATAAATCCTTAATTTCTTTAGTTTTGCCAAGTCTTATAATAGAAATGAGGAAAAGTTTTATTTCCATCCATATAATGCACAACAAACCAAAACATATTAATAATTAACCAGAATAATATCTATTGTAAAGGTTGCATAAATATTGGCAGCTGGCAACACAACTTTTGTAGATTTTTGTCCAAAACCAGGTACCAATATAATATTTTTAGTATTCTGTATCATCACGCGTCTCCCTTGACTAAGGCCACCATCTCTCCTACGTTCGCTCGAGGTCTGTATATTTCACGGGCGGTCTGCATTTAATAGCCTAGCGGTTCCCCGATAATGTTATTATCGGTGATTTTTTTTTCTCTGCCAATGACGTGCCAGCGAGTCTCATTGAAATAAAAATAATAGCGTTAGTTTAGCAAAATCTTGGCGGGGGTTCGTTTTAATGGCCTGATGTCTATGGTTTTTTTTTTATTCTGGGCGGTGTAGGGCATTAATTTTGTTGGCAATTAGCCTGCTTGTTATGGGTTTTGGGGTTTTGACTTTGGCTATATTAAAATTTTTAGGCTATCCTAAAAATGGTACAGGAATGTGTGGATTTTCTTAGCAAACCTTTCCTTGTTCTTGAATAAATACATAAAAAATTGTGTACCTACTACTATAATTTCTCACCCTTTATTTGCAAAATAATATTAATTAACCCAAGCAAACATTTCATTTTCACACTATCATGGGAACTTAACTATTTTTTATACGTAATTCGAAACGATGGCTCCATTTTCTAAATTAACAAACATGACACAATCAGACCCCTTTTGACAAATATTTTTTTAACTGCAGCTTTTTAGATAATTAACCTTATTCTTATAACAGTAAGGATTGGAATGAGTGTAGTATTATAGTATTGTTATCACACAAGGGGTTCGATATGAGAAATGTGGGTTCGAACAATAAAATAAATCGGTTGAATGGCCCGATACGGTGCTGTGGGGTTCAAATCGATTAGTGCCGTGATAATAGTCTTATGACAGGGTGTCAAGCTATTCATGTTAGTCGAGACTGTCCAATTATAACATTTATACTTTACGATACATTTTTTTTGTTTAGTTTACGTTCGTATTCTTCCTATTGTCTGTACATCATCTGAGGTTTTTGAGCGTTAGGTCAAATAGTGTTCATAAAGGATGTTGAAAATTATAAATCTCATCTTTGACTTTGTAGGGACACTGCTGACGCATTCGATTTGTGTACGGGTGCATCACTGTGTTAGCGCGGCGCAGCAGTCGTCTTCCCACACTCAGGCAGTTAGGTCGTTCATAGTTATAAGTATAATATATAATTGGTACCAGTAAAAGTATATATAAAGTGGCAACCTTCATTCACTCAACACCTCAACTAGTATAACCCCACAACTTTTTCTCGGAGTCAATTTTTGTACCTCTCTATAAATTGTCACAGATATCTAAAGAATTTCTTTAATATAATGATGCCATTCGCTGTTAAAAGTTATCATGTAAAGGTTTTAAAAACAAAGTTTCTAAATAGAAATTTTGCTTCTGTCCGAATTTCAATCAGAATGGTGAGCCCCCTAATCTCCGTTTGATCACTTGATCAATTTGCACTAAGCTCTGTCTATCTTACAAATGTTGTATCTCAATCGCATTAGCGTTTTTGCGTTTAACTGTACTATTACTGCTGTCGCTACTTTGATTGACGGATTAGATTTATAATTTAGATATAAAATATTTATTAGAAAGGATATGGTTATGTCGCTATAGCAATAGTTTTTCTACACATCCGTAATATTCATATTGGCAAATTAATATTTTCTGATATTTATAATCCATGGCTCGCTGGCAAACCCCGAGAGCGGACTTCTGATGTTTCGTCAAAGACCAAGTCTGAACACCGTAGGTGAGGACAGGCAGAATAAGGAACAGTGCACTGCGCTCCAGAACTCAGATTGCCGACGTGGGCCAGAAAGCTGCAAGCTCTAAGTGGAATTGGGCTGGTCACATCTGCCGCATGTCAGACGAGCTGTGGGCAAAACTTTAGACGACGACGACGTCGTTAGGTTAGGTTAGCCTAAGGCCAAAACTTTGGCCTGCCGCGACGTCGTTAGACGACGTCGCGGCAGGCCCTAGAGGAGATGGCGGGATGAGCTAGACATCTATTGTGAAGATTGGCCACAGAAGGCTCTAAACCGTGAGGAATGGAGGAAGGGTAGGGAGGCCTTTGCCCTGGAGTGGGACGATAACGGCTGAAAAAAAAAATCCTGATGTTAAATTTTACGCCAATATTTTACGATGTGTTTCTATTATAATTTCGAAGGTTAAATAGTGTAGTCCGAAACTAGAAGATTTCAATATTAATTTAACCTCAGTAACAAATAACATAGCTCACGCTATAAATCTCTCTCCAACCGCGACTTCTGGTCGAAAACTCTCAATTAAAACTCCATTAATCATTGCCCAAACATTTTGACACCGACACATTTGGGCACAACACAAAGCAAATTAAATGAACTAGTGCTGTACCGAGCAGAGAATAAAAATAAATCATTCATAACACTCAACACTTCGCAACGAATCGATTCAAAAAACTACGTTCATTGAATCGATAACAATGAAAATCGCTATAACAAAAGCATCCGCTCCATTTGATTTGAGGGACGAGAGAGCGCGGGTACTTTGTGCAAAAAACTAGTCACTTTATACGCCTTATCACTTGGTCCAAAATTTTAAATCGACTATGAATAGGAAATTTCCAAAAAAGAAACATAACAGTTTGCATCTACCACTTCGGTAGATAAAAAATATACAAATATGACCAGTAAAATAAAACAGTTATTAAAATTAAATTAGTCGTCTAAATATTTCGATAACGAGTCTATACTTATAACATATTACTTATTACTTATAAAGAGAGAGAGAGATTGGAAGTTTGTTAATACGTGGAGAATGATATTCGGAACCACTGCCCTCTTAGATAAATTCTTTCACTACTTGTAAGGTAAGAAGAAGAAAGAAAGAAAGAAAGAAACGTTTAATCACTATAAAAACAGCGAGTACATATAAACACAAGTAACAATAAATATTAAAACTAAACAAACAGAAGGTACGGTGGCCAGCACATCAAACCACCACAAAATGTCATACTTTCTACGTCGATTTTGATCTTAATTATCAACAATTTAAGATTCAAAATCATTCGTAGAAAGTTGACAGTTCTGTATAACCCGATGTGCTAGCGACCGCATATCGGCGCTGTTCATAGCAATAAGGTCCCAACTCAGCGTAATGCTGCGGCGCCTTAAGTTGCTGCAGCGCTGATTTTCAATGGGGCCTAGATGACGTATGACGTCACTCAGCGGTGGTGTTCAATATGCATACAATGATGTAACAAAAAAACCCTATAGAAATCTGTTTTGGTACATAGATTACTCCCAATAGACATAGGCTATAGAGCTTATAAAATTAGTTTTTGCATGATAGAGTAACAAACATCCATAGGTACTTCTTCACAAACATTCACTTTTATAATATTATAGTAGGATTAGTGGAATAAGTGGAATAAATTGCGTCCAGATGGGTGTTATTTCAAATGGATACAATTATATAAAATTCAACCAACCCGCGTATCTCACAACTTGCGCCACACATCTATAATGAAAATCGCCATAACAAAGAGCCGAGCTTTGTGTAATAAAAATATAAATAAACGGCGGAACAATAACCCTTGAACGCATTGTTTTATAATGAACAATGAATATTGAATAGTTTCTAATAATCTTGTATGAAAGTCGTGAAAAAACCGCGAAATAGGACTTTGTGAAAGTTGCGAAGTTTCGATACTCGTTGCTTAGGTACAGTAACGCACCGAGCTTTCTATTGATATTTTAAGAAAAATGCACGATCAGAATTATTTGAAGTCAAAAACAATTGACGAATGACTTATAAAATATTCTTACTTACACTACACCCTTCATTCCCATTTTTGCAGCGATCTCTACATCAGCTACGCCCACCAGCATAGATAGGACTAATAAGAGTCTACAATCATTGCCCTGTCTAACTCCTAACCAGAAATATTTAGCAGGCGAAATGAATAACAAACGGACGGACTATGGATTCACTGCTGCACTGCTAAAAAACCCTCCTCCCCATAGTGGTTTCTCACATTTCAAATTAGCTTTTACAAGCGTTTGTGAAACGTTGTTTCTAGTTGCACCGTTCCAAAGGATTGGCCCATTATAGAAGAATCCGGAAAGAAACTCAATGGAAACTCTTTTAAAATAAATGGTGTTAAGGTCTCATTTAAGTACTAAGCTAATTTTAATCTTAGCTGTCTCAGAAACCTATTAATATAAACAAATTTTATCTTATGAATTAAGATAAATGGATAATCAACGACTTATCTTCTGAATGTTTTAATTATTGACATAAAAAAACTTTTATTCTTTAAGAATATTTATCTACTAACTCTAACTATTGTATTGCAATAGTGATTTTTAACCAATAGCCTGTGCTAAGTTAAGTAAGTTATTTATATGGCTATTTCATATATTGCCTGCCGAACGGGTTGTCATCGCATTTAATTTCTAGACCAAATGTACATATAAAAAAGTGTACCTATCTGAACATTTCCTTTTGACGACCTCTGTGGTTTAGTGGTTCGAGTACCAGACTGCTGACCATGAGGTCGTGGGTTCGATTCCCACAGGACACAAAAAATTATGTGATTAATATAAGTGTTTGTGTTCATCTGGGTGTTTCTTATGTATTATAAGTATGTATTTACAAAAAAAAAGTATATAAGTATTATATCCATTGTCTAGTACCCATAGTACAAGCTCTGCTTAGTTTGGGACTAGATGGTGCTGTGTAAAAATGTCCCAGAAAATTTATTTTTTTATTTCCTCAACGTTTCAGCCCTTGCACAGAGTACCTACTGGATAAATTTACTGTCGGTAACGTGTACCTACTATATTTTTGTTTCATACAAGTTAAACAGAACTTTAAGATGACATATAAAACATTGGAACCACACGTTTTAAAGGCTGTAAGTAGATTTTATTATGTTTCGAAAGTTTCGCGAACAAATATTAAGAATTAGCGATATTGTATGACACTTTAACGCACGCTTACGGTATAAAATAAGAAACTATAAAACACAGACTTGCGAGTTGTTGAAGTATTTGCTGGGAAAACATCAGCATGTATTTGTTTAATGAATAAACATTCGGACTTGTATGTAGAGAGCCACTTGGGTTATGTAACTACGAGAACTGTGTGGTTGTATTAAAAATAAATTTATTTTATTTTATTAACTCAGATTAAAGTAATTCAAATAATCATAAAAATTACATAAATTGATGGGTAATAACATTTTCAATGGTCATGGAAGTTGATCACATCCCTTGAAGAGCTAAAAATCTTCAAAGGGCTGACCAGTTTTCTTAAGTCACAGTTAAGAACACTCTAGAATAAGTCACGTTATAAAAAAACTGATTTAAAATCTTTATATTCGTTTGGAGCTACGTAATCACAGACAAGCATACAGATACACGTGTTAAACTTATTAACAACCCTTTTTTGCTTCGGAAGTTAAAATAAATTATGTTACTGGCAAAAAGTTCCAAACTCCGAGCTGCTACTGGGAATTTCATAGAAAAACCCAATAACACTATGCTCGACCTGGGAATCGAATCCAAGACTTCTAGCGTAGCAGTTGCACTTGGGACCACTGATGCACTTTTACATAGATGCGTAAATTACAAATCGTCTTGCAAGTTTTCTCGGAGTCTCGAGATTCCCATCGAAGCAAACATTTGTACAACAGTTGCAAACTATTTATCTATAAGTCAGCAAAAGCAATAAAACTCTACAAATAATTATTCACAGCACCAACATTTGCATAACGTAAGGCGTGCACGCGATACCGCCATAGAACTGCAACTTTACTTAAACGGAAATCCATTAATGTTTTTAGTCGCTCACATGTCACCCTTATCAGGTATAAGGAAGCAATGTATGTTGTACAAGCCGGTTCGGTTGTGAATGAGGTTTGGATTTCAGCGAGTACTATTGGGATCGCAAGCATCTGCATTAATGTGGAAACATACTACTAAGGAAGGTTGGGTTCAACCGTATTTACAACTTGATTTGTTTTCTTACTACATTTACAAAGAAAGGGTTGTTAATATATTAATTTTAATACCAACAAAATCTTAACAAGATAACGTTACCTACTATATAAGTTGAAGTTCACCAGTTTTTAAGTTGAAGCATATACTTTCCAACAGTGATAACAAAATTAAAATCTATTCAGTAGTTTTTGCTCCACCAACTCGTAACAAACGGACAAGAATTTTAATAATCACATTTTTGGATTCGGTGTCGTTTATATACCCTAACCCACTTGTATTTTTTTAAATATCTTCCATTTACAATTTTATAATAGCAGAGAAGAAGATAACCTTTGTTAGGAACACTATTTGGTTGTTAATATCAGAAGGTTGTTGTAAAGTTATTTTAACTGGTTAAGTTAAAAAAAGAAAAAAAAGAAAAGTCTCTATGAATGTTCAGAAGGAATTAAATAAGAACACCAAATAAATTACTGGTTTTAATTACCACAAATACACGTACAAAATATATGACGCGTGCTTACCCTGTGCCCATAGGATAACGACTGCCTACTTGTATAAGCGGGATGGCGAGCGAGCTCTGAAGGAGCTGCGTCAGCATTACGATGTCGCCACACCCTTAAAAAAAGAAATCCCAACATATTTTATATTATATAAACATATATAAGTATATTTCTCAACACTAATAATAATAATAAATAAAATAAAAATATTTAAAAATGTAAATAATATGATTATATTTGAATAAATGGAATAATAAATAAATATTCTGGGACATTTTTACACAGCACCATCTAGTCCCAAACTAAGCAGAGCTTGTACTATGGGTACTAGACAATGGATATTATACTTATATACTTTTTTTTTGTAAATACATACATAAAATACATAAGAAACACCCAGACGAACACAAACACTTATATTCATCACATAATTTTTTGTGTCCTGTGGGAATCGAACCCTAAGAACTAAACCACAGAGGCCGTCAAACACTATAAGGGTAACAGTGCAAATCGATAGACTATGTTTAATTACGTAATCAATGAACTAAGTTCTGTACAGAAACGGTTCAGTTCATCAATATTCATAAGTCACAATAGTATATTAATTTGGAAATGAGAGAAGGATTGGTAAAGAGAGAGCGAAGTGATCGTTATAAGGAATAGGAACCTTGGTTGATATGGAAATTTTAGAATAGCAGTTTTTTTTTATTCTTGATAAGCCTTCGCTTGAACTCTTGTACACTACTGGCGGTGAAGGCCTATGAATATATGGACTTATTCTAGTGGTCTTAAGCGCCACTGCTAACCAAAAGATCCTGGGTACGGGTCTTCGATTCCCAGGTCAAGCAAAGTGTTATTGGGTTTCTCAGTAGCAGTTTGGAGTCTGGGATTTTGTGACTGGTTAATGGCAATAACATACCATCACGCCTGTATTCCCCGAAGGGTTAGGCAGAGGCGTACTAATGTACACCCACAGTTCGCCGGTATGTTTAGGTCCCATGTAATAGGGGGCGAGCCTATTGCCATTAACCGGGCACAATTTCCTAACTCCGAGCTGCTACTGGGAATTTCATAGAAAAACCCAATAACACTTTGCTCGACCTAGGAATCGAACCCAGGACCTCTAGCGTAGCAGTCGCGGTCAGGGCCACTTGGCTATTGAGGCAGTTAATGGCAGGTTAATGGCAATAGGCTTATTAAATGGTATCTAAAAATACTGAGAGGCCGTGGTGGTATCACTCTGGTCGAACCGGCCGGTGGGAGAGTGCTTCGGCAATTCGTGCCAAAGCATGGCTCTCCCACGGTAAAAAACAACATTTGTGTCTCTTATTCTCTGTAGGAAGCGGCTAGCACGAAGAAGATTTTTCATTATAAGTTATATTTTCCAATTCACGAAACCGTTTATTCAAACCATCATAGATGTCAAATTGTTTAAAATTTGTGGTATAATTATAGAATTGAATTTAAAAAAAAAATTATCAACCGCGCCTGCTCAACCATCAAATCGCGTATGTTTCCATGCAATACGTTATCGAGACCTTATCTGGTGCTTACATACGCACCATGGAGCTTCGCTAATCGTCTCATCGCTTTACTCCCCATAGATGCTTACGCTGATAATAACCTAAGGGTTTTATATCCGGATCCGAAGGGAGTTGCAGATTAGGAGCAATTTGCCATGGCCTAAAATAAGATAGCTCATATAAAGGGGTTTAACGCTGAATGGAATTGGTTTAGATTTTATGGAGAATGGATCTGATACGGGATTCCGATATCATGCCCAGTACATCATTGTGTTAGAGTAAGGACTATCCTAATACGTAAATAACACATTGAAGGTTTGGGCCTCAATCCCATTTGTATACTAAGTAACGTATTGACTATAACTCAAATTCTAACTGACATGTGGTATGTAATGATAAAAATATACGAAAAAGTACAATCTAATATGCATAATCAAATAAAATGGTACAAATGAGGACACAACACCTTAAAATCTATATACCGACAACACTTTATATACCGTTGACCCTTATTTTAGAGACTATGCTGCGCTGCAGCGAAATGCAAGAAATTGATTATCAAAATGTTTATTGCCACAAAAAGTACACCTTTACTTTTTAAGGACTCTTGACTTCCAAACTGAGAAACAACTTGTAAATTGGAGGTAAGGATAAGAGAGGGGTGGAGAGTAGTCACACTATATATAGACATAAGATATAGAAATAACAAGATCCCAGTATTAAATAAAACACAAAACTATCTCCTATCATCCTCGAAACAGACCAGCCTACGTAACCGAAAATCTACCCTCATTACCCAAACGTATTTCATTCCGGGCATCATGCCAAACATTCCTGGATTGATTCATATACAACGCAGGTCGAGTTGAATGCATAATACATGTGACCTTACGATCATGGTTTCTGAATATGAGAGCGACTGCCGTGGCCTGAAGGGTTTTGACAGACTCCACTGTATTATTCTACAATTCACATGGAAATTCTACCCGTCCTGAACTCGAGTACGGAATAAAATATTCGTGTTCCGTATGTAGCTTTTGGAGTGACGTATTAGCATATTTTTTGTGTGAGACTACAAAATTATACTGCAAGGTATATCTCTTCTGTTTAGGAGTTCAACATAGCATATTCATCAACGACCGAATTTTCAATAAATACCAGCCGATATTATTCCTTGCGTACCTTTATATAAGCTGGTGATTTGGCTGTTTTATTTCACGATCAAGTCAAGACTCTTCACCAAACAAAATGCCTTTAAAGTTATCCTACATATTTTAGTTTGAAAATGAGAGACAAAATCCTTAAAATTATGATATTATAAAATATAACTTCATAACGAATTATTCCGTGGAAAAACATTATGGAAAAGAGCCAATAAATATCAATGAAAAAATAATCCTTTTCATAAATCAGTAAAACATTGACAGTAACAAATGACCATGACGGCAATTTTCAATTGTCAATTTTAATCGTCAAAGCTATACGAGATCACAGTTTGTCATCCTATCGCTCTAAGCTTACAGCACGAAATGCCTACCAATATTTCAAAACGCATAGTTTTAAAAATCCTACATCATTTTTCAAACAAGTTGAAACTGTTGGAACTGTTTAATCATATTTTCCCCTTTGATATTTCACAGAACAAAATCCCAACTAGTACAAAAGCTTAGCGCTTGTCTGAAAATAGTTTCTGAACAAAAATTGCATAACAAGTTTTCTGTTTCGGAATAGTTGCATATGATAATGCATTTCTTCGTAACAGTCCCGAGTTGTTTTAGTTCAAGCATTTGCTACACAAGCTTAGATTCAAAGCTGAAGTATTCTTGAGTGAATTTTATGCTGTCATTTTTGTTTATCCATCGCAGCGAAATTTAATATAATCCTGATAGGACAGAGCGGTATCAAGCTTTAGGAAATCCAGCTGTGTACTCTTTATCGATTACGTACTCTACAATATTATATTTGTAATAGTGAAATTGTATTATCCTCGTTCCCATCTCTATTAAAAATAAATTCTGATCGCAAAAAAGAAATACCGATCGCACAATTGCTAACAATTTAATTCAAGTTCAAAATAGGAGTTTAAACAAAAGTATGCATACAATTTGAAGCTACTGCGCTTACATGGTGCATTGCATTAATACTGACCTACTAACCCCTTGTTACTACATTGTTCCAAGTTTAAAATCTCTGCGTTGCAGTGCTCGGCTTATAAAAATGGATGACGTTTTTTTAAAATGGATCTCGGTTACATGTTTAGACTTGCACGAGCTGGTTGGCTCGGCTCGTAAAGTAAATGGATTACTAGAACATTTTGTGGATACTAGAGTACTAAAAATAAGTACATATAAAACCACAGCGTAGAAGTTTCTGACCCTATTGGTACACTCGCTCAGTAGTTTTTATATACGATATATGCAGAGTCATGCCTTGCATGATTAAACAGTTTGGTTACGTAATTTAGTTGGGTACGTAAAAATGTTATGCCAACTATAGGGCGGGTGGAACATTATAATCTGCCCAGAATTTTCCCAAATCCAACATATTTCGGAAAATTCTGTTGTCTTCCAGTTCGACCAAAAATGCAGCTATCTATAATAGCTTTATATAATATCTGTATTTTACACGACTCGACTACCATCAGATCCCCGGTCTCAATTTCTGGCCAATCTCGATATCTTAAGGATAGACTGATTGTTAGTCTTTTTGACCCATTAACGACTGTTATAGGAGTGCATATAACAGCCCGGACCATTGGTTTTACGAGACTTGTAGTGGTTAAACAGTTAATTGGTTACCCATCTATACACTAGCCGTGGCAAGCTCAGCTTAAATTGGAAGATCGGTTGATCAGCTTGGTAGTTACAAAGCCATGAGCTGGTTTTCTCCTATCCCGAAATTTAAGGGATAATAATATGAATATGATGGCATGGAGTAATATAAAATGAGAAAAAGATATTACTCATAAAGATGAGTAATATCTTTTTACATGCTGATTGCCTCAAAATAAGGAAACAACTTTCGAACCAACCAAAACAAAACGTGACTTAACTACTGCATCCTGATCAAACGATAAGCGTGTTTAGAAGCAAAAAAATCTACCATGACATAACGTAACGGCTTTCTCCGCAGCATCCAATCAACCAATTATAAAAGTTTACAAAGAGGATTTAGCCCATTATTTCATTGGAGGAAATTAACAATTGTGTCCAAATAAAGTTGTTGAGTAATTCCGTCATGTCAGTTATCGTTTGTCTTGTGCTGTTAAGAGGACGGGTTGATTGACTTATTTATTGGACGTTGGACTAAATGATCGGGAATTAGCTTGTATGACGTTTTGATTGAAGGCTTCTGGAATTACCATACAGCTTTGTTTTGTTTCAAGAAGGTCAATGGATGGCTAACTGCCACTACACGCCTGTATTCCCCGAAGGGTTAGGCAGAGGCGTACTAATGTACACCCACAGTTCGCCGGTATGTTTAGGTCCCATGTAATAGGGGGCGAGCCTATTGCCATTAACCGGGCACAAATTCCTAACTCCGAGCTGCTACTGGGAATTTCATCGAAAAACCCAATAACACTTTGCTCGACCTGGGAATCGAACCCAGGACCTCTAGCGTAGCAGTCGCGCTCAGGACCACTTAACTAATGAGGCAGTTTTTGAAATTTTATTTTGAACAATAATAAATTACCTAAATTTGCTTTCAGCCTCAAAGAAGGTTTGACACGAAAGAAAAAAGTCATTGTTAATGTTCAAATCTAAAAAGGTTCTATGATCAAAGCAGATCAGAAGTGACATGACCTACTTTGCAAAATATACACAACACACAGAAAAATCAATCTCAACCAAACTTTAGTGAAGAAACAAAGCATTTCGCTATCATAGATATAAAAATAATTTATCCCTTTGTACGGAACAGGGAAGCAATGAAAGTTGATACATACAAGGTGGCCGTTGAAGCCACCTGCTCTTTGATCGTGATCTGAAACCAAACAGCAACGAAACTGTTTACGAAGAACGTTACATAGATCAAATATAAAACGGATTACTTATTTTAATCGATGGTGTTCGAACTTTGAGTGGAAGCGTTTGTTATTCCTGCTATGGAAAAGATAAATATAATGTTGGATGTACATAAATAATTTTGTTAGTTTGTTTAGGAGGAATGAAAGAAAAATGTAGTTTTATTGGTTGGGAATATTAAACTGTTTAAAATAGAATGCGTACACATTTATAACAAGTTCATAGACACGATTCACGAAAGAAATATAATTATGTTAAAGGTTTTATTATTATTAGGAACTGAATTCAGTGTGGTCTTTTGCCAACAATGGGGAATATTGACACGGTATCGAATCTAGACTTGCAAAACTTGATTATAATCCTAAGGTTTTACGTAGCTTGAGGCTGATGTAACCTATCTCGATATCTACTTTAGGATAGTTTACTCGTGAAAATATGACTATGATAGTGACAGTCAAATACAGTAATAGTAATACCTATTTAGATTTTATTTTCAAGTATAGAGCACATATTTTTTATGGCTTAGGGGGAGTAAAATTGCAGGCGTATTGTCTGATAGTTAGCGATTACTGCCACCCATTGACACCTGAAACACCAAAGAAGTCGGAAGTGCGTTGCGCCGGCCTTTTGAAAGGGTTTGGGCCTCCGGTATCCTCACTCACTCGGCGAAACACAACGTAAGCATTGTTTCACGTCGGTTTTCTGTGAGGCCGTGGTATCACTTCAGTCCAGCTGGCCTATTAGTGCTGAAGCATGGCTCTCCCATGGTTAACCTATCCCATTTTTTTTGGTCGGAAGTAATGCCTGGCTCATACGACACGTTCGGGGAAAGGTGAAGTTATGTGGGGCTCGCACCCACTAAAAACTCCGTTTCTGCCTACGGCCGCGAGATCATGGAGTGGCCACGAGAACTGCTACGCATTACTTTCGCGATCCCTCAAGCGACGGTAAACCTATCCCTATGGCAACACATAATATTTTATTTATCCATGTTTCGGATTTTTACGGTTCTTATCTGTTTCCGTGATTTGTGATTATTGGCGACAATTTATTGTTTCAGTATAATTGTATGTTAAGATACGTTTTTCAATTACGTCCAATGCAATATTGTCAACAGTATTGTTTATAATGATTATCTGACTTGAAGGCAGCCTGTTGTTTAAGGCCCACGCGTATCTAGCAAGCTGTTATGTTGTCAAATGTCTCTTGAAAACAATCGTTTTGTTAAATTAATAATAACACCCTATAGGATATTATTGTGGTTGAATTGTTAGTCACAAAATGTTTATATTTAAATGAATTTTTTTGTTGAATTTCAGTATTCCCCTAATTATTAAATGTAATAGATTTCAGCAATATTTACTAGTCTATGTGTTATTATAGCCTTAAACAACTTCTGTAATTTACCCCTGTTACCAGAACGCAGTATCTAAAAGAGAGTATATACAAATATTTGTATTACAACGTTTATGTATCTTCTACTCCTCAATTACCGTTTCCAAATTACTTATGCGGAATGATGTCTGTCATATTAATTTGAAAATAATTTGGTAAAAGAAACTCCAACAAATAAATTCAAAATTTGAGTGTCAACCGTTTCGAACTACCCAATCGTTCAAAACAAACGCCAACTCCTAAGTTTTGTCGCGACTTGTACAAGTCATTAAACTGTTAAATTGTCAACTCGCCTTCATTGTTGAAACTTAGAGTCTAACTACACCGGAACACTGTCAGCTGTAACTTAACGAACGAAAGTTTGCCAAGATAAGTGGGTCGTTACTTGTTATGAAACGTCTGACACATCGATCCGAAGTTATTTGTTGCTTGTTGAATTAAATTTGGGAACATTTTGTTTTATTGAATCACTTGTTGAAGAATGTATGTATACTGGAATAGCCATTGCTGCTAATGATGTCTCATCAAGTAAAGCCTCATTAAAAACTTAAACTACTATTGTTTAAGTTCTTAATGTTTTGTATTTTTTTTAAATATTACATGTAGAGCCATGCTTCGGCACGAATGGGCCGGCTCGACCGGAGTGATACCACGGCCTCACAGAAAACCGGTGTGAATCAACGCTTGCGTTGTGTTTCGCCGAGTGAGTTGAGGTTACCGGAGGCCCAAACCCTTTTAAAGGCGGGCAGCGCACTTGCGACTCCTCTGGTGTTGCGGGTGTCCATGGGCGGCGGTTATTACTTACCATCAGGTGATCGGTTTGCTCGTTTGCCCCCCTATCCCATAAAAAAAAAATGTAACCTTATTTTTTTAAGGAAAACGAAAATAATATTGTTTTTTTAATGAATTATTTTAAAAATACAAAATCAAAGTCAGTAAGTAGTTAAATTGTCTTTTTGACTCAAGTACGGCTGAAGCGATTTTATGATCTGATTGAGTTCTCTCGTAGAATAACCATTCTACGGAAAATTCGTGAAAAAAGGAAGTGTTGTTACTTATTGTCTCATACATTATATTTACTTATTAGCCTTAATTATTGTAATATGATTGATGGGTTTCTTTGTGTTACAATGTAGCTAATCTATCGTTTACTATAACATAATATCTCAGTGGTATTGGAAGCACGGAAACTTGCACAGATCTTAATACTATCATTCAGCAATTCAAATAAAACAAGAACCAACACTGGTTGTTGCAATAGTCGATCCTAAGAGGAAATAAACAAACACAGAAGCTATAAGTAACAAAATCACTGATAGGACAAGGCTCGTTACTCCAGAAATCCTGCCCTTTAGACAATGCTAGTTTGTTGCACAGTTAAACGCAAAGGCGCCAAGGGAGGCACGTTAATCTGACAAGCAACAACGCAGCGCTGCGGCCACTGGCTGACTTAACGGCCCCTGTCACTCCGCCAAGTAACTTTCAATTAGGCCCTACCCGCGCATCGGAACCGCAACAATTCCATCACAAACGTAAACCTCGAATTCCACCCGCTACATCGCTCGTCGTACACCAAATTAGAAATAGAAGATGCTAATGAATGTAGCAATGAACGTGATGGTATAGTGTAGAGAAATGTAAATCGCACTGGAGTGTAATCGTGGCTATTCTTAGCAATTAGACAAAGCAGAAATTAGCAAATGGCTACAGTATTGCGTGGGTGCTTTCTGGAATCTAGTTAGGGGTCGAGTGACTCAGTCGGTTGGCACTACAATGCCTAAACGTCTCGACCTTGTTTTGTTAGCTAGACAATGAAATTATAGATTCCAGTTCTTAGGTTTGTGTAGAAAATTACAAAATAATTAATGGAACTCAAGTCATCAAAAATAATATAAAAGTGAAAGTACCTATTAAAATATCATACAATTGAAATGAGAGAAACATTCTGGGCAATGTCTTCACCAACTGCTGGAATGAACACGTCTTGCTAAATGTTGCGTGGGTTGCTCCCGGCTAATAAAGTCGAAGTGCAAAACTTGGCACCCTTTAGAAGAGGCCTAAAGCCAAAAATAGACTGCACTATTTGTTAATGATGATTTCAAAGAAATAAAAATCTGTAACAAGAAAAATATAACGTAAGAAGATAAGACATCCGATGATAGATTTACACTTAGTATTTTGCACATTTGCACAGATCCAATGCAAACATTAAAAGTAAAGATTGACACTTTTAACCACAAAAAAGCCCCCAAAAATTCATCTAGAATATTTGTCGTACTTCAAACGTCATTCTCAGAAAGTAATCACTTCCGAACGAAACGAGTGAAGATCAAATAATCGCCTTTGACCAGAATCAATATTTGAGATCCAAATGGTGCGTTTGTCAAGGATCGACGTGACACCGATGTGATTAGAATAAACATAGGTACTGTTACGGTGAATGATTCTAATCGATAAAATTTGAATCTACATGATTTGTTTGTTGATTTTCCCGATTCGATTTTGAATTGCTAACATTGTGACAATGTAAATAGCGGCCGCTTGTGAACTTAATTCTTAGAAATAGATTCTAAATATAGCCCAATTATTAATAATAGATTTATAGTAAAATTACTTTTATTGTTAACTTACAATAACGATAAAAATATACCAACAACACATGAATTAATGATTACTAATAGCTGAGAGCTTAGCTACCTCACTTGGTACGGGTCTCTAACCTGATCCTGGCATATTATTTTCACATAAAAAAATTTCATATGTTTACCTTAACTTTGAACTTATTACTAACTAGCTAAAAAATGTAGCCTATGTTACTCCTTGTTACATCCGCTATCTGCCAGTGAAAGCCCCGTCAAAATCGGTCCAGCCCTGAAATTTTATATTATAGATTAGCCAGAACAAACAGACAGATAAAATTGTGAAAAATGATGTATTTATATGTGTATACATATGCATTTATGTTGTATACATATATGTAGGGTGTATTATTTTAATATTACAAACAGACACTCCAATTTTAATTATTTGTATGATGAATATAATAATTATGCCTAATTAATAAAGAAAACAAACGTCTCTATAGCACTGTCCATAGCTCCATAACATAAATTAATTCTCTTTTCCTCTCGTTTTCTATCATTGAAATAAATCAATAAGCAATAATCGTTATAATACTAATTTATCTTCGCACCAATCACTTAATTAGTTCGAAGCAATGGCAACAAGAATCAATAATGAATTAATATCTGTGTTTTTAACACCTCTGGTTTAAGGTGATTGCAGACTTGTAAAGCAAAATTTCTTATGTCAGAAAACAATGTATGATGATTAATTACGTATGGTGTATTGCCTTTTTATAATTAACGTCACTTTGTTTTTCGATGTTATATTGTATGTAAAGGTATTTATTTAGAAATCAGGGCTTGTGCAAAAACTTTTATGTGCAGTTGATAACTTGTTACTACATTATAAACTCACGTCAATCCATAATTAATGTAGTCCTGAATCTGATCCTTTTCCATTTAAGACAAGGACTTATCTGTAATTTCTGTGTTTATTTATTACAATAAGGTCTAATATTTACTTTTGAGCTATATCAGTGTTTTCCACCACCGGCAAGCAAGTCGATAATGGATCATACCCATCAGGCAAGTCTAAAGTTGCTTAATTCACGATCTATTTATGAGCGAGTGATAAACGTTAAAACCGCAGATATAAATATCAATAAAGTTAGAATTCAGTTATCATTATAAAAGCTCAGTAGGAGTGATAACGTAAAATAACTCCTACATAAAGCTCTATTTACATCCGAAGAAAAATATGAAGCATGTACTATCATTAATGAAAATAGAACAGTGTAAGTCGGTACTGAAGTAATAAAATAAGGACAATAGCATCCAACATCGAACAATGAAACCATTGTAGGAACACCATTCACGCTAAATGACCAAGCATTAATTGCAAATTCAAAAGATAAGAATGAACAACTACTTGTATGACACTTTCTCGAAGATAACCATGTCAAATGTCAAATGTTGGTAGATAAAGGTGCAATATGTTTGTCCGGTACAGTATTATCGTAAACAATAACGCTTTAACATTAAGCAATGAAAGATAAATGAGTGAAAATTGATAGCAATTTGTTGTTTGATTGTTGAAATTTATAGTGTTGGAGAAATTGCGGAGTATGAGGAAACTATTTCATAATTTGGTATTGGTTTAACAAATACATCCTGTTATGCCATTTTCTTGGAACAAATAGTTCAATTTGAACTTAAAAAGTATTCTAGAAAGACAGGACAATAATTTCTACTAGTATATTAGTGTAGAGTAATAGAATCTCTTTTGCTGTAAAATTCGCCACGCCATTTTTGCAATCAGCATTATTCCAATCTACTACCTCGACGACACACTGTAGTACTATACAATTATAATTTAATATATTTAAAAACTAGAATAAGTTAGTTACCCGTCTATTTTTCCAGAGCAAATATATATATATATCAATGGTATAAACCAGCGCTGCGACAATTTATTTTTTAAATGTTGTAGCAATATGCTGAGATAGGGGCCTTTTTTGAGTACGTGCAGGTTTTATTTTAATTTGTATAATGTAAATAGGTATGTTTTAATTGCATTAATTTCCTGTGCGAGTTTAAAATAAATTATCTTTCTTTATTTCTTTCTTTCAATTATTTCGTGCAACTGAAAGTACTACTCGGACATTACAAAGCAACGATATTGTACCGCTGTCAACTCAGTACAGTCGTAATACCGTTCTTATATTTTATTGTTTCAGGGCTGTTTAGGGTCAATAGCGTACTGTAGTGAGATAATAGAGGGTGACACATTTATGTCATAAAGCAATTCATCAGCAACATTTCTGATAAGAAGAAATCTTTGTAAGGAGGCGATAGTCGAACTTATAATATTATATTAAGATGAGATCCAGATGAACCATAAATTTATAATTATTAAATATATTAAAAAAATATAAAATAATGAATATCTAAAATTCAGGCGAGATTACAGCCATTTGTGTGTTTTCAAAATACCTATGTGCTTTTTGAAAAAACATCAAACAGATATTGAAAAAACAAACAATATTATTTTTATATAACGCAATTTAATATACTTATTATAGGAATTACATTCCCGATCCAAAAAAAAAAATCTAGTAGTCTAATCGAATACAGAACATTCCAAGAAATCAAGCAAAGAAGAATTTATGAATATAGAAACCACAATAAATTTCAAATCCCTATACTTACATATTCAAAGCGTTGAAACAAAACACTATTTTTTTCTCTAAAAATAAAACATCCAACGTTTATATTTCTCATATTACATTCGATTATACGGTCCAAAAAGCCACTTACAAACGAGAATTCATTATGTCATGCTTCGACACATTTCAAAGTTATTTTGTTTCGAAGAAACGTCTTCGTTGCACACAATCGGTATAAATCCACGTTCGACTATGGGTATTTCTAATACCAGCCTAATTTGAGCTTCCTCTTTCTTCATTACTTTAGGTGTAAGAGGTTTTCTTGATCGGTCGTAAGCTCCTACTTCATTGGTTATGGTGACCGCTTCAATGGTTTATATGTTGTTGCTTCGCTATGCATAGTTATTTCCTCCACGTATATCGGAAAGGGCGTCGAACTTATATTGTTATTAGTACTGATATGGCAGTCTTTATAATAGTTAAAGCTATTTACATGATCTCATTTGCAAGTATGTTACTTGAGTCATGAATGAATCATGTTGTGACAAAGATTTCTTTAGTTTTATGGTTTCAATGAAACAGTTTATTTTTGGCTGCGGATATCTCCTGTCATTGAAGAATGCTTAGAGTACGAATTTTGTGGTATTTTATTTTTATGTTCTGATTTTTAAAGAGCTGTTTTTAAAACAACAATATTTATGAGAGAAAGATTTGATAGATAAATTAACCAAGTTCAAGGTCACTTTGTAGATAATAGTCTATATTATGTAAACATTAACTAAAATAACAGCAACGACTTAAATATAACGCGGAAGATAGTATTGATTAATAATTTGGCAGTAATGAGACGTTTGAATCTGTTTGCACGTGAAAGGTCGAACCGTTTAATTGGAAAGCTTATTTTTGAATTTTGCACTTAAACTAAAACAACTCTATTTTGAGTAGCAACCTAGCTTATAATGTTTTGAATAATAATAATATTGTTTTCTTAATGTTAATGTTCATGAACACACAGAGCTGATATTATGACTTTGTTGATTCTAATAAACAGATTATATTTAGAGATTTATGTTCTTGTCATCGATTGACCATAAACTGTAAGTAACTTACGAATGACCGTGTCTCGACAGCCAGTCTCACGTTGCCAATGCAAGAAACAAGCTAATATACAACTTCAATTATAAATTAGTTTCAGTAGAACACAATTTACTAATAAACCTCATAGAAAGCGGCATCTGTTCAATGGTCTATTCATTACTGTGAATGCTATCATTATTAATCTTTTCTCTTTCAATGTATTCAGTTCCTGTATGACCATTTGTTAATTTGACGTATTTGAAATTAGAAACATGATTGGTTTTATTTATTTTATCAAATATGTTTCGCTAATGTATGTAGCTCCGTGATTTATGAACTTGCATCTTATGCTTTTTCATATATATATAATGACGACGATAACGACTTTAAACTGCATCAATTTTTTCTCTTTAATTTGTGCAGTAATTATCAATCCTACGCCTCAATAAAAGAAGAATTTAGGAAGTAAGTTTGGAAATAAAATTTTTAGATTTAATATTTCCTCAGTTAATTTGTAGGATTGAAAAATAAGATTGCATCTTCTGTCGGGGAGTGCTCCGAGGAATTGTTCGGATTGATCCCTGCAGCCTCTTTTCGCCATCGATCTACGCGGCAATAGTTCCATCCCCACCATCTTGATGGCTGGCAGTCCATAACTGTACGTTTCTCTAAAAACTTTCTGCCTCGCACAACAAAACTGTGGAATGAACTGTCGCCTGCAGTATTTCCGGACCAATACGACCTTCAAACTTTCAAGAAAAGAGCGTACTCTCTTTTAAAAGGCCGGCAGTGCACTTGTGACTCCTGTGGTGTTGCGAGTGTCCATGGGCGGCGGTGATCGCTTACCATCAGGCGATCGGTCTGCTCTTTTGCCCGCTATCCCATAAAAAGAATAAGACTACTTTCCCCATAAAATACTACAGACATAAAATGCAACAACTAGCGATATCTGCAAAACTGCAAACTAAAGTTACACACCATTTACGGCAATGGCGCCTCAATCCAGACACATTTGAATATGTCGATGGAAATAGCTGTCCATTGTATTCCTAATTGATATACTAGCACTTGTCAACTGTTTTACGATTTCCGACACCTAATTCATTTAAAAATCGAAGTGGAGGATGCAGCTAGTCACGATACAAAAACAATAAAACCTCTTTTCCATTCAGCCCCCATATGAACAGTAATTAGTCGTGTAGCGTTAATGGTAATTATCACTATGGGAAGACAGTATATAGTAGGTACATACCAGCACAGTTTATTGATCGAAGTTCGATGCCTGTTAAGTATGCGGTATGCATGTTAAAATGTTTCTTTTTTGTTCCAGGTTAGCTTGAAGCGTTTTTGTTTGGAGTAGATGATAGATATCGTGTGGTATTGTGTTAGTCTGTTTTGTTGTCTAATAAGAATGTAATTGTAAGCAATGTTATTATGTAATGTAGATGCCTAAGTTGAAACTAGTTATGATTTGACTTTATTATAATTCAATATTTTTCTTTGAAGAATACAAACAATTTTTTCCTTACTGCTTAAGTTTTTAGTCAATTTTGCTGGGCACACTTCATCTTGCAAAAAAATAATTTTAGTTTTAGAAATCATTATCATCTTTCAGATTTATTATTCTGATTTATGGGATGGCGGTGCGGCGACTAATGTATTGCCATTACCTACGCATGATTACAAACTTCGAGCTGCTACTGAGAATTTAGAACCAATAACGGCTCGAACTTGGAAACAGTTGTAGTAGTCCTGCTTATGACCACTAGAATAATGAGGGTGTTATGTATATATTATAATGACAATAATAGCGATCCACTTTTCACACATCAGCCTTCAATTCGTCGGATATCTTGTACATCTTTCCACTATGCTCATATAGGTCGGTGTGGTAACAAATTAACACATACGCCATCGCCCTTCGACCACAATGTTTCATTGTTCTAACTGTAGTAATTTGTTTGTTCACGCAACGAACCTTCGGGGTCGTAAAATGGAGATCACGATTGAACTGGAGCATTTTTGTAGAGTTTTGGGAACCGTTTTTTTTTTCTTTGAAATTTGTCTTAAGCGACATCACTCATCAAAATTTCGATTCTCGTAACATGAGAATCGAAAATTTCAAAGTATTGTGGTAGTTTTCTGGTTGTAATAAAATTATTATAATGATGTCGTTACGAATGATCACTAAGCCACCGCGAGTCCCACCTGCCAGGTCGAAATTTGCCATCACATTCTGACTTTAAGTCTTAAAGGTGACGTCTTAAAGATTTCGACCTAGCGGGTGGGACTCGCTGTATATAAACATAAGACGCAGGTTCGAATCTTGCCAGCAATCGAATTTTTCCTTCACTATAAAATAACTATATAATTTTAGAAGGAAAAATGCAAAAAATACAAAAATAAATAACTCCTCTTTTCTGATTCGGTCAGTTGGAGAAATGCCAAGAGATCTTCATAGCTTGCTGATTAACTTCAAGCTTTGTTTATGCGAGCTACTGTACAGCCATAGCGACTATTAATCAATTGATCAGTCAATTGTAGTAACCTAGTCAAAAATGCTATAAAGACAATAAACCATGACCGATCGCTCGTTAGAAATTGAACAGCTATTTCTTCTGAACTCGACGGAGTATAGAGACATTCGTTAGAAGTTACTAGCGACGCCACAACGGTTAATTGTGAGAATTCTAAACTCCGCACTAATGAAGGAAGGAAATTAATTTTAACTCCAAGTTTAGAGGACGGTCGTACGTTTTGTTGGAAATAATGGCTTAATCGATGTTGGATTTTGTCGAATAGAATTCGCGCACTAATTTTAGTAGTTTTAGACTGGTCTTGTAAGCGATCTGCTATGGAGTGTGTACTTAGATATTACACTATTTTTAACACCTTGTTAGTTCAAAAATTTGATTTTACTCGTACTAGCTGCTCTCCATGTTACTCAAATACCAAAGTACTTTTTTAAGACAAAGGATTTTTTAATAAAATTGGCTAAAGCCTTAATAGGTTACACAGTAACAGGCAAGGTAATTTTCACATTTGTAATATTACAAATCCGTTAAAACAATATGTTGAAAACTGTGATGTATATTAGTACATCTCTGCTTAAGACTTTGGAAAATACAGGCGTGGTGGTTTGTTATGCTTATATATTTCTTTAAACGTTGCCCCACGCTAGGATTTTCTCCTGTATCGTGGGTGCGTTTATAAACACAAATTCTCACATACACAAACACCCAGACCCGGAACAACTACCTGTAGATCATACAAATATTTGCTCCGTGTGGGGATCAAACCCACAACACGTGTCGCAGTAGCCGATCACTCAGCCGCTATGCCCAACGTGTCGTCATTTAATACACAATACTTTTCGTGTAATTAATTCAAAAATATCCGTGTCTCTATATTATGTATTTTTGACAGAAATCTGCAGGAATTTGTTATCAGAAAAACCCGATAACACAGCCTGACCTGATAATCGAACATAAAACTTCCGTACTCCAGCCGACGTTTGCAGCTGTTAGCTTTATTATTTATTAAGTACTCTATGTTATAATTACAACAAAACACGAAAATACATAGTTAGATCAAAATCTTTGTAGTTTTAGTAACCTTTACATTTCACAAGTACATAATATGTGCCCTAATTTTCGTGATTAAATACGATATTATCAGGAAACATTTATGAAGATTTATCACTGTAATAAATTTTATTGTAATAACTTGCATGTGCTGCTCTGACCCACTCGTGCAACTGTGTATAGTCGACAACAGAATTATCGTTATCTCTACTATTATAAAATTATACAAAAGCTGTGAAAATAATATGTAACTTATGATTTTATAATGCGTAACACGTGAGTAAGCTTTCATAAATAGTACGTGGAATCGTGGAAGTAATGTTACTGCTCATAGAATCCTGTCGTTAAACAAGGAGTTTTGTGACCGACAGTCCCTATCGAATGTATCGAACTACAGCACGACGCCGACAGGCACCGCTAGTGGTGAATGTTGCAAAACCCATAGCTATGACTGTAAGGCAAGGAAAGTCCAGTACGATTTTTTTTAAGCTTAGATTAATTTAGGTACAAGCAACATCCCGAGATGACGCGGTAGGTGTTGCCGCATCCCACTCTACTTGATTCTGTAGAACAGTTCTCCTCAACTGAGCCGGAGACCGCAATGGCGGTCTGCCACTGCTGGAGTCGCGGAGGAATGATAATTATGTACCTCGCTCCCGTAACCCGAGCAAAAAGTGGTGAGGCGAAACACCCGCGTGGTATTAGTCAGTAGGTCACCCATTCTGGGTGGAGCCCGACACCTTGTTAACCCCTCGTGCTAACTAAATGCTTGTGTTATGCTAGTGGGTTCACGTCGGTAGTGCAATGGGTGGGTTCCGAACCGGCAACCACATGATCGCAAATCCGACGCCCTAGCCATTAGGCTACCGCTGCTTACAGTTCACAGTTGGTACCTGTCCGATATACTCCTGATCAATCCATGAGGATATACTACACACGATAAAGATAATGATTAAGTTATTTTAGTGAAGGCAAAATTCAACTTCAGGCAGGACTCATGTCAGTTGAGAAGTAAAGTAACTTGCTTTTCAATAGATGTCACTGACGTCACCTTTAAGACGTAAAGTCGGAATGTGAAATGCAAATTTGACCTGTCGGGTGGAACTCGTGATGACATAGTAGGTCAGCGTGTGGTATGTTGAACCAGAATACGCATGTTCGAATCATGGCCCCAATCGTTTTTTTCCTTCGGTCAAATATTTTTTTAATCTTAGCATGGAATATGATATGGATGATAAATGATATTTATTATTTATTTCTGTAAATAGATCTTATAAAGACACTTTTACAAGTCGTTTTACATGTTTTTTACTAGATGGCGCCGGCATTTACTATCTGACGACCTCTGAGAAGAAACGCCGATACAAACTCAGAGAATCATGGTCTCTTTTAAAGTCCAGACAGTAGTAGCAGTATTAAAAGATATGTGTGTTACGATGTAGGGCAAAATCTGAACAGGCCTTTTGAAATAAGAGCCATAGCAGCCTTGAGTTGACCTGTCCTATGTCCTATTATGCAAAAAGAAAAGCTATGATTAAGTTTTTTTTTAATAGGGAATTACAATTACGAACTTGTATTTTTTACATAGTGGGTACGCAGTTCTGATGGCAGTCGCTTCGTATGTAATACTTCTATTTAGCCGTGTCTGGTTAGGCTGAAAGATATCGTTATATTGGGAAAGGGCTAGGTGGTCCGTTACAAGATATAATACCTACTGTTTGCCAAGGACTTATTTGAGCCGACGTGTCAAAAGCATAACATAGCGGATGCATTGGTGCATTCAACCATTCATCGTCTTGAAGACAGAAACCATTCTATTGAAAAGGTTTTAAATGGTGAGAGCTTGGAATATTGATGACACGTTTGGCGTAGCGGCTTCTGCAACACGTGTTATGGGTTCGATCCCCACACAACAATTATAATTATTATAGTACAAAATACTATAATAATTATAATACAATATAATTTAAAGTAATAACTATTAAAATACCATACACTTAGCGCCACTTGCACCAACTTTTTAAATGTGTTTAAACTGGATTTAAACACAAAATATCTATGAAAAATCGTGTTTAAATACAATTTAAATATAATAATGAAGTTGGTGCAAGTGGCCCTTAAAGTTATTTTGGATCTAGGCGTTTGTGTATGTCAGAATTTGTGTTTGTATGCGTTTGAGTGGGTTTTTTAAATAATTAAAAAAGATACATAGTAAAGTCTTGATTTTCATAATACATCGGAAACATTTTTTCGACTTTGAGATTTATACATAATACTATCATGCTTGTATTCCATTAAGGCTTAGGCAGAAGCGTACCAAGACTAAAAGAAGGCGATCCTATTGCCGTAAGCCGGGCACAAATCCAAACTTTGCTACTGAGAGTCACATAAAAAATCCCAATAAAGAAAGAAAGAAAAGGTTTATTCATTGCTACATAAAGCTAGTAAATAATATAGCAAAAATAAAGTATAACACATTCCTTGGAAACGGTTGGAAATCGAACCCAGGACCTCTAGAGTAGTAGTTACGCTCAGGGCCACTATACTAATGCGGCAGAATTCCTCCTTCATTTCACCTGGGATAAAAATATTTTTCTGCTATGAGAACTGTGCTTCTATATAAGCGATTCACATTCCCCCAGAAACTGGAGTGGCGTTTCATCAGAATCCTTAAACAAAAACTAAATAAATTTCAACAAAAAGTTGTAAAATCACGCCGTAATCACTCAAACTTTTCCCATAAAGCAAATTATCAAAAGCGCGCATACTTCTTAGAAGTACAAAACACATAATTAATCTTTAGCCTCCACGTACCGTCATAAAACACAATAGCACATGACTAGCGAAATTACCAAAGAAGTAGATGTAATTAGCGATACAAGTTATGAAGTAAAAAATATTAATAGTACGAATGTTTTAATTGCCAAATGTGTTAATATAAAGGTGCATCCACATCGCGAGCATTCGCTGGCAAGCATACGGAAGAGAGTCTTCGCATAGTTGAAAAAAAAATTGCAAGCCATGTATCTAGACCGCACGTTTGGCGCAATGGCCTAGGGACAACGCATTAGTGTTGCACAGTCCATCGTGGCTTCAATTCCTACCCGAGGTAAATATTACTACCACAGATACTTTACTTTTTCCATCATATATTGTGTTGGTTTTTTTTTTATTATTTATTTATTGAAAACAAAGTAAGTAAGTTATTGGTTTTATTTAAAATAATAATCAAGAATAGGGGCTGTGTGATGGTATGTGGTAAGAGCAGCCATATGCACCAGCAATGATGTCATCTTGAAACCGCAGTCAGGCCTATTTTTCTCAGTGATGATATCAGTGGGTAGCGGCTGAATACTTGGCAATGCAGTAGGATCGATTTCGACCAATTTCCTGTCTTACTGCTGGGCGTGTAACTGCTGAACACGATTAATTTCTCAGAGAGAGAGGGTTTCGGCTATAGTCCACCACGGGAGCTCACTGTGAGTTAGCAGATTTCACACACCATTTAGAAAATCTCTCAGGCGTACAAGTTTCCTCACAATATTTCCCTTTACATGAGTGATAACTAAATATTATTTTCTTAATACGCTCATGACTGCGTCAAAGGTGTGCCTTGGATTTGAACTCGAGAACTATGTCTTGGCAATCCAATGGGCACATCACTAGGCTATATCTGCTCTATTCTATAGATGCTCTCCACAGAATGCCCATTGCGCGCGATTGCTCACAGTGTGGGCGCACCTTTATATGCATGATTGTCTACGTTTCTTTCACTTTGATGTGGAGACCGATGAATGTAAGATTTGCGATTGTAAGTCCCGATTACTGCGTCAGTGTATTTTAATCAAAGATAGCTGGCCGGCCTGGCTGACTAAGGGCTGGGTATAGACATATTTTATCATTATCATCATCAACGTCTACAGTCTCGATAGCGTCTCAAACGTCATTAGTTTTGTGGTTAAGTACGACTATTACTCTAGAGTTCCTGAGTTCGATTCCCAGACTCGAGCAGTGTTATTGGGTTTTTCTAAAAAAAACTCAGTAATAGCTCGTAGTTTGGGTTATACCTACTTTGGTGAAGCAGTAGTTAGTCTCTGCTTAAGCCTTCAGGGAATACAAAAAAAATAGCTCGTAGCTATGTTATGTCAATAAGATATAATACCTAATATAAATATATTCTGTTCTAATAAATAAATATATACAATACCAACGGTAGTTATATCTCAATGTTTTATAGGTCAATAACCCCATAAGATAATATTATTTTGCATAGAAAATTGCACGCTGCTTCCGTTGCTCCTAATACGATCCTTTGGATCCATTACGACGCCCATGGGATATAGAGTGGTTTATGCATAGACAAAACCATGGAGCATGTAATAATATATTAAGGGGAATACCTACATATTAGTACTGTAGAGATCTGTGCAAGGAGGCAGCATTAGTGCATAAAGACTAAACAATCATTTTTCAAAGATTTAAAATTTTAGCGAAAGAAAAATTCGATCTCAGGCTGGTTATTGCCATTAACCGGGCACTAATTCCAAACTCAGAACTGCTACCGAAACATTCATAGAAAAATCCAATAACACTGCTCGACCTGGGAATCGAACGCAGGACCTCTAGCGTAGCAGTCGCACTTGGGACCACTAGACTAACGAGGCAGCACTAAAACTGAGTTAGTGCTAAAATCGACTAACAACGTGTACAACAATACAACTTACATTGTTCAGTGATCACAATTCAACACTCACCGCTTCATTAGTAAACAATATAAAGAAGTCGTGACATCGTGACTAAGAACCATAGACTAGAACGTATTTATTAGAGTCAAGAAAAAACCGTCACACACCGAAGAAATAGGTTCTGGATTGTAGCAAGGAAAAGGCAGTGCGAAGGAAAACTAAC
The DNA here is from genome assembly GCA_947256265.1 of Acronicta leporina. NCBI lineage: Eukaryota > Metazoa > Arthropoda > Insecta > Lepidoptera > Noctuidae > Acronicta > Acronicta leporina. Next base: position 1,605,912 of record OX366517.1, on the reverse strand, counting down.
ACCATTATGTATTCTATACTATACAGGTAAGTTTTTTTACAAATATTGCAATAGCAATATTTTTTTTTTTATAGTAGAGGGAGGCAAGCGAGCAAGCGGGTCACCTGATGGTAAGCAATCACCGTCGCCCATTGACACCCACAACACCAAAGGGGTCGTAAGTGCGTTGCCGACCTTTGAGAAATGAATAGGCGTATCAACCATCACGCCTATATTCCCCGAATAGTATGGCAGATGTGTTTGAATAAAAACCTACAGTTTGCTAGCATGTTTACGTCATAGGGGGCAAGCTTTTTAGCACAGCTACTGAGAAATTCATAGAAAATCCCAATAACACTTTCCCGACCTGGGAATCAAACCCAGAACCTCAAGCGTAGCAGTCGTGGTAGGGTCTACTAGACTAATTGAGGCAGTATCAACTATATAGAAAAGGAGATTTACTTTTTCACATTTACTTTTGGACATTTCTTTATAAGACCCAGTATTTCGACCTGTATGAAATTTTAATAATTAACTTGTAACAATTATATTAATACTAGTAAACTAGTAAATAACTTAAGATAACTTAAACTCCTAACAAAGATATTGCTTTTACTTTTATGGATAGCCAATAAATTAACAAAAATTCACCAAGAAAGGACATACGAGGAAGCGCCAAGATCTTATACTAGGCAACATAAAACTATTACAACAGTTAGTAGGTAGTAATTTTAACATTGAGACGTCCAACACCTCAGTCTTACCCTGACCATGGATGCTGTAAAGGATCCGAAACTTCGGGAATTAAATAATATTAATACAACGTGATAAAATCCATAAAAAGTAGATTATTCCAAGGAAAAATCTTTTAAAACCGTTACTGCTGTTGTGACCACGAAACTTGTAAAGACATCTTATCAATGTTCTAAAGACTAAATAGTTTAAGTAATGGTCTGAACTTATTTGATTATCAAATAACAAATTTATTTTTTAAATAAGTACTGGTAAAATTAATCATCAAGATTCCCCCATGCACCTTGCGACGGCATTGCAAAAATTTTTTATTTACAACTTTTCTCGATCGAATACAATACATTAAACACGACATAATCCGATACTTACATCAACCATTCATCAGATTTATCCTCAAACTTTTACAAGATTCTAAAAAAAACACAACACTTCCACTAAACAAAAATGTTGTAATACTTTTTGTCGCACAGACACTGCAGAAAAAAAATGTTTATCGTGCTTAAAAATCGGAGCAAAAAGTCGCTCGTGCGGGCACACCGACAGGAGCTTTGGTACGACTGGCGATTGCGACTAACTCCAACGTACCTCGGTGGATGACACACCAAACTTGTGTCGCACTGTGTGTTGTACCTTAGGCACAACAAAAAAGATGTTTAGGTTTTTTTTATTAGATGCGCGTTTTTATTTATAAAAACTTGTTGAATATTTTAACCTGTATAAATAAAAATAATTTAAAATTTACACTTATTGAAAGAAAGACAATTTTGACAAGAAAAAAAATTAAAAATAAATTATGATAACAAGTAGTGAAAATACATCATTGCGATTAGACTGTAAAGATTTTTTTTAATTGTTAAGATTTTTTTGTTATATTTAAGAAATAATTTACTTATATTAATTTGAAGCTATTTCCCTACCTTGAGTGATTTACTTTAGTTTTATCGTTGAGAGATTTAGTTATAAATTTGTTTTGGAATTAATAATTTTAAAAATACATGGTTCAACATTACGTGTTGCTTACTTTTTCTTCTACTACATTGCGTGGTTGATGCGTCTAACTGGTTAGTAAGGGATCGGTTCATTTACTTGCCAAGTACTAGTATATATGAGCAATTTGCAAGAGTCACGGGAGTATGTTTCTAGCTGAATAAAGTAAATATTATGTTTCTAAAAAAATATAAAATCATTTATCTTCCCTACTTCTTCTCTTCTCTACTATTATAAAATTGTAAAAAAGCTATGCCTGTATATTGAAGATATTAAAAAAAAATACGTGGGTTATGGTATATGTATAAACGTCTCCGAATCCGAAAATGTGATTTTTAAAATTCTTGTCTGTTTGTTACGGGTTGGAGCAAAAACTACTGAATAGATTTTAATTTTATTATCACTGTTAGAAAGTATATGCTCCAACTTAAAAACTGGTGAAATTTTTATCTCAATTAATTAAATGAATCCTGAGATACAGCTTGATCTCCCTGATGTATGGAGGCCCATGCAAAAAAGAGGTCATCAATGCTGGTTATCCATTTTTACTCCTGATATAGCTTCACGTAAGCGAAGCCGCGGTCAGAAGCTAGTGTTAAATAAAAATGCATCTTAAAATAACATCCAATTGGCAGCTGATAATGATCAGGTGTTGTTCAGCGTATGTTAAAGTTCAGATATATTATAATACGTTCTGAAATGATTGCAATAATAAATTGCACGTCTGTCAATCATTGAAGATTGATGGAAAAATCTTTGTTGTGAGCCCAATCATAATTCATGACTAAGAAACACTTAAAGGCCAATAACTCGTACAAGATAAAATCCTTTTAATTTCATAAAAAAAACTTGACCATAGTTTTGACACTGGCAATTTTTGTCCTTGACTCGAAGACTGTGAAGGAAGAAAAAAATTGAATCGATACCTGGAAGTGGACGTGACTGATAAAAAAATATTTAAAAATAGAACTAGCCATTACAATTGAAGTTCAGAATCAAATAGAACTTTATTCCATAATACAGAACTTTGTTCAATAGTTTCATAAGCAAAGGTAAGAAAATAAACTCAAATAATACACACGGTGTCTCCAGTTGGAACACACGGTGTTCAATGTTTTACCGGCGTTTAGCGCGTGCGCGGTACACGCTTTGTTTCTGGAAGACGAAAGTTGGGTACTGTTAATACAAAGAAGGTGCCATTAAGGTTGGTGATGAAGGTGATTAAAATGCACTAAACATTATTAGAAGTAATTTTAACTTACCTAAACTAAAGTTCACGGTAATGAGGAAAGCATTCTATGCTGTAATTCAGAATCTAAGATTACACTTTAGATCTAATTAACACTTTTTTTAAAGCTTACTAGTAATGTGAGTCGCACATTACTAGTATTCTTGTTAACCCCTCGTGCTAGCCTAAATGCTTGTGTTATGAGTGGGTTCACGCTAGTAGTGCAGTGGGTGGGTTTCGAATCGGCAACCACAATGATAGCAACTCCGACGCCCTAGCCATTAGGCTACCGCTTATGTCCATGTCTACTATAATACCATGCAGTTAAAGTTGCTCTAAGTAACCATAATGTTTATCTATACTAATATTTCATGTGAAAGTGGTGGTGAACCAAATTTGATGACTTTTTGTATTAAAATAGATTGTACCTTGGAGAAAGACTAAAGCTACAGCTACCGTTTTTTTTCTAATGGATTGTCCAAAGCGAATCGTGCTAGGAAAATTGCCTGCCTGGCTAAATGGCTTAATAGGTCTAGTTTAGCATTCAAATTACTTCAACAGTTTATTTGAGAAGAAGTGACGGCCAAATTTTCGCAATTATATTACCTATACATATACAGGGTTATTTTTCAATAGCCGGCCAAATATACAGAGATTATTCAGAATCTATAATGTTATCGATCTACGAACAAAAAAAAATATATTTTCATTTTTTTGTCCTTGTCCGCCTCTAAATTACAGAAAGCGTGGACATAGTTACAATTTATACGTGTGGACATAGTTTAATAACCTAGATAGCACACATTAATATTATACCATAAGTTTGTACACTCATATGACCACAAATCCGCAATATTTATTAAGTTGTTTTGTTCGGACATTTTCAAATGAATGTTTTTACTTCATATTGAATTAATTTTACAATAATGTTTAACATGCACTTTGGATTTGACCTTGTTGTCCTAATTTTAAAATTTAACTGGCATTTGAAACTTAACCCTGTATAATACCATCATATTAGCTAAAAGAGGTCCACTGCTGAACATAAGCCTGCCCCATATACATCCACAAGGACCGGTTATATGCCGCCTGCATCCAAAAGCTCCCAGCGACCTTTATCAGTCATATTTATTATTATACCCGTGTCGAAATAATTTTATGGTTGTTCCCAAAATACAACAAGCTGTATTGACAACAAACTGCTCAAACAACTCCTCATAAATAAACGTCAGATGCCTACACTGTTTGCTAGTGTTGTACCCATTCTAGCTAACAACTAAATCTAGACATTATTTCAGAGAACCAGACATCCAGCGAATAAATACAGGCTCGAAATGTGAGAACTGTATAAAAGTAATAGATGGTGTTTGAAAATGTTTTGCGGCTTCCCATTCATGTTGCGACGAGGGTGCGAGAAACAGCAAGTTTTTAGTTTATGCATTTTCTTGGTATCCATAGTGCAATATTGTGTGTTATGTGTATAATTGTATAAGGTTTCACACTCTTCGAAGGGTGTATTTTTTAAACTTGGAATAGCTTAAATTTGCTTTTAAATTTTGTAGATAGATAGAATTTCTTACAATTACATTTCATCGAACTCAGGATCTCATACTCAGCAATGGCTCTTATGAAAACAAGGTGAACCATAGTTATTGAATACCAAAGATTTAGTGGGTTTCAGTGAAACTCGGAGTTAGATTTTGTGAACGGCAATAGCTATAGGATCTAAAAATGCCGAAAAACGGTGGTTGTACATCAATGCGCCTCTGCCTTCGGGGAATAAAGCCTTGATGGTATGTTATGTAAAACATGAGTTAATTTTTCTGATACTCCCAAATCTCCTCCCATTGTCTTTTCTACCTTAACTCTTGTCCATCCAATGGATGTCTGTAAGAAATTGCATTTAGCGAAAAGACCACTGGTGTACAATAAAGAACACGCTATCAAAATATCATCATTTCTTTGTCTCGTGAATTGACATAACACTAAAACGACACATTCGCAACATGAATGCTCCGCTTTACATCAGTTATTTAATGCTTCGTCGCTCTCTAAAGAGTCGGGAACTCTTGTAGAGCCATTTACGATGTAGAGTAGGGTCGTAGATGAGCAGCCTCTATCAAGGGTGGATGAATGGGATGGATGCAGGTGTACAAAGATGGATGAAAAAAACGAGACTGGGGCAATTTGGGATGGGTTGATTGAGATGGGTGTAAATAAATGACGTTTTATCGAAGATTCAAAGTAACTTTTAGATACTTGTCAACAAATAGAATTTAACTGTCGGAACAGGACAGCTCTCACATGCAATGGCAATCCGGATTCAGATAATAATATCCTTTTAGAAGATGATTTTAAATTCATATTGATAGAATACATGTATCTATCGAGTCAGGACCTTGTAAATAGTTTTAGTTATTGCAAAAGAACCTTCATTTGAAATTAAAAAAAAATGAGTTTAAGGGGCACTTACACCAACTTCTTAAATATGTTTATATTGTATTTAAACACAAATTTACTGTGAAATATTGTGTTTAAATATTATTTAAATAGATTTAAGAAGTTGGTGCAAGTTGCCCTAAGTTTGCGATGTTATGCAGAGGTGTATTACCGGCGAATTGTGGGTATGGGTCCTGTATTACCGGCGAATTGTGGGTATGGGTCCTGTATTACCGGCGAATTGTGGGTATGGGTCCTATGTAATAGAGGGCAAACCTATTGTCTTTAACCAGGCGTAAATCAAAAACTCCCAGCTGCTAAAGATGGACTGGAAGAGAATGAGAATTTAATAGAATCAATCCCAATAATCCTTAGGTTCCACGACCTCTGGCATAGCAGTCGCACTCAGGACAACTAGGCTATCAAAGTTAAAATTAGTTTTTTTTATTTAATTTAATAATTTTGAGTTTAACATTGCTAAAATAATTTGTTAAATACATTGGAGTGTCTATGTTATTTTTAAAAACAGAAAGTAATGGCACAAAATGAACTGAAGGTCAAAGTAAATAGCCTTTAGATCTACATTAAAATGGGACGAAAGGTCGGGAAGGTAAAATGTAAATAATGAAGTTAAAATAACCTCTTAACATTAAAATATATCTCTTTAAAATTTAGGGCTACTATTTCACAAAACATGACATTTTGACGTGACTTAAAAATAGGTAGGTTACATTATTTTATCTTTCGAATTATACACTGCTTATTTACTAGTTGACTCGTCAGGTGACCTATCTGAATTGTAAATACCTTAATCAGAAAAAGCACCATTGGAAAACAACCAGGTTGAGCAAAGTGTTATTGGGGTTATATGAAATTCCCAGGACATCAGCTCGGAGTTTGGAATTTGTGTCCGGTTAATGGCAATAGGCTGCTCCCCTATTACATGGAACCTGAACATCCGGCAAACTGAGGGTGTACATTATTATGCCTCTGCCTAACCCTTCGGGGAATACAGGCGGAAAGGGATACCATACCTTGATAGTATGTTATCGGTCAATTAGCGTAGATATTACCTATTGACTATTATAGTAAATTCCCTTTCAATTTTAGATACGTTGGGTGTTCAGTTAATGCACAGTCCATGTTTTTAGATTGCGTTAAATAACCGTTCATTCGCAAACCTTAGATAGCATCTGCATGTTACCTGACTAAATGATTATTATAAAGAGCTAACATTCGCTCCTTCTAAATGCAGGGGCAATAGTCTAATGATAACCCTTTCGTGCTTATCTGTTAAGTGATAATCGGATTTAAACTCCAGAGGTCAAACTTAGACAGCGTTCAACGTCCACACATCTTGTTATTGCGATATCGTACAAGTGAAGATTGTAACATAATTTATTTAAAAGAGTGTCCATGGAGTTTCTTGCCCGATTCTTCTCCATAGGATCAACTTTTTAGAAGCGTGCAACTAGAATCATAACGTTTCATAATCGCTTGTAAAAGCTTATTTGAAATAAAAACATTTTAACTTGAACTTGAGAAGGTAACATGTGTCATTATGTCGCATTATCTCGATTCTAGTCATACATTTAGCACGAAATGTGGTACGAAAAAATTGTTTCGTGGCGTGTGTATTAGCATAGTATGTCAAACACTTTGTCTTTCCAAATAGCTGTGGGAATTACAGAAATTGATTACTCTCGATGGTTGGCGCTCTTTGGGGCCTACGTTCAGCAGTGGACGGCAATAGGCTGATATGATGATTACTCTCGAACTTTTATACTGACACAAAATTGACTAAATTGGAATTAAGAAAAAATCGAAGACCTTCCAGATGATCATAATAATTGTTTTTTCCTGTTGTGTCTGTTTTGTGGTTAGCTGGTTAAGAGGATTCCAATGAACTGATAGCTTTCTATTTACTTTAAGCTAGCACTGTATTCTACAAGCCCTCTGATGGTTTTTATATAGCCTCCCTTGTATCCCATAGCTGGTAAAAATCCGTAAATTATTATTTAAGGCCTATTCATACAGTTGTTATGTTAAAGTTTTGAACATTATTATGGTTAAAAAAAAACAAAATCCTGGTGGTATTTTTTCAGTAACGTTTAAAGTGAGTTGATGATAAATGGTAACTATATTTACAAAAATAAAATATTCTAAGCAATCTATACTCTGTACTTACTAATATATAAAGCTGAAGAGTTTGTTTGTTTGTTTGCTTGAACGCGCTAACCTCAGGAACTACTGGTCCGATTTGAAAAATTCTTTCACTGTTAGATAGCCCATTTATTGAGGAAGGCTATAGGCTATATATCATCACGCTACGCGGACGAAGTCGCGGGCAGAAGCTAGTCTAAAATATTACCCAACAGATAAAAACAGTCATAACACAAAATGTCATTGTGACTTTTGAGTTGAGCCTTATCCCCACAAAATTCATCGACCTTTGCATCAGACAAGCGTATTGAAAGTAAGTACATTCAATCATAATTACTCACTATTGTATTACAATACGTTTCGTATCTTAGATCGGGACCGGCTCCATATATTATAAGCACAACAAAAACAAATCATAGCGCGACAGATACAAGATAACCGATTTCGTATGCGTCGTAAATCTGTACGTGTTACAATTAAACGAGTGTTCTGTTAGGGACTGGTTACATTTATGTAAGTTTTCTAACTTGTCCTGTGCACATATGCAATCATGTAACCCATGACTTTTTTGAGTTGTGACGTTTTTGTTTTCATAACAAAATTATTCGTTCTTCTTTAATATAAATTTGTTGTTACTTTTCTGGGTAAGACATTAGTTTTAAAACAACAATATTGTACCTATCAGAATTAAACCTTTTGTCAACTCTACAAATTAAAAAGAACAAGAAAAGTCGTACATACCTTGATAAGTCTTGACATTACAAAAGTTCACGCAAATACATAAAAAATCGTAAAAATAATGAGATAATATTTCTCTAATAGGTGATTCTAATAGACAGACTGCTCCAAGCGTACCATTAAGGTAACGTCGGCATGACCGTTGTACGGAGTGTTGTGGGTTCGATTCTCATCAGAGGTAATTTTACAGAGTCTATTATTTGCATGTTTCTAAAGCACACACACATCACTTGTTGTTTAGTGTTGGCGTTTTTAAACTATAAAAAAATTTCGTTTCGATATACTAATTGAGTAATTTTATTTGAATCGGAAATCTCAAAAATTATGTTCGGCGCGTTCGTGTGTATCTAATCCTTAACAGCAAAGCGGAGTGACTTTACAAGTTGTACCTGTACAATGTAATTGGAACGTCAGTGGATATTGATCGAGATAAATCTCGATTGAGCCGACCGTTTCTATCAAATGTGAAACGCCAATTTATTCCTTGTTACAAATCCTGGAGATATGTCGGTTTTCAATTAAATTTCTGACGGCACTCCGCTTTTGTTGTGGAGTTATGTTGCATGTAAATTGTTTGGAAATTTCCTTGTTGGTTTATTGTGTAATTTTATTAAGTAAATCTGTGTTTTAATTAAGTCCACGAATAAACCAATATTGAGTGTTGGGACGGTTTTGAAATAAATTCTTGTCTTTTTGTTTAAAATAACTATAAATTCTTGTATTAAGCTGTAGGTAATTGTTGTATTAGTTTCGTACCTACTATAGCACACGAGAGTAATTAACTCTTAAATAATAGAGAGAGTGAGAGAGTAATTTTAGATCAGATCATCCCATGTTATACCCACACTTGGTTACCTTTATTTGCTCGACCTGGGATTCGATCACAATCTAGCTTGAATATTGAGGCAGTTTGTATATGTTTAAGATATAGAATACAGAATACAAGTAGCTCTTTATCAAACTCCAACACTATCTCCTAAAACGATAAAAAAACTTAATAATTTCAGTCAGCGCCCATCGCGAGGTCAGACGCGTGACCATCGAACATCAACAAACAAAAAAAGAAATGTATTTTCAACACTTTTTATCGAACATTTCATAAGCCCTTCAATGTGATGGCGTATTTCAAAATACTTTTTGTTAAATCGATCAACCATTGAATGCAAAGATTTCAAAGTACAAAAAGTAATCGTAGTTATATTATGCAATACATTATAAGCACGATTACATTTTTCGTATTTTTTGTTCAATGCTGCTTTTGGTAACATGCCAATGCCGTTAAACTTTTTCTATATTAAAAAAAACCTGTATCATGTGTGCAATCCTTAGATACTCTTTGGTCGCCTTACGTAGAAATATTAATAAATTATCAATTGTATACCAAGTTATGTCCAAAAAGCGGAGCTTTTGGAGAAGAGCTAGTAAGAAACTCTTTTTAAGAAAGATTCACTTGCCTAGAAACTAGGATGTTTTCTTGTGCATGTAGTTACTATTCAGAGAGAGGCTTTCCTTATATAAAAAACTAGCTTCTGCCCGTGACTTCGTCAGCGTGGAATAGTTACTTGGTCTTAGCGTGATTATATTTAGCCTATAAGCCTTCCTCAATAAATGGGCTATTTAACACTGAAAGATTTTTTCAAATCGGACCTGTAGTGCCTGATATTAGCGCGTTCAAGCAAACAAACAAAGTCTTCAGCGTTATATATTAGTATAGATATATCTTAGATCGTCTACAAAAAACGAACTCTATGAATGACAAATCACTTCGAATCGTCCCTAAATTCTAACAACATGACTTTATTAATACATTGTCCCACATTATCGATTACACAATCGATTTCATAAATCGATTTATTATCCTAGTATTGTCATGGTAGTCTGACAGCGATCAATCACTTTACATTCTCGGTAAACGTGGAGCGATTGATAAAAATATAAAAAGCTCGGCGGTACTGTGACAGTAATTGAGTAGTTATTGTTGTAAAGATAAACATTGTGGGTTAAAATATTTTAATATACTGGTTATTGGATTATTTACTTTATTCGATTCAACATATTTCACTTTGATGAAACTTTCAAAGTAATATCATCATCAATTCAATTCTCTCATTAGTGGCACGCGCATTTGCTTCTGCATCTTGTAGTCGATTCCCAATTCAAGAAGTGGTGTTGTTTGTTTAACTTATCAAATTCGTCGTTTGTCCGGTTAATGGAAATAGGATCGTCCCCTATTACATTGGTCCTAAATCATACCGGTATATAAAGTACACCTCTGCCTAACCCTCGCAGTGAATTTCACGAATCCCATGACCGGGACTTTAAGGCAAAGGAAGACGAGACGGTTGTTAGTTCAGTAAGAGTCGGACATTCTCCTACCGTTTTTCGTCCTTGGTGGCAGACGGCCCAGGACGATTTTTCGTACTACAAAATAGGCCTTCTTAGATATGGAGATCTTTTTATTTAGAAAGAAAAAAGAAGAAGGCGTATTAAAACGACACGTTTGACGTAGCGGTTGAACAATCAACTTCTGCGCTGTGTTGCGGATTCCCACACGGAGAAAATATTTGTATGACCTACAGATTACTTCGTTCCGGGTTCAGACCCGTAAATATAAGTATGTTAATATTACAGATATACAGGAGAAAATCCTAATGTGGGGGAACGCTCTTTAAAATAAATAAAAGAAAACAGGTTGCACTCCGGGAGTGCCGGCAGAAGTGAAAACTTGAAGATTTCACTTCAATAAATGATAATGTTCAGTTGTACTGTCTAAGAAAACATTTGTTTTCACTTTTGTCTAACGGTCTTACAGTCTTATCCGTCGCGATATGATCTGTCGCGAATTTAACATTTTTTCCCGTCACGAAAAGTGCACAGCGCCGCTAAAGAAGTTGTCACTTCAAAAAAATAAGAAATACGTCCCAATTAAAAGAAACAATAGCTTCATCTAATTTATCATCAACACAAAAGACTAGTGCAATCATTATGCATCGCCCGCATAGGGGCGGGTGCCACTTACAATTGTCATCGACTATTAACACCGTGTTCAACAATTAACTGGATTAAGTTGCCCAATTTATTGTGGGGGCGTTTCGTATGTCGGTGGGAATTAACCAGATCAATAGTGTTGGGTGATTTTTTAGACAGCTTAGGTACCTATTATTTTATAAGGAACTAGCTTCTGCCCGCGGCTTCGCTCACTTGAAGCTCAAAAACCAACAGTGATGATCTCTTCTTTATATGGGTAGGTATAAATTTATTAGAGAGGTGACGGAGATACAAGCTGTATCTCAGGGTCCGTTTGATTATTTGAGATAAGAAGTATACCAGTTTTTAATTTGGAGCAAATACTTTCACAAGTGATAACAAAATTGAAATCTATCATACGTGTTTTATATAAGTTTTGTTTGACTAGCAATGTTTGTTAGTTTTTTTAAATCGAATCTTGCAAGCTAAAACAATTGTTTTTCAACTTAATTTCATTTAAATATAGTAAAAAAAGCCTGCTAACTATGTCTCTAGTAATTTTGAGTTTATGAAAAATATATTATCCTGGGACAGGATTTGACCCTGCGTTTTTTGTATACCACTTGCCTAAAATCTTTTCTGGTTGTCTGCCGAACGCTTTAATAACCAAGGCACCAAGAAAAAATCACTCATCAAACGCTATTTAAGGAGATTTTACCAATTAATAATTCGAGAAGGTCAAAATTATAATTTTCACCATCGAAGCAAAGTGAAAAAGCCGTGAATTGTAATAAACTAAACAAACCAAATTAATTTACGAGCTCATTGTATTCGAATTTGGGAAAAAAACCATTTGAATTTTGAATAATCGTTAATATTTTGTAGGTTTCCGTGCGCACGCGCCTAGCCGACATCAAAAGAAGCGGCATTCTGCACGGGCGGCAACATGGCGACATACTCATAGAGTAGCTTTAAATTTGGAACACGTCACTTTTCACATTTTGTTGTTACATTATAAGAGGAAAATTTTATTTTTATGCATTATAATTTAATTTTTGAATGCCATGCCATGGAACTGCTTAAAACAATCATATTTTTAATTTTAAGACAACAGAATAGGTATATTTTTTCATAAACGAAAACAATATTTAAATTGTAATTGCAATTATCAATATTAAAAAAAAAAGAAATAAAAAAATATGTATGACAGTTACAATTTAAACAAAGAATACAAAGTAGGTAAAATACCTTCGATCATTCATTTGACGCATCTGTAAAATTAATGTACCTACTCTACCAATGGCCACCGCGGTCGTGATAAACGTGACGGAAGTCCGCCTGTCATTTTATAGAAATGACGCCGCTTTGTGGCAACTGTTAATAAGCTGAATAACATTATGACATCTTTGGTTTGTGTCAAACCGCCACACAGGTTTTCTACACATAGTGATGTTCGATTCTGTTCAAAGATTAATTAGTGGTTTCTGAATAACGGTAGGTTTTATTAGCGGTAGAATTTTTCAAATTTGGAAAAGTCTTTTTAGTTTTTTCGTGTAGCAATAAAATTTAATTTATTACCGTCGTGTTTATTATCAAGAAGTTCATTATATTAGTTCGATGGATATTTTTTGGAATAGAAAAGCATTCGACTAAGCAAAAAAATACTATGTAAATTACAATGAACTAGTTCCATTAATTAATAAGCAATCAGAGAAAAAATAACTTTAGGAAATAAAAAATATCAAGAAGTTTAGGAAAAAGGCAAGTTTATAATTATTTAAAAAATCTACGCCATTAGTCTAGTGATCCCAAGCGCGACTGTTACGCAAGAGATCCCTGGTTTGATTCCCAGGTTGAGAAAAGTATAAGTGGGTTTTTCTATAAAATCCTTATTAGCTGCTCGGAGTTTGGATTTGGGCCAGGTTCATGGCAATATGCTTGCCACCTATTAAATGGGACCTAAACGTACTAACGAGTTGTGGCTGAACCATTGTGCACCTCTGCTTTGCCCTTCGGGGAATACAGGCGTGATGGCAAGCTAATTAAAACAAAAATAATATGAATAGACTAAGCGTTAAACTGTAATAATTAAGGGCGCAAACCCGCGATGATAAAATGTATGTATGTATGTATGTGTAAATGTATTCACGTAATAAACATACCTGCCACAATACTTACCCGCCAAAAGGATTAACCAGGCACAAATTAACAGATAGCTTGACTTTTCTTAAGTAAACATATTTGTAGAATTGTAGATGCATACAAGTCATATCAAAATGTTCGTATCTGATAATCGTATATAATCGTATAGTTCGTATCTAATCTGTTCGTATGATATTATAATATTGACGGAAACATGGCTAGTGACTGGTGTGAGTGACTCGGAGTTATTTGATGACCGTTACATTGTGTGGCGCCGTGATAGGGATTATAATCAAACTGGACAAACCCGAGGTGGAGGTGTTCTCATTGCAGTTCACAGAGACCTATGCGCTGTTCCGCAACCGTGTTTTGTAAGTACCGCTGAGGATTTTTGGCTTACCCTATCTTTTAAAAAAACCACTAATCGATCTATTTCCAACTTTAATTTAAATATATGTGTTCTTTACTTGTGTAATCAGTTAAATAATTATCTGTCTAAGTTGGATGAAATCATTCTGAATAGACCTAATGAAAAATATTTAATAGTGGGGGACTTTAACTTAAGCGGATTGTCATGGCTGCCGACTACAGTTGATTCATATCTTACCCCCAATCTTGCCAATAATGTGGATGAGCAGTCTTTTGTCGATTTATTATACACACATGATCTAAATCAATACAATGGTATAGCAAACTGCTATGGGAGAATTCTAGACCTTGTGCTGTCGAACGATGCAGTCGTTGTGCGGGAGTGCGAGGACCCATTGGTTACTATAGACCCACACCATAAGGCACTTTTAATCGATGTTAAATTTTATCAAGTATCTTTTTTGAAACCTGCTATGCGGACAAGATTCCTATACTCTAAAGGTAATTATGACGAAATAAATTTTGAACTAGCCCAAGTTGACTGGAAGGAGAGATTTAACAACAAATCAGTTAACAGCGCTTTAGACTGCTTTTATTCATTTTTAAAGGAAATGATTAATAAGCATATCCCATCCAAATTGTATAAAAATGATCACTACCCTCCCTGGTATACCTCGGCATTAAAAAAGACTATTAAAGAAAAATACAAATTCCTTAATAAATTCAAGCGTTACGGAAACTTATCAGACCAAATCAGTTATCGATTATTAAGAGAAAGAGTTAAAAGACTAGAAAACGAATGTCATTTTAATTACATAAAATCAGTTGAGAGCTCCATAAAAAATAACCCGAAACATTTTTGGAAATTTGTTAAAACTAAATCAAATTCACACAATATTCCCAACACTATAAATTATGGCTCTAGTGTGGCTACCGGGGGTGAAGCCATCTGTAAACTATTTTCTGAATATTTTTATTCTACCTTCTTACAACCAGCTCAAACTTCAACCCATTTTGACTCAGGAGCTCTCCAAGACTCAGTATCAGATATTTCAAACATAAATATTGACTTACACGATGTAGTTAAATTATTAAAATCGTTGGATCCCATTAAGTCGGCAGGTCCCGACCAGATCCCAGCTGTCCTACTGATTAATTGCGCTGAAACTATCTCAGTTCCTATTAGTTTATTGTTTATTAAATCTCTGTCTGAGTGTACTATGCCTTCTCTGTGGAAGTCTGCATTCATATCCCCAATCCATAAAAAGGGCTCAAAAACTGATGTGGAAAATTATAGACCCATATCGAAATTGTGCTTGATTGCAAAAATATTTGAAAAAATCGTTCATACACAACTTTACGCCGCTCTTAGAAACTCTTTTAACGATTTCCAACACGGATTTGTAAAAGGTAGGTCGACTACTTCGAACCTTATACTATTCCATGACTACGTCACTGACACTATGAGTCGGGGTGAGCAAGTCGATGTCGTTTACACTGATTACAGTAAGTGTTTCGATCGTATTCATCATTCTACTCTGATACATAAATTAGGATCGGCGGGCATAAGGGGAGACTTACTAAGATGGTTTACTTCGTACATATCTAACAGATCTCAGGCAGTAGCAGTAAACAATTATGTATCAAGTTGGGTTACAGTACCCAGTGGCGTACCGCAGGGCTCACTGTTGGGCCCCTTGCTATTTGTAATCTTTGTAAACGACATCGGCAAGTGTTTTCAATCTTCCAGGTTACTTTGCTTTGCTGATGACATGAAAATATTTACTTCAGTTTCATGTCATGCAGACGTTGACGCTCTGCAATCCGATTTGCTACGACTCGATACTTATTGCATTCAAAATAAATTAGACCTTAATCCGTCAAAGTGCTCCGTTGTCACTTACACTAGGAAGAAGCATACCGTCTCCGCAGACTATCACTTAAAGGGACAGAAACTCATCAAATGTCAAAGTACTCGTGATCTCGGTATCGTTTACGATTCAAAGCTCTTGTTTGATGAACACGTTGACAGCATTGTTAAAAAGGCTTATCGAGCTTTAGGTTTTGTTATGCGCACTTCTTCTTGTTTTAAAGATCCAAAAACCATTAAAATATTGTACTGCTCATACGTTCGTAGTATACTGGAATATAGCTCCCAAATCTGGAATCCGCGGTATGAAAAATATAGTAACAGAATAGAAAATATACAAAAGAAATTCATAAATTACTTATGCTATCGAACTCGTCAACAATACGATTCAAGCAATTACTTAAGAATTTGCGCTAAATTTCATCTTCTTCCTTTGTTCAAGCGACGAGAGATAGCCGACACCACATATTTACTCAAAATATTTTCCAACTTGATCGATAGTCCGGAAATACTTTCCATGGTGGGTTTTAATGTGCCAGTAAAATCGTCACGTAACTATACGCCTCTTTATTTACCCCTTGTTCCAACAAACTACCGGCAGGATAACTTTATCTGGCGAGCAAGTAAGACTGTGAATATAACAAGCAAGCTACACGATTTTGATGTACATGACGCGAACTTGACATCGGTGAAACGGTTGCTAAGCCGAGATTTCTTTTTAAAGTACCAACCTGTGTAGTATTTCTTTATAAATATGTATTCTTGTATTTGTAAGTTTTGTATAATATTCGTTCATACACTCACGGTTTGATATTGTAATATAATACCTATCAGTGAAGACCTGTAATTGGCTTTATGTTGCATAATGTTTTGAATTATTCAATTTGTTAACGCTGTTGGTCTTCCATTTAAATAAATAAATAAATAAATAAATAAAAGAAAATGTATGGAATATTTATGAACACTGGATTGGAAAATTCTATCTGTAATATGATTGGCATGTTTCGATTCATTCATCAATTCCAACGTGAGACTGCAACTTGTCTAGTCCTTGCAAAATGATCCTTATAACCTCTGTAATACATTAAAAAATTTAACATGCAATAACCCTTCAATTACAACCGCAAATCGCAAGGGTATACTCAGCCCCCAAAATTAACGTTTACAGAGGACGGGACGGTTAGCAAATAGGGCATTGTCTCAAACATCCAAATCACATCTTAACGTGTGTTAAATGTATTAATGGGTTGAAACGGATGAGAGATAGTATTACTGGGGTTTGATATTCACCTTAATTTCAGGGAGTTTTAGTGTTGGAGGCGATAAGAGAACAAGGAAGAAGAAGGTGAATTGTTCTAGAAATTACGACCACGTAAATTAAATCTATATCGTCACCTTCTTGAAAATTCGATTCCAGGCGTTGTCATAATCGAAAGTTATTAAACGTTCTCAATTAATAATTATATTTTTCATTTTCACCTCATGGACCTTTATTTTGGCCCGCTGATAGACCGACCTATAGATCACAGGTCCTCGTCAACCCCTGGGTTCGATATGGATATCACTTTGGGCTCTAGAATATTATGTCCACTCTCCGACCAACAGAACGAGGACCTCCTGTGCTAAATATAGTACTGTTAAAGTTTTATTAAGTAGATATTCGTTTAATCTATTGTTCCAAAATCTTATAGCTCTTGCATATTGCTAATTTAATGTAGTTTTGTATGTGTGAACTTTGAACGAGACGCGGATTAGGAAGGAATTCAGATGGGTCAAGATTTGAGGCTATGGAACTCTTTTGTCTATTGTTCAAGCATTTGGTATAATAAATAAATAAATAAATATTCTGGGTCATTTTCACACAGCACCATCTAGTCCCAAACTAAGCAGAGCTTGTACTATGGGTACTAGACAATGGATATAATACTTATATACTTTTTTTTTGTAAATACATACTTATAATACATAAGAAACACCCAGACGAACACAAACATTTATATTCATCACATAATTTTTTGTGTCCTGTGGGAATCGAACCCACGACCTCATGGTCAGCAGTCCGGTACTCGAACCACTAAACCACAGAGGTCGTCGAAAAGAAATAAGTAAGAAATAACTGAAAAGAAATAAGACCTACGTAAGAAGTACTTCTTACTACTTCTACTAACATAATTTATTATTGATATAAACTATTTTATATATTTCCTCAAATACGTTACTCCTAATATTTCTCATACAGCAACACCAAGTACCACTAAGTATGGGACGCAGTTGGCATGAACAAACCTGTTTGTTTTTTGTTTAATTGCTGGGATTCAATATTGACTTTGGGTCCGTAAGTAGGAGACCGTTGTCTTACTAATGTGGATCGGAATAAGATTATACAGACTCCTTTTGTTACTTGTATGTGTTTAGAGAGAACCTTCATTTCTGTTTGCTCTAACGCCGACACAGTTTAAGCTTTTTGATTAAGTTTTCCATAGGACAACAAGTGTCTCATATTTTTTAAAGTATAGTAGCAATATGGGTCACATATTAGTAATATCCTTGTTAACCCCCGTGCTAAGCTAAATGCTTATGTTACGAGTGGGTTCATGTCGGTAGTGCAATGGTCGGGTTTCGAACCGGCAACCACATGATTGCAAGTCCGGCGCCCTAGCCATTAGGCTACCGCCGCTTTTACTATACTACTAATGCTTGTGTTGTCCCACTACTCGGCACGGGTCTCCTCTCCAATGAGAGGGATTAGGCTATAGTCCACCACGCTTGCCTAATGCGGGTTGGCAGACTTCACTTTCCCTCGAGAAAATCTCTCAGGCGTGCAGGTTTCCGCACGATGTTTCCCTTCACCGTTGTAAGCGAGTGATAATTAATTATTATTACGCACATGATTACGGAAAGTCAGAGGTGCATGCTTTGGTTTCGAACTCGAGACTTCGACATGGCAGTCCAGTGGTATCCGCAAGGCTATCACAACACTCAAAATATTACAATTTAAAGTCAAAGAAACCAGCAATACTTTTATAAAGAAAAAATTATTATTGTTGATAACTGACGTATTTTGTAAACAGCAAACATAATTAATTCCAAGAAACTTCAGAACAGAGAAACATCAAAAGTTCATACCGCATTTTAATAGCGGTCTCTACATCCTCATATTGTTATCACTAAGTAGACCCCCTTATCAGCCGGAACAACTTAAGCTTTTTCACACGAACCAAGTGTGGTCGAGAGCGGTCTTTCCGGTGGTCTCAATTAATAAGTGTGTGGTTTGATAATGAGCTAAAGATGGACCACACTGTGGGCGGCGGTATTTTAATATTTCAAAGATCGGAGAAATTGTATATTTGGGAGAATTTTAGATTAATTAACCCGATTGGACACAGCTTAAGAATTTATTTCAGTTTCTGTAGTAATTAAGAAAGATTACGTCATTAACTTTTAAATTAACTAATGTCTTTGGAAATATAACATAACATACCATCACGCCTGTATTCCCCGAAGGGTAGGCAGAGGTGTATTAAGGTTCAACCACAGTTCGCCTGTCTGCTAGTATAGCCGTCCAGTACCTACACAGAAACTCAACCTCCATACTACAGCTGGGGAATATTCTATGCCCCGGGGAATTTCACTAAATATTCGACCAGTGTACACTTCCGACGCACACTTATCTTTATATATTATAATTCTTCTGTACGTGTGTTGACAGTGAACTCCTCCTAAACGGCTGGACCGATTTGAATGAATTTTTTTGTGTGTGTTCAAGTGGATTCGAGGATGGTTTAGATTCACAAATAAGCCGATAAGATGATGCTGCAGTCGGTATCTAGGTTATTTATCATTTCTTACTTTGTTTAATATCCTAATCGCTTGGTATATCATGCAGGACAACGTCTGTCGGGTCCACTAGTATCTTATAAATCATCTAATTTTAGCGCAAAATAGATTTAATCAAAACTAGATCTAATCGCTCTATTCAAAAGCACGTAATAATTTAATTAATCTCAACAAGAAACCTAAAATCATTTAAAATATAATAACGACCCACCACGCGGTAAATTATAATAGATTGAGGAGACGTGCCACCAAAAAACCTGGCTCAAATTAAAATTTAAATCGCATTTGCAATTTTTTTCTACCGTCAAATACAAAAGCAGGGAATCCAGAAGATCCACTACGGTGCTTTAGGGTTACCAACTATACTATAATATAATTAAATAATATTATAGTTATAGATATTCTATTTCACGAAGTCCTGTATGATGTCCCTTTATGTAATTGATATAAAGTTCAAATTTCAATAATTTAACGGCCTTCGTGAGATAGAATGACTATATATATTTCGGGGCTGGATTCTATTTACTTTTGAAAAAAATACAATACGCAAAAATACTATATTTCTGTTGAATGTTTTTTTTCCAACACCGAAATTGATACTTCAAGGACTGAAGGCTTTGGGGGTTTTCTTAAGGAGGGAAGGCTACAAGAAATATAATATTGATGTTCAAAAAGTAGTACCTAATAGTAATTTTTGCGAAAGTGATTGACTTGATTAGTATAATTATAATAAACTATTTGTAAATTTGCTTTGTGTGTATCTGTTTTGCCATATTCCAAAGGTCTTTTTTGAGACAAAAGATAGGCTATTATTTTTTCACAGTTCAATCTATTTCTATACCAAAATTCATCAAAATTTATTCAGTGGTCTTGGCTTGAAAATGTAACAAATAAATAAGACGACAGATATACACAGTTTCTTTTGCGTTTATAATATTAGTTTGGGTTCCATGTTGTTTTATTCATTCAAAATATTAATTAATTTCAAAACAGACACATTTTTATGTAGCAACAGGCAATTAACAAATATTGTTAAATAACAAACAACCTTAACCTTCTGTGTTTTTCTTATCTGTACACAAAGCGCTCGGTCGCTTTGATCTAGAGAGATATGTAAAAAAGGTCCACTTTGTTCCGCTGTCGTAAGGCGATGGACAGAAATTATTGCGCGTGGCGAATTGACGAAAAAAAGTATAATAGTTTTGGACACGCAGTTGCAAATAGTTTGGCTTCTACAACTTCAAATTAACAGGATGTTTAGGAGAAATTTGATACTGTTTTTGCACTGCATAGTGTAAGAGTCTTCATATAGTAATAGAATACAATAATCATTAAATACGGATCTTCCCATAACTTACTTGTTGTTGAAACCGTTTATGAACGAAAACGTCATTGTCAACAATGACGTTAAATTTGACATAAGTGATGCGATTCGCGCTCGTTGCTATAGGAAAATACCACAAAAAAATAAGCAGTTAGATAAGTACCTATTGCTCATAAATAACACGACCATAAATACGTCAAAATTCCGAGCGAATTGATTAGGTACGTATCATAAAATCAGTTTGTATCTCTAAGTCCGTATGGGAAAAGAAAATAAAGATATTTTTAAAACTAATGGTGGGAATTATATGAAAAAGAGGTGTAAGGGTAGTCTATGGTCTACCTACCAGAGAAATAAAACTTCCTATCTTTGGAATTTTCTAGTCTTACCAGCGCAGCGACTGAATACCAGTATTTTACATATTTTAGATATAAGAAGAGACTGCCATCGGAAGAAGCCCAGCACCAGTTTATCCATAGGATATCCTATGGATAAACTGGTTGTTAGATATCTAATCATTTCGGTTAGCATTTTGACGTGATTACGATCGTATTATTTAACGATTAACTGTTTATATTTTTTGGCAATTTCCTATTTAACAAGTTAATTAATAGAAGACCCGTTTTTTATTTAATCATGTACGTTTACGGGAAATTGATGTAGGTGTCGCATTTTTGGTGATTCAGGTTAATGGTCAGTATAAATAAACTCCATTGCATCTAATCGTTAGATTCTTATCTGTAAAAAATCTCACATTGATTAGTCAATCTGAACCAAGCAACATTTAAAAAATGGTTTATTTAATACTCGATGCTAAGCCTAAGATTAACATAGCATTTATAAATCCGAAGTAAATTTACAAAAAATTAGCCTCTATCAAACAGTAAGAGTGGGTCAGGATACCGGAGGCCCAAACCATTTTAGAAAGGCCGTCAATGCACTTGTGACTCCTCTGTTGTATCAGCTTTTTCAGAATTTATAGTAAATTTCTACACCCAGTAGAACCTACTTGGTTTGGAAATATTTTCAATTAACACGAGATATACGGTTGTATTGAAATGGATCAAATTAAATTGAGAAAAGCACTATCTCAATTCATAATTAAATAAAATTTCAATCGTGAGACATGAAATATCGAATAATTTATCCAAAAGGACATCAGAAGCACCATCAAATTTGCTCTTACAATTATGGTGAAAGTATTTCGAATTTTATCGAAATCTTGTTATAAGCTTTTACATAAGTAACCCACGACAGCCTATTAATCCGAATTAAACCAACATTAAAGTTACGATGGTACCACAATCTTGAAATTACTTAAATAAAAATAATTGTACACATAATTTAAAATGTCAAAGAAGTCGTGACCAGAGCGTTACGGGACCTCTAAATATGTATGAGAGAATTAAGGACTACATCCAGTGTGCCACCTACCATAGCATGAATTTAAGAGCGTGTTTACTATAAAAATAGCGTCATATTTATAGTAAGTAACAAAATGGAGTGAATGTGAAGGCAAATTTCGACATGGCAGGTAGGACTCATAGTGGTTTGGAGGTCATAGCGTCTGGTGTATCTAACCAGAAGACGCAGGTTCGAATCCTGCCTGCGAGTCGATTTTTTCCTTCACCAAATAACTTTATAATCTTAGCATGGAAAATTAAAAAAAAATCACAAAAATATGGAGTTCTCTGTTCGTTATTATCGTTCCATGATGCTGTCATTACTTAATCGTATCATCAGCGAATCGTGGAATGAATCCAAGGAATCACCTACCATACTATAAAATTAGGAGCATGTATAATAAAAAAAGATCACTGTATATAATCACCAGTGATCAGAATAGGTAATGCTATTTTAACCTAAACTTCGAGGAACAGAAAAGTATGTATGATCAATTATTTTATTATTTTAATATCATTACGTTTTAATGTCCTTAAGTAATGTCCCAAATATCAGGACAATTTTCGTCCGTTGCCATTTTTGGCACTTGTAATATTTTGTACTGTTTTACTATAATGAACAATAATTATTTAAACTGGTTTAGTGCATTTAATTAAAAATTCAATTGAAATTATGCGTCAGTAGAGCATGCAAGGGCATTTAGAATTTCATTACTTGCAGTATTATATTAAGTGCCATGGGCCGGTTAGTTTATTTGAATAAAACAAGCCGGGTAACTTCGGACATGGGTGCATTATCATAGAACATGGGAACTGTTTACTTCTGGTCCATTTAGTTCTTGTAGGTAAAGATTTGTTGTGAGACAATATCTCACGTAATCACAGGAATGGATAGAAAAGCAGCTTTGCCTTCTAAAAAAAGTTTTGAAAAAAAAACCTGTACTTATAAAAAAACTGCCTCATGCCTGTCTAGTGGTCTTGAGTGCGACTGCTATGCTAGAGATCCTGGGTTCTATTCCCAGGTCAAGCAAAGTATTATTGGTGTTTTCTATGAAATTCTCAGTAGCAGCTCGCAGTTTGGGATCTATGCCCGATTACTAACTACCTAATAGGGGACGAGCCTATTGCCAGGCTCGTCCCCTATTAGGTACATGGGACCTAAACATACCAGCGAACGGGGTGTCTATACGCCTCTGTCTAACCCTGCGGTTAAAACAGGAGTGATGGTATGTTATGTAATATTTAAAAAATATACTTACACAAAATTTTAATATAAATAACAATGGACCTCTATAGTTCACAAGCTTATTATCGTTTAAGCATAGCACTGATATTTAACAAAACAACTTTAAGTAAACCGACAATGATCTTAATGTCAAAGAAAACGAAGAAAAAAATATAAATGCGAAGAATTTACAACATCAGTGGCAACATTTGGTCCGAAAACCAAATCTGGTCCCACACCAAGACAATCGATCATTCGGCGGGCCATTAAAGAAATAATGTACGAACTGTACGTCCCAAACGGGATTTTGTTAATTAAAAATGTCAATCAAGTGTGTCAGCAGACGGTCGATTTAGTGTCTTTAGTGACAAAGATTAAGATATTTTATGTGTAAAAAAAACCAGAAGGTGTTGGCAACCCAACGACCGGTAGCAGCTACCCCAGCGGACGACAGTGATCACTTACCTTTGCTACTGTCAGTAGAAGAAGATAAAAAGGCTGGACACTAACGGCTCGCTCTCTTTTTTCTCCGCATTTCATATGAAATAGTTGCCCAGTTCGATTGTGTTGAAGTAAGATTAAATTATTTAAATATTTTAGCTCTTTGTTTCTATCCAACACTCCTAGTGTTGCCTTCAGCCTAGTTAGTTTACAAAGGCCAATTCGATAAAATGTTCCCAACAGAGTTCTTAGAGTCACAACGGCCAATTGAGCATTTTTCGACCTTACAGTTATAACTTATTCATGTTTAAGAGCTTCCTCAATTGGAAGTAATATCATTATGACAGTTACACTAGATTAGAACTATATTTTGAGCAATTATCAGAATTAGCCTTCAATATAAAAAAAGTATTTGTAATAAATCACAGTTTTATAAAATACTTTCTAGTTTCAGGACACTGTATTTTAAAAAATACGGTTTTATAGCTCTACGAATGGGATTTATGCCTATAAACACATTGAAATTTTGTGATGTTTTATATGTAATAGAAATATATATATATATATAATTAGTAACTAATACAATACTTTAGTGTTACTAAAAAAGCGCAAGCTGGTTTTAAACCTTGATCAAGTATTTTTTTAACTTTGAAAACTTATCTTATTTCACCTTTGTTAACTTGAAAAATAAGTTGGTCAGAGCCGAGTAGTATCTACGTAATTTATTTGACTTAATCTTTGACCACCCGAAGTTCACTGAAAACAGATAAATCGACAAATTAAAGGTAAGTATTTAAAACTTCACAGTTTATCGCTTTAGAAGAAACGTCGTTGTTAATGAGCTAACAGTTTTACACTTATTGTTGATAGAACTTAGAATATGTTAAAGGAGAATTCTAGAAATATTTATTTTGTCATCAAACACCCGAGCTTGGTAAAGAAAATTTATTTTTATTTAATTAAATTTATTTATCTTTTTATGTTTTTTTTTGCATGGCAAGATTATAAAGTAGCTTGCTTCTCAATAGATACCATTAACTTCACCTATAAGGCGTAAATTCAGAATATGAAGGCAAATTTCGACCTGGCGGGTGCGACTTCTGGTGGCTTAGTGGTCATAGCATCTGGTTTATCTACCCAAAAGACGGTCCTATTTTTCTTTCACTAAAATAAAACTGGTAAAGTGTTTCAGAATCGGAATAGTGAAATAATGCAGTAAGAACTTTTTCTCTGTCCCTCAAATTTTAAAATTCTAGGAGATAATCATCAATCTAACTATTTAAAACTAGAAATTCTTCGCTTCAACGATGCCGCAGTCGTTAATGAGAGAACAGCTTTACAGCAAGACTTATTGTTATTTGAACACCTTCAAACGAACATAAGATTTTATAAGATATCATTCGTCGAAGATACAACGTTAATTAATTGTACGGAGACAGTAAATGGACGTAAAGTACGAATTTAGCGATAGTTTTATCTCTTGTAACTTAAGATCTGAGGGCCGATAGACGAGCAGATTTTATTTGCGTCGACAATTAGCTTTTTACTGTAAAATTACAAAATATCATTTTGACAGAATTACAATCAGGCGAATACATTTAGATGATGCTGCATTTTCTTGATTTTATTATCAAGGAAATACATCATCATCATCATAATCAGAGTTTATTCAAACTGCTAGGATACTGGAAAAAAATATTTCAAAATTATAGTAATATTTCAAAAAATACTTCTAGAAATTCATTTAGTTTGTATGACTAATATTATTCATTCAATACAAATACACCCACCACCTTGGTCAGGCTTCCTTGAACAAAAAATTTAGAGATCTAATTTCACCATCAACAACGGCTTGATTTTACAGGACACAAAATGTTTTGTAGAACTACAAATAGTCAATCTGGGTGTAAATGTTAAGTGATATAAGTAAGTAAAAGTATCCAAAATATGTCATTAGTTCTTCTATTTTAGAGCTGCCTTAAAAGGTTTTCCATTTAGCCTCTTCCGAAATAGCAGTATATAACAGCCCGTCTGTTTCTAACCATAGGCGAAAGACACCGGTATCATTACGACTTGCAGAATGAGTGTAAGACGTGTTATTTTAAAAGATGGCTGCAGTTTACTTAAGCGTTTACTTGTTGCAACAACAGTATCTCTTTCCGCAAAATGTCTATTAAATACTTTCTGGAAAGATTCTTGTTGAAATTTTTCTAGTTAACCTTCTTTCATTCCTACAGCTTCATTTTTAATATGTGCGGTTATAAAATTCTCATGAACTCTCTTTCTGTTTACCGAATTATTTTTATCAAACTTCTCGTCGGCGGGTACAACACCTTTTCTCCAATATTTCTTAGTAATGGAGTGAATGGTATAATCGAATAGTGGGTATCATAGTATTTTATGTTCATATTCCTATTCATTGTTAGCCAAAACACTATTTATTAAGTGAGCTATCTATGTCCACGAGAATTGGCCTAGAAATACGCAAATACTTTTCTTACTCCAATTCCGTGTAAGTACTGAATTTTACTATGATTGTGGATTTGTGAGTGTGTGTGTGTATAATTTATTGTTTGGCAGCAGAGACGGGCCTATCTCATCAAGTAGATTAAAATTAGATTGAAAGGTTCACAGTTACGATGTAGATTGAGTTATACTATACTATAGATACTTACTTACCAGCATTTGAAACTGCGTCCTTTAGGTATATATCCAGTAGAGTGATGAGCCGAATCTCTTATATATTGCCTGTCCTTAGTTCAGGTCTTCTGATATGATATAAGGTGACGTAAGCATTAATTCTTTATATTACTCTCTACAAGTTCCATAGTTGATATTCTTGTTTCGCTAAAATACTTGCTTCCTTTCAAATATTTGAGCTCCAAGCTCCATGCATCTCTTCCATCATACCGCACAGTGAAGGCTTACAGAGTGCACTCAAGTTGTTATAAATTTACGAAGTAATAAATATTTGATAACGCCCGGTGGCCCCTTACGTAAATTGATATGACCATGTTTAAAGTTTTTGAATTTATTGTGCGTTGTAAAAACTGTTCTTTGAACGATGTTTAAACTAGTGAAAAAGATGGTTAAGAAATTGATACTAACCATGTTTGGTAATTTTTCAATAGCTTTTGTTGTTGAATAATATTATGCAATCATTGGAAATAATAGACAATAGTATTGCTTTTTGTCATAAATCCTTTCGATTTTGACTTGACCCCCATAAAGAATGGGAATTCTTCCAATCAATAAATAAAAACAAAGTTATTGTCAAACAAATTGAAATTTGAACAAGATTCATAATTTTTATTATAACACTGGTAAAGAAAGAAACAAACGAGCCTCTTTGCAATCACTAATATTAATTTTATTTATCTTCTTACATATTCCTATTTATAAACTTAACTTACATATAAATTGTCAGTAATAAACACAGACTATATAAACTTGAACGTGCACCAAAATCTCATACCTATAACCCAAAAACGCGACTCAGTGAAATGAGAAAAAAACCTTAAACACCGCGAATAAAGATTGATGAAGAATCAATCGAGGCATGTCCCGCAGATAAAAGCAATGTCCGCACAATCAATTTTAATCTGGAAACTTCCCTCCTTTTCACACTTACACCCGAGTTTATAAGGAAGACAAAGACAGATGGATGTCTCCCAGTTTTGATGTACCTATTGCTATTATGGCGATGATGCCAGCCTACTTACAGAATTAAAGTCTGCTAAGGAAGATTGAGGAGGGCACCTTATCGGGCAAGACAATGATGTAACGAAAACACTGATGGATATTGTAAAAAATGTTGCTTGTAATAGCACTTAGATCATAGGAAATGATCTTAAGTGGGTAGCTGTTATTTCTTTTTTGAGAAAATGGTCCGCGAATATGAGACAACTCTGAAACTATCTACTAGTATTATTTCCAATCCTACTAATATTATAAATGCGAAAGTTTGTGAGGATGGATGGATGGATGGATGGATGGATGTTTGTTACTCTTTCACGGCAGAACGGCTGAACGGATCTGGATGAAATTTGGCACAGAAATAGATTATAGTCTGGAATAACACATGGGCTACTTTTTATCTGAAGTCCACACAGATAAATTCGCGGGCAGAAGCTAGTGCTAAATATGAAAAATAAGTATCCAAAAACAATAAGTATTTTATGGTAAAAATAGGATATTGAAGATTTTGGATTAGATACTTGTAATGTTGTATGATTTGGTAATTTTAAGTTGAAATATCTCTATAATAATCCAAAGCTCTAGTTGAGAGTGATTAATTATGAGTATTAAGTATGATAGAACATAATTATTACTCTTTCCTTTATCCTACGTTCAGATTTTTATGACAAGATAGTCGATTTTTAAATCAACTAACATTCGACATACTTCCTTAAATACTTTACCTAAAGAATCGCTAATTTATTATAGACCAGTTAATATAGAAAGATGGATTAAGAAGCCATACAGCTGCGTAAAAGTCGCTTATCTTCATCATGAGCTGTAAGTCAACCAAGGAAAGTGGGTTAATACCACTTTGATAAGCATACCGCTAGTAGAATTTTAAACGGTTTCTTATATTAACTAGCTTAGATACCGAAGGTAGGCGCGTGTGTATTAAGGATATTATCTCTCATATTAGGTTCCAAAGTTATAGCCATCTAAGAATCTAATTATAAGCAAATTCATTAGTCTCGTGGTCGTAGTGCAATTGCTACGATAGAGTTCCTGGGTTTGATGTCCGGGTCAACTGGGGTTCTAGGGTGTTTTCTATAAGTGATAGCTCTTGTTGCTTATAATCTTGAAACTAGGATAAGGAATATTGATAAATAGAATAGAATGGAATATCTTTATTTTGAGTACATAGCATCTTTGTAACGAAATAATAATGTTGTTGTTATTTAGGTAAATAGTATTATGCAATGGAACGATAAAGTAGTATTATGCAATATAACTTGGCTTGATTTCTAGTCTACCCGTGACAATGCTGTAAAGGATCCGACGGGAATGAAATAATTTCAATACAACGTGATAAAATCCATAAAAAAATATTAATTTGGCTTGACTCGTCAAAAACAAATATATTTAAAAAATCAGAATCAATTTTGAAAGAAAAAATTACGATATTACCATTATTTATACAAACCCTGCAGCAAGGAAAAATAGATATACCTCAATACTTTCAACAGTTGAACATCAGGGAACAAACTATAAATTATATGCTTTCAAAATCTGATAGGAATATACCTATTTCTTACTTAGAACCAGTTCACCGAGTATTTGCTGACTGTATTGATGTGTCAAGCAAGTGATTGATGATACCTCACCTAAGCCCACGTCGGGTAGATGAAACCGAATTACAAATGGCTCCTCTACTTGAACTTTCGAGTCGATACGGTAAGGTTGAAAATCGAATAGTGTGCGATCAAAATAAACTGGTTTTATATTTTTTGCACCGTCTTTGAAAGGTTATATTGTGGTGAATTATATTGATGTGTTATTGCTTACCACAGTTTAAAGTATTGATGATTATAGTAGGAGAATAGGTTACAATGAAGGTTGTAAAAATGATAAATAAAGAGGCATCAATTAACACTGACGAGCAGAATAAAGTGTGGTCGAACATAATACCTACTACCTAGCTAAGTTTTTCCTCCGTGAATTTTACTTTGAAGTATTATGGCTCTCGTTTTAAGAGATGGAAAGGTTTGTCATATTATTTTTTTTCGTATAGAAATTATAATGATATCAATAGGTATAAAAAAGTGAAGTATAATATCTATTGAAAATGGTGTTTATTTTAAATAGCACACATGTGTGTGTAACCTTATAATTCCTTGAGAAACAGTACAGATATTAAAAAAATACAATAAATTATGAAATCTTTCAATTGTCAAAGAAAGAATGAAGATGAGGAAGACTTGGGTATAAATAACTCAGACAGAAATTTCAGAATGGCAAAAATGAGAACCATAATAATATGAAACAGTCCCTCAATAACAAATTACTGTAGCATCCGATGGAACATCAGATACACCCCTAACCCTCAAACGATACTTATCAACATTGTAAACTCAATTCTAACAAGTACACAGTTAGGCCTTCGGCATTCTTAACCCTCCAAACCTATAAAAAACATCATCAATACAAACTAATAAAAGTTTGTCAAAAATTTCCCTCTTTGAAGCCACATAATAAATTGACACAGAAGTTCAAATTTGAGTCAGTTGAAATCCAGTTTTAACTGCTGATTGACTGCCATGAACATACTTTTTGGATTTTGATCGGTTTTAAAAGTAAGAACTTCTAAATTAATCTCTTTAAAGTAGGATTGTAAAAATTTTTGGCAGTTTCTAATTTCTGTAGATAGAGTATACTCTCAAACTATGTCATATAGGTAGTAAAGAGAAGCACGTACACAACGTGTACCCGAGGCATACAATACCTAATTGTAGTGAATATATAAATTTCTAAACACGTAGGTATACCTAGTTACATGGAAAAACATATATAGCAGATAGTTCAAAATGTAGTCACTTAACCGAGCTAATCCATGAAGGTTAAAATCCACATCACCTTCACGACAGCATTAAAAAAATAAACAAAGTGGCCCTCGAACATCCCTAGTCTCAAATAGCGCTCACATTTCTACGTTTCTATTTCATTCCCCGTCTATGTGTACGTGTTTGTTGCTTTATATAAAATTGGCATTCTGTATCGTGTACTCCGTCATAACACCCACAGAATGTCTAAACAAAGACATCGATATTCCCATGAATATTGTATGGTGTTCCGTACAAATTAAAGGCCTCCGGCTGTTTCCTGGCTTACCGTTGCAGGTTTTAACATTTCGTTTGCGCGTGGGACCCCTGAGAACTAACAGATGGTTCTTGTGTTGAGTTCAGAAGGTATGAAGAAGTGGAGAGGGGTCTTTAGTATAGTAATCTTGACAAGACTGTATGACAACCTTAGACGGTTACAAACTAAAATAAAGGATAGGTCTACTCAATTAGAGAAACTTATGATTGTCGATTGCATGGAAACTGTCTCAAAATTTAAAGAAATCAAAGTTCTGAGAATTTCAAATAAGTATGTCAAATTAAGAAAAACTCTACTCGACTCGAGAATCCCAAGTTCTCGAGATTAATTGCCGCCCTCGCAATCATTAGACCGATGAAGGAGCAACTTAAATCATCTTCACAAATCGATGTTATTTTCTAGTAAGCCCAAAGCCTGTATTCAAATTCTGGTACAATTCTATACCACATCATAATTTCTGTGATCCGCGTACCGCGATAGAGGCCGACGTTTATTAGTCTTTTCCCAAGCGAGGCGGTGTTTTTCTAAGGGGTCTGGCGCCCCATGCCATAAAAAATTCACGCCTCCACAGTAGCCTTTGGTTAGCTGTGGTTTTTCTTTACAGAACCTATGGCGGGGGCTTCCCAGTTGTGAATTTTTAAGTGCTTCAGAAATCAAATGTCGATTTTAAACGTCTTTTGTTATGCTATGGGTTTTTCATTGTAACACATTAATTATTTACTTCTATCCATTTGTCGTTAGATGCCGTATAACGGTTAAGCTATATAATAACTGCTATAATTGTAGCGCCAGTTAATTAAGAGAGGTCTGCTGAAAGCTACTATGGCTTTTTCTTGTAAGTCCTGTTTAAATATTGCCCTACATTGTAAAACACATAACTTTCATAATAATACTACTGTCTGGACTTTAAAAGAGACCATGACTCTCTTGAGTGGATTTAGTTGAGTATATATTCTCTGAGATTATCGATTAGGAAATGCTGGTGCCATTTAGTTAAAAAAATGGAAACCATTGACTTAGGGCCGGTTGTTTCAAACGGTTAGTTAACGTAACATACGTTCGTTAAATAATAACGATTACGTCAGTTGTTTAACGTTCGTTAAAAACAAAGCGTTGTTTCACTGCATAAAAAACCGAGTGTCAAAGTTATTCGGGTTGCCAGTAAAAAGTAATACTTTTTCCCAATAAAATTAGTAGGGAGATTTTTTTATTATGGCATCGTTCCGTCTATCATGTCAAATTTGAAGTGACAATCGGACAAGTGACTTTAAATAACAAGCCATCGTCGAAAATTGTTTAAAACTTAAATTTTAAAGTAAAATGGATACTTACCTTTACACCAAATTAAGTACCATTTACATTATGATAAGCACAATAATATTTATTAAACTTTCCGAATTCCTATTTCTCATGTATTTATGTTTGGAATTTTATTCATGTGGTATTTTTTTTACAGAGAAAACGATTGCCGTGATTGATAAATTGTAGTAAAAAAAATGATAGGTTGGTGTTTAAATAACAAAGTTGGAATGATTTTAACATTAGTGGGCTCCAAAATATATTATAAAACAACTAGATAAAAGAAATTTGGGCGAACCATCGGTGGATATTAAACTTTTAATCTGCCGCTACCGCCGGTGGGAGGATATCAATAAAAGACATAACACTCTTTTGCTTGTACTTTATTCTCCATAGGTTGTACACAGTAATATTAAAATTTATTTCTGTAAGCCAGACATCACAAACACATCTCATGAAATATCTTGATGTATAATATTGCAGAGCTGCAAGAACTTGGTTTATCGGTCTTACGGCAAATTTTATTTCATCTTGAATTTGATGTGTTAACAATAGAGCTACTTCATTTGAAACACGGTATCTTGAAATAAATTCATGCTCATTCCATAGGTTTAAGTTATTAATAGGAGTTATAAATACTTTTTTCTTTCTTTCTACATTATTCGTTTCATCATCAGACGAACCATTATCGAACAAAGACAAATACAACAAAAGAGAGTCCATGATTTTTTACTGTTTGGTGCAGAACTGCACATGTTTGAGAATAAAATGACGTTAACCAGTGGGTACAGCACCGGTTACTGTTAACGTTACTTTTTAACGGACGTTAAGGCCGTCTTTACGTGAAACAACGCTTTTTTTGGCTTGACGATAGTTAACGCCATTTTTGACGTTTACACGTGCGTTAAGTGGACGTGAAGCAACCGGCCCTTATAGGTATCATTAACAATAACATACGGGGGTCAAGACACAGAATTTATTTAACCTCGGAATCAAACCTCTCATGTTAGCAATGGAAAAAATATAAAGCTTTTACAAGCAAGAAAGTTTTTTGACAAGAACCAAATTGTAACCGTCGTGTGGATGCTCTAGAATAACAACCCTGATGAGTCGTACATATTGACAGTACTTAGCATAAATTAATGATAAATAGCGGCTAAGATAGTATTATTTAGATGAATATTGATAGTGACTGAACTAGTAATTTAGAGGGCAACGTAGTTTTTTGGAGGAGAAAAATAATAATAGTTATGTCAATTAGCACCTATAATGTACTATATATGTAAATATATAGTTGTCATTAAAGAGAATTATTTACATAAATAAATATCATTTTATCATTTAGAAGAGTTCCCGTGCCTGCTTATATCGATCCTTATCAGTCCACATATTCGCCAATCTCCAACCACACTCTTTAGTAGGAAAATATAATCGAATTGATAGTTATGTTATGAACATTACTGTTTTATCCATTTATATTGTGTTGGTAGGCGTATACTGTGAAATGTCGAAGCGCAATCTGTTATGTTCCTTCGTGTACTGAAGTTCATTCCCAATTATTTTTGCATATATGAACAATATTGAGTTTACTCAAGCGTTTGCTTAGCTTACTTAAGCGTCCAGCGGACGCTGAATTGCCCATAAACGTAATACCAAAATAAATCGTAATTCAAACACAATTTAATCAAATTGTTAAAATATTCGGATTCGAATTCCGTTAATCTAGGTTCCCACTATTTCGTCTACTACTACTTCACTGCAAAATAAACAATCGGTTGAAACTTCTTAAAGTTATCAAAAATTACATTCACTAGCAATCATTTCCTGTGAAGTATTTTGCAAAAAAATGTTGGATATGAACCTAGATTAATGGTATCTGAATACGAATAATAACCACATTTGATTAAATTATCTTTGAATTACGATTTATTTTGGTATTACCAGACAATAAATAATTACACCAACGCCTGTGAAGATACAAACAAAAGATTTTGCAGTATGTCTATAATATGGGTCTTTATAGCATAATATCTTGTTGTGAGTGACGTCAAAATTTTGAGACCTACAGTCTGTCACACACAATAACCTCTTTGTCTAGCATTGTCAGCCTCCAAGCCCTTTTCCACAACTATGTTGGGATAGGCTTCCAATCAAGCAGATGCGGCTGTATTTTACTCAAAGTATTTGTCATCAGATGTTCTGGGAAAATGTTCTGGGCAATACTAATATCGTAAGGATAAACCGGTTGTCAATCTACCACTATAGCGATATCTTCCGCGATACACACAAAAACGTGAATTTTGCAATGGAACTTGGATAAATAAAACTGCCCGACATTAACTATTTTTTCTATGGCTTTTCGGGTACCTGCCTGGTCTGAAGATCCTCCATTTGGTTGGAGGGGCAATTCACTTCGCTTCTTCATACCACACACAATTATTGACAAACGTGCTCGTATGACACCAGGATTGGAATTGACACTAATGGCTTTACTCAATTTCCGAGGCTTAGGGCCTATTTCACCGCCTTCTGATAAGTCCCCGGTAAATTATCTGACACAAAAATACATTTTGTATGTATGTTCCAATTTTGAATTTATATAGTAGATAGTGCTTATCCGGAGGTGGTGAAACAGGCCCTTAGAGTGATATAGAATTTATCATCTATTCTTAGTGTGACGGCGATAAACACAGCTTTATTCTTGCAAACCGATAACTTGCGACCCTTTTGTTTTAGCATCGTTTTATTAAACACGTTGTGGAAAATGCACGTGGTACTATTACACGTTCAAATGTAATCAACCTATCAGAGATGTGATCTGTTATCTCTAGATCTAGATTATACCTAACTGATAACTGTTATTGCTATGTTATATGTAATCATAATATATTTTTTTTGTGCTAATACATACATTTTCTTCTTCTTCTATCAGATCTATCTCTTTGCAATCATCGTGTGACAGATATACGCTGATTACCTCAATGTAAAACCGTTCATCTAATATTCAAATTAAACCATAAAAATTCATTCAGAAACATGCTAAAAATACCAAAAAGGTTCCACACAAGAGGCGCAAGCGCTTCAACCATCGACTAAATTGAATACACCCGACCACGCCTCTTACCTGTACCTCATTATGCCGGACGAATATTGAATAGCGTATAGAAAATACACAACGTGTTGCTGGACCGATTGGACAATTTACTACCAATATTCTGACGTCATGAAATGTGCAGTTGAAGTATTGAGTTGATGGAATATACTATTTTTGAGGTTGAATTTCGTGACTATTGCTTAAAACTTCCTTCCTTACTTCAGTTCCTGGTGGCCTTAAATAGTCAGGAAATGATATCAACAAAATTAAGTTAGATCTTCATTACAGTGGTAACACCGATAGTAATCTCGACTTAAAACTAGCACATGTTTTGGTATTTAGGATCAAAATAAATTGGCATTTAATAATCTTAACAACGAAATCACTTTGTGTGGAAGCCACAGGAAAAAATACCTATTTCCATACAAACATTCATATCCTTGTAATTATCCAATAATATTGTCACTACAAACGTATATAAATGTAATATATTCTTGTTCTTTATGCGTATGTATTTGTTTGATGCAAATATGAGACATAGTTTTTGGAGCAATATGTGAATTTAGCTCTGCCTTGCAGCTATTTCGGGTAACTGGGATCCTTTGTTAGATTAACTTGGAAATAATGTTCTTCAAATTTAAACTGAGCTAAGCCCTCTTTTTTATGATCCACGATAGCCAAATCAATAGATAGAATACGATCTGGGAATCGAACGGACCCAGGGCCTGTAACATTGTAGTCGCACTTTGGACCGCTGGACTTTTTGGTAAAAACTGCTTAAAATTCTAGCGGTCCAAAGTGAGGTGTGTGTAGGAGGTCTTGAGTTCAATTTCCGTTCGATACGCATATCGAGCAAAGTATTATTTGGTTTTCTATAAAATGCTCAGTAGCAGCTCGGAGTTTTATTGATGCCCGGTTAATGACAATTAGCTTACACGAGAACAAAACATACCAGCGAACTGTGGTAGATTAAATAAACCTCTGCCTACCTTTGGAGAATACAAATATGATGGTATGTTCCGATAGCAAGATTATTTCACCGTAGCTTCTACTAACATCGTAAATAAATCCACATTCCGGCTACAAACTGCATTTAATTTGCAACTCCATCAGCGTCGCTGTATAAATCTTTATGTCAATTACTTAGGTGTCATAATCAATCTCTGAATACTGTCGCTAAAGTTAAATCGACACGTATCGATTAAACGCATACATTAATGTTGGGACAAATATTACGAGTGGCGCCAAAACAAATTACTCGTGATACTTGTAATAATCGTAATCCTTTGGAAAATATGGCTACAGAAGGTTCATTTCATCAATTTTTATGCTATTATAGCGACACTTGCCGCGCTAAATACAAAAACAATGACGGACAAATCCTGCTTAGCGCCAGACATGAACCGTTGGGCCGTGGCCCGCCAGGCAAACCACCTGCTTGGTCGGCGAATCCCATCTTTGTTTGGAGGAGCAAAACACCTCGTCCCTCCATATTAGTAAGCCCACGGTTTGACTCGTGATAGGTAGCCTACATTTGTTCTTATGCGGTTATTACTCTCAAGGAAAATATCGTGAGGAAACCTGCAACCTGCCTTGCCGATGTGTGTGAAGTCTGCCAACCCGCACTAAGTCAGCATGGTGGACTATAGTCAAATCCTTTTTATTCCAATAGGAGACCCATACCTAGTAGTGGGACAGTTAATTGATTTAAGATGAAGTACTTATCGCCTTTGGATGCTAGCAACATGGTCCGTTCCCTTTAAACTGAAGGAGGTAACTGGAATAGAAGTTCCATGGAGAGGTCTTGTTTCAGCAGTGGACAGTAGAGCTGATAATAATGATTGGGCTTATAATAATATATTGGGTTAATAAAGTATGTGCGATGTCTGAATGATACATTGAGGAATAGTGATGTAGTGACAAGAATTGAGAAGAATATGGTGAGATGGTTTGGGCATGTCAAGAGAATGTATGAAAGACGAATAACGGAAGGGATTTATTAAGCAAAGATCAATGGAGTCGCTGAGAGGGTCACCTTAGGAAGACATACCGACACCAATCTTAAAAACGGTAAGGTTCTTCAAAAAGGTCAGGTGCGTTGTACTCGCAACCGGCGCATATGTATGACAAGATGTATGAATGTGGACAAAGCAAAAGATATATGCGAGAAGCAACTGTTGTTCCGTAGTTTAAGCCTGCCTACTAGGCATGAGTATGGGCTTCATCATCATGTTTCCTAAAAGTTAACTTTCTGTACAATTTTTATGGTGATCGCGTTACTAGACACTGGTCGTGATTTAAACGCTTTAATTACAGCCATTACGATATTATTACTGTAGGCGCGTAAACCACAGAGGCGTAAACGACTTTTAAGGTGAAACGCGTAAATTATAACGTGTAATTGTACTATGAAGTATAAAAGGGGTAATAAAAATATATGATATGGTTATTTTGATGTTGGTAGCATTATCCATAAGTAATGAGCATTTAGCTTTAGATGGATGTGACACTTTATGATACATTTTTATTACTGGAATATAAATGTTGCTACAGTTACCGATGTTTAAATTAATGCAAACGCACTGCGTTTTGTGGGTTAGATTCTTACCAGAGACATGATTACCGTACGAAAGCCATGTACGAATGGGCTCGACCGGAGTGATACCACGCCCTCAAAGAAAACCAGCGTGCAACTACACGTTGTATTTCACCGAGTGAATGAGGATACCGGAGACCCAAACCCTTTTAAAAGATCGGCAATGCACTTGTGCTCCTGTGGTGTTGCGGGTGTCCATGGGCGTCGGTAATCGCTTACCATCAGGCGATACCTCTATTCGTTTGCCCCCCTATCCCATAAAAAGGCAATATTTGTGAGTTCCTCTTATATCTGCGTTGAGCTTGTTTCGTAGCATGGGAGGTGCCTTTTTTATTTATTGACGGGCTTTGTCGCTAATTAAAGTAAGGCGCAAGAGGACACTTCAAAAAAATTCTATCTATATTCTGTGTATCAAGTAATCTTACAAAACATTACCCTCGTCTCTACCTACCGCAATACACATCACAAAACGGTTAATCCATTTTGCATTTCCACCTCGCTTACTAACGGACCCATTCACGCAAACGATAATTAAAACGATACGTAATTTAACATCGAAATAAATTGAATTAGTGTTTGCTGACTATTGAATGGTCAGTAGTTGGAAATTGTTTAAATATCGACGATATAGTTGTATGGACTATAGTAGTGATACCAATTATTTGATGTAGGTATTTGGATTAAATACAACGGTATATTTTAATTGAAAAATAGTTTTAAACCACAGACATGATTTTGTTGAGAATTTCAATGCAGTATAGTCAATTTCCAGGCTTGCTCACTGTAATATGTTATATATATTCCATTAGAAATGTTTTGCAGCATTACAATAAAATTATCTTTCATCAAATTTATCTTTTCTTTATAAACAACCATGTCCTTGATTCTTCCTTTTGTTACATTATTTAACTAAGCTTCCGGCAAAGCATAATGTTTTAATGATGGCAACTATTTACCATCAGGTAGATGAAACAATAAGCTATACATTCTTGAAGTCCCATAAAAGAATCTAGAAATATCAAATCCTCATCATGTGCTAGGGACACAGTTGGTAGAAGTTCAACATAAACTCTCAAAAATGAAAATTTTGCTTTCCAAAAAATATGCGTATACAAAGAATAGCCCTAAATCGACATTATGCTTTTTTCTTTCGTCTTCGACCATGTCACCATCTGCACAGTCTCAGATAAGACTCAGCATCCTGTTTTGTCACGGCGAGATTAATTCACTTCACTAGTAATCCGAGCTAAGTGGCTTACGATATCTGATTCTATGTAGGTGGCACCTTAAGTAAGCAGGAAAGTCGCTACAAAATGACAACTCAATTGGAATAGTAAGGTGACATTAAAGTGGAAATGGCTGTTGATAACTTTGTGAATGAATTTGAAAAGATTAATACTGCACCTATAAATTACTCTGAGCTTATCTAACTAAATTAAAGCAACTGTATTCGTAGCTTGAAGGTTTATGGACAGTTGGGTACGTAAATATAAGCACACCATCTCATTGCACATTCAACGCTTTTATAAGAGCCTCCTACGGATAGCAACAGTGAACAGTCCCTATTGTCTAAGTACAAAGAGTAACAAAACAGATCAGTACAGAGCAATTTAGCAACCCAAATATCGTAAATGAACTACTAATCATTATTATTATCACTAAGATATAATACATTTACATAATTGATATGGTTTACCATAGAAGTTAATCAGATCTAAGTGCTAAGTAAGCGATAAGTTAAGGAGTGTCATAAAAAGTAATAAGAAAACTATAACATCAAACTGTGATGTCTAAATCTGGCAAGGATCAATTTTACATGCCATTGAAAAAAGGAAATAAACAGATACTAATTTCAAAAGCAAATCAAAATAACTAATAACAAAACGTAAATTGAAACATCACTGTGGAAATTTGGTAGTGGAACACACAACAAACGTTTGGAAGTAGAATACAATGCTGCACGAGTTGGATAATTATTACTAGCTGATATTACTATCTAGCTTAAGCTAGGTGGAGACTTGAGCTTAAATAAGTACACGGATCTAGTTGTTAACGCTGTTATGCAGCCAATTAGTGGTCCACTTAGAATCAGGGACTATAAATCTCTTCGCGGGCACCCGAGATACATTAAAGTACCATTTATACTGTTAGTCGAAAGATTGTAGCTGATATTTTGGTATAGACCTTAATTCTAAAAAGTCAGTACCTATTCTTACGTAAAATCTTGTACAATATACGTATTGAGGTTTGTCAACCAAGTGTTCTTTTAATTTAAAGTTGTATTCGGGCCTTGGCGTTCCAAAACCAAACATTTTCCATGACAGCTTGCATCTCTCAGCTGGTAAAATGGATACTTGCGTAGTGTCACTTAGATCATTGATTTTTTATAGGTTATTCATTTTTTCCTATAGATAACAATACCATGTTTGAATAACATGTTTGATTTTTTCAAGTTCAAATGTTTGCAACTTGCGCCATAGTGCTTATTTAGTCTGATCTCAGTTTTTCTTTTCAAAATCACAATGCACAGCATAGATATAATTTGCTTTATTACTATTACTGCAAAACAAGACCAATACGCCAATTTAGTCTCTATATCATTGTTATGACATTTTGTAAATAAAGTCACGTTATTTCTATTTGCTACAATTATTACTGTTCCTTTCTGGTCTGCAACGTGTCCTTGTTCTAAAATACTGCTACTATCAGCACCATTATCTCAGTTAATAATTTTATGATTAGACTGCTTTGCCTGCAGGTTCAAATTCACACGGCCTTTGAGATTAGGCAAGCATGTTTCCTAAAGATAAATATAACTGATAGTGATCACATTGTATGTATGTATGTATTTTAATTTATTATGACTGCACGTTTTGCTGTAGTAGGTAAGGTTGTCATGTTGCCACTAATGCTGAGTCGAATAAATTCAATTTCCGAAAATTCACAAATCTACTATCTATCAAAGTCATACCACGGCCTTACAGAAAACCAGTGTGGAACAACACTTACGTTGTATTTCGCCGAGTAAGTGATGATACCGGGGGCCCAAACCTTTATGCCACTTGCGGCTCTTCTACTGTTGCGGGTGTCCGTGACGGCGATAATCGCTTACCATCAGGTGATCCGTCTGCACGTTTGCCCCCTATCTCTTATAATAATAAATAAAAATAGTTTATTTCATTAACATTTCGCATATAACATAGTGTGGCTAGAACCACCCAGGAAGCATGTATAACTACATGCTTCCTGGGTGGTTCTAGCCAAGGTTCTGCTTGTGTTGGGTGACTCTTCTCCTCCCTAGGATTAGTACATATATGTAGAAAAGATGTACGTATAAAAAGAAACTTCTGTTCCATGTAGAAATTGGTATTAAAGTTTCATGTGTAACTAAAAATTAAAATTATTTTCCTAGAAAGCTCCATTACTGTTAATTTCAAGCAAAAGTGCGATTATTATTGCTATAAACGCGGTTTCATCACTTGCTAGTACACTCGTCTACACGTTCCACTTCGACTTCCCTTACATAATATTTCTGTTACTTCTAAAAGGAAATCTATGTAAATACACGAAACTACATCTTAAGCCCCATAAATATCGAACACAAATACCGTACTAATGTTATTCACAAATTGATTAAACATTTATCTTTTATTGCAGTTGGTAGCGGGAATTCGATCGCGGCGTTGCATTTTCCTTGATAAAGCGCCAGTTATGGATTGTTTATACCGACAGATTTCTTGTTGGTTGGGCTGGAATTTGGCCTTGGTTGGACTGGAGACAAAGCAGGACTGATAGCGGTAATGGCTTGCGATGGATTGTGAGACAGGTGGTCTGTGAATAGTGTTGATTTGAAATACACTACTTGTTGATCTAGCGTTAACAAATTCATAAGTTAGCCGATATAGTCGATCCCCATAAAATATTGCGAAATTTTTGGAATGAAGCTCATTCAACACCTACGGAACTTATACCTACAGTTTTTAATACAAAATAATGTTTCTTGATAGTATGGTTCAATCTAAGTGTTGACTTATATAATTTAGACATAATCTGTGTCTAACGAATGGGTTTCTTCTAGGTCGCGCTTTATCGTAGATTGCATATCGCTTTACATGAGGCGAACTGGCGTTCAAGAGTAGGCCTATCTATATACTAATACTAGCTTCCGCCCGCGACTTCGTCCGCGTGGAATAGTTACTTAGTCTTAGCGGGATGATAGCCTATAGCCTTCCTCAATAAATGGACTATCTAACACCGAAAGATTTTTTCTAATCGGACCAATAGTTCCTGAGATTATCGCGTTCAAGTTCAAGCAAACTTGGCAGGTGGTACTTGACAGGTGGTAAGAAGATGATGATCCCGTTCAGCGGCTTGTAGTATGTTTTGATTGAAGCTCACTTCAAGATATAGCCAATATTGTTAGTTGATAATTGAGTATTGAGTATCCGAGCGGAACTTTAGTAAAATATGTCTCGGGAACATGAATAATAAAAGAACGCTAAATGAGGATATGTCCTTTAGAGCGTTTGTTGGGTCCGAGCGGACCCAAGCTCGGTCCACACGGATACAAAACAAACGCTCTAAAGGCTGATGAATAACGTATTTATTTGGATAAGGATTAATATCATGTTTATAAAAACACCTACGCAAATAATGCATTTGGAATTTTAGAACAAAGTTAGCATAAAAAAGGTTATAGTCAGCCAACCTTAAAAGATAGACATATGCTGTCGCGGACTTTTTTTTTAAACTTTTAAAGAGGAACAATTCTGTCATATATGATTTTTGCGAAACTTTAACCGTTTACGCAGCGCACGCATCGGAAGCTCTCAAAAGGAAAAAAAAACGAATTTTAGAACAAAGTTAGCATAAAAACGGTTATAGTGAGCCAACCTTAAAAGATAGACATATGCTGTCGCGGACTTTTTTTTAGAACTTTTAAAGCGGAACAATTCTTTCATATATGA
Organism: Acronicta leporina; assembly: GCA_947256265.1. Classification (NCBI taxonomy): domain Eukaryota; kingdom Metazoa; phylum Arthropoda; class Insecta; order Lepidoptera; family Noctuidae; genus Acronicta; species Acronicta leporina. Next base: position 1,563,257 of record OX366517.1, on the reverse strand, counting down.
TTTTTGCGAAACTTTAACCGTTTACGCAGCGCATGCATCGGAAGCTCTCAAAAGGAAAAATCCCGATTTTGAAACATTCTTCATTGATGCTCCGCTCCTATTGGTCTTAGCGTGATGATATATAGCCTATAGCCTTCCTCGATAAATGAGCTATCTAACACTGAAAGAATTTTTCAAATCGAACCAGTAGTTCCTGAGATTAGCGCGTTCAAGCAAACAAACAAACAAACAAACAATCAAACAAACAAAAAAACAAACAAACTCTTCAGCTTTATATATTAGTATAGATATAAAGCTGAAGAGTTTGTTTGTTTACTTGAACGCGCTAATCTCAGGAACTACTGGTCCGATTTGAAAAATTCTTTCAGTGTTAGATAGCCCGTTTATTCAGGAAGGCTATAGGCTATATATCATCACGCTAAGCGGACGAAGTCGCGGGCAGAAGCTAGTCAAGAATAAAAAAGTAACTTCTTAAATAATTTTAACGTGGTTAGATTACAAAATAGCATTATGTTAGCGAAATTTTGTGCCAACTGTTTTTAGTGATTTAAAACTAGTAGCATAGTATTTGATGAATTGAAATAGGTAGTCGTGAATTTTTATGAGTTTCTCGCTTTCTCACTACCACTTTCTAACCGTAAAATGGCATGTGTTATGGGTCAATGATTTTTCCTTTTTGTCTTAATTGGCCAACGAATATTAATTGAACTTCTTTTATATACAGACATTAATAAATATTCATAGATATTTGATATACAATAAACGTAGATGGATTTTTGACGATCTCTGTGATTTAGTTGTTCAAGTACAGGACTGCTGACCATGAGGTCGTGCGTTCGATTCCCACAGGACATAAATATTTATGTGACGAATAAGTGTTTGTGTTCGTCTGGGTGTTTCTTATGTATTATAAGTATTTATTTACAAATAAAAGTATATAAGTATTATGCTGTTTAGTTTGGGACTAGATGCTGCTGTGTAAAATGTCGCAGAGTATTTAAAAAAATATATATCTTTTATACTGTGTAATATCTTAGATGAGTTCTTTTCTATACATTATAATATCAGTGAAATGTGTGCTTGCCTGACTGACTTTTGACCTGATACATAGATAAAAAGCCAATAAAAATATTCGGATAACGGATCTTATAGGTATCTGTAGAGTAAATTGCCAGTACTGCAACTCTGACAACAATCTTATGTTTTAACCACTCGCAACTACCCATATCTTGTTGGGTGCGGTTTTAGAGTACCTTACAATGTTGAATGTAAATAAGAATTGCTTCACAGACTTACAATCGTAACAATAAAGTTTGTAACTTGATTGAAGGTTGCAGGCTTCAACATTGTGTTAGGTAAAAATATATCACTACACCTGATAACTATTTCTGTAAATAGATCTTTAACAAACACTTATACAAGTCAAGTCAGTAGATTTAAATACGTCCCTAATTAATTTCCCAGATCCAGCCGTCCCTAGCTGTTCCCCCCAGCAACGCCCTAAGTCATGGTTTGACTCCCTTAGCTCTTGTTGCTTTGTTTATAAGTTGCTCCTATCTGGAGGCATTCGGTGTCTCGCCACCAAGCTTGGTTACGCTGTAAATATTCCATGAATCAACAGCCTACGTCCATAATAAAAAAAGTCTTCAGGCATCTGAATGGCTGGACTGTATACTAATACTTTGATGTATTATCATTAACATTAACGTGATTGAGTCAAACGACGCTGACGACAACACGTCATGCTCGTGAACGGGCGCCATCTGTCGGGACTGGTCAGCTCTTGACATAGTATGGCAGGCACTTCTCTTCTTTTGGAAGGCAAGTGATCGTAGTCTGTAAAAGTATAATATTATTCTGCATCAAGCTATATGATTCTCACATTATAAGAACAAAATTGTAAAAAAATATCAATGTTTCTATATTTTTTGTCTAAAGGAGTATCTATGGAGTTTCTTGCCGGTTCTTCTCCATAAGACCCAGTATCGGGAAGCGCGCATCTAGTTTTTGACAATTCAAAAGTACCTGTATTATTGGTTTAATTGAAATAAAACATTTGACTTTGACTTATCTTAAAGGACAGCTTAATTTTCACCATATTTCAGGATATATATTTAACTAGCTTCTGCCCGCGACTTCGTCAGCGTAGCGTGATGACATATAGCCTATAGCCTTCCTCAGTAAATGGGCTATCTAACACTGAAAGAAATTTTCAAATCGGACCAGTAGTTCCTGAGATTTGTGCGTTCAAGCAAGCAAACAAACAAACAAACTCTTCAACTTTATATATTAGTATAGATTCTAATGTTAAGAAGGTACATTTAAGTTGAAAACTATCGCATATAATATATTACAATACGGCGGTTTCACCCGTAATCCGGTTACGGTGTTATCGAATTAAGTCAATTGTGAAGTTACGACGCACTTTAACTCGTATTGTTCATACTGTGGTCGTAAATACGAATATTTGTTTTGATTGAATTAATAGTTAGTGATGGGCACAGTCATAGGCTACTAGTATTCTGTAAACTATATTTTTTTTTAAGGCTTACTAGCAATGTGGATCGTACATTACTTTCGGGGTTAACATTCTTGTTAACCCCTCGTGCTAAGCTAAATGCTTGTATTATGAGTGGGTTTACGTCGGTAGTGTAATGGGTCGGTTTCGAACCGGCAACCACATGATTGCAAGTCCGGTGCCCTAGCCATTAGGCGAACCCCGTTTTTTTACATACCTACATAATTATATACATATTTTCATGTCTGTCTCCCATTGGGGTAGGCAGATTTCCTCTTGCTACGATCCTGGCACACTACTTTCGCTTCATGTACGTTCATTAACCTCCTCATGCATGATCGTCGGTTTAGGGTGCTCTAAACCTGCCTTTTTTGAGAACGGCCGCAATTTGGTTGTAGGCCCCTTCCAAATCTTCCATCCGTACTCGCCATGTATACTCGTTTCGTCATCGTCAATCTCGATTCACAATTTATATATATATAATATATATATATATAATATATATATAATAATATTCCTTGAGAGTGCGATTTTGTCATGGAATATATTTATTGTCAAAATGTTTTGTTGTTTAATTGCATTATAACATTTGGGACTTTGATTCAGGGGCTCAAGTCTACTATAATGGTCGACCAGTGGTTCTAAAATGACATAAGAACTGACAGATTTTGAAGGCGAAACTTTCAAAAATAATCAATTCTAAAACAATTGAATGACGATGTTGACACAATAGAATAGTAGAATTGGGGTCCAGGTATTTGATAGGGAAGAAAGAAAAAGAAGATAGGCCACTTGTTTCCTATACCTACTTATAGTTTATTTAGTAGGTATAAGTGTAAACTTAATTCATTGTTTTAAATAGGCTATAAAACGAGTTGCTGTTTTCGGTTATAATCATTAAGGCTACTGGATATTTTTATTTTATCGGTATACATTAAATATTTAAAGATAATACCAGATCGTTGCCATCACTATAAAACCACAGGGCTATTAATGTCTAGATTTTAATAAAGATAAAGATAACCATTTCGCAATGGTAGTAAACGCCCGCACTATAATGAAAGTAAACTTATAGATATCTTTGTTCTAATGGTTAGGTAATAGTCGTCTATTATTTAGTTACGATCGCAGTTTCTAATCTAGGATTGCGTATGATAATCACGCCATTTTCCCGAACTCTTCTCTCTAAGATACTTACCGATGTAATATTTCTAAGAAAAAGTATTAAGTAGTTAATTATTTTCAAAAGAAAAGGTGAATTTGCCTCTCTAAGTAATACTAACAAGAATTTATAAAATATTTACACTAAGACGCATGTAAATACTTAGATAAGTCAGCTGCTGACAAATCCATTACTACGTAGATAGGATCTCAATAAAACAAGAAAAGAACTTTAGTCCGGTGTTAGTTAGGGCGGCTTGTACAAGCATGTCGATTAGCGATTGCGCACTGAAGGTCCGTTTACCACGAGGCAAGTAGGAATCTTTAGTGACTTCAAAGTATGGATTGCAGATATATGATTTATAAAAATATTTTCAATGTTCTTAATTAACGTGGGAGAGCCATGCTTCGGTACAAATGGGCTGGCTTGACAGGAGTGATGCTATGGCCTCACAGAAAACCGGCGTGAAGCAGCGCTTGCGTTGTGTTTCGCTGGGTGAGTGAGGTTACCGGAGGCCCAAACCCTTTTAAAAGGCGGGCAACGCACTCGTGACTCCTCTGGTGCTGTGGGTGTTCATGGGCGGCGGTTATCGCTTACCATGAGGTGATCGAATCCCATAAAAAAAAGTCATCAATAATACCTACCTACTTCTATTTTCTATTGGAACAAGCAATGCCTAGTCATGGTCGACTGATAATTTAAAACTGGGCTGACTAGATTTTATTAACCATACTAAATATAAAAATAAATACTTGATTGTATCTGTCTGTCTCTTTGTTACGGTTTCACGCCTAAACGATTGAACCAATTAAAATTAATTTTGGTACAGAGATAGATTGGAATTTTGACAAGGACGTGGGGAACATTTGTCTCAAAAAATTCGATAAGCTACGCTTGGAACCACGGGTAACAATTTAGTATTTTAATAATTGGTGATGAATAAAACTAGCCATAAGTATTAAAGAAGCTAATTAAAAACTGTTCCAATTATGTTTTTCTTATAAACTACATATTTCAAATTAAAAAAAGTTTTATAATAAAATTGACAATTACAAGAAGTAGCTTTTTCCATTTTAAAGTAGCTTGGAGAGAATAGACATTATTTTTATTTATATTCTAGTATTTTATAGTTAGTTGACTATCCCATTCAAACGGTGCATAGCTCTGGCTACATTTTGTAGCTGGTTTTAAAGTCAAAGCAATAAACGTCACTGTTGCATTGCAATTGTAAAGTGGCGCTTTTAAAACTGAACAAATCGCATTATAGCGGTGTAAGGTGTAAAATACTAGAGATTTTTTTATTTCTCAAGACTTGTTTAGATTTTTTTTTGTGGTAATGGTTTATTATTATTTATTTTTAAAAAAACATAGCCACTAACAACTAGAAATACTAACTTAGCTAAAGTTATAGTAGGTATACAGTATAAGGCACTTATAAGATATTAGATTTAGGAACAACTGTCTCCCAAACTAGGTTTAATGCCTGTATCTTGGATTAAGATTACTTGCTTAGAAATTGTTGTACCTATTGTAATTTTAAAAGGGAATAAGGATCGATCTTTACTTAACCGCCAAAGTCCTTGGGTGCGATTTCCAGTTCGAGAAAAGTGTATTTAATGCGTTTTTAATAACTTTCTTAATGACAACTCGAAGTTCGTATTTATGCCCGTTAAAAGGCAATAGGCTTAGGCCCTATTCAAGTAATAGTTACTAGTATACTAATCTAACCGAACCTAAACTTACCCAACGGTATATGAACTGTCGCTGTATCTACTTGTTTTATAGTACAATTCTGTCTAACCCTTCGGGGAATACAGGCGTGATTTATAATTATGAATATATTTTGAGAATTATTCGTATCTAGTTTTCGTATTACTTACTAGCTGTTACCCGCGACTTCGTTCGTGTGGTATTAAAAAAAAGAATAGGCTAAGTTACTCCTTGTTACATCAGCTATCTGCAAGTGAAAGTCCCGCCAAAATCGGTCAAGTCATTTCAGAGATACAGGGATATAGCTAGATAGCCGGATCAAACAGACAGACAGACAGACAAAATTTTTAAAGAATGTTGTTTTGGTATATGTACCGTGTATACATCCAAATGCACTTGGTAAAAGGCACAATTTTATTTATTTTGACGACCCGTTTGGCATAGCGGCTACACGGCCACGAGTTGTGGTTTCAATGCCCACATGATCTCATGCTATAAGATAATTTGTATTTGAAAAAGCACCCACGCAGTACAGGAGCAAAATCCTAGTGTGGATATAGACAATACTTTTCTAGAACAAGATAAAAACAACTAAAACAAAACATAAAATACTTTTCATGTTTGTTTTGTTAAAAATCGCTTTCCACTTATAACTTCCTCCAATCTCGTTTCCCGTTTATCTGTCGACTTAATAAGGCAAGTATTTGCATTGCAATTGTTTTTACTGCTTGTTTTTAATTGACCAATGCAAATTGATTAAATAAAACTACAATTTACATTGCGGCCTTTTTTGTTTATTAAATGTTGGCTTTGGGAGATAAGATCGTAAGGTTATTGGTAACCAGCATGAATGATAAACATCATGCTTTTCTTATGTGTTGTTTTATGCGCATGGCATTGTTATAAAACAAGTCGTATAGTATGGGTATGTTCTCTTACTTAATCACCTTATCCTTTTGTCTCTCCCTACTAGGTATTTTTGTCCTAAATTCGACGTTTTAATTTTTTAAATTAATATTCTTGTACACTATAATACTTGTATGAAAAATTGTATCTCTTGCCATTATTATTTATTTATTAACTTATAAGATATATTTTTTAATATTTTTATAACATACGCCTGTATTCCCCGAAGTGTTAGGCAGAGGCGTACTAATATAGGAGACCCACAATTCGCCAGTATGTTTACGTCCATGTAATAGGGGGTGAGCCTATTGCCATTAACCGGGCACAAATTCCAAACTCCGAGCTGATATTGGAATTTTCATAGAAAAACCCAATAACACTTTGCTCGACCTGTGAATGAAACCCAGGATCGCTGGCGTAGCAGTCGCGCTCAGGACCACTAGGCTAATGAGGTAGTTTTAAAAATAAATAAAAATATTTATTTTTATTTATTTTTAAAACTGCCTGCCTGACTACCTATCAGTCAGCTTGTAGACCAAAACATCGGGATTTGCAATAGAATCCGTAAAATGTGTCGTACTCTTGCGCACTCCAAGTCATTCCGGACATTGACAGCACTTAACGCTCCCTTGGATTCCAACTTTAAGTTTAGGGATGAAGTATTCTGAGAATAATGTATGAATGTCTTACTTATGTATTCTATAAGCCTATCTTTATATAAGATTAGTGTTAATCATTTAGACAGAAATCTATTTTCATTTGTAAATCGTCTATATCTTTAATAACTTTGGAAATACGTTTATATTGTATGTGCATCCTTTCTGTTTATTTCACTACTGTACCATAACATTAAAATCCCACACCAAACCGAGCCAAGTGCGATCGATAAAGAGCGAAGGTGTCCTGTTTCGTTAAGTGAGACATTTCGCTGTTGACCACGCTTCTCGTGGGCGTGTTCAATGGAGCTCATAATATGGTCCAAGAATTACTTAGTAAATATTATATTCGTGTCGTTTAAGACGATACTATATTTAAGTATTTTGTGAATCTATTCACTAGTAGCAAAATCTGCAGTGAATAAAAAAAAATACAAAAGCTTGTCCTGACTTTTTTTATCGATTCATTCGGCAAACGTGCAGACGAGCCACCTCGTGGTAAGTAACCATCTTTGACCCTAGACACCTGCAACACCAGAGCCGTTACTGAAAGAGCGATCTTCATAAAATAGTATGGTAACTTATAATTAACGGATGAAGTATAAGTTATATAAAAAACTTCTTCTTATATATAAAAAAACAAGATTTCGAGCAAATTCGATCGATAAAGGGCGAAAGTGTCGTGTTTCGTTAAGTGAGACATTTCGCAGTCGGACGCGCTCACTCGTGGGCGTGTGCAATGAGGCTTGTGGTCCAAGAATAATAAATGTTATTAGAATGGAAAATATAAATTACTAGCTTCTGCCCGTGACTTCGTCCGCGTAGCGTGATGATATATAGCCTTCCTCAATAAATGGGCTATCTAACACTGAAAGAATTTTTCAAATCGGACCAGTAGTTCCTGAGATTAGCGCGTTCAAGTAAACAAACAAACAAACAAACAAGAATTCCCAGTAGCAGCTCGGAGTTAGGAATTTGTGCCCGGTTAATGGCAATAGGCTCGCCCCCTATTACATGGGACCTAAACATACCGGTGAACTGTGGGTGTACATTAGTACGCCTCTGCCTAACCCTTCGGGGAATACAGGCGTGATGGTATGTTATGTTATATATGGTATTTTCTGAAGCTTATTCTATTTTTAGAAAACCTTATTAGCAATGTGGGTTGCACCTTACTAGTATTTGTTAACCCCTCGTGCTAAGCTAAATTCTTGTGTTACGAGTGGGTTCACGTTGGTAGTGCAATGGGTGGGTTTCAAACCGGCAACCACATGATCGCAAGTCCGACGCCCTAGCCTTTAAGCTACCGCCGCCTTGATATTGAAATAAAACAACTTTACGGATTTTATCGCGCTATATTAGTAAAATCAAACCCCAACGTTTCGGACCGTTTAGGATTTGACTTTACTAATATAACGCGATAAAATCCGTAAAGTTGTTTTATCAACATGTCTCATATTCACGTAAGCTTCAGAGAAAAGTAAATATATTTATATAATTATGTAAATGTTTGCTCAAAATATGATTATTCTAGAAAGCCAAAATATTTATTTGGCTATTGCTATTTTGATCCTCTAAGCATCAGAATCGTCATACATTTTCTTGCCTTGTGTCATTGTGCGTGCATTGGATTTGAACTCGAGACCTTTAACTTGTCAGTCCAATATCTGTACTGATGTACGCGTGCCGTCAGTTAAGACAGGTCAACTCAAAGCTGCTATGGCTCTTTCTTCAAAAGGCCTGTCCAGATATTGCCCTACATCGTAACACTCACATAATATCTAATAATACTATTACTGTCTGGACTTTAAAAGAGACCAAGATTCTCTGAGTTTGTTTCGGCGTTTCTTCTCAGAGGTCGTCAGTTGGGAAATGCAGGCGTCATCTAGATTTAAAAAAAAATGTAAAACATTGCCTTGTAAAAGTGTCTTTAAAAGGTCTATTTACAGAAATAAATATCATTTATCATTTATCAATGGCTATATCACTGCTTTAGTAGTAAGTATACGTAACAATTAAAATCTGTTATGTTTTACCAAGTGAGATATTTTACTATGACCGCGTTCGCTCATGTGCGTGTGTAATGGGGCTTATAATATGGTCCAAGTAGCACTCGTGCGAATATTTGAGACGGAGTGATCGGTAACTGATTGGTGACTGGGACAAATAGCACAACTAAGGCGTTATAATTTACAGTTCAAGTGACGAGTATATTTTAACAGCTAGAGATTTTTTATATTCTCTCGACTACGAAATCTAAATCTATACTCTATATACTAATATATAAAGCTGCAGAGTTTGTTTGTTTACTTGAACGCGCTAATCTCAGGAATTACTGGTCCGATTTAAAAAAATCTTTCATTGTTAGATAGCCCATTTATTGAGGAAGGCTATAGGCTATATATCATCACGCTACGCGGACGAAGTCGCGGGCAGAAGCTAGTTGATAATATTTTTTTAAATAATAAAAATGCCTTGTCACAATCTTGGAATTTCTTCTGTATCGTAGGTGCATTTATAGACACATATTTTCAAGTACACAAATGCCCAGTCTAAGTACTACTACCTATTATGTACGTAGTACCGCACAGAAATGCCTCATTAGCCTATTGGTCCTGTGCGCGACTACTAAACTAAAGTTCCTGGGTTCGATACGCAAGTTGAGTAAATTATTATTAGGATTTTCTTTGAAATTTTCAATAGCAGCTCGGGGATTGGGGTTTGTGCCCGGGTAATGGTCATAGGCTCACTCAAATGTATTACATGGGACCTAAATAATATACTAGTGATTTGTGCGTATACATTAGTGCATCTCTGCCTAACCCTTCGTAGAATACACGGTGGCGTGAGTATTTATCGCAAAGAAAAAAAATTGTAAGTCGTATGACTTATAAGTGAAGTGTTGTATAACACTTCACGCTTACGTGTGTGTAGTAATCAAACCCAAAATCCGTGTTGCAGAAGCTGATCTCTTGGCATTACACGGAACGTGCCGTATTGAGGACTGTCAGTTTAGTTAATCGCTAGCATATTATAACTTGCTCCTTTTCGTCTTCAGATTAAGTTGTAAGAATCGCTGTAAACCCAATACTTACATCCAGATAGCATTTTTACGTCCCAGCCGATCGTTCGCCAATAACTCGATTGTTCATAATAACGACAAACAGTAAAACTAGTGTATTTATTGTATCTTATTCAACGAAAACATGCCTATAAAAGTCTCTGGGAGATTGCTAGATAGCAATAGTGATGTTTTAAAACGTATACCTACTTCTGAAAGTCTATGATACACATCTCGAAAATGTGTGCATAACCAAGCCGGGTTTGTAAATACTATGAAGGATGACTCCTAAATCACCAGTCAGTCAATCAAATATAAACTGACAACCCCATGGGTCCCACATAAAAGCAGACGCAGTCGCGAAGCAATAGGAGATCACGGGATGAGCTGGACTCTTTTCAAAAAGACTTAAGAAGAAAGTGGAAGAAGAGTCGGGAGGTCTTGATCTTTGTTGCCTGTTTAAATAATAATTATAAATAATATTCTTTATTTCTTTCTTATCAGAAAAAGTTACAGATCTGAACAGCTTAAAACTCTCATTAAACTATTTATTGTCCCGACGTTGGGCACGGATCTAGCTTGCAGTAAAAAACGTTAGCTTAAAGAGGGTTGGCAAACTTCTCAATGCAAAATTACAGTACCTATAAAGAATGATCAAAGCTTTTTCGGGATGGGGAGCAAACGAGCAGACAGATTATCTGATGGTAAGCGATTGCCGCCGCCCATCTCCACCCGCAACACCAGATAAGTCGCAAGTGCATTGCCGCCTTTTAAAAGGGTTTGGGCCTCCGGGATCCTCACTCACTCGACGAAACACAACGTAAGTGTTGTTTCACGTCGGTTGTCTGTGAGGCTGTATTATAACTCCGGTCAAGCCGGCCAATTCGTGCCAGAGCATTGCTCTTCCACGGTAAATTTTCTTACGTTGTATAATAAACGTAAAATGAAAACCAATTTCCCAACTAACCGAACCTACACTGATTTCCTAACCAGCCAGCTTATAAGATTGACTCTAATCCCATCAATAATATAATCTCTATTCAATATCTAGTGAAACGATGACGTTATACCACAATGTATGGCCCTTAATCCTTTACCGTTTAAGGGCAAGTTCGCTCTATAATAATAAACCGCGTATTTTCATTTGCATGCCCGGAGAAGTGGAAGTTTGTGACTTCGCCTACGCAGTTAACAGATTTGAATAATAATATAGATTGATTTGAAATTTGAAGCTTGCTGAACAATATTATCATCATCCATCATCTTCGTAGCTTTTCCCCAGCTATGTTGCGGATCTGAGGCGAACTTTGCATCTAACCGGATGTGGCAGTATTATGAACGGCGTGACGTCATCAGAACTAAGCCCAATTTCTGGCTGCCTGCTGATATCCTAAGGATAGACTGGTCGTCAGGCTTTACGTGCACTCAGAGGCAACCATTCTTAACTTTGAGGGGTTTCGATGTGTTAGAAATTGTCATTGGTCACCCAAAACTGACTACATTAGCTCAGAACGCCTAGCTCAAATTACTTTAATAAAGAAATGATTTCTGCCAAATGGGAAGAGAGAGAGAAAGATATGGATCAAAAATATTTCGATCCCATGGTCGTGGTATTTTTGTCCCAGATATGGCATGTGAAAATGTGTGCTTGTAAAGGCACCAAGGCGATGAGTTAAAGCCTAAAGAAGCTATAATTTAGTATCATGTCAGCTTTCACTTGAATTATGGTTTCATTACACAAATATTTTGCACGATTATTTTCTTCTATAATAGGTTAACAAAACTTTTTGGATATCTTATAAAGTTATGATTACATTTTTTAAGGTATATCCCTTCGATATGAATTCTCACTGCTTAATCAGGGTGATCATTAAGAACTATAAATTTCCTTCCTTTCTTTCCACTCTAAGAATATTGAGTGGTGACAGATACATTGCTTATTTTTGAAGCAAATGTCGCATGTACTGAGTCTGAGAACAAAGCTACTTTATAGTATAACTAGCCTCTGCCCGGGGCTTCGCTCACTTGAAGCTCAAAAACCAACAATGATGAACTCTTCTTTGTATGGGTGTCTATACATTAGAGAGGTCAAGCTGTATCTCCGGTTCCGTTTAATTATTAGAGATAAGAAGTATACCAGTTTTTAAGTTGGAGTACCTAAATACTTTCTAACAGTGCTAACAAAATTAAAATCTATTCAGTAGTTTTTGTGCCAACCCGCAACAAACAGACAAGAATTTAAAAAATCACATTTTTGGATTCGGATACGTGTATATTACCCTAACCCACTTGTTTTTTTTAAATATCTTCAATATACAGACAGCTTTTTACAATTTTATAATAGTAGAGGAATTCACCAAAGGCGTATGATTTTCATTAGGTGTCTTACAAAATAAATAACCTTAATAGGGAAATTTGTTTTGTAGCTATGGTAGTGGGCCTATCACGTTATAGAGGTATTAGGAGATTTAGAGGTATCTATAGCCATAGAGGTATTTTCCAAGACTCTTACAGATTCTCTCAAATTGTAGAATAAATACTTTTGTAAAAGAATTAATCGAATAAAACCGGGAAAATATCATACTATGCATAAAAAAGTATTCTAATGCTCACACTATACTAGGAACTAATGATTTGTTTTAAACCAGTAAATGTAAGGGCACAAAGTAATCCAAGGTTTATTTTAGAACGTGTTAAAATTGAAAACAATAGTCGTACTGTTTCCGTATTGACAGCTGCCTAGGGTTGCCTAGGAAAACTTATATAAGGAAAAATTAGAAAAGTAATAAAATAAACGATATAACTAAAATTAAAGACCGCTCTAAAAACGTTTTGCTTTAGTAAGATGTAAATAGTGAATGGAATTGTAGGAAGGGAGTAGGCCTAGGTGAACGTTCTGAAATCAGATTGAGGACATTCTGAAAAATGTCTCGGTCAAGAGTACCCTAAACCGACGCTCATGTATGAAAAGATTGATGAGTGCGAATGAAGCTAAGGAGGTATATCAGAATCGTAGCAAGTGGAAGTCTGTGGTCTCTGCCTACCCCTACGGGAAAGAGGCGTGACTTTATGAAATATTATTTATAAATATTGACTCTGCTCATTAATTATACTACTCTTGTATGGATGCACGTTGATGATTATTTAAAGACAATTTACTTCATCTACAGTTATCCATCATAATGTAAAATAATACACTACGATTACTTTTTGGTATGTATTTTATAACCTGATAACATGGATACTTAGGTCAAGTCTTTTTGTAAAATAGAATAGCTCTAATAGCCCTCGTAATACAGTGGAAACTGTACTAAGGTTTCAATGGAGTTTAGGACAGAACACTAATTACGAACCTCGTCATGATTTTCAATGTTATGCTATTTGCCTACACTTGCACACGTTCACGAACACTAAGTGATTAATTATCTGCCGTAATTACACATTTAAATTCAGAGAAATTTGTTTTTTTTAAATAATATAAAAACACGAAACCAAACCGAAATCGTGCACTTTCCCGCCTAAAAAAGCCTCCTGCGATTGCTATAATCAGAAACAAGGTTGTGAGTTTTTATACATAATGAATAAAATTGAGCATTTATCATCACTTAGAATTGGAATTTTGAAAGTATCATCCTTACTTGAAGCACACAGCGCCACAAATTAGTGGCGTGAACATGTTGTAGAAACAGAACAGTAATGAGACAGCCTGCGACATGTTCACGGCTTATATTTAACAATAGTTTAGCAGGAACTGTGAGAAGGAACTACGTATATTTCATAATAAATTTACTGTTTTTCGCCACATTACTAATTACAACAGTATTTATTGAAAGGGACTAGTGACTAAGTAATAATTAAGCTGATCAACTTATCTGCAAGGTTAAGGTTCACTCGCTGCGGTCAGTGTGTGGATGGGTGACCATTCTTAATGCATCGAAACCCCTCCGTGCCTCAATGAGCACGTAAAGTCGTCGGTCCCGGTTGTCATACGTACATCTATGACAATTTACAGCTACAGTTTATTTTTTAGTTACACTAGCTCCTGCAACACAGTTTTTACTAGTGCAGGAGTTAGGGAAATCTTTTCGATTTATAATCTACTAGCGACCCGCCCGCAGTTTCACCCGCGCTGCCCCGGTCCTAAGAGTCATAGCGTGATGTTAAATAGCTTAAAACCTTCCTCTTGAATCACTCTATCTATTAAAAAAACCGCGTCAAAATTCGTTGCGTAGTTTAAAAGATCTAAGCATACATAGGGACAGACAGCGGGAAACGACTTTGTTTTATAATAAGTAGTGATGATGTTTGTATCCTATAAAGATTTTTTTTTTTCAGCCGTTATCGTCCCACTGCAGGGCAAAGGCCTCCCTACCCTTCTTCCACTCCTCACGGTTTAGAGCCTTCTGTGGCCAATCTTTACAATAGATGTCCAACTCATCCCGCCATCTCCGTTTGGGCCTGCCGCGACGTCGTCTAACGTTATGTGGGTTCCACTCAGTTGTAAGTTTTGCCCACAGCTCGTCTGACATGCGGCAGATGTGACCAGCCCAATTCCACTTTAAGCTTGCAGCTTTCTGGCCCACGTCGGCAATCTGAGTTCTGGAGCGCAGTACACTGTTCCTTATACGGTCTGATAGCCGGACTCCTAAGATGCTGCGCTCCATGGCTGACAAACCCCGAGGGCGGAATTTATTTATTTTAAATTGTTAGTGGTAGACAGAACTCGAAAAAAAGCCTGACCACCAGTCTATCCTCCAAATATCGGTATTGCACCAGAAATTGGGTTCCGGAGGTCTGATGGCAGTCGCTTCGTGTAAAGCACTGATATTTTACACAGTTCTCATCTGGAGACTGGAAGCCGAACCCAACATAATAGGGAAAAGGATCAGAGGATGAATAGTATTTATTGAAATAGCCACTTATTAGAAAAAATCTAATGCCTCTTAACAATCTACATATTTTCTGAATACATGCTCATTCACTCAGCTGATAAATGATAATGATATATTTTAATAGTTTTTATATATAACTTACTAGATGGTTCCGGCATTTCCTAGCTTACGACTTCTGAGAACGAACCCCAAAAGAAGCACAAATAATCATGACCTCACTTTACGCAAGTATTTACCCAATTAGGCATAATACTATTTATAAAATTTCTACGCATAAATTTTCATATAAAACAATGACAAAGCTACAAAGAATACAACAATAAAGCGTTCAAAATAGCAGAAGATATCGATTTGACTTGCCATTCTAGCCGCACTATTGAATATTGCATGAATCTTGTCATTTTCAAGACAGGCTCACTATAAAATGTAGACAGTTGTGTTGGAGAAATCATAAAAGGGATTTTGTATTATCGTATTTTGCACCTATAATAAGATACTTTAGCCATAATAGTTAAGAAGGAAGTAAGTGATGAGATGACGGCTGAGAGAAATCAATTCAGGGAATGTTGAGGCAGAAGATATGTGATATTATTGAAGATGTAAATTTGCTGCGAATAATATTGTAAGCTGATGGTGACTGTACTATCCATTGCTATATCCTAACCACTGTTGGTGGTGACTATTTAACTATTATAACGAAGCTTCTGATTTAAAGCAAAATCTTCCAACGAGATTCATTCTCATTAAAGATTAAACCACTTATTTTAATAATTATTTCTAACATATTTGATCTCCAAATAACAACAGCATTCCACTATACTACCTAGTTTGTATAGATGATTTTTTCCATGCCTAAGGCATTATAATTAATTCTGCCTTCAATTGTACCAGACGAAAGGTTAGACCTTATTTATAATTGTATGCCAAACACTTCTGATGAATAACTTTATTTCGTTGCAAAACTTTGCATTAAATAAGAATTATGTACAGAACAATTTGAGTCACACCTCACTGTACCGTTCCTAACAGCAATAAACATGGAAAACAATGAATATCATCAAAAGGTTCTATTTGTGGCTTCAGTTCAAGAACCTCATATTAGTTGTAGATTGCACACAACCTATCCATGTGTGTATTGTGCCATATGTTTATTTCCCATGATTTCATATTCACGGCGCCATCTTTTAATTTCTATTCCGGGATCCTTGGGTAAATGTCTGTCTTTGAAGTGTCATTATTTTTCCTTGCAATGCTTTTACTGTGAATAAGGAAGGTACTAATTATAGGGTTTGGTTTCTAATTTACTGTACACTATGAAATATATCAAACTTGGTATTGTGGGTAAATCCAAGAGGGATTTCCTTAAAATATTTTTAAAGGACTTAGGGGTTTTCTTAAGTGGAGCCACTGCATTGTCAACATACCTGATTAACAACTATTGTCTCATCATGATAACTCGCTGTGATACTACTGGCGATGTTGGCGCTTGCTCACCGTGATCGTATACTTGTTTGCCATCTTATTTACAATAAATAATATATTCGTGATTGTGACATATTATTTGTAATATTACTACTTTACTAGTGACTTTTTTTATATGTGCTTCTTTTTCAATGACTACATTACCATCATGGTCAGACCGTATTTGTCCACTGCTAGACGTAGGTCTCTTCCAGGGAACGCCAAAGAGATCAATCTTGAACTCTGCTCATGTAGTCGCTGCCAGTCAGTTTGTGTAAGTCGTCAATCCACGAGGATAGCGGGCGTCTTATATGACACTAGCGGTCTCCACTCAAAAATTAATTTGCTCTAAATAATATTCATAATAGCTCAATTCAAAAGTTTCACCCTTGTTTAAATTTTATGTTTCAGTATGTTATGTGTTTAACTGCATCTTTCGTTGCTTCTAATAAATTATTTACTTCTTTATTTTTTTCCCTGCATTTACTCTAAAATCCGTACTTGCAATACAAATTTAGTAGTGAAACGACCTTAGTACTTCTTACGTCAGAAATTACATAGTGCTTTCTAAAATAAAATTATACAAGCCTAACAAAAGCTAACAGCGATTACCAATGACGTCACGCGGCACGCTCTGCCAAGTATTCAAGTAAATATTGAACAGTGTCTCGAGAACTGCGCAAACTTGCGCTAGACGCTATTATCTGATTTGTGTACTGCGCGAATATTGGAATTTTGCTCAATGATGGCTGCAGATACTTTATATGCGGTTTTAGGTAGGAAATGTGTGAAATGATTGGAGATGTATTGTCGGTGAAGGGATTAATTCATAATGGGAAAAGCAAACAAGAAGGCAGCAAGGGAAGCGTTTTTAAATTACAATATTAGTAAAGACTTACCTCACACAGGATGTTATGACTATTGTTAAATTGATACAAGATGAAGAAGAAATAACAAAGGAAATTCCCAAAAAAGTAAAAATTATTTTCCCAGCTGATTGTACCGCCTTTAACATAGCGACTATAATATAGATCATGAATTAATTGCCCAAGATTCCATTCTCAGCTAAAACATTCGCTCAGACGAGTTTATAAAATAATTCCGTCTCTAAAACTTTTATACAAAATAATTGAATCCTCGAATTATACAAATTAATTTGCAACTTCCAAAAGGTTCGTATCATTTTTGATTCTGTCTTCATTTCAAACGATTTACAACAATTTCAAAGAGAATCATCATTTTAAAAGTTTTTGAACTGCGAGTGAAAGTAATTTCTCGAATCGCTGATCCCAAAACATTGCTGGGAGCCAAACTCAAAAACAATAAACAGATTCTTGAAGGTGGCCTGCAAAAATTCCAAGATAATTTTCCTGCCGGTAGAGCATTAAGTCGGAGGTCTTCCGTTTTGACCGTTTTGATAATGGTATTAATCCATTAGATCGTATCTTTAATTCTGCATACAAAACAATCAAAGTATGATTAATGATCGACGTTATAGTCAAGGTACCTATTACTACTATAAAATACAAGGTAGTGAAAATCTCTTAGTAAAAGTACACGTATGTGTGTATGCGTGTCGTACTCTTTTTATATGTTAAGGTAAAGTATATATCAATAGATATTATTGATATGTACTATATGTACCTACTATATGTATGCTGTCGTTCGTACAATGAGACCTGCCGGGACGTCGACATCGATATTTTCAACACCACCATAAAATTAAAAAAAGTTCTGTGTAACTTCTTTTTTGAAAACACAGCGTAACTCTTAGTCAATATGTATACTGCTGTTTTCTACCTTCCAGTACCTTTATATGTGTATTTCTACTTGTGAAAGCTTTTAATTGGCCTTAATTTTGTTACTCATTCTTTCTTTATCTTTGAATCTAGCTGTAAATTTTCAAAATAATTTAAAGTAAAATAAAAAATAAAAATAAAATTAAGGGACAGTTAGTTTGTCAAGGAAAATATCGACTGCGGGTAGGATTCGAACGTGCGTCTTCTGGTTAGATACACCAGACGCTATGACCATTAAGCCAATGATGAATTCCTACCCGCCAGGTCGAAATTTACCTTCACATTCTGAATTTACGTCATCAAATTTACGTCAGTAATATCTATTGAAAAGCAAGTTACTTTACTTTTCAAACCGACATGACTTACTTTACACTTAGTTCAATGTCGTACGATGGCACCATACCTATTAACTCTCTTTTGTGATTGTTTTGTATGGAATATGCAAAAAAATATTAATCACAATATTATTATAAGACAATCAATCTTTGAACCGTTACATATTTAAATTTATTAAAAAAGTACTTATGCGATACAATCTGTTATGCCACAGTTGCCATCAACCCTAAATATTTCTTATAAATATTCCCGCTGTGTTCCTATACAGATTTAATCTTCAAAAGGATTGTTTACAATAAACATTTTGATTCCAAGTTAACTGAAGGATCGGGGGGACCAACGGTCGGATCATTTACAATTCTAATTAATCCTTAGGCACCAAGATGAACGTCTTAACGTTTTGTTATAACTAAATTGGATGGACAGAATTGTCCGAGCTTTGCATTCTGATGTACACGAACGAATTCCGTTGTTGGAATACTAATTTTGGTTTACTAGAGTCATCTGTTTTTATTATCGTTACCATCACCAGAATATTCCGAGAAATTAAGTTGTTTTGGTAATTGGGAAAGTTAGATTTATTTGGGGTGATTAATTAATAGAGTAATTTGGGACTAAAAGTTTATGGGCAATGGATGACCCTAAGTATTATCTAAGTCTTTGTTTCTTGTTAAAACATTCGTCTTTGGTAAAGAGCATTTTTTATTCGATTTTTTTACCTACTACAGCTCCGTGGCAGCATCTTTAATAGTCTATGATTCTTAGATGATGTTTTCAAATTTATTAACAGTACTCTTTACAGATACCTACATTGGATATTCTACATAATTCTACTACACGATTTTTTTCTTTAACAATAACATAAACCTTTTATCACACAACGAATACTTTGTAGTACGAATAAAAAAACAAAGTGCCAACTACTGCATCCAAAGGCAGTACATCAAAAAATCCCTCAGTGAAACCAAGTTAACGTACTGTAACACGCAGCGCTAATTGGTAGCCATTGTCCTGGCGGTTGCATAGTAAAGCGTTCGTGACCGACATACCTACACAATTGGTTTACCTTCGTACAACTAGATTAGCCGTTGAAGGTACATATAGAGATGAACCTTGATTTCTAGACTATTGTAGTAGTAAGAGCCGTAAGAGAGTAGTAAGAGAGAGTATTGTAGTAGTGAAGCCGAGCCTAGTACCAATAATTGAAAACACGTCATCAATGTAAATATTATATTTTTCTAGATTTTAAATCATCATTTTGTTATTCAAAGTCTAAAGAATAGTGTATATTTAATATTACTGGATCTAATATTGTGTATGGAGTAGAAGGTTTTTTTGGACATGCAATTATAATAGCTATTATGTAAATACAAAAATATCTACTTGAATAATTGAAAAGTGAAATAAAGGTATGAATTCAACACATGAAACATCATTATATCCATAAAGACTATTAGAAAAATTTAAAAAAAGTGGAATAGTATTAATAATAAATAATGTTATCTCCAATCGGTTGTTCTTAAGAAATCATCTAAATATTAATTGTATTGTAATCATTACATAAATGTATTTAGATAGATTATCTCCTAGAACGAATTACGCCTATTCCTTGAAAGCTTCTCCAGCAACAAATCTAAGTTTATATGTGTTCAAATTGACTCACCAGTACTAAAATTTATTCCAAAATATGTTCTCCATTGAAAATAATATTCGATAGAACGCTTCACTGAATGCTATGCAATAAACAGAACGGGCATGGACACAAAATACCGTGTATCCAAAAATGTGAATTTCTAACGACGTTCGCGTGGAACTCGGACCTTGATAAGTCACTTTCCGATATGAAACGTAGGAATACAGAATGCGGTTTCTCCCGTTAATGTCACAGATTTCTATAATTGCAGAATCGTTTTCTTTGTTTTAGCTAGTATAATAATTATCTGTGGTTCTAGTAAAACTTTACTTTACTATTACTACATTTTTGTTAATTATTAGCGATCCAATCCACGCAGAGTGAGGTCACCGTATCCTTTTGTCTTGTAGTACTCGTATGAGGCTTGGATTTAGATTTTGGCTTCGAGATTTCTTTGGATGATTTCTTCATTACACGTTATAATTTTAAACTGGTACTGGTACTGGAATACTAATGTCCACCCAAAGTTTGCCAATATGTTCTGGTCCTATACAATAGGGGGCAACCCTATTGCCCTTTATCGAGCACAATTTAAACTCTAGTTACTACTGATATATTCACAAAAAAATACGACTTTGCCTGACGTTGTAATCGAACCCAAGATCTTGATAAACAATAGCATTGACGACCACTGACCACTAAACTAATGAGGCAGTTAAATACTTTCAAATTAACCTGACTTATAAATGTATTATTTGATTAAATGCAATGTCCTTATTGGGAATATAAGCTATCGTTCCAAGCCCACCTTCCATACATACTTCATAGCGAGTTTATGCCTACAAGAGCACGCCTAGAGGCCCAAATTGAATGGCCCTGCGTTTTTAGGTAATTGGAATCCAGGCCTGAATACTCAGCCAGATTAATATTGGCTGTGTCGATGGTACGTGTGCCAATGTATGGCTAAATGATTGCATGGGCAATGGCTTAATAATAAATAGGTCTTTTTTGCCAAAGGATTTTCTCGCCTTCGAAATATTTCTTCAGAATATCTAAGAGATTGAAGCAGGATAGAGATGCGATGATGTCGATAAAAGATGTTTTTATTTAGTGGTCTAAACGAAGAAAATATAGGTAATAATTATGAACTATTAGTATTGGAAGACTATTTTATGGACCTAGTATGAAAATCTAATAACTATTTCATTAAACAGGAATTTAAAACCCATAAAAATTTTAGAACTATTAGAAGTTTTAGTTAATAAGAAATAAAAAAATAATAACTAATATTACTATTTACTTACTATTTGAGGAAATAATAAAGAACCTCTTTGATTTTATTTTGATTGATAACGTTTCATAACTTTCGATTTCTTGACTACAATTATTGCGCCTCGATATCGTATATTATATCATACTGCACCTCTTTTGAAATTGAATGTAAAATCGCAGTTATAAAAAATGTTTCAAATGTTTGTTCGCTGCGAGTAAGTATTATCCTTGAAAAGATAATTGAAACACAAATTAAAAATAAATTATTGTTATCTCAAACCTATATCGATTAATCTAGTCTACTAGTATTTTAATTACAACTTTGCCAGCCAATAAAGCCCGTCTTAAATTTATCACACTGTCAATCAAATTACTTAGCCGGAAATGTTACTGTGTTTCATATAACGAAGTTCAATGGTGCGCTTAGCTTTTTAAAAACTTAGAATTTCAATGACAAAGGAATTAATTTAAGCAAAAGTATTACCTACTTCGGTTGGGTGAGTTGTCAAATGGTCCTTGTAGTTGATATTCAGAATCAGAAACATCGAACCCGTGAAGCAAACCTTAGAAGCCAACTAAAACTAAAAAAAACTACCAATTCAGCCATGAAGAATAATATAATAAAACTGTGCGTAGCATGGCTTTAAAATAAAAATGGCTTGTACAAAATTCCAATCTAATTCGATACGAAATCAAATTTGTTCAAAAAATTCCCAGAATTCTATTAAGTATAAAAAAAATATTCAATGCTGTACAAGAATCGACATTACTTATTATCTCGATAGTCGAGGAACTCTTTTGAAATTTGGAAAATTTCAATAAATTTTTCAAGAAAAAAAATATGACAATAATTTCAATAAATTTTAATAACGCGGAACCCTTGCGAATGAAAAAAGGTAATATCACTGATAGCTTTCATGAGGGAGTCAAAGGGACGCAGATGCTTTGGTTTTGCACGTCGCAATTACCTTGCTTTGAATATAGCGGTTTTCTTAAGAGCTTTGTGGGGCGCTGATAAACGTGTAGTGACGAGAAATGGATTTTGAGATGGTGTGACTTGAAATTGTGATCTTTTTATTGCATATCTTTTTTATTGTTTATCTGGGTTCAATATTTATGTGCCACCTACCGGGTCCAATTGTGAATCTAAGCTATCTAGAGACCCACTCAACCCGTGGATGGCGGTAATCGCTTATCATCAGGCGAAATGTCTAATCGATTGTCCGCTATAGTAAAAAAAACTCATAAACGTAAACGAAAAACGTAAAAAAAAACGTAAACACCTGTTCCATCATTAACTTCACTATAATTAATTTTATGACAATTTAATTCACCAAATCCACAAACACTGCATTCTAAACTGCCATTATTTCTCCCTTTTTAACTAAATCATTATTTACTCTCCTAAATCAGGCACAGGTTAAATCTATTATTATGGTCTCCTACTCAAAATACTTTTAACCATACTAACTCATAAACCGTAGCTATAGATTACAGCTGTGCATTGAGTTATTATGCACATAGAGACGACACAGAGAAGTGTCTTTTTTTGAATGAGATGTGGAGACTTGCTTTACCTATGATTAATGGTAAAGTTACTGAACCACGAAATCTCATACACCTTACATTATTAAATAAACACAAAACAAAACAGTTTTCATATTAAGGATTATGTTATTATATTGAAATAAATAAATTTCAAACCTATCCGGCTGAATGCGTTAGTATTAAGTATTTCACGTTAAAAAAATATATAAAATTGTAACCGATCAAATCAAAAGAATCGACTTTATACACATCACATTGTTTTTTATGCCTTTGCAAGCGGTTTTGTTCCTCATATTACTTAATATCTCAATGTTCTTACTGGAACGATCCATCTCCCGTCTAAAAGTAACGGTGAACCTCTTAATTACTCGCTAAACGGCCCCTCAGATAAATCTTAGTAATGTCCCTTTAAAAAATTAAGTCTAAGATGAATAGGGTCTGTTATAAATTTTGTTCGTTGAAGTAGTAAATGGAGAGAATGTAATATGATATTCAATTTACTGTGTAGTTGGATGTATTAATTATGATTTATTAGTACCTACGATTGATTATTTCCATTGAAGAATTTTTCTTTTCAGAAATCTACCTTAAATTGATTTAAGGGATGCTATTAAATTATGCACATTTTAAAACAAATTGTACAATCAGTTTTATAAGCTTTGTGCTCATTAGTCGAAGGTAACGACAGCTTACAATTTACAAAATCTAAATTAGTTGTAGGTTTTTGTACAAAATATTTACTTGTTGGCAATTTCTCTGGCTAAGGAAAACCTGTTTCGCCAGTTGATATATTTTTTAAGTCTACAGTTTCAAAAGACGTAGAAAGTTTTTGCAGTATGTATAAACAGCCGAAAAGTACCAAAAACACTTAAACTTGAGCGAGACCAAATATAAAATCCAATTAAACGAACACAATATTTACTCTACCCGACACGGGCATAACTATATACGAATAAGGGTGTGTACCTACTGATTGCGTTGCTCCATCAAATAATACTGAAACTCGCGATGTTACTTTAGTAAAGTTTATAGACAGATTTATTTTTAAATCGATGGAGTTATACGAGAATAATTTGTATGAGAAGGAGGATAATGAACGTAGATGAAGCGAAAGTAGTGTGCCAGGATTGTAGGAAGTGGAAATCTATAGTCTCTGCCTACCCCCCAATGGGAGACAGACGTGAAAATATATGTATGTGTGTATGAGATTTCTAGCAGAAAAAAACTCGATACGTGTACGTTACGAATTCGATGGTTCTTTGTGCATAGGTTACTGTATTTGTTTTCTATCAACCAGGATTACGACATAAATACATAATTATTATTATGTATGACGTTTACAAAATTCAGAGGTAATGTAATAGTTACTAGTATTTAAAAGAAGTTCACAATAAAAGTCAAAGTCATCAATGTCTCAACTCAAACTGCCTCATTAGCCAAGTGGTTCTGAGCACAACTGCTACGCTAAAGGTCCTGGGTTCGATTCCCAGGTCGAGCAAAGTGTTATTGGGTTTTTCTATGAAATTCCCAGCAGCAACTCGGAGTTAGGAATTTGTGCCCGGTTATTGGCAATAGGCTCGCCCCCTATTACATGGGACCTAAACATACCGGCGAACTGTGGGTGTACATTAGTACGCCTCTGCCTAACCCTTCGGGGAATACAGGCGCGATGGTATGTTATGCCATCATTGTCAATTTTCGGTGATTTTTAGTGTTGTGAGAACATTACAATGCAATGCAATTTAGAAAACTACCCTTTGACTGACTGACTGAATGAATGAATGACTGACATACCTTGACTTGAAATTTTACTGTTCTGTAAAGCTAAGGTTCGCAGCGAACATGGAAGAATCTCACATCGGGTCGCACCCTAACCTGTTATAACGTAGTCATTAGGCATTCAATTAAGTAAAACGCATGAGTGTTTGCTGTACACTCTGCGCGGCTCGATATTTGCCGACATTTCAATACTGTTGGCGGCAGCTTAGATTAGGACACTGTTGTTTAGTATAACAAGGAACGATTATACGAGAAAGGTGTTTTGTTTCGTAAATCACGCATGTTTTAGTAGAGTAAATATTAATGTTAATTTGTTACGTGAAACTGAAGAAGTTTTCTTTAGAAAATTGGAGCAAAAACGAAAATTAAACATCTTGTACCATAATCACATTGTTACAAATTTAACACCAGTGATAATGGCCTAACTTTTAAAAAAAAGTCAGAGTATCTAAAAGTGTAAGGATTGTCAGGAACCATGCCTTACCCTTCGAGGGATACAGATTTGATGGTATGTTGTGTACCTATCCATATATATATCCACACATAAGCTACTATTGAAAATTTCATAAAAATACTTAATAACACTTTCGTTATTCTAAGAATCGAAATGCAGGACTTTTAGCGTCATACCTTTTAAATGTAGACAAAGTAAACTCTTACTACCTCATTGTTTACAAGTCACGCATTCACAATAAGTCCAAGCTGAGCGGATGCATATTCGGGTACTATTCCTGCATTTCCTACATCGAATATCATACATGTGTTGAGCTTGCAACAATGCAACGAGATGTAGAAAACTTCTACATAATACTTCCAAGTTTGTCACGTGGAAGCTACGTTTTAGCAAAGTCAACCACCCTAGTGATGATAAATTACACACCAAGATCAGAAATATCACATTTTTTATTGAGTTTAACAACGTTTTACTAATAGTAGAATCGGTGGGAAATAGGCTCGTCGAAGGCTTTGAGCCGCGGTTTGGTCGGTAGAGGGTGGAACTTAACTTCGATAAGGGCGTAGGCCGTTGTTTCCGGAAATCTGTAGCGTTGCCGGACTTGGGGGCGTTGGACTTGGGGGCGCACCTAGTTTTTGACAATTCAAAAGTACCTGTATTACTGGTCTAATTTAAATAAAACATTTGACTTTGACTTTGACTTCGAACCGAATGCCTCCAGTCAGGGAGGCCAGCGCGAGGTATACCGCCCTATTATAAGCGGCGGTAGCCTAATGGCTAGGGCGTCGGACTTGCGATCATGTGATTGCCGGTTCGAAACCCACCCATGGCACTACCGACGTGAACCCACTCGTAACACAAGCATTTTAGCTTAGCACGAGGGGTTAACAAGAATACTAGTAATGTGTGACCCACATTGCTAGTAAGCTTTTTAAAAAAAAAAATTACAAGATCGCGCATTGAGGCTGTGGGTAGTGGGGATAAGCAACAGTGCCTAAGTACCGTAGGCACTGTTGCTTGGTAGAGGCGCTTTTTGGCCTCGGCACTCTATCTTCTATGTGCCAAACTAACACCTTATCTTATTTAGGCAAGAAGTCTCGAAATACCTTTTTTGTTAACTGCTAACTAGCCACCTGGTGGAAATTAGTTATCGTCTCCCATAGACACCTGCACCACTAGAGGAGTTCAATCGTCACACGAATCACAACTTACTTCTTATCCCTTGTAAGTCAAAACAACATCGAAATGCCAATTCAGACAAAGAATTATTACGACTGCACTCCAAATTCATTCCTGCTCATTAATGACTTGACGGAACATATCGTTGAGATTATATCGTGAGTTGAGCGGTAGATTTGTTTAAGATATCACTGCGCGGATAATTTGTGTTCGTATTTAGTTTGAAGGCACTTGGAGAATTTTTATTGAGATACCGCCAGTGACTTCTGGTTATCAGTTGCGGATGGGTGGCAAAACTAATAAATTAAGTATCTCTTTGTGATTTTTCTTGCATTTTCTATGCTAAGATTATTTTAGTGAAGGAAAATTTCGACTGCGTGTGGGATTCGAACCTACTATCAACATAACATCTACCGTATGTTATGTAGAATGTCGAATTTTCCCTTTACAAAAATAAATTTAATTTAATAAGGTTAGACAAGAACAGTGGTTATTGCTCCACCGACAAGAGTTGACCTCTTAAATTTAAGAAGAAGAATAAAATAGTTTCCAACAAAGCAAGGTGACTACTGAGTTAGAGGTCTCGAAGTCAATTTGAGTTTATGGTATAAAATTGCTGATGTTAGATATAACGTAAACAAAATCACATTATTACTGTGCCTACAAATTCCACCTAAGCATTGCTCGGACCATGGCAATGCTATTTTACAACATAAACAGTATGGTAATACTTTTCCAACTTTTTTTCATTCACCTTACGCCCATCTAAATTAAAAAACATTAGATTGAATCGAGGCCAAAAATTTACGAGGTGACAATAGTTGGTTGGCACGACACTAAAAGTAGGCCGAAATTATATCTTGGTAATTTTTTAACCCAAGTGAAGAATTCCTTTTCTGGTGTTAACTCCGTAACAAAAATAGCCCGCTGACACAATCCCAATTTTCCCCTCACTAACATCAAAACAATGAACTTTATATTTTATTTTCTCCATTTTAGTTCCACAACGTCACGAACTTGTTGACAAAAAGTATTCTAAAAAAGAGGAAATCCTGCTGTGACATCTGTCATGTCGACTTCGTGTTAAGTTGGAACTTGTCCAGAATTTGCGACAATTGTCCCGGTTTTATTTTTAGGGGCACTCAACTGAATGCCGTTTACGGGAACTTATGTTGGTCGTAAAAATTTACTGCTTGCTTAATTAGGGCGTTGAGTTAAAGATTTGGGTGTGGTTGAAACAGGTGATATCATGTTTATTGTAAGAGGTGAAGACATTGTTGAATGTTTTAAAGGTGACTTACTGCCTCATTAGTCTACTGGTTGTAATCGAAACTGAAATGGTAAAGGTCCTGCTGTGATTTCCACCTAGCAGTGTTATTAGTTTTTTCTAGGAAATATTCAGTAGCAGCTTGGAGTTAACCCGGTTAGTGACAAAAGGCTCTCTATCACAAAGGCCATAAATATGTCGATAAACTGTAGGTATTTTAAATCATGTGGACAAAATTTAGAGACGGGGTGTAGATAAAAATAGAATGAAAAACTGTCAACGTCTTTGCATAAACTACAGTGGTGTTTACGCAGTATTAATATTCTCACTCTCTTTATCACCTTAGCCAAGATGTTCGCGATTGTGGTTTAGCTGACTATACGGAGATACTATCCTAAGTGACAATATTGATGACTAACAATTTGCGGTTATCTAAGCCTTAATTTAGATAACGAAATAATGGATGGGTGATGTCTTTAATATTGGACGTATTTTTTAGAAAGTGCGCTGCTTTATAAGTTTAGCGCATAGAACACATAACTGTCAAAAAGGTTTTTTCGTACTATTAATAATAAATAAACACTTAAGCATTCTTTAACTCAATCCCTTACGTCCTACTATTGATAAATTACCAATAAGAAACATTTCTACTAATTATATTTACCTAGTGTATGTAAAAAATATTTTTTCTGGAATTCAACACAAACTAGTTACGTCACTAGGATAATACTATTTATACGTTTTAATTTTAACATCATTGTTTTAACTAATACAATGTAAAATGACACCCTGTCAACACTTACAACACTTCACTTCAATTAAAACCCTTTCAAGTTTATTTACCCACTCACTATCTCCATTCTCTATGATAAATTTAAAGCCATCAGGAAAATTTCTCAACATTCAGACAATGGCACTATTGTTGACAATTTAGGTTAGGTAAGTTCACTCAACTCCGGCCCGTGCTCCTGTAGGATATACAATCCCTTCGCTATCTACTAAGTTATCTACTTTATATCCAACCGTATCTATAACATCGTTTCGTACTCTATCCATTGCATGTTCTTCTTCAACTGCCTCAATTTCGTTTTTATTAACAACAGCATTGGATGTGGCTATATTCCTTTTTATTATATTTATGTCGGCTCGGTGGTGCATCAGTAACGTTATACCACGGAACCTCATGCGGTTTACACAGTAAACACAATATGAAGTGACTATTGACTATTCCTGTTCTCAAGCGACGCGACGTTCGTCTTTTTAATTTTGCATTTTCTATATACAGGATAGGTTTCGGATTTCAAAAGCTTCTTTGAACTGTCTGGTTTTAACCTTTTATTATGAAATAATGAGAGCCCACGGGATCGAATTACCGTACTTTATAATTGACGTTTCATCGATATTTGTGTTTTTTTGATTTCCTTGTTATTGAAGATTTTTGGTAGGGTTTTTTGGTGAAGCTGCAAGAATTTAGTTTTTTACTTTGTGAAGCTTGTTTGTAGATTTTATAAAATTGAAACTGAATGTTAAAATTTCACGTAGATTATTTTATATGTTGGTGTTTTAGTCAGATTTTTCCTTTAAATAGTACTAATTCGCAATAACAAGAATAACAATCCATTAGAGAAAGCGTTATCTTCTACAATCAATTACAATTCCTATACATATCTTGTCCAAACAACGCTAGACGCAACTTCACACTTACCCTATTAAAGATATTAAGCACCGATTACTACAAAATTATCGATGTATTAACCGTAAAGTTGAAATCACTGGCTATCTATGTTTATCTACTAGATAAGCAAATAGGTGAAGTATCGATACCGGTGATTGTAACCGATAAGATATCTGATGAGGAAGTAGCGATCAGATAGCGACTGTGTGGGGTGAGAAAATTATAGATTTGTTGACGATTCGATTTTATCCGTGTTAGTTGAAATTTAATGCATGTCATAAACTATAAATTCGAGATAAAAATACTATATTTATTAAGAACTTGTTTTGAGAGCAGTGGAACGGATTCATTGATGACGGGATTATATTGTAGTAGATTATATTAAGTCTTCAAGTAGGTCGAAAAAAAAACTTATCTGCGAGCTATTTTGGCATGTGGTGCAAAAACCGCGAGCAGGTTAAAGATGCGTAGTCATTTTTGCAGAATATTATACGTCAGCATTAGTACTTGCACTAACAGAAATACTTTCTTCAATACTTACTACTTATACTAACTTTAAAATTAAAATACATTTGTCTGTCTATGAATATTCATTATTTGAGATAAATATTGTTAAAATTTGGTTGATTTCAAAGTTCATTAAAAATATGTTGTGTTCATTATTTATTTATGTTTTAGTGTAAGCCACATTGTAGTCTAGTGCATTTAATTGAAAACAGTATGAGGTTTAAATTTTAAACAAAACACATATATTTGAAAATCAAACTTATGTTCCCAAAACAACGCTTTTTCTACTCAACTTCTTACAAAACATTAAGTACTAATAAATTACCCACAAAAACAAAACATACATTGACAATCCTCTCCTTTTTGAAGTCGGCAAAGGTTCAACTGATTCCCAAAAACGCTACAGCAAATCTGTCCAAAGTATAATTATAATAACCATATTTCTTAAGAACACACCACTAAATTATTTTAAACTAGAAGTAGAAACGTTTTACTACCAATAAATCATAATTATACTGTAGTTTCACACGTGTGTACTATATATATTAATTAACAATATCCTCAGGGGTATATTTCTAGTGTAATTAGACACACCCTCGAATGGTAGTCGAGGCATGTGTCTCCAATTACTCTTCAAGTTTAACAGCCGTGTGAAGATGACGTAGAAAATTTAAAATATTAAGGAAGCGCTTTTTTATTGAAATTTTTGACAGACAAAAGCAACTTAAAGAATTAATAAGAGCAGGAAATATAATGCATTGTAGTTTATGGAATAAGGGTGTAAATTGTTTAAGAAATTTACTTATGAGGATACAGTATACTCCGATCTTATTGGTCCTCCAAAAAGGTCAGGTGCGCAGTACTCGCTACCGGCGCGTATGTATGAAAAGATGTATGAATGTGGCAGAAGCAAAATAAATATGCAAGAATTGTAGCAAGTGGCGGGCTATAGTTTCTGCCTACCCCTGTGGAAGAAAGGCTTCACCGGTATGACTTTATTGGCACAGGCATAGATTAGAGTGAAGCAAAAATTATTCCATATTGTGTTGCGAGCATAGATATTTATGTACAGTCAGGGTAAGTAAATTTTATTAATGTTTAGTATAGCATGGCAGTTAATCGTTATCAGGTTTCCAAAGTAGATATTTTGCCACATACAATCTCGCTAGTGTTTTCCGAAGAGTAAGGCAGAGATGTACTCAATGTACACCCTTAGTATGATTACGGCAGTATGTTTCGGTCCCATGGGACACGCCTATTGCCATTAACTGGGCACAAATCAAAATGCCTAGCTACTACTGTGAATTTCATTAAAAAAACATAACATACCATTACGCCTATATTCCCCGAACGTTTATGCTGAGGCGTACTAAGGTACACCCGCAATCCGCCGGTATGTTTAGGTCCCATGTAATAGGGTGCGAGCCCATGCCACTAATCGGGCACAAATTCCACACACGAGAATTTCATAAAAAACCCAATGACATTTTGCTCGACCTGGGAATCGAACCTGGGGCTGTATTACGACATGTCATCACCATCATTTTTAGGTTGTGAGAATGGTATAGCGCTATTTAATCTGTGGAGCGGCATCCCTCTCTCACTATCGGACAATGATGGCGATGTCATGATGCGGCCTCTTAGAGACCGTTATGTCGAACTTTGCAAAATAAGGTTCAATTCGTTGTGTCAATTTGTGTATTATAGAGGTACCGAGCTTATAAGACAATTAAATGCAGTTATGCAGTTCAACTTTAGTATTTATTGCGGGGCGAAGCCCTAACTCATACAGATTACGTGGGAGAGCCATGCTTCGGCACGAATGGGCCGGCTCGACCGGAGTGATACCACGGCCTCACAGAAAACAACCGGCGTGAAACAACGCTTGCGTTGTGTTTCGCCGAGTGAGTTGAGGTTACCGGAGGCCCAAACCCTTTTAAAGGCGGGCTATGCACTTGCGACTCCTCTGGTGTTGCGGGTGTCCATGGGCGGCGGTTATCGCTTACCATCAGGTGATCCGTTTGCTCGTTTGCCCCCTATCCCATAAAAAAAAAGATCGTGTCTGTCAAGGCCCGCAGACTAGACAGTTCTACATGAGGCTCCAAATTCAAAATGATTGTTTATTCTTTAATTGTTTCCAACCAGTTAACCAATAGTATTATCGCCTTCTTGGAGCAGTCTCTACTCTATCTACTTTACATCATAGTAAGAACGCTGCTACCGAAGCTGTCTGGCTCAAAGCAGCTTGAGAGAACTTAGGTAAAACTCAGTTATATTATCAATGAAAGCCTCATTACTAAAATATGTAGGTAATTTATATACCTAAATAGCAAGTACTCCATTCTCATTTACGCACCTATCTAAATCTGTTTATCTGGGCAAAAACTTCCCTTTCAAAAAATCGGGCGATCCAATTCCGCGAAAATCAGATACGTGTTTCTTTTTCTACACCTTTTTTGCATTACCCGGGGTAATACAATTGGTTGTAGTGTGAACGCATAAGGTGTGTTTACACCATAGGTACCTACTTTTTTTTTAATTTGGGCTATGATATTCACAAACTTTTGTGATTTTTGAGCGGAATGTTGTTCGTTTTATGCTAATTTTGAAGTGAAAACCTTCGGATGTTTTTTTTTCTAAAATAAGACTGTATTCACTTTTGAAACGTTATTTTTTTTCTAATAATTACTACACATTATTTTTAAGTAAGTAACATATTTTTACCGTGGGAGAGCCATACTTCGGCACGAATGGGCAAAAATAATAAACAGTCTTTTCGAAATTATATCATTATACGCTATAGCAGTGAAGGAAAATATCGTGACGAAACCTGAATGCCTGATGAAATTTCTGAGGCATGCAGGTTTCGTTCATTCAGATTGTGAAGTCTGCCAACCCACACAAGGCCACCGTGATCTTATTCTAGGATAGACATACAAAGAAAGTTAATAACTTTTCAACCGACATGACTTACTTTGCAGTTAGTTCGATGTCGTACTGTAACTTTATATTTTTGTATTAAATGTCTGAAAAATCGTGAATGTTCTTCTATAAGCATGCAAAAATATCCAGTAAATACACAGTGTGTACTATGCATTACCACATAAAGTTCATGCGATGCAAGTGAAAGCCTGCCAATATGAAGTGGTCTGCACTCACTGAACAGGTTTGTTTTTCATTTTCGCTAAAATATTCGATTGACTCTGTGTTGCTTTGAAATTTTGCCGAAATGAAATGTTTGAATATGGACGGGGTTTCGCAACTCGACTGTATTATTTATAGGCAGTATATGATTTATGATGGATGATAATGGCAAGATGGAGTGATGATTTGCGAAAGGCTGCCGGCAGTAGCTGGATGCGACAGGCCGAGGACAGGGTGAAATGGCGCACATTGGGGGAGGCCTACGTCCAGCAGTGGACTATTATAGGCTGATGATGATGATATGATTTATAAGTCTATCGTAGGTACCAGTTATTTGACTTTGTTCTTAGCTAAGACATCATCGTCAGTCATTTTCATTCTGTAATTCCATTATGTACCTATCTACATTCTTATAATTATACTAGCCTATGCCCGTGGCTTCGCTCACTTGAAGCTCAAAAACCAACAGTGATGATCTCTTCTTTGTATGGGTCTCTATACATTAGAGAGGTCAAGTAATTTGGAGCACATACTTTGTAACAGTAGGTTCAGAGACGTTTATATACCCTAACCCACTTGTTCTTTTTAAATATCTTCAATGCACACAGCTTTTTTACAATTTTATAATAGTAGAGATATATGACATAATTATAATAGCTTAATATTCTATTATAATCATAAGCATCTCTATAGTATCTCTCGACAGAGTTGTATTTTCTAGACACGGGAGCGTACCTATCTATACTAATATATAAAGCTGAAGAGTTTGTTTGTTTGTTTGCTTGAACGCGCTAATCTCAGGAACTACTGGACCGATTTGAAAAAATATTTCAGTGTTAGATAGCCCATTTATTGAGGAAGGCTATAGGCTATATATCATCACGCTACGCGGACGACGTCGCGGGCAAAGCTAGTAAAGAATAAAAAGAAGCAAAGCTACCAAATCTATTGTAATACTGATATTATAGATGTTTTTAATATTTATATTAATGATGATTATATTCACGATGTTTATGAGTGCAATCATGATTATGATGATGATGAAAATGTCTGCCTAGGTATAACAGATTGCAAAAAGTTTCTTATCCCAAAAGTAAGGTACCTGAAACACGTAGTGGTATTCTTTCAATTTACCTAATATTCGCGTAAGTGTCAGAAACGAATAAGAAGCTCCTTATTTTTTTCACGAACAAAAATCTTATAGGTATCGTAAGAATTATTTTTGTTTCAATTAATAGCAGCTTCTTGGCGACGCGAAACGTGAATTACTGCAGTAACCAAGACGTCAAAGATATGGAACATTGTATGAAGTTATTATGTGTTTTGTTTGGCTCCTTATTTGTTTCAACACACATTAGCTCTACATCATACTCTCCACAAGTTTGCGGTTTCGACATTACATCGTGAAACTTGGACAAAAAAAATTAAACATCCAGTAATCGACGCAGTCGCCAGTAAATCTTCGGACCAATAAATGGTTGGCTCCGGCGGCGAATCGAAAGGTGCTGCAATTAAATCCCACGAGATTAAATGGACTCCATCCATTTGTGGTCTTGGTGCTGACGGTTGGGATACGAGATAAGCGGACAGCAGATTGCGAAAGTTATACATAACAAAACAACAATAGGGTTAGGCAGAGGCGTACTAATGTACACCCACAGTTCGCCGGTATGTTTAAGTCCCATGTAATAGGGGGTGAGCCTATTGCCATTAACCGGGTACAAATTCCAAACTCCGAGCTGCTACTGGGAATTTCATAGAAAAACCCAACCACACTTTGCTCGAACCAGGAATCGAAGCCAGGATCTCTAGCAGTAGCAGAGACGCTCAGGTCCACTAGGCTAACGAGGCAGTTAATAAAAAGTTATTAATTTGGTTAATTAAAAATTCGATCGTCGTTAGGTGACCTAGATCATTAGCCTAGTGGTCCTGAGCGCGACTGCTACGCTAGAGGTCCTGGGCTCGATTCCCAGGTCGAGAAAAGTGTTATCGGATTTTTCTATGAAATTCTCAGTAGCAGCTCGGAGTTAGGAATTTGTGCCCGGTTAATGGCAATAGGCTCGCCCCCTATTACATGGGACCTAAACATACCGGCGAACTGTGAGTGTACATTAGTACGCCTCTGCCTAACCCTTCGGGGAATACAGGCATGATGGTATGTGTTAGAAAGTTATAGAACCTTCTAGTTCAATTTCACAACTGACCTTGAATAGTCTACAATATCAAAGAGCCTGCCGCCTCTGACTTAACCCACAACCAACAGCAATGTCCAATGGCTAAGTAATTAATGCTTTCATGTAACTTTCTTATGTGTTACGCTACTGGGGACACTGGACGATCGGTAACAGATAAAGGTAGCCAACTCTTCTCCCTTCTTTTAATTAAATTAAGGTATAAAAAGTAAAAGAGTCTATAGTTTGGATCGATCCAAGTCTGGTCTTGTGAGTGGTGATATTTAAGCGTAATATAAAATATAACATAACATACCATCACGCCTGTATTCCCCGAAGGGTTAGGCAGAGGCGTACTAATGTACACCCACAGTTCGCCGGTATGTTTAGGTCCCATGTAATAGGGGGCGAGCCTATTGCCATTAACCGGGCACAAATTCCTAACTCCGAGCTGCTACTGGGAATTTCATAGAAAAACCCAATAACACTTTGCTCGACCTGGGAATCGAACCCAGGACCTATAGCGTAGCAGTCGCGGTCAGGACCACTTGGCTATTGAGGCAGTTATAGAAAGCAGTAGTAGAGCAGAGCAGTAATAGAAAATATAACAGCATTTTATCTTCAAATGATTTACATAGAACTTTGTAGGTTCAACATAACACATACCATCACGCCTGTATACCTCAAAGGGTTAGGCAGAGGCGTACTAAATATGTAACGCCACAAATCGCCCGTATTTTATTTAAGTCTAATGTAAAAGAATTTAGTTATATACATCTATATATATAATATGTCTTGGAGTAATGAGATGTTCCCTTAAAGATCTCCTCATTGCTTCAGACCCCAAAAATAATATCATCTATGTACTGGCTGATCATAGTTTAATAAGGTAGGCATTGTTTTTTTTTATAAATGACAAATGTCATAAGATATACGAATGAGCGGGCTCGATCGGAGCGATACCACGGCCTCACAGAAAACCGGTGTGAAACAACGCTTACGTTGTGTTTCGCTGAGTGAGTGAGGATACCGAAGGCCCAAACCTTTTTAAAAGGCCGGCAACGCACTTGAGTCTTCTCTGGGGTGTTGCGGGTGTCCATGGGCGGCGGTAGTCGCTTACCAAAACGCAATCCGTCTGCGCGTATGCTACTCCAAACAAAAAAAATTGTTACGTGACTTTTACATATTAATCATTTTCATCAACACTGTCGACAAACAAAGCGCCAATTAAAAAAACAAACAAAAACAAAAAATTAAACAAGCTTTTGCATAGTTAACGCTTACACTAAACGGTCAGGCGGCATTTAGATTACTGTTATACCAAATTAGCCCTTACCATCTCAGTCATCATTAAAATCAAGACAATAAAGTTCCAAATCGCTTAATTCAGTCCTATTACAATTCGGCCGTAACATAAAAAGAAATTTCACATAATTTGCCATCGAACTCGTCTTTATTTTATTCGCAATAAAGTTTAAATTTCAAAATTTTATTATAGTAGATATATCGTGGTGTATCTTTAGCATAAATTAGCATGTGGCGAGAAGCCGTATCAATCACGATAAATACTATTTTGTAGTGACATAGGCCCCAGGCCTGCGTGCCTGAATCTCCTTAACGAGCGACTTGTGATTTTTAATGGGGTTGTCGTGAAAGTGCGCGACAAATGGATACTTGTTTAGTAAGTGAGACAGATATAGGTATTTGCAAGTGTTGTCAGACGGTAAACGGGCTTTGTATATAATTTTTAACCAACTTCAAAATAGTAGTAGGTTCTCAATTCGATTGTACTTATTTGTGTGTGTGTGTATGATAACATGCCCTTTTATTTGAAAAAATGTACTTCCTTATACATATCCATAATCCATATATACATTTTATATATATTTTTTCTTATTACTATTACTTTTATTTATTTTTTATCGATTATTTATAAATCTATTTATATTTATTACTTTTATAAAATTAATTCGGCCTATATCCAATGCCAATGATATAACAGAAACAGAATGAAATAGAGTAATAATAATTTAGTTACTTAACTTATTAATCAAATTTCAGGAAGGTTTATGAAAATAAGGCAAAATAACCAAAAAAAAAGGAGGAAGTGCTCAAGTATACTCATAGAGCTCTAGCTATAAAGCTCAAGATAGCTTAGGGCTCAAGGATACTACTAGGTTCACGAGGCAGTATGGAGTTTCTTGCTGGATTCTTCTCCATAGGATCAACCCTTTGGAACCGTGCAACTAGAATCATAACGTTTCATAAACGCTTGTAAAAAGCTTATTGGAATTAAAAACATTTGGACTTGAACTTGAGTAGACTAATGAACAATATCAATCTGATGACTGGCATAATGCTCTGCTTGAGACGCGGGTGGTAGAAGCTGATTCCAGGAGTCACATTAATATCGCAAACGTTTGCACAATCGCCAATAAAGATTTCAAAGAACTGTCAATATGGTATCAAGACTATGAAAAATGACGACACCTCATTATCTTTGTCTCATGTCACGTCTGATGTTGCATTACGACATCATAACAAAAGGTTTTCCTTTTTTCCTATCGCAGTAGGAGGTAACACTTGTGAAATACTAATCTCCTAATACAAATAACCTAATTAGGCTGTTATCTCACGAGAATGCGCTTTGCTATCAAGTTCATTATCTCGAAAGCGTGGGACAGCAATCTTTGTTACCAACCTAATCTTATTTATGGGGTGTTTATCCACGGTACAGATGTTTATCATTGAACTTTGGATGGGTTGCGCCACACAAAATATTTTGATCGTTTTTGAATGATGTTCGTGTTGGAAAGTTCTCGATGGTTCTGGTTGAAGCATTTGGAATGGCAATTTATGAAGATAATTATCTTTATTGATGCTTATCTGTTTAAGTTGTTTTTGTTTGTAATATTTTCTATCAGATATTTTGTCATTCTTTTGTCGAAGCGGCGGTAGTCTAATGGTCAGGGTGTTGGACTTGCGATCATGTGGTTGCTGGTTCGAAACCCACCTATTGCACTGCACTGCCCGACGTGAACCCTACTCGTAACACAAGCATTTAGCTTAGCAGCAGGTGGGTTTCGAACCGGCAACCACATGATCACAAGTCCGACGCCCTAGCCATTAGGCTACCGCCGCTATAATTTTCAGACGATTTCAGAATTTCATATTCTGAAATCGTCGTATCATTCTATTTGTGTTTCTTTTTGCATTTTTCATGCTAAGATTATAAAGTTATCTTAGTGAAAGAAACGAACTGCAGCCGGGATTCGGACCTGCGTCTTCTGGTTAACACCAGACGCTATGAGCACTGAGTCACGTTAATTCAGAATATGAAGGCAAATTTCTACCTGGCGGGTGAGACTCGTGACTGTTCCACCTGGGAATCGAACCCCTAGCGTAGCAGTCGTGCTTACGACCACAAGACTAATGAGGCACTTACGAACTACTAAAGAACTTACTATAATAGTGTAATAGAACTTGTTCATTAGAGAAAATAGAAACTGTGTAGGATACTTTACGAGCGAAGGCTTTGATGAAATTTACTGATACAAATAAATAGCGCTTAAATACAAGGAAATATATATTTATGGTCTTCGAGTGAAAGGTTCTGCCATTATTAAAATGAAATGGACTCTCAGAGTTTCTAGATGTAAAAATATCTAAGTTGGAAATGCTTACTTGAAATTTTGTAATCATATTTTGCAATCAGCAATACCAAATCTGGTTCTTATATCGTTATAATAACTATAGTGGTCACTGCTATGTTAGAGGTTTTGGGTTCGATTCCCAGTTCGAGCAAATTGTTATTGAGTTTCTCTAAGATTTTTTCAGTAGCTGCTATGAGTTTGGGATGTTTGCCCTGTTAATGATAATAGGCTCGCCCTATTATAGGCTCGCCCTATTAAATATATTGAATAGGACCTAAATATACCGGTGAACCATGGCTATACATTTGTATAGGTCTGTAGCTCTGCCTAACCCTTCAGGGAATACATGCGTGATGGTTTGGGATATTAATTACACTTTCCTATTTTAAAGTTTTGTTTGCATTTATTCTTCAAAGCTGATATTTTAGCTTCTGTGTTGCGGACTTGCAGGTTCGACTTCTGTGTGCAATAAAATATCATATAAAATAATAAAAATATAGACAAAATATAAAAAACAGGTGTGGGGCAACGCTCATCACCATATCAGCCAAAAAACCTCCAATGATAGACTAGTCCTCCCCCAGAGATTTACAAGGATCGGTTATAATAAGCTGTCTGCATTTTACGACTACGAGAAAAATATTCATTTCATTATTTTAATAAAGTGTGTACTTACTAATCTTCAATTTCTTCAACAATTTGGATTTAATGTTGTGTGTAATATTGATTAATGATTACATATTCGACGTTCTACGAATGTCGGAATACTCGAGCGTTAAATCGCAGCGGTGTTTGAGAAGCGTGAGACTTGTTCCGACATTGGTGTCCGACACTCCGAACTGTTTAGTGATGTACCAGATAATTATTTATCGATAGAACACTCGTTAATTTTGTTATAATTTGGATTCAAAGTACAAATGTTTTTATTTCAAATAAGCTTTTACAAGCATTTATGAAACGTTATGATTCTAGTTGCACGGTTCCAAAAGGTTGATGCTATGCACTCTGTTAAAATAAATTATGTTACAATCTTCACTGACACAATTGTTGCTACTAGCTGTCTTTTTATTGTACGATGATAAACAAGCATGCGGATACAGTTCCTAGCCATCCAGATAAGTATTCCGTAAGAGATAGAAAATAATATAAATACGACCTTCAGCATTACCAAATAAAAAAAAATATAGTTGACATGACAATCTTCATCAGTAAAAACCTACTTATTTATTGTCCCTCTCACATCAACTTAGACAATCGACAATCTTAAACGCGTATCATGTCTCGTCCCTAGCTGTAGAGTTGGCAGGATGTGTGACACGGTGATCTTGTGGTAATTGCCGCATTTCACACTGCACTCACTGCCGCCTGATCTTGAAGAGATTCTGCGATATCATAGCGACGTCATTCTGAAGGACCTGTGGAGGAGCGAGGTGTGTTACCCCTCCAACCAAAGGGAGGATCCTCCGACCAGGCGGGTGTTTTGCCTGGCGGGCCGCGGCCCAACGGTTGATGTCAGGCGGTTGTATATATGCAACTTACGTTGCAAACTTCACTTGCGCGACTCAGGATTTGTCCTTTGAAGTTTATCTATGTAGCGCTATAGATGTCGCTACAGACCTATAAGCATAAGAAAATCTCTGGCGATATATTCTAGATTAAAAATATGTTTAAAACATATCTTGTAAACTCAAATTGTTGCAGTTACTTGTATAATTATGTGTTGCAGCATCACGCCTGAATTCCCCGAAGGGTTAGGCAGAAATGTACTAATGAAAACCCACAGTTCGCGCGTATGCTTAGATCCCATGTAATAGGGGGCGAGCCTATGCCATTAATCGGAAAATTTCAAAGTAAAACCCAATAAAATTTTGCTTGAACAGGGACTTGAACCCAAGATCTCTAGCGTAGCAGTCGCTCTTGAGACCACTAGGCCAATGAATCGGTTATTTTTTAGATTCTAATTACTACGTCTAAGATTACAATTAAAGCGATAATAAGGGAAGAGATAAAGAGAAAATTGCGTCGAAGTCTAATAGTGTTTACAATTGACTCAGCTGACTTAGTTGTTTTTTTTAAATACCGAAACAAACCGAGCTTCAAGGTCCACTTCGCTGCTGTAGCATGATTATTATTATAATATTAAAGTAATTAAACTGTAGTAGGTACTATCAGAATAAGACCTCTAAGTCCAATTAAGTCTGCCTTCAAATTTCTCACGTGGTCAAACTTATGAATTAGAACTCGCAACAGTTGCTTGCAAATTGTGGTTGCAAATAAACGCATAATTTTGTTTTACGCTTACATTTAAAAAAAAAATTTTAGAGAAAACTGATACTCTGTGTAATAGCCGTCGAAAAAAAATTGTTTATTTTTTTAATTGTTTGAGCAATATCAATGTTGTCAGGATGAATTAATTAGTTTTCCTGGCTACTGCTCACCTAATATTAGGTAATTATTGTAATAAGTCTTTGTATGACTGCCAAGCGTAGGATTCTCCAAACCACGGAAGAAAATCGAATGGACAGAAGATAATGCTAATCCAATTCCCATTGAAAAGTCGCATATTTTATGTTACCAAAAATTTCATTAACAAACATGACAAGAAAAGTAAAATTCTTGTTGTCTTAAAAATGTGAAAATCAATGCAAAATACACCTTTTCAATTGAAACAAACACAATCCTTTTGCAAATCATTTCATTGCGTAATCGACTGTAAATCATGTTTTTTATCTTAATCCAATATTTCGTATTGGCTTACGAAGCGCGCAGGTTTTCCTCAAAACCGAGGGAAAAAATACATCTTGGGGACTTTGTATCGAATTTCTTAAGAGATTACAAATTTATCTTCGAATTTAACAACCGAAAATACTCCTTAAACTTATGAAGTTATAGTCGCACCAGACTGAAATCTTAAATTGGTTTTAGAATAGGGTGACAGAAATATGGCGTTCGATGAATAGGAAATTAGATCGTGCAATGGGAATGAGATATTATAATAGATGGGATTTTCGTAAAGCGACGGAAGACTTATTTTTCTGCTTTTATCAATTCCGTTTTGTTTTCTCGAACGAACGAATTTTGGAAGGTACCTACTTACCTACTTACCACAGGTATACCTACTCGATAGGAAGAGATTTGGCACTTCCTATGTCTGTCTTCTTCTTTTCTCTACTATTATAAAACCGTAAAAAACTGTGCACAACATTGAAGATATTAAAAAAACCCAGAGTACATAAACGTCTCCAAACCTAAAAATGTGATTTTTTATCTGTTTATCTGTTAGTTACGGGTTGGCGTAAAAACTCCAGAATAGATTTTAATTTTGTTATCACTGTTATAAAGTACTAGCTGCCCGCGACTTCGTCCGTATAGCGTGATAATATATAGCTTATAGCCTTCCTCAATAAATGGGCTATCTAACATTGAAAGAATTTTTCAAATCGGACCAATAGTTCCTGAGATTAGCGCGTTCAAGTAAACAAACATACAAAAAATATGTTCAGCTTTATATATTA
Organism: Acronicta leporina; assembly: GCA_947256265.1. Taxonomy (NCBI): domain Eukaryota; kingdom Metazoa; phylum Arthropoda; class Insecta; order Lepidoptera; family Noctuidae; genus Acronicta; species Acronicta leporina. The sequence continues at coordinate 1,520,959 of OX366517.1, read as the reverse complement.
GTATAGATATGCTCCAACTTAAAATCTGGTGAACTTATTATCTCAATTAATTGAACAGATCCTGAGATACAGCTTGACCTCTCTAATGTATAGTTGTATAAAGATGGGTCTGTATACATAGAAGAAGATCATCACTGTAGGTTTTTGATCAAACTATTATTGGGATCTGTTTCTAATCCTAATATAGCTTCAGGTGAACGAAGCCGCGGGCAAAAGTTAGTATAATTATAAAACTTTAAACAAAACATTTCTGTCAAAATTTTGAGGTGATCTGATTTCAAATTCAAAGAGAAAGTCAAAATGATTTATTTCAAGTAGATCATTAAAGAAGGTTCTTTTGAGAAGTCAAAATTCGTTGCACGGTCATATGGAGAAGAGCCGGCAAGAGCTGGCAAGGCAAAATTTCGTTAAGGTTGATACCACTGTATCGCCAAATATTCTACCGCTAAGCAATAATTTACTAACATCCCGTATGAATTTTTTAATCTTCTGGGCCTTCCTCTTCGTCTTCTTTATCTTTTTCTAAGGCTCCGTGCCTCGGAGATCACGTCACGCTGTCAACCCCGATTGTCATATAAACCTGTGACAATCATTATTGGTAATCAGAAGCCAAAAAATATGACAACCAGTCTATCCTTCGGTGTTCTTCAGAAATTGAGTTGCGATATAATTACATTTACTATTTATTTATTTACATTTACGTATATAATATTAATATTCAGTCACATGTCGAGGTACCGAGTGTATGATACAATTAAATGCACTTATATAGTTTAACTTTCGCTTTTATTGCGGGGCGAAGCCCTAATTCATTACAAGTCCATCTGTCAAAACTCGCAGACTAGACAGTTCTACGTCAGATATAAAATATAAAATTTAAATTGATTGTTTATTCTTTAACCAGCCAGTCAACCCGTAATATTGTCGCCTTCTTGGAGCGGTCTCTACAGTACCTAACCCTGGAAGGCGACCCCAACACAGTTGGATATAGAGGATAGGATAGAAGGATAGTTAACTAATCTTAGGATTCATTCAAAAATATTTAAATCTCTTTTGATCTTCCACAATTGTCGCCAAATATAGAAACGTCTGTTTAAGTGACGGCCCATCGAATCCAATTGAAACCATGACTGTTCGTTAATTTGACGACAAAATTATGTGTCTGCAGAACAAAAAGCGTTTTAAACATTGAAATGAAACTACTTTTTACGGATTTTATCGCGGTATATTGATATTATTTAGTTCCCGACGTTTCGGATCCTTTACAGCATCCATGGTCACGGGCAGACTGAGGTGTTGGACGTCTTGATGTTAAAATTACTAACAGCTACCTTACATTTTTGTTAATTATTAGCGATCCGATTCACGCAGAACGAGCTCACCGTATCCTTTGGTCTTGCAGTTTTGGGCTTGGATTTAGATTTTATAGATTCTATAATGGGATTCCAAGCAGCTGGTAAGACCCAACCATCTTCTCTATTGAAATTTGGGTGTTTTTTGATTTCAATAGCCTCACGAATCATCCTGGGTAGGAATCGGTTTTCTTTTGCGAGGACTTGTGGTTTATCAAATCTGATGTAGTGCTGGGTCTTGTCTAGGGTATGTTCACAAACTGCTGACTTTCTGGAGCGGCGGTGTTTGACATCGGCAATGTGTTCTTTTACGCGGGTCCCTATGCTTCTTTTAGTTTGGCCTATGTATGAGAGTCCGCAATCACAATCAAGCTTGTATACTCCTGCATCTTGAAGAGGTATGTGGCACTTGACAGGTGGTAAGAACTGACTAATCTTCTTCAGCGGCTTGAAGTATGTTTTGATTGAAGCTCGCTTCAAGATATAGCCAATCTTGTCTGTGACTCCTCTAACATATGGCAATACAGCAGGTAGACGCTCAACTGTGGCACGTTTCACGCGGTTTCTGTGACGAGGGCGCGGTATTCGGAGCTTGTTGTCATGTAGCACTTGCTTGACATGTTGAAGCTCTGCAGCCAGGTGTTGCTCATCACAGATCCCACGCGCTCTCTGAAACAAAGATTTACCGACGGTAGATAACTGTGTTGGGTGGTGGTGTGATTCACCATTTAAGTATTTGTCTGTATGGGTTTTCTTTCGATACACAGTGTGACTCAAGGTATTATTGGGGGAACGAATTACCAAAACATCTAAGAACGCTAAAGAGTTGTTTGCCTCTGCCTCCATAGTAAATTGAATTTTAGAATTTAAGGAGTTAAGGTGGTTCAAAAATGCTGTTACTTTCTTAGATGGTAATATGGTGAAAGTATCATCTACGTACCGCTTGTAGAATTTTGGTGTTACAGGTGCAGATTGCAGGGCAGTCTCCTCAAAATCTTCCATGAAGATATCAGCGACAATGGGAGATACTGGAGAGCCCATTGCTACACCATCCACTTGCGTGTAGAATTGATTATTCCACAACATATAGCCGGATGTTAGGCAATGTTTTAGTAGTTCAGCATATTCAATAGGCATGTTATTCTCTAATAGTTTCTTAGATACAATTCTGATGCAATCTTCAACTGGTAAGCATGTAAATAATGACTGAACATCAAAACTGACCATAGTTTCATTGTCGGTGAGATGTAGATCTTTTATTTCACTGACAAAATGGTATGAGTCCTTCACATATGCTGCAGTGTTTCCTCTTAGTGATGAAAGTACTGTAGCAAGGTGTTGAGCCAATCTATAGGTTGGTGAGTCGATTTGGCTGACTATTGGTCTTAGCGGAGCATTGGGTTTGTGTATCTTGGGCAGCCCATACAGCTTTGGTGGTTTTGCACAACTAGGAATTATGTAGATTATGTAGATTATGTATGTATGTGCTGAAGAAGATTAGTCAGTTCTTACCACCTGTCAAGTGCCACATACCTCTTCAAGATGCAGGAGTATACAAGCTTGATTGTGATTGCGGACTCTCATACATAGGCCAAACTAAAAGAAGCATAGGGACCCGCGTAAAAGAACACATTGCCGATGTCAAACACCGCCGCTCCAGAAAGTCAGCAGTTTGTGAACATACCCTAGACAAGACCCAGCACTACATCAGATTTGATAAACCACAAGTCCTCGCAAAAGAAAACCGATTCCTACCCAGGATGATTCGTGAGGCTATTGAAATCAAAAAACACCCAAATTTCAATAGAGAAGATGGTTGGGTCTTACCAGCTGCTTGGAATCCCATTATAGAATCTATAAAATCTAAATCCAAGCCCAAAACTGCAAGACCAAAGGATACGGTGAGCTCGTTCTGCGTGAATCGGATCGCTAATAATTAACAAAAATGTAAGGTAGCTGTTAGTAATTTTAACATCAAGACGTCCAACACCTCAGTCTGCCCGTGACCATGGATGCTGTAAAGGATCCGAAACGTCGGGAACTAAATAATATCAATATACCGCGATAAAATCCGTAAAAAGTAGTTTCATTTCAATGTCTAATATTCGCGTAAGTGTCAGAAATCAGTAAGCGTTTTAAAGTTTAAAAGCTAATTATATTCTGTTGATGCGTTGTTATTGTACCGTCATACGTTTGTATTTTTATTGAATTCAAATGACGAAACATGTATTAGGTATTCCTAACTTTTAGAGAAGAATTAATTACATTAATTACCTATATTATGTCATCGTATATTTTAAGAATTTATTGTAGGTAAAGTGTAAATAATCGAGCGAAGATTTTACCGTGGGAGCGATATAATTCGGCCCCAATGGGCCGGCTGAACTACATTGAAATCATCTGCATTGAATCAATCATCACGGCCTCACAGAAAACCGGCGTGAAACAACGCTTACGTTGTGTTTCGCCGAGTGAGTTAGGTTACCGGAGGCCCAAACGCTTTAAAAGGCGGGTAACGCACTTGCGACTCCTCTGGTGTTGCGGGTGTCCAATGGGCGGCTTACTATCAGGCGATCCGTCTGCTCGTTTGCCCCATATGACATAAAAAAATAAAAATTACTGTAAACAAAAATACTATATGACGCATAAATTTTCGATACGTTGTAATCTAATTGACAATAAATAATCTATGGTCCTGCACGACTGCTTTGCTAGAGGTCTTGGGTTCGTTTCCTAGATGGAGCAAGTGGTTATTTGGGATTTTCTATGAAATTCTCAGTAGCAGTTTATTAATTGGATTTGTGAGACTAGCCCCAATGAGATATATGGGACCTAAATATACCGGCAAACTGTGGGTGTACATTAGTACACCTCTGCCTTACCATTCAGGGAATACAAGCGTGATAGAAGTTTTAAAATTTAATTTAGCGAGCTTATTCCTATTTCAATAGGAATCAAGAGGGGATTCAAGCCTAATAAATAAAGTTGCCTGATGCCGCGACAAACTGTAAGCTCGTCTGATCCCTGCAAACTCCTTAACTCCGGGTGCCACCTAATTAAATGATTACCCGTCTGTACCCGGCTTTGGGACTTACTGCCACGCTTTCTTTCATTGTACTTGTTTTGCTAACTGTCCTGATTTTGAAGTTGACGGCTTAATTAGGAGATTGTGTTTTCTTTTATTATATTAGACTATGTGACCTCTTTTTTTACACCGCTGAGATGGAATTCAAGCTTATGGCCAGCCTGATGGTAACCAATTACCGTAGCCTATGGGCGTTTGCAACACCAAAGGTGTCGCTCGCGCATTACCGACCCTGTAAAAACCTTTTCACTCATTTTGGAGAACCCCATGCTGTCTTTTGGGAAAACCTCGGCAGGTAGCTCATTCCACAGCCTGATTGTACGTGCGATGAAGTTCCTCTGGATCCATACAGTACGCGATTGTTGGGCGACGCGTAGCTCATTTAATATTTATGTAGAATAGTTTGATATATTTTTCTGTTCAGAAATCAGAGGGTTAATGTTGTTTTTAATCATAATAAAATAAAGATCGTGGTAGGCGAAAGCCTGACCGACCAAGAGTAGGGGCTGCTCACAGAAAACTGCGCAGCCAATCACTCGTCAGAGATTATTCTAGAATCAGGCGCGCGCACGGTGTCAGTGCGTGCGTCAGAACATTCTAGAATCTTATGAAAAAACAAAAGATAAAACAACTGCTTTGGAAAATTATTCAGTTGTTCAGTGCTTCACAAGGCTTCACGGCAATGGCCGGTCCCGGCTCGCGCTCCTCGCTGCTGTTGGCTCGTAACCTACCTTTCCTTTGGGTTCCCCTATCCTGGCACAAACGGCGATGATAGTGGTTCTAAGGTGGGAGGATGTGGCCGTGGGCACTATATTAACAAACCTCAGAACTCAGTCTATTATAAGTACAGGCTGTATTAGAACATAATTATAGGAAAATTAGCGCAATTTTCCCAAACTGTAACATTTTTTTTAAATTACAACACATTCATAATCCCACTATGGCCCAATGATGATCGCCACTGTATTGTCATTGAAGTTTCCTCCTATTTATTCAATTTTATTATGATAGATCTTGATACTTACTTAATAATACATTTACGGATCGGACACATTCATAACGTTTTTAATTTTGTATTTCACAAAAGCCAATAGCGAAACCCAACCTGCGATTCAATAGGAAACACGTAAAAACGCAAACAATAAAAAAACCTCCGTAATCTTAATACGAAATATTAATCTTCCTTTATTGCTAAGGCCGGAGTAGACATAAAAATACATTTCTTGGCCGTTGTAGGGGAGCGTCGGATCAGTGAGCAGGAAAGAATATTAGAATACCCGCATTGAAAACCTGGAACGAATTGAAAAACAACGCTTAAATATTGTGTTTGGCCTTTTTATTGCGAAGGAATACATTGCAATTGACGTATTTATGATTAATTATGTATCTTTAAAGATCTAAAATTTAGAGAAAGTAAAATTTGATCTCAGTAACGGATGCTTTAGACATCCAAGCCTATGTTGATTATTTTCTTCGATTTCCTACGTCTCGAGGTGACGTAAGCGAAAAATTTCATTATATTCCTATTATTACTTATGAATTAACTTTTTTGAAAGTTATTGATCAATAATAATTATTATAAGTAATATTAAAAATATTTATTTTTCATAAATTGAGCAACTGATACAAGATCCAAAAAACTCAATGTCATTTGTGTCCAGTTCACATAAAGGAGTTCCTTTTATTATTTTCCTCCCTTGTTCTTACACTAGCTAAATATTAAGTTTTGGAGATAGTACAAATAAAACAAATAAGTTGATGATTAATGATTGTTCAATATCTATGTAATGATAATCATAACATATTTGTCATGTGTTTCCGATTTCAAAAATGATATTTGATACTTTCGTTACATTTTAGTTGGAGTACCACAAGGTAATATTTTGGGACCAAATTTGTTTTTCCGGTTAAGTTAAAGGATCTCTGAACGGACAGATATTGAATTAGACTGACCGAAATATTACCTAAACATAATATTATCAATAATAATTGATATTTGTTTAGCGAATGTATGTGCTTTGTACAATAGATATGACATTGTTCTTATGTAAAAGTACATATTATTCAACTTAAACCAAGACAGGCTAAATTGACATATAAAACAATTCATCAACAGAATTTGAAGGCCATCTGTTTTTCTATTTACCATTTAAACTGTACCCGTGTTGTTTTATTTACACAGTTGGATGGTCGTGCCAAAGAAAGCAATGTCATGCAAAATTAGCCTCAATTACAAATAACAGAAATAATGCAATTTTTTTACGGTTTCACAGTGGCACTTCATTTTAACGGTGGAAAAAATCAGACTTTCCGACACCATAATGTAAGACATCCCATGCTTTGTATTAAACTGGCCTTTTAGCAGATACACAAGAATCAAGTCACACTTTTACATAGCCCTATCCTAAACTATAAATTTATTTTAGTTTTACAGACTAATAAAACAAAAATTGATACAATTGCCATTAACTTGACCCTTGCCTGAAATTTTGATACACAAATTGAGCTGAATATAAATAGTTAAAAAAAATTCTCACGGCATTTCTTAAAAACTTCGAAGAATAAGGTGAAATCGGAATACAGTACCCATTAAGGGACTGAAATATTATCTGTAGTACATGAGAGGATAAAATTATGATCAGCTTGACGAGAAGTGATCATTGTAAAGACTTTTCAACGAAAAAAGTCTTCTATGTCTATCCAAAGAGGTACGCTACTTTATTAGTTTTCCTTGTGCCAAAAAGGTTAGAAGGTCTGAGGCGAAAATTGATAATTGTAGACAATAAAATATTTAATTCAGAAACCAGCAACAAGTACAACAACCCAACAATCAATTTAGCACTTTTTACAACGTTTCTCCCAAAGAATTCTGTTATATCCGGGAAAAACTTGCCTTAAGTGGAAATATCCGGGTCAATTGCTTCGGGCACTGTGAGTAAATAAATTAACCGCTATCGAATATCCGTACTTTTTACCCCAACCTCGGGACTATGGCATATGGAAAAGGTTCGAGTGTAAGATTTCCTTCTGGATTTGGGAAATGTATTCGTTCTTCGTTTTGCTAAGGGAAGGATGTAAGGAAGAAAGTATGAAGGATGTCAGAAATTAAATCAATATATTGTACGGTGACTAATTTTCAGTGATCCTATAATGCGTAGTATGCGTACAATGTGTAAAATCATAACAAGCATAGTAGAAGCATTCTGTTATGATTTTACACTTGGAATGCGTGCTGCTTGTGGTGAATGAATGAACGACTTTTTATATAACCATAGTTTTTAAATTTGAGTTCTTCAATCCTTGTTTTCTCGCTTAAAACTTTTAGAGGAGGCTAGAATTTTAAGATCGACGTTTCAAAAGTATATATACATGTAGTCTAATTTGAAAAACTGTATGCTTTTTATGTATGTCACATAGTGCCTCATTGTTACTGTCAGCTGAAATTTTATATATGGAAAGGATCTGATCGGATATCATCATTTTCTCGCCCTAATGCCAAATACTTAAGGTTTGATTTATAATTTTATTACATCTCTGTAATTATAACATTATTTACTTAATTTTTTTGGTTCTCTCTCTTTCGCTAGATCTATTTTGAAAACAAACTCTTCACTGATGGTTCTGTAATAAAAAGTTTTATTGCAGAACTATGGTAAGCAGTTATTGCACATTTGTACAAATTTAAACTATCTGGGTATAATATCCTCAGATCCTCCAATAAAATCCAACACAAAATTACCTTCACGAGCACAATAACAGAATATTTGTAATCAACGATTATTTTGTTCTATTGCAAACATAGGGAATAGACCAAACTATTTCCCTTGGGGTGGAATTGTGGGAAATTCTATTGGTTGTATCCAATTACTACTGTGATTGACGTGCGGAAGAATGAGACTTATTAGCTGGAAAATAAGTATTATTTTGATCATGATAATATTTTTTATCATAACATAAATAAGAAAGGTTGTTTCAGTGCGTTGTTTTTTCAAATGATGAGGCAGATTGATTTCGATTTGATGGGTGTATTTCCAAGCAATTTAAGGGTCAATTAGCATCAGTGTTTGCCTAGTGGTAATGGCCATTAAACTGCCAAGTCAAAAGTCTTGAGTTCGAATCCATGGCACGCACCTCTGATTTTTCGACGTCATGTGCTTAAACGGTAAAGGAAAACATCATGAAGAAACCTGCATGCATGAGAGTTTTTCTTGACTGCGTGTGAAGTCTGCCAACCCACATTACGCCAGCGTAGTGGACTAGCCTAATCCCTCTTATTATGAGAGGAGACCCGTGCCCAGCAGTGTGGGACAATGTAATGGGTTGATTATGGAGTGGTCAATTGAATTCAACAAGGTTATAGCTCCGTAGATACATTTAGAATAATTTCAAAGTGGTAAGCCTAAAGTTCTACTTACCTGATAAGGAAAAAGCAGGAGCAACATAATTAGCCCACAATTCCCTAAAGCAATTTGTATCAATCACAAATAAACTCAGGAAGTATAAAGAAATAAAGCGGATTACAAACTTCCTATCCTGCGGGATACCTTACACTAGCGTGATTGAATTAGTTGAAACAAGTTCGGGTATCGTTTGTAACCCGCAGATTTTGTGAGAGTTTTATTTTATTGTTTTTATGTATGTAGGTCCCGTGAGAGCTGCCCCACTAGTGTTCGCAACTGCTAGAAGAGAGATTTCCGGCTCAATTCTGAAGTTAACAGTGTTATTGATTTATACATTCCTCAAAGAGTTAGACAAATATGTATTAACTAGCTACTGCCTGCGGCTTCGCTCACAAGAAGCTCAAAAACCAACAATGATGATCTTTTCTTTGTATGGGTCTCTATACATTAGAGAGGTCAAGCTGTATCTCAGGTTCCATTTAATTATTTGAGTTAAGTATACCAGTTTTTAAGTTGGAGCACATACTTTCTAACAGTGATAACAAAATTAAAATCTATTCAGTAGTTTTCGCGCCTACTCGTTACAAACACACAAACAGACAAGAATTTTAAAAATCACATTTTTGGGTTCGGATATAGTTTATATACACAAATCCACTTGTTTTTTTTTAATATCTTCAATGTACAGACACAGCTTTTTTACAATTTTATAATAGCAGAGAGAGAAGATGTACACTTACATGTTTAGTCCAATGTGATAGGGAGAAAGCTTATCGTCATTGGTCACAAATCCAAATTTCTAGCTACAACAAATCTTTTGTTTTCGCTACCGACTTCCGAAACTGTTTTGCATATACTTACTTAAAATTATTTTTTTGTTTTTGAAAGCGGTTTTATTTTTTGTTTAAAGTGTATTTTATTTCAACATTTTCTGTGGCGAGTAGAATCTGATGTACCTCGATGACGTTGTGATTTATTCGGTCAGTGGGTACGTGTTATTGGAATTTTTTAAACTTGTGTTCAGATCTTTTCCAAATTGGAATGGGACAATCTCGGGAGTATATTCTTTCAAATAAAATATGAATTTCCCAAATCGGTTTATAATGGCCGATTAATCGCGTAACAAACATAAAAAAAATACAGACGAATTGAGGACTCAAAAACCCATTAACACTTTGTTTGATCTAGAACCGAGCCTAGGATCTCTAACGTAGCAGTTACGCTTAGGCCAGTTTTTGTTTTTACAAAAATTTACGTTGAGATAGGTAGATACTGTAAATTCATATTCAAAGTTCGGTCTTCTCGTGACCTGAATCAGCTTAGCTTCATTTGATTTTCAGTGGGCGTCTGCGGCTTGTTTTTCAGGAATCATGAAAATTTGTAATTTTATGTCGACGCAAACTTTTTTGATCACTTTTCATATTTTTTCATGAAAGGACATCTCATCGTCTTTAATTAATGTTTGTAAATTAGTTCGATGAATTTATTGAGACTAAATTTTCTGTATTAAAGTGTAACAGCGACGCATTTTAGATTTTTGTCATAGTAATGGTTAGTAATAGCTAAAGCACATGCTTTAATAATATACAGAAATAGAAGCATTACCATTACCATCCTTCTATTTTTCTCTAGGTTTCTAATAGGTTTCTTTTTTATGGGATAGGGGAGCAAACGAGCAGACGGATCACCTGATGTTAAGCGATTACCGCCGCCTATAGACACCCGCAACGCCAGAGGAGTCGCAAGTACGTTGCCCTCCGTTTGGGCCTCCGGTATCCTCACTCACTCGGCGAAACACAACGTAAGTGTTGTTTCACGCCGGTTTTCTGTGAGGCCGTGGTATCAACGTTTTTTACCCGACTGCGCTGACTAGGAGCGTTGTGTTTTGCGAGTATGTAGATATGTATATTTGTTTGTTAAGCTCTGCAGGCTATACGGCTTAATGGATTTTAGCTTGAGGCATTTTTAGATTCAACTCAATTGTGACAGTAACACTGGGTTAATCAAAGTTAGGAAAATTGAAATGGCCGATTTTTGGCTCTCAGCTTAAAGATAAGCAGAGAGCCAAAAATAGGCCATTTTTATTATCATAATTTACAATTTACCTTGCTTATTAATATACTAGCTTCAGCCCGCGACTTCGTCCGCGTAGTGTGATAATATAGGTATAGCCTATAGCCTTCCTCAATAAATGGGCTATCTAACACTGAAAGAATTTTTCAAATTAGACCAGTAGTTCCTGAGATTAGCGCGTTCAAGTAAACAAACAAACAAACTCTTCAGCTTTATATATTACTAGCTTCTGCCCGCGACTTCGTCCGCGTAGCGTGATGATATATAGCCTATAGCCTTCCTCAATAAATGGGCTATCTAACACTGAAAGAATTTTTCAAATCGGACCAGTAGTTCCTGAGATTAGCGCGTTCAAGTAAACAAACAAACAAACTCTTCAGCTTTATATATTAGTATAGATAAGTGTAAGTATAGATATAAATATAATTAACAATTGGCCTTGCTGCCTCGGCCCCACACAAGATTCTTATCTTGGCCTCAGTGCACTTCGACCCAATGAGATCTTTTGTGCTTCCCCTAGATACCTTATCCTCAACCTCACCCAGCTCTTCCATGATACAAAATGACACATGAGGACAAAATTTTATTATATCATCTTTGAATTATGATTTATTTATAACGTCCCGTACGTTATAAATTTAAATATCTATTACTTCTATTAGGTATTACTATTATATAAAACTAATATATAAAGCTGAGGAGTTTGTTTGTTTTGCTTGAACGCGCTAATCTCAGGAACTACTGCTCCGATTTGAAAAATTCTTTCAGTGTTAGATAGCCCATTTAGTAAGGAAGGCTATATATCATCACGCTACGCGGACGAAGTTGCGGGCAGAAGCTAGTATATTATAAAAATGTAAAAAGCTACTGAATAGATTTTAATTTTGTTATCACTGTTAGAAAATATATTCTACAACTTAAATCTGGTATACTTCTTATCAGAAATAATTAAACGAATCCTGAAATACAACTTGACCTCTGTGATGTATAGAGACCTATACAAAAAAGAGATCATTACTGTTGTATTTGATTAAATTATGTTTGGGATCCATTGTTAATCATTAGGATTTAAAATGGATACCAAAACTAATTAGTTTATTAATAAATAAATAAATAAATAAATAAATATTTTGGGACATTTTTACACAGCACCATCTACTCTCAAACTAAGCAGAGCTTGTACTATGGGTACTAGACAATGGATATAATACTTATATACTTTTTTTTTTTGTAAATACCTACTTATAATACATAAGAAACACCCAGACGAACACAAACACTTATATTCATCACATAAATATTTGTGTCCTGTGGGAATCGAACCCACGACCTCATGGTCAGCAGTCCGGTACTCGAACCACTAAACCACAAAGGTCGTCGAATAAATAGCTTCTGGTGAGCAAATACGCAGGAAAAAGCTAGTCATAACTATAATTATGATGGCACGTTCATTGTGGTTATGTATGGGAAAATTGGTATTTAAATATGGACCCACGAAACGGGACAAAATTAGTTTAGGAAAACGTTTTAATTTTTAAACAAAGAAAAATTAATGATCTAGCATTTAATATATTTTTTTCTATTTTATTATTTAAGTAGGTTACAAATTAAAAATATACTATAAATATATCACTGGGACGGTATGTCAATACCACTGCCTAACTTTGTGGCTTATGCATGCAATATGCATGTTCAAACGTTCAACATTTGACTTTACAAAGAGATTTTTCATGTAAATTTGCAGGTCAGTTAGGCGTGACCCACATGAGCTCTTTGGGGGGGAATGGTGAAAGGGTTAAATTTAATACACAAATGCATATTTGATGATCCTATAAGCCGGGAGGGTGTCGTCAAGCCATATAAGCTCAGATAAGCATGGTTTTAGTTGTACACGGGACAATGTATTAGTAACTTTGGGCGAGTTCATGGCACAAATCGTACTTACTATGGATACACGAATAAATAGATGTGTTACAAGTATATAAAGATGCAATGCACCTAGCTAGACTGTTTAATATATCTTTTAAATCAAGCTGCGTAATTGTCATATTATTATAACTAATTGCAAACAGCATTAAAAATATGATTATCATTATTGTTTAAACCATTAGGTAACTTTAAAATGTTTTGCTATTTCTTTACAATACTTTTTACTGTGGGAGAGCCAAGCTCCACAACGCCAAGCACCAATGGGCTGGCTCGATTAGGGCCTCACAGAAAACCGGCGTGAAACAACACTTACCTTGTATTTTCCTTTGAGTGAGGATACCGGAGGCCCAAACCCTTTTAATAGGTGGGCAACGCACTTGCGACTCCTTTGGTGTTGCAGGTGTCCATGGGCAGCGGTAATCGCTTACGATCAGGTGACCCGTCGTTCTTGTTTTCCCCCCTATCCCACAAAAAATATAATATTCAAAATTTTCTTCTTAGCTACAAATTCTATTTCTCAAAATAGGTATCAATACTTATGCTACGCTTAACGCAATCCACTACCCTTTTTGCTATATTTTACCTTCAAAACGGAAACAGAACGTCAAATTCGCATCAACGTCATTGTCAAAGTTGCCACAACTTCACAAGGAAAACTTTTCCATTATGAATCATGGACAAGCGGATGGATTTCTTTCACAGTTATTATTAATGATAAAATTTAAATTTTAACGCTTTCAGCCAGGGCGAAGTGTTCAAGCCAAAGAGTTCCTTCAAACTTTTCAAAGTATAGCGATAACCTAGGGTTCGGAGCAAGTGAAAAGCACTAAGCAGCTTATTATAAGCCCATTACATAATTGATTAAATCCACCTATTTTTTTTTTAAAGTTACCAAGAAAAAAAATAAGTAATCTCCTTGTATAGGAAACAGTGTTCTAGCTAGCAGCAATCAAGGCTTCAAAGAAAGGAACCTCCTAACAATACGCTGTATTAATTTATCATATTTTGTTATCCGCTCCGCTCATAACTTAGACCAACAGTTTAAAGACAATACAAAATTTAATTAAAGTTTAGTCTGGATAGTTTATTGGTTCCTTGCTGAGGTTTTGTTATGTGAGGGTAGTTCTTTGCTCAGATGGATTTTTAGTAATGCTAATCTTTTAGCTTTGAGGCGAAAATGCGGAGTCTGCTATAATTTTGAATACTTTCGTAGTGAACTTCCCGACTTATGTTTGTGTATAGAAAAAATGAGAATATAATGTCATGGAAAAAAATTAAATAAAATGGATATTTGCCTCATTAGTTTAGTGGTGATAAGTTTGACTGCTATGCTAGAGAACTTGGATTCTAATTCCCAGGTCAAGCAAAGTATTCTTGGATTTTTCTTAGTATTCGATTTAAGATATAAGTTTAAGGAATAGGTTCACACTTTATTACATGCCATCTAAATATACATTCATGCTATGTTATTTATGTGTACCTATGTGTTTTTATAAAGTCTGGAAATTCTCAAAATAATTTTCTTATAATGTATGTATACCTAACGTTTAACTTTACAAATATTGGAAACCTGCTATATCTATATACAGACATTATAATATAATATGTACAAAAACATTAGGAACTTATCTATGAATCTAACAGACATGTGCCATATAACAATATATGACCACAAATGTTTAAACCTGTGCTTAATAAAACAGGTCTGCAGGTCAGATTTGAACTATTGCATTAATTTCTGAAAAAAACTATTATAAAGCGAGCAGACAGAAACGAACACAAGTAGGAAAAAAAAGGCAGCGAATACTCCAAAGTATCTATGACATCGTGTCTTGAAACATTACTCAAACACTCCAGTAACAAGTTATATTTTTCATTTGGAACCGTCTGGGAACACAATAGAGCCTTTGTGGCGGCTCTAACGAGAACCTTCTATCGGATGCCTTCACTCCCACTTTGTGAAACTTTAGCCCGAGTCTCGAGGAAGCGCCGGCTATCAAAGTAAGTACGATGCGTTTAATGTACCTTTAAGTTTATTGTAAGGTTGAATAGTCATTTTTGTGTTTGAACATACCATTTCCGTTCTGATAGCAGAAAAAGCATGTAGGTATTAATACTCGTATAATTTTTTTCTGGTATTTTTTACATTGGAATTGGCATGCTTAAAATATCGGGAAAGACTCTCGAAGACTCGGGAAGCGCATTCCACATTTATATGCATGATGAAAGTGGACTTAAAACGTTACGTTTGGGTTAATTATCAGTAGCAGCTAGGGAATTTGGATAATTATGTGCACAGTTAGTGGAAATAGGCTCGACTCCTATTACATGGGACCTAAACATACCAGTGAACTGTAAACTCTTCGAGAAAAATAGGCGGGATGATATGTAGACTTATTCTACACGTGGAAGCTACGTGTAGATAATAAAAATACATTAAAATTAAACACTAATTGTGTTATTATAAAAATATCTTTAATGTCCTCGTAGAAGTCATTGACACAAAAAAAAATTGCATTGCTAAAATGCGTTACTTAAACTTGACTTTTTATAACAAGGTCTTGAATATTTACAAAAACATACAATTAAAGTCTAGTTTCGTCACTATACATTTTTTTATTAAACAAAATCTAGAACTAGGCTATTGATATGACCATGTGACTGCCCAGTCAAAGGTCTCGAGATCAAATCTGACGCACCTTGCTGTTTTTCGAAGTCATGTGTGCATTAATAGTTGAATTATCATGCGCTTTACCCAATTATTTATACTTCGGGAGAGCCATGCTTCGGCACGAATGACCTTATCGAAAACCAGCGAGAAACAACGCTTACGTTGTGTTTCGCTGAGTGAGTGAGGATACCGGAGGCCCCAACCCTTTTAAAAGGCTGGCAACGCACTTATGACTCCTCGACTCCTCTGGTGTTTCGGGTGTCCATGAGCGGTGTAAAATTAGAATGATATGCTTTAGAATTGAAATTGCTTGGAATAATCTTATTGAATAATTTTACTGAGTTGAACTGTTTGCGATCCATAGCATATTTGGTTAAATATTATACCGAGCTTCATATAAATATTTATCACCTGTAGAAATAAGAAATGAAAAAGAAATATTAAGTAAAAGAAATACTTGTTATATTGATATTCGATAACAAAATCGAATAGACACACACCGTCTATGCCAACGATTACTAAATTAGTATATTTCTTCGTAAGAGTTTCGTGGAAATCACTGTGGAAAAAAATCCCGAATATTAATTTATATTTACCAAAACAACTCCACCAACAATATTAATATTCAAACACCGTGACACAATACCGAATCTTTCTTCAAGAAAGTTTTAGATACAAGCCTCAAAAGTACTTCAAAATAAGTAGGCGGTGAAAATAAAATTCTGCAAAAAAATTCTAAACATCTGTTGCCGACGTAATACGAGAACGCAAAATTTTGTGAGAGAGAGGACAAATTTATTCCGTCCCGAAAAGAGTAAATTACAAGAAATATTGTCAGAGCCAAATGTTTGCGAAGTTTCACAGAATACCAGGAAACGAATTGATATTTTCTTTGTAGAAACGTACACGGGCGAACTTTGGTTGATTTGTCTAACAAGGAATCGAGAATTCTGATTTAACAATCAGAAACCCTTCGTTTCAACTGAACATACCATCACGCCTGTATTCCTCGAAGGGTTAAGCAGAGGTGTACTAAGGTACACCCACAGTTTATGTCCCATGTAGCAGGGGGAGCCTATAGCCATTAACCGGGCACAAATGTCAACTCGGAGATTACTACTGAGCTTTTCATAGAAAAACCCAATAACACTTAGGTCGACCCGGGAACCGAACCCAGGACCTCTAGAGGCGTCGAGGTAGTTTCCAACTGAAGAAATGATATTATTCATTTTCAGTTCAGACTTAACATTAAAAATACTATCACGCATGTATTCCCTAAAGAGTTAGGCAGAGGTGTATAATGTATATACACGTAATAGGAGGTGAGCCTATTGCCATCAGCCGTTCACGTATCCAGACTACGAATTCTGATAAATTTTCTCAAAAAAAACATTTTCCTGAAAAAAATATTTTTTTCTATTTCTATATTTTTTATCTGTAAATAAGTACATTACAAACTGTACGCATCGTAATAGCACATACTTGAAACTTAGGCCAGCCAAACCCATTACTATCTTCCACAGTGACATAAATGTCAAACTGTCACTAAGAATGATATAATTTGTAGCAGTTCGTTGGAATCGACGGAATTTAGCCGATAATAATAGCAGTTTAGACGCCGATATGTCCAATTTATAATGTCAGCGATTCGGAACCAACTTAAAAGTTCAGGGGTATATCAGAATAGGTTACATACATATTAAACTTTGAGACTGTTTTGCATTTTCCATGCTAAGATTTTAAAGATATTTTATTAAAGGAATAATTCAACTGCGGGTAGGATTCGACCCTGCGTCTTCGGTTTAAATACACCAGAAACTATGACCACTAAGCCACCAGTCCTACCTGCCAGGTCGCGGTGGCTTAGTGGTCATACCGTTTCGTCATATTATAATCACAAAAAGTTAATTCTTGAACTCAAAGTTTAAATCTGTATGTAATCTATTCTGATATAGGTACCTCTGAATTTTTAAGTTAGTCCTGAATAATCTAATGTGAAACCTGTCACAGCAGTAAGACAGAAGTTATGCGTTGATTATGCTATGTTTTATGTACTGAAATCAAATGTGATATTAATATAATCACCATCGTCAAATCAAAAACCCAAGAATAACCGAATACAAAACCTAGTTGGTCACACGAAATTAAATTTCACTTTCTAACAACTGACGTATAAATATTTGAAGAGGACAATGTTATTTCAAAGCTACGTATTACTGTAATTACCGGGAATCCTGCAGGCTTCGCGATGCCGCCCCTCGGTTTGGAATAATAATAGTATATTACTTTAACTAAACACACCTGAAATTCCCCTGTTCAAATCTCGGAATTAAAGGAAGTATGGGGTTGTTGTAAGGTGCTTATTTAGCATAAAAAAATGATGTAAATGGATCGGTATTACGACTTACGAATGAAAATCAAGTAAAATAAAATATGAATAATATACTTAGATCGGGTAAGCGGATTTCATCAAATACTATTGAAATGTATTTGGATGATATCATTCCATTAGAAGAGTGCCAACAAAATTATATTCAGAAACATTTATATAAAAAACAAACATTAAAACGAACAATATCAAAATTCACAATACCACCAGAAGTTGTATTGCGCTAAACATTTTCGAAGTAAAACTAACAGTTCTGTATAAATGAGACACACTGAAAAGGATCGCCTTTTGTGAACTGTAAGGCACATCACTTTATTTCAAAAGTCCTACCTACAAAGAGTGATATAACAAACTTTTAAATAACGCAGTACATGCAAAAATAAACCCAGTATTAAACAGAATAAGACACTACGTTTAATCAAATAGAAAGTTGTGTCTACAACGAGACAACGTCATCTCAAAGGAGACTTAACAAGCTATCAAAGCTTCGTATAAATCGTTCAAATAAATATACTAGTATTGATATTAGTGTACAGTATAATATAAAATATTGTATACATTGATTTTCTTAGTTCAACTATTTGCAAATCAATGATGTTTTGCGAATAGTCGAACTCCTTCCTCCTCCTCGCCTTTTCCCAACTAAGTATGCTGGGTTTGGCTTCCAGTCAAACCAGATGCGGCCGAATATCAGTCTTTTACACAAAGCGACTGCCATCACACCTCCGCAACTGATTTTTTGTGCAATACCAATATTCGGAGCATACACTCAAGGTTATCAGGCATTTTTGTTTTTCTGACTAACAATATCATTTTTTATAGATTTTCCTATGACAACCGGCATCGACGGCTTTACGTGCTCTTGAAAATATGGAGGGGTCTCGCTATGTTAAGAATAGTCACCCATCCAAACACTGATCGCAGCGAGCGCAGATTAACCTTGCTGATCAGTTGATCACCTTAGCTATTACTTAGCCACAAGCCTATCTTTGACTATTCGTAAATTTTAGAGAGATTCGCAGAATTAAATTATCTATCTAAGTACTAGATTATATCTCGCAACTACGTTTATAACTGGATCTGTCGAGGTGCAGTGATATACATATTCAATTCGCCAGTATTTTTTGGATCTATGGGGATGAGCGTCTATTGTTATTACTAGACATAGAACCCCTCACGACTGCTACTGGGAAAAAAGATTGCTTAGAAGAACCGCTGTGCTCACCCTGACAATCGAATCCAAGAGTTACGCTGAGCTGTCCTGCTTCGCTTAGCAGTTACGCTTGTGACAACTAGACCAATGAGGCAGATAGAACATGATATTAAACTGACTTAATAAAGGTAGCAGAAGTACAACGTGCGGGAATGCAACCACGGAGACGCGCGGGGCGGCGCGGTAACCGTGAGGCATCGCGGTGAGCGGCAGCTGCGCGGGCGGCGTGCGGCGGCGACACGGCACTTGCTCAGCTACGGTCGCGCGGACAGTCGATATCGACATCGTAGTTAATTTCCCGCGCGTTGTTGGGTATAGTTCCCAACAAGCATCAATTATTGTTTCAGTAGAATCCCATAATACTATCGAAAAACTTTATCAACCAAAGTATAATAAAAAATGTAATACCAGTTCTACTGATTTAACTAAGCAAAACTAATGCAACACACATCATACAAATGCGACTAGTGATGTCAAAGTGTTTCGTATATTTATCGATAAAGTGCTGTTCTGAAAGTCAGTGATGCAAACCATTTTAACTATCATCTGTTTGCTTTGAACAAAGTTTTTCAAATTTATGATAATATGATCATTGCAAACTCTTTGTCCACTTGATAATATAACAGCTAACCATAGCGACTTTGAGTGGACTAGTCCCATCCGACGGTGGCGCATGCATCAGTAATTGTGTAGCTCAACCATATTACAGGGACCTCAGCAACTCGTCACATGGAACATTTTCGAAGGCCACATAAAAACTCTTGAAGTCACTAGCAATCCTAGCTTAGTATTGAAATCAAAGGCACCTTATTGAAGCAGAATGCACCATTACCGTATTATATCTACAACGTGCGTACTAGCTGCAAAGCAAACATTTTAATCAAACACGGATTCTTTAGTCCTAGCTCTGACAGTGAGATATTAAAGTAAAACAAAACACTTTGTTTGTCCCCCTTACCAGTACCCCATGTGTAATTATTTGTGTTTTTTGTACGTCCTCCATTTTTGAAGGTGTTCCTAGATAGTCTTTTTACACGTTTTGTAATGCTGTTCTTTTGTTATTGGGTTTTTTGGTGAAGGGTGAATTGGATAGGGTGTGTTTTTCAGTGCACAGTGATTACAAATATTGTGTCAAAGAACTAGTAGAATAGCTCCGTGAAATGTAAAGTGCAACCTCATAAATTATAACAATAGAAGTTAATTTACTGTTTTTGGTAAAGGTTTGTATCTGTAGGATAAGATATGCTGCAAGCCTTTGACGAGTTTCTTTAAATTGTACTAGCTGTAGCTTGCGGTTTCAGCCATATCCCACAAGACTAGATTTTGATTGATTGCTATAACTCGCATTCTAGGCGGCGGGCGCTTCGAGATGAAACACGTGAAATGTATTTGATAATCCTAACTGGTGGTATCTTTCCTGCAAAACAAATATCAGCGTAGAATTTGTATGTCTCACGCACGGTTTGATGTCAGAGTGCGCTATCTATCTAGCATGCAATAAAAATACTTAAGTATAACTTCGTTACTTCTGGAACTACTTTTAGTTTTAGTTAGGTTTCGAATCAATATTAACTTTTTTTATTATTTTGTACGCTGAGTGAATTAACAAGAGATGCATTGTTTACAATAAGTTGTAGGTGTGATTTTTTTGAGCCACTCTATTGGCTGTACTCTGTACTGGTTTTACGTAGTCTTCCTAAAACTTGAGAGGCTAAGTAGGTGTGTATTTATTGCTTACAAATGTATTTGTTGGTGTGATTAATTAACATTTATTTTATAAAGGCGCATTTATCGCGCGTAAATAAATAAATTTAAGGTTTTTTTATGAGTCCATAAAAATTAGTCTACTGTGGTCTAGAATAATTATTTTGTGGTTTAGAATAACTAAGTTTTCTTATTTTAGTGAAGGAAAAATTCTACTTGCGGGTAGGATTCGAACCTGCGTTTTCTAGTTAGATATACCAGACGCTATGACCACTAAGCCACCGCGAAGCCCGCCCGCCTGATCAAAGCCTTGAAAAGTTTTCTATTACTGCACAAAAACAGTTTAATATGGGATCTACAAATGCCAAACAAATCCTTCATACTCGTACGCCCATAGTTTTGGTAACAAAGGTAGGGATATCGTCGGGTCACTAGGCTCCACTAATCAGCTAATCTTTTGGAAAGTAACGGAGCGGATTAAAGGCATCGTTTGCGGTGGACCTGAAGCTATAAAGTGGCGTGCACATCAAGCTGCGATTATTTTTTATTCTGTGTGTCTTTTTGGAACACTTTTGTGATGGGGCTGTGAAACGATAAGAAAAAAGTTAAATGTAATAGATCCGTTATGGTGCAATATTTTTTTACCTCGGAGTTTTGGTTTGTGCCTGGTTAATGGCAATAGACTCAAATCATATTAAAAGGACTAATACATACCGGTATATTGTGGGTTTACATTTGTTCACCTCTGCATAACCCTTCGGAGAAGGGCGCAAATTACCCCACAGGTGTGGTGGTATATTAATTTGCATTTGAGTATTATAAAATTGAAATACCTATATTGTTGTGTTTTTGTATTTGTTAATAAATATTCACTCAATTAATAAATATTTAACTGCCTCATTAGCCAAGTGGTCTTAAGCGCGACTGCTACGCTAGAGGTCCTGGGTTCGATTCCCAGGTCGAGCAAAGTGTTATTGGGTTTTTCTATGAAATTCCCAGTAGCAGCTTGGAGTTAGGAATTTGTGCCCGGTTAATGGCAATAGGCTCGCCCCCTATTACATGGGACCTAAACATACCGGCCAACTGTGGGTGTACATTAGTAGTACGCCTCTGCCTAACCCTTCGGGGAATACAGGCGTGATGGTATGTATAAATATTCAAAGTTCTCTTTGTGTAATTGACAGTCGCTTACAAATCATAATAAAAAATTAATTAATAAAGTCTGTCTAGACAAGTTTTTCACAAAGGTTTAATCAAACTTTTTTGCAATCCTTTTCATTGCCATTTCAAAATTATCACTTTTATTTTAACAAATGAAAATATATTTAGTTCGAATCATCTGTACGTTGTACTTTTCTTAATGATAATTACCTACCTATTGAAGTTTGTGTCACTTTAATTTAAAATAAAATATTTTTATTTAAAGAATCTTATAGAAAATAATTTGATGTTTGTCTGCAACTTTGAAGTAGACATAATTTTATTAACAGTTTTAAATATTTTTATGTCTATTAGCAAAGTATGATTTCTTTGGAGTCACTAGAGACATGAGAAATAAGTAATTAGGTAAAAAGAATCTTTATTCTTACAAAAAGCATTACTGTTCATATATTTCATTCTTATTTTTATTTAAAACATTTAACATAACATACCATCACGCCTGTATTCCCCGAAGGGTTAGGCAGAGGCGTACTAATGTACACCCACATTTCGCCGGTATGTTTAGGTCCCATGTAATAGGGGGCGAGCCTATTCCCATTAACCGGGCACAAATTCCTAACTCCGAGCTGCTACTGGGAATTTTCATATAAAAACCCAATAACACTTTGCTCGACCTGGGAATCGAACCCAGGACCTCTAGCTTAGCAGTCGCGCTCAGGACCACTTGGCTAATGAGGCAGTTATTTAAAATTTAAATTTAAATGAGAACATCGAGAAGTTCTGCATGGGATTGATTCCAGCGAGAAAAAATATTATTTACACTATAAATATATCGTTGTTGTGTACTTTGTAATTATTTCAAATATAAAAAAATCTTTTTTTTACTATTACTCTAATTTTACTAAGATACATAAATAGGTACTCAATACCTTTTTTGCAATAAAGGGCTTTGGGTTCTTCAAACGGTGGGTTTAGACTCAGCAATAGATTAACAACTCCTCGGGTATTGCAGGTATTCATGGACGGTGATTTTAGGTAGATTGACTGCTAAAAAAAACTTTTGCATGATTTGAAAAAGTCTAAAATTATTCAACAATAATCTCTAAAAAAAAATGATCATCTTTAAAAAAAAATACATTAGTTCTCAATTAAATTTTGTACAGTAAAGTTAATGATGAGCTGTCTAATATATTTATTTATTTTTTGCCTTGTAATAATTTTTTATTCTATCTATTTTACAGGTTTCTTTTTCATTTATATTCATAAGAATCTTGTTCATATAACAGTACTACTGTAGATATAAACATAACATAACATACCATCACGCCTGTATTCCCCGAAGGGTTAGGCAAAGGCGTACTAATGTACACCCACAGTTCGCCGGTATGTTTAGGTCCCATGTAATAGGGGGCGAGCCTATTGCCATTAACCGGGCACAAATTCCTAACTCCGAGCTGCTACTGGGAATTTCATAGAAAAACCCAATAACACTTTGCTCGACCTGGGAATCGAACCCAGGACCTCCAGGGTAGCAGTCGCGGTCAGGACCACTTGGCTATTGAGGCAGTTTCACTGTAGATATAAAAAGTATTATAGTTTTAATGTTATGTTGGCCTTACTACCGTTTAGTATACAATGACCTTAACAAGGGTTCATACCTTTAATTAACGATCGGTCAGGGAAAGCAACTGAAATAATTTAACTGCCGTAAATTACAGTTATGATAATGACTGTTATTTTGTAAAATCCATTGTAACTTTGTTCCCTGATAAAATTATTATTCTATTTAGTCATTTTGATAACTAACGCGTATCTTATGAATTATATCGGAGCGTGACATGGTTACGGATGGTTTGTTGACTAATCGAGACGACAGTGCCTCCTTGTGGGACTAAATGGTATCAATCACGACAATTTTGGAAGTGGCAATCACTGCAGCGGTGAAGTCGAGCCGCGGAGACGCACTTTATATCCAGAGTTTGACTCAAAGAGTATAATAATATAGTTGTACAAGAGAGCCCTCTTGAGCCAATTTGAGGCATCCCCATTTGAAGTTATGAAGCGACATCTGCATTTCTTAATAGTAACAAACAAACGCTCTATAGATAGCTATAGGTAGGTAGATAGATATATATAATACAGGTATACGTTTCCATTTATTTATAGTTTAATGGTAGAATAATATTGGTTTCCAAATATAATCTCCTATCAGGACGAAGAAGAGATCTTAACTCGAAGTTTGAAGTAGACAAAACACTGAAAAAAACAAATAATTCATCATATAATGAACACGAAACACTAACATACGTAAACACAAGTTTCAGCGACCATATTGTTTAATGTTGCCAGTTAAATAATATGAAAAGTATTCACAACAATGTTACCATAAGCTACAGTGCTATTGAAACAAAATAATGTGATATTTTTTACCAAACATGCTATAAATGGTCTGTACAATAAAGAATACTATTAATACAGAATTAAATTCCCGCACATATTAAGGCTGATAGTTTGGCTGAGCCCGCCAAACTCAAATTACAGTTGGTTTTTCGCAATTTATAGGTCTATAACACATTCTAAATTCAAAGTTGTAGTAATTTCGGCATTAGCTATACAATATTCACAACTGAGCATCAAAAACTGCGAAATTGCGAAAAACCAATTGTAATTTGAATTTGGCGGGCCCAGCTAAACGATCATCCTTAAACCTATTTTTTTATTGCATTACAGTTTGAGAGAAGAGACATCTATCGATAGACTTGAAACTATTAGGTAGCAGTGTTTCTCTGTTATGCAAAGTAGATGGCATGTCTGTATTTATTGACGTGATGCATGTTCTAAGTGTCCCCCCCCTGGTTTGACTTGTGCGCGCGTCGTCATACTTACAGGAGTTACTTCCCATAATTATTGCTAACGCTATTGTTTGAAAGTCACTTTAATAATCGTAACAGACATTTAATATGCTTGTGAGTTCCTTGCGGCTTCTTCTCCCAGCACTAGTGAAGTCACAAGGGCGGACGTTTTGGGCGTTCTCTGTATTGTAATATTGACGAACATAAGTACTGCTCAGAAGTCTTCTTAATGTTTGTTTTAATCTTTGAACCAGCATGACCCACAGTAGCCCACAATCCTAAGTCACTGAGTATCACTTCTGATTACGAGACGGGTATAAGCCCCCCGATCCTCCGACATATATTTTTGAATACAAAACCATAGTTTTAGTATATGCGAAACCCGAGACACGTGTCTAATATTTTTTTAAAGAAGTAAACATTATAAGTACTATATTTCAAAACCGTATCACGAAAAATCACAAAGTTATAAGCTTGTTATGTTACCTGGTTGTCCTTACGAGAACATGATCACTGTCTTATTACCCCCGCCCCGCTGTGCACCCGCGCCTAGTGTCGCTATGACCTGCCGTGACTTGTGTTGTGAACGTATAATAGCGGAAAGATACTTAGGGCCACTTGCACCAACTTATTAAATGTGTTTAAATTGTATTTAAACACATTTAACCTCCGTCATATCTATCTAGTATAATTGCAGGCCAAATATTCAACGTACGTACGAGTATGATGTACGCTTATATTACGTAGTCCATTATCAAGTTACCGTAAAACGATAAACACAGACATTTCGCAAATAGTCCATTTATGAAATTGTCCATCGTTAATCAGCAGTGTTTGATCCCGGCTGTTTGCAAGAGTAAAATGCTAATTAGTGATTCGATTAAGTGATATCAGATTGAATTGTGATGGGTTGCAGCGAATTTGATTTTCAATGATTAAAATCCATATTGCAATAAGTATCTATAAATATTTTTTTGTTCACAGTGTTACTTTAGTGAAGGGAAAATTTGACTGCGGGCAAGATGACCACTAAGCCACCGCGAGTCCCACCCGCGTCAGGTCGAAATTTGCCTTCGCATTCTGAATTACGTCTTTAAAGTGACGTGAGACGAATTATTACTTGCAAAAAAAAATTATATAAATAAATATTCTAGGACATTTTTACACAGCACCATCTAGTCCCAAACTAAGGAGACCTTGTACTATGGGTACTAGACAATGGATATAATACTTAGATACTTTTTTTTTTGTAAATACATACTTATAATACATAAGAAACACCCAGACAAACACAAACACTTGTATTCATCACATACATTTTTGTGTCCTGTGGGAATCGAACCCACGGTCCTCACCTCATGGTCAGCAGTCCGGTACTCGAACCACTAAACCACAGAGGTCGTCAAGGAGGTATATTATAATCTTGGCATGAAAATTCTAAGAAATTTTTTTTTTGTTTTCCTGTAAAGATTTTTGAGATTCACATTAGACAGACCATGCCTGTATTCCCCGAAGGGTTAGACAGAGGTGTACTAATGTATACCCATGCCGTTTTTTTCAGTAAGTTACCTAACTGCTGAACAAATTTAATACTTAAACGTTTTGTTAATGTTTTATTTAATTACATATGTCCCTATACCTTAATTGTATGATACAAAGAAACACATTATCATTTTTGTTTTTATGTCAATGACAAAATAAAATAAAACCAGTTTTTCAAGTTATATGCCAATTTGTTCAGCATTTTTTTATATCAGTTAATCGCATCAAGTAATACTAATAATGTTGACTGACTGCAAAATTATAATAAAAATTCCAGTAGGTACACTGGTAAGTATCAGTATATTTTATGCTTTTTTTGTTGAATGGAGGAAACCTACCACTAAATTGCTCCATTAGTCTAGTATTTGAGGGTGCTACACTAGAGGTCATGGATTCGATACCTAGCTCAAAGCATTATTGGGTTTTTTCTATGAATTCTCAGCAGCAATTCGGAGTTATTAGAATTCGGGATTTTGTGCCCGGTTAATGGCAATAGGATCGCTGGGATTTAAACATGCAAACTGTGGATGCACATCGATACGTACCTAGCACATCGGGAAGTGTAATTATTGTGAAGAAGTCTTCTCTAACGGCTGCTATTCTACTGAGGAGTGAGCTGTGGTGTGTGGAATATTAATTTATTCCCTAAATCACCCCGGTAGCCATCTTCAATACAATTAAATAGTGGTTGGTTTTTTTATTGTGGATATCGGCAAAGACCACACATCGCCGCCCATGGACGCCTGCTGCAACAGAGGAGTCGATAATGCGTTGCTGAGCCCTCAGAGACCCAACGAACTTCATGCAGCATTCGAAGGGGAACTGGCTTTCACTTGGTAAAGTCAGGAATTTAGTTATTTTCCCGGATTCCGTACTGTGCCACGCCTATATAAGCACGTGTTAGGGAAATCTGCTGCGCTTTTCAAACCCAATATAATCCCCATTCACTTCAGGGTCCCCACATCCATCCAGATTCTAGAACAATTAAAAATATTTTATACCGTGAGAGAGTATGAATGCTTCGGCATGATTAAGCCCCCGGAAGTATACCACAGCCTAGCAGAAAACCGGCGGTACAAAAAGCTTACGTTGTGTTTCGCCGAGTGAGTGAGGATGCTGGAGGCCCAAACTCTTTTATGTCGACATCTGAGATGAGACACCAAAACAAACCCAGGGAGTCGTGGTCCCTTAAAGTCCAGACATAGAACTTAGTAGCGAATATATGATTTACAATGCAAGACAATGTCTGAAATTGCCTTTTGATGAACGAGCCATAGCGGCTTTGAGTAGACCAGTCCTAGCTGACTGCACACATGCATCAGTCATTGTGTAGTTTGACCATGATCTAGGACGAAAAAGAACCCAACGCACGACGATACCAGACGTGTGTTGAAAGAAACTCATCCCAATAATTGGAATTCCAATAAAATTCAATTTTATTACACCGTCGTTCCTAACAAGCCATTTCACTCGAGATACAAAATTGCGAATCATCCTTCAAGTATTTTTATCCAACATTTTCACGTCAGCATAAGCGACTATACATACATGCTCACATGTGAGATGTTTGCCAAATATATTAAGCGGTTGGCTAACTCAATTTTATGGGTGAAACGAGTTTTGGGGAGGCACGCGAAATTGGCTTTTCAAATTATTAGGATGTAAGGATTGTATGACATTGTCCTCGTTGAGAATTTCATTTGTTGCGTATGTTGCTTTCATCTGTTGAGCATTTTCAAGAACCTAAATAGGGCTAAACAACAAAGTGTTTGAATCGTTTTTTTCCAAAATATTGGATCTAAATTTTGACATCTTACTTCTTCTTCTTGTTATGTCATTAATTATTATACTCTTAGATAAGCATAATTGCGCGTATGGCGCGAAAGGTGTACAACTGTATTTTTTTTATAATTATGCTTATTTATTATATATATTAAATTTATAAAAAAACAGTACACACACTAAAATCCGTTTGACACCTGATACACGACTTATGTTTATAGTTGAAAGTATGGAGATTATTATCAATTCAAATGTTTTATTAGGAATAATTATGGATTTTTACTTGCTAACGTAGTAACGTAGCAATCCCGTTTAGGACCACTGAGCTTGTAGCCAAGTGGCAATTTGAAGTTTGAATAGACAAACGAATACATAGAAACACAATCTGTGGAGATGAAATTTGTGCGCGCTCGATTTGTTGAAAGCTTATGTCATTTGCTTACATTGAGAATTCTATTCATTCTACAGGCTTAAGCACGAAGAACTATCGAATTCGTACCATAAACGTATAGAGCTTATTTCTGCTACAAATCTCATACATACATTGTACTCGTACATATTTTCACGCCTGTCTCCCATTGGGATAAGCAGAGACTACAGATTTTCCACTTGCTTTGATCCTGGCACACCACTTTGGCTAAATCTACGTTCATTAACGTTCTTCTCATACAAATTATTCTCGATTATCATACGAATACGTTTTCGCAAGGTGTTCGTGCTTGGGCTATTGGACTCATTCTCATACAAATTATTCTCGATTATGATACGAATACGTTTTCGCAAATTGTTCATGCTTGGGCAGTATCAGTCGTGTTGTTTAAATAAGGAGTGTATCAACACAATCCTTTTTAAGTTGTTTAAAAAGGCGTGTATATAAAATAAACAGTACATAAAAACCTATAGAAGTTGAAGTTCAAAGGATAGTACATCACTAACGAGGGATAGATATAAAGAACTCGCTTGAGTACACTCATCTTAAAGGCACACCACTCAATAAAGGGTAGATACCCAGAATAACACACTTCTGGTGCTATGCAAATATTCGTGTTGGACTAAGGAAAATTGTACCCACAATCATTTATGGGGTAACGGTATAATATTTGTGTGGCTTGGATTATAGAGATAGATGTTTATAGTTTAACAAAGCTTGGCCTTGAACTCTATTAGTGTGAAAAAATATGTAATAAGACTAGATCTCAGAATGATTAAGTAGTTATACTGAGAACAAGACACTTTTTTGCCCTTCTGTAAAAAGTTCTCGAAATATAATGCCGATCCTGTCTCAGTTTTATAAAGGTCAAAGATAATTCTACTTAGCTAAAACAACGTCATACTCGAACAAATATTATTGAACTAAAATCGAAATTTGTCCCAAAGGTGATATTTGTGACGTATAAGACACTGACTGATTTATTATACGTACGATCGCGAGCACATCGTGGTAAATTTCTTCAATCGATTTACAATTTAATCTCTATACTATAGATTTTGTTATTCATTGGAGAAATTTGACCGTTTATAGTACTTTTGCTGGCGACTGTACAAATGTTCATTTGATGTTAATAAATACTGACTTTTTAAATACTATTGGCAATAACAGCAATATTATCACACCTTTAATAAATATTATCTACACCTTTATTTAATGTATGGGCTTACAATCTTTATAGGGGAATTATTCGATCACGTGATAAACGTCAATATCATAGTCTTCGTGGCGTATTATATATATCTCGTCTTTGGCTGTTTACCTGTCTTAAAAATAACTACTACTACTATAACTAAACGAGGAGAATTAGGGCCGCATTTCGGCCGTAAAATAAAGGCCCTAATCTCATTTGGACTGTCTCTGACATTTTTTGGAGTAGTTCAACATTAAAAAGGGTTACTTGAATAGTGTGTTCTCCTTGACCAACACAGTGCGTGAAGAGAAGCGACCTAAATTAATTGAGACGGAAAATAATATATTGAGAAAGTCTTATGTGATTACACACATACTATATGTGTAAGTGTAGTGTTTTGTATTATAATTCTGTAATAAATAGATACGTGGATTGATATTCAATAATTATTGAAGACATCTCCTTTCTACTCCGAGATTTTCTTTGTTTTTGGGTTCTGTAATACTTTTTTTTGCGAATTGTAAAGAATAAAATTCATGTCGTGATCAACATTTTATATATTCGTTTCGCAGCTACCCCACAAAAAAATTTCATTACAATTTTTTTCTATTATTGATGCATGAATCTACCAGGTTAACATAAAATAAAGAAGAAATTCTAAATGTATTCACGAGAAAATGACTCAGTTGCACGTCATTGCAAGTCACAGTACATATCAACACGTTACGCGCAAACTGAAACGGTAATGAAGTGAAAAATGATTTCAAACGGTCGACAGTCACTTTGAACGTTCTTTTGTTCCACAATATTTGTTGAAAGACGTTCTTTGAAATGGTTATTTTCTTCGGAAGTTGTTTTTTAAGTATGTGTAGGATGCAGTTTGAATGAATTTGCGCAAGATTTTACGTCATCGCTCACATTATTTTGTGTTACTTTGTTTGGATGACTTGATAATAAATAAAAGAGATTTATTTTTATTTATTTGTCTTCGTTACATGATTATTTATTTATTTTAGTTGCTTTCGTCGGTGTTAATATTATTTGTATGCTCTCTAAGTCTATTGAAAGTTTAATTCTATCAATATTCAATGTAAAAATGTACAGTGTTAGTGCATCAGGCCAATGTAATGTGCCTCTTATAGCAATAAGAGGCACATTACTTTTGATTTTAAAATAGTTACTTACGTCATTTTATAAATAAAAAGCTGTGCTTCTGTGAACCCTATGATTTTTATTTTTCCCAGTTCCATTTAATTTCCCCTAGATTGATACAACCTGTAGTATCTGCTGTAGTGTCATTATAACCCTTAATGTCATTTTTGTACATATATATAATTATTATGTAGTATTCGTTTTTAAGCATAAGTTTTTTTAATGCATTACTATAAGTGTGCCTAATTCTGTAGGAAAAAAATGATTTGACAAAGAATATTTTGATTTCTCAATGACGGAGCGCATTGCCTTCAGAATATCAATACGTCTATTACCTTCAATATTGATAAATGGTTGTCCAATATCATGACTTGCTATGGGCGGTGTGTCATTTTTCATGGATTATTACTTTTCATTGTACAACTTTTTCCTCATAAGCTGCGTGCTTAATCACTGGAAGCTATTTGACGGACGTTTATTGGGATGAAGAAAGTCAGGCCAAATTTTTTTAATTTCAATACATGTCGGGGATCAAAATTTTTTTCTTTATTTATGATTAATGTAGAAGTGCATCAGAGCTGTCTGATTCACTTCTACATTGCCTTGCAATGCCTGTATTAGGCATTTTGTATAAGAAAACTTTTGGCTCATGCATATGCTATAATGGTTTTTAAATGCACTAATAGAGTTAGAACTGAGGACTATAATTTTCGACAAAACAATATATAAAAAATAAGAAACGATTGAACAAGATGAATTTACTGATGCATTAGCTTTATGTGGGGTGAATAAACATAATGCAGACCTTGCAAAGACTGAAGCCTTCGTTAAACATAATCTGATACTCGAAGACCAATCAAAAATCCGAATCAATAACTTCCCTCTCGGTCACCAGTGCCATGATGTTACAGCCAATATAACCCCGAACTTAAAGATTTTCCGCACAAATAAGCAATATCGTAGTTTGTCCAAACACTTGTGTGCCAATAACCTGCACGTGTTGGCTCGTATCTCAATTTGATCGCACACTTATTGCCCTCCAAAATCCCTTCATCATCAATCCAAATTAAGCTCTCTATCTTCACGACAAAGTTCAAATTTGTGCCCATAAGTTGGTAAGGTTTATCAGATTTTTCTCAGTTCAGTAGATGAATTAATATCAGATGAAAATGACAAGTAAGGATTTGATGCTGATAAACACTTATGAATATTTATTATTTTGTTCATAAATAGTGTCGTGTGTTTAGGGTTTTCTGTTATGAATCATCCGTATGACTAATACCTTCGTACTCGTATTATGCATGAGATGTCATACAACTAAATTGTCTTAGTAATTTTGGAATGGCTGAAAATTCTGAAGAAGATTTTTGATTGTTTGCAGTTATTGTTGACATTCGGTTTTGGTTCTTATATAATACTACAATAAGGATGACAATAAGAAAAATAATTTAAAATGGTATTATAAATCCTATAAATATTTTTTTAATGTATGTTTGAACAAATCTGGTTTTTGTATTTTTTCTTTTTAGTCTTTGTAAATACCTTACTACTTACTTACTTACTACCTACCTACCTACCGTTGTATCTATAAAAAATAACGTATTGTTCGAAATAGTTGGCCATTCTAAATTTAAAAAAAATCTGAAGACCTGATATTTCTTCGAATATCCATTGCTGCACCACAGAGCGGTTTTACAAGTCATTATCTCGTGAATCACAAATGTTCCTCCCCTGCGTTTAATATATTTCAACAGCAGTGTTCCGTTGGTCAACGTTCGCGTGTTATTTGGGATACCCGACACCCCAGAATTTTGTTAAAATATTGCACTGCTCTTCTTGGTATATTTTTGCCTGGGTTTTTAATATTTACTATTTTTACGGTAATTATAGTAAAGGTCGTAGATCGCAGATTCCATCATTTAGTAAAACAAAAGTATTTATTAATTATTTTATTTATTAATATATTTATTAACTGTATCCCGTTGTCCCAAGTGGTCCCGAGCGCGACTGCTATGCTAGAGGTCCTGGGTTCGATTCCCAGGTCGAGCAAAGTGTTATTGGGTTTTTCTATGAATATCCTAGTAACAGCTCGGAGTTAGGAATTTGTGCCCGGTTAATGGCAATAGGCTCGTCCCCTATTACATGGGACCTAAACATACCGGCGAACTGTGGGTGTACATTAGTGCGCCTCTGCCTAACCCTTCGGGGAATACAGGCGTGATGATGGTATGTTATGTAAGACATCTTTAAGCAAAAAAAAAGTATAACTGCAATTTCGACTTGGCGAGTGGAACTCGCGGTGGCTTAGTGGCCATAGCGTCTGGTGTATCTAGCCAGAAGCCGCAGGTTCGAATCCTGCCTGTGAGTCGAATTTTTCCTTCACTAAAATACCTTTATAATCTCAGTATGGAAAATGCAAAACATCTCGCAAAAAGATAGTTACTAGCCACACCTATACTGGCATCGTACGACATGAAACTAACCGTAAGGTAAGTCATGTCGGTTGAAAAGCAAAGTAACTTGCTTTTCAGTAGATGTTACTGATGTCACCTATAAGACGTAAGTTCAGAATGCGAAGGCAAATTTCGACATGGCGGGTGAGACTCGCGGTGGCATAGTCATAGCGATAAACACACTCTTTACACACATCTCACTCATACACACACCTCACTCATACATACACCTCACCCATTCTATTCTATTTTTCTAGAATAGAATGGGTGAGGTGTATGTATGAGTACACCTCACCCATACATCTCATTGAAACCTTATCGCAAACACCTCACTTGCTGCTGATCACACTAATATATACTGTGTATATTTTATATAACTGAAACGTCAGGGTTGTATTGTATTAAAAATAAAATAGAAGCCGAAAAATCTCCGACTCCTAAGATACAGGTCTGCGTACCTAGTTTAGGGGCCGGAAATCTGACAATAATGTTAAAATCGATTGTACAACCTAGTGTCTACGTGTAATGTACTTGTTTCCTTTCTTGTGTACAAGTAAATAAATAAAAAAAATGCGTCTAGTGTTTAACCAGAAGACTGTAAAAGTAAATAAATAAAAAAAATAAAAAATTGCGTCTGGTGTATCTAACTAGAAGACGCAGGTTCGAATTTTTCCTACACTAAAATAACTTTACAATGCAAGAAAAATATTTTAAAACTTATGAAGCAGCCTACGTATGTGAGTTCAAAACCCTTGAATATTTTTTTATCATTATTATAGTATACTAGCGACCCGCCCGCGGTTTCACCCGCGCTGCCCCGTTCCTAAGAGTCGTAGCGTTATGTTATATAGCTTAAAACGTTCCTCATGAATCACTCTATCTATTAAAAAAAACCGCATCAAAATCCGTTGCGTAGTTTAAAAGATCTAGGCATACATAGGGACAGACAGCGGGAAACGACTTTGTTTTATAATAAGTAGTGATGATTTTTGTTCTCATGGAGAACAATACAGTATGTTCGTAGTGAGAATACAAAAAATGTACCTAAGTATGTAATGGAGACATAACCATACCCATTAGGCTACCGTCGATATATCGCACCTTTAAAACAAAAGTGGCATAATACAAAATTTTGACAAAATGACTTTATTCAATAGAAAAGCTTGGAATATCATATTCTTTCAATTCATCTATAAAAAACTGCCACTTTTAGGCTAGGACAACCCATAATGATATTGTCTTGTTTCGAAACATAAGTGATACATTTTATTTCACACATAAATATTTAATGCTATAAATGAATATATTGAAAAATAATCTTTTGTATACGTTACAACAATCCTTGAACTGCAATAAAAAAAAATACAGCATAACCTATTTAAACTAATATTATAATCCAAATACTACTTTATGATAAAAAATCTGATTCTTATATTTTATGAGATTGCTAAAAATCAAGAAGTTTTAAAGGTGTATGTTAGTACTATAAAACTAGTGTTGGTCTAAACAGTTCACCTCGGTACAAACAATAAAGCAGTTTATCACAGTTACTGCTATTATTAATTACACTATCTAATTCCATATAGCAGGAATCACACATTCATGGTACAATCAACGCATACCCGTTCCGTGTCGCCTCACTAATTGTCATCAATTACAGCCAGCATATTAATTTGCCGGCTTCCCTCCGTTCAATATATGTAAAGCTAGAAACCTTACTTTGTGAAACCTACGTAATTGAAGGTAGAATATTGGATGAGGTTATTGGTATATACCGTTTGGTATATATGCATATGCATGGTATATGTGCAAAAGACAAAGCACAGGAGGGCCACCGGTGCGTTCATTAGAAATCTCGGAGGAGGTGGAGGGGGCTCCATAATGTTCTATGGATGGCCGTGTGTTTTTAGACGGCCTCATTAGCCAAGCGCGACTGCTACGCTAGAGGTCCCGGGTTCGATTCCAAGGTCGAGCAAAGTGTTATTGTGTTTTTCTATGAAATTCCCAGTAGCAGCTTGGAGTTAGGAAATTGTGCCCGGTTAATGGCAATAGGCTCGCCCCCTATTACATGGGACCTAAATATACCGGCGAACTGTGGGTGTACGTTAGTACGCCTCCGCATAACCCTTCGGGGAATTCAGGCGTGATGGTATGTTAAGTGTGTTTTTAGTCGCTAGAATTCCGACATAACCCTTCGCCTTTCCTTCCGTGAGATGGTGGGCATCCATGAGGATTTCACATGAAAAAAAAGGTATATCAACTAAGCTAACTAGGCTGGATAGTACATTCGAATACTAAAAAGAAACTGGCATTTTGTGTACTCTTTGGTATATCTTTACATAACATAACATATCATCGAAGGAATTCCTCGAAGGGTTAGGCAGAGGTATAATAATATGTACACTCACAGTTCGCCGCTATGTTTCATCATAGCCAATGGAAGTCCATTGCTGAACAAAGTCCTCCCCCAAGGACTACCATAAGAACCGGTTATGTGTCGCCTGCATCCAGCGACTCCCAACGACCATCAGCAGGTCGTCGGTATGCTTAGGTTCCCCATGTAATAGAGGGCGAGCCTATTGCAACTAACCAGGCACAAATCCTGAACTCCGAGCTACTACTGAGAATTTCATGGAAAAACCACTAACACTGGTCGACTTGGAAAACTAAACTAGGATCTCTAGCGTATCAGTCGCGTTTGGAACCACTAGGCTAATGAGGTAGATACATAATTCAAACATGACAACGAATATTATTGAGGATTAAATTGGAATAAGTCTAGGAGATTAATAAATTCTGCACTACATTGAAACGGTACGTGACAACAATAAAGTTGTTCTCAATTCACCAAAAATATTACTACTTAAAAGATGAAGATACAATTTTCCATCACTCCGAAGCAATTATAAAATAGAAT
Organism: Acronicta leporina; assembly: GCA_947256265.1. Classification (NCBI taxonomy): domain Eukaryota; kingdom Metazoa; phylum Arthropoda; class Insecta; order Lepidoptera; family Noctuidae; genus Acronicta; species Acronicta leporina. The sequence goes on along the minus strand of OX366517.1, from coordinate 1,484,662 downwards.
TTACCTCAATATTCCAATTATTATTTCTCATAAATCCTCCTGCGATAAACGCTAGCACTCGACAGTATTGTAAGCTATACTTTATCCATAAATTACAGGAGACGACGAAATTAAAATAAGCGTCCACACTTTAATATCTATACTGATATAGAAGCTGTCTAAATTGCTCATTTTTAAAATAAGATTTATTAGGAAATTTTGATTTTTAGGCTGTAGATTTAAGCCAGCCTGTGTGTTAACAGTAATTTTCTATGACGATTTCGCAGTTTGCTACTTTGACAATGTTTTAACTCTGTAAAGAATTGTTGTGAATCATATTATATCTGATCTTTATAAAATTTTAGTTGAATTTTGTTTTTTAAGGCACTTTCGTATCTGATTATATAAATTTTGTTTAATAAGAAAGACGTTTCTATGAATTTTGGTAGGAGGTATCTTGTTTTAATTCAGAATGTGGAGGCAAATTACAATCTGGTGGGTGAGACGGTCACACCGTCTGGTGTATTGAACTATAAGACACTGGTACGAATCCTGCCCGCATCTTAGCATGGAAAATGCAAAAAAAAAAACAAAAAAATGCTCTAAATACACCGTGTTGCAATACCATTTTCAAATAACGACACTTCACGTCTTTTAGGTCTTATAATCTTTTTCTGAGAAGACAATTGCAGACATTGGTAGCTGTTAGAATTACGTAAAACAAGTAAGTAAATATTAAAAGGTGAAAATATAAGAAAAGATAAAATGTACACGTAAATTCCTAATGTTCGGGGAAGTTGAATGTACTGTTCCATTTCAAAGCGAATTGAGATGTTCGTCCGACGTTTGTATGCAATGGTCCGTGACGTCAAATGTTCCGTTACAGTTGTACAGATTTCCGATGTACGCTTTGTCGTTCTTATTTATGACGCTTCTAGTTTATTTCAGAATCTTTATTTCTGGTCTTTAAGTCTCTTTGTTTTGTCTTTTAGTTTTGATTTGAACGACTTTATTGCGACAGGCTTTAGGTTATTTAATGAACTGAATGCGTATCTGTAAATTAGAAGATTTAACACGGTTGTCGTATTGAGACACAATACAATTAAAATAACACTGCCACAATTTTTTGGATTCAAATCAATGTGTAATATTATTGTTTTAATAGATTTTACCCATACCTTATTCACAGAAATACTATAAGAAAGTTGAATTTGCAAATAACCTTACGGCCCGTCTCATTGTAAGCAGTTACCGTACCCTATTGATGTTTGCCATACCAAAAGCCTCGCTCACGCGTAGTCGACCCTATAAAAAACCATTTCTCTCGTTTTTTCAAGAATCTTTATGACGTGGGAGAACCATGCTTCGGCACGAATGGGCCTGCTCGACTGGAGTCCGAGGAGACCGGCCTCACAGAAAACGGGCGTGAAACAGCGCTTGCGTTGTGTTTCGCCAAGTGAATGAGGTTACCGGAGGCCCAAACCCTTTTAAAAGGCGGGCAACATACTTGTGACTCCTCTGGTGTTGCGGGTGTCCATGGGCGGCAGTTATCGCTTACCATCAGGTGATTCGTCTGCTCGTTTGCTCCCCTATCCTATAAAAAACCCATACTGATAGAAACTGCTAGATAGTAGAAAGTGTAAAAGTAGTGTTAAGTTGTTCGTAAACCAATCACCTAAGAACAAGATCGATCCATTATGCTACTTGACTCCTAACTTGCGTAAGATAAAACAACTGATTGATGTATACCGTGTTTTTACTTATCTTACCATTTATCTAACAGAGACGTATTTATTAACACAAATAAATTGTTTACTATGCAACACAAACTTCATTAATTTTCCTACAATCAAATCCCGATCGACATTACATGCTAAAATAGTCTATTACATGATATACATAACTCCTTAACGGTACCACAAAATTGGCATTAATCTACATAACTTGACTATACAACTGTCATTAACCAGTGCACAGAGGTAGGCGCCTGAAGACAACTTATTGCCTATTCATAAGCTTTTAACAACATCCTTAATGCACATACTATACTAGAATCTAGAAACTGCAATCCTTATTCCAATATCATTAAGTTTCAATTTAGCATTACCAAAATTTCTAAACATATAATGCGGTTAGTTGAAAGGTGCTAAATGTATTGCTGTTACACGAACTATGGATAAACAAATTTGACTCTTATTTTGTTTGGTATAAGGCGTAGTTGAATTAAGTTTTTGCTTGCAGTTTTAAAAGAATGTATTTATAGTAAAGTCGGCTCTTCGGCTTGTCATTAGGAGATATTTGCAATGGTGTTCACTTGAAATTTATGTTTCTATGAATATTTTATAGTAAATATCGCTAACTGCTGGGCAGTCATCACGGGTCGTTATAGAGCAGGTTTTGGATTTTAATATTTGATATTAAATATGGATGAAGACGTTTGAGCGGTTTAACATCCTCAATTTACGCCACAGAGCTGCAATTTACTAAAAAAAAATTACGTGACTAACTCTTTCCAACAGGATATCTTGAGGCCAAATAATTATAAGTCAGTTATTAAATATTTTTATTTTATTACCATTCTTATAATCATAGTATACTAGATAAGTGTAGTGTGATTTGTACACCTTTTCTTAACTATTGATAAGTTATGTATTGTTAATAGGAATCCAACATTTGCTTACTTCGTTGGATAATTATTTGTGTGTATTAGTATTAAGGGTATTTAATTAGAGAATTATTCCATTACTGCATTAACAGTCGGTCGGTCAGCCCCGTCACCAGTATTATAAGAGCATCTTTCACTTTGATTTCTGAAGTTTACGCGAATATTAGACATATTGAAATAAAACAACACCGATATAACAACAACAACGATAACACGCATGACACCTCAGTCTGCCCGTGACCATGGACGCTGTAAAGGGTCCGAAACGTCGGGATTTGTATTGTATTGTATATACTAATATAACACAATATAATCCGTAAGGTTGTTTTATTTCAATATCTTTCACTTTGTGCTATTACTGTTATAACCTCCCTAAGATAAGGCCCTCTTGCTGTCTAACTGGCTGGCACCTAGGGGTGTGTTTCGAATTTTGCGCATAACAGCCAGCTTTCACCCGTTTGCCACGGCTCTGGCAGTCTGCAGTTCGTAGGGGCCTTTAAGGTTTGCCAACGTATCAGCAACTCCTCTGGTGTTGCAGGTGGGTATGGTGGAGTTGAAAAGTATAACGCACGGGTACACTTCACATTAAGTTTTTTTTTTTCAAATCTCGAAGTAGGTATTCATATAATCATGGTATCCTTAGGATATTTCACCATGGGTTCTATGCCACGAATTAATTCGCACCGTGCCAGTACGGTGTAGAAATATTAATTAAAACCCTCGGTGGGTAACATAGAACAGCTCCGATAAGAAGCGACGTTGTAGTGTTTTTAATTGCCTACTGCATTAGGATCTCACTGATGCTACTTTTTGCTAGGCTATAGGTTACTACAGTTGTATTGGCACTTTTGATATTTTTTATTGTTTACTGACAACATGACACGTTTTTGTAATAAGTGGACAAAGATGGAAAATATTATTATTTAATAATAAAAAATAGACATACTACAACTAGATAAAACTTACCTATTTATCATTAAATCAAAGGAAGAGCATTCAATAATTCACTAAACAGATAAAAATAATCGTGAATTCTTGTTATCCACCAAAATATGGTACAAGTTTGTGTCAAAGTTAATATCATAAACCAAAAGTTATGATATTAACTATGAAACACCATTTATCACTGAAATTTGTTATTCATTTATTAAATAGCCATTATAATACTACATAATTATAACTGCCTCATTAGCCAAGTGGTCCTGAGCGCGACTGCTACGCTAGAGGTCGAGTAAAGTGTTATTGGGTTTTTCTATGAAATTCCCAGTAGCAGCTCGGAGTTAGGAATTTATGCCCGGTTAATGGCAATAGGCTCGCCCCCTATAACATGGGACCTAAACATACCGGCGAACTGTGGATAAACATTAGTACGCCTCTGCCTAACCCTTCGGGGAATACAGGCGTGATGGTATGTAATATGTAAATAGCCATTATACACATTATGAATCGAGGGTACCATAATGAAGTGGCCTCTATGCCACCTCTGCATCGTCTTGATCTTTGCCGCTAAGGGATTTGCAGCCGATTTGCATATTTCTAAATTGAACCGCAAACTCTGTAGAAGTGTTTATGTTGTCGCCTGCGATCATTTATCTGCGGTAAAGCATTGGTTTTGATACTAAATCGTTGTTATCAGATGTTCAGCTAACTCTGTACAAATCAGTGCAGGAGAAAATATATAAAAAATATTGCATATGCACTGTTTTCTACCTAAAATATATACATAAAAATAAAATTGAAAGGCGCTACTAGTTTAATGTTGCCTTGCATTTTTTACTAATTATTTTTTGATTTTAATTGGCATTGGCAATCATTAACGTCATGTAAAACATTTCAAAAATATAAAATGTAGAGAAAGCAAAGTTTGACCTTAAACAGAATTTTGTCATGAAAATTTGTAGGTGCTTTCAAATTAAATGTATTTTTTTTATGGGATAGGGAGCAAATCGAGCAGACGGATCTGGTAAGCGATTACCGCCGCCCATGAACACCCGCAACACCAGAGGAGTCGCAAGTGTGTTGTCCTTTTAAAAGGGTTTGGGCCTCCGGTATCCTCACTCACTCACGTAAGTGTTGTTTCACGCCGGTTTTCTATGATGCCTGTCACTCTGGTCGAGCCGACGCCGAGGGACGAATGGCGTCCCGAAGCATGGGTCTCCCACAGTTTAAATACGGTATAATTTCCGTTCATTAATATTTTACATAGGACTCTTTTACGAGTCAATATTTCAGCATCATCAAAAGAGCTTTGAACAAGAGGCCTCCCCTATAGTCAATACTTAATGTACCAGTTATCATGGAACCAGTATTTTCTAACGTTAATTAGAAACTACCCAGACGAAACAAAATACGTGTATACGCCAAATTTCGATCTGTCATCTCATTTATCTAACCTGAAGGACTCACGTTCGAATCCTGCCCGCAGTCAAATTTTTCCTTCACGAAATAACTTAATATATAGTTGCATTATGCGTAATGGTGTTTCGATGAAGTCGTAAAAAGTCCCGCTGTTTCATCGCGGCTGGGCGCCTGGTCACAAAGTGTTAGAGGCGGGATAACTTAGTCTTGGAGTATAAATTTTAAGTTATGTCCCTTACGTGGTTAAAATTCTGATTTGGAAGACTTATATTTTATAAAGGACTAACATAAATTATAGTTTTATTTATTATAATGTGCTTTACAGCTCAGGATTCATGAGTCATTTTTAATTGGCACGTTAAAAGCCAAGGCCAGAGTAAACTATGATTATCAATAATTTTAAGCAGATGTTATTTGGTTTAGTAATAACAGTTGTTATCAATCAACTTGTAAGGTTAAGCTACTTTTGTCGCAGTTGGTTCATGGTAAACAGTCTTAGCATAATATTTAAACCTTGCCTTCTATACATTAACATGCCTCGCCTGGCATTTACTTTAAAATTTACTTAAATTCCAACCTAGTTTAAATACCTTTTTTATAAATGCCGTATGTTAGTCTTCTAAGTTACGAATCAACGTTTAGAAGGTATATTAAAAAAGAAATAAGAAAAAAATATAATAAAAACAATCATCTAATGAAATTGAGATTAGTTCGGAATTATATTAAGAGCATTTAAGACTACTAATATGACTTTAATGTGGTTTTTCATAAAATATGTATATCATAATATATGTATGTAGATATTTTGATAAGAAAAATTAAGTATAAGTATTTTTCCTACGATTTAATTAAATACGGACGATTGAGGTACAAGGAAATACTAACCAGTCTACTAGTATTTGCACGAATAAAAAATATCTTTTCAACATTTTGATGCATAACTGCTAGCTACATAAATATGTATTTTGAGCATCATTATCACAAGCACTTACTGTGGTAAATACTAATTGCTGAGAAAATATAAACTTCGCTTGTGTAACATAAGAAAAATGTATAACAAAAACTTGAAACATACCATCACGCCTGTATTCCTAGGAGGGTTAGGCAAAAGTGAACTAATGTGCACCCACAGTTCACCGGTACATTTACGTCCCATGCAATAAGGAGTGACATTCTATATTGCCACTAAAAAGAGAGTATAGATCCCGCCCGAGAAATGTAATATGGGACGCCCTGCACCGAGATCTATAGACGACTAAAACAATTGCTTTATGACAGACTCCGACGTAAGGGTGGTCGCCAGCCAGTTAGACCCCAAGATCCTACCGCCGAGCAGTTCAAATATTTTCTCGCCTCTTACGAGATACCTATCCGAAAAGCAGTGAGGAACATTATTCTAACCGTCCCCACACGAGATAAATAAATTCAATTATCTAGGTACCTATGAAGTAAGATAAGTACAGTCACGAGCATAAACAAACAATCAAAAGCAATTGTTTTCGTGAACAAGCAAACTTTGAGATAATACCAATATCACTCAAGCATTGCATTCATAACACAATAAAATTTCAATTAGGTAATTACCTATTGAGAATATTGCTCATAAATTCGCACTGGACAGTGCACTTGGCAAAATATGTGCTTGTGTTTGTACTTGCATTTGTTTGGTTGCTACGATTCTTTTATACATGATAAATGATGATTAATGATATTTATTTCTGTAAATAGATCTTTTAAAGACACTTTTACAAGTCAATGTTTTACATTTTTTTGAACTAGATGGCTCCGGCATTTCCTAACTGACGACCTCTGAGAAGAAACACCGAAACAAACTCAGAGAATCATGGTCTCTTTTAAAGTCCAGACAATAATAGTTGATGTTACAAGAATAATATTATTAGATATTATGCGAGTTTTACGATGTAGGGCAATATCTGGACAGGCCTTTTGAAGAAAGAGCCATAGCAGCTTTGAGTTGACCTGTCCTGACTGGTCATCACTAACATCTATCATCATTTACATCTTCTCATATATACGTGCTGGGTGCGAGTACTACGCACCTGACCTTTTTGAAGGACCTCGCCAAAAACATCGGTGCGGGTATGTCCTTCTAGGACGACCTCTTCCGACGCTGCCGCTGATATTCATCTTATAAATCTTTCGTTAATCGTCTTTCATTCATCTCTCAACGTGCCCAAACCATAATAGGTAAGTGTAATATTACAAATATATTATGTAATTTCCATATTCTCTGGTGCCAAGACCCTTTGTGTGAATTAATACTTCTACGAAAAAAATACAAATTACTTTTACATTTCCATACAAACCGTTCACGCCTCAATAACTAAAATAATGTAAATTCATCCTATACTATAAAGGTCAGGCTGTCATGTCGCGTATTTCCGAAACACCCTCACGTACCGACAAGCAATGTTCCCCAAATGTGTATCGATTTCCATACGTTGTGATCTGAATTTTAAAGGGACACCAAACATTGTCTCGAATTTCGTGTAAGCTTTTCCTGCTAATGTTTTATGAAACGATGTATGTTTAAGTTATCGTTTGCATAAACATTGTCATAATATATTTATGTGCTTGCTTGAGACGTTCTATTATGCTTAAATTTTCTTTATGATCTATGGGAACATCGCGACTATTTCTAGCAAATGAACAATGGACGTCAAAAGGCAGCCTTATCACTATCACTTAAAACGATTATAATATATTTTTTTTATAATAATTGCTATATACACATAAAAAAGAGGTTTTATTCCAATGTTTCAGGAAGCATTAATTATAATGAAGAAGTAAAGTTATTGCTATAAAAGCAAAACATACATTTAGGCCGTTCGTGTATACGTCCATTATGACACTGCACTACATTCTATATAATAATTATTCTATTAGCTAATGTACGATAAAAACAATAAGGCTAAATTAAAATAAATAAAAAATAGACTGCTTGATAAAAAATTACAGATAATGTAAAAATCATCCACAAATGTACATTATGTAGGTACAATTGTTAACAAATTATTTTCATCGAACATTGTATACATCTTTTTGAGGCAGACTGTACTTTTTGAGGCTCCTAGGTACCAATAAAATGGCGATTTCCGACAAAAATCCTTTACCAAACATACAGTTATTAAACTTGATGTTTACGCAGCGGGATCATCGGAGTCAGGCCAAATATTAAAGTTGGCCCAAAGAAATATATTGCGCGGTAGCCGAGGATTAACCCGATGTCAACACTATCCCGCTTACTGCGTACACTGCTGTGCAAAATTACATGGTTCATTTAGTAGCAGTACTAGTATTTAATTCTAAAGTCTAATTTACCTATGTCATTTTGAGTCTTGAAACTTATATTATACATGCAATGTTTTAATAATCGCATTACCTACTTAATTTTTTAATAACTTAATATTTCACAATTTATTCGCAGATTTGAAATTGTGTTTACGCTTGTTTTTACATCTCAACAGATTTTTATGGAAATACTCTTTGCATATTTTATCGTGAATATAACAAAAGGAAACTTCAATTAACATAATATCTATAAAAAACGTAAATAGTAGTTTTGTTTCAATGCCTAAGCATCCGTATACTGACCACGGCATGCACAACTTAACAGATAAATTGATCGTTATTGTAGTTATTATCTACCTTTAATTAATTTATTAGAACAATAATTCAGTTATTTTACGACAAGTACAAAGTAACATAGTCTAATTACTATTTACAAACGAAAAGTGCATGTTATGTTATGTGCATGCAAGACGATAGCGGACCAACTAACCTCTTGAATCAATAATTGTTTTAAAAGTGGGACATTCCCAGATACCCTCAAAATCGCCAAAGTAAGCCCGATATATAAATCCAGCACAAAGACAGATCCCGGGAATTACAGACCCATATCGGTGTTACCGGCAATGTCGAAAATTTTCGAACGTTTAATTTATACGCGACTAGAAAAATACTTAAAAGACATAAATTACATTTATGAGCGACAATTTGGTTTCCGTCCCAAATCGAACACTCTGTGTGCTACAATAGATTTAGTTACCACCATTAAGACAAATATTGATAATAAAAACATTGCACTCGGGGTTTTTATTGACCTAAAAAAAGCGTTTGACACAGTGAGTCACAAAATCTTATTATTAAAACTTAAAAACATAGGCATCACCGGAGAAATGTATAATATCTTATCCTCATACCTTAACAATAGAAAACAAGTAGTCAAAATCGGAGACGCGATAAGTGGGACATCCCCTATTGAATTTGGTGTCCCCCAAGGATCTTTATTATCCCCCCTACTTTTTGCTATATACATAAATAACATTAAAGACCTAGGTTTAAATGGGCAGCTAACCCTATATGCTGACGATACTTGCCTTTTCTACTTCGGCAATAACATAAAAAACATCATATCTGACGCTCAAAAAGACTTGGATATATTATGCAACTGGTTTAGCTCTAATTTACTCACCATAAACGCAGCGAAAACATCATACATAATATTCTCGGCAAAAAATAAAAAAATCCCTGACCACCCAGCCTTACATATCAACAACACAAATATATCGAAAAGCAATTGTGAAAAATATCTCGGTCTCAGATTAGATCACAAACTCACTTGGCAAGCGCACATTGATTACTTAAAATCGAAAATAACATCTCTAATGGGGTCAATGCGCACATATATAAACAACATCCCAAAAAAAATTCGCTTCAATATTTACAACTCATTAGTACGATCACACTTAATTTATCTAATTGAAATCTGGGGGTCCGCCACCAAAACCACAATAAAAGATTTGCAAATAGCACAAAATAAAATAATTAAGCTACTTCTAAATTATGATTATCACACACCTACATCAAAACTATACAAAGAAACTAAACTAATGAACATTCATCAACTTTACACATTCAACTCTTGCATTCTCATACGAAAAATTCTCGAAAAATAACATTTAACACAAAAACACCTAAATATATTCAGAGACATCCAAACAAAATACCCCACGGACGCAATATGGCAAAAGAAATATAAAGTATGAAGGTGTGCAACTTTATAATAATCTACCCGCGGATATCAGAAACACATCTTCTTTCAAGGCGAAACTGAGGCATTATGTCACGAACAACATAGAACTACATAATTAACTAATTGTATAGCCAAGTCATGTTTATAATATTATGAGTGTTTATGTTAAACTATTACTTGAATGAGTGTATACTTAAATTATGTAAATCACGTTAGTTACTGGACCATAATTAACATTTAATATTTGTATTACCTATCCTGTAAGTGAACAATGTATGTTCTTTTTGGATAAAATAAAGAATCTCTAATCTCAAAAACTCTAAAATGTAGTAATTTTAACAAAGCAAACAGTTCTATGTTAACTATCGTTGTTTGTCTAATGTACGTGGAGTATAGCCTCAAGCTTACTACAACGTAGATAACAGACTGTACATAACTACTATAAAAAATAACCATCATACGTATAAATAATGGTATACATAAGTATACCATTATAAATCATATACATCAATTCTATAAAAATACACACATACGCACATTCATTCTATTTTTACGGAAGATGACGTACGTATCTGCAAATAATAATATAACAGCTTGATACAATCTTTCATTGTAGGTTTAATTACTTACGTTATTTTTGAAGTATCAAATAAATAATATGAAATTACTGCTATTGTTTTTTTTTTAGCTATCGTACAAACCCACGAGTCCACGACTTGATTAAACAATTTTTCACATAAAATTTTATTATTTATCAGGGTACAAAGTTACACAACCATGTTGACCTCGTCTAGAACAATCTAAAATAATCTGTCTGTGGTGAGTTAGTCCACGGCCATAATTCGTCTATAGTTTTTCTTTTTCAGTATTGTACATACATTTGAAACATCTTCATGTTTTTATTTGGAGTTATTATTGTGCACACAAGTGTAAAAGGTTTACACAAGGACTCAACTACTGGCAGTAGTCTGGGTTGATTTATTTGTTCTTAGATGTAATTTATACGACTTTATTGAAATGTTTAATACCTCAATGACGCAGATAAAGGTGATTTATAAAAAAAAATCTTATTTGTATTTTCCTTTATCGTCTTCGAATTAAAATATTAGACAAGGCGACTGATTATTTATTTATAGCCTCGTGAAAAAGTTGAGCAAAAATAGAGAAAGAAGAGAATTACCTATTTTTTCTTACCGCTGACATATGCCCCTTAGAGGCCGTTGTCCCCTGGAGATATAGAACACTTTGGGTATCACTGCTTTACAGTAACCACAGTCATGGGTAGACTAAGGTGTTGTACGTCTTGAAGAAGGTGAATTCAAAGGAAATTAGATTTATTTACGATTACTATAATTTACTTAATACAAGGGCATATATTCCAGACTAGCTTCTGCCCGCGACTTTGTCCGCGTAGCGTGATGATATATAGCCTATAGCCTTCCTCAATAAATGGGCTATCTAACACTGAAAGAATTTTTCAAATCGGACCAGTAGTTCCTGAGATTAGCGCGTTCAAGCAAACAAACAAACTCTTCAGCTTTATATATTAGTATAGATATAGATATCTTATGGAAGAAAAAAACAATGGTTAGTACTAATAAGGGTACCTACTAATAAATACCCATAGCATATAATCAACCCATTATATGTCCTACTGCTGGGCACGGGTCTCCTCTCAGAATGAGAGGAATTAGGCTATAGTCCACCACGCTAGCCCAATGCGGGTTGGCAGACTTCACACGTCATCGAGAAAATCTCTCAGGCATGCAGGTTTCCTCACGATGTTTTCCTTCACCATTTAAGCGCGTGATAATTAACTATTAATACGCACATAACTTCGAAAAGAGGTGCGTGCTTTGGATTTGAACTCGAGACCTTTGTCTTAGCAGTCCAATGGTCATATCACTAGGCTATAAGTATATTTATATTTAAAAATAAATTGTCCGTTATCTTGTATTATTTAATGTCATATTCATACTTAGGACCCCGAGAAACCTCAAAATGGTTACCCATATCAATTTATCTAGAAAAACAATGAGGCGACTAGCACTTCACGAGAATATCCGAATTATTCCTGACGATACCGAACTTTTTCGTCATATCACAATTTAAAGAAATTCGTTTCAAAAAATTAATATGTAATTTTTAAAACAATGTTTGCTATAAAAACAAAGACTGCTCTTTGTTAAATTTTTCCATCACTAAAATACGCCAATATTGTTTTAAAGAATGAACTGAATCAGCAACATTGACCTAGATAGACAAACAAACCAACAATCCTTGAAATATACCTACTGAAATTACACGTTAAAAACACGCTAAAATGAAGTCTGTAATTGAAATAATGCATGTAAACACATACCTACATTCGCAAAATCATTAATACTGCAAAATATATGTGTAAAACTATGCGTCACCACCAGATATTTTACCTATGTCTAAGTTAGACTGATATTAAATATTATTAAAGTCTTAGAGTAAATAAAAATCTAACACACGGTAGCGTGTCTAGCCAAGTTCAATAAAAAGAACTGACAACGCAACAGCTATACGTTACACGAATCATTTGGAGGCTCTTTTCATAATTCAAAATCTAGTCTTTTGAAAAATCTATATTTTAGAGACAGAAATCGAACATCTTGATTTTGAAAAAAAAAACAAGGTTTTTACTACCACACCGTGTACTAGTGAAGATAATAAGTTTCAATTTTTATGAAATAACGACATACATACAATCACGCCTTTCTCCAACTGGCGTAGGCAGAAACTATAGACCGCCACTTGCTACGATTCCTGCAACTTCGCTTCTCTTCTTGTTCTTATCTACTATTATAATAAAATTGTAAAAAAGCTGTCTGTACATTAATTATATAATATATTAAAAAAAACAAGTGGATAAAGGTAGGTTTATAAATGACTCCGAATCCAATTTTTTTTAAATTCTTGTTTGTTTGTATGTTACGGATTGGCCGAAAAACCACTAAATAGTTTTTTATTTTGTTATCGCTGTTAGAAAGTATATGCTCCAACTGAAAAACTGGTGAACCTCTTATCTCAATTAATTGAACGGATCCTGAGCTCTCTACGGTCTCTATACGTCAGAGAAGTCACTATCTGATGTATAGAGACCCATACAAGGACGAGATCGTCACTTTTGGTTTTTTATTAAATAATTTTTGGGATCCATTTCCAATCCCAATATTAATAGCTTCAGGTGAGCGAAGCCGCGGGCAAAAGCTAGTCTTAAATAATGACATACTACAGAAAACTAAAGACTAGTAAAATATTAAAAATAAGAAATTAAATTATTCTATTTGTTATTTATGTAAAGTTACTTAAGTGCGTATTAAATACGGAACAAAATATTTTATCATTACACCATCCAATAATAATGCTAATATGATTATATAAATTTCTGTGAAATAATAACTTACCTACGGAAAACTAAAGCCGACAAATATGTATAATTCAAGGTATAATAGTCTAAGTTATCTCCTCAAATTCATATTAATTAAACAAACAAAAAAAAACAATTTATACAGTGGTAGGTAACAGGTTGGACTGCAAAGTCAAAAGATTCGAGATTGAAACCTTTGCTTTTTATGGGATAGGGTGCAGTCGAGCAGACGGTGGTCCGTCTGCTCGATTACCATCAGGTGATCCTGATGGTAAGCTATTACAGCCCATGGACACCCGCAACACCAGAAAATTAGCAAGTGCGTTGCCCGCCTTTTAAAAGGGTTTGGGCCTCCGGTAAAACACAACGTAAGCTGATCTACTCAAAGCTGCTATGGTTCTTTCCTCAAAAGGCCATTTCAGACATTGCCCTGCATTGTCCCACTCACATTATTTGCATTATTTTATGTCTGGACTTTAAAAGAGACCATGATTCTCTGAGTTTGTTTCGGTGTTTCTTCTCAGAGGTCGTCAGTTAGGAAATGCCGAAGCCATCTAGCAATAAAAAAAAACAAACCATTGACTTGTAAAAGTGTCTCTAATGATCTACTCACAGAAATAAATATCATTTCATCATCATTTCATTTCATTTCTAAGTGTTGTCTCACGCCGGTTTTCTGTGAGGCCGTGGTATCGCCGGTCAAGCCAACCCATTCGTGCCGAAGCATGGTTCTCGCATGATGCTTTTGGAAGTTATGTGCGTATTATTAGCTAATTATCACGAGTTTAAACAGAAAAAGAAAACATCGTAAAGGAACTTGCAAAACGAGAGATTTTATAGATGGGAGTCTGAAGTCTGCCAACCCGCATTAGGCTAGCGTGGTTGACTATAGCCTAAGCCCTCTCATTGTGAGGGAGGACCCGTGTCAAGCAGCGAAACAGTGGCCTAATTACATATGCCATAAAATAACATACCATCCATCACGCCTGTATTCCCGGAATGCAGAGGTGTACTAAGGTACACCCACAGTTCGCCGGTATATTTAGGTCCCATGTAATAGGGGACGAGCTTATTCCCATTTACCGGGCACAAATTCCAAACTCCGAGCTGCTATTGAGATTTTCATAGCAAAACTCAATATCACTTTGTTCGACCTCGGAATCGAACCCAGGACCTCTGGCATAGCAGTCGCGCTTGAGAGCACTAGGCTAACGAGCTAGTTATATATTGATACTAGCTTCTGCCCGCGGCGTCGCTCTCTTGAAGCTATATTAGGAGTAAAAATGAAAACCAACATTGATGATCTCTTCTTTGTATGGGTCTGTATACATCAGGGAGGTCAAGCTGTATCTCAGGATCCGTTCAATTAATTGAGCTAAGAAGTTCACCAGTTTTTAAGTTGGAGCATATACTTTCTAACAGTGATTAAAAAAATCTATTCAGTAGTTTAGGCGCCAACCCGTACCAAACAGACAATAATTTTAAAAATCACATTTTTGGATTTGGAGACCTTTATATACCCTAAATCACTTACTTTTAAAAAAATATCTTCAATGTACAGACACAGATTTTATTCAATTTTAATATAGAGATGTACCTATAATGTATCTTCATTCAGAATAACAATTTGCGTGCGAAGTCAAATGCACACCCAAAGATATCTAGACCAAGGACAAATCGTTTAACTTAGAAACTTAGCAATTATGCAAGTAAATGCAGCAATTACAAAGTGCAGTGAGAGCCTAGTGATATGACCATTGGACTGCCAAGTCAAAGGTCTCGAGTTCGAATCCTTGAATTATATATATATTCTGGGACATTTTTACACAGCACCATCTAGTCCCAAACTAAGCAGAGCTTGTACTATGGGTACTAGCCAATGGATATAATACTTATATACTTATTTTTTTGTAAATACTTACTTATAAGAAACACCCAGACGAACAAAAACACTTATATTCATCACATACATTTTTGTGTCCTTTGGGAATCGAACCCACGACCTCATGGTCAGCAGTTCGGTACTCGAACCACTAAACCACAGAGGTCGTCAAATTCGTGCGTATTAATAGTTAATTATCACGCGCTTAAGCGGTGAAGGAAATCATCGTGAGGAAGCCTGCATGGCTAAGAGTTTTTTTTTCCTTTTTTTATATATTATATATAAGTAATGAATGTATCTTGCTCATCAAACTGCATTATTCTCAGTAACTATTTACTTAACTAGCGACCCGCCTGCGGTTTAACCCGCGCTGCCCCGTTCCTAAGAGTCGTAGCGTTATGTTATATAGCATAAAACCTTCCTCTTGAATCATTCTATCTATTAAAAAAAACCGCATCAAAATCCGTTGCGTAGTTTAAAAGATCTAAGCATACATAGGGACAGACAGCGGGAAACGACTTTGTTTTATAATAAGTAGTGATAGTGATGATGATAACAAAGTTGTAAAGCTTAATATTGTAATCCAAATTGATATATTTTTTTAAAAGAGTATCTATGGAGTTTCTTGCCGGCTCTTCTCCATAATGACCCACTTTTTGGAACCGTGCAACTAGTTTGACTTTTCTAAAGTACCTTTTATAATGGTCTAATTGAAATAAAACATTTTGAATTGACTTGACTTGAGAGATTTTCTAGATGGGAGTCTGAAGTCTGCCAACCCGCATTTTTCTAGCGTGGTGGACTATAGCCTAATCCGTCTCATTTTGAGAGGAGTGAACTTAGATTTGATTAGCTCTTTTCGCCTGAAAAACATGATTATCTACTTCTAGATTCGGAATACCTAGGCACATTGGAGCGGCGGTAGCCTAACGGCTAGGTTGTCGGACTTGCGATCATGTTGTTGCCGGTTCGAAACCCACCCATTGCACTACTGACGTGAACCCACTCGTAACACAAGCATTTAGCTTAGCACGAGGGGTAAATAAGAATACTAGTAATGTGCGACCCATATTGGCAGTAAACTTAAAAAAAACAGTTTTTAATTGTAATTATTTTTTACCTTGTATTACTTAGCTTATACTTATTTTAAGCAAACGGTGTTTTTTTTTAATATATTATTTATAGGTATTTTATTTAAAAATTATTTTGCTATGCGAGTAAAACCAGGTAGGTACCGGGAAGTTACTAATAATCACAATCTGCTTTCATAAATTATCCTTTCATTTATCAAACTGTATGAACTTGAATTGACTCATCACTATCACGTCCTTGATGAAAACAAGAATTGGGGTTCTGCAGATGATCGTTAAAATCCTTCTGTATATCCACGACTAAAGTTTGTGGCAAAAACCTAATAATAATATTAAAGCCATTTATTCCAAAAGTTAAAGTCAAAATGTTTTATTTCAATTTGATCACTAAAATAGGTACTTTCGAGAGTTTTGTCGCAAAAACTAAAAACTTTTGAATTAAAATCGAACATAAGAAAAGCTATCAGAACAGAAAAGCAGAAAAAAATATTAATTTAACTAAAAATCTCAAAATTAGTTGTTAAGAAACATTGCCAACTGCTTTATTAGACTTGTGGTCTTATGCGCGACTGCTACGCTAGAAACTTCGAGATGCTGCTGAGAATTTCATAGGAAACGGTAATGACAATAGGGTCGCTCCCTAATACATGTGACCTAACCAAAATATACTGGTGAACTGTACATGTGTACGCCATATACACTCTCCCTAACCCTTCGGGGACAACAGGCACGATGATATGCTACTATTATAATTTAAATATTAATACGGAACCTTTAATATTCTAACTCGGATTTGAAGGTTTTATTTATTCGTTCCTAAAAGCATTGTTAGTAGCAAACGAGTTCGCAATACATTGAAGTCAACGCATCGTATTTCTGTTCCGTCTCTCGATGAGTTCATACACACTCTAATAATTATGTTATTTTTAATTTATTTAATTCCGGTGTTATACGGCGTGACGGGGGCTATTTACTACGACTCGTATACTGGGAAAGAAATTACTAAAGAAGAAGTGAAAAGACATGACAAGGCAAATACTACATTGTAAGTCATTTTCTGTAGATCTTATTACAATTTTAGAAATCTTTTATTGATTGCGTTATTTATTTTAAAAATAATTTATTTTAGTGAAGGAAAAAATCGAATATACAAAAAGATATTTATTTTATTTTAAGGGGTTTGTATATTAAATTAAAATAATATAAAATTGTTTCTTAAAAGACAATTATTATAATTGTGCATAAATATAAATTCATTAATCATGATTAGACGTCAAGAAATTTTCCGAGGCATAAAATGTATTCCTAATTACTTTTTCCAACCTCCGAGATTTGCACCTTGGATGCATTCTCGCTACGAGCCTTGGTAATTATGACTTTGTGGTCACAATTATCACTCATTTTAGTTTTGTTATCCTTGTTAGAAAGTATACGCTCTAACTTAAATCATCGAGATCATCACTGTTGGTTTCTATTAAATTATTTTTAGAATCCATTTCTAATCCTACTATAGCTTCAGGTGAGCGAAGCCACGGGCAAAGGCTAGTAAATAATAAAAATGTACTTGATAATGTGATGTGCCGAAACTCGGAACAATTTTGTCCCAAAAAAAGTTTTCCTAAGGAAGTCTCCAGTTTTCGTTTCTTTTCCTCGAAGTTTAGGTAGATTAATACTAGGTACCGATTCAGATACCGGATCCATGCTATCCGCCAGAGTGGTGAAGGTGTACCTGCGAGGGCGTTTGAAAGGTTGAGGCAACAGGAGCGACAACACTCGCTCGAGCAATGGCGTGAGCGGCTATTGGGGCCGCATTTTGCGCAAAAGCGGGTCGTTGAAGCCATCCTCCCATGTTTCGAGGCCTGGCTACGTAGAACCGACCGTGTCACCTACCGTCTTACTCAGGTGTTTACCGGGCACGGTTGTTTCAGTGAATACCTGAATAGGATCGGACGCGAGGCCACGCCACAATGCCACCACTGTCGTAACGACCGGGATACTGCCCAACACACACTTGCCGAGTGCCCTGCGTGGGAATCCGAGCGGCAGATCCTGGTCAGCAAAATCGGGATGGATCTCTCTCTGCCAGTGGTGGTGTCAGCCATGTTGGCAGAGAGCTCTAATTGGAAAGCCGTAGCTTCCTTCTGCGAAACCGTTATGGCCCAGAAGGAGGCTGCCGAGCGGGATCGCGAGAGGGCCGATCCCGCTCGGAGGAGAAGACGCCGTCGTAGAAACCACGTCGGTGTCTAGCCCAGCTAGGGCCATGTGCGGAAACCCCCTGCCTGTTGTTACTGAAACGACTTGCGGGGGGCCTCTGGGGCCGTGGACACACAGAGTGGGGGCTCTGGGCGTCCATTAAGCGACCCTGGGGATGACGGTGACACGTAGTGGTCACGTGCCGCCGTGTGCATTGCACAGAGATGGTGAGGGAGTCCCTGAGATGGGCCGATAGGCGTGGCACAGGAAGAGATCCGGAAGAATAAGCTAGTTCCCGGATCCTTCCAATATTGTGCTGAAGATGGCCACCAGGGGGGTTTTAGTGCGGTAAAAATCCCACACACCCCGGCCTACCCCCCAGTAGGCCGGCAGCCTTTTGAAGGTTTCCTCCTCGCACACAAAAAAAAAAAAGGTACCGATTCAGATACACTGCATATATGCCACTGTAATAAATATTTTTCTTATAGCCGATCATAAGTTCTCTAGTCTAGAAAAGACACTTTAATAATCAAAGTTTTATGTTTTTTTTAACTGCGTGGCAATGGCATTTTCTGAAATAGCCTTAAAGAAAGAGCCATAGTTTTAGTCCCTGCACGCATACATCAGTCATTAAGTATATAGCATGACCATAATGCATGGAGCTCAACCACCCGTTACATGACGATACCGAATCAGTGGAACTTTCCATATGCCACTAAAAAACTCTCAAAGCCGCCAGAGCGTTTAAAGCTGTGTACTTTATCACTATATTTGATAAATAAACTTGATATACTCGTAGATACCTATTACGTACAACGTTCTAAGTATAATTCCTGATTTTAGTTGGTGCGTGAACGAGATTCAGCCATGTGACCCCAATGAAGGCAGGCGGGTCGATGGCTCTTGCAACAACCTTCAGTACCCTTCACGAGGAGCCATTCACACGCCCTTCGCAAGAGTCCTGCCACCTGTGTTTGATAAGAGTAAGTACTTCTTTGCAGTGATAGCCTTGTAATAAGACCATTGGCTCCTCAAAGGAGGAGTAGGACCATTGGACTCCTCCTTAGGTGTTGGTCGAGGCTCTTGGCTATTAACACATCGGCTGATAAGTTCAAGTTAAATGCTTTTACAGCATTTATGACGTACGTTATTACTCTAGTTGCACAGTTCCAAATGATTGATCCTATGGAGAAGAATCCGGCAAGAAACTCCATAGATAAACACTCTTTTAAAATAATAGCATAACAGCATAATAATATAATAACATTATGATATAAGTGCGGTAAGTTGAAAATTACAGCCGAGGCGATATTGCTAGCCCGAGCTACAGGCGAGGGCTACAAGAAAGCAGAGGCTGTAATTATCAAAGCGCAGGCATACGTGTGCTTTGATAACCAATTGTACGTTTTATAACATATTGGTGAGGAAATAGTAAAAATAATACAGCGAAAAGAAAATAGATCTATTGATTTTATGAAAAATAGAATGATTTCTATTTGGATTTATTTTTGAATACGGATTTCTAAGGAGTCTGTAAGCTCTCCTATAAAATTCTTCCTGAGATAGTACGCTATGCAATACCGCTACCACACTTGGAGGGGAAGGAATTGGTGTTCTTGTTCTGTGAAAAAGTAATTTACGCCGAAAAGACAGAAAGAACAATATTCATATTTCTCTTTTTCTTCTAGATTTTGAGCCAAAGAAAGCGGCGTCTGGCAATGACATGCCTCTTGCAAGGTACCTCAGAACTCGTCTCGTATCAGTCGGTCGTGTCCCCAGCCGGGTCTTCACATCTCTGGCTATTCATTTTATTGTCTACATGTCAGCTGATATCGTGTCTTTGCATGATACAGGTATGTCATATTTTTATTTCTCAAAATTAAATCATATTGTTTTAGGCAATTTACAAAACGTTCATTATAGGCCTCATAGGAAGGGTAACGCAAAAATGTGATTCTTAAAATTCTCGTCTGTTTGTTACGGTTTGGCGCAAAAACTACTGAATACATTTCAATTTTGTTAGCACTCTTAAAAAGTAAATGCTCCAACTTAATAACTGGTAAACTTCGTATCTCAATTAATTATACGGATCGTGAGATACAGCTTGACCTCTCTGATGTATAAAGACCCATACAAAGAAGAGACCATCACTGTTGGTTTTACTTATTTTTGGCCACGGGAAAAAACTAGTTTTTCTTTTTTTTTAAATGCTTACCAGCATTGTGGGTCGCACATTACTAGTATTCTTGTTAACCCCTCGTGCTAAGCTAAATGCTTGTGTTACGAGTGGGTTCACGTCGGTAGTGCAATGGGTGGGGTTCGAACCGGCAACCACATGATCGCAAGTCCGACGCCCTAGCCATTAGGCTACCGCCGCCTTTACCGTATTAAATAATAACAAACTCAAAATTACAGTAAACTATATTGTTTGGAGGCCATATTGCTGTGCTGAAAGAGGCAAAAAGGATTACATGTGCGCCCCCAACAAAGTTCCTGAAGACGACCCGGTCCATCGCTTCTCAGGAATACGTTGTCTGAACATGACGAGACCAGAAACCTTCCAGAGCATTGGATGCATCAAGAATGGCACTTCACCTGAAAGAGTATGTAATATTTTCAGATTATAAATAAATAAATAAATATTCTGGGACATGATTACACAGCACCATCTAGTCCCAAACTAAGCAGAGCTTGTACTATGGGTACTAGACAATGGATATAATACTTATGTACTTTTTTTTGTAAATACATACTTATAATACATAAGAAATACTCAGACGAGCACAAACACTTTTATATTCATGACATAATTTTTTGTGTCCTGTGGGAATCGAACCCACGACCTCATGGTCAGCAGTCCGGTATTCGAACCAGTAAACCACAGAGGTCGTCATTATCATTTTAATGATTAAACTGATCATTGTATTTCCATACTTATGTCAAAAGAAGAAACACTAAAATTACTATGGGTTAAGGAAGCTATGTAAGATTAAGTTCAAAATATAATTGAGCCATCTAATCGTATAAAACTACAATCTAGAAACAAGAAAAAGATTTTAATTGAATTCACCAAATTAACTTTTTGTATTTTTTTTTTGCATTTTCCATGCTAACATTATAAAGTTATTTTTGTGAAGGAAAGCTTTGACTTGCGGGAATTTCTTAATTCAAATTAAGAAAATATTATTACAAGAGATATATTAATTACTATTTTCTGTATATTATTCTTGTTGATATTGTTTTTGGACCGCGAATTGATCCTTGAGGAATACCAGTAACACTGAAAACATTTTTAGATTTGTTGAGGTACTCGTTATTATTTTGAGATGCCTCGTCACTAACGTTGGTTTGATTCCCACATGAGGCAAATATTAGTGTCGGATATTTGTTTTGAGTCTGGTTTTTGAGTATACTTTGTGTCTCCTAATTTTTGTGAGTTTTCTAGCGTGGAAATTATCTTCTCCTCCTTCTAATATTTTGTGTAGTTGTTGTTCACAGTGACGCGAATCATAATATGATTCGCGTCACTATACATATTATTATGTATAATTGTATATAGCAATAATTCCTTTATTAAATAATTCTTTATTAAAAAAATATAACAAATTATCAGTCTTTTTTCTCTTTGTCTTTGCCTCCGCCGCGCCAATGAAAGTTTCGTCCTAAATAAGCCCTTTTACTATCTTTAATTTACCAATAAAAGTTTATAAGGTGAAAGAAAAATTCAAATTAAGCAAGAATTCAAACTTGCGTGAAGAAATTTATATTATAAAAGTTTAAATTATTTTTGTGATATCAACTTTTAGCTCAAATATATTTAATTTCAAATTGATTTCGTCATTACCTTATAAACAATGTTATTCCAGATTGTATCATCAACTCCTCTGTTGGACCTATCAGTTCTATATGGAAATGCCTTGCCCGATCTGATGCAAAAGGGGCGATTATTCCAAGGTGGTTTGTTGAAGTTCGAAGAAGAAGAAGGCAGAATATGGCCTCCCAGTACCAAGACCTCTGCCAACGTCTGCTTCTTAAATCAAAAACCTCGCGAAACCAGATGTCATTCAATGCGTAAGTAAATATTGTTTCTTGACGCAAAATAATTGATTTATTACATACCATTTTTATGTGTGGAAAACCTGAATACCCTCCATCGAGAGATGTTCAGACCTGATGCTTTCTGCTGTTTTAAAAAATCGAACATTATTATGGTTTACAAACCCAAATTCTTACGTAAATGATCATCCAGATTATTTTACTGTAATAAATAATAGCAACCAACACTTCTAGAAAATATAATCGCATTTTGTTTTTATATTATTAGCAATATTTACGACAGCATTTTTTTTGTTGTTTTTAACATAATATAACATACCATCACGCCTGTATTCCCCGAACGGTTAGGCAGAGGCGTACTAATGTACACCCACAGTTCGCCGGAATGTTTAGGTCCGGTCCGGTCCATTAACCGGGCACACATTTCTAACTACGAGCTCCTACTGGGAATTTCATAGTAAAATCCAATAACACTTTGCTCGACCTGAGAATCGAACCCCGGACCTCTAGCGTAGCAGTTGCGCTCAGGACCACTTGGCTAATGAGGCAGTTCTTTGTTTTTTTGTGAACGTTTAGATTGTGTGAGTTTACAATAATAACTCTGTGTTAAAAGATAATATCTTAAATATTTACATAGGTAATTATATTGCGCATATTGTTACTACAAAGTTATTTTGTTACCTTTAAGTTTCTTGGTTACTTTATTTATTGGATTAATTATTTTAATTGGTTTTAAGTAAGTATTTTATTATTTTAGTAGACGAAGGTCGACGATGTGGGTATTCGTATCGCGAGACTTAAGTGGAGATGGGCAGGGCACTTGGCAAGACGAGACGATCTTAGGTGGACCAAAACAGTTACCGAATGGTGGCCAAGAGATGTGAGACGTTTACAGGGCAGACCACCCGCCCGATGGTCGGACGATATTGTGAGGGCAGTGGGGAATCTGTGGGTGCGACTTGCACAACATCGGCAACAGTGGCGTGATAGAGAAGAGGCCTTTACTCAGCAGTGGGTATTAGCGGCTGTATAGATTTATTATTATTATTATAATCAGCCGTGACCCACTGCAGGGCAAAGGCCTCCCTTTCCTTCTTCCATTCTTCCCGGTTGAGAGCCTTCAGCATCCAACCCACGCAGTAAGAGTCAAGCTCATCCCGCCATCTCATTCTAGGTCTACCGCGATGTCTTCTGGTATTCTGTGGCATCCACATTGTCGTGGTATTTGCCTACAATAGATAGTAGGTATAGATAGATAGATTATTTTCTACAACACCTATTTACATTATTTGAAGAAATTTTGAACATCATCCTTGTGTATGTACTTATTGTTTATTTTTATTTTCCAGCCGAAGACGGAGGCAACACTCTAGCTGGGATCAACCTCTTTTCAGTGTGGTTTTGGAGATATCACAACTTCATCGCTAAACAGCTGGCTGCAGTCAATCCTTGCTGGGATGACAACAAACTGTTTGATACCGCAAGAGATATCACTATAGCTACGGCTCTACAAATGTATTACTATGAACTGCTACCAATTTTCTTAGGTAAGTTGTAATCAGTGGTAACTGGTTAAGGACATCGCGTCAGCAAGGTTATTGCATACATTGATATGTTTGTTAGTATTGTGTGTTTATATAATCGTCAAAGTAGTGTTATCTATCACAACTATTATTATGTACTAGCTTCTGCCCGCGACTTCGTCCGCGTAGCGTGGTGATATATAGCCTATAGCCTTCCTCAATAAATGGGCTATCTAACACTGAAAGAATTTTTCAAATCGGACCAGTAGTTTCTGAGATTAGCGCGTTCAAGCAAACAAATAAACAAACAAACAAACAAAATCTTCAGCTTTATATATATACTAGCTTCTGCCCGCGACTTCGTCCGCGTAGCGTGATGATATAATTATAGCCTATAGCCTTCCTCAATAAATGGGCTAACTAACACTGAAATAATTTTTCAAATCGGACCAGTAGTTCCTGAGATTAGCGCGTTCAAGTAAACAAACAAACAAACAAACTCTTCAGCTTTATATATTAGTATAGATTAGTATATAGATGTACCTTTATAAATATAAGAATTGGCGTGCTTCCAAGTATAATGACTAACGATAATATGTGTTTGGTGATTTCGCAAAATTTTACCTATTGTATCGTAATGTGAACTCATTGGTAGTAATGCAAATAATTAAGAAAATACCATAACATAGTAGTAAAATAACTTCTACGATAGTACTTATGTTTATAGGAATAACTAGCTGTTACCCGCGACTTCGTCCCCGTGGTATTAAAAAAATAGCCTAATTTACTCATTGTTACATCAACTATCTACTTGTGAAAGTCCCGTCAAAATGGGTCCAGCCATTTCAGAGATTAGCCAAAACAAACAGACAGACAGACAGTAATTGAAAAAGAATGTTGTTTTAACAAGCGGTTATTTTAATATTACAAACAGACACTTTAATTTTATTTATTTGTATGGATGACACTTCACTTGATAACGAAGTTAAAATATGTTTATGATAGAACATTGTTGTTAATCTGAAAAAGCACCACTAGATGTCACTGAAACCAAAATCATAATATGTTAAAAATTGTTTTTTTTTTAAAACTTACTTGTAATATGGGTCTCACATTAATAGTATTCCTGTTAACCCCTCGTGCTAAGCTAAAATGCTTGTGTTACGAGTGGGTTCACGTCGGTAGTGCAATGGGTGGGTATCGAACCGGCAACCACATGATCGCAAGTCCAACGCCCTAGCCATTAGCATGTCACAATAATAAAACCAAGTGAGCGAAGCCGTGTTTGAAACTCACTACTTTTTTTACAATTACAGGATACGATAATATGGTAAAAGATAACGTGATAACACCGACAGGCGGTTTCCGGAACACATATAATCCTGAAGTTTTACCTCAAGTTTCCTTGGAGTATCCTTTCGTTTTGAGATGGGTGCATACGATACAAGACGGACCCGTGAAGTATGTATGGTATTTATACTTTTGTAGATCTAGGACATTTCGAAAGAAGAATTAATAATAAATAAATATTCTGGGACATTTTTACACAGCACCATCTAGTCCCAAACTAGGCAGAGCTTGTACTATGGGTACTAGACAATGGATATAATATTTATATACTTTCGGATGATAAGAAAATTAAGGATCGATGGAAGGAGTATTTTGAAAGGTTGATGAACGAAGAGAATGAATGGAGTGGAGTGCTTGAGCATACACCAGTGAATGTGGGGTTAGTCAGAGAGGTCAGTGCAGATGAAGTAGAAAAAGCAGTAAATGGAATGAAAAATGAAAAAGCAGTAGGACCAGATGAAATACCAGTTGAAGTGTGGAAGTTATTGAGAGTAGATGGTTGTACGTGGCTGGCTTTATTCTTCAATAAGTTGTTGTACGAAGAAGTTATACCTGACGAATGGTGCAACACTTTCCTAGTACCTGTATATAAAAACAAGGGTGATGTGCACGAGTGCAACAACTATCGGGGAATAAAGCTACTATCACACAGTATGAAAGTGTGGGAGAAAGTTATTGAGAGGCGACTGAGAGAAGAGAGTACAATCTCACAAAACCAGTTCGGTTTTATGCCTGGTCGCGGAACAACGGACGCCATATTTGCTATTCGCCAATTATGCGAAAAATACAGAGAGGCACATAAAAACTTGCACATGGTGTTTGTTGACCTCGAGAAGGCATACGACCGGGTACCACGTAAGGTTTTGTGGTGGGCCCTTAAGAAGAATGGTGTACCTGGGAAGTACCTGCAGTTGATTCGAGCGATGTATGGTCGGTGCAGTACTCAAGTTCGATCCACAGCTGGCACCACTGACAGCTTCAATGTGGCTGTAGGCTTGCACCAGGGTTCGGCTCTTAGTCCTTACCTCTTCCTGTTAATCATGGATGCTCTTACGGCGGACATACAGGGGGAGGCTCCCTGGTGCATGCTTTTTGCCGATGACATTGTGCTAGTGGATGAGAGTGGTCCCGAGGTCCAGAGCAGGCTGACGGTGTGGTCCCAGAGACTGGAAAGTGTCGGATTGAAAGTAAGCAGAACCAAAACAGAGTCCTTGTTTTGTGACTTCGGCGGACTTTCCGGTACTGCGTCCATATCTTTGGATGGATTGTCCTTATCAGTTTGCTCCGACTTTAGGTATCTTGGGTCACGTGTACAAAGCGATGGCGGAATTGACCGGGACGTTACATGTCGAATCAACTCAGGTTGGATGAAATGGCGACAGGTCACGGGAACAACCTGTGATAGACGGATGCCTCTCAAGCTGAAGGGCAAAATCTATAAATCCGTTATAAGACCTGTCGTGTTGTATGGATCAGAGTGCTGGGCCGTTAAGAAGATGGATGAAAGAAGACTGCATGCAGCGGAGATGAGAATGTTAAGGTGGATGTGTGGAGTGACTAGAATGGACAAAATAAGAAACTAGTATATTAGAGGAAGTCTGAAAGTGGCGCCAGTGGCAGAAAAGCTGAAAGGGAATCGTTTGTCTTGGTATGGGCATGTGATGAGAAGGGATGAAACGCATGTGACTAAAAGAGTGATGAGTATGAATGTGCAGGGACAGAGAGGTAGAGGGAGACCAAAGAAAAGATGGATGGATTGTGTTAAGGCCGATATGATGGGAAAGGGAGTAAGTAGTGAGATGACGGCTGATAGGGATGAATGGAAGAAAAGAACATGTTGCGCCGACCCCAAATAGATTGGGACATGGGCAGGAAGAAGAATACTTTTTTTTTGTAAATACATACTTATAATACATAAGAAACACGCAGACGAACACAAACACTTATATTCATCGAACCACTAAACCACAGAGGTCGTCAAAAAATTATAGATTTAGTAACCTGATTTAAAAATTCTATAACTATAATTTTAAGTCATATTAATCTTGGTACTGCAAAAGTCACCGTTATTGCCTAATTTAATATTATATTTCGAACCTGTTTTTTTTTTCTTTTATTTAGGATCCTAGTCAAACCTATGTCGCTCCATTGGATTATTTCAAAGGTGTAATTTGATACAATACAAAGTTTAATACTATTAATAATATTATCATTGTGAACGCTGTCTCATGCCAATTTAAACAATTTTGTACAATAATTTAGCCATTCTAGACTGTAGATACGTTAAAACAACAGCCTCCAGTGTCTCTAAAATGTATCGTTTCATTCAATACTGTCCTCATTCCGGACTCACTCCACCTTAATAATAATAATATGTAAAACATCCTCTACTATCCCACACTCCGGACAGAGGGGAAATGGTACTTTTTTCATCATGTTCTCTTTGTTTATAGAAAATCATTATCATACAACGAATTAGTAGTGATTTAATAGCCTTATTTGGTTTAAAAAAAATATTAAATTTTAAATCTCGATGAATCAAATGATCTCATTTCATCTATTCTTCAAAAACATTCAACACTATTAAAAAAATCCTACCAATTACTATAATCGTAATAATATTTTCATCATGTTGTCTATTCGCCATTCAAATAAATATGAACTTTTGTTATTTTGTAGAATGTACGATAAGGACGGACACTACCTGAGACAGGTGCCTATAGTCAACCTTACTTTGAGAACTGGATTCCTCGCAGTTGACAACAATATGGACTATATGACCCAGAGCAGCTTTAGACAAAGCAGTGCTAAAGTTGACTATATTGCTGATCCTGATGTAAGTATTCGATATTATTAAATCAAAAGGAGAATTCATTTCAGCAGGATTCTTTTAAATTAAATGTGGGAGAGCCATGCTTCGATCAAAACCCTTTGAAAAGACGGGCAACTTGCGACTCCTCTGGTGTTGCGGGTGTCCATGGGCGGCGGGTATCGCTGACCATTAGGTGATCTGTACGCTTGTTTGCTCCCCAATCCCATAAAAAAAATAGTAATTGACACCATAAAAAAAATAGTGTCAATATAGTCATTAGTTAGTATTCATGATGTAACAAATTGATCCTTATAATTCATCGAGAGGTTTAGTAAATTATTTTAAAATGCACATTTCACACCTTTAGAAATAAATATCAGATTTTAGTCACAAAGTAGTATTTGGATTATATAAATCTATACTTAATACTTAATATTATATAAAGCTGAAGAGTTTGTTTGTTTACTTGAACGCGCTAATCTCAGGATACTAATATATAAAGCTATAAGATTTTTGCTGTATTATTTCATTGTAGTATAAGAATTGTTTATTTATTTATAACGTTGCAGTTTTTTATTGATGAATTGGACGACGATATTATGAGTTTTTCTATTTACTAAAACGTTTTTGATATATTTAATACTTCACCACTGTTGAGACGTGTTGAAGAACCAATTTTATTTATACACTAGCTGCCCGGCCCGGCCTCGCCTGTTTTCCCGTAGGAATAAAGCATTTTCCCACGGTAAAAAGTAGCCTATGTTCATCAGAGAGAATGTCGGTTTCTGATGGTAAAATATTTTTTCGAATCGGTCCAGTAGTTTCAGAGCCTATTAAAAAAAAAAAACAAACAAATAAATCTTTCCTCTTTATAATATTAGTATAGAAGTATAGATGAATCTCATCTTAGGAAATTTCGTTTTTGTAATAAAAGTATATTAACAATGACTTGAATATTTTTCAGATTACCGACGTCGGTCTGGGACCTCATCAACATGCCTCCGATTTGATGACAAGTGATGTGGCCAAGAACCGGTACTTCGGGTTCCAGCCTTACGTCAAATACAGGGAGTTTTGTTTCGGAAAGCCTATTCGTAGCTTTGATGATCTGGAAGGCATAATCGATCCTGAGGTAAGTATTTCCCAAATAAATTTACTCAGTTCTTTAATATTTTGAATCAACTACTTCTACAGTAGTCCCAATCTTTTTGGCCTGGCTGAAGTTGTTGCACCCGTCTTCTTGCGCATAGTACAGTCGAGTGGAAAATTACTAATGAAAATATCCTATTTAGTATTAGATCAGTACAGTACTCGCGGGTGACCGCGGTGGGCACCCCGTGCACCCGCGCTCTTCCATCTTCCCCTGTGATACCTTAAAATACATTCTGCGCAGCTGCTCGCGCCTATGTTCAGCCCGGCTAAAAAGATTGGAGAGTACTGTACTTCAACAACTTCAACTAATCTACTTCCATCAAGATTCTTACTCACATTCTCCATATTACATCGGATGCTTCAACTCAGCTTGAGCCTTCAAGATTACTTTGTGTGATATAAAATGTCTCTTCATATTATTCACATCAGCAACATTATATTAATGATACTTTACTAACTCCTTCAACCGATATGACTTACTTCACAGTCACTTTGATGATAACTTAACTTTCCTACTAATTATTTACTGATTTCTGACAATAACACTACTAATAATTTACTCCGTACATTTGAAAATCTGTACATATTACATAAACAAGTAAATGACATCCAAGTATCATTTGATTTTACTTATATTAATTATGTTACATTACAGAGAATAGAAGTTCTAAGAGAAGTATATGAGAAGGTGGAGGACATTGATCTAATAGCTGGTATTTGGGTAGAAAGGCCAATACAAGGAGGTTATGTGCCAGGAACATTCTACTGCTTAGTAATAGAACAGCTAAAACGGAACACAGCTGCTGACAGACATTGGTATGAGAGACCTGATCGACCGAACGCGTTTAACTTTGGTAAGCCAATAAATAAAATTCAATAATATCATTTAGCACATGTTTTATTTAATGGATTCAGAGAACTTGCCAAGCAAATTCCAGTTATTGTAGATATTATCATCTCCGTGCAAAATAGTGTTTCATAACGCATAGGTACAATTTACTGTTATAAATACTGCTGCTAAGAATTAGGTTCTGTAAGCTGAATAATATTATATGTTTTTCTATTTTAATATATTCAGTTCAGTTCGATGTTTGGAATTGTGGCCGGTAAGGACAGAATAACCATAGATATCCCGCCCCCTATTATATTGAACCTTGTATCAATAATTTCATCTCCTAACTTAAAAATACAAGCAGAATATTATATTATACAATAAGCTAAATGCCTACTAATTAAACAATTTTTCTTGTATTTCAGCACAATTAAGTGAAATTCGGAAGATCTCTGTCGCAAGATTTCTTTGTGATGTCGGTGACACTGTTGAGAAAATACAACCACAAGCATTCCTAAAAGCTGGATACAAGTAAGTTATATATTAATTCGTACGAGAATAGTTTTTGTCGGCAAACAAACAGACGAGACGGTAAGTAGACATCTGCAACACCAAAGAAGCCATAAGTGGCGAGTCATAAGAGCTCCTACGGATTGGAGACTGCCAGAGCTGCAAAAAACCGAGAGAGGAATTGGCTCGCACGTGCAGAAGTCCGAAACAGTACCACCATGGTGCTTTATTAGACTCCAAAGTAAGGGTGGTCGCTAGCTAATCAGTAGCTAATCAGCCCAAGCATGAACAACTTGCGAAAACGTATTCGTATCGAAATCGAGAATAATTTGTATGAGAAGGAGGTTAATGAACGTAGATGAAGCGAAAGTGGTGTGCCAGGATCGTAGCAAGTGGAAATCTATCTAATCTCTGCCTACAAGGAGACAGACGTGAAAATATGTATGTATATAAAATAATAAGAATAATAATATATTTATTGACATAAAATACTTTTACAATATGTTAAGAATTCTCTGACCACTGCGCTAGTAATAATACTGTGTTGCAGAGGCCAGTGTCCTTCCGTTTCATTACAGTTGGGTTATATAATTTTATGACAACAAATTTAACTAATTAGAAAAGTAAAAATAAAAAGGTAAGTTTTACAAACAGAATGAAAAAATTAAAGTGTGTGTGTTTCTGTGTGTGCGTGCGTGTGTAAGTATGTATGTGTGTTTATGTGCGTGCGTGCGTGTGTGTGTGGGGGGTGTGTGCTTATCTATGTGTGAAAGGAGTTTCGTAAAGATGTCGTTTAGATTAGGTTACAACTGTAAGTAGGCTTTCCACCGCTTCGTAGTCGAGCTTCATTAGCCAATTAAGTATAACTTTTTTTAAATTATTATTATTAAGTTCTCTTAATTTATGTACTTTATTGCATTTATTGTACACAATATTGTATGATTGTATATATATGATATTTGTAGCAGAAAAAATACTCGATACGCTTACGATACGAATTCGATGGTGCTTCGTGCTTAAGCTAGGTACTGATTCCAAGAAGTCTTGCCGCCAAGAAAATTAAATATTTTTATCGCCTCTTACGAGATGGCGATCTAGAAATGTATTCAATCGCGTCCCCACAAGGTTTCAAATAGTCTAAAAGCCAAATTTCTTTCACGCTTTCTTGGTTTCTGCACTTACGCGAATATTAGACATTATTAAAAACTAGGTACTATATTATGGAACTATCTATACTAATATATAAAGCTGAAGAGTTTTTTTGTTTGTTTGTTTGTTTACTTGAACGCGCTAATCTCAGGAACTACTGGTCCGATTTGAAAAATTCTTTCAGTGTTTGATAGCCCATTTATTGAGGAAGGCTATAGGCTATATATATATATCATCACGCTACGCGGACGAAGTCGCGGGCAGAAGCTAGTTACTAAATAAAATTAAAATCCCGTACACCTCGTGATTCAATCATTTATGTGGTTATACAGAAATATGCTATTATTGGTAATGAGTACGATTACAGTAATAAATAAACTTAATCCAACTATAATTTCTTCATCGGCTTTATTTTTTAAAACATTACAACCATTTTGTTTTTGTTTTAGCAACCGAATGTGTGCTTGCGACCAAATCACCAAAATTGATTATTCGGCGTGGAAAGACGAGAAATGTGGAATTGAACCAACAAAATATTATGGTTCATAAACTCTATTCAATATTAAATAGGTATCTACTCAGCAGGTCAAAAATCTCATTTGGCTGGTGTTAAATGTAAATGTTTTAGTTTATTATTATATTGGATATATTAATAGCCGTTTGTTTTTTTATAACCCACCATCACACCTATATTCCATGAATGGTAACACATAAGAGTAAGTCTTATATTAATTAATGTGCAACTATAGTTTGATGGTATGTTAAGGTACCCTTTTTTACCCGACTATGAAAAGTTAAGGGTCTATGTTATTAAAATCTCTAGAGGATCTGTCTGTATTGTTTCCTGACCTGTATTGAGACCTAGAAACCTATAACAGAGATATTACTAACACAAGCTCCAGTTTCTACAAATCTATGTATTTATTG
This sequence comes from Acronicta leporina, assembly GCA_947256265.1. Taxonomy (NCBI): domain Eukaryota; kingdom Metazoa; phylum Arthropoda; class Insecta; order Lepidoptera; family Noctuidae; genus Acronicta; species Acronicta leporina. Next base: position 1,451,730 of record OX366517.1, on the reverse strand, counting down.
TACGCATATTTCGTTACTGCATCAACTAGTATTTCATTATGTGGTGGAGAAAAAACCCATTGACTTCTAAAGTGACCAGCGCTCACCTGGTCACTTGAATTAACTCTTCTTTATTAATATGATACCCTCAGTATTCAGACTCGGTTTTAAAAAACTTTAATTTTTTTAATTTAAAAATATACATAACCAAAAATTTTAAAAATGAATTAGTACCTAAATTGACGTACATCTAATTTAATTAAAAATACCTATAAATTCTATACGGTAAAGGTGGTAGGTAGCATTGGAAATAAATATTATTATCTATAAATTAAAAAGTAGTTAACTAAAAACTATATTAAAATTAAAAACTATATTGAATAATCTATATTATTATATAATTCAAATAATACATACTAATTATATATATGTCGGAGCGAGATATTATTACGGATGGTCTGTTGACTAATCGTGACGTCAGCGCCACCTGGTGGCACTAAATGGTATCAGTTGCGACCGGCGGTTGGAAGGGGAAACGACTGCATCGGTGAAGCCAGGCTGCGGCGGCGCACATTCGGTGCCTGACTCCAGTCGGGGACGCACTTGACATCCTGGGTTCGACTTGTGCGCACGTCGTTGTGCTATCGCGAGTTCCTTTATAAATCTACCTGCTTAGTTGTTGCTAACGTTATAGTTTGTCACTTTAGTAATCGTAATACTCTCATGAGTACCTTTATAAATCTACCTACACAGTTATTGCTAACGTTATTGTTTGAAAGTCATTTTTAATAAAACAAACCATTACCGTTGATTGGGAGTTTCTTGTGTCTTCTTCTCCCAATGACGCTAGCGAAGCCACGAAGGGCGGGCGTTATGGGGGTTGTCAGTATTCTAATACTGACGTACAAAGTACTACTAAGAAGTCTGATTAAATGAAATACCTACAAGACTTCTAAATATGTGTTTGAACCAGCATGACCCACAGTAGCCCACAGTCCAAAGTCACTAAGTATCACTTCTGATGGCGAGACGGGTATAAACCCCACCCGAGAGAGAGGCTGTCATATACATAACACAATTTAATAGATAAGTCAATAATCTTGTAAAATTACATAAAATATAAGTAATTGTTATTATTGTTGATAAGTAAAATATATATTTTAGTATATTACCTAAAAATATTGAGTAGCTCTCCATATTGCAATGCTTGCAAAAGGCCGCTAAGTCATAAGTACTAAAATATAATGTAACACCAATTATGTACACTAAGTATGCAATAAATCTTTTGACTTTGACTTTGACTTTGGATACGTCTTTATTTTATTGTAACTAACACAGTGTGGTGACCTTTGTCTGAAATAAACTATTATATAATCATAAAAAAGGAGAAGTATTTTAGGCAAAGATGAATAATTTAGCCTGTGCTTTAGCGAGATGACACGGATACACGTCAGGCTAAATAATACTACGCGACACGTGTTGTGGTTTCGATCCCCACACGGAGCAAATATTTGTCGGAGAAAATCTTAGTGCGTGCGGGGCAATGTTTTTTTTTTTAAAGAAAACTAACCTCGCAATGTGTAGGCTCTTCGTACGATAAAAGATCATAACATACCATCACGCCTGTATTCCCCGAAGGGTTAGGCAGAGGTGTACTAATGTCCACTCACAGTTCGCCGGTATGTTTAGGTCCCATGTAATAGGGGGAGAGCCTATTGCCATTAACCGGGCACAAATTCCAAACTCCGAGCTGCTACTGAGAATTTCATAGAAAAACCCAATAACACTTTGCTCGACCTCGAAATCGGACCTCTAGCGTAGCAGTCGCACTTGGGACCACTAGACTATCGAGGCAGCAATAAAAGATCATCTTACACAGAAAATATACAATACTAGCTATTCCCCGCGACTTCCTCCGTATAGATATTTGAAAGCCTGTGTGTTATTCTAATATATTCAATGAGCTTGATTTTTTATTGATTATTGTTAATACATTCTGTATAGTTTTTGCGCGAAAGAGGCACTGACTCCCATACATCCTTATAAACTTTTCAAGTTGCCTTTCAATAGATGTTACTGACGTCACCTTTAAGACGTAAGTTCAGAATGTGAAGGCAAATTTTGACATGGCAGGAGGGACTCGCGGTGGCTTAGAGGTCATAGCGTCTGGCGTACCTAGCCAGAAGACGCAGGTTCGAATCCTGCCTGCGAGTCGAATTTTTCCTTCACTAAAATAACTTTAAAATCTTAGCATGACAAATGCAAAAAAATCACAAAAAGATTATAAAATTGTAAAAAAAGCTGTGTCTGCACATTGAAGATGTAAAAAAAAACAAGTGGCTTAGGGTAAGTATATAAAAATCTCCGTACCCAAATATTTTTCTTTTAAATTCTTGTCCTTTTCCCTGTTTGTTACAGGTTGGCACAAAAACCACTAAATAGATTTTAATGTTGTTATCACTGGTAGAAAGTATATGCTCCAACTTTAAATTTTATGAACTTCTTAACTCAATTAGTTAAACAGATCCTGAGATACAGCTTGACCTCTCTAATGTACAAAGACCCGTACAAAGAAAAGATCGTCACTGTTGGTTTTTTGATTCAGTTCTTTTTGGGATCCATTTCTAATCCTAATATAGCTCAGGTGAGCGAAGCCACGGGCAAAAGTTAGTACGTTTATAGTATTAGTAGCATATTAAGAAAACCAAAGGAACCAAGAAAAACAAAGCGTAGGTCTCAGCATGAACTTGGATAAAACCAAAGTCATGTTCAATGATCACATTGATCTGAGACCTATTGCTGTAAATGGTCATCTTTTTGAAGTTGTTTCAGAATTTATTTATTTATTTATTTATTTATTTATTTATTTTCATACAGTCACCTTAATGCTAACAGAATTCCATGCGCAGAAAGTGTATCTTAATAGTAAAGTTCATTGCATTTTAGATAGGATAATTTGAGTACAGTACAAGCAAATTGATATAAATTTAATGGAAGTTATACAATAAATAAGAGTCCATTTAAATTAAAATTGTAAAGGTACAGTTGTATATCAAAAAAATAAAGATGTAAACATATAATTGTGAAGTAGGTAAAATAAATTGTAGAAGTAAAAAATTGTAAAAGCAAAAAATTGTAAAAGTGAAAAATTGAAAAAATAATTCATTGTAATAATAATTCATTTAAAAACTTAGTTGAGTATAATATTTGGTTAGATTAGATTAAAATTTATTAGATACATAAGTCAATCAGGTTATAGTACTGGCCACAGTCAACGTCTCAATGTAACGCCCTGCTGTTTTATGGAACGCACATTCGGTGCAAGAGAATAAGTCTGTTGATGAGTCATGCAGTATGATTTCATTAATGTATTGAAGAGCTCGCGGCACGGGTGCGTACCGGGCCAGGTTAGTGCGCGCAGCGGGCACTGACAGCGGGCGATGACGGTGCCTGCGAGCCGCTGATGCACCTCGGCGCGGCACATGAAAACCTATCTGCGACAGTAACGTAGGGTTATAAGTATAACCACGTATTAGGCGGAATACGTACGTTACAAGAGCGACGTTGCGTCGAACTGCCAACATACGGTAATCCACCATCCCTATAATATATAATGTGGGGTATAAATATGGGTAGAAGTAATATATTCTTTTGAATAGGTATCGTATGAAGGATTTTTGTACTTTTTCAAGTTCTAGTGTGTATTGTGCTTGGTACGGGTTCCATATCATAGAATTTGTCTCCAAAGTACTTCGCACATAATATATGAATTATATAACACACGCATTGTCAATTTATTGTTGAAGCGCTTGGATTGTCTTATGACGAACCCGAGGCTCTTTCGAGATTTACTACAAAGTTTATTGATATTATCATGAAAGGTCAGTTGTGTGTCGAACCAAGTACCCAGATCTTTAATGGTAGTTACTCGTCGCATGGTGGTTTGGGATATCGTGTAATTCTCACAAATTGGAGAGCGAGATCGACTGTATGACATGATAGCACACTTGTTAATGTTAAGATTTAAACTATTATCGCGACCCCAGGCACAAACATTATTTATATCTGTTTGTAACAACGCGATGTCCGACGGAATGTTTATCGTGCGTGCCAATTTAACGTCATCAGCGAACATTAAACAGGTACTATGTTGGATCTTAGATGGTAAATCATTAATTAGTATCAAAAAAAGCAAAGGCCCAAGGCAAGTTCCTTGACCGATGCCAGAGTGTACATTATATTCTTTGGAAACAGTGTTGTCAAATAATACATACTGTTTCCGGTTTGATAAATAGTTTGCGAAGAACTGGATGAGGTTTTCTGAAAAGCCTATTTTAGCCATTTTGTTGAGGAGCACATCATTGTCTACCTGATCAAAGGCTTTTTGAAAATCGAAGTACGCAACATCCACCTGCTTCTTCGCATCAATCTCATTTGTTAGCATCATAACAATATTTATAAGGTTTGATGTCGTCGACCTGCCCGGCAAAAAACCATGTTGTTGATCACAAAACCATCCTCGAAGTTGTTTATAAATTAGGTTATATAAAATAGATTCCATTACCTTGCCGAACACAGACAGAACTGCCACAGCACGGTAATTATGTACGTCACTTTTAGTGCCATTTTTATGTATGGGAAGTACTTTAGTTGTTTTCCATGCAAGTGGGTAAGTTTTATATTTAAGACATAAATTGAATATATGCAAGAGTGGGTCGGCAAATATTTCATAACAATCCCGAACTATGACCTGAGGCACTCCATCAGGACCTTGGGTAAATTTTGGTTTCAGCTTTTTTAGAGCTTGGATAACATCACATTTTTTTATGCTGTCCAACTGAACGTGGACGTCAGGTGCGAGGCCTAATGGTGGTGAATCCGCGGCAGCCGCCATAGCCGAACGCGGGTCGAGTGCAGGCGCGGTTTGTAAAAATACGCTGCTAAAGAACGTGGCAAATGCATCTGCTACTTGCTGCGAGTCTGCCATGCCAAATGTTGATGGTTCATTTGACTTTCTGTTTTGCTTAATAAAAGACCAAAAATTGTTGGGATTATTTAGGATGCTATTTTCAATTTTTTTTTAAATGATTAGCTTTATTTTTTTCTAACAGACTTTTGAATTGTTTTCGATAGTAACTGAAAAATGCATAATAAAACTGGTTATTATTAGACATTTTATATAATTTGTGGTAGTAGTTTTTTAAATGTAAATAATATAATAGTTCGCGATTGTACCATTCAGGAAAATTATTCGGAATCTTCGATGGTTTGCAGTAGGGAACAGTTTTGTCAAACAAATTATTCAACATCTGGCATAGGTTAGTTACAGCTTGATCAGGATTTGATGATTCATATATAGACGACCACTCAATGAGGGACAATTGTGTATAAAGTACATGATAATCTACATTTCTAAAGTTCCGGTAACGTATTTTATTCTTATCGTTAGTTTTATCATGATTTCTAGAGTGAGACACAGCAAACCGGTTTACATTGGCGGATATTTCCAAGGGAAGGTGATGAATTTCTGAATTAACTAGACTTACCTCAGATTCCGAAACAGTGAGCGTTACATAATCCGTTTGACTTAAGACTAAGTCAAGTACACGATTAAGATCATTGTTGATTGCATTATGTTGGGTTAGGTTACAGATAGACAACAATAACTTAAAATCCTCACGCACCGATTGTGACGCGGAATACAAATTAAAATCGCCCATTATTACAACAGGTACTGATTGGGATGATATTAATGTTTCTATGCAATTAAAAACTGAGTAGTATCTTGAATTCGGTATCCTCGGCGGTAGGTAAACAACGCAACAAATAAAGCGATACTTTCCCACAGTAATTTGACCGGCGACAAGTTCATCCTCGGGCGAACATTCCACAGCGATCTTGCGAAGTTGATAGGGGTGACGCACTGCTAGTAAGACACCACCGCCAGTGCCTCCCTGTCGATCCCGGCGCAAAACTGCATAATTTGAAGTAAACAACTCGGAATCGTAAATGCTGTCATCTAGGTTTGTTTCTGTCAGTGCCAGTGTGTGGCCAGGAAGTTTGCAAAGGGCGTTTCTTATTACATCGGTTCTTGATTTCAAACCTCGGACGTTTTGATAAAAAAATATTGTTTTTAACGAATTAGTCTTGTTTTTCGGCTTGAGCTCGAAAGGTGCGCCCTGGGTTGTTCGTACGATTGCGTAAGGTGTACCATTGTTGAATTGATATTCCTGCCGGCCAGTTACTGGGGCATATCAGAAACTTGAAGTGTTCACCACTGCCGCCTATGACGAAGCAGTTATGGTTTTCGTGGGTGGTGTCTGGTTTCTTAATTTTGAAGTTCAAGTCTGGTTGCTTCCTTTTGAGATATGTTGCTATGTTTTCCGCTGTCACATCTGGGTGGAAATTCCATACATGAACATATTTTGTCGGCTCGATCGTTAGTAATTCCGTGTCTGCATCACCAGTCGCTCTTATAACAGAGCGGCGAGAGCGACGAGGCTGTTGCATTGCGCTGTGGTTAACTTCATCACTTGTTCCCTAAATTGAAATCTGACACGATATTCGCTGCATCTACGTAGGTTGATTTCGTGGCCACACACTCTTGGTCTGACGTTATCGGTGCGACGGGCATCTCTCGGGTGCCATCGGGTGTTTTCGGTATGTCTTCGCATTGCGCGCGATTCCTTCCAGCGCTTACATTGCTTGAAGATTTTTGCCTCTTCGTTGCTTTGCTGCTGATCGCTTCGACTGCTTTAAGACGAGCCGGGCGCGTTAAGCGGTGCAGCGACTCAGTGTCCGTGTCTTCTAAGTCGGGATTAATAATTATAGTTGGGGGTACTTGACAATTAGGTGGCACTGAATTTAGATGAGATATTAATGCATTTTGTTCACTTATTTTGTTTTCAAGAACACCAACTTTAGTCACAAGCACAGATACTGTTTTCTGTAAGTCACGGATAAGGTTTTCAAGCACTTTCTGCGACATTTTATATTTTTAAATCGTAAGTAAACACGGAGCTCAACTAGGTGTGTGTGACTCTAATACTACTGAATAGAATATACTTACCTCGGGTCAGTGATGGGCAAAAAGTATTTAGATTAATAATTACAAATTACAGTTACATTGTAATTAGTAATTGAAATACTCTGTAACAGATTACTTAAGTAACTAATTGCAATGAGTACATACTGTAATTAAATACAAAGTAATTGAATTGCGAGTTAATCTAATTACATTATAATAGATTACATAAGTAATCTGATAAAATGTAATTACACATAATAAGTATTGGGACATTTCTCACAAAAATGCCCTATTTAATACAGTTTTGACAAATACGAAAATAAAACACATGATTATATAAAAAAAATGTAATCATCTGTCAAACATTGTTTAGTTTTAAATCTTTTATTAGTTTTAATTTTCACCATTGGCTGATAAAAAAAAATTAGTTTTCCGATTTATAATTTAAATTAACCTTTAATATCACTCGTTTTTCAAACATTTCGTCTGACAAATGGTTTGCTTTCGGACAATTGATCATTGTCGCGTACGAAAACATACGCTCCAAAGGTGCTGAAGAAGGTAGGGGTATTAAATTTTAAAAATATTTCTTTAATTTCCTTATGATTATTTAATATTTGAAGTTCTCTGCTGTCTTCTGCCAAAAAATGAGTGACTATAAGTTCAGCTTTGGATCTTGGTTCACTGCTCTGGTTGTCTGAATCCGAACTTGAATCTATTTCAAAATAGTCATCCTCCCTAGACTTCGTTGATGGTCTTTCTCGAGATAATTGATTTGGTATTATCTTTAAGACTTCTTTTACGAGTAAATTTTTCATTTTACTATATTCTACCTGGCCAATTAATGATGTCCATTTCAATGTTTTATATTTAGGATGAGAAACGGAAGCTAAAGCAGCATTTTCAGCTTCAGGTCCCGAAATTTTCAGAAAATCTTTAAACCCCCCGCTCCCCCCACATTATACTCACCACTTCCCGATGACGTCGTACGGGCCGCACTTGCAGTACCTATATCGCAACTGTGCGATGCAAGCATGCGACATTTCATATTCAAAGCAATTATAATTATAATATAATTAAATAGTATGTAATTAGGTTACATTGTAGTCAAATTATTTCGTAATTAAATACATTGTAATTAATTTCATAGCATATCCAAAGTAATAAAATTACAATGTAATTGAATAATATGTAATTAAATTTCATTTTAATCAAATTATTATGTAATTCAGTTATTAATTAGATTACATAAATAACTAGTTACGCCCATCACTGCCTCGGGTAGATCTTGCGGTTGGGTAAAAACAACTTTGAGAGGGAGGCCAAGAGGAGGATCCAACTGGGCTGGGCAGCATTTGGAAAACTACGTCAAGTCTTCTCATCACCCATACCGCAAAGTTTGAAAACGAAAGTTTTCAACCAGTGCGTCCTACCCGTGATGACCTACGGTGCTGAAACGTGGACACTCACAGTACGGCTAGTCCACCATTTTAAAGTCGCTCAGCGTGCTATGGAGCGCGCTATGCTCGGAGTTTCTCTGAAGGATAAAATCCGCAACGAGGTTATCCGACAGAGAACCAAAGTCGTCGACATAGCATGCCGAATTAGCAAGCTGAAGTGGCAGTGGGCTGGCCATATCTGTAGAAGAACCGACAGCCGCTGGGGTAGTCGTGTTCTTGAGTGGAGACCACGACTCGGCAAACGTAGCGTAGGACGCCCTGCGGCGAGATGGAGTGATGATTTGCGAAAGGTTGCTGGCGGAAGCTGGATGCGACAAGCCGAAGACAGGGCGAAATAGCGCACATTGGGGGAAGCCTACGTCCAGCAGTGGACTAGTATAGGCTGAAGATGATTAAGAAAACCACATCGGACCAGTGAAGGTATCGAGACCCGGTTCTAATTACGTACCAAAACATTTCACTTTACGAAAAAAAAAAAACTTTATTTCAGATAACCTTTTACACCGTCCATAGAAATATAAACAAAAAGAAAATATAAGCGCAACAACGCAAGCGCTGCTTCACGCTGGTTTTCTGTGAGGCCGTGGTATCACTCCGGTCGAGCCGGCCTATTCGTGCCGAAGCATGGCTCTCCTTCGTATAAATTTAGTTGGTTATTTAGGATGATATTTTAAGTTATTCAAGTCTTCTTCGTATGGGTCTCTTTACATCAGAGAGTTCAAGCTGTATCTCCGGATCCGTTCAATTTATTGAGATAAGAACTTCACTAGATATCAAGTTCGAGCATACACTTTCTTAAAGTGAAAACAAAATTATAATCTATTCTGTATATTTTACGCCAACCCGTAACAAACAGACAAGAATTTTAAAAATCACATTTTTGCATTCAGTTATGTTTATACATGTAAACTAACCTAACTCACTTGTTTTTTTATATCTTCAATGTACAGACAGCTTTTTTATGATTTTATAATAGTAGAGAGATTAGTAAATTTTAATATAATGTATAATAGTTTATTTTATGTTTATCCATAAATAAATAAATTATAATATAATTTAATTGTAATGTACCTACCATTGTTTTTTAAAAATAAAGGAGTCTACCAACTACACCGTCTCATACTATGACTCTCTTATAACTCCTTCTGAAGTGTCTTTTGATAAATGGAGATATTTAGATGAGATAAAAATACGAGCTGCCTGCTACGAACTGCCTCATTAGCCAAGTGGTCCTGAGCGCGACTGCTACGCTAGAGGTCCTGGGTTCGATTTCCAGGTCGAGCAAAGTGTTATTGGGTTTTTCTATGAAATTTCAAGTAGCAGCTCGGAGTTAGGAATTTGTGCCCGGTTAATGGCAATAGGCTCGCCCCCTATTACATGGGACCTAAACATACCGGCGAACTGTGGGTGTACATTAGTACGCCTATGCCTAAACCTACGGGGAATACAGGCGTGATGGTATGTTATGTTATAAAAATACAAGTAAACCAATAAGAAAAAGCAAAGCTATAAAAAAAACTAGGTGATTTTTTTGCATTTTCCAAGCTAAGATTATAAAGTTATTTTAGTGAAGGAAAAATTCGACTTGCGGACAGGATTCAAACCTGCGTCTTCTGGTTAGATACACCAGACGCTATGACCACTAAGCCACCGCGAGTCCCACCCGCCATGTCGAAATTTGCCTTCACGTACTGAATTTACGCCTTAAAGGTGACGTCAGTGATATCAGTTTATTGAAAAGCGAGTTACAGTTTATATAATGGGTCGCTTATGTTATAATAAATATAATAAATAAATAATAAATAAATATTCTGGGACATTTTTACACAGCACCATCTACTCCCAAACAATGGATATAATACTTATATACTTTTTTTTTTTTTGTAAATACATACTTATAATACATAAGAAACACCCAGACGAACACAAACACTTACATTCATCACATAAATTTTTGTGTTCTGTGGGAATCGAACCCACGACCTCATGGTCGGCAGTCCGGTACTTGAACCACTAAACCACAGAGGTCGTCGGTGTTATGTAAGTAACATAACAAGTGACTCTTCGTAATACAGTATTGAAATTTCAAATAAAGATTTTTTATATAAAATATTAGATACGTGTCGGGTTTCGCATATAAAACTAATGTTTTGTAACTTCTTCAATAGTTCTATGGTATCAAAAATTGAGTCCTTTACCCTACCTGTGCCAGGCTTAGAACGGTCATCATACGTGGTTGTAACCTATATGCCATGTGACGTCATGGCCTACTAGGTATAGTCTGATACATTCTAAATTAAAAGAGTATTCATTTTGTTTGACACGTTCCTAGTACGGCCACGGTATGAGACGGTACGGTGGGCAGGTTCCTTAAATATTCTTTTGATTTTTACTTTTTATTTCAACTTATAAGTAGTTGGTGATCTAACTCGGTGCTTTGTATTTCTGTTCATTTTCTCAATTAATTCACACATGCAATAATAATTATAATATGTTATTTTTATTTTATATAATTTCGGTGTTATGTGGTGTCACTGGCGCCATATTCTACGACTCATATACTGGAAATGAAATTACTAAGGAAGATGTGAAAAGACATGACAAGGCAAATACTACTTTGTAAGTAATTATGTATTAATTTTAGTGCCATTTAGATTTTTTTATGGGATAGGGGAGCAAACGAGCAGACGGATCACCTGATGGTAAGCGATAACCGCCGCCCATGGACAACCGCAATACCAGGGGCCCAAGTCTGCTATTTCAGTTGTATCAAAATGGTCGTTCAATGGCACTAAATGACATAAGAACAGACAGATTTCGTAGACAAAACTGGCAAAAATCAACAATTCTGAAGCCATTAAGTGACGATTTTGACACGACAAAATAGCAGATTTGGGGCCCAGGGCCTCAAGTCTGCTATTACAATAGTGTCAGAATGGTCTATCATTGATTTCATAATTGTTGATTTTGACAAGTTTCGTAATCTACTAATATAATGGCGTCATTATGACTTTCCAATGATCGACCACTGACACTCCATTGAAAGAAATGGCATAGAATGGTAATCTCGCAAATAATGACAAATGAATGACTGACGTAGGTATGCGGTAATCTGCTAAAATTTTAACAGTTCCTTTGATCAGTGATGTACCATTATGACATCATTGTGCAGTCATTGCATTTAATTCATTACGTGGTAAAAAAGTGTTTAGTGTTTGTGGAATTACGTTCATGTATTCACTACGAGTTAATATTCTCGAGCTAGCTAACGTAGTGGATGCTAGAGAAACAAGGATTATTATTTATTTTCTTCAGTGTTTTACTATTGTACCTACTCATTGTAGAACTAAAAAAAGTGCAAAAATTACAACAATGATACATTTTATGATGCATACCTAATTATGCTGTATTCAGGTACCTACTTACAGTGCGCCACTCTGTCGGGGTTTTATAGGGGCAGTCCACTGAAACACTATTTAAAATTAGGGCGCACTCCAACCAGCATCTTTTGGACAAACTTCGCCCTTCACTTGTACGGCTGCATTAGCCAAGCGCCAGGTCTTGGTGGTTTTCAAAAAAATCAATAAGCGCCGAGATTTGCTCAATTAAAACCATTCTTTTTATTTTGAAAAATACACATAAGAATAATTATACTAATAATTTATATGTAAAATATATCTTACTAAAATCTGGCATGAATAAATGTTCAAGTTTAGCACCTAGTAGTATTTCGAAAATCATTTCTACTAACGGGTTTTATAATAATGGCAACATGACAATGTCATTCTACTACAATTCTATTACGAGACCACTGACCGACTAATGATCGACCATTATGAATTAGCAGATTACGATTTTTTTAGCAAAATGAAAATGGTGTCGTATTGGAATGACGAGTTTATAAAAAATAGCAGCGTTAGGGCCCAGAGGAGTCAAAAGTGCGTTGCTCGCCTTTTAAAAGGGTTTAGGCCTCCGGCAACCTCACTTACTCGGCGAAACACCACGCAAGCGTTGTTTCGTGTGCCGAAACAAGGCTCTACCACGTGAAAAATTAAAAAAAAATCGTTAGAGATGTAGTTTTACAAAGCTGATACTATTTTGAAATGAATATCTTAGGAATTAGATAAAAATACAGATATTCCTTTAAAATGACTTCATTCTCAGCACTTCCACATGGACTCTCGTCGATTTCGTTTTTAACCGTTATTAATGTTAAAATGCCATTTTACTGCTATTTTTGTTATGTGTTTGCAACACATCCTTTCCTTTCAGTGTAGGTAAAGGTAACGGGTACAGGCTTAATATATTTTGAAACATCTTTGCAATAACATTTATAATTTTATAAAATGTTCATCATATCAATTCATATAAATATAGCACCTAACATTTTATTAATTGTAATTTATTTTAAACTAGCTTTTGCCATAAGAAATGGATCCCAATAATAATTTAATTAAAAATCAAGTGATGATCTCTTCTTTGTATGGGTCTGTATACATCAGAGAGGTCAAGCTGTATCTCAGGATTCGTTTAATTAATTGATAAGAAGTTCACCAGTTTTTAAGTTGAAGCATATACTTTCTAACAGTGATAATAAATCTATTCAGTAGTTTTTGCACCAGCCATAACAAACAGACCTACAGACGAGATTTTTTTTAAATCACATTTTCCGGTTCGTAGACGTTTATATACCACTAGCTTCTGTCCGCGACTTCGTCCGCGTAGCGTGATGATATGATGATGATATAGCCTATAGCCTTCCTCAATAAATGGGCTATCTAACACTGAAAGAATTTTTCAAATCGGACCAGTAGTTCCTGAGATTAGCGCGTTCAAGTAAACAAACAAACAAACAAACTCTTCAGCTTTATATATTAGTATATAGAGTATAGATAATCCATTTGTTTTTTTTTAAATATCTTCAATATACAGACACAATTTTTTTTCAATTTCATAATATAAGCTATGTTACAATGTTATAATATCTGAGTTTAGTTGGTGCGTGAATGAGATCCAGCCGTGTGACCCCAATGAAGGCAGGCGGGTCGATGGCTCTTGCAACAACCTGCAGTACCCCTCACGAGGCGCCGCTAACACCCCCTTCGCCAGAGTATTACCTCTTGAGTTTGATAAGAGTAAGTATATTCTATACATACATACATAGTCAACTCACCAACTCCTTGGTGCTCGTCCCACTGCCGGGGATGAGAGGAATTAGTCTACCACGCTGGCCCTAATGCGGGTTGACAAACTTCACATAAAGAAATCTGAAAATCTCTCAAGCATGCAGGTTTCCTCATGATGGAAAAAAATATTAATGACCTTGACAAGATCATTTTTTGTTTTTTTTTTTTGAAAAAATCTTACTAGCAACGTTGGTCACACATTACTAGTATTAATTAAATATGAATACGCACATGACTTTGAAAAGTTAGTGGTGCGTGACTTGGATTCGAAATCGAAATCTTTAACTTAGCAGTCCAATGGTCACGAGGCGATCACTGCACTTTACTATATTATACAATTTCTTATATAATAAGTAGGTATATATACAATTATGCACTGGCCTGCAAAACTAAGTATCATACTTTTAAAATTGTAATAACTTTTTAAGTACACCAGATAAAATTTCGAAAGTAAAAGGACTTAAAAAGAGTTATACTTATATTTTACTATAAATCTGATAAAATTAGCTATTAAACGTTTTTATTTTAAACTAGCTTCTGCCCGCGTCTTCGTCCGCGTAGCGTGATGATATATAGCCTATAGCCTTCCTCATTAAATGGGCTATCTAACACTGAAAGAATTTTTCAAATCGGACCAGTAGTTCCTGAGATTAGCGCGTTCAAGTAAACAAACAAACTCTTCAGCTTTATATATTAGTAATAGATATCTAACTTCTATAGTTAGACAAAAAAGTGTATTTCATCTTTTTGAAAATATAAACATTGGATGGTGATGAAACGTCACTAACGGGTAATGTCGAAGTTGTGAGCGAAGCTCTAACGGAATTTGTCACTAAAGTATTCAACTCGCACGAGTTTTGTAATGAAATATTCAAAGATATTGTTATCAAGGGATTGTGCAAATTATTGCGACTATTATTTAAAATAAGCTATACGTTGAAATGAAAATACTTTATACTAATTTTAAGTTGTATTAATGATATTATAGTTGATTTTTTTTTTATAGGAGAGGGCAGCAAACGAACAGACGGATCACCTGGTAAGCGATAACCGCCGCCCATGGACACCCGCAACACCAGAGGAGTCACAAGTGCGTTGCCCGCCTTTTAAAAGGGTTTGGGCCTCCGGTGACCTCATTCACTCGGCAAAACACAACACAAGCGTTGTTTCACGCCGGTTTTTTGTGAGGCCGTGGTATCACTCCGGTCGAGCCGGCCCATTCGTGCCGAGGCATGGCTCTCCCACGTAGACGAAATAGTATAAGTTATACGCCTTGTGGTTGTCAATATCTTCTAATAAAGGACACTAATTGTTTTGGGACAGCACAGTTGATGACTCTGAGCGGTGCTACCGATCATGAGCACCTGCAATATCGGAGGAGCTGTCGATGGTTCGCTGATGTTTTGGATGGGCTCCCTAGAACGAGGAGGGTAGCCGTTAAGGGACTTCTCTTTTACAAGTTTCGTCCTAAGATAGTGCTTCCTAAGGGACGGGGTATTGCGTTCGTAGCGTGTACTTTATCATGTTGTAAGAAGGTGGTAAAATACTTTGCGATCTATTGCGTTTAATTGGTAATTTCAACGATTACTTCTTTTTCTTCTAGATTTTGAGCCGAAGAAAGCGGCGTCTGGCAATGACATGCCTCTCGCGAGATACCTCAGGACTCGCCTTGTATCAGTCGGTCGCGTCCCCAGCCGAGTTTTCACAATGCTGGCTACGCATTACTTAGTCTTCATGTCAGCTGATGTTACGTCATTTCAAGATACAAGTATGTCTTTTATTATTAGCACAAGGAAAACACATACACAGAATTGGTGCCGTATTGATCTAGTGGTAGTGGTATTGATGACACGTTTGGCGTAGCGGCTTCTGCGCCACGTTTTGTGGGTTCGATCCCCACACAGAGCAAATATTTGTATGATCTACAGGTAGTGGTTTCGGGTCTGGGTGTTTGTGTATGTGAGAACTTGTGTTTGTAAATGAACCCACGATACAGGAGAAAATCCTAGAATAGGGCAACGTTTTTTTTAAGAACAAAAAGTGGGCACAAGCTTGGCTGTTACTAGACCTGAGAGTTAAACCTGGGACCTTATCATCCTGGGTTTAACTCTCGGGTTTAGCAAAGTATAGCAGTAGATTTGTCATATATTACATAAGACTAAAAATACAAGTACGCTAGTACTTGTATTTTTAAGTACGCTAGTAGATGTATATTAATATATCTTATCTTATCTTGTGTAGGGCCGAGGCAGCAAGGCCTCAGTGCACTTCGACCCAATGGGATCTTTTGTGCTTCCCCTAGATAATGTATTCCTCATCCCCTCCCAGTTCTACAAACAGCTCTTCCATGAGCTTTATAATGAGGCCTGGGGGTATGAGTCTGTAGTCCTCTGGTCTTGGATAACCCTGACCCAAAAGGCACATTCGCTTTCCAGCCATTGCATCGCATGTACACAGAAGGTGTTCCATGCTCTCAATTTCCCTTTTGCAGGCCCTGCAGGTTGATGTATCCGTCAGACCCATCTTTTGTAGGAGAGCGTTAGTCCCGAAGTGTCCGGTCAGCGCCCCCATCAAAAGACGGGCCTGCCGCCTGCTTGAGTTCCAAATGGCATTTTGCCATTTCGATGAGGAACCTATGAATTTCTTGGAGTGAGCAAGTCCCGTGAGGCTCAACCACTCATCCATGTGCCTCGCCCTTGCGTACTCCCGAAATGCCGTTTTGACTGTGCTTGGGGCCAGTCCTACAAATGGTTCCGGTCCAATTAGTGAGGTTCCAGAACCTTCCCTAGCCAGCTCGTCAGCATGCTCGTTGCCCACAATACCCCTATGACCAGGGACCCAAACAAGCCTGACCTTGTTTCGCTTTCCCAGCTCATTAAGAGTTCGGGCAGCGTCCATGGTCAGCCTTGAATCGATCCTGTAGGAGGTCAGGGCCATGAGTGCCGCTTGGCTGTCACTAAGAATGTAGATGGACCTACCTGTAGTACCGCTACTTTCCATCTGTTGCGCACAGGCAAGAATAGCATATGTTTCCGCTTGGAAAACTGTAGCTAATTTGCCCATGCTTTGACTGACCTTATGGTCCCTTGCATATATGCCCACCCCTGTACCCGACTCTGTTTTCGAACCTTCAGTGTACCATATCTGACTGCCCTCCTCTGGTGGGTCGAGTCCCTTCATCCATTCTTCCCTTGACGGCAGATGAACCTTGTAAGATCTCTTGAATCAAAACATGGGCTGCATTTTGTCGCAGTGCATGTTCGTTAGTTCGTCAAGGCCTTCCTGTATTTTAAGCTTTGTGTGTCTAGTTCTAGGCTTAGAACTATCCCACAGGCCATTTATTGCCAGTCTGTGTAGTGCAAGACGGGCCTCAGTCTCTATGACAATATGTAGCGGTGCAAGGTTGAGTACCTTTTCCATCGCCGCTGTTGGTGTGGTTTTGAACGCCCCTGTGATAGCTAGGCATGCCGTTCGCTGTAGTTTAGCGAGGGCTTCCCTGCATATCCCTAGTTGCGTCCTAGGCCACCAAACAATGCTGCCATATGTTATTATTGGTCTAACCATCATGGTGTACAGCATGGTGTGTATATTAATATATACCTACATCCCCGGCTTATCGAGAACTTTGAATTAAAAAATACTTTTGGTTTCCATAAACAAAATAATTGCAATTATTTTTTTTAAAACATTTTCCTTTTTTTATACCACTAAGGTGTCAAACAAGCACACGGCCCGCCAGATGCAGTACGCGCATTGCCGACTCTATAAAAATCTTTTCACTCCATTTTTAAGAGGGTGGGGTAAGGTGGAATAGTTGAGCTGTTAGCATAGACAACAACAACACCAACGGGCCCCCCACTGCCAACACAATGCTTCGTGGAGTTTTGGCGATCTCGCTCGCCGTTAGGAATATAACATAGCACGGAGCTATGTTATTTGGCTATGATTTTCTGCAAGGAAGAGGTACTTCCACAGTGGGCAGCTCCACTTGTGAGTGGAATTATTCAATTCCACTATGCCCTGCCTCTCTCTCTCTTTTTATGTGCGCTATATTCATACAAGTGAGACAAATACTCAAATTCACAGCCAACTACCTGCTTTGGAAGCCATATTGTTGTGCTGAAAGAGGCAAAAAGGATTACATGTGCGCCCCCAACAAAGTTCCTGAAGACGACCCGGTCCATCGCTTCTCTGGAATACGTTGTCTGAACATGACCAGACCTGAGACCTTCCAAACCGTTGGATGCGTCAAGAATGACACTATACCTGAAAGAGTGCGTAATATTCTGAAATTATTCATCATGTATTCATGAGATCCACAATTTGGATTGAAGCGAAATTGGCGAAAATGGAAATTGTAATTTATGCGTTACTATTCTATTGAGGATGAAAACTTTATCATTCATTCATCATTTTATTTCGAATTATGCAACAAATTGTGTTAATTCAAGTAATAAATTTGACATTATTTTAGATTGCAACATCAACTCCACTATTAGACCTATCAGTTGTATACGGCAATTCCTTACCCAATTTAATGCAAACAGGACGATTATTGCAAAGTGGTATGTTAAAGTATGAAGAAGAAAGAGGCAGGATATGGCCACCCAGTTCTAAGACCACTGCTAACATTTGCTTAGCAAATCAAAAACCTCGCGAGAGCAGGTGTCACGACACGCGTAAGTATTTTGTTATTATTTTTGCGTATCTAGACACGCGGCAGCGTGTTAAGCCAAGTTTGATTTTGATTTTGATGATATTGATAACATCACCAAAAAGGCCTATCGTATGTACGGGTTCGTTATGAGATCAGCTACTGAATTTAAACACGCAAGCACTTATTCTCATCTCTATAAAGCACTAGTTAGATCTCAACTCGAATATGCAGTGGTGGTGTGGAACCCTTTTTATAATAAATATGTTGAAATGCTAGAAAAAGTGCAGCGCAAATTCATCAGATCGATGCACTATAGGTGCTCCCACAATTTCCCAACCTATAAAAATTTACTTAATAAATACAATCTAATGAGCCTGAAGTCTAGACGTTTATATCTAGAAATTATGTTCCTTTTCGACGTATGCTATAACAGGTATAACTGCTCTGAGATCACTAATAAAATATGCTACTATGTCCCAAGAACTGTTATTAGACGAGAGGTGCGCGCACGTCCTCTTTTTGCTGTGTCCCATTGCCGCACTAATGCTGGTTTGCGGGCGCCTCTACGTCGCTTGTGCAAAAATTATAATGATTTTTGTTCAGAAACTACAGAATTAGATTTATTCTGTGTCAGCAAATAGATTTCGTTCTGCTTTGTTAAAAAAACTTAAGGATTCCGATGTATAGTCATTTGAACAGCCTTGTAGTCTTACTCGCATAGATTGTTCACTATCAAAGTTATATGAATTGTATATGCTGTGGATAACGGTGTGAGTTTCACATTTATATAATATCTTTGTTTATATTGTTTGCGTAGATATAATGTGTTACTGTTTGTTTGTCCCAAATAAATAAATAAGTTTGGCTAGGCTTGACACGCTGCCGTTTGGATAGCAATTCCTTTGAATTGGCTATCCAGCGCCGAGTGTAATATTACACGAACCATTTGGTGCCACTTTTGATCCTTCTATAATAACTCAAAACCTCTTTAACGTAAACACATAAAACTACGTGTGTTTCATTATATCCATAAGGACATATTTCATGAAGCTAGCTCAAACGGTTATAAAGATATGAAGGTCAAAAAGTCGTAAATGTTAGCACTCACTGACTGACTGACATATAGTACCTAAATCTAATCTACTTCCAGATGACCTAGAAGGATGAGGAAGGAGGAAATTTGGAATCCAGCTCTGTAATTTTGTGTGTAAGCGTAGGAAAAAATCTAAAAATTAAAGAATAGGGAGGTCCGTACAAAAAAAATGTTCTATTTTAGCATTGGAACCGTCACAGCAGACATTTGAAACTATACCAATATATGTATTATTATATTTGCTATAAGTATAATAGAAATATAAAAATAAAGTTAAGTAAAAAAAGAAGTGGTGTGCCCATTCGAACTAACAAAGTTATACCTTAAATATATATAATAGTATTCTACTCTAATGAGTGAAATAAAGACTAAATTGCGTTTTTCTGTAAAGACAAAATTTTATTAATAACAAACTATGTACAGTCATTACCTTATTATAATATAATTATCACTGAAATTACAAACCTGTAAAGACAAAAAAACAACATTTAAAGCCTTTAATCAGGTCTGAATATTTATTTTAGTGGAAATCAACTCTTTTCAATCTTCTATTTTACATATGCCACATAACCTCACATTTCCGCTATTTTAACGAATTGACACTCCATGACAGTGACAGTCCTGAAGATGTCACTGTCCCTTTTGACGTCTATAAAACTCTGTGGTTTAGGCGGCAAATTCAAATGGTTAAGGAAAGCGATAATACTAATGTAGTGCTTTTCTTTACATCTCCCACCGTTGGAGAGAACAATTGCAAGCTGTTGTTCGATCATACATTAACACTCGGAGATACGGGAGATAGCTTCGTGACATGGTAGAGATTAGATTCTGCCTTTTTGTGTCCGGCCTCAACTTCATAAATTGAAGTGGAAATCCTCTTTAAGATTTTATACGGTCCAATCCTTAGTTCATCCATTTTCTTCCGATTTAATCGATTTCCATTTTCGACATAAACACTATCTCCGACTTCGAATTTATATTCCTCCCTATGTTGATCATAAATTGTTTTATTATATTTGTGTGACTTTATTGAATTTTCGAGGGCTAATTTTCTATCTCGTTCCAAATCCACGTTTGTGCATCTTGATTTCAATTCAGGTGGCAGAATATCCACGGATTCACCTTCTAAAAGGTATTTTGGAGTAAACTTTGTAACTGTATGTTCAGTCTCGTTATATTTTTCTACACATCTTTGTGCAACTGTTGTCCATGCTATCTTCTTGTCTCCTTCATTTATTTTACATCTTATCCTGTTGACTAATGTTTGATTTAGCCTTTCATTAAGTCCGTTTGAAAAAGGTGCATCTACAGCTGTGAAGACTATTGTAATGTTATTCTGTTTTAGAAATTCTTTAAATTCCTTGGAATTTATGCCAGGGTATTGATCTGATAATATCATGTCAATATCATAGCTCTGTGTAACATTCTTTACTAGCCTAATAAAGTCATTTGAGCTTTGATTTCTTGATGTCAGAATGTAAGCATATCTTGTGAAATGATCAACCAGAAGATGCAAGTATTTTTTTGTTGACCGGGTACCTCCAAAGCCTCCAATGGTGTCAATTGATATAATTTCAAATGGGCGTGTTGCTGGACCCAATTGTGACATCAAGCCAAACTTCGGTTTTCTTCTTGATTTGTTTTTTATACAAATTTCACATGCATCACATATTTGCTTAATATTTTTGATGATATTCTTTGCTGTGTAGAATGGTGTAATTTTATTTATCATTTGGGTTCTTCCAATATGACTATACGTGTCATGGACATCCTTAATTAATGTTTTGCTAAGTTCTTCTGATAATATGATTTTATTTCTTTTCTTATTCTTTTTGTAGTAAACTCCATTCTCCAGTAGGTATTTGGATTTTTCATTTTGTACATCTAAATTTGAGTGTTGGTCATTTTTGATATCTTCTAGGTATATTAGATTCACAACTTTTAAAAAATCATCCATATTATCACCAGATTCTAGGACTGGATTTCTGCTTAAGCAGTCTGCTTCTTGATTCGATTGTCCTGGATTATATTTTATCTTAAAATTGTATTGGGATAAGTAATACGTCAGATCGCCAAGTTCTTCATCAGTTCTAGCCTTGATGTTCATATTTTCTAATGGTTTATGATCTGAATATACCACAAATTCTTTTCCCATAAGCCAGTGTTGCCAATATTTCACGGCTTCTTTTATCGCCAGACATTCTAGGTATATGGCCTTCTTTTTCTTTTGAGTTTCTGTCAACTTTTTAGAGAAATAAGCTACAGGTTTACAGACTCCGTTATTATCTTTTTGTTTCAAGACAGCTCCTACTCCTTTAATACTAGCGTCTGTGTAGATTAAAATCGGTTGTTCAGGGTCAAATATTCTTAGAATTGGTTTCGAACATAGTAATTCTTTTATTTTATTAAATGATTCTTGACATTCTGTGGACCATGTAAACTTTACATCTTTCCGTAATAAATTGTGTAACGGGTCTAATATAATTGCACTGTGTGGTACAAACTTATGGTGAAAGTTTACTTTTCTCAAGAACTGGCGTATGTTTTTTCTTGTTTCTGGAACTGGGAAGTTTTTAACAGCTGTTAAATAATCTTTGAGAGGTCGAACTGAATTATTTTCTATTACGTGTCCTAAATATTTGGCGTAATTCTTTGCAAAAATACATTTCGTAAATTTCAGTCTAAACCCTTCTATTAGTATAGCTTCAAGCAGTCTGGATAGATGTTGCATGTGTTCATCAAAAGTTCTGGAAAAAATCAGGATGTCATCTATAAAATTTACTGCAAATTCTGAGAGTTTGTACTTTCTTATTATATTACTCAAAATTCTTTGAAAGATAGCTGGTGCTGTCTTTAAGCCAAATGGAAGGCAAGTCCACTGAAAATGTCCTTCCTGTGTAACAAATGCAGTTTTACACCTATCTTGAATTTTCAAAGGAATTGACCAGAATGCTGAGTTTACATCAAATGGTGAAAAATATTTGCAGTTGACAGTTTTCACCATTAAATCCTCAATTAAGGGAAATGGCTGCGATTGTGGTATAACAATTTTGTTCAACTCTCTGAAATCGATACAAAGTCTTGTTTTTCTCTCGTCTTCCTTCTTATATGCCAGGGTAACCGGAGCAGCGAATGGGCTATAGGATTCTTCAATCAAATTTTTCTTCAATAATTTTGATACTTGATTTTCTATTTCTTTTCTATCCTCAGCGGAACACCTGTATGGACGTTTGTAACAATATTTATCCACCATCAAGTCTATGTGGGCTTCATAGTCTCGTACTGTGCCGACGTCGTATTTATCCTTAGCAAAAACTGGGTTGTATTTTTCTATTAGTTTATCTATTTCCATTCTTTGTTCATTGTCCAGGTGGTTTTTTGAAATTTCAAATTCATCTAAATTTATATGTTCATTGAAGTTCACTTCACATGTGTTAAAATTATTCGATGAAACATATTTCTCTCTCTTGTCACCATTTAGGGACTTCTCTTCTTCTGCATTGTGACATTGTTGGATCTCTAATTCTTCATTCTGCATTAGTTTGAATTTTTTAATGCAATCTAAGCCAATCAGAAAATCATAATGAAAATTCTCATTGTCAACAACGAAAACATCCATCATTCTTTCAATATTAAATATTTTTATTTTTAGGGTTACCATACCTTTTGTTTTTTTCGCACCATTTATAGTTTTCAATTTTGCTGTTTGTTTCTCATTTATTTTCTCTTTTTCTTGGATTTTTAATAATTTTGCATTAATTAATGACACATTTGATCCTGAATCATAAATTCCAGAAACTTGTAAAGTATCATTTAATAGCAATTTTACTTGTATTAATGGTGCTACTTCAAGTTTTTTGGATTCTCATTATTTAATTCAACTTCTAATTCAGAGTTATTAATACTTCTCACTACAGCTTTTAGATTTTTATCTTTAAACCAGCAATTTTCCTCAGAATGGAAGCGTTTCCCTTTTTTCTCTGTCATACAGATTTGGCAAGGTTTTTTTTCTTCAATTTTTTTGTTCTTTGTATCAGAATGTGTGTAGGTTTTTCTTTCATATTTATTCTTCACAACAAGATGTTCCAACCTTCCTAACTCATTGTAGAGATCTTCTGTTTCTTGTAATGTTTCTCGGTCAATCTTATCGGTCAGATAATTAGGTAGGCCTGATGCTATGAGGTCTATAAGTGTTCCAGTATCTATTGACTTCCTCACTTCTAATAATAATTTTTCTTTTTTTAGTGCATACTCAAGCAGCGAGCCTGTTTGATATTTGAAAGCAAGCGCATATCTGATAGGTGACCAACCTTTGTTTCCAAATGTATCACAGAAATTTTTCTCCCATTTATTCCACTCTGATTCAATTGTAAATTTCAATATCATACAGCTGTACCAATCTACACTGGAGTATTCCAAGAAATTTTTTAAAATCTCAATTTTCTTTTTGTCATCATCAATATGGAAACGTTGACACTCCTTGTTGAATTCCTTGATCCATTGGTGAGCATTTGCATTTCTACCAGAGAATTTCTCAATCATAAAATCCTTTGAAATTTTCCCTAAATTCTGAGTTTCAGATTTAACCTGTTTTTCTTCGAGTAACTTTTCCAGTAGTTTTTCCAAATTTTGATTTGATCCACTGGGTGAAGTTTTATAATCATTTGTATTTTCCGTAATCTCTTCTAGGTAGATATCATTGAATTGTAAATTTTGTTCTTCGTCCAAATATATTTTTGCTATGTCCTCCGTTAATGTTATCCATATTTTCCTTGTTTGATGCCTTTTAATTAATGTTTTCCTCACCTTGGCATAGTTAGGAGTTTTTGTAATTGCTTGATGTAAACTTGCAGGTTGATATTCGACCGGTATATCAAAATTTTTTTCATCAGTCGTACCTATTGAGGTTATGCAAATAATGTTTGATTTTCCATCTGGCGAAGTTTTCACAGCGAAATCAAACCTCAACTTCTCCATATTTCTTGATAATATTGCAGAAAATGTTGTTTTATAATAGTATTCTACTCTAATGAGTGAAATAAAGACTAAATTGCGTTTTTCTGTAAAGACAAAATTTTATTAATAACAAACTATGTACAGTCATTACCTTATTATAATATAATTATCACTGAAATTACAAACCTGTAAAGACAAAAAAACAACATTTAAAGCCTTTACTCAGGTCTGAATATTTATTTTAGTGGAAATCAACTCTTTTCAATCTTCTATTTTACATATGCCACATAACCTCACATTTCCGCTATTTTAACGAATTGACACTCCATGACAGTGTCAGTCCTGAAGATGTCACTGTCCCTTTTGACGTCTATAAAACTCTGTGGTTTAGGCGGCAAATTCAAATGGTTAAGGAAAGCGATAATACTAATGTAGTGCTTTTCTTTACATATATTTCTTGTTTTCAAAAGAAATCAGAGAATACCTGCATGGTAGTGATTTTCTAGTCCACGGCTCACTAAAATAACAATCAGTGATCAGTGAAACAGATCAGTGTCCAAGGTTCGTTTCTCTTGATTTATTTTGAAAATAAGAAATAAGATTTTAAGGTATAATTTAGACAATAGCATAAAAAAGAAAACCATGCAGCGGAAACGCAAGAAAAATTAAATCTCAATACAATAAATTATGCTTGTTTTGTAATTTATCTATTATTGCTTCTTTCCAGCTGGTTCCAGTGCAAACACCGTTGCCGGGATCAACCTCTTTACAGTGTGGTTTTGGAGATACCACAACTTCATCGCTAAACAGCTGGCTGCCGTCAATCCTTGCTGGGATGACAACAAACTGTTTGATACCGCAAGAGATATAAATATAGCTGTGTTTCTACAAATATTCTACTATGAATTGTTGCCAATTTTCTTAGGTAAGTATCAGTAGCCAGAAAGTAAAAAATACGAGTCAGCGTGCTTAATGCATGTTGATGTATTTGTTAATTTTGTATACATATCATTTTAGTGAAGGAAAAAATCGACTGCAGGCAGTATTCGAACCT
The DNA here is from genome assembly GCA_947256265.1 of Acronicta leporina. Taxonomy (NCBI): domain Eukaryota; kingdom Metazoa; phylum Arthropoda; class Insecta; order Lepidoptera; family Noctuidae; genus Acronicta; species Acronicta leporina. Next base: position 1,426,318 of record OX366517.1, on the reverse strand, counting down.
ACGTCTTCTGGTTATATACACTTAACGCTAAGATTCGCCCGCCTGCCAGGTCGAAATTTGCCTACCTTTTCACGTTCTTTTCAATGCCATTGACGTCATGTGATAGCAAATTTCGACTAGGCGTGTGGGACTCGCGGACTTAGTGGTCTTAGCGTCTGTAAGATCTATCCAGAAGACGCAGGTTTGAATCCTGCCCGCAATCGAATTTTTCATTCACTTTAACTTTATAATCTTAGCATGGAAAATGCAAAAATCTAACAAAAAGATGCTTATAGGCCGACCGTTTAACTCGCGTATCGCCTGCGCGGTAAGAAGGGAGCGGGGGCGGGTAACGCTACACACGGAGTCAATAATCCAAAGATTTATCTCGAGATAGACATTGTTGATAAAGAATAAAATAATAAGTATCTTTTTTAAGTATTTATTTTTAAGTTTTACAAATATTTTATAATAGCTTCATAGGTACCAAATCATAAAACAATAATTAACTCCGTTTAAGAAATATTTAACCACAGATAAAAAAATTATAGGACTATTCGTCACTTATATCCATATCGCTTAAATCATCATCACTGTCTGAGTAGCTTGAGGAGTCAGAATCTTGCAAATTAATAATAAATCGGTCCATCTCTTCATCAACGATGCGATCGTGCAGACAATATTCATCTTCAATAGTTTGTACATGTTTATCGCAGTTAACCCATTTTTCTACAGAGAATTCGGCAAATAACTGTTCCAGTGTATTTTTCTTTTTGTCTAAATTAGAATCAATTTTAATTTTTGTGAGCTGTCCTGATATCCCCCCAAAACAATTCGATTGGGTTCAAGTCTGGATGATATGGAGGCAGGTAAGACTTCATGACCTGCCGCCTTTAAAATTTCATCTATTTTGTAAGTATTTTCTGTCGCGTGTTGTTTAATTAAATTCACATTTTCATTCACATTTCATTTAAATTCACATTTCATCACATTTTCTTAAAGACGTATCAAATTCAACATTGTGTCTTTGCAGCCAGGTCTGCATGGTGGCTTTTGTGGATGTCATTGTAGGCTTTTTGTCCTCTTGTACCGAGTGGTATGCGGCATTATCCATAATAATAACTGAGCTTGGCGGTAAATTTTGCAATAGCTTTTCTCTAGTCCATTTGCTGAAGTTTACAAAATTCATATCGCTATGATAATCTCCGGTTTTGCTTTTGGATTTAAAAATTAAAAGAGCTCCATCGATAAATCCGGCTTGTCCACCAGCATGTACAATAATTAAACGTGGCCCTTTGCCAATATGCGACAGCACCCCTCGTTCTTCATTGGATTGCCAACACGCTGGTACATTTAATGACGAATTGACATATGTTTTATCGAGGTAAACAAAGTTTCTTTGATCTCTTCTGTGCTTCTTTATCGCATTAAGATAATGCCTACGGCCACGATACGATGTTTGGTTGTTCAATCAGTAATTTTCTTTTTGATTGACATTTCTTAAATCGAAAGCCAAGTTTATGAATCAATGCTCTCTAATATTCTCGCCCACAATTTAAAATTCCTTCTTCTCTAAGTTTCGCATTCAAAATTTTTAACGTAGGAACCTTCTTAAAAACCGTATAAAATTGAGTTATTTTTCTTCTAACAACGCCCTCTGTAAAACTGTCAACTTCAATTTTTTTCTTTCGGATTTGTTAATTTTTTTTTGGTGATTTAAAATTTACATTATTTTGTTCATCTTTCAGTTCATTTCCTTCTTTTATTATTTTACATATGGTAGTCACCGAAAGTCCTATAGCTTTAGCAACAAGTTTGTTTAGGTTTACGTCTTCAAGATACTCTGTAGAATTTATGATCTTGTTTTCTGGCTTTAAAAAAGGAATATACATTGTATGCTATTTGTTTAGCTTACTTGTTAATTTTGTTCGCAAAACTGGAAGAGCGATTCATCTTGAGATTTATCTTGGCAGTCGTATACCTTGATGTGCGTTAATGTCCAAGCGTCCGTAAACAAAAATACCAACCGCGCGCTGCGAGCACAGCCAGCACACTGAGCACTTGACGTAAGCTCTCTGCTCCGCGCACCTCTTTCACCCATCCGCTAACATCTCCCCCCGCTCCCTTCTTACCGCGCAGGCGATACGCGAGTTAAACGGTCGGCCTATAGTATACATGTTTGTAATTAACACATTGTGTTTTAGTGTATTTATGTAAGCAGTATTAGATGAAGACAACTTTAGTCAAATTTGTGTGCCAAAAAATAACACGTCTTCCGATATAATTAATTTAAGTCACTGAATTGGTGTGTGCGATTTTTTTTTCATTGATCGCGAACTAATGAGGTGGCAAGGTATGCTGAAATCACACTGGCTAAAAATCACACTTGCCTGCCTATGTATAGCCATAACATTCGCGATATCCACCACAGCTGTGACAGACTGGCGCAGTGTTAGCAGGTTTCCTTCAAGAAAGCGAAGCAATGCCACGCATCCTACTCGAAGGCGCGCCGCCTACTAAGGCAATTTTTGCTCGGGCAATGGATTCCCTCAGTCATGAAACTGCCTTGTATATCTTATTGTACACCAATAATTATTTAATAAAAATTACAGGATACAAGAATATGGTAAACGATGACGTCATCATACCGAAAGGTGGTTTTAGAGACACATATGATCCTAAACTTATACCACAACTTTCTTTGGAGTATCCTTTCGTTCTTAGATGGATGCATACGGTACAAGATGGACGTTTGAAGTATGTTGGTTTTTGATACTTTTGTAAATTGAGTAGCTGCTTATAAAAATGTGGTCGTAATGTACTTAAAAATCGAAGAAGGTACTTGAAAACGAAAATTTTAAATTAACGGTTGAAATAACCTGAAGTTAGCCGTAAAAATATGAATTTTCAATTCGAAACATTAACACCCCAGTCTTTATACCGAGTTATTCTATTAAAATTTACTACGCGGACAACGTCAGATGAGCACAGTTATTTCAATTGCTCTGTACGAGTACCTAGTTAAGATATCAATATTATTATTATTAACAACTAACTATGTATTATCTTACGCATGTTATATCACTACAGTTTGATCTGTTTACCTAACTTAAATGGACTTGTGAGAATTTGTTGTTCTGAGGACGAGGAAGACTATCCGCCCGTGATACAGTTCTTACTAGTACGGGGGGATAGGGCGAATCGCTCTAAAGACAGCCAATGCCTACAACCTATTTAACTGTCATCAGGCTAATTAAATACCAATGTAAAAGTAACTGTAACCGATTCTTTTGTAATATCGAACCGACAAATGTATAAATTTAAGCAAATCTTGTATGGTTGTCTCTTGGTTATGCAATAAACATTCATTCATTCATTCAATACTGTATTTATGTACCTATTCTTTTTTTTTATTAATTAATTATTTCATATAGCAAGTTAAACGCTATCAATTGATTTCGAACAGTTACGCGTATATGTTAGAAACTGATATTTAGAAAGCTCACTTAGAAAATTTACCGCTTGATGACATAATACTTGAAATCATGTTTCCTAATCCGAAATCGAATAAATAAGTTGGTTCTTTTAGAATGTATGATAGCGACGGACACTTCATGAGACAGGTGCCTATTGTGAACCTCACATCGAGAACCGGGTTCTTCGGAGTTGACAACAATATGGACTATTTAACCCAAGGCAGCTTCAGACAAAGCAGTGCTAAAATTGACTACACTGTTGATCCTGATGTTAGTATTAAAATTAATGGTATTTTCATATATATATTTAAAGGTGTAACTATTTGATCAGGATCGTTTGAGATCGAATGTATATTGTTACAATAAAGAAAAGATGTCAAGATTAGTATAATATTATTATATTTATGGAAACTATTATAACATGCTCATTTAATATTTTCTCATCTATCAAAAATCTTGCATATAATAAACGTGACAAATATTAAAAAATATATATTTAAAAAGATCTCGTATATTTTTCAGATTGTAGACTTAGGTCTAGGTTCTCTTCAGCGTTCAGCTGATGTGATGACGAATGATTTGGCCAAGAACCGGTTGTTTGGCCTCCAACCTTATGCCAAATACAGAGAGTTTTGCTTCGGAAAACCCATTCGTGGCTTTGAAGATCTGGAAGGTGTAATCGATCCTGAGGTAATTAAATGAAGAAATAGTTTGGCTTTATCTGGGTTTCATTTCACAGGGGTACAAATATCAAAACTATTACTTTGGATGTTACATTCACAGGGTATTCCAGAAAAAAAATGGTTTATTTACCAATTTTTTGGTGATCATTTTTGGATCTTCATTGGCTCCGATTTCCAGGTCAAGCAAATTCTATAAGGCTCTCAGTAGCATTTGTGCTTAGTAGGATCACCCACTATTATATTTAAGATGTAAGATAAAGGTGAACTGTGAACTTCTAAATAAGTACATTTCTGCCTAATCCTTCGGGGATATAGGTGTGACGGTTAGACATAGACAAGTGAATAATTATACAAGTAGATAACAAATTCTGGTACATTACAGAGAATAGAAGTTCTAAGAGAAGTATATGAGAAGGTGGAGGACATAGATCTAATAGCTGGTATTTGGGTAGAAAGGCCAATACAAGGAGGTTATGTACCAGGAACATTCTACTGCTTAGTAATAGAACAGCTGAAACGGAACATAGCTGCTGACAGACATTGGTATGAGAGACCTGACCGACCTAACGCGTTTAACTCTGGTAAGGCAATACACAAAACTTAATATTTAATCAGTTTACTGTAACGTGATTTTTCACAAAACCAACAATTTGGTTTAAACGTATAATTAGATGTGTTGATTACAACAGGTTTGGCGTAGCAGCTGAGCAATCAGCTTCTGCGACGCGTGTTGTGGATTCGATCCCCACACCGCAAATATTTGTATGATCTACATCTTCCGGGTTTGGCCGTTTGCCTATGTGAGAATTTGTTTCTAAACGCTCCTACGATACAGGACGAAATCATAATGTGTAGCAATGTTTTAAAATAAACAGAAAAATACTATTTTAAAATAAATTAAGATAGGTATCTCCACCTATTCCTAATTAAGATTAGAGATATTAAAATTCTAATCATTCAAATTAATATATTGATATACCAAAAAGATTGCTAATGTAAAAAAAGAAGGCAAATTTCGACATGGCGCGTGGGACTCGCGGTGGCTTAGAGTTCGTCTAGTGTAACTAACCAAAAGAAGACGCAGATTCTAATCCTGCCCGCAAGTCGAATTTTTCCTATTAGATATTATATTAGATACCTAGAGATAACATAAGAAGCTATCGAAAAGAAACACAGGTTACATAAAATTATAAATACATGTGTACCACACTGGCCAACTGAAGGTTGGCAGACGTCACACGCTGTCGAGATGTCTCACGCATGCAAATTTTCTCACGTTGCTTTCCTTCACCGTATAAGTGAGTGATTATTAATTTAATACACACATACGACTTGACAACTCAATTGTGATATTACTGTTTTTGGTGTCGTTTTAATGTTTTTATTTATTGTAATGTATTTAGTGAAGTTCCCACGCAGATTCTTGTAATTCTTGTAATACTCATAATATTTAAATTCATTATTTTTTTTATTCTCTGCATCTTTGTACAAAACAAAATATATACTCTATACTAATATATAAAGCTGAATAGTTTGTTTGTTTGCTTGAACGCGCTAATCTCAGGAACTACTGGTCCGATTTGAAAAATTCTTTCAGTGTTAGATAGCCCATTTATTGAGGAAGGCTATAGGCTATATATCAAAACGCTACGCAGACGAAGTCGCGGGCAGAAGCTAGTATTATATATGCTATAACTGGTATACCTATGTAGGTACCTGTGTATGTGCCTCAGGTCGAGCAAAGTATTATAACACTTTTTGTTTTCAGCGCAACTCGCTGAAATTCGGAAGATCTCTGTCGCAAGATTTCTTTGTGATGTCGGTGACACTGTTAAGATGATACAGCCCCAAGCATTCCTAAAAGCTGGATACGAGTAAGTTTAGGAGTCATTAATCGAAGACAAAGTTGTGTTTTTTTTACTTGATATGTTTTACGCTTATCACAATTTATCAAAAGAGGATCGGCATTGATTGCTACTATTGAATATAATCTTGCAGTCAGTTAATAAAATATCAAGTCAACATTTAAGGTGTTTTTACTGGCAAATCGAGGCGCGCGCGGATTAAATGGGCTAGAATTGATTTTTGTATGACAAACTATCTGTCGCCGCCACGCCCATTTCATTTATATTATTTTTATATAATTACCACTAATTTTATCTTTTTGTTTCAGCAACCAAATGCGTTCTTGCGAACAAATTGAAAAGATGGATTGTTCAGCGTGGAAAGACGAGAAATGCTGAACTGAAACAAAATAAGCTTGTTAAATAAATGAGTTATTTTTGATCTATTAATTTTTTTTTAGTCTTTTAGTCTTTTTTTAAAAAGCTTACTAGCAATGTGGGTCACACATTACTAGTATTGTTGTTAACCCGTGCTAAGCTAAAATGCTTGTGTTACGAGTGGGTTCACGTCGGTAGTGCAATGGGTGGGGTTCGAACCGGCAACCACATGATCGCAAGTCCGACGCCCTAGCCATTAGGCTACCGCCGCTTATAGATTATAAATCGCATTATTGTTATAGATAATCGTAATATTACTTTCTAATATACGCATTTCATTTTAGTTTTTTGCTTTAGTAAAAAGATTTTCCTGATAATTGATGTTGGTTATTTTGAAATATTATCCTAGGTGTAATATAAAGAACATTTTTATATCACGTTAAGATATTGATTTCGGTTCTACTAGACACCGTAGTACCAAAAAATGTAAATCATAAAGTAAAGAGTTTTGAAGACTCGTTTGGCGTAGTAGCTGAGTGATCAGCTTCTGCAACATAAGTTGTGAGTTCGATTCACGTACAAAACAAATATTTGTATGATCTAAAGATAGCTGAAAACTGAAAACCCAATAACACTTTGCTCGACCTGGGAATTGAACCCAAGACCTGATGTGTATGTAGAGCATTATTATATTTTTTTTGTTATAATTTCTTAATTTCATAACGAAATAATATAACATAACATACCATCATGTGTATCTTCATTACCCAAGCTAGCTCAACCTTTGTCTGCCTGTGAACACATCCAGCCAAACTATAAATGTTTAGTCTATTCTGATAAGATAGGAATTGGTTTCGGATCCATACTTCAAAATAATATGAGTCATAGTGTAACTAACAACTGTCATCACAATCTGCATTTTAATCTTATTGTCGACAAGATTGTAAATTCCAATTTAAATAGTCAATCACACATTGTTTTACTTATAGGAAATAGTATTGGGGTTAAAAAAATAGATATTGTTAATGGGATCTCTGCCTTACTAAATTTGAATGTCGGAAAAATTATGATTTGTGCTCTGCCTTACTCCCATTTGTTATCTGATAAAGAAAATGACTATGTTCATAAATTAAACAATATTATTTATATGTTGACATGTCGTCATGGTGATAAATTATTATATTTTGACACAAACAAGTTTGTTAGTGGCTTTCAATTGACTGGTGAAGCTATGTTTCTTCCCAAAAGATGTAAACACGTGATGGCTTCTTTGATAGCCTACAATATTCAATCTGTGATAGAAAATATACCAAAGAATAGGTTAGTTAGTTTTAGTGACGAATCAGTATTATCTAGCCTCACTAATAATACTGTGATAGATTGTTTAAACTTTCCCAACCAACAATCTGTGATTTTTAGTGACAAATCAGTATTATCTAGCCTCACTAATAATGCTGTGATAGATTGTTTAAACTTTCCCAACCGACAATAGAGAGGCATAACGATAGGATTCTTCTTTACCACCAGAACATAAATCGCTTCTCTGGCAAAATTTTAGATGTAGAACTTTTAGTAGATAAATATTGCATTGACATCTTATGTTTTTGTGAAACATGGTTAAAACCTGAGACAATGCAATTTAATGTAACTAACTTCACAGTTGCCAGTGCGTACAACAGAATAACAGCCGCGGGTGGCGGAACATTAATTCTATGTAACAATAATCTTAAATTCAAAGAACGAAAAGACATCACCTCGTGCTCTGTTGATCGCTTATGTGAGGTAGCATGTGCTGAAGTAGAAAACTATATTATCATATGCGTGTATAGGCCACCATCTTCAAGTTTTCCAACATTTTTGATAGTAATGGAAGATGTTCTTAGAAAAGTATTTAAATGCAAGAAACACATATTTGTTTGTGGTGATATAAACATTGATATTTTAATAGAATCCCCTGAAAAACGTAAATTTCTAGCATTATTTAATTCTTTTAATTTGGAACCAATTTTTAATGAACCTACTAGGATTACTGCTACTTCCAATACTTGTATTGATAATATTTTTTCAAATTGTGCAGCTCAAGGCTCTTCAATAGTTAGCGGTGTTAGATCGGATCACATGGGACAACTGATCTCTATAGAGACTAACAAAAGGCCACCTATTAATAAAAACATATTGGTTAGATCTCTGAAAGAAAATAAATTACGTTCGTTCTACGAGCTAATTACAATGCAATTGTGTAACACTAATTTTATTTCTAATGACCCCAACATAAATTTCAATAAGCTATTCAATATAATATGTAAATCATTTAATAAGTCATGCCCTCTTCGAAGAGTTACCCAGCGTAAAAAATGTAAATTTAATGAATGGGCCACAAACGGCATTAGGAAAAGTAGAGATGTTCTTTACAAACTGTACTATGAAAAATCATTAACCTCTGACAAAGGTTTTCATAATTATGTACGACAATATTCTAAGTGTTTTAAAAAAGTATGCATTCTAGCGAAATCGAAACTCATTAGCAGTCAAATTAACAAATCCGATAATAAAATTAAAACAGTGTGGAGGATAATAAATGCGGAAACTAATAAAAACCGAAAACAGGACACAGATCTGAGTTTAAAAGTAAACAATAAAATAATCTCAGACCACGCGGAAGTTGCAAAAGCTTTTGAAAAATACTTTACTAATGTCCCGATCGAGGTCACGAAATGTTTAGATTCGTCCCCTTTAGTAGCAGAATCTCTAGCAAAGAATTTTTTCAAAAGAGACATACCAAACTTTGAGTTTAGCCAAGTATCTCCGCCTATGGTTATAAAAGCGTTTAAAAGTTTAAATATTAAAAATACTGAAGATTTATGGGGCATATCTGTTAAAGCACTAAATTCAATAATTGACAATATCGCTCCAATCCTTACAAATATATTTAATCTTTGTATTAAGACAGGAACCTTTCCAGACTTAATGAAACATAGTAAAGTTATTCCTATCTTCAAATCAGGCTGTAAAGCGAATCCCAGTAATTATAGGCCCATTTGTGTTCTCCCTGCCTTAAGTAAAGTATTTGAAAAGCTTATGCTTAATCAAATGATAGCACACTTTCACAAAAACAAGATCTTACATGATCAGCAATTTGGCTTCACGAAAGGCAGGTCTACGTCTGATGCTGGTATAAAGCTAGTCTCTCACATTTTAGAGGCTTGGGAGGGTTCACAGGATGCTATAGGTATCTTCTGTGATCTTTCCAAAGCTTTCGATTGCGTTGATCACGATACGCTTATCCGTAAATTGAACTACTACGGTATAAGAGGGCTATCTTTGGAGCTTGTGTCTTCCTATCTTTCTAAGAGGCTGCAAAAAGTGGGCATAAATGGAGTCACATCTCCCGGGTCTGCAGTTAGAATTGGTGTTCCACAGGGTTCTATTTTAGGCCCTTTTCTTTTCTTAGCGTACATTAATGACCTTCCCTATATGATGTCTGAGATATCGAATATAGTATTATTTGCTGACGATACCTCACTTATATTTAAAATCGATCGAAATGATAGCAATCTCTATAATGTAAATGAGAGTCTAAAATCCTTATCCAAATGGTTTGCTGCTAATAACCTACTACTTAATGCTAGCAAAACTAAATGTCTTAAATTTTCGTTACCAAATGTACCACAAATTGAACCTAATCTAATTCTTGAAGGCAGCAAACTCGACCTAGTTAATGAAACTGTTTTCTTAGGTGTTACGGTTGATTGTAAGTTGCAGTGGGGTGCGCACATATCGGCCCTGTCTAGCAGGTTAAGTTCCGCTGCATACGCAGTGAGAAAAATTAGGCAGATCACTGATGTAGCTACAGCCAGACTCGTGTACTTTGCCTACTTTCACAGCATTATGTCGTACGGTATTCTGCTATGGGGATCAGCTGCAGACGTAGATTCCATATTTATCTTACAGAAAAGGGCCATCCGCGCAATCTACGATATGGGCCCTCGCGATTCCCTAAGAGAAGTGTTTAAGAACATCAATATACTTACGATGCCGTCACTCTACATCCTTGAAAACATAATGCATGTGCGCAAAAACCTGCAGAAGTTCAGTGTCAATAGTGACTTTCACAACCTTAATACTAGGAATAAACATAAAATAGTGGTACCTAAATTTAGACTAACTAAAACAAATAAATCATTTCTAGGAAATTGTGTGCGTTTCTATAATAAACTCCCAAAATGTGTCACCGATCTCACTGGCAAGAAATTTAAAAGACACGTCAAATCTGTTCTTCTTAAGAAAGCCTATTACAAAACCAAGGACTATGTTAACGATAAGAATGTGTGGTTGTTAGATACGGATGCATTTGCGGCCTCCCTGGCAAAATGAAACTGTTGATTATTAGAGACTAATATAAGCTTATTAATTTTCATGTAGGTCAGTTAGTAGCTATAGTAGGAACCTTATAAGTAGATGGACATAGCTTTAACAGATTCCATATTATTTACATATCGAGATGTCTTCATATGGAAAGTATTGTTTACCACAACAGAAACTGTAAATGTGTGTACGTTGTGGCTTGTCTAAGTAGACACCTAGTTTTATTTGTCGCTTTGATGGTGTGCGTTACCACATAGTTTTTTATTTAGAAATGACATCGGATTCTCAAATAACGTGAATCTTCGTTTAATATAGTCGACCTCGGTCAAACTTGGACATCCTTCAACGTCCTCACATCTTGTTATCGCAATATTGTACCAGTGAAGTTTGTAATTCATTTATTTTAAAAGAGTGTCCATGGAGTTTCTTGCCGGATTCTTCTCCATAGGATCGACCTTTCGGCCTTTCGACCGTGCAACTAGAATCACAACGTTTCATAAACGCTTGTAAAAGCTTATTTGAAATAAAAACATTGAACTTGAACTTGAACATCACGCCTGCATTCCCCAAAGGGTTAGGCAGATGTGTACTAAGGTACACCCACAGTTCCCCGGTATGTTTAGGTACCATGTAATAGGGGCGAGCCTATTGCCATTAACCGGGCACAAATTCCAAACTCCGAGCTACTGCTGAGATTTTCATAGAAAAACCCAATAACACTTTGCTCGACCTGGGAATCGAACCCAAGACCTCTAGTGTAGCGGTCGCACTTGAAACCACTAGACTAACGACAAATAGTATTTGTGATACTTAGATCAAAACACGTTGCGCGCCGCACAAACGTAAACCGTGGGCTTCATGCTCTGAACAGCCCTGCTTTAATTTATTTATTTTCTAACTAAACACAAAATTTACATAAAAAATTATGAGAAGTATTATAGTTACTTGCTTACTTACTTTCTTACTAGACTTATTTTGATAGTTAATAATAATTATAGTCAGTAAGTAGTAGTAAATCTAATTATCTGCTACCTACATACCTTAAAACTCATGCGCACTGTACATGTCATACTAAAAAAAATCAAAGAGAAACCATTACATTTCTCGTCAACTGTTTTTTTTAAAGACCATATCAATTTCTATAAAGATAATTTGGTTTAATATATTTAAAAAAATCCAAGGTTCCACCGAGATTTGAACTCGGATCGCTGGATTCAAAGTCCAGAGTGCTAACCATTACACCATGGAACCGGTTGTGTTGAGCTGCGAAATAGCGCTTTCCTTTCACTACAACTCTTGCTATGACGTCACTTATATTACCAATCATATTTTATTACTTTTACCATAGTTGCCATTTAATTTTAACCTGTTACTTAAAGTTTTGTTTTTTATAGTGCTTCAAATAGCAGGTTATGCCGTCGGTGCCGATTATATCACAAGTTCACAACTAAGTTAGTATTTATTTATTTATTTAATAACCAACTTATATTAACAGTGTACACTAAACATACAAGTTATTGGTTAGAAATTAGTACATCGAAATTATAATTTAATGAGATAGATATTATAATATTACAAGATAAATAATATAACGTATGTAGGTATAGTATGTTAGGTAAACTTCTAGTTTAACCTACAAGACATGTAGTGGTCTTGAATGATTGATTGATGATGATTCCCAAGTCAGCCAAAGTGTTATTGCGCTTTTCCGTGAAATTTCCAGTAGTAGCTCGAAGTTTGGAATTTGTGCTCGGTGAATGACAATACATGACCCACCTTCGATTACATGGGACATAAACATACTACGGAACTTTTTCAAAAGCAATACCGCTGAACAAGTCTAGTAAAAGATCCCACTAATAAAATTTCATTAAATTCTTATAAGAAAAATACTCCTCAACTATAAGTATAAATTCAATTCAAGTTATAAATGTCCTAAAAAAGTCCAAGTCCAAGTGCGAGTCGGACTCGCGCACGATGGATTCCGTACCATTATGGCATTATGTAATTGGCCATAACACAGTTATAATTTATTTTTTTGTATCTGAATAGCTGTAAGTTTTCCAGAAAATATAAAATAAAAATAAAATAAAAAATTATCGAGTCCGACTCGCACTTGGCCAGTTTTTTAGTAGTTATTGTTATAGCGGCAAAAGAAGTACCTACATAATTTGTGAAAATTTCAACTGTCTAGCTATCGCGGTTCTTGAGATACAGCCTGGTGACAGACAGACGGACGGACAGCGAAGTCTTGGTAATAGGGTCCCGTTTTTACCCTTTGGGTACGGAACCCTAAAAATGAGTGTACGTTAATAAGTACACCTCTGCCTTACCTGTAGAGAAATACAGGCGTGATACTATAGCTATAATATAAGTTCTAACATTGTGCCTTGTCTCATTAGTGTTTGTTTTAACAGCTTTAAAGGTTATTATTCTGTGGTTTAACACTTAATATTTTACTACGTTGGTTTTCCGTGAGACAATATGAAATTAGGATTCTCACGGTATATTATGTACATACCTAAGTATAATCCGTTATGGAAGTCTCTCGATTTCATAACAAAGAAAGAAAGAAAGATCATTTATTTTCGCCTATAACGACGCACAATTTTTTTTTAGACACTATTTTAGACTCTACAATAATAACATAAAATACCAAAAAAAAACGTGAATATATCAAGATAATAATAATATTTTTTTTTAACTACTGTAGATGGTCATCACTTAAGACGCAGGCGTCTTTAGGATTTTTTTAAGTAAAGAAAGCCATCTAGCGGCCATTTGTGGAACTAAAAAAAAACATTTGTGGACAAACTCAAAGTAAGTCGCTAAGTTTTTTTGTGAATCTTCGTTGAGACTCCCGCTCACCACTCCTGCCTGATTATGTATGCCAGTTTCCTCACGATGTTTTCCTTCACCGTTTAAGCGCGTGATAATCTATACTTATCTACCTATACTAATATATAAAGCTGAAGAGTTTGTTTGTTTGTTTGTTTGCTTGAACGCGATAATCTCAGGAATTACTGGTCATCTCAGGAATACTGGTCAGATTTGAAAAATTCTTTCAGTGTTAGATAGCCCATTTATTGAGAAAGGCGATAGGCTATATATCATCACGCTACGCGACCGAAGTTGCGGGCAGAAGCTATATAATAAAAAGCTGAAGAGTTTGTTTGTTTGTTTGCTTGATCGCGCTAGTCTCAGGAACTACTGGTCCGATTTGAAAAATTCTTTCAGTGTTAGATAGCCCATTTATTGAGGAAGGCTATAGGCTATATATCATCCGCTAAGACAAAGTGACTTTTCCACGCGGACGAAGTCGCAGGCAGAAGCTAGTTTACTAATAATGCGCACATGACTTCGAAAAGTCAGAGGTGTAAGAGTGCCTTAGATTCGAACTTGAACCTTTGATTTGGCAGTCCAATGGTCATATTATCACTAGGCTATGCACATGTGAGTCCCATACTCCCACATAACTATTCCGGTGTAGTGAACACAAACTGTCCAGCATACCTAACGTTATATTTCACGTTACAGTCCGCTACCGCAACCAAATTTTTTTGATATTCGCCTATATTCTCTGAAGAATTAGAGTAATAATAGGGACGAGTTTATTGCTATTATCGGGCACAAATCCAAAATCCAAACTGCTACTGAGAAATTCATAGAAATAACGCCGGACCTGCGAATCGTATCAAAAACCTGCCTAGTATTAGCGGTTACGATCCTTACATTACCTACGACAGAAAAGAAATTCTTACGCGAAATTACAATGTTTTTGCAGAAAATAAAATGTCGGTACAAACAATACATTTTTACAGCTAAACAAATACTGTTGCTAATATTGCAGTCTTTACAGACGATAATTTGTAGTTACCTAATATTTTTCATGAATATGATTAAACGCAAAATAATTATAGTGAAAGACTAGCTGTAACCAGCGACTTCGCCCGAGTGGCATTAAAAAAAGTAGCCTAAGTTACTCCTTGTTACATCAGCTACCTGCCAGTGAAAGTCCCGTCAAAATCGGCTCAGACATTTCAGAGATTAGCCAGAACAAAAAAACAGACAGACAGACAGATCGACAGACAGACATAAATAAAAAAAAATGGTATATGTATGTACCGTGTATACATCCAAATGCACTTAGTAAAAAGCAGTTATTTTAATATTACAAACAGACACTTTAATTTTATTAATTTGTATAGAAAATACTGTCTGCCTCATTATTTGTGTTAGTAATTTTTTAACACATAAACAGAAAGTGAAATTAAACTCAATTTAGATCTAATTATTCTGGATAATCAGCAGGCCTAGCCACGTTTAGAATTTATGATCGCTAACGCTGTATGTCACGGTCGTGACTTAGGGCCACTTGCACCAACTTCTTAAATGTGTTTAAATTGTATTTAAACACGAAATTTCTATGAAAAATTGTGTTTAAATTCCATTTAAACATATTTAAAAAGTTGGTGCAAGTGGGCCTAAATATAGCGTTATACGAGTAGGTATGTACTTCCCATACATTTTAATAGTAATTTTCATAGCGTTAGCGATCATAGATTCTAAACTTGGATAGGTCTGCTGGCCCCTATTTAATTGGTTATTGCGTAAAACAAGTAATTACAAGTAACTACTTATATTTTTTATTTTTCACCGATTATGTCTTATTCTCATTATCAACCCATTATATTGCCCACTGCTAGGGATAAGTCTCCTTACAGAATGTGAGGGAGTTGGCTCTGTTCAACTCGCCACTACTTCGCCATCGAGAAAATCTCTCAGGCACGCAAGTTTCCTTACGATTTTTTCGTTCACTTTTGTGAAGGACGCACATGGACCTCATGAAATCTTTGACTTGGCAGTACAATGGTCATATCACTACGTTATCACTGTACCAACTTGCCTGACCGGTAGTAAAATTAAAAACATAAGAAATTTGCAAAGTATATAATTTTAAAATATTCAAGTATTTGCAATAAGTAACTTTCACATTAATTTATTGCCGACGACAGAAATATGTAGTTTATACAATTTGATTTTTGAATATACATAATATTAAATCGTATCGTAGTTTTATGTAATTGTAAGTATCTTTCGTAACTTTGAATATCTATGCTTTGAATTCTATTGCGTTTATAGAAGGTAATTTGTTTTCTTATCATTCACATCAAACTCCAAAATACTCACACTGGTTGATTGATATAACAAAATGGAGAAATTAAATATCCGGCTCTTTTCCGTATGACCACAAAAGAACCTGTATGAGTTCGAGGTAAATGCTATGAATACAATTAAATTACCTATGAATAAACTACCGTTTACTTGAATACAAGATTTTGGGTAACCCATGAAGTAAAACTATGCTTAGAAAGTGCTAACATTTCAGGACGACGGGGATACAACGGACTTTATAAGATCAGAAACTATACTGAGAATAGAAGGCTTTTTACGTTCTTCCTCTTCATCTTGGTTATCAGAATCTTCTGCGTTGCTGCAACTGCCTTTTGTAGAGCTACTGTCTACGTATGTTTCGTTTTTGTCAACAGTACCTAAATCTGTATTATTTTCAAAGATTTCCGTTTCCGTAATTTCGCTGCTATCTACGGAGTTATTATCATTACTTACTTCGGTTACTTCACTGTTACTAGAACTCTTACTATCAGAGTCACTATCACCAGATTCATTTTCTGAGTTGCTACTACTCGTTTTTATGTTACTGTCAATCGATTCTTCCTGTTTATCAGTACTAGTATTATTTATATCATTATCATTGACTTCTTGTTCAGTTTTTTGGCTGATAATAGTTGCTTCTTCTGTGTCGGTACTTTGAATACTGACATCATTGTCACTTGTATCTATATTTAAGATTTCTGCATCATGTGTACCATAAATATGCGTATCTGTTGCCCTATTTTTTTTGTTTGATTGTATGGTTTCGACTTGTTTCCTTTGCTGTAGAGGTATACGTCGTTGTAGTTTTAATGGTAGAGAATCAAGTACTTGTAGTTTTTGTTTTGGATTTATAAACTTCATTGGTGCTTGTTTCTCTTTTAAAGGATTCATTTGCTGCAGGATAATAGGTTGGGGATTACCTATTGGGGCATTCACTGGCTGCAGAACAAGTGGCTCTGGATTACCTACTGGTGGTATTGCTGGTGGTAGTACTATTGGACCAGGATGACTTTCTGAATGATATACTACTGGATGATGTACTGGATACACATGCTGTAGTACAATCGGTTTGGGATTACCTTCTGGGTGATGTACCGGTTGCAGCATTATTAGTCTTGAACTATCCGATGAGGGATGTGCCGGATGCCGTGCTATGGAAACTGAATTCACTTCATGTGGTTCAACGTGCTGTAATACCATTGGTTTTGGGTTGAGTAGTTGTCCGAACCATGGTTGTGGTTGCACTAGCCTTGTTTTAAGAGGTTGATCTTCTGAAATTTCGCCAGAATTACCACTGTAGCCAGCTTGAGCTACATTTTCGCTATCATTGGGGTTATTACTACTATCAGATTCACGTGACTCATCACTACTACTATTGCTTTCAGATAACGAATTGCTATTGCTGCTGCTACTATTAGAATTATTGTCACAGCCGGCTTCATTGGCAGTTGTTGTAGTAGTAGCCACTTCAGTTACATCCGTATCAGATTCATCACCGCAATCGCTTTCTGTTGCGACTGCATCCGTGGTAATTGTGACCGAATTAACGCCATCGGAATTATCGTCACAGTTGGCTTCAGTGGTAAGTGTTACAGTGATAGCTGCTTCAGTTACTTCCGCATCAGATTCATTACCGCAATCGCTTTCTGTTTCGACTGAGTCCATGGTAGTTGTTACCGAATCAACGTCATCGGAATTATCGTCACAGCCGGCTTCAGTGGTAGTTGTTATAGTAGTAGCTACTTTAGTTACATCCGTGTCAGATTCATCACCGCAATCGCTTTCTGTTTCGACTGAGTCCTTGGTAGTTGTAACTGAATCAACGTCATCGGAATTATCGCCACAGTCAGTTTCAGTGGTATTCGCTTCAGAGACAATTGTTACAGTGGTAGCAGCGTCAGTTATATCCGTATCAGATTCATCACCGCAATCGCTTTCTGTTTCAACTGAGTCCGTGTTAGTTGTTACCGAATTAACGCCATCAGAATTATCATCACCGTCGGATTCAGTGGTAATTGTTACAGTGGTAGCCGCTTCAGTTACATCCGTATCAGATTCATTACCGCAATCGCTTTCTGTTTCAACTGAGTACGTGGCAGTTGTTACCGAATTGACGTCATCAGAATCATCATCACAGTTGGCTTCAGCTGTAGTCGCTTCAGAGACAATTGTTACAGTGGTATCCGCGTCAGTTATATCCGTATCAGATTCATCACCGCAATCGCTTTCTGTTTCAACTGAGTCCGTGTTAGTTGCTACCGAATTAACGCCATCGGAATTATCATCACAGTCGGTTTCAGTGGCAATTGTTACAGTGGTAGCCGCTTTGCTTACATCCGTATCAGATTCATCACCGCAATCACTTTCTGTTTCGACTGAGTCCGTAGTAGCTGTTACTGAATTGACGTCATCGGAATTATCGTCACAGTTGGCTTCAGTGGTAATTGTTACAGTGGTAGCTGCTTTATTTACTTCCGCATCAGATTCATCACCGCAATCGCTTTCTGTTTCGACTGAGTCCTTGGTAGTTGTAACTGAATCAACGTCATCGGAATTATCGCCACAGCCAGCTTCAGAGACAATTGTTACAGTGGTAGCAGCGTCAGTTATATCCGTATCAGATTCATCACCGCAATCGCTTTCTGTTTCAACTGAGTCCGTGTTAGTTGTGATTGAATTAACGCCAACAGAATTATCATCACCGTCGGATTCAGTGGTAGCCGCTTCGGTTATATCCGTATCAGATTCATCACCGCAATCGCTTTCTGATTCGACTGAGTCCATGGTAGTTGTTACCGAACCAACGTCATCGGAATTATCATCACAGCCGGCTTCAGTGGTAGCTGTTATAGTAGTAGCCACTTTAGTTACATCCGTGTCAGATTCATCACCGCAATCGCTTTCTGTTTCGACTGAGTCCTTGGTAGTTGTTACCGAATTAAAGTCATCGGAATCATTATCACAGTTGGCTTCAGCAGTAGTCGCTTCAGAGACAATTGTTACAGTGGTAGCCGCATCAGTTATATCCGTATCAGATTCATCACCGCAATCGCTTTCTGTTTCAACTGAGTCCGTGTTAGTTGTTACCGAATTAACGCCAACAGAATTATCATCACCGTCGGATTCAGTGGTAATTGTTACAGTGGTAGCCGCTTCAGTTACATCCGTATCAGATTCATCACCGCAATCGCTTTCTGTTTCGACTGAGTCCATGGTAGTTGTTACCGAATCAACGTCATCGGAATTATCGTTACAGCCGGCTTCAGTGGTAGTTGTTATAGTAGTAGCCACTTTAGTTACATCCGTGTCAGATTCATCACCGCAATCGCTTTCTGTTTCGACTGAGTCCTTGGTAGTTGTTACCGAATTAAAGTCATCGGAATCATTATCACAGTTGGCTTCAGCAGTAGTCGCTTCAGAGACAATTGTTACAGTGGTAGCCGCATCAGTTATATCCGTATCAGATTTATCACCGCAATCGCTTTCTGTTTCAACTGAGTCCGTGTTAGTTGTTACCGAATTAACGCCATCAGAATTATCATCACCATCAGATTCAGTGGTAATTGTTACAGTGGTAGCCGCTTCAGTTACATCCGTATCAGATTCATCACCGCAATCGCTTTCTGTTTCGACTGAGTCCGTAGTAGCTGTTACTGAATTGATGTCATCGGAATTATCGTCACAGTCGGCTTCAGTGGTAATTTTTACAGTGGTAGCCGCGTCAGTTATATCCGTATCAGATTCATCACCGCAATCGCTTTCTGTTTCGACTGAGTATGTGGTAGTTGTTACCGAATTAACGTCATCCGAATCATTATCACAGTTGGCTTCAGCAGTAGTCGCTTCAGAGACAATTGTTACAGTGTTAGCCGCGTCAGTTACATCTGTTTCAGATTCATCACCGCAATTGCTTTCTGTTTCAACTGAGTCCGTGTTAGTTGTTACCGAATTAACGCCATCGGAATTATCATCACAGTCGGTTTCAGTGGCAATTGTTACAGTGGTAGCCGCTTTGCTTACATCCGTATCAGATTCATCACCGCAATCGCTTTCTGTTTCGACTGAGTACGTGGTAGATGTTACCGAATTAACGTCATCCGAATCATTATCACAGTTGGCTTCAGCAGTAATCGCTTCAGAGACAATTGTTACAGTGTTAGCCGCGTCAGTTACATCCGTATCAGATTCATCACCGCAATCGCTTTCTGTTTCAACTGAGTCCGTGTTAGTTGTTACCGAATTAACGCCATCGGAATTATCATCACAGTCGGTTTCAGTGGCAATTGTTACAGTGGTAGCCGCTTTGCTTACATCCGTATCAGATTCATCACCGCAATCGCTTTCTGTTTCGACTGAGTACGTGGTAGTTGTTACCGAATTAACGTCATCCGAATCATTATCACAGTTGGCTTCAGCAGTAGTCGCTTCAGAGACAATTGTTACAGTGGTAGCCGCGTCAGTTCCATCCGTCTCAGATTCATCACCGCAATCGCTTTCTGTTTCAACTGAGTCTGTGGTAGTTGTTACCGAATTAACGCCATCGGAATTATCATCACAGTCGGCTTCAGTGGTAATTGTTACAGTGGTAGCCGTTTCAGTTACATCCACATCAGATTCATCACCGCAATCGCTTTCTGTTTCGACTGAGTACGTGGTAGTTTTTACCGAATTAACGTCATCGGAATCATTATCACAGTTGTCTTTAGCAGTAGTCGCATCAGAGACAATTATTTCAGAGGTTGCCACTTCAGTTATATCCGTATCAGATTCATCACCGCAATCACCTTCTGTTGTAGCCACTTCTGTAATAGTTGCTATGGTGGTAATATCGATTTCATCAGTCTCTCCACTTTCTGTTTCAATTTCAGATGACGCTCTGCTTTCATTGCTATCAGAATCAGATGAATCATCGCTGTCACTGCTACTATCAGAATCAGATGAATCATCGCTGTCACTGCTACTATCAGAATCAGATGAATCTTCACTGTCACTGCTGCTATCAGAATCAAAGCTGACTTTCTTATTTGTTGCTACCACAGTGGACACTTCTTTACTTTCAGTATCACAGTCAGTTGCAGTTACGGTTATGATTTCTGTGTCGGAGGTCGTTGAGTCATCACTACAACTTGAATCCGTCCAGGCAGTGAAGTCTATGTCCGTAATTTCAGAACAGCTCACTAAGGGATTGCTGAAATGAAAATCTGAATAAGGACTCGGGTTTGTTAAAATTTTCATTTCTTTTTTATGAGAATATTTTTTTTTGTAAAGTGCTGAAAGTATGAAAATTATTAAGGACTACATGAAACTGTTTTAATTTAAGAGAGAAAATGAGGATCTTACTCATCATCTATATTCAGAAACGCGTGACGCTGAATTTCCTTAACACCATCGCCATTATTACAGAGCATCCATGCTAAGGATACTTTTCTTATCTCCTCCAGTTGTTCTGAAAGATAGATTAATAGAAAATGTAACAGTATATACCCATAAAATAAATTACTGCTACTATTTAATTCAGTCACAGTTTTATCTCATATTTGTAATAATGATACAATATTCTTTTAAATACTTACGAGCCGTAAACCCATACGGTCTATTTTCTTCTTCAAACCAATATCTGTCAGATTGGATAGTTCTTAATATTTGATCGTTCATCATACATGCATAGGTTCGTGGTAAACTACCGTCTTTTTGTGTTTTTTCGGCCCAAATACCAGCAAATAAATCAATATCATAAACATCATCGTACACTTTCTTTAGTTCTTCTACTTTCTGCAATTTTTTTTTAAATCAAAATTATAACTTACATGATAATTTAAGAGTAGACTAGAGAAATTTTATTTTGTTAGTTTTTACTGGCTAAAGAAATTAAATATTTAAAAACAAAACACTCTTAATATGCGAGGTTGAGTTGGAGTCTAACTAATTTTATGTATACTGCCTCATTATTCTACTGCTCCTTAGTGGGACTGCTACGTTAGACGTCCTGGGTTCGATTTCCAGGTCGAGCAAAGTACAATTGGGTTTTTCTATGAAATTCCCAGTAGCAGCTCCGAGTTTGGAATTTGTCCCCGGTTAAAGGCAATAGGCTCACCCCCTGTAATATGGGACCTAAATATGTGAAGGAACATGCCAACTGTGGGTGTACATTAGTACGCCTCTGCCTAACCCTTTGGGGAATACAGGCGTGATGGATGTTCATTTTATATATGTATAATTTATATCTTATATAATATATAAAACAAGGTTGGGTTAGTGTAACATCATTTATAAATCAAGAACTTTATGAAGAAGAGCTTTATGATCTTTGATTTCTTGGATTTTCCTCTGGAATGAAAATGATTTTAACATACATTTTCTATCAATTTCAGTCACAAATTTAACTATTTCAGGTGGATGCTCAAGCTCAAGCCAAAATATGTAAGTACCTACTTGCAATTCGTTTACACCATAAGAAATACATGAATCTTACATCTGAATCCACGTGCTTCTTCAAATCACCGAAGCAAGAGACTTCTTTTCCCGTACAATGACGGACATAGTCAATGTATGGTGCCACGCCGAGCATTCTTCCTTTGCTCAAGTCATTTGTTGGAATATCTGCTGCTTTTTGGAAACCTTTATAGCCGTCACTAATAAACTGAAATGTAACATTTTAGTTTTAATACAATTTAATAATATTATTAACACAACAACAAACCTTCCCGCCTGTATTCCCTAAAGCGCTATAGAGTCGTACTCCTCTGTATAGCGCTTTAAGAAATATAGGCGTGCATTATTCAAATATCGACACTACTGATCCAAAGCTCCAAAGGTCTATGCTAATGTGCTAATGCTGTATACTCGTGTATATTTACAAATAAATTATCTTATCTTAAACCATTCTACAGAGAGAGAGGAAATTAGTCTCAGTATAATATACTAACCTTACTCTAGTGAAGGAAAATTTCGACTCGCAGGCAGGATTCGAACCTGTGTCTTCTGGTTTGATACACCAGACGCTATGACCACTAAGCCACCGCGAGTCATACCTGCCATGTCGAAATTTGCCTTCACATTCTGAACGTCAGTAACATCTATTGACAAGCAATCCAGTCGCGTAGTGACGTCACCTTTAAGACGTAAGTTCAGAATGTGAAGGCAAATTTCGACATGGCAGGTAGGACTCGCGGTGGCTTAGTGGTCATAGCGTCTGGTATATCAAACCAGAAGACGCAGGTTCGAATCCTGCCTGCGAGTCGAATTTTTCCTTCACTAAAATAACTTTATAATCTTAGCATGAAAAATGCAAAAAATCACAAAAAGATACTAACCTTACTATCAACACCATGATCAATTTTCCCACAGGGTTGTCTTGTTAGACCCTGAGTGGCATATTCAATATTTTTGTCTACAGCTAACCATCCAGGTCTGAACTCAAGATCATTCATGTTCATGGTTTTAATAATTGTGCCGTCTGTGTCATACATTCTGTTTAAAAAAACAATTATATAGATCTAATTGAACCATAGTAATATACCTATCTAACATTTTGTGAAATACTCCACGTGACCAGAGTCCTGGCCTGTTTTTACAGTGCGTTGCATTGCAATGTTGCTACGTTCGTTCTCTTCTGGGACGTTACCGGACAACAGTGATGCCGAGGAATATTGTATAATTTATTTATATTTAATGACATTTTTTGTTGTTCTTTAAAAAACGTTGCCCAACTTATGGATTTTGGATTTTCTCCTGTATTGTAAGTGCTTCTACAAACACATATTATCACGTAGGTACACAAACACACTATTTGTACGTCATACAAATAATTGCTACGTGTGGGGATCTAACCCACAACACTTGGCGCAAAAGCCGACCGCTATACCAAACGTGTCGTCAAAACTCCAAAACGTCTCATGTATATTTATAAAATCTACTTCAGATTGAATAAAAGCAATATCAACAGATTGGATCTGAAATTTCCAAAGAAGGACTACTAAAGCTAAAGGTTAAACTTACTTTACATTAGCATCTAAAGTAGTGAGGAACCAATTATACAAATAAATGAATTCCAATGTAATGCCTGGGTTTACAGAACTATTGTAAGTATTTCTAAATCCAGAGCTATTAGATATGATACCAGCTTCTATCAAATTCTCACGTCCTGTGGACAAAAAAGAATTTTTTTTTAAAAAAAAGCTTACTAGCAATGTGGATCGCACATTACTAGTATTCTTGTTAACCCCTCGTGCTAAGCTAAATGCTTGTGTTACGAGTGGGTTAACGTTTGTAGTGCAATGGGTGGGTATTATAATTCCCTTTTTTTTTAAGAATACATTGCTCCTCATTAGGACTATAACTGCACACTAGTTTCCTGCTGTATCGTGGGTGCATCCTGTATCGACAAACACAAAGTCTCATATACACAAACGCACAGACCCCGAACAACTATCTGTAGATTATACAAATATTTTTATTTCGTGTGGGGATCAAACCCACAGTGTCTTGGACGTGAACGTGTCATGTATGACAGGATAGATTTCGTATGATAGGTACTTCTTATCGTTTTACCCGGCAAATTTTTTATTGCTTTAATGGCAATCGGCGATTAGTAGCTTTAATGGCAATTTGAAGTCGCGGAAGCCTAATGGCTAGAGCGTCGGACTTGCGATCATGTGGTTGCCGGTTCGAAACCCACTCATTGCACTACCGACGTGAAACCACTCGTAACACAAGCTTGTTTAAAAAAAAACTTCCAATAAAAGTTTTCTTTTAAGTTTTCCCTCATTATGATCATCCTTCCATTCCATCCATTAGCTTCTAGATCAATCCCAATTTTTTTTTCGTTATCACTATCTCTTTCTTTCGTGTTATCAACAAAAATAATGTTTTACATCTCAACCGAATCTTATTTAAAACCTTTTGAATGAAAGAAAAATTCGGAATCTCAGTAGTATGTTTCGTCAATTCTACCATCCTTAAGACGTAGCAAATGGAAGAGAAATTTGACATCACAGGCATTGGTCCTGGCAACTTAGTCGGCTTAGGATGCAAGTTTGAATCCTACTCGAGATCGATTTATTCTTTCACAAAAATGTACAACTGAGCATCCATCAATGACAAAAAAATAGTAAAATCATACCTTCTAATGCTACCAAAAACTCATAGACATAAATGTATTGGGCAAAAGCGATATTGATATCTCTTGCTACGTAAAACAGAGTCTCATCGTCCCAGTTAGGATTGACATCGGCCAGCTTTGCAGCAATATAATTGTGATTCCTAATGAACCATATCGTCCATAGATCCGAAGGCATATTTATGGTGGGATCTGAAGATAATAAAATATATTAATCAATTATGTGACATATCAAAAAATGTACTTGTATTGTTGATAAAAGTTTGTATTATTGTTATGGAAAAGGAAGATTGTGTCTGAACTAAAATTGCAAAAAATAATCTGAATTTTAAGGTAGCTTTTAGAAATGATATTCATGTTATAATGTACCAATCAACTATATACTCAAAGTAAAATAGTTACAATTTCCGAAGCATCTGCTTTCTCCTTCTGCATTCATTGGACAGAAATTGTCTCCATTCGGTGGCCATATTTTTCCATTCTCCTCTTCAGTTGCTAATAGACCACCAACGAAAGATCTTATAGGTTTGTCCCCTTTGTTATTCGGGTTGTATATATGGGACAAATCTAAGAAGCTTGTAGCTTCATTAATCTATAAATTAAATAAATATTTATTTGTTTCATTATTTTCAGTGTTAAGGACATTTAACTATTGTTTAGAGTGTTTCTTAATTATAACTATAGATTTCTGAGGATTACTCAAATATTGGACATATTTAAATAAAACGACTTTACGGATTTTATCGCGTTATATTAACAAAATCAACGTTTCGGACCCTTTACAGCGATCACGGTCACGGGCAGACTGACAATGGACGCTTTCGCATGGCGCATATCTATATCTATACTAATATATAAAGCTGAAAAGTTTGTTTGTTTGTTTACTTGAACGCGCTAATCTCAGGAACTACTGGTCCGATTTGAAAAATTCTTTCAGTGTTAGATAGCCCATTTATTTAGGAAGGCTATAGGCTATATATCATCACGCTACGCGGACGAAGTCGCGGGCAGAAGTTAGTTATGCAATAAAATCCGTAAAGTCATTCTATTTAGTGGCTAACACAGATATATTTTTGACTTACAGGGGCGGGAACTGAATCATTGGTGCATCCATAGAACTGAAAATCAAGTGGCTTAGTCATGTTCAAGCAGGTGATTGCATTTGATACTGTCAAGGTATCATCCTCAGGGAGTGCAATTGGTTTACACATATCATCGGTTGTATCACTGCTACAGCAGTCGGATACATTTCGGAGTGCAAACACTGAAATACAATTTAAAAAATATATTATAATTTATAGATCCTTAGACTGCCAAGTCGAACATTTGGACGCATTTCTGTATTTTCAAATACATGTCCGTATTAATAATATTCATTTTATCACACGCTTAAATGGTGAAGAAGAACATCTTATTATTATTATTTTAACGATATAAATTACATATTATTTCTAGAAATTATAGGTACCTTAAATTAAATAATTTATTTGCTAAATTTAAATTATGGGGCTTCTTACAAGTTCATGCAAGCTCTAGATGGATGAACTAGCCATCACATTTCAGATGATTGCAGATGTTGAAGAAGCCTTAGAGATTGTCTTTCAAGAAGTCCGCATTGGAGCGGCTAATGTAGGTTGCGGTGTCGTATGGAAGGTACCACAACTGAGGCGGGCGGCGGTGTTGTATAAGCGATACTTTACTTATGTAGTTCAATAGTATTAAAATCGTTAAAAGCTGTGTCTGTACATTGAAAATACTATTATTTAATTATTAAAGTTGTTGTGTTTAACAAATCCATCAATTAATTTGGTGTATGCCTTGCTAGCGATTGCAAAAAGTATTAAAGTCAAAGTCAAAATGTTATATTTCAATTAGACTACCAAAATAGGTAGCTTTGAAAAGTTAAAACTTATTGCCCGGTCCAATTGTCCTATGGAGAAGAGCCGGCAAGAAACTCCATAGATACTCCTTTAAAAAAATATATCAAATCAGATTACAATATTAAGCTTTACAACTTTGTTTTAAATAGTTGCTGAGAACTATGGTAGGTTAACGTGTAATTTTTTATTCATTACTAGCTTCTGCCCGCGGCTTCGCCCCCGTGGAATTCGTTCATCACATCCCACGGGAACGGGATAAAAAGTCGATCCTATGTCCGTCTCCTGGTTCTAAGCTACCTCTCCACCAATTTTCAGCCAAATCGGTTCAGCCGTTCTTGAGTTATAAATGAAGTAACTAACACGACTTTCTTTTATATATATAGATATAAAAAGGGGTTACACACAGCAAGTAAGACTAACCCCGATAAACAGCACCGCTTAATGACATTTTTGTAGGTAATTTACTAAGTTAAAAAATATACTTACTTGTATCATGCATAGATGCGAAATCGTTCATCATGTACAATGCAAAAGTTGGCATAGCCTGAGTGAAAACACTATCACTAGAATTATCGCTGCACATTACAGCTTCGCGAATTACTCTGGGAGAAGGCAAAGCTTTTCCTGATACAGCTTTCCTTGATTCATACCCTGAAATAAAAAAGGGATTAAAGGAATATGACATTTATGGGATAGGGGGCAAACGAGCAGACGGATCACCTGATGGCAACACCAGAGGAGTCGCTAGTGCGTTGCCCACCTTTTAAAAGGGTTTGGGTATCCGGTATCCTCACTCTCTCGGCAAAACACAATGAAGGTATTGTTTCACGTCGGTTTTCTGAGAGGCCGGTCGAGCCGGCCCGAAGCATGGCTCTTTCACGATTAAAATCTTTATATATTATGGTGATGCCATTCAAATATTTAGCTGAACTGGACCTATTTGGCACAGCCGTAGGGCACGCAATAATTTATTTAACTTAAGATTTATTTTTGGTTTATTTTAAAAGTTGATTAGATTTACAATTACAGGGAAACGAATAGAAACTAAATGTATGGTCGTATGTAGATGATTTGTGTACGCTCGATTTGTCGAAGGCTTATGTCATTTGCTTAAATTGAGAATTCTATTCTATTCTATTTGATTAGCGTTCATGCCACTTGTCTATAGGGGCTGCTCCGTTTTTGAGGTCAGTTATAAATTAATAATCTAAGATAAATTGTACCAGACAAAAGACAGCCTAACCTTTGCCAAGGACCAATTTATCTCTAGGTATACCAAAATTTCTCAAAATTGATCCAGTAGTTTAGGCGTGAAAATCTCAACAGAACAGACATATGAACAGAGCTATTTTAGCTTTTTAGAAAAAAATAAAGATGGAACTTCCACATTGGTAAAATCGTATAAAATACAGCATATAATTATATGAATACTATAAATATAAAATATATTATACCATCACTATAACACGGTTCCTCAAACCTCTGCAGGCGCCTAAAGTATGTCCCGTCAATTGGGTTGGCTAAATTATTGCATGAGCCATCTATTCTCCTCCTCTCATTTTCTTTACAGGGATCTATGTTAGCTGCACACGTACTGTATAAAACAAGTATTGTTTAATATTAAAATATACATACAGCATATTAAGCGGGGTATCCACTATATTCGCTAACCTCTTGCGCTCCGCGCTCCTGCAACAGCTCCACATTGTGGATACGTTCGCGCACCGTTGCACGCTCCAGGAGCACGAATGTATACAGTATGGAGCAGTAGCAGGAGCGCGGAGCGCAAGAGATTCGCGAACATAGTGGATACCCAGCTTTACCCTTTTTAGGCGTCCTATATTCATATACTAGTAACAATAAATTAGGTCATGTCGGTTGACGGACACTGTAATATGTCATCGATAGATATCGCTGATGTTATGTTAGTACCTAAACCGCCCGGAGTAAAACCGGATAGATGGAGAAATCCCAAACTCCGAGCTGCTACTGAGAATTTCATAGAATGTCCCAATAACACTTTGATCGATCTAGGAATCGAACCCAGGAATTCTATTGTAGTAGTCTTGCTTGGGTGATCCCAAGAGTTATGATAACATACAATAAAAATTGACTCTTACGTAAATATTCCTTCAATCATAATTACTAGTTTAAATAGTCATACTCACTCTAAAAGACCTTGTCTTTCATATTCAGCTATCTGATCTTCTGTGAGCTCTTGCGCAGTGTAGAAATCGTATATTACCGCCTCACAAATCTTCAAACAGAAGAATAAATTGAAGATGCATTTTAACAACATCGTGACTCTCTTTTACAATTCTGGCCCAAAACGCAAATTTTCACGTACATTTTTCGACTTATATAGTGCAGTTGGTTACAAGGCACGTGTTCGAAATGCAAGTCAATACAAATGTTAACCCTAAACCACTGATGTAGGTATGGTATACCCTCGCGACTGCGCAGAGAGGGGACTCTGTTCGCCCATTGTGTGACTCCAGAGAAGACGGCAGAACAGTGGTCACGTGTTGCGATGGAGACCCCTTTACTGTCTCCCCAGGGATGAAGCCAAAATGGCGTTGCCCTGGAGTATTCTGAGGTGGTCTTTTAAGAGGGCACAATGTGTTCTGATGGTGACCACCGGAGTGGTTTTAGTTGGCAAAATATCCACACTGTCGTGTTTTATGCCCGAAGACCGGGACGCCTTTTGAAGTTTCCCCTCCGTAAACCAAAAGAAAACGTATATCATACTTCACAGAATGGTTCATGGTAGCGTAATGTGCCCTTATAATGTGCGGGAGATGGTTTTAATTAGTAGGTGTAAATGGGATAAAAAAATAAAACAGTTTGTTATAGAGACCCTATTTTTTTTTAAAAGAATTTCCACTTCTTTGTTAGTTTTGCGGCGTAATATGCGTGTATAGGGTCTATAGTATGTGTATAGTCGAAACACACACCAAGGTGCTTTACAACAGACTCCGATGTAAGGGTGGTCACCAGCCAGTCAGACCCCAAGAGGTCCACCAATATCAAGTACCACCAATAGCAAGTCAGATATTTTCTCGCTTCTTACGAGATGCCTATCTGAGTGGCAGTGAGGAATAGTATTTTAACCCATCCCCACACGGGATATAACTTTGCCCAGCAGTAGGACAGAAAAGAGGCTACAAAGGCTAAAAAGCATAGTATTAAATACATGTATAAGTTGATGTAAGAACTGAGGTAGCGGATGTATTTAATACTATAAGCCAATTGCAGGGTTAAAACTTCATACGAATTAAATGCAACGAAGACAAATATTTCCTCAAAATGTAATTGAAGTTTAATTTCACAAAACAGCTGAACTACGTTTTATTTCGTTCTAGAACATTAATTTTGTGGTAGCTGTTTACTTATACAAAAATATAGTTCTAGACTTATAGATAAATACGATAGTTATTTGGACAACTGAGCAAATTTGATAATACACGAACGCAATGCCCTTTTAAACGTCTGTTTACCTACCATATTGAATTAAATGAAAGTATTATCCTTATTCGCTCAGTCTTCTTAAATTTTTCCTAAAAAGTTTCATTATAAACTCGGAGTTTTGATTTGGGTCTCAGTAATGACAAGAGGCTCGCCCTATTAAAATGGAGCTTGAAAATACTGTAAATAATTGTTCATCTATTGAGTCTTGAATGCAACTCTGCTAGAGTTTGATTGAGAGAAAGAGCAGTTGGGTTTTTCTAAGAATAGTGACAGCTCGAGGTTTTAATTTGTGCCCGATTTAATGGCAATAGACTCGCCCCCTATAACATGGGACACAAACATACCTGCTAACTGTGTGTGTATAATTATAGTAGTTACCTATCTCTTATAATAAAACAGGCGTAGGTAATTAGTATGTTATGTATGATGCTGTTAATAGCGTAGCCATAAATTGTGAGCGTATAAGAGACCACATATAACAAACTATGACTTGTAAAAGTGTCTTTAAAAGATCTATTTACAGAAATAAATATCATTTACATAACATACCATCACGCCTGTATTCCCTGAAGGGTTAGGCAGAGGCGTACTAATGTACACCCACATTTCGCCGGTATGTTTAGGTCCCATGTAATAGGGGGCGAGCCTATTGCCATTAACCGGGCACAAATACCTAACTCCGAGCTGCTACTGGGAATTTTATAGAAAAACCCAATAACACTTTGCTCGACCTGGGAATCGAACCCAGGACCTCTAGCGTAGCAGTCGCGCTCAGGACCACTTGGCTAATGAGGCAGTTAAATATCATCATATTTAAAAGAAAATATTGGGAAAGACCCAAATCAAATCTCCGAGTCGCTACTGAAGATTTCTTAGAAGAATTGAAGATGACAGCTCAACCTGGGAGTCGGATCCAGGTCGCTGAGTCACAGCAACTTCTAGCCAACACTTCTGAAATGCTAATACGAATCCAAAAGTTTGCTCGATCGAACTAACCCCCTAATACACGTGACCGGCGAACAAGAACACCTCAGCCTAACCCTTCGCTTAATACAGGCGTGATATTACATAACAAACAAGCAGTTAGGTCTTTTAGACTCTCGGTTAATATTCTATTTCCCTTCAAAACTTCGTAAAGAAAATGTAAAGAAAATTTATGAAACTCGCTCGGACATCTTGACGTCAAAACTTCTTTGTTGTGTAATATTTGCATGATATTGCGTTTCCTCAAGCTATACGCCTGACAATATTGCTCTTCTCTGTGTGATTTGCTCAAGTATTCCTAGGAAAACATATATAGATATTGTTCCTTTAATATTATTAGAATGTCGACCTTGTAGACACTGTAAGCAGGCACTACTTAACTGAACAAGAATCATTTCGGTTTGGGGTGGAATTTAATTCTCAATCTCGAGGAAGTAACGAAATGAAACGGACTGTTGAACTCAAATAGCATATTTGACATAACTGCCTCAATGGTCTAGCAGGTCCTAAGTGTGACTGCCACAATAGAGGTTCTGAGTTCAATTCCAAGTGAGTTCAAAGTGTTATTTGGTTTATTCATAAAACTGGCAATAGTGGAAGTTTTAATTTTTGAAGGGATTGCGTGATGAGTTTGATACCTATAATGCAGATTGGGTTGAAATAGCACAAAATCAAAGGAATCACGAGAGGACACCTTTGCCCAGCAGTTTTTTTGGACCCCATTATATATCCTAATGACGTTAGGGCTTGCCTTACTACATGGACGTACCATAATATAACCACGAACTGCGACAGTATAGCATTCACCTCTTCCCACCGAGGCATACAAGCGCGATTGTATGTTATAGTCAGAGGAGATGGCATAACAAAAAGAAATTAGTTCTTTTTGTTATGCCATCTCCTCTGACTATAACGAAGTATCACAAGTGTTTTCGGTATTGAAGTCTTTCAGGTACAGCAGACAAGATATTAGGCAAGCTGGGGTAGGTGTACTGACCAATACAACAGGATGTCAAGAGATTTTCTTTAATCACTGTTCCAGAGCCAAAAAGAGAGCTTATGTCACAGTTACAGGTTATTATATACAGTATAAGGAAATGAACTACCCAATTTATAATATATTATTATTTCTGGTAACCCATCCCTTGATTGGCTGATCCCTGAGTCTGTAACACTAACGATTGCCCTCATAACAAAACCTATCTGCCTATTTTACCCTTCCTGTCTTCAGCACTATCTTTGCGGGTCGTTTGCCAGCAGTGCAAGTGACGCAAACAGTTAATTACTGTACCGAACTGCTGACGTCGACACGTGTACCTCGTTATGTTCACACATTGGTTTTGACCGGTGTGCGATGGCGCAAGTTAGAAGTGACAGCGAAATTGATAGAATGATTTAATATCCTCATGGGGTGATAAAGATTCTACTTTGATATCACAAAAAAGAAAGAAAAAGTATAATTTTTACTCACATTGACGCTCACGATGAATTAAATAAAATAAATACACTAGCACACAATAAAATATAAATATAAAAAATTCTAATACTACAATAGGAAACCTAAAAAGCAAAAAGGACCTCCTGACCTCTGATAAAAAACTATGATCTAGTCTGAGGCAGGCACAGACTAAGTGTAAGTGAATAGAAAATTGCAACGAAACTGCTACGGGATTTAAATATGGATAGAGGCATCCATATTTAAATCCCGTAGCAGTTTCGTTGCAATTTAAATCATTAGAGGAATTTAATAATTTATTTAGAGGATTTGTGGCCAACGGTATAAACTAGCCACATTCACCAAAAGTAGCCGTTATAGGTATTGTAATGGTATTGCCACAGTTTGGCGAAATGTTTTAAGGGAATTCTCTGGACAATAAGGGGTCAATGCTCCTAAGGAGGAGGTACTGCTACTAAGAATATCATACAAAAAGTTAAATAACTCTTTATTTGACCTCTGATTCAAACGGAGGAACTTTGTCCACATCGTAATATTTTGTATTATTTTTATTATCTAATGATTATGCAAAGTTTCAGAAAGGATGCGAAGCGACTTGGTTACTCTCCAAAGCATTATATCTTGCATGTTTGCTGTGCTATTGTGTTGGATGTTGTTTAGACCGTGCATAACCAACCTAGGAGAGTTCGCTTCCACACTTATCAGATATGGTTGTAAATTATTTACAATACAACTGACAAATCGATTTCTGGACAATACTGATATTCTAATAATATACTAGTTTTCAGGCAATGATTGTGTTCCTATGACAACAGGAAGCAAAGACTTAATTGGTTCTCTTTTTTTGGCACTGTGTGTCCTGTGCACATACGATACCTTCGCAGAAAGGTGTGAACAGTAAAACTCCGTTTGTGGCTACGTCTAGAATATGATAGTATTAGTACCAATAGTATATAATAGACAGTGGTAGCGACGTGTATATGCGGAGGGGTCATGAGAACTGTTACGCATTACTATCGAGAACCTTCCAGCGGTAGCCCTCCACATAGGCCCCATTCTTTTATGGTAATGGATAATCATGACCTTTTTTTTTTTGTCCCGTGTGGAAATCCTCATGGATACCCGATGGTTATGTCGGACTCCTACCGACTAAAACCACACGGTGGCCATTTCTCGGACATTATGAGGAGAGGCTCCGGGATCCCAAAATGGAACACTACCATGAACCCTCCTGGACCTATCTACAGAATGGAGTTCTTACTCTCCTACAAAAGCAATGATCGAAATTAGCGAATTCTAAAAACCGCTATAATGTCATGCATTACACCAATCGAATAATTAATCGATCGAATGGAGTTCGTCTAATGGGCGAAAACTTTGAAACGGCTGTTTTCAAATTAATTGCTGTATGTAAAGACTACTTCATTGGTCCAGTGGTTGTGGCTGGTGTAAGTGAGGTCTTAGATTCAATTCGCATGCCGATCAGTTTTATTGGATTTTTTAATACATTTTCAGTAGTAGCTCACTAGCTTTATTTAATAAAATACTAGTCACCTACTTCATAGTATCTAAATGTGAATAAATTGTAGGTACATCGATTTTGCCTAACCCGTCTCTGACTACAGGCGTAGGTAGGTAGGTTTATGTCATGTTATGCTAAAAAAACTGTATATTACGTTTGGGGCCACGGCTGAGCGATTAGCTTCTGTGTCACGTGTTGTGGGTTCGATACCACACGGAGTAAACATTTTTGCACGACTTACAGATACAGAACAGGTAATTTATCGTTTGTGTTTATGAGAATTTGTGTTTGTAAAAGCATCCACAATAGTACGATATAAAAGCATCCACAGGAGTAATTTTCACTGATACGGATGGCGATTCTTGTATCTTAGTTTAAGTTGTTGGTAGTAATCTAATATTAATATATCTATCATTCTACATTGACATGAGAATGACAACCAAAACCATACCAGAAGACGCAGGTTTGATTCTTGCCTGCGAGTCGAATTTTTCCTTCACTAAAATAACTTTATAATCTTAGCATGAAAAATGCAAAAAAATCACAACAACAAAACTAACGACTTTACGTGCCCGAGGCACAGAGGGCTCTTGATATGTTAATAATGGTAGATAGGTCCACAGATTGAACACGTCAATCGCAGCTTAATATTGATCTGAAATGAATTCTTAAGATCTTAATAAATCGATTGATCGGCGTAGGATTACGACTATATACGACTAAATACGACTCCCAAAAATATTTATATGTTAGTTCGATTTTTTTTTAATACCTAGTTTCTTTTTTAGGCCATGTCTGTCACATGTATGATGTTCGGTGGAGCCTATCTATAGCGAGCTTTGTCGCGGACAAAAAAAACAGGTGGTTTTTTTTTATGGTATAGGGGGGCAAACGAGCAAACGGATCACCTGATGGTAAGCGATAACCGCCGCCCATGGACACCCGCAGCACCAGAGGAGTCGCAAGTGCGTTGCCCGCCTTTAATAGGGTTTGGGCGTCTGGTAACCTCAACTCACTCGGCAAAACACAACGCAAGCGTTGTTTCACGCCGGTTTTCTGTGAGGCCGTGGTATCACTCCGGTGGAGCCGGCCCATTCGTGCCGAAACATGGCTCTCCCACGTAAAAAATGGTGTGACGATTTCAATACCTCTAATGCAGATTCCGTCCAAATAGTGCAGCATCGAGATACATAGATACCTGAGACCTAGGGTCCTAGACCTAAAGGTCCTCTTTTGAAAATTTAATTTCTAATTAATTACACTGAGGTAATTAAAAATCTATAAAACGACCGCTGCATCCAAATTCTATTTTATAAGGCAAATACCGCGCCAGCGCCATCGATCAACTTTAGGTATCCAAATAAAAACCTACCACGGTTTCTCGTCAGGGACCCACGTCTGTCAAATCCCGTGGACCCGTCAATTAGTCACCCCTGTGATTATTATTCACACGCGGCCGACCCTAGCATCTGCTCCTAATGATCATGAAGCATATCCGTGGTAGGGGATGCGTGTTCCAATTATTGTTATATGTGAAAAAAATTGAGGCTGGTTAGGAAATATGAATATGACGTTTTTATAATACGTTTTTTTTTATATTATATATATTTTTTATATACTTTACAGCGTCAAGCTTCAGAATTTTAATCGTTCGTCTTTCTTGGTCGACTGGATTCCAAGAAGATTATAGGTAATATCTCATAAGGATACATTTTTAGACTAAGCTAAAACATGAATCGTGCATGTTTCTTATACATACTTTTCTGTGTTACATATAGTTTAACATATGACTAAAGTTAATTAACTTTTTTTATATGTTTTATAGGTTAACCCTTGACCGCCAGTTCGCAAGCGCGACTGCTACGCTAAAGGTCCTTGGATCAATTCCCAGGTCGAGTAGTGTTGTCGAGTTGTGTGTGTCAGTACCGGTTTGGAATTTGGATTTGTGCATAATTATGTTAATAGCAGTAGGCTGACAGGCTTTCTTACATGGGACCTAAGTAGGTTTATGGGTATAAATCAGTACATCTCTGCCTTACCCTTCGGGGAATACAGGCGTTATAAAAATATTATTTAAATATATCACTGTTGATACGAATTGTAGATAAAAATAACTAATAAATCCAGAGATGCAACACGTCATCCCCAGAAAAATGATAATTTCCCCGCTCTGTCTACCGGAATAATGAACAATGTAAAATGAACTTTGATGTCCTGGGAAGCCGTTGCAATTTTGTGCCTACAGCACATATTACACGGGTCATGTTCGGCTGGACTTTCGCACTTCAAACAAAATACAGGCTGTTTAAAAAATAACAATAGTTATAAATACACGACAAGGAGTAACACTGAAATTATAGCAATAAAGGTAATATTATTATTTTAAGGTAAGTAACTGACTTTACGTCAGTCTACATTTTTATTATTATTTTATTGTGTCTAAATAATAAACTATATTTTTTTTTTATTATTGTGCAGGAAATCGTTGTAAAGTGAGCCAGAAGGACGCTGGTTTGAATCCTGCCTCCAAAGGAACTTTTCTTTAGCTATTTATTTCCTCTTAATTCCTTTTCTGTCTTAATGATCTGGTATTGTCGTGCAAAGCCTGCTACGGCTCTTTCTTCAAAAGGCCTGTTCAGATATTGGCCTACATCGTAACATTCATAATAATGTTATAAAAAACGACCACCTACTACTAATGTCTAGACTTTAAAAGAGACTATTATTATCTGAGTTTGTTTCAGAGGTCATAAATGACAACCACTAAGGAAATGCCGTGCCATCTAGTTAAAATAATACAAAACATTAACTTGTAAAAGTATCTTTAAAAAATCTTTTCACAGAAATAAATATCATTTATCATTCAAACGTTTTATGAAGAACTCTATTGGCTTAAAGGTACTATTTCTCCAAGCCGATATTGCATAATGCTTCACAATTTAATACTTACCAACATAATGCATTAACTTATTTACTTTCAAGACAATAAAGTTAAATATCAAGTATTTATGAAATTTAAAATTGTAATTTTAAATCAGCCTGTATGTCAGTTTGCAACATGGCTACAGCGGGGCGCTGTCAGGCGCACGCAGATATTTTAAAAACGCTTCACTGACTTATCATGTCTTATTTTATTATTTTTTGTTGAATATTGTAGGTTAAGAACTATAAAAAAATCTTAACTGCATGACGATTCTTATTAGATTAGATACACAGAATTTCATTTCAACATTAGTATATAAGCACCAATATATGTACCTATATGTAGAATAAATCAGAACAAAAACCATCTCATTACTTTTCTTGCAAAAATGTTGGCAGAACCAATTGTTTTTTTTTTGGAAATTCTTGTCACAGCGTTTGGCAGTGTCTTTGGGGCCGAATTAATGACAATAAGCCCGCCCAAAAAATACTGGTGCACCTCTGCTTTGGCAGAGTTGTCCTAATGTAGGCGCACCCACAGTTTGTCAGTATGATTGTCCAGGTCCATTGTGATAGGGGCGAGCCTATTACTAAGCACAAATTCACTAATAATTTCCTCGACCAAACCTCCAAGTACAAGACTAATGACAATTAGGTACGTTACGACACAAAGCATTTCATTCGTTCCCCATTCAATTAACTATATTATCCTATTTCGCCATCAATGTATTTCTCGAACAGTTTTGTGGTTTAGCACCCGCTAATAGGACACCACAAATTGGTTGTCAACGATGCAGCAATGGAAAAACACCAGCATAGCATTCTCTGTGGTGTATTCAGTTGTTATGTTTTTATTGTGTTCTAGAATTCGATATTCAATTAATTCAAGTTATCAAAACCGGATTTAGGTATACTTACGTGACGTAACATGATACTTGATACTTTTTGTTGTGTTTCGCCGTGTGAATTAGGATACCGGAGGCCGAAACCCTTTTAAAAGGCGGGCAACGCACTTGCACTCCTCTGGTGTTGCAGGTGTCTATGGGTGGCGGTAATCGCTTACCATCAGGTGATCAATCTGCTGGTTTGCCATCCTACCCCATAAAAAAAATTGCCGGTGCTAATACGCTCCCTGCACGGCCCGCGACGGTGTTTGTTGGTGATGGAACGGTCTAGTATCTAGTATCTTACTCCTTAATACAAGAATATTTTTTGTTTGATACGTTGATACGTACGGTCATGGTATGAGACGGTGTAGTGTGCCAACTCCTTAAAGGTTTAATCTAGGAATCTTATCCAAATCCTCATGAGCTGCGGCCAATGAAGCAGTCAGGCTTATCCTTATTGGACAAGCTAAAAACCAAAATTAAATTCGAATCACGGTAGAAAACACGCTTTCAAAGTATCTTCGACAGCGATAAACACAGGACACTCAGCCGACGGATGTGCAGCTGTTGATGTGTCAATATAGAAGTCAATAAAGTTGCGATTGTCAGAACCGTTCAGAATTCCGCCGGCGATCGCTGACTCAATCGTTGACCGTTTTACATGCGACGCCCGTGCGAGATTGTAAGGAGTAGACGGGCGGGCTTGCTCTGTTTCTTGGTAAAATTATAATGGTCATATTTAACTGTCGCGATGATGTTATCATGTTGAGTATTGGAATCATTTAATCACATAAAGTTCAGATTCTTCAAAAGTTCGAAACAGTAGTCAGTTTTCAATGAATTTGGCATTAACGACACCATAAAAAAAACATTTTTTTCATCCACAGCACAGCCACGGATTTTTTTATTAAAAAAAATATATAATTTTTCTATAATCATCAATCAATTAAATATCAATTTTCGAAAAATGAAAAAGAATTTGTTGTTTAAATTATGAAATAAATTAATTTATTGATAAAGTGTTCCTCTCTTTCTTTCTCTTTCATATTATAGATTTATTAATAGAAGCCAACAATAATAAAAAACATTAAGTGATATATTATGATAAAATTAAGTTGTTGTTGTGCAAAAAGAACTCTGCGTTTCTTCCGCGGCGTTCGAATCGCTGGTCTAGACCCAAGCTCCGAGCTAGTTTGACACTGCCATTCCTTTATCTGATTTACACTACATCTGTGCATTCTTCAGTCTGGCGAATTTCCTATCAGCATTCACATAGATCGTTGCACTTTCAATTATTCCTACCTTGTATCCTGTAATTCCTTTGCTGTCGTCACGTCCTCTAGATAATGTGTGTCAGTTCGGTTTTTAAATACCTACTTCACTCTGGTCTTTGTGTATTTTCTTTCAACATTGCCATGCACAAAAAGGCGCTCCACCGAAGCATATCCACGTCTCGATGCATGCCCACAGAATGTTAGAGTTTGTGCTATCACGACAGAAGATAAGCGATGCTTGGTGTGGAGTTCTTGCAGAAAGGACAACGTTAAATCTTGATGTTCTAATACCAGTGGTTCCAAAAGGACAATCTTGTATGTGCAAACCAAGGTCGTCTCGACGTTTTTGCATTGTTTCTATCTCAAGGCTTAGAGGTGAATTCACCCTCCTAACTTTACAAGCAATATTTTTCAATCTACTAGACTAGGCTAAACACATAAGAATTAAAATCGTGATGATATTTTCGGAAATCCTCATGGACACGAGCTAGACTTGATGATAGTACATCGTAGCTCAAAGCTTCTCTAAAGATGAGAGTAATATAACATACCATCACGCCTCTATTCCCCGAAGGGTTAGGCAGAGGCGTACTAATGTACACCCACAGTTCGCCGGTATGTTTTAGGTCCCATGTAATAGGGGGCGAGCCTATTGCCATTAAGAGCACAAATTCTTATTTCGAGCTGCTACTGGGAATTTCATAGAAAAACCCATATATATCTATCTATTCAGTTATAGCATTTACCCTTCTATTTGAATTGCAACTACATATACCAACATATCTATTATAGTATTCTTAAGTAAATGGATTTTCTTTCTCAAAGTGAAATACATCAAACAAAATAAAACTGTCGTCACACATTTCCCTTTTGAAATACAAAAAGTATTGTATTACTAAATAAGCGAGGGACCAACTGTTTATACGTTTAGTATTAACAAATTTAATACCCTCGATTCCTTCAAAATTGCACCTTATTTCTGCAGTAGTAGAGTAGATGTGAATAGCATATGTAAATTTGTAGCCCCCATGTATTTTTATTAGGTTTTCCAGTGTAGGGTAGGTCGGGGGGACGTTGCTATGGTAACGGCACGGCTGTCACTGATGGAAAACAATTCACTTTGTTTTATGTTATGAAATGGAAATAATGAGAAGCTGGAATACTATAACTTTCTTAACACATCTAGAATATTATGTACTAAATTGTTATTATCGTAGGTATTTTTTAAATATAATTTGATTTATAATTAAAATTCTAGTGCATGTACCTTACAAATTTATAGTTATTTTAGTGAAGAAAAAATTCGACTCGCAGACAGGATTCGAACCTGCGTCTTACGTCGTCTGTGTGAAGGCAAATTTCGACATGGCAGGTGGGACTTGCGGTGGCTTAGAGGTCAGAGCGTCTGGCGTACCCAGCCAGAAGACGCAGGTTCGAATCCTGCCTGCGAGTCGAATTTTTCCTTCACTAAAATAACTTTAAAATCTTAGCATGAAAAATGCAGAAAAATCACAAAAAGATACTTACAAATTTATGTTTTTTAAATTAAGTGAGGAGTCCTTAGGGAAGTCTGTTGCGTCCAGAGACTGAAATAATTTTATTTCTCTTTTGTTGTTGTTGTACCACTTCTTCTTTCTAACACAATATTTTCACAGCACTACTGAAAAAAGGCATAATTCTTGTCATGACAAGTGACAAGCTGTGTGCTTTTTTTTATGGAATAGGGGGGCAAACGAGCAGACGGATCACCTGATGGTAAGCGATAACCACCGCCCATGGACACCCGCAACACCAGAGGAGTCACCAGTGCGTTGCCTGCCTTTTAAAATGGTTTGGGACTCCGATAACCTCACTCACCCAGCGAAACACAACGCAAGCGCTGCTTCACGCCGGTTTTCTGTGAGGCCGTGGTATCACTCCGATCGAGCCGGCCCATTCGTGCCGAAGCATGGCTCTCCCACGGAAAAAAACGCTGTGTCTTGTATAATTAGCAAAAGAGCTAGAGTATGTAGGGGGCTAACAATATCTGCCTCTTGACATAGATTGCGCTACAAATAATTTTATGAAGGCAGCTGACAACACTTGCGTTTTGTTGACTTCATTCGTTCATTTCTTCATCTTCAACGTATTACCAACTCGTCAATTCAAAGCCTTTATAACATTAACAGAGAAGCACTCTCTCCTAACATGTTTATCGGTGATTAAGAGCTCATTGCGGCCGATTCGGGCACAAACTGTTTGCCAAGTTCGCAAATTGAGGGTATTCATACAATGCACGACGATGTTGGGTTGTGTATAGAGGGATTTGGCGACGATTTAGTTTTATGTTTATAGTATTGGGATATAATTTGTAGTTAAATCATAAAAAACTATAGTAGGCACCTATAAACTATATACCTACTTGTAACTTGCGGAAGTACTTCAACAAATCTTTCATGGTAGTTATCATTCTTTTGTAAGTCAAACGATTATAAACTTTAAAATTGTCATTGGC
Source organism: Acronicta leporina (assembly GCA_947256265.1). NCBI lineage: Eukaryota > Metazoa > Arthropoda > Insecta > Lepidoptera > Noctuidae > Acronicta > Acronicta leporina. Next base: position 1,384,413 of record OX366517.1, on the reverse strand, counting down.
ATGCTTATATTTAATGTAGTGCTTATAATTTATACGAATGGGCCGGCTCGACCGGAGTGATACCACGGCCTCACAGAACACCGACGTGAAACGACACTTACGTTGTGTTTCGCTGAGCGAGTGAGGATACTGGAGGCCCAAACCCTTTTAAAACAACGCACTTGCAACTCCTCTGGTGTTACGATTGTCCATGGGCGGCAGTAATGGGCAGCGCTTATCATCAGGTGAACCGCCGGGTCATTTGCCCACCTATCTTATAAAAAATTATAATTTAATTAAATTTATTGACCCTCTTTTATGTGAAATGCGCTTCCCAAGTACACATAAAGTTTATACAAGTAATCTCGAAATCCTACCTCTAGTAAGCAAATCAACCAACTGATTTTTTTTAGGACTGGCCGTAAATCACAAGTGAATCGGTTTCTTCTAGGCGAGCGAGTTCCATCGTAGATCGCAGTGTCGCCTACCATCAGGCGAACTTGCGGTCAAAAATAAATGTCCTGTAATATTCTTTCAATTTTGATGAAAATCCAAATATTTTCTCTTACTAGTGTAATATAACTAGCAATCATAATTAAGCATGATTTCATCTTAAATATTTTGAAATAAAGAGCGATTACTGGTTACATTTTAAGAAGAGATTTGGGTATAGGTGCACCTGCGAATGGGTTCACCATTGGCCGACTAGCAATAAGGATATGGATTCTGATAGGCAGTCTATTATCCAGTAATGCACAATGTAACAGCTTTCTATCTCCCATAATAGCACTTCACTTAAGACACGTAATAAAAGTCATGGAGCCAACAGAGGATACTAAATAAAGCATACAGATTCCCATATAAATTCTACATCTGGAAATAGCTCGAGCACAAGTAGATTTGACAATTTATTACACATCATAACAGCATTAAGTGCTTCTCAGAAACAGTTATAACTCATTTAAATGGAAGATGGAAATAGCTGCATGCTTTATACTATTGTAACTATCTAATTAAACATGATCAACTAACTGAATTCGGTTTGGGTGTCCATGTTCAGAATTTTGTGACGCATCTCTGCTTGTCTGTTACCTTTTTAGACCTGCACAAATTTTGATAAAATTCGGCATGGAATGAGATAACTAGAGATTACAGAGATTGATTAAAAAAATGTTCTTATAAGGTTAATGCAAGTGATGTCAAAAAAATGAAATGATAAAACAGCTGATGTGGAGCGAAAAGGGGAGAACAATTCTTTCAATTTATTTTTAGCTAAGTAAGTAGTATAATTTAAAGTCTTTACAAAATAAAAGATGCACTCGTTCATATTTTGTGGATATATTATTTAACTTAGGACTTTACAGCTTTATCCCTAATCTATTTAGATGATGAAGATTTTTGTTTATAGGTACTTGAAACTACTTTCAACCAACTGTTCGTCAAACTACGCTCAATGTGCATCGGTGAGCCAATTTTTACCTATCATAAAAATTTGCATAAACTAGTAGTTTCATTTCAATATCTAATATTCACGTAAGTGTCAGATATCAGTATTGCTTAAACTATTTTAAAAAAGTCTATGAATATGGTACAGCTAGGGACTAGTTTCAACAAACTTCTCCTTTTGTAGATTTCCTTGCTATTAAACTATTGTTTCGATTTTAAAATTTCAAATACGTATTTGTAATTCCAGCTTTCTTTTAATATTATTCGCCATCTTGATAAATTTTATTCTGAACAAAGGAACTTTAATCAAATAAATTATTCTCTAAAAATTACAGGACTCATCGCGGGGCGTCAGACTACTGCAAAGTGAAATTCCTTTTCAATTATATGCAACCAAAATGTAATTTCAACGTTATGATATAGGATACATGGTTTGAAATTGCTTGTTAACGAACACCAATTACCTGACCGGTCATTCGCTTAGTGCTGCCAGTTTTCCAAGTAATATAGCAATCATTCATTCCTTTTGGTGTATGACATTCATGAGAGATTAATGTGTCGCGATTCTCATAACAAGTTGAAATATTAATTTTAACATTTGTCTTTATATTTTCATGCTGGGACGTGGACAGGAAGATAATTAAATGCTAGATTAAATTCAAAAATGATAGCTACCAAATTAAAAGGAAGTTAAAGATTAGTATTGAATAATTTGAATGTTGCATAGCATCCAGTGTCTCTTTGGTAGATATATCAGCAATTTGATTAGTTTCAGCCTACTTTATCTCTAATAAAAAAGTACTGACATATTGGAAGAATGTTTAATTTGTTCCATTTATCATACAGATCGTCCATCTTTCACGATCCATCCAAGCTGATTTAATTCTTAAACTACTTGTCTGTATATCGAGTATAATTTTGATGATGAATAAGGATATATATTTTATTCAGGATATATTATAATTATATAAATTTTAATTTATATAATATTAACCCTTTTAAAAGGCGGTCAACGTACTCGTGACTCCTCTGGTGTTGCGGGTGTCCATGGGCGGCGGTTATCGCTTACCATCAGGTGATCCGTCTGCTCGTTTGCCCCCCTATCCCATAAAAAAAACTTCATTTTCAATAGATGTTACTGGCGTCACCTTTAAGACGTAAGTTCAGAATGTGAAGGCAAATTTCAAATTTATTTATTTAGTTTTGTTAAATTACAACCTTGAACATTGCCCGCCCTTGACACATCGATCTTGAAGACAAATATGAAATATCATATTAATTCCTCCTATCTCGAAAGTAATACAGAGCTACATCTCCATATATTATGGATAACCATCTTGACGTTCAGATACCGATCGACGCTGTAAACAGAATACAGTCGTCACCGCCCATCCCGTGTTTATGTCCGTCGTAAAAATATGATATAAATATCATCTGAGAATGATATTTTGATGTTAAGGGGAGGCATTTACGTGGACCGTTTTATTACTCCAGTCTTCACAGAAGTTTTCGGTTTTAAAACGGTTTGAAAAGGGTTCCCAGTTTATTTAAGTTGTATATACAAATTTCTGGAATTCCACAGGGGCGTATTTTAGGTCCATTTTTTACTATGTCAACATAAAATAATTATAATGAATGCAAAGCTAAATATATAAAGCATACACTAAAATTCAGAGTATTTTCAAGTGAAAGAAATGTTATTGTAGCTAAAATACAATAAAATGTATTGGACAAAATATCAAATGATTGACATTGTTTTACCATAGACTGATCTTACTAGTAAATTCACATGTAACGCAACCATCAGAAAGCGTATTATCTTACTTCCTACTAGATGGATGTATGAATTTTTTTCAGGCCAGAACTGCAGAATGAATCTGGATAAAATTTGGCACAGAGATAGATCATAGTCTCACACCTAAATGCTACATTTAATCCAGGTCGGACCGAATTTTGAAGTCAACGCAGACGAAGTCTCGAGGAGAAGCTAGTCATATATAATTTATTTCTAAAAAGCTTGCCTTTAACCCGTTAATACCTGTACAATCACGCGAACGAATGCCTCATGCGATCGAACACTTGTTGTTGGTAATAAATCGTACAGCACCCGAGGGTTATGTCGTAATAATAATTATGAATCACTAATAAATTGCCTTTAATTGCTCCTCAGATGTTTTAATTTGCTGTAAGGCTACTATTTTTGATTGATTGAACTACGAATTGGTTTCCAATTGAAGTTATATTTTCTCTTACAATCTGATGACTAGATATAAAATAAAAAATAGACACAATCATAACTTATCACCACGCCTGTATTCCCCAAATGGTAAGGCAGAGGCGTAACGTACTCACCCACAGTTCGCCGGTATGTTTAGGTTTCATGTAATAGGGGTGAATTCCAAACTCCGAGCTACTGGGAAATTCATGGAAAAACCCAATCACACTTTGCTCAACCTGGGATCAATACCCAAGTCCTCTAGCGTAGCAGTTGCGCTCAGGACCACTGGGCTAAGGCAGTTACCCGTTAATACGATTTATTGTAATGAAAAAGATGTTACTAATACTGCAACGGATTGTAACAACAATGCACTTCATCGTCAAGCTTGGTAAGTAGGTATAGATTACCACCATTCTCATTCATGAAAACAGATATCATAATAAAGTTATTTTTCCTGAACCACGAAGAAGGTCTGGCCCAACAGAAAGGTCATTTTTAGCAATTTATTTAAAATCAACTTTCTAATGTAAATCATATTATGAATGATCAAGACCGTCTTAACCTTTGAACAAAATCAATAATTACTAGATTTAAATAAATCAATAATTTTAAATCTAACAAAATACCAGAAATATTAAGAAGTTTCAGTAGAAGATAATGAATAAGTTTTACCAACCAGTAGAATGTGTTCTACTGATTGGTAAAATACTATATAATATAATAGAAAGAAAATAAAAATGAAGCTTAGTATGTGGATGGGTGACCATTCTTAACACATCAAGAGCTCTCCGTGCCTCGGAGAGCACGTAAAGCCGTCGGTCCCGGTTGTTACACGAACATCTTTCACAATAGTTAGTGCTTGGCGTAACAAGCCTCCGAATATCGGTATTGCCCAGAAATTTGTGTAAAATGCTAATATTCAACCGCATCTGTTTAGACTGGAAGCCGACCCCATCATAGTTAGGAAAGAAGAAATAGAAGATAAGAAGAAGAAATTTATTAGAATATTAATTACATACATAATACTTTCATTATAACATACCATCATACCATCACGCCTGTATTCCCCGAAGGGTTAGGCAGAGACGTACTAATGTACACCCACAGTTTGCAGTTATGTTTACGTCCCATGTAATAGGGGGCGAGCCTATTGCCATTAACGGGGCACAAATTCCAAACTCCTAGCTGCTACTGAAAATTTCTTATAAAAACCCAATACAATATAAACAACAAATATAATAATAACACTTTGCTTGACCTGGGAATCGAATCCAAGACCCTTAGCGTAGCAGTCACGCTCAGGACCACTAGGCTAATGAGGCAGTTTTTCTTTCCAGCTTACTTTCATATAACATTATACTTTGACATGGAAAGTTCCACTTAATAAAAGAGATATTACGATTAAAAATAGCTGGAATTATAAGTACCATCCAGAAGGCTTTAAATTTGATACTACGTTCACATATCTTGTTACAATTGAAAGTGTCGCGGTTGTCTGAGTAAATTAACATGATTAGCTACTGATCGGCACACCTAGTAACATTGGTAGTGAACTTTGATAAATGTACCTACTACTGTTAAAAAATAACTATTAGATATTAGCAATGTTATTGTAGGAAAATTAGCAATAATAATGGCAAGGACGTCGGACTTGCGATCATTTGGTGCCGGTTCGAAACTCACCCATTGCACTAACGACCGACGAGAACCCATTCGTAACACGAGCATTTAGCTTAGCACGAGGGGTTAACAAGAAGACTTTTTTTTTAACAAAAAAAATATTAACTTCTTAAGCTCATCCACAGTGGATGAAGAAGCTTCTTTGGTTATTGATCAGCTGAAATGTTTTTTTTTATATAGGGGGCAAGCGAGCATGTTTTTCATTTGACGGCAATTAATCATCACGGCCTCTAAATAACAGAGAAGTTGATTTGGACCTTCTGGGAGAATTGGGCTTCCAAATTTATAACTCACCAGTGAATCGCAACGATTTATACCAAAAACGATAGCTATTTTATGCTGGTATTCTGTAAGAGCATGATCCTTCTTCAGTTGAGCTGGCCCATTTGCAAGTGTAATCAATAATGTGCTAATATTATTAGCACATTATTGTAGTATTCTGCTTTGAAGGATAATGTAGTCCATAAAATTGATAGGAGCCTTAACTGCTAAGGTCATGACAGCATAATTCACTCATTATACTATCCCACTGTTGAACACGGGTCTCCAGAATGATAGGGATTAAGCTATAGTCCACCACGCCCAATGCTTGGTTGGCAGTCTCAAAATCTCTCAGACGTGCAGATTTCTTCTCGATGTTTTCCTTCACCGTTTAAGCGCGTGATTAACCATTAATACACAATATCACTTCGAAAAGTATCTACCGTGGTAGAGCCACGCTTCGGCAAGAATAGGCCGGCTCGACCGGAGTGATACCATGGCCTCACAGAAAAACAGACGTGAAACAACACTTACGTTTGGTTTCACCGAGTGGGTGACGATACCGGAGGCCCAAACTCTTTTAAAAGGCGAGCAATGCATTTACAATTCTTCTGGTGTTGCGGGTGTCCATGGGCAGCGGTAACCACTTACCATCATGATCCGTCTGCTCGTTTGCCCCCCTATCCCATAAAAAAATCGAACTCGAGACCTTTCACTTGGCTATCACTGACAACGCGTGAATGATACTACTGGTTTTGCTTACCACTAGCATCTACTAACATCAGGTAACCCATAATCTAGTTTGTCATTGAAAATACCACAACAAAATTGTATAATCCAATTTAGATCATTCTGGAAATCCCTAAATGGCTATACATAGCTCAACTCCTTCGCATGTTAACACAGAGATATGTAACTGTATGCAAATAGTTTTAACCCCTGAATACATTAGCTAGAGTTGGAATAATTAATTGGGAATGATTACGCAGTTGTAGGTACAGTCTTATGTACTATGCATACATGATTATAATGTATTTAGGACTATTATACCTTAAATTGATAGTCCCAATCATAAATACATTTATCTTAAATGAGACTCTAATGCCTAAATATCCTTAATAGAAAAAGTCTATCCCATCAACAAAATTTCATGTATATCGATTGCACAGACTCACGAGCTAAATATATCTTCACGGTTCAATGTTATCTAAATCTTTAGCTCTATACAAGGTCTGACTTCTAACTACAAATCCTACTTATTGGACAAAAAGTATGGCTTGACGGAACTATTGCACGAATCAACATAAAATACCAGTGACTTAATTTAATACCATAAGAAATATGGATAAGTTGTGTTAGGTAGGGTTGAAAATGGGGTTAAATTTGGCTCTCTAGTATTATTTAGACCAATGCTGTGAAGAGTCGAAAATACAACGAAACGTTTAGAGAAAAGGTAGGTAGTACTCTGGTTCCCTCAGCACATGTTGGTGGGGGTACGACCATGCCACCACATGAACACTGTTCAACTTGTGAATTGAACCTAGGATCTTAATCTTCTGAGCAGACGCTCGTAATCAATAAGGCAGTCATTCTAAAGGTTCATGAAAAGTCAACGGTTTCATTAAAAATTTACGTCATTCGTTGCAACCCCCTGTTTTCTCAGGGAAATTGGCATAATCCCCAGTTAGGGACGCATTGAGTAAACTTTCTTAGACGGAACTACTACATAATAGATGACGCTACTGAATGCAGGGGTAATAATTTATAATACATATTATGTGTATCTTGAAGTTAATTCTATTATAGGGTAGGTAATGGAAATTGAAATGGGCTGTCGGAAATTACCTGTCATCATCAACCCATTTGCAATCCCACTGCTGCGAACGAGATTCCTCTCGAGTATAAATAATGGGTCAGGTTATAATCTGCCGGCGTAATGCAGGTTTTCAGACTTCACACACAACGCGCCGTGGAGAAAGTCTCTCAGATTCATGGTGGATATATGTATAGAAAACCCGAACGAAACGCTAGTCCACGTTTATCATGCTAATACCACTGCAATGTGGATTGCGCTTCCCGCGTGGGTCTTCCTCGATAGATATAATCTGGGTGTCTTTAAATCACGAGTGAATCGGTTTCTTCTAGGCAAGCGCGCTCCATCGTAGATCGCAGTGTCCCTTAACATCAGGAGAACTGGCGGTTAAACGTAAGCATAAGAAAAAAAAATCCTTCAACGTTTAAGCATCAAACTTGAGACCTATTTAGTAGTAGTGAGATGGTCATATCATTTGTCTATCAGAACTACTACGCCTTTGAACTGAATGAACTTATAGAAAATCTGTGATGTTTCATAGATTTATTTAATTTAATACTACCAAATAACATTATTTGACCAATTTCTGCCTCGTTTAAGTTACCCTAACTTTAAATACTACTACTTACCTTTAGTTACACTTACAAGGTGACCCTAATCTTAACGCAAAGCTGCTTCTAAGAATGTTATAGGAAAAATCCCAAAAAAACTTTGCTCGACTTGGGAATCGAACCCAGGACCTTAAACAGGCAATTTTATAGACCAATGAGGTATGCAAAACGTATCCTCCCCTCTATATTTATCCAGCAAAGAAACAGTCCCGGCATAAAATGATGCATTATTAAATTCTATACGTTTTGATGTACTGAATAAACACAATCTTATGACGAAATTCTGTTTCGTACACTCTTAAGATTTTTCAAAGATATCTTTTATAAAGAATACCCTGAGGGGCGGACTTAAGGGATTTTTTTTTTAAGAACCTATATGTAAAATTTTAAACAAAAAGCAAGACAACCTTATTGATTTATAAAAATAATGGTAAGGGACAAAATTCATAAGAAAGATGAGTATGTATAAAGTTTTGTTCAATCGCTGTTTCGAATGGTGTACATGAAAAAAATCTAGCTTAAGAAAAATGTCCCTTACCTGACTGTTTTTTGTGGTCAAAATTTCAAATCAGCCCCGTAATAACCATGTAGATATCTGAATAACTATGCAATTACCGCCGCCAAATCACTTCGAATAAGGTAAGGTTCTTCCAAATCAACGAATTACTATTACTTACATAGTTTAGTTTTGAGGTTAAACATAATAAAACTGGCCCTACACTGATGCCTTTGTTATCTCAAAACATAAATATCACCCATACTTCAAATGCATTTCCGATATTTTTGAATGGTTAATATGTAATTAGTTGCACGGTTCCAAATAGTGGGTCTTTTGGAGTAGAGCCGACAGAAATAATTAATGTTAAAAATATTTTCCTTTGTTAAGAATTTTGTACTAATAATGTATGAGAATGGAAATAATTAAACATAAATATTACATAACATACCATCACGCCTGTATTCCCCGAAGAGTTCGGCAGAGGCGTACAAATGTACCTACACCCACAGTTCGCCCGTATGTTTAAGTCCCATGCAATAGGGGGCGAGCCTATTGCCACTAACCGGGCACAAATTCCTAACTCCGAGCTGCTACTGGGAATTTCATAGAAAAACCCAATAACACTTTGCTTGACCTGGGAATCGAACCCAGGACCTCTAGCGTATCAGTCGCGCTCAGGACCACTTGGCTAATGAGGCAAAAATATAAAATAATAAAACCCACAATATATTTTTGTTTTATGTTGCCTTAAGCATATTATTTCTCTGCGTCCTAACTTAGTGTGTGAAAGGATGAATGCAGTGACTGCGTGTGACCCATATGTATATTTTAAAACTTCTCAAATAAAATCGGATAAAACACTTGCCTCTATAAATACTATCAGACCCATTAGAGACGCATCAAGCACTTAAAAGGGTATTCCAAACGTAGGGAATGAAGTTCTTATTTATAGGGCGCTCGTATTTTGACATGAGATTGCATGTAGAACTATAAATTATTGGAGTAACCCATCTGGAATTTAGAATATTTTAGGTGGGTGGACTATTTTTAATAGATTTTATTTTATGTATTAAGTCAGTAAATGAGCTGACGAGCCACCTGGTGGTAAGTAGCCACCGTCGCTCATACACACCTCCAACACTAGAGGAGTTGCTAATGCATCGCCAACTCTTCAGAGCCACAACGGATTGCAGACTGCCAAAGCCGCAGCAACCGAGAGTGAACTGGTCTTACGCGCTTGAGTCAAAACACACACTAAGGTGCTTTACGACTGACTCTGAACCAAGGGGTGGTCGCCAGTCACTCAGACCCCAAGAGGTCCTACCACCGAACCAAATATCCGAGATTTCTCTATGCATAATAGGAGAGCGCGATGAACAGTCGATGCTAATACACATGCTTAGACCAATCGTTGCTAGTCAAAAGCCAATGTAGCTTAACGAGCGGCGGTAGCCTAATGGCTAGGGCGTCGGACTTGCGATCTTAGGGTTGCCGGTTCGAAACCCACCCATTGCACTACCGACGTGAATCCACTCGTAACACAAGCATTTAGCTTAGCACGAGGGGTTAACAAGAATAATAATAATGTGTGACCGAAATGGCTAGTAAGCTTTTAAAAAAAATATATGTGATAGGAGTAAATCCTAGAATTGAACATCGTTATGTCAATAAATTCTTCTTGGACATGGTGAGCGAATGAATGAAAGATGATTAATAATAGGAAGACCAATATCAGCGGTGGCGTCAGAAGAGGTCGTCCTAGAAGGACATACGCCGATCTTATTGGCGAGGTCCTTCAAAAAGGTCAGGTGCGTAGACTCGCAACCGGCGCTTATGAATGAGAAGATGTGTGAATGTTGCAGAAGCAAAAGAAGTATGCAAGAATCTTAGCGAGTGGTAGACTATAGTTTCTGCCTACCCCTGTGGGAGAAAGGCGTCAGCGTATGTATGTATGTTCTCTTTTACGATGAATTATAAAGGCAGAAACATAACGACGATAATTTATATAAATATAAGTTACAGCGCCTATTATTTTTGTTACATACGTTGACGCACAAAGCAATAAAACTTAATATAATAAAAGTAAAGCAATAAAATATATAAGCGTGGGGACCAGTTGGAATACAATGTTATAATATTTAGTAGCATCAGGCAAGACTAGGATTCGCATTCAAGACAACCTTAAAAAACTTTGTCTTTCTTAACCGACTCCACGATCTTACTTTAAAAGAACTCTAGATTTTAAGGAGGTCGCTAGTGATTTCTGTCTGAGATATTCTATGAATCTCAAGTTAATAACTTTCATAGTTAATGGGCCCAGCAACATTACGGTATGACCCTAAATGCATAGAGGAGTATCTGCTGATACCTATCTATAAATAAGGCTTATCGCCGCTTGATCACGAGGTATATTTGTAGATTCATGATTGGTATTCAAAACAATAACATTATTTATAATACTTGACAGAATTGCCACAACATTAATAAAATAAATAAACAAAACAAAATCGGTTCACTTCACACCGCTGTCACATCACTTGAGCAGTTACCAACGTTTGTTACCATACTTCAAATATCAGCCTTACTATTCAAGAAATAGAGAAGAACATCGTTCGATTCAAGTCGTATTGTTGGCGAAATAAATAGACAACTTAATGTCACGCTGTCATTCACAGATTATGCAAAGTAGCCAAGTTATTTTTTTTCTATTACCATAATACGCGTGTCAGAATGTTTGATGTAATGAAGCAACGTGGGAAAGACTAACAAGGCCTATACAGCCCAGTGTCTATAAAAGCTTTTTGACGTACAAATAAAGACTTTATTACAAACGATATAAGTTTGTAAATGAAAAGATTGGGGTAATATGCTGGCGTGTTTGTCCGTTTGTTCCAACTCAAATTATCAAATTTCAGAGATATCACGTTTCTGCAACCGGCCCCTTGTTCTAATGTGAGTAATTGATTTCTAGTCACACAATTTTAAGGGCAGATACCGCCGCACTCATACATCTTCATTTGATTTAGTGACCTATTAAATAATAATAGTTAGCCTTTATTCACTGATCTTATAATTTTTTTATACTTAGTACTACTTATAAAAAAAATCATAGATCTTATTTTCTATATATTTTTTGCAACCACGTAGTGTCTTTCGACATAGGCCTCCCCCAGTTTCTCCACTTATCTCTGTCTCAAGCTATCCTTCTCCATTCTTTTATTAATCTTCCTCCCATCTTTTGATTTGACGTCTTTTGTGTCTTTTCCCATTTCTAGGATACCATTCCATTACGTCCTTCGTCCATTTTCCCTGGTCCGTGACCTATTCAACTGTAACTAAGGATATTCAATAAACTGTTCTAAATACTAAGTAAATCGTACACTAGCAAGTACATCAAATATCAGGCAAGATGACAAGATGAGTATCAACAAGATGAGCTAGGATTAGGGTTCAGAACTCGTAACCCAAAGTAAAATTTCCATGAAATAAAGTATTTAATCAATTTTATTTTACTAGAATATCCGACAAAATCCCAAACCGGAACTCCGAAAAATTGTTGTTTCGTATTCTTAAACTTACAATATAGATATTTGAACTGAGTTGTGATTATAATTATTATGCCTATAGAAAGCAGAATTTTGATCGCATTACTAGCTATTGAAAGTTTTAGTGATAATTATGACTCGAATAGAGTTCGAATGATCGCCGAAACCACCCCACATGTCGAAAACCTCTAGTTATTCTATGAGCAGAATTATGGACATCTCTATTTTTGAGATATCAAACCTTTTTAAAGGAACAGGCACTTAGCTATATTTCTATGAATAAACTTTCCTGGTAAAGTTGCCTTGAAACACGGGATTCATGTTCATAGGAAGATTTCAGTACTTGGTAGCAAATTGTTGCAGTCCGTAGGGGCTCTTAAGGGTCGGCAATTCACCAGCAACTCCTCTGGTGTTGCAGGTCCATGGGCGGTGATGGCTACTTACCACCAGGCGGCTCTTTGCCGACTTAATAAATTAAAAAAAATGTTTTATAGATTGACGTCGTCATTGACATCTCTGAGTACGGTTGTATGTGCGTGCTTTTTGAAACCTGTTTTTCGGCCATTGTCGGCAATTGTCGGCTTCCCTCGTTGGTCAAATTATCATATATTTTGTAACAGGATGTTTAGTATCAGTTTACGCAGCTCATTAGTATACAAATGATAAATTGTCTTTCGTTTGAACGATAGAACGAAAAGTTTCTGAATATGATTCACGTGAATTATTTTCATCGTAACTTGTGTAACTTTATTTTATTAGGATACTTTATGTTTCGTAAGTTCCCATTGAAAATAGGAGAATTTGTATTCGAGACACCTCACCGAAAAAAAAAAGAATTAATGATGTGCCATGCGATTAGCTACAATATAACAGATCTATATAAAATATACTGCCTCAATAGCCAAGTGGTCCGGACCGCGACTGCTACGCTAGAGGTCCTGGGTTCGATTCCCAGGTTGAGCAAAGTGTTATTGGGTTTTTCTATGAAATTCCCAGTAGAAGCTCGGAGTTTGGAATTTGTGCCTGGTTAATGGCAATAGGCTCGCCCCCTATTACATGGGACCTAAACATACCGGCGAACTGTGGGTGTACATTAGTACGCCTCTGCCTAACCCTTCGGGGAATACAGGCGTGATGGTATGTTATGTTATATAAAATATAGAAAGTATACATCGATCGATAATCTTCTCATATTTTTTTGAATACTGCGTAACAAAAGCTATAAGATAAAGAAACAAGAAAAATCTAAATAGTACTAACTAAAAAAATACTAATTTCAGTCTAATAATGAGTAGGTACCTGCCATAAATTAATTTTTTCCGCTTTGTTTAAATTCTAAGACTTCCTAAATGTGTCTTCAAAACCTAATTTATTTTGAAAACCGATAAATCAGTTTCTGTTCCGCTTCGACCTGTCACATCGAGCTTCGGAAACACTCGTAACAGTTCGTGTAAATTCGATGAATTTAAGTGCGCAGGAGTGGCGCATGTCTCGTGCCAATTATAAGAGCTGACTGATAAATATGAATGGCGTTATGTACTGGCAAACACGAAATTATTTTCTTATTTTATCGAACTGTACTGTGGTGTAGGAATTGGTCTGTAGGCAATCCTCTTTTTAACTATAATTATAATGTCATTATCTGTAGGAGTGTAATTTGTGTTTTTCTATCTTCCTCGGGAAAAGTCAGATGAACAAAATGCCGTAATAAAAATTTCAATAAAATTACACAAAGTTGTTTTTAATTTGTTCTAGCAAAAATAATAAGTAGAAACCCACAATTTCTAAATGAATCATATGCACAAGATATAAAAAAGGTGACGAAAGACTTGATGGACGTAACTCTGTAAATTCATTTGTGTTGACAAGAACAAAGTATTTTGCTCTCGAGTATACCAGCATGGTACGCTTACTTTGACTAATGTGTCCCACTGTACCGCGTTAAACAAACAGACAGTACGCGACATTTGAGCTTAATTTAACATACCTAACACGCGGATGTCTTAATGACTAATACTGGCGTTTTATTTATTTAGGCAAGAATATCCAGAAATTTATTAACATCAAAGTAAATTTTGACTGGCCATAAATTACTATTTTCTTCTTCTTTAATAACCAAAGATAGAAATATCAATATGGTGTTTATGAAAATCTATTGATGTATCTTCTGCCGACCTCTCGAAAATTCTAGATTAAGTTTAACTATTGTAGAAATTTTGACGTTTGGACCAATTAAAATTTGTGAATGAAACAAAAAAGCAAAAATCTCTAAAAATTTTTATTTGAAACACACACTTTGGTTATTAGAATCGTCCTATCTAACTTAAATTATAACATTAGGCCAAATTTTCTTCAACAAATCAATACTCAACACTCAATTTCCGCGACTCTGTCTTTAGATATAACATTGAAACTTTTTATAGTCATAAAATTATAACAAGTCTATGAAAATCTGTTCCAATTATTTTTTATTCATCTCGGGGACGTTCTGTGTAATTTTTTTAATTAACTTCAATTAAATTTGTATTATTCAGTTTTACTTCGAACGGAGTTCCGTCAAAAACTTTTTCCTCTCAATTCTTTTTTGCTAATTAAAAGCGAGTTTTCGAATTTCGAATTCTTTGGTTGAGCTGCTTTGCTTTAGGGTGGGGGTATTGAAGATTTGTTTATGATTTTTTTCGTGTATTTATTTGCTAGTTTATTTATCCTTACTTTGTTTCGTCCAGAAATCCGAGCTGGTACCGCGAATTTTATAGCAAAAACCAATAACTTTGCTTGACATAAGATTACTGAAACGCGACTGCTATGCGTGAAATACCTACTGGATTCAATTCCGCCTTATTCCCCGAAGGTTTAGGCAGAGGCGTACTAATGTACACCCACAGTTCGCCGGTATGTTTAGGTCCCATGTAGTAGGGGGCGAGCCTATTGCCATTAACCGGGCACAAATTCCTAACTCTGAGCTGCTACTGGGAATTTTATAGAAAAACCCAATAACACTGCTCGACCTAGGAATCGAACCCAGGACCTCTAGCGTAGCAGTCACGCTCAGGACCACTTGGCTAATGAGGCAGTTTGTTTATTTATTTATTTTATTTAATTTTTTATGCACAATCAGTGTACAGAGGCGGACTTAATGCCTAAGGCAATTTCTATTGTTGGGTATTTTTATTCTGGTTGATGGCCGTAAGTCAAAGTAATTTTGACTTAGTAATCTTAGTGGTCTCTACATAGGCCACCGGTAAACTATGGTTGTATAATTGTACAAGTCTGTCTAACTCTTCAAGTTATACAAGCTTTTCATCGTGGGAGAGCCATGCTTCGGCACGAATGTGCCGGCTTGACCGGAGTGCTACCACTAAGATTCGCTCACAAAAAACCGCCGTGGAACAACACTTACGTTGTGTTTCGCCGAGTGATTGAGGGTACCGGAGGCCCAAACCCTTTTCAAAGGCGGGCAACGCACTTGCAACTCCTGTGGTGTTGTTCATAGGCGGCGGTAATCGCTTGCCATCGGGTGACGCGTCTGCTCGTTTACCCCCCTATCCCATAAAAAAACGTGGTGATGTGATATGTATATTTTGCAAACTCTATAAAGTAAAATAAAGACTGGTACAATTAGTAGCTAGTATATAGAGAAAAATTACAAATTATTAATTACTACTCTTCCTCCCCAGTTTTCAAGTATTGATCGATCGTCCATTTCTGGTGCTATTTGACTTGATTAGGGGAATCGTGTTACTATGGTGATCTGTAAACATCCCAATCGGTAGAAATATACCAGTGCAACGGTATTTAGGAGCAACTGGGGGAATTTTAACAACATCTTAAGGGTCCGGCGAAGCTAGAATTGCCAACAAAAACCTAATACCAAAATAAATGGTAATTTAAACAATATTTTTCCAAATTCTGTGGATTGAAATACCGTTAATCTAGGTTTCTACTGTACCATTTCATCTACTACTACTTCAATTAAATTTTATCAAGAATGCTGAATGGTAGAGCAGGAACCTAGATTCAAGTCCACCTTGGGACCCACTTGCTTAGGTCATAGATGATGGGCCATTTGATACGTCACGATGACGTATCAAATGGCCGCAGTATAATATTAAAAATATAATATACAAGCGTAAAAAAGTAGTTCAGCGTAGGTTTAATTAAAAAGTAAGTGTAGAAGCTTTACTTAATTTAAATCACATGGTATCTCTTGAACTGCGTAAGACAGATAATTTAAAATACCTTCAGAGTACAGCGAACATTTTCTACCGCTTTTAAAGGGCATTTTCAAAGCCAATTTATTTTCTTCCGCTTTATCGGACAGTGGTCTTTTTCAAACACGATCTGAACCAGATAAGCCCCAACTTTCAGTGCAAACAATCGTAAAACATTGCGCAAACATCTCGCAGTCCTCCCAACAATAGGTCCACGGACAAAATCGTATAGCCTCCTTACGGAACTCGTAGACATTTCTAATAGCCCTTAAGAGTGAGGCAAACAGTTTTACTCCATTGTCCACTTCACTCGACATTGTTACTTGATAACAATCTTACTTTTTACCTCCCTGCTGAACGACTTCTAACCTTACCATAATCAGGTTAAGTTTTCTCCACGTGCAAGTATATCGTGGTATACCGATCGTGCCGTTTCCATGGTAACTGGTATTGTCCAAGATTTTTTTCCAAATATGTTAGTACGATTTTGGACTTTCTACTGTAGGTAGCAAGAGTGAGTGTCATTTGGACGGAACCTGCGCAGGATATTTTTATTATAGAAAGAATATTTTTCTGCAATTGAATTTTTATTTAGTTGAAATCGATGACATGATTACTCCAAGACCTACCACGTATTTTTAGCTGCTATTTTTTTATATGAAATCTCCATTCTAGCATTTTCGGGTTAAATTTCCAGGGTAAGTTATTGTTCCTACCTTTTGTTGACGTGCCTAAATCCTGACTGTTGTCTTTATAAAGATGATAAAAATCGCACTCAAAATTGTGAGCTTATCTGACTGGATTCTCAAGTGTAGCAATATGGTATTGGGTATTTTTATGAAATACCTGTTCTGTGTCAATTTGAATTCATCTCCGGCCAATGGTTATAGGGTCCCTCCTATTACATTGGACTTTAACATACTAACGTACTGTAGATGTACAGTGTATACCTTTGCATCACCCTTCGGGGAATACAGGCGTGAGGGTATGTTATGTTAGTTTTTTGAAAAACTTTCTATACGAACTTAAAAGTAGACTTACAGCTCTATGGTTGCGGTGTTATTGTCTTTTTTATTTGAGAGAGTCTTGTTATGAAAATAAATCGCGCGGCGCGACAATACTTTGAATTGTGCCCTTTTTAGCCAATGTAAGGGAACATGCACATTCCCGAAGATTCCTGCGGGTAAACATAAATTAATTATTTAAACTACTATTGTAAGTATATCTGTATCAGCTCATTATTTATGTAAATTATATTCTACACTTTTTATTATTTAAATTAACTTAAATTTAAATCTTAATCTAGTCTTTTATTTGAATTTTACTTCTTAAAATCTTCTTCTTCTTCTGTAGATCTGTTTGCCAGTCGGCAAAGGCCTCCTCCAATCTTTTCCACTCATATTTTTCTTGAGCCACACTGTTCTATGTGACGCCTGCCACCTGCCTTATGTCATCGTTCCATCTTTTTGTAGTCTACCTCTTTTCCTTTTACGTTCTCTTTGCGACCAATTTACCGGGACTTATATATCAGTCAAATAACAATACTATGAAAGAGGTGCGAAACAAAATATATAAGACTTACTCGGTGGACCTCTTAGGTCTGACTTGCTGACGACCCTAATGTCAGAGTCTGTCATAAAGGACCTTGATGTGTGTTTAGACTTTTGTGCGTAATAGCCTGTTCCCTCTCAGTTGCGGTGGTTCCGATAAGTCTGAAGTCCGTACGGACACTTAAGGCTGGGCCACGCATCAACTCCTTTAGCGTTGCAGGTGATTTTAGGCGGCGATGATTTCTCTTCACCAAGTGCCTTGTCTGCACGTTTGTCGACTTCGCCAATAAAAAATACACTGGCCTGCAAAACTAAATGTCACACTTTTAAATTCCAATAACTTTAAATACACAAGATAAACTTTCGAAATAAAAAGGACTTGAAAAACAGTTGTACTATAGTTTCGAAGAAAGCTGATAAAAATTGCTATAAAACGTATTTTTTTTTTATGTAGAACAAATACACTTACAAGCTAAAACATGTAGGTATGAAAAGAAGATAGTAGGTAATATAACTGTGGCGCAACTACAAAAAAAAATCTCTTACTTCAACAGTATTGAAAGAAAAAAATAAAGTTTAGTACTCAGTTTTGCAGGCCAGTGTACATTATTATTAACATTACAAGTGTTACAGCTTTTTAACATTGAAATATCTGCGCTTGATATTTTCTCCACAGTTTCCGTTATCTTATAGTGTGCAATAAATACTTCAAGTCAACTGTCACAACGGGGCATCTCTGTGTGATTGCACATTAAATAAAAAAGTGTAGTACAAAATAGATCTTACTGTGGTTTGTGAGCATTGTGGTTTGTATACTGATTTCTTACACAAAATATTGGACATACCATCATACCTGTATTCCAAAAAGTGATAGGTTTACATTTTTTTATTTCTATCCCGTGTGGAAATCGTCATGGATGGTTATGTCGGACTCCTACCGACTAAAACCACATGGTAGCCATTTCCCGCACATTATGAGGAAGGCTCCGGGATCTCCAAATGGAACACTACCATGAACCCTCCTGTGAGGTCTACCTAACACTTCGTGGAATACACGTGGATACATTAGGTCATCATTTAGGTCCCATGTCGACAATATTAAAATACCATCACGCCTGTATTCCCCGAAGGGTTAGGCAGAGGCGCACAATGTACTCCCACAGTTCGCCGGTATGTTTAGGTCCCATGTGATAGGGGGCGAGCCTATTGCCACTAACCGGGCACAAATCTCAAACTCCGAGCTGTTAATGAGAATTTCATAGAAAAACCCAATAACACTTTGCTCAATCTGTAAATAGAACCCATGGCCTCTAACGTAGCAGTCGTGCTCAGAACCACTAGACTAATGAGGCAGTTATAATAAAATATTAAAATAAATCGTATCTACCTAATACCAATAAATATGAACATGAAATTCTGTATACCTACAGTCAAGTTCAAATGTTTTTATTTCAAATAAGCTGTTACAAGCATTTATGAAACGTTATGCTTCTAGTTGCACGGTTCCAAAAGGTTGATCCTATGGAGAAGAATCCGGCAAGAAACTCCATGGACACTCTTTTAAAATAAATAAGGTTACAATCTTCACGCAGGTACAATATTACGATAGCAGCTTGTGTGAACATTGAAGGTTTATTTCTAAGTGGAAGAGGTCGATGTAAAAATAAAAAATAAACGATGTGGAAAACACACACATCGTCAAAGTATATAAAACTAGGTGTCCACTTAGACATGCTACAATGTACTCACATTTACAAGTCCTGTTTATAAATAGTTGGGGACAACAATAAATAACTAAATGATGACACAATGAAATTTTTGTAAAAAATTAAAAGTATTCACGAACAACCTCAGGTTGCCAGGGAGGCCACATGTGCATTCGTATTAAAACACCATACATTCTTATCATCAACGTAGTCCTTGATTTTATAATAGGCTTTCTTAACAAGGACAGATTTGACGTAATTTTTAAATTTCTTACCAGTGAGATCGGTGACAGATTTTGGAAGTTTATTGTAAAAACGTACACAATTTCCCAGAAATGATTTATGTATTTTAGATAGTCTAAATTTAGGTACCACTATTTTGTGTTTATTCCTGGTATTAATGTTATGAAAGTCACTATTGATGCTGAATTTTTGCAGGTTTTTACGAACGTACATGATGTTTTCAAAAATGTAGAGTGAAATTCTACACTTGTTATGTAACAACATCTAAACAACGAAATATAGCAGTGGAAATGGCTGAAAGTGATGAGACAGAATACAAAAACAGTCTGAAATCAAAGCGAAACAATACAAATGGTCAATTAGTAAACGGTACAAATGCGCACAGTTAACACAATGTCGGTAATCCTTTAATTGATGCGACGCCCCTGTTTGGCGCAAATGCTGATCTGCAACGAGCGATGGCAGGGATGAGTGGAAGGTATTGTTGAGTCAATCGATACAAACTATAGCACATCACTATAACGATTTATGCGGGGAAATAAATCCCCTCACCAATTTGGCGAACTGCTGCGTGTTAATTTACTCAACTGAGCGTGAAATGTCATAGTTTCGAATGTATAATCCTACTATCCTATTAATATTCTAAACGTGAAACTTTGTGAGGATGTATGGATGTTTGCTACTCTTTAACCCCGGAACGGCTGAACGGCTCTGAATAAAATCTAGCACAGAAGATAGATAATGGTCTGGAATAACACATAGGCTTATTATCCAGGTCAGACCCAATTCTCAAGTCCACTAAGATAAAGTCGCGGGCAGAAACTAGTAGTAAATAGTATTATGATTATTTACTCCTATGACACTTTCCATAGCTACTAGAAATCAAGCTATATTGCTGTAAGGCGCCATACTCTCTAACTTTACCGAATCGCGATCGCCATTTAAAAAAACGTATGTCCCAACGGTTTTCAATTCTTTTACTGCTACTTCAGCTTATTCAACATTATTATTTCACGGGACATGGGACGCATGTTAACCCCCCAGTCACAAAATAACAGTATCGGATCATCAGCAGGCGGTGGTAATCCTTTAATTGATGCAACACGACCTCTTGCTCCGTTTCAATCCGATGAGGGATTTAAATCTCTGTTTGTTTACGAGCACTGTGCGTATTGACTACATTGATGTATGTTTAATGATTACCTATATATCTAACCTATAAAAATTAATGCAAACCAACTAAATGCTCTTCTGGTCAAAAGTGACCTGGGTTCACTTCTAAGATAGGGTAAAGTGATGATGGTTTTTTCTATGACATTTTTGGTAACATCCCGGTCTTTAAATTTATGCCTGGTTCGTGGCAATAGGCTCGCCTCTATTTTATGAAACCGTGAACTACAGTACACCCCTACAATTCTTCGGTGTATACACGCATTAACTCTAACGGACGGTTTTAATAATAAATCTGTGAGTAAATTTGGTTACTAGTCATAGAATTTTGATATACCTAACGTACGGGAGCGAGTAACGTACGCAGCTTACGGGAGATAAATTTGGACATTACTTGTATTAAGTAATGTCCAAATTTATCTCCCGTAAGCTTTGCTATTGAAATTGGACGTAAAAGAGGAATCCTCTTAGAAAAACTGTGAACCTACATCGGTTACTCCAAATTCAGGTTTTACCACTTTTTGTAACTCAAAGTCAGCCTCAATACAAGCAATTAAATAGTACATAACTCCTAACAGAATAATAATTTCTACTCTATTATAACGTGGCACTAGAAAATTACACCTACCATTACATTCAACGATATCCGTTTACCAGTCAATCAAATAATAACATACCAAAGGGAAAACCTGAATAGTAGTACTTTTCACACTAGTGCTGTGTCAATTTTATGTAAATAAACATAGGTCAGCCACTGTCATTACTGTCAGCGTGTCTGTGCTAAATAACAACGTGTGAGTAGGAATGTCCCAGCGACTGGAAACTATCAATTATTGTTGCACTGCAGGGTTTGAGGCTTTGAAACTCGCGAATACTCGATTAGTGCATTGGTGTATTATCGACTAGCTTCATTAGCTTTGCCCGCGACTTCATCTAGATAAAAAGTACCCCATGTCTTATTCCAGATTCTAATCTATCTATCTCTGCTCTAAATTTAATCCAGATCCCTTCTGCCGTGAAAGAGTAACAAACAGCCATTCGTCCATCCATCCCCACAAACTTTTACATTTATATTATTAGTAGGATTTTGTTCTCTTTTAAAACAAAATAGTAACGTAGGTATTTGAAATATCCGACTGATCAATAATGTCTGTACATTTTTTTGTGGCTATATTGTTATTCTATTCTTACTTACCCCTTTGCTGGTGTTAAAATTATATTGAAGGACAAAAATAAAACAATGTATCGATTTGCCGGCTCACCCAGAGTGATACGGCCTCACAGAAACCCGGCGTCAAACAACGCTTACTTTGTATTCGACGAGTGACTGAAGATACCGCAGGCCCAAACTGTTTTAAAATGCGGGCATCATACTTGCAATTCCTCTGGTAGGTGTCCATAAGCGG
The DNA here is from genome assembly GCA_947256265.1 of Acronicta leporina. Taxonomy (NCBI): domain Eukaryota; kingdom Metazoa; phylum Arthropoda; class Insecta; order Lepidoptera; family Noctuidae; genus Acronicta; species Acronicta leporina. Next base: position 1,362,075 of record OX366517.1, on the reverse strand, counting down.
CGCTTATCACTTACCATCAGGCGATTTGTCTGCTCGTTTGCATTTGGCATAGGGGGCTATGCCAAAAAAGATTTAGAAAAATACCTATTCTGAATGACGTACATTTCCCTTTCGATGATAATTGGTAATATTATTATTGAAATTATTATTGTAGGCACATGGAATCTTTTAATCCGATATTATGTAGATAATGGTAATAAGACCCCCGAAAAGCCCGGCAACTAGTCTCTCTTCGTATGCCTCGAAACTGGGTTTTAGAGGTCTGATTTAAAGGTCTCAGCTGACTGAGAAATGCTACGTGATGACTTATAAAACTTTTAGGTTATTAGTTGATATGTCTTAAAATATACACGCGATCGGCCTCTGCGCTACATGTTGTGGGTTCGATCCCCACACGGAGCAAATATTTGTATGATCTACAGGTAGTTGTTCCGGGTCTGGGTGTTTGTGTATGTGAGAATTTGTGTTTGTAAATGCACCCACGATACAGGACATAAATCTTAGTTTGGGGCAATGTTTCAGAAAAAAAATGACCAACCTAGAAGAACTTGAAATTGCATTTCCAAGTAAGTACATTACTTCTAAACTCCACCAATTCCATCCTCGCAATTCAAATTTCGAACCTCTGTTAACCAATCAAATATTGGCTTACCAAATCGCTTCCCTCATAGCCACTTACGAACTGGTGCACGGCAAACGTTAATTAGCAAGAGGCGGCAATTTGCGGTCTTCAAATTGACTGACTCGGTGTTTGAGTGAGGAGGCCCGATCGGTACTAGTGCGTGCTGTGTCAATTATACAGTTTGTGGTTCTATTAATTGTATAATTTAATAATCTTGTTAATGTTTTTATTTTTCACACTTTTGTGTGTCAAAATGTTGACATTCGTTTTCTATTGTTTCATTTCATTTACAGGATCTTGTTAATGTTTCTATTTTTCACACTTTTGTTTTTCAAAATTTTGACATTTCTTTTCGATTGTTTAATTTAATTTATAGCCTGTACTTTTTAATTATGAAAAACTATAAAGTTATTTTAGTGAAGGAAAAATTCGACTTGCGGGCAGGATTCAAACCTGCGTCTTTAGGTTAAGTACATTAGACGCTATGACATCTAAGTCACCGCGAGTCCCACCCGCCATGTCGAAATTTGCCTTCACATTCTGAATTTACGTCTTAAAGGTGACGCTAGTGACAACTATTGAAAAGCAAGTTACTTTGCCGAAGTTTTCCTTCACTAAAATAACTTTATAATCTTAGCATGGAAAATGCTAAAAAAATACAAAATTATATCAAGAACTAGTTGCACGGTTCTAAATAGTGTTGTGCGCAAAACCAGCAACACATAAAATATATGTGTACCATGGTTTCTTTGGTTTTCAACAGTTTATTCGTTATAAAAATACGTTACTTTGCATTCGTTTTTTTTATGGGATAGAGGGGCAAACGAGCAGACGGATCACCTGTTGGTAAGAAATTACCGCCAACCATGGCCACCCACAACACCAGAGGAGTCGCAAGTCCGTTGCCCGTCTTTTAAAAGGGTTTGAGCCTCCGGTATCCTCACTCACTCGGCGAAACACAACGGAAGTGTTATTTCACGCTGGTCTTCTCTGAGAGTATGATTAATAATTTTCTTTATTTTTTCTGATCAAAATTTCATTTTTTTTGCAACGAACATCAACATCTTATATGTCACAAAAATACTTAAGGAAACTCTCATCCTTTGAATAGAGATAGAAATCCGAAATTCATAGCGAAACATCTCCAAAAGTTTTCGGGACCATTCATCAGGGGCAGACAGTAAACACGGTATTTGTATGCATTTCGCTGCATTCAATATGCGAGCAATCGCGTGCTTCAGCCATTTTCTACCAACTGTGTACGCGATGAAGTTTTCGGTACTTATTTTCTGGAAAAAGCATGTGGAGAAGAGGGGCACGCTAAATGGTGCATACGTGATTTACTTATCATAATGAATAAAATTCGCAAAGGAATAAACAAAATATGCAAGTAGAAATCATTCTACCAAGCCGTAAAATCTGTAATGAGTTTAATAAGTCACGAAATATCGCAGTAAGTATAGAAGTAAGTAAAAGCAGTCAGACCCCAAGAGGACCTACTACCGAGCAAGTCAGATATTTTATCGCCTCTTTCGAGATGCCTATCTAAAAGGCAGTGAGGAATAGTATACACTCCCCTGATATATATATGGGATATAATGTAATAATTGTATAAAGCAAATGAGAATAATCTTACTCTTCTCATTTGCTTTATTATAATCTTCGTCGTTTCAAATTGTAATACAAGTATAATATTCTTAATAACCAGAGTACAACACTCCCTCCATTAAAAGGTTCACAAAACGATAAAATTTAATAACAATTTTGGTATTTTACCTTGGGCATTTATCAGTCTAAAATCTCTCCCCTTACAACAATCTAACACCAAACATTTAAAATCGAATCCATCACATTGCAAATCTAAAACTTTCTCTAATATTCTACGTTACACCCCTGATATCTTCACAATTTTAAAACTACACTATATCAAACAAAAAGCATCTTTATCGCCTTCAGCATAAAATCTTTTGAAACTGTAAACAATAGTGGTCAATAAACAAATTTAGTAAAACAATTACTGCATTCAATATTCAATCTTTGTAGCGTATATTTAAGATTAAGTTTAGTGGTAAATACATTGTGGTACGTCAGTGGACCCTCGTTGCATTGTTTGAGAAGACGTTTAGGAAGAATGTCGCAGCGATTTCGGATATGCCAGTCGCGGCCGCCTGTCACGTCATGTGGCAGTGTTAGGGAGCCAGAGGCCACGAAATAAGCAGTTTTACCATAAAAAATACAAGAATAAACCATTTAAAGATTGTCTAGATAGACAGAGTCTATTCCATAACTCAAGGTCTCAATATTGTTCTTAAGAGCCATTTCACAAAATGTAAGCGCTCGAGTTTAGGTAAAAGACGGCAGCATTGTGTATGTGTGCGTAGCTACCAACACATACCCAATGCAAACAGCGTAGCGCGAGTGTCGAGAAAGACTGTACAATCTTGAGCCATCGCGTTATAATTATAATCCTTGGTTTATGAAAGAGATTTATCAAATGAATTATTTTATTTGTTCAGTCTATTAAAGTTTTGTAGACGAATGAAAAGAACACAGCGTTGTATTATGTAAATTAAATAATAAAATATACTCATACATTAATATATACTTTACATAATACAACTTTGTGTTTTTTTCATTCGTCTACAAAACCTCGTAAATTGCAATTATTTACAATTAATTAAAAGAGACAACAGACAATATTATATTGATAATACTATTCAGTACCGTCAATAGATGTCTGTTGTCTCTTTTAACTAAGTACCGGGTTACGGTAACATAAACATAATACCTAAATTAATAAAAGTAAATATAATTTTCTTTTATTTTATTAAACAAAAATATACAGGTTACTGTCCTAAAAAATAAAAGATATAATTAATATAGCATCTACCTACTACTTATAAACTTCTTGTTACAAAACATATTTTAAGAATGATGTAATAATAAGTAAGTACTAAAAGAATTTACGATCGAGTCCGATAGTTCCATTGATTCGTGAAGGTCAGCGTCTAATGCAAAGGGATCATTTTCCTATAAAATAAAAGAAATTATTATTATAATACCTACTACTGAATAAACTTCTGTTTTAAGCGACTGAAATGTTAGATATTCTCGCGAAAATGTAAAATGGCTCTTAAATATTTAGCTTCAACTAAAGATAATTAAATAAAAAACTACTTACAGACAGCTCTTCAGTGTTGCAAGTCAAAATTATTATATAACTAAAATCTACCCGCGACTTTGTCTGCGTGGACTTCAGAATTGTTCCGAACTAAATAAAAAGAAGCCTATGTGTTATTCTAGATAATAATCTATCTCTGTAGCAAATTTTATCCAGTTCCGTTCAACCATTCTGGCTTGAAAGAGTAACAAATATTCTCACAAACTTTTACGATTTTATAGACCCAGATTTCGATACCTAATAATATCACAGAAAGGAAAGGGTTTTCTTAACAGCGAAAACGGCGGTAGACGGATGGCTAGGGCGTCGGATTTGCGATCATGTGGTTGCCGGTTCAAAACCCACCCTTTATACTACCGAAGTTAACCCACTCGTAACACAAGTATTTAGCTTAACAAGAACACTAGTAATGTGTAAACATTAAAAAAAAAATTAAGTCTAAAAACTTAAACTGAAACCTCGTGGCTTACAAATCTGTCGTCTTCCCTAGCATCGAGTGATTGCTTACAGTAGGAGGGTAGATTGAATAACGTTTTGTTTATTTTTGCTTCAGCCTACTCGTAAACAATAGTCTCCGGTTTCTCAGATTATGGATTATTAAGCTCGTCTTCTAAGCCACCATCTATGTCGTTATTAATGTTTTTATAATATACTAGCTTCTGCCCACGGCTTCGCTCACGTAAAGCTATATCAGGAGTAAAAATAAAAAACCAACATTGATGACCTCTTTTTTTTGTATGGGCCTCTATACATCAGGAGGTCAAGCTGTATCTCAGGATTCATTTAATTAATTGAGATAAGAAGTTCACCAGTTTTTAAGTTGGAGCATATACTTTATAACAGTGATAATAAAATTAAAATCTATTCAGTAGTTTTTGCTCCAACCCGTAACAAACAGACAAGAATTTTAAAAATCACATTTTCGGATTCGGTGACGTCTGTATACTATATACCCACGTGTTTTTTTTTAAATATCTTCAATGTACAGACACAGCTTTTTTACAATTTTATAATAGTAGAGAAGAAGAGAAGATAACTTATTATACCATCACGCCCGTATTCCTCGAAGGGTTAGACAAAGGCGTATTAATATATACCCACAGTTCGCCGGTATGTTTAGGCCTCATATGATAGGGCGCGAGCCTATTGCCACTAACCGGGCTCAATACCCAAACTCAGAGCTGCAACACTATGCTCGATCTGGCAAATTACTTGAACCTGGTCTTACATGTAACGATAGTACCTAGCCTTGTGGAGTATTAATTCCTAGTATAGTGAGCAGAAAATATCCTTAAAAATGAATGAATAGGGCGGCTAATGTAGCATAGTACGCACATGTTTCTTCTATCTCTTTTCTTCTTTGCTCAAAATGTTTGCCAGGCTCTACACCAAGGCTGTCCCAGAGTATACAGACTGACACCATGTTAGTCCCAAAAAGTGTTCCGTTTTCGCCAGCACACGTTGGAAACCCAAAAACGTCGGTACAATATATTTACACACGTGTTAACACAGACTAAAAAATTTAAAAGTAAAATATTAAGTAAACAGTGATGAATACGTACTGTGTTCCAAAGTAAATAAAATAGTGACACATTTTTGGGTTCCTAAAATCGCAATTGGAGTAAAGCTAGTAGGATGCACGGCTACATAAGAAGCTATACATTACCATGATGTACTGGCCTCTCTCTGTACCGAAAGCCTATTAAATACGAGGTCAGCCTATACTGGCTGATAACTGTGTGTAGGTACTATGGCTCCGAACATTGCTTGCAGTTTTCAATTGCGCCTTATTCCGCCTTACGCCTGTATTTGCTAGAAACATACCTGATTTACTCACACATTTTGGCAAAGTCATTACTAATCATTCCAATACCCATTCCTTACAATTTGACTCCTTTTACAGGTATGATTGGATTCTATAAATTGGTGACTTTTTTATTTCTGATTTCTTAGCTCTTGACCGCAAGTTCCCCTTATGTTGAGCTACACTGCGATCTACGATGGAGTGCGCTTGCCTAGAAGAAACCGATTCACTCGTGATTTAAAGATACCCAGATTATATCTATCTGGGAACACCCACTGGGAAGCGAATTCCACATTTCAGCAGTACGCATGATAAAAGTGGACTTAAAGCGTAATTATAATAATTTGATTAATTTTCTTGGGTTTTATTTTAAGCATTGATGGCTTTTACTTATTAAGCATAATGATGGAAGACAAAGAAGAAAATGTTTTTAGGTTTACTTACTTTCAAAGCCTTCTAATTAGTTACTTTTTCGTTGACGCTATATTTTTGCATGAAGCTGCCCTAGCTCAGAAATAGGGATTTAGACTTTATAGGGAAGTATATAACGTAGCGTAGGACGTCTTCCGGCAAGATGGAGTGGTGATTTAGAGAAGGCTGCTGGCAGTAGCTGGATGCGACAAGCCGAGGAGAGGGTGAAATGGCGCACACTGGGGGAGGCCTACGTCCAGCAGTGGACTGTTATAGGCTGATGATATAGTTTACCACTCTGGCGTAGTCGAGATCTTTTATAAAAAAATATAATACAGAACCTGAAAACTAAATTAAACTCACAAAATTTACACAAATGTTCTTCAATCCATTGTGTTGGACGGCAAATAAAAGAGGCGACAATTTCCGTCAGGTGTCATTCTACGCTCAATCAGGAAGATGGAGAATATATTCGTATTAATATTCTTCACCTCCCTGTGTGGTGTGTTGGGGGATTATACTTACTATAGCTCCTATTATGGCTTCGAATTGACCGACGATCAAGTTGCTGAGTACACTGCTAACAGCACTATTGCGTAAGTTCCTTTTATTATCTTTTTTTTATTTGTTGCGGCTGCTTCATTAGTCTAGTGGGCTGCTATGCTAGAATTCCATACTTTCGGGGTTCGATTCCCAGGTTGAGAAAAGTGTTATAGGGTTTTTCTATGAAGTTCTCAATTGCAGCTTAGATTTTGTATTTGTATTTTGTTGTGGTAATAAGCGCGCCCAATAATGATCGCGCCCGAACTGTAGGTACACATAAGTACACCTCTGGCTACCTCTTCTGGAGTACAGGCATGATGGCATGTATACAATGTATATTATTTTCTTAATTTAATCCATTATGGAACCGAATTACAAACACAATTCAAAAATATTTGTCCTCAATACAGGACCCTTTCATGATTTGGTCAATTAATAGGGCTTTTTCGATTTATAGGAATATCTTACCATATCAAACCAGTAAAATTGCTTGCTAATAGGAGCCTGTAGATTGAAATTTAAATACAACATTCGAGTCAATGAATGAACACATTGTAGGTAAATTATTGTATAATAAAACCAAAATTAAAAATTTTGAAAATACCTACTAACGACTTTAATTGTATAATCCAGCGGGGGCTGCATTCAGTTCTACAAGACACATCATAGCATTTCTGTTCTACATTTTATTTTAAGCTTTTTAGAGAATTCCTTAAAAAACTCAACTCATTTAGTTACTTCTGACTGACAACGTTGAAATTTATACAACTTACTTAAAAAGTCATAATAATTTTGGAAGCCGCGGTATCCTAATGGCTAGGGCGTCGGACTTGGGATCATGTGGTTGCCAGTTTGAAACCCACCCATTGCACTACCTACGTGAACCTACTCGTAACACAAGCATTTGTGTGCTCCACATTGATAGTGCGCTTTAAAAAAAAAAAATGTAATCATTTAGTTTCTAAAATTAACTATAGCCTATGTTAATCTGGAACAATTGCTACATTATTCCAGATTAACATAGGCTATAGAATATTTTTTGGATGCTAATTCAAATGATGAAAGATTTTTTGAAATCGTCCCAGTAGTTTTTGAGTTTATTCGTTACATACATACAAATCTTTCCTATTTATAATATTAGTATCGATTAAAATCTTAATACGTCCTGTATTTTTTTAGATTTTTTGAGCCGTCCTAGTCTAGTAGGTACTGAAATACTTAATTTACTAAATAAATAACAGGCTAAATTCTTCGTTATCAATGTTAATATATTTGCGGCTAAAATTGTAAGATGATATTTATGTTGTAAATGTGTATTGTACCTTTCCACGAACACGCGCTGATGAATTACTCACTCGTGTTTGAGAAAATTGGCAACATTCTTCGGTACACACAGACAAACAAACACCCTCTCACCCCAAACGTATAAACGGTCTCCGTTCCGTCGCGGATAAAAATGCCTTCACGCTGTCGCAAGTCAAGTTGCAATCAACAAGACATTACTAATAAAAGCATTTTCAATAACAGGAATTGTACGACCTTGGTGGAAACATGCAACAGTACCGAGGGCAGGCGTATAGATGGGTCTTGCAACAACTTAAACAATCCTTCTTATGGAGCCGGTCACACTCGTTTCAAAAGAATCCTCAGCGCTGAATATTATAACCCTTCTGCCTCAGGTGAGGTCTTTAATGCTTTGCTCGATTGCCGTAGAGCCTAAATGATAGAACCGAAATGGAAGTTGGGTATGTCCCGTATGTCTATATCAGTAAACTTGATACCTCTATGTTTTTTTAAGCCTCGACGTGAAATACACCAAAGATTTGAGACTCCAGCCGTCAAGTTTTAAATTATAGACACAATCCAGTAAAACTTGTTTTCTTGAACCCGGGGACCTAAGCTTTGGGACTGATGAAGCAAACTGTGGGACTACATTAGTAGTAGTTGTTTTTATAATTTTATTTTATTTATATTAACTTCCACAGTGTTCGATCCTAAGCTCTCAGTGTCTGGTGAACCATTGGTGCTGGCTCGAAAAGCCCGCGCAGAAATTTTATCCGAAGGTCGCGTGGACGATAGAAATCTTACCAGCTTGATCAATCATTTATCAGTTGTATTCTTTACTGACGTCACGAACACCCGTGATACAAGTAAGTGTCTGTTTATTTGTGCAGATCTTTAATCCAAAAATACCATACAAAATATATCCTCTTTCTAAATGCACGTTGACTGTCAGTAGATATAACTGCTTATGGAGTTGATAGGACAGTTGACTGATTTTTTCTTAACCTCATGAAAATGTTGACCATAAAGGGATTAACAAAAACAAAATTAAAATCGGACCTACAAAGGAAAATATGGGAATTTTCATTTAAAATTTTACAGCTTCCAATTAAAACATCCTACGTCAAGTGTTCCATGCGCCATACAAATTCTATACCTACTAACACTCATTTTGCGGAAAAGGGACAGAGCATCTCTCAATCCCCACAAAAAATTTTAAACACTTAGAACTTTAGTAGTCGATTTACTTGTTTCTTTATTAGTATACAATTTAAAATTAATTCTATTTTTACTAAGCTTATTTTGAATAAATTAAACGCTTGTCAACTTAATTATATTTTTTTTGTAGCAAACTATGTGTCTTGGAGGCCAAACTGCTGCAACGCACTGGGTGCAAATGACAGCGCCTGCGCACCTAATATAGTGCCGGAAGATGACTATGTACACCGTTTCTCTGGCATCCGATGCCTGAATATGACCAGACCGTTGACGTACCAAACATCTGGATGTCTACCTAATACAACTACTCCTTCGAGAGTAAGAATTTCACAATATCTGCTCTTTTCTCTCTCTTTCTCTATAGGAAAAAAAACTGCTTCATTAGTCAAATAATTAGATTTTAGATTACATTATCGTAACTAAAGTAGAAATAGTTTGAATTCACATTTAAATAAGTTGTAAGTTGGCATCTTACCGTATGTACAGACAGCAAATGAAAAAAGGAGTTTGGTATAGTCGTCGGCTAGGTTTAGTAGTAGTTACGTAAGTTCGATGAGGCATATTGTTACATGATACCCCAACGGCCAATCTTGCACTACAATAAACTTACAGAAAGTTAAAGCTAGTGACAATAAAGAAAGCGGTAATGAACCTCGTGGTTGCTGAAAATCAGCGCTGTGGTTTCTCCTCCATGCACTACATTATGCTGAGCGTTGGCCAGTATACCTTGATAACACGCAAAAGTTTCATCTTTTAATATTAGCTGTGCTTATAAAATATAAAGTTTTCTGTCTTCTTTACCCTTGATAAAATCAGAGTAGCTTATAATTGAAGATTGCATGTCCGTCACTTCAATGATAATTTTCAGATTGTAGATGCAACTCCGACGATAGACTTGTCTCCTATTTATGGTAACGTTGTGGAACCGGCTAGAAGGGAAAACAAAAGTGGACTACTGGTCACTAAAACTGTTGACAACATAACTTTCCCGGACACATGTGAGAACACTTTTGTGTATTATATTATTAACTAGATTCTGCCCGCGGCTTCGCCCCCGTGGAATTCGGTCTGTCACCACGTCCCACAGGAACGGGATAAAAAGTATCCTATGTCCGTCTCCTGGTTCTAAGCTACCTCTCCGCCAATTTTCAGCCAAATCGGTTCATCCGTTCTTAAGTTATAGATAGTGTAACTAACACGACTTTCTTTTATATATATATATAGATAACTACTATAAGGACTGGTTATTGCGACTCCCAGCGACCAGGTCATCTGTCCTTCTTGTTGGAGGTCGTCCCACAATGTGTGTTCCACAGCGTGGTCTCGGGTCGAGAACTTTTTTGCTGTTCTACGTGCATCACCCACTGTCACTTAAGCTTGCAAATCCTTTGAGTTATGTCAGCAAATTTGACTCTTCTAAGGATCTCTTTTTTGTGATTTGCATTCATTTTACGTTCACCAAATTATTGTCTATCCTTTGAATATTTTGTAAACAAACACCTACATATATCTTATGTATGTATATAACCTATTTGGCTACATATCAAGTTTCCAGGCCTAATAGGCCAATCAGTAAGTGAGTGAGTAGTATTTTGAGTTTATATATTTATGTATAACTTTTTTCCATGCATATTGACCAGATGAGGCTGAGGATCAGTATTTTACGCAACCCAACTCCTAAGCAATACCGATATTCGAAAGATAGACTGTTTGTTAGGCTTATTGGCCTTCTGACTACCACCAATGACTGGTTTTTCTATTCAATTTATCAGTAGCAACTCGAAGCTTGGATTTGTTCCTGGTTAGTAGCAATAGATTCGCGGTGGCTGTATGTTAGTAAACCTCTGCATAACCCTTAGTAGATCGATAGATCTTAGTAGTATCTTAGTAGAAAGATACCATCATGCCTATCTGGCATGATGGTATCTTTGCTGATTTATTATTTTGTTTTAGCCACTCTAAACTTGCTTCTTGGCATTAATTTCTTCGGTATCATATTCTTCTGGAGGAACCACAATTTTATTGCTACCCAATTGGCTGCGGTAAATCCTTCCTGGACTGATGATCAGCTTTTCGAGACCGCTAGAGAAATTAACATCGCCTATGCTGTGCAAATATTCTACTACGAAGTGATGGCCACTTTACTGGGTAAGAAGCCTTTTCTTACGTAATCTGCTTTTATATTGTTCTAAGATAAATAGCATTGCGGGCTGGGTGATGATAAACAGCAACCGCCAACCATTGTGGTACTTGAGGAGTTCTGATCGTGAGGCGTATTTTGCTCAGTTACTTCACTGGCTACATTACTCGTCAGACCGGAACACAATAATTTTGGCCCCAGCTTTGGCAGAAGTGGCTCCTAACGCGACTTGTACGATTGAGGTCCCGGGTTCGGAGTTTAAACTTGTGCCTCCTATTACACAGGATCTACACATACCGGCTAACTGTTGATGTACATTTGTATACCTCTGCCTAACCCTTCGGGAAACACAGGCGTGATGGTATATTATTATTGTTTAACGGTAGAATATTTTTTGTCAGTGCGGTTCTCAACCAAAAAAACTCAGCGCTAGCGTGTTACTACCACGACATCTTTTAACTGTGTCATTTATTTGGAGAATAAATAAATATAATTCAATAAACGTCATCATTCGAGCCTTTTCAAAAGTCCATTGGGGTCAGCTTTCAGTCTATCCAATTATTTTACAGTATTTTACACAGAGCAACTACCATAATACTACGTAACGCAATTCACTGTCATCGGCATACAACGTTTGAATCCTGTCAAAACAAACTTGTTGATCTTTCGTTGAAATATTTAGCTAGCGTTAATGCCAAATATAATACAAAATACATAAATTGGTTTTCAGGCTGTCTGCACTTCTGAATACCAATAAATTATCAGACAGTCTACCCGTGATCATGGATGCTGTAAAGGATTTAAGCCGTCGAGATTTAGATAATATTAATATTGATCTATTAATACAAATCTTTTTAAAAAGCCGACTACGTACTTTTCTTTTGACAGCGATTCCTCTGGTGTCTCAGGTGTCCATGGGCGGCGGTAATCACTTATCATCAGGCGACTTTACGTCGCCAGATATCAGGCGATGCTTGCCGTCTGCTCTTTTGCCTCCCTGTCGCATAAAAAAATCCGTAATATGCAGGTTTATATCAGTTTTTTTTTATTTTGCTTTCTACACAGGTTATGACAACTTAGTAGCGGAGGGGGTGCTATCAGACTGTCCAACCGAATTTAGAGATGTTTATGATGACTCTGTACTACCGCAGATGACACTGGAGTATGGTATTGCAATGCGATGGATGCATACTATGCAAGAAGGTACTTTAAGGTCTGTAAAAATTATTAGGTTTCTGTTTTTCCAAAATACGAGCCACTGAAAGAAAGAAAGGAAAATGATTAATTGACACAGTCACTGACACTGCACATAATAGCATAAAAAATACGTAGTGTCTATGTCATATTTTATAGTATCTTATTCTAGTTGAATGTTGCTGTATAATAATGAGCGTTTTAAATAACATAAATAAAATAATTATCATATAAAATAAAACAAGAAATTGAAAGAAAAAAATTATTAGAAAATAGATCATACTAAGACACTGTAATCGATTCAGCCAGCAGTCAATTCTGAACAAACTAGTTTCAGACCTTGCGTTTATTCTGGTACAGGTTGTATACACTCTTTTAAAAACACAATAACAATTATTGTTAATTGAAAAGATGTTGAGAATAATGCAGCTTTGCAAAATCTTATATTTCAATTAGATCACTAGAATAGATACATAAGTCAAAACTAGTTGCACGGTTCCAGAAAGTCGTACCGAGAAAAGCCGCCTAGAAACTCCATAGATACTCCATAAAAAATCATGATTAAAATAATTAAGTAAGGTCTATCTTTGTTTTAAATAAACGCAAACGTAAATAGTAAAAACGTAAATAGAAGCGGCGGTAGCCTAATGGCTAGGGCGTCGGACTTCATGTGGTTGCCGGTTCGAACCCCACCCATTGCACTACCGACGTGAACCCACTCTTAACATAAGCAATCTAGCTTAGCACGAGGGGTTAACAAGAATACTAGTAATGTGCGACCCGCATTGCTAGTAAGCTTTATTTTAAAAAAAAATGGTTGCTAAGATTTTTTTATTTTGATGTGTAAGATTTCTTCGTGTTTATCATTCATATCTAAGATATGCCCGTTTATAGGGTAGTTGCTACGCAACATAGACACTAGAAGGGCTCAAATCTCAATAGGACGTTGTAGATAGGCCCGGCACCAAAGTGGTGTCGCGAAACGCCGAGGTTGGTTTTAGTCGGTAGATCGCTCTTTTCAGAGCGGAGTCCGACACACCCCACCGCTCTCCCCGGAGTGGTGGATAGTGCATAAAGCATTTCCAACCCCGTCAAAAAAAAAAAAAAAAGGTTCTGCACCAACAAGAGAAGAAGATCTATTCGTATCTTCTGTATTTACCCGTGTGAGATTTCAGGATGTATGAAACAAATGGAACGTACCGCTCGTCTTTCCCTATCGTGGATCTCACGGCGAATACGGCGTTCTTGGAAAAGAACGGTACCATGGTCTATGTAACTCAAGGTTGCTTCAGGCAACCAACAGGCAACTCACAAGATTACATCGTGGACCCAGATGTAAGTGATTCTATTTTAAATTGTGTTTAATGCATTTATGGCGGCACTGTACTGCCCCTGTTACTAAAATATGTTTAGGATTAAGAGTGTTATTGAAAATAAATATTGGTAAAGAAGCTAAAAATCCTCTTGATCTAAAATGCTCATTGTTATTATCGATATCACGAATGAAAAAGGATTTTGTCAATGTCTGTCCTTTTTGTTGTATTTTTTTTATAAAAACTACGCTTTATGACCAATTAATCCTAACATTTATCAATTCCAGATAGCAGAGAGAGGTCTCAGCAGTTTACAAAGATCCAACGATATATTGACAAATGATTTAGCTAAAAATCGCCATTTCGGCTTCCCAGGTTACATTTATTACAGAAATTGGTGTTTTGGAGATAACATCACATGTTTTGATGATTTGATCGGTATTGTTGATAAAGAGGTGAGAATTCAAAATCATTTACGAATATTATTTACTCAAACATTATTTTATCAATGTATTAGCACTGGTCGTCAGACGTAAATGTCTTCACGAACACTTTCAAAAACAAATTCTTATCGAAATCGAGAATAATATGTATGAGAAGGAGGCTAATGAACGTAGACGAAGCGAAAGTGGTGTGCCAGGATAGTAGCAAGTGTGATCTCTGCCTACCCCAATGGGAGACAGATGTGAAAATATGTATGAGATTATACGTATGTATGAGATTTGTAGCAGAAAAAAACTCATTTGTTTACGATAGGAATTCGATAGTTCTTCGTGCTTGGACTACAGGTTCAATGCTTTGAAATTCTTAGTAGCGCAGAGCGAAGTACCTTGTGCCTTTGTACCTTGTTAATACTTAATAGCAATAGGCTTGCCCCATATTATATAGGATTATGTTTGTATGTTCGAATGTACATAGCTACGTCTCGTAACACTTACACTTTAATATGAATAATATATATAATATATATTAAATATATATATATATTAATATAATATATAATAATATGAATAATATAGTATAAATATTAATAATATAAATATGTGTAACTACTCTATCGGAGACTCTATGCATTAGGAATCTCCTGTAAAGATAGTGTAAGTGTGTTTTTAAATAAATAAATAAATAAAATAAATAAACTTTCAAAATTCCAGAGGATACAAATACTGAAGGATCTGTACGGAAGCCCAGAAAACATTGATCTTTTAGCTGGTATTTGGGTGGAGATACACAAAGAAGGGACTTATGTACCTCCGACCTTCTACTGTATTGTAGTGGACCAGTTGAAACGATCTCAAGTGTCGGATAGGCACTGGTATGAGAGGGAGGGGAGACCTAATGCATTTACTCTTGGTAAGTTATACATAATTTCTAGACATCGTAGCCTTTTCCCAAATATGGTCTCGACTTTCAGTCTATTTAGATACGTCTGAATATTGTATTTATTTATATATCACGCTTTTCTTGTAATCTGATTGCTACATATAACAGAACCGCAGGTTTAACGTTATAATTATAATTTTGAGGCCCAAAATAATCATTTAGATTGTTATAAACCTATTTCACATGTAATTTGCCTTTGTGGTATTTCTGTACAGAACAACTTCAACAAATAAGAAATGCGTCGACAGCGCGCATGATGTGTGACATCGGCGATAGTGTAACGATGATACAGGCGAAGGCTTTGGAGCTTGAAAGCGATGAGTACGTGTACTTTATTATTATCTTCTATATCTTCTATCTCTTCTATATCATCTTCTATATCATCTATATCTTCATTGCCACCACTATATACTCACAGCTGACTAGCCTCCCTTTGCTTAAGCAATTTTTTCCTACGGGTACTAATCTCATCTATATGACATGTGATCATTTACTTCCTGATGCACATTTTATACAAGCTAAATGAGCATAACTGGATGAAGAAAGTATCAATAATTAAAAGATTGGAGATGGGATGGTATAATAAAATAAAAATACCCAGATTTTATACCTACTTACATAGATATAAGTGTCAATTGTTACTAACCATTATTGAATTGTGTTATCTAAATTAATAAATATATTTTTATTATTAATATCCACTAGCAAAATCCAGTGGTATCCACTTGTAACACATGTTGTTAAATCTTATATTTATCTTATAATGTTAGCACATTATTGCTCAGCGACAGAATATTTGGTAATGTGGTGGTATCATCCCAGTTGACGCCAGTTGAACTCCAGCAGTACCTACGTGAGTTGTTTTTTATGGGATAAGGGGGTAAACGAGCACACGGATCACCCGATGGCAAGCGATTACCGCCACCTATGGACACCTGCAACACCAGAGGAGTTGCAAGTGCATTGCTCGCCTTTTAAAATGGTTTGGGCCTCCGGTATTCTCACAACGTAAGCGTTGTTTGACGCCGGTTTTCTGTGAGGGCGTGGTATCACTCCGGTCGAGCCGGCCCGACCGATATAACTACTTATAAAACTTGTACTGAAACATAAAAATATCTGATACTCTCTTCAACCTCTCGTATATTCATATACCCTTTTTATAAAGTCATAAAGCCGCCAACTTATGATTTCTATTTGTCTCAATCTATAATAGTTACTAGTTTTGTTAGTGTAAAAAATCAAATATGTCGTTGATCTTCCATGGTAAAAAATAATATTGATTAATCTTTTACCGTATTTGTTTCTAGCAACCCAATGGTAAGCTGTGATGAAATTCCAGCGTTGGACTTTTCTGCTTGGGCAGACACAAGTTCTACCAGTGACTCTTAGATAGATCACACTCCACAAATATGCTCATACTTACGAGAATCCCACTTGGAATGCCACAAGGAATAATATTAGGACCCGTTATTTCTTTGATATCAATGGTAAAAATTGTATTCTTTTTACAGACAATGTATCAACCCAACAATTTGATGGAAATGTATTTACAGTTTTTAGTTTAGTTTTCCGACTGCTCAGCAACAGGTCTTGGGTTTGATTCCGTCCCAGATGTTATTGGGTTTTGCTATGAGATTCTCAATAGGATTCATGAAGGGTTGATGGCTATAGGCTTGCCTACTAATAACATTATATTATTGTTTTTTTATTGATTAGTTACAGTTACACTTTTAGTAATTATTGTTTTACTTTATCTTGCGCCGGTCTTTATTGTTGTTAAAACAAATACATATAAAAATGTGCATTGTTCCAATTTATATAAAAACCAAAATAAAGATTTTACGATAAAATGTGTTTCATTTAAAAAAAATAACAAGTTAAAAGTAAAGAGTCTGTGTGCATGGCGTTGTGATTTATCATTTAATTGAAACTAGTGTGTAACTAATTCATCAACTTTTGTCTCTGTTATCACAGTAATGTAACAACAAAATAAACCTACAAACAAACTTCAAAATTTCTATGAATTAATTGAGGAATGAGCTTATCGAATAAAACAGCGCCCTATCCCCTCAAAGGTCTTCGAAAAATCGATCCATAATAATACTCGCATCAATGTTGAATACCGTCAATCAATACTGTTTGAACTAAAATGCAAGCGAGCTCAAAAAGGGCAAGGGGATCGCTAGGTAAACAGCGGGGGCCCACTGTAGGTAATTTACCAATTTACCCCAACACTAGTGAGCTAGAGGTTAGAGCACTGAAGCTAGTAGCTTGAGTTAGAGTAAGAGTTCGTTGGGGCCCTGTGACTAGAACTCCTCCTACTACTCCTACTTGCCAGGTCGAAGAGTGTTATTGGGGTTTTCTATGAAATTCTTAGTAGCAGCTCGGAGTTTACCCGGTTAATGGCATAAGACTATCACCCTATTACATAGGATCTACATATACCAGCGAACTGTGGGCGTACATCGGTATGGCTCTGCCTAACGCTTCTGGGAATACAGGCGTGATGATATGTTATGTTCTTTCAATAACAACTCTATTTCTTTTTTTCTTTTAAATATTGTATAAGTCTATGCCGTAAACGGGTATTTGGTTGCGCGATAATGTCTTTTCCACGTCAAAAACCTCCCTATTTTTCGCTGCAATCGACGGAACCATTTGGGCACAGATAATAGAATACTAGTATTTGGGTTTAATTTTATTTTTGTGTTAAGTTGTCAGCTTTCGCGTTTACAGTGTGAAGGATATGCAAACAATGCGATATGGTCGACGCATATCAAACGGTCCGACTGTGCGGGCTTGAGCTATTAAATATTAATTTAATTGTTAATTCCCAAGTAATTTTGATATTAATACTGCTAGAGTCTCACTTCTCCTTTTTCCATTGAGATATAACTTCACTTAAACCTGCATTTACATATCACTTAAGATTAACGTCTTTACAGACAATATAAAATACTAGGTTGCTAATATTATGTTATAATATTAAGTAAGTAATTTTCACATTCAGACATTCAATCCTAGTCCACCCGCTACCATTGATGCTGTAAAGGATCCAAAATGTCGGGAATCAAATAATATGAATAGAACGCGCTAAAATCTGTATGCTCTGTATTATTTGTTTCAAAATACTGTAAAACTGCTTCAGTCCAAAACTGGTCCTGAGCGTGACTGCTACGCTAGAGGTCCTGGGGTCGATTCCCAGGTCGAGCAAAGTGTTATTGGGTTTTTCTATGAAATCCCCAGTAGCAGCTCGGAGTTAGGAATCTGTGCCCGGTTAATGGCAATAGGCTCGCGCCCTATTACATGGGACCTAAACATACCGGTGAACTGTGGGTGTACATTAGTACGCCTCTGCCTAACCCTTCGGGGAATACAGGCGTGATGGTATGTATGTACCTATGTAAATACTGTAAAAAAAAATAAGTTTTGATATTAATCGCGCATTGCCATTTAAATCCTAACGCACGAGAGGATAATGTAAGCAAATTATTGCTTAGCGGCAGTGACATATTCGGCAACTAGCTTCTGCCCGCGACTTCGTCCGCGTAGCGTGATGATATAAATATAGTCTATAGCCTTCCTCAATAAATGGGCTATCTAACACTGAAAGAATTTTTCAAATCGAACCAGTACGTAGTTCCTGAGATTAGCGCGTTCAAGCAACCAAACAAACAAACAAACTCTTCAGCTTTATCTAATAGTATAGATGTAGTGCTACCAACCCATACGAACTAAGCAGCAGAGTTTTAACCTAAAAATTATTTTACCTAACGATAATAATATAAAAAAAAAACAAATCTGTGGTACTTTTTGACGCACGTCCACAATAAAACAAAGTCGGTGTAATACTAGAATTAATATCGGTGAGTCCCTGTAATGAGGACAGATGGCGCCACTTTGTCTCGCTCGCTGGGGCCACCGGAAAAATCTGTAAACTGGTTTCTGGAACAAGACATTTTCAGGAAAATACAAGGACCAATTTAAAATATAATTTGTTGTATCCTTTTGTATATGTTTTTCTTTTTTTTGGAAGGAATGGAAAATGCGAAAAAAAAAATACAAAAGATAGTTAATAGGTAAGATGGCATCGTACGACATAGAACTAACCGTAAGGTAAGTCATATGGTGGCATCGTACGACATTGAACTAACTGCAAAGTGAGTCATGTCGGTTGAGATGTAAAGTAACTTGCTTTTCAATAGTTGCCACTGACGTCACCTTTAAGACGTAAGTTCGGAATGTGAAGGCAAATTTTGACCATGGCAGGTAGGACTCCCGGTGGCTTAGATTTCATAGCGTCTGGTGTATCTTACCAGAAGACGCAGATTCGAATCCTGCCTGCAAGTCAAATTTTTCGTTCATTAAATAATCAAGTCGGTTTAAAGGTGCCAGCGATGGTTTTTCTTGAAATCTTTCGACTTTTTAACATCTACCTCATTAGCCTTAGTGGCCCTAAGCGCGACTGCTACGCTTGAGGTCCTGGGTTCGATTCCCAGGTCGAGCAAAGTGTTATTGGGTTTTTCTATGAAATTCCCAGTGGCAGCTCGGAGTTAGGAATTTGTGCCCGGTCAATGGCAATAGGCTCGCCCCCTATTACATGGGACCTAAACATACCGGCGAACTGTGGGTGTACATTAGTACGCCTCTGCCTAACCCTTCGGGGAATACAGGCGTGATGGTATGTTATGTTTTAACATCTAACTCTAACTAACTTTATAAATATTTTGCAAATTTATTCCCCCATTTGGATGAATAGGTTTAGCTTTTTTGAATAATTCTATTAAACGAGCAGACTGATCGCCTGATAAAGGTAACTCCAGAAGAGCCGCAAGTGCGTTGCCAGCCTTTTGGGACTCCAGCATCCTCACTCGGCGAAACACAACATAAGCGTTGTTTCACGCCGGTTTTCTGTGAGGCCGTGGTATCAGTATCACTCCAGTCAAGCCGGCCCATTCGTACCGAAGCATGGCTCTCCCACGGTAAAGTAGGTATTACAAGACCAAATTATTATTAATACTCAAATTTCTACCTACATAATATTACGTGAAATGGCATTTACATTTCACAAAGTAACTCAATCGGTCGTAAGGGTACAGAAACCTATCGTTGAAGTCGTAAATATTCGCATTTCCAATGCAACAATGTTTTTCCGTTCAAGCACATTCGATTGAGTTGAGAATATCGGCCGGGCAAAGCGTTCTTGGTACAACATGCGATTCTAGGAAGAAATTAAAGTTCAGAGACGAATAAATAGGTAGAAAATAGAAATAATGTGATGATGTAATAAATTTTGCGTGTAATGTACGAGTTACAATAATTTATTATTTAAATACTCAAATGCTGATAGAATAATCCATTTTATTATATAATTCAAATAATACATACCAATTATGTAGACATAACACAATTTAATAGATAAGCCAATAATTTTGTAACAAAAACATAAATTATAAGTAATTGTTATTCAGAGTTGATAATTAAAATATATAAAATACTAGCTTCTGCCCGCGGCTCCGCCCCCGTGGAATTCGGTCTGTCATCACGGCCCACAGGAACGGGATAAAAAGTATCCTATGTCCGTCTCCTGGTTCTAAGCTACCTCTCCACCAATTTTCAGCCAAATCGGTTCAGCCGTTCTTGAGTTATAAATGGAGTAACTAACACGACTTTCTTTTATATATATAGATATTTCTTAGTACGCAATAAATCTTTTGACTTTGACTTTACTCCTCGATACTGTAATAGTGCCGACGATCCTTATTAGTAACTTTTTTTTTTGCCCCAGTAGGTTTCGCGCGTGTACGATGCACGCGCGCTGTCTAAGAGGACGCGAGGCCAGGCCTCGCCTTCTGAAGTGGTCCAGCCCATGCTGGACCATAGCGTGTCACGGTCGTGGTGCATGTCACTGATCCCATGACCGTGACTATAGGGCAAGACATGGCAAGTACGGTTTTTAGTCGGTACGGATCCGACATACCGCCGCCACCCAAGTGGCGGACGATCCATGAGGATTTTCCATACTAGAAAAAAAAAGGCAATGTCCATTGTGCAGACTGAAGCACCCACTTCGTGAAATGGCACTAATAAATATAAATATTATAATTACGGATTTTTTATGCTTATTTATATATGCAAAAAGTATATGCAGTTATTTATTAAGTACGCAATTTACATGAAGTCATTGCATCTTCATTTTCATATTAGCATCGCATCTTCAATCTTATTTGATCTTTGTCAGCACTCGGCAGAATTGTGAGAATCGGCGAGCTTCCGCGTCATAAGTCAGTTTAGCGTCTCCTCTGGAGACCAAACAGCGTCAACAAACGATTTTAAAATATAATTTTATTGATTTACAGTTTTGAAAATACGATGCTTTAGAAATTCACCGAAATAGTTTGTACAAAAATTAACTTCGTATCTAATATGTTACAGGAAATAATAAAATATATATTCATGTTTTTTGGCAACAATGGCAATGATTTTGTAAATAAAAAGAATATCAGATATATGGGGGCAATCGAGCAGACGGATCGCCTGATGGTAGGCGATTACCGCCGCCCATGGACACCCGCAACACCAGAGGAGCCTCAAATGCGTTTCCCGTCACTAAAAAGGGTTTGGGCCTCCGGGATCCTCACTCATTCGGCGAAACACAACGTAAGAGTTGTTTCACGTCGGTTTTCTGTGACTCCGGTCGAGTTAGAGTAATACTGTGTTAACAGGGTACAAAACGAATAAAGGCCCTAGAGCGTAAGAATATTATAAGAGATTTGGCCTTGAAACTGTAATTTGTTACTTGTAGTGTTATAACAAAAATACATATAAAAACAACAAAAGCGTCGGTAGCCTAATGGCTAGGGCGTCGGACTTGCGATCATTTGGTTGCCGGTGCGAACCCCACCCATTGCACTACCGACGTGAATCCACTCGTAACACAAGCAATCTAGCTTAGCACGAGGGGTTAACAAGAATACTAGTAATGTGCGACCCGAATTGCTATTAACTTTAAAAAAAAAAAAGATATAAAAACAACTATAAAGATATCACCATAGTCTTTATAACTTAACCCGTTTACATCCACCTGGATCAAATACACCCGTTAACGTTTAAAGGGAAACATAGTTAATTAAAAAATGCAAGTACCCAAACCGGCGTCTTCGAGTTTAATGAAACAAGAAAATATAAAAAAAATAAACAGAGAAATTGTTCTTATTAAACTTGTCACGCGAGAGGGCGAAAGTTAATTTCCTGTTTCGTCCAATCTACGAGGAGATGGGATTTTACTCACTGCGATGCGAGCGATACAATTCCTGTATCGTCTACTATTGCAAACTATTAGCAAACAGTTTGCTTGTAGGTGGACTATAAAAGGTTAGTATCGAACAGAGTAGCTATACTCTAGCTACTCTACATTGCTATTATGAGAGTTAAATAGCCTCGAAATTTCTTTCAAATAAATTCTTCGACGATTAGCATGAAGAATGCCTTTGTCAAAAATATTGAAAGCTCACCTGAAGCTATATTAGGATTAGAAATGGATCCCAAAAATAATTTAATCAAAAACCAACAGTGATGATGTCATCTTTGTATGGGTCTACATTACATAAGAAAGGTCAAGCTGTATCTCTAGATCCGTTTAATAAATGAAGATAAAAAGTTCACCAGTTTTTAAGTTGGAGCATACACCTACTCTCTAACAGTGATAAAACAAATCTATTAAGTAGTTTTTCATCATCATCTATTATATCATAAGTATATAATTATATGTAACTAGCTTCCGCCCGCGACTTCGCCCGCGTGGAATAGTTACTTGGTCTTAGCGTTATTATATATAGCCTGTAGCCTTCCTTAATAAATGGGTTATATAACACTGAAAGAATGTTTCAAATCGGACCAGTAGTTCCTGAGATTAGCGCGCTCAAGCAAACAAACAAACAAACTCTTCAGCCTTATAATATTGGTATAGATTATTAAATAAAGTTTATTTTGAAATAAACTTGTAAATAAGTCTGTAAGCTATCGTTATAGTACTAAATTTAAAAAAAACCGGCCAAGTGCGAGTCAGACTCGCGCACGACGGGTTCCGTACCATTATCAAGGCCGAGTCGCACTTCGCCGGTGTTTTAACATTTGTTGTTATAGCGGCAACAGAAATACATCTGTGAAAATTTCAACTGGCTAGCTATATGGCGGTTCTTGAGATACAGCCTGGTGACAGACAGACGGACGGACGGACAGCGAAGTCTTAGTAATAGAGTCCCGTATTTTACCCTTTGGGGATCCGTCCCCAAAGGGTAAAATACGGGATACCCTAAAAACAACAATTTTATGTTTCGCGCGCTAAATATAGATATTGATAGCTTTTTATGTGCAGCATTCCTAACAGGAAAAAATTAGTGTTTTATTGGCGACCACGGTGCCGTCGGCTGCCGCGGTGTTATTTACTCCACGACGAGGGAAGGTTAAAAAGCCTTGTCGACTTAATGTGATTTAAGTTGAGCACCAAGATTTCCTGTTGCTAAACATTTGGTTACGCTTTTTTGTTCAAGAATTTGTTTACGAGTTTTCTATGTATTTTTTGACGTGATTATTTATGAATGGTTCTAGAATCTATTACCATTCCATCACCGTTTAAGCGCGTGATAATTAACTATGAATACGCTCATGACTTCGAAAATTCAGAGATGCTTGGTTTGGATTCGAATTCGAGACTTTTGACTTGACAGTCCAATGGTCATATTACTGAGCTATCACTGTTCTGCCTGAAATCTGGAATGTCACGGATTAATGAATTAGATATACACTAGCTTTTGCCCGACTTCACTCACGTGAAGCAATATTAGGATTCGAAGCGGCGGTAGCCTAATGGTTAGGGCGTCGGACTTGCGATCATGTGGTTGCCGGTTCGAACCCCACCCATTGCACTACCGACGTGAACCCACTCGTAACACAAGCATTTTAGCTTAGCACGAGGGGTTAACAAGAATACTAGTAATGTGTGACCCACATTGCTAGTAAGCTTATTTAAAAAAAAAAACCAAAAATAATTTTATCAAAAACCAACAGTGATGATTCTTTTTATGGGTCTGTATACTTCAGAGATGTCAAGCTGTATCTCAGGAACTTTTCACTATTAATATAAGTATATAGTAATAGAGATAAGAAGTTCAACAGGTCGCTACATACCTCTGGACTTTCGAATATTTTATATGCACCTATAATAAATAATGTACTTTAGTTATAGTTATTATTAAGACACTAATTATATAGTTAAAATGTAATATTGATGAAATGTACACCTTTTTTGTAAAAGAATTCAAATAAAGATTGAAATTACTTTACTTTTTTTTTAGCTGCCTCATTAGCCAAGTGGTCCTGAGCGCGACTGCTACGCTAGAGGTCCGGGGTTCGAGTCCCAGGTCGAGCAAAGTGTTGTTGGGTTTTTCTATGAAATTCCCAGTAGCAACTCAGAGTTAGGAATTTGTGCCCGGTTAATGGCAATAGGCTCGCCCCCTATTACATGGGACCTAAACATACCGGCGAACTGTGGGTGTACATTAGTACGCCTCTGCCTAACCCTTCGGGGAATACAGGCGTGATGGTATGTTTATGTATGTGTTTACTTTACTTTTTACCAGTATTTAAATTAGAGCATATATTTTCTAACATAACAAAATTAAAATCTATTCAGTAGTCTTTGCGCCAACCCGTAAAAAACAGACAAGAATTAAAAAAAAACACATTTTAGAAAATGTAAAAAAACAAAAATATCTGCAATTTTAGACTTATCACGTGAAAATGCTGTAAAGTATATCACAGCATAATAATATGCTAGTTGATTTCAGTCACCTTATGACCATTCTAACTCTCAAGTGGTGTGGTTACAGCCAGCACTACTCGAACTCATTCACTTGTGAGCAATGTTCTATCAACCTAGTTTCCAACTGAGACCACGAACTTCGCAAGTAGCACAACATCTTCACTACATATATTTCCCTGGTGGGAACATATAACTTTAATGGTGAATTAGGTGCAAGTTTATCTTGGTCTAAAATGTATTTACTGGTAAATATTTTTTAGATTATCTTAGGGATCAAAATGGCAGATTATTTAACATAACATACCATCACGCCTGTATTTCCCGAAGGGTTAGAAAGAGGCATATTAATGTACACCCGCAGTTCGCCGATATGTTAAGGTCCCATGTAATAGGGGCATGTAATGCTTTTTGCCAATGAAACGGGTACAAATCCCACACTCCGAGCTGCTACTGAGAATTTCATAGACTCAATAACAGTTTTCTCAACCTGGGAATCGAACCCTGGAACTCTAGTCCTCGTAGTCGTGCTCAGGACTGCCAGGCTAATGAGCCTACTAGCTAATAGTCTACATAAACTTGGCATTCGTTTTTGGTGTGCATAAAATGTCTATCTATCTAATCCCTATTACGTGGATCCTAAACCTATCGGTGAATTGTGGGTGTACAATCATGTTACTTCTCTACTTAACCCTTCAGAGAATATAGGCGTGATGGTATGAGCGACTACTCCTTATTATAATGGCCTTCCCCTCACAAAACATCAAACAAGTTTTCATAATCATGCTATATCCAGTAATAAATAACAAGTCTGCGTCAAAAGAAACATTTTAAAACGCCTAATCACGGTATACAAAATGTCCCCCTGCAATTTTGAAAATCACAAAATTAGTGCTTTCAATGAGAAATCATTGCACCATAATTGCAGTTTGGAAGTTTTGAGGGGATGTTGATCAACCCCCTTGTTCAACTAGGGATTACCCATTGATTAAAGGGATTAAATTTGTGGGGGAAACCTGTAATGAAGATGTTATTATTACTGGCGTGTAAATTTGATTGCCTTTGAAGGAAATTGGGGTAATTAAAAGTCGATGTAAGGGTAACGTGTGGGGTGGAGCGTAGATCGTGTTTTGCAAATTGTATTATTGAAGTTTGTGGCTTAGAGGTGTTGGTGCATGAGATTTTGGTTCTTAACCGACTTCAAATACGAGGACATTTTCAATTAGATTATTTTTGTATAAGTTACCTTATGTATATCTTCACGGATCGTGAATGGATTTTGATGTTTCTTTTTTAAGTACTAGCTTCTGCCCGCGGCTTCGCCCCCGTGGAATAAAAAGTATCGGGAACGGGATAAAAAGTATCCTATGTCCGTCTCCTGGTTCTAAGCTACCTCTCCACCAATTTTCAGCCAAATCGGTTCAGCCGTTCTTGAGTTATAAATGAAGTAACTAACACGACTTTCTTTTATATATATAAGATTTGATAATATATATTTCTGAGTTGGTCGCATATAAATTTGGTTGATTTTTTTATAGGGTGTAAACCAGCAGTCGGATCGCCTAATGGTAAGCGATACCGCCGCCAATAGACACCTGCAACACCAGAGGAGCCGCAAGTGCGTTGCCGGTCTTTTAAAAGGGTTTGGGCCTCCGGTATCCTCAACCTCTCAGCGAAACACAACGTAAGTCTTGTTCACGCTCGTTGCTATGAGCCCGAGCGAGCCCATTCGTACTGAAGCATAGCTCTGCTACAGTAAAATTAATTGAAAATATTGATGTCTAACTACCAGTTCTTACGATACACTACTAAAAGCGTGAAGTAGGTTGGTTTGATAAAGGTTAGTAGGGCTGACTTTTCAGTTGGTAGGATACCTAGCAAAAAGATGCACTAAAAATGTGTGGAGTTGCTTGGAACGAAATATCATCATCACCATCTTAGGTCGCAGTGTCGCTTAACATCAAGCGAACTGGCGATCAAGCGTAAGCCAATAAAAAAAAAACTAAAAGGATAATAAAAAGATATATGATTGCGATGGTGTTTTTTCAGATTTTAAATTCCTACATGCATACCACGCACTAATATTAAATCCACAGTTCGCTGGTATGTGTAGTGTCCCATGTAATAGAGGGCAAGGGAATATCATAACCATTAACCGGACACGAATCCCAAAATCCTAACTACTACTGAGAATTTCATAAAAAAAACCTTATAATGTTTTCGTGACATGGGAATCGCACCCAGGATCTCTAGCATATCACTCGAGTTCTGGACCACGAACCACTAGACTATAGAGTCAGTTTAATTTTAATTGAAATATATATATCATATAAACAGACGCACAAGCTTTATGCACCACAACACAGCACAGTCTAGCAACCATCATAAACGGTTTATGACGACATAAATGTCAGTAGGACGAGCTTCATCCTTTACTTACTAAACGCACTCGTAAATTAAACATTTTATGCTAGCTTTATGAAGTCATTTGGCGAAAGTCTTCGTTTATGTGTTTGTGTTTATCTGTTGATATGGCTCAGGTTTTAATCTGGTATTATTTAATTAAGACAATGGTGTGTCTGCGTCTGTCTGGATATGTCTACCTGAGATAAATCGTCCTGTTAGGTAGGCAGTTTGAGAAAGAGGTCACTTGTCGAATCTGATCGGCTGGGCAGCGTTCAAGAAAACTTCGCAACAGACAAAACATTTTTATTATTTATTTATTTTATTATTGCACAATACAGACTTAAAAAATATACATTATCCCACAAAACCGGTTTAGCGGTTTGACATACCATCACGCCTGTATCCCCCGAAAGGTTAGGCAGAGGTGTACCAAGGTACACCTACAGTTAGCCGGTATGTTTAGGTCCCATATAATAGGGGGCGAGCCTATTGCCATTAACCGGGCACAAATTCCAAACTCCGAGCTGCTACTGAGATTTTCATAGAAATACCCAATAACTCATTACCCGACCTGGGAATCGAACCCAAGACCTCTAGCGTAGCGGTCGCACTTGAAACCACTAGACTAACGAGACAAAACTTAAGACAAAAGCCAATTGACCACTGTGTGCATAGAGATCACTTTGGCACAGACGTGGTTGCTCACTACGGGCCTCATAAGAAAGCTCAAGGTCACTCAGAGAGCTAAGGAGCCAGCTACACTTGGCATTTCTTTACATGATCGAATTAGCAATCGACTGCTACGCTAGAGATCCTGGGTTCGATTCCCAGTCGAGCAAAGTGTTATTGGGTTTTTCTATGAAATTCCCAGTAGCAGCTCGGAGTTAGGAATTTGTGCCCGGTTAATGGCAATAGGCTCGCCCCCTATTACATGGGATCTAAACATACCGGCGAACTGTGAGTGTACATTAGTACACCTCTGCCTAACCCTTCGGGGAATACAGGCGTGATGGTATGGTATTAGCAATGAGGATATCCGCAGAAGAACTAAAGTTGCCGTCACAGTTCAGAGAATTGAGACAGTGGGCGGGGCACATAGCTCGTAGAACTGATGGCCGCTGGGGCAGAAAGGTTCTCGAGTGGAGACCACGCATCGGAAAACGCATTGTGAGTCAGCCTCCACGGAGATGGATGGACGACCTGGTGAACGTCGCTGGGAGTCGTGGGATGCTTGCGGCATACAACCGGTCCTTGTGGAAGTCTTTGGGGGAGACCTTAAATACAAAAAAAATAGATAAAATAAACAAATCTACGTCAGCAAATTTGCAAAAAAATTTGCAAAAAAAAAAATATTATAAAAAAACTAAAACTTTATATCAAGAAATATCGGTTTTAGTAACGAGATAATATATCGTATAACGTTATTAAAGTGTCAAGATAGAACTACTCAAACACTTGTAATATTCTCAAGTGTTTACAAAAGTCGTAAACATAACATCCGGCCCGAACAATGGACCAAAAAGGTCGGATACTTTTTATTGCTCTATGTTATGTGGACCTGTCTGTTACTTTTTCTGGTCGTTGTTTTGTTCCATACGGTTTGTATAAGCAAGAATAGGATAGAAAATAAAGAACTTAGAGCATTATCGCGAAATATGCGCGTGGGTAGCAATCGGCCTTTAAAAGGTCGATCGACAGACAGGGACTTTTTGACATCGGCCTTTAAAAGGCCGGTTGACAGACAAGGGGATATGATGAAGATGATGTGTCTACAACTTTCGATCGTCATTATTATTATCAATACTTCTTCTGCTTGTTCACCTGCTTCTTTCAATGCCTGTGATGTTCATGGAGAATGTCACAAATCTCAAAACCATTACCATAGAGCAAGGTAAAGCATTTTTAAGTCGTTATAAGTACAACGTACCCTCAATGTACCTCAATGATCCGTAAAGATATTCAGTACTCTAAGAAAATTTATTTGGATTGGTAAACTTGATACGTACCACCATTTTTGTAACTGTGAAATATCTCATGAATATTAATTGTTATTTGATTTATAAATAAACGTAGCCAAACTTTGAACTTCTTTAAGATGTACTCTAAATTGTAAATCCATTTCGAAACTTAGTATGTCTCTTACTAAGCAATTTCAATCAAGCCACTTCGTCCTGTTCCACCCATGTAATATTCGGAACATCTCGATACTAGTTTGAGTCGGAAACAATTAAATAATCGATTGAAATCCCTCCGCAATGCACTAGGGAAGGGAATCGGGAACGGTATTCGATTCAATCGAGACGATTACTGATTGAATATCGGAATTGTTTAGGCGTTATATCTTGTTTGTTTCCAAATAATATTTGGCGTGTTGTATCGGTTATTAATATGAGATTACTAGCTGCCCCAACATAAGATAGGATCATTCTGTCATAATTTATTTTTCTCGCAATTTTTAAGTTTTCATAAGAACCTTCCTTATACGAAAGTATGAAAACAAAAATTAGCCAAATTGGTCGCGGCTTTCTCGAGTTTTGCGCTTAGCTACACATTTGGCGATTCATTTTTAGGGATAGGGGATAGGGGAGCAAACGAGCAGACGGATCACATGATGGTAAACGATAACCGCCGCCCATGGACACTCGCAACACCAGATGAGTCACAAGTGCATTGCCCACCTTTTAAAAAGGTTTGGGCCTCCGGTATGAAGAAGATTTGAGCGTTCTTTGCTATAATTTAAGCTTCTTTTTCAGTTGAAGAAGTAATGCATCTTTAAGCTCAATTTTGAAGGTCATCAGATCGTTTCTAGTTGTTGAAAGGATGTGATCAACTTCCACAGGCTTTATTGATTTGAACTTTGCTATCGGTTGCTTCAATGATACTGCAAGAACAGTAAGTAACATACCTGTATACACATAGAAACTCGACCTGATGCTGCGGGGATTTTTAAAGTCTTATTTATCGAAAGGATTAGTTATTAAATAACTCATCAACCGATGTACAAAGTTACGTAGCGTTTGCCGCGCTCAATGTTGATGTGTGAGCATTCTAGTTATATCTAAAATAGTCAAACATAAAATGGTCTTATTATCAAGACCCTTTCATACCGTAGAGAAAACTTAATGTCGTTGGTCCTGGTTTTTGGATCTACCTTAGAATAGGTACCCAGAAATTGGTTAGTTAGGTCTGACGGCGGTTCCTTCGTGTATAGTACTGATATTCAACCTCATCTGGTTAGACTGAATACTTACCAAATGGTTTAGGTAAGTTTTACCATGAAATTTAATTTTTATATAACTAGGTATAACTATACATACATATGTATAATTCTTCGTTGTATGTTGTTTATGGCTCAACTCCTGAACAGGTGATCCAATTTTGATGAAATTTGATGTCTGTCTGAGTAGGTCCCTGAATAGTTTAGATTTAAATTAAACCTATCAGGTGGCGCTGCAATCAGTTTCCAGGACTTTTCTGAATTTCAGGACAAAACAACGTCTTCCGAGCTCGTTATCTTACATATAATAAGAATGTAAGTGAGCCGTGTCTGTACATTGCTTATATTTACAAATTACATATAATAAGAATGTAAGTGAGCCGTGTCTGTACATTGCTTATATTTACAAAAAAACTAATTTGGGGGACTCAGAATCAGTAACACAATTCATTTCTATTATTTTTGGAACTTTTGTCTGTCTGTTTGTCTGTCGGTTTGTCTGTCGGTTTGTCTGTATGTTTGACCGCGCATCAAATGATAACTACTGAAGAGATTTGGAGGAAGTGGACAGAAATTCATAGCCTGTTTCTTGGATTAACATTTAGGCTATATTTCATTAAAATCGGTTCACTCTATCAAAAGTTATTAACATTTTAACGATTGAAAACGTAGAATTTGAACAATAACCGTTGAAGCAAATTTCATTTTTAAGTATTTCCGTACTAGACTAGCACGGGTCAAACATTATAACAGAATCAAGAAATAAAATTAAAAAAATACACTCACAGGTACTAAATAAGATAAAACAAGAAAATAATCCAAAGAACTCAAAAACAATTATTGTGAACGGGAATTGATTATTAGTACAGTTATTCTAACTCTACTTATACAAGGCATCACGGGACATACATAGGACTTATCCAGCGAGCATCAGCCGGTGTAAAAACTAAATATTTGAGTAGGGTAAAGAAGTAAACAAAGAATGACAATTTATTCTCTAGAAGACTAACACGACATCGTTATTACCTCAATGAAATTTGATTCGATAACAGGTGTCATTTTGAGTTGACAATTTTGACAATTATTGTTTTCTTCTTTAAAGCATCCAGCCATATAGTAACTCATTTTATAATGTGAAACCTCTATAGTATAGATCTATACAGTGCGCACACTTTATTTGAGAAACTAAAGAGTTTCCATCAAATCAAATAATTCTTCTTCTTCTTCGTCGTATCCTCATGACTGAGGGACGTGACGGCTATGGGCACTCTTCACCATCGCTCGCCAGGCTGCACGATCTTGGGCTTGGTGTACACTTGCCTGTAGAGTAGCTCCAGTTGTTGCTGTTACTGTATCCACCCATTGCATAGGCATACGACCCCTACTCCTCTTCCCCGCCATGCGCCCAGTTATAACAAGTTTTTCTAAACCATCTGGACCAGACCTGGCCAGATGGCCGAAAAAGCTTAGGACGCGTTGTGTGCAGGTGGTCGAGAGCCGCGTTCCTATGTTGAGTTCTTTTAGAATAGACTCGTTTGTGCGGCGTTGATATGCCCACTCAAATAATTAATATGCCCAAAGAATATACTACAAAAGTATGTATAATTAAAAAAAATTGCAACTTGCGTTAATCTTTACTGATTTCGAAACAGTTATTTGAGATTTTTATCTAAGTATGTAGGTATGTCTGTTTATATTTCCATGCTTCACGTCAATACCATGTGAACAATTTTTTGAAATTAAGTAATTTATAGGTCAGAAATAAGGTATTCAGAGGTCAGTGGCGCTAAGTTTATTAAAAATATGGAAAACCAGATTTTTCGAGGTGGTTAGTTGAAACTTGGAGAGGACAACGTCTCTCAGGTCAGCTAGTTAATAATATATACACTTATAAAGACATTAACAAAACTGGACTGTACTTATCAAAACAAACACTAGT
This sequence comes from Acronicta leporina, assembly GCA_947256265.1. Lineage (NCBI taxonomy): Eukaryota > Metazoa > Arthropoda > Insecta > Lepidoptera > Noctuidae > Acronicta > Acronicta leporina. The sequence goes on along the minus strand of OX366517.1, from coordinate 1,329,600 downwards.
TACGGCCGATGCATTCAACGCCAATCGACCATGTGAAATAACACTTCATCATTTGAATTCAGCGTCGCGCCCATACGGTAATACGTCATATCAATAGCGGCTAATGACCTGCAGTTAATTAGGTGTCATTGAGCGCATCAGCATCGAATGCAATGAACGTACATTGTCGTAAAGTTTTGTGGATACTGCTTTTTGTTTAATTATGGGAGAATTTCCCTATTTTTGTATTTTTAATGGTATTCCAAGAGGTGAAACAGAAGGGAGTGGAGTAACTATTTATCCAGTAACATGAAATCTATCTCCCTTAGACATTTCTTCGCATCGATGTCGTTATTATGTTAAATATTCTAAAAAGAAAACACAAATTGAAACCATTTAATTCGGTTTTTCCATGTTGTACGAAAGCAGCTAGAAGTTTAGGCTTTGTGCCCGGTTAATGGCAAAGGCTCCTTATTACATGGGACCTAAACATTCCAGCCTACTGTGGGTGTACTAAGTACGCCTCTGCTTAACCTAGACTACCACAAGAACTTTAAGAATTTTATCATCATCCTCTACTCAGTCACTGCTGGAAGTAAGCCTCTATCAGCCACAAAGCCCAATCTTTGGCTTCCCATATCCAGTCGCTGCCAGCTGCCTTCCGCAAGTCGTCACTCCACCTGGCCGGTGACCCACACTACGCTAGCCTACACACGGTCTCACATCTGACTTACTCATTAGCACTCGCTTTAACTATGAAGGAAGACATCCTGAAGAAATCCATGTGAAGTTGGTGAAGTTAGCGTGGCAGGTTATCATGTAACCCCTCTCAATCTGCGATGAGACCCATGCCCGGCTGTGGTACAGTAAATTGGTGAATGATGAAGATTTTTTTTTATTTATAAGCTCGGCAAACTGACGAGCCACCTGGTGGTGAGAAGTCATTATCGCCCATGGACACCTGCAAGACGAAAGGAGTTCCTGACGCGTTGCCAACCTATAAGGACCTACGGACAGCAGACTGCCAGAGCCGCAGTGACCGAAAGGGAACTGACTCTGAGCGCAAAAGTCGAAACATACACCAAGTTGCAACACTACAGACTCCGACGTCCAACCATCGAGCAACACAAGCAATCTAGCTTAGCACGAGGGGTTAACAAGAATACTAGTAATGTGCGACCCGCATTGCTAGTAAGCTTTTAAAAAAATAAAAAAAAAGTAGTAAAATATTTTCTCGCCTCTTACGAGATGCTTATCTGAGTGGCAGTAAGGAACAGTATTTAGAGCCGTCTATAAAATAAATCTAGTCTAAATCTAGTATCTAATGGCTGTACGTTCACCAAATGGTCACAGGAGTCCGACAAACAATATGTGTCTACCCGCGCTGATGACGTCATTTGCCACAGTTTGCTATTTGGTTGTAATTGAGGACTGCGTTTGAGTTGGAGATCGAAAACAGTACTCAAGCTCCCCCTCCCAATCCCAATGGACGATAATTATCTGAAAATTTGATATAATTTTAGTCACAAATTGTTCTTTCTTTCTTTCTAATATAGCGTTAAATATATAACATAACATACCATCACGCCTATATTCCCCGAAGGGTGAGGCAGAGGTGTACTAAGCACCCACCGTTCGCAGGTTTGTTTAGGTCCCATGTAATAAGGGACGAGCCTATTGCCATGAACCGGGCACAAACACCGAGCTGCTTCTGGGAATTTCATAGAAAAACTCAATAACACTGCTCGATCTGTGAATCGAACCCAAACTCTCTCTTACATTTCCTATAACTGATGTAAATTTTTAAATGCCAAATGCTTAGGTGAAATCCTGGTAACAAAATAAAAGTGAAACTTTGTGAGGATACGTATGGATATTTGTTACTCTTTCACGCAAAAACTACTATATGGATTTTTAATGAAACTTTACAATAATATAGCTCATACATCAGAATAACGCAGGCTATAATTCAAATATCTACGTGGATGAAGTCACGAGCAAAAGGTAGTAAATATTTAGATATTTCCAAATTCAAATGAATAAAAATGACGTCAATAATAAGTTAGTCACCAATAAGTATGGAACCAACATAGAAACACAAACATCTATAATAATATTCCCGTGACTCATCACATAATGGGCAACTATTAACGAAACCCACGCTATGATTACCTATTTTCTTCCAAGAATAGGAAGGCAAACGAAAAGATAAAACTGATTTTCTTTTATTTCCAGATGACGTCAGAGCGTGTTTTGTTCGTGCCAAAATCATACCATAAATATATTTCTGGGCTAATTATCTTTTGATACAAATGTCTAAGCTATCTTTTGCCATGGTATTAGCGTGACCTTTTCTAGAATAATTCATGAAAGTTAGGAGAAACACTAATTTTTTATTTTTCCCCTAAATATTATGTGCCATTAGCCCAGTGGTCCTGAGCACGACTACTACGCTAGAGGTCCTGGATTCGATTCCCAGGTCGAGCAAAGTGTTATTGTTTTTTTTTTGTATTTGTTATTTTATATGAAATTATTAGTAGCAGCTCGGAGTTTGGAATTTGTGCCCGGTTAATGGCCGTAGGCTCGTCCCCTATTACAGGGGACCCAAACATACCGGCGAACTGTGGGTGTACATTAGTACGCCTCTGCCTAACCCTTCGGGGAATACAGGCGTGATGGTATTTTATGTTATGTATAGATTTAATATAATTAGCAATAACTGAAGCATGGCTGCGGTGAGACATGTCGCGAAATACCGCGTGTCGTGCGCAAGTCGTACGCGACGCGACGGCCAGACACATCCGACGTGCATGTCTGACGATACCACGACATATACTCGTGCCGCTAAAATGACGCCGGCTGATGAACAGACATAAGAACAGAAAAGAAAATAGCATAAAAACATAACATAGTTAAGTACTATCACGCCTGTATTCCCCCAAAGGTTTGGCAGAGGCGTACGAATATACACACAGTTCGCTGGTTGGTATGTTTAGGCCCCATGTAACAGGAGTCGAGCCTATTAATATCAACTGGGCACAAATCCAGTTTGGGAGCTGCTGTAGTTCATTTTATAGAAAAACCCAATAACACTGTTCAACTTGGGAATCGAACCCAAGATCTCTAGCGTAGCAGCAGCGCTTAGAACCACTAGACTTATGAAGCAACCGTAAAGCAGATAGATACAACTAATGTGCTAGTCGTACGACTGACTACGTAAGAGACCCTGGGTTCGATTCCCAGCCAAGTGTTATTGGGTTTTTCTATGAAATTCTTAATAGCAACTCGGAGTTTGGATGCCAGTTGTAATAAGCTCACCCCAAATTAACAACAATCACAACAATCAACAACAACAACAACAAATTAAAAACAAATTAACAAATATCTAACCGTTCCGGGAATACAAAACGTGATAGCATATTAAATATTGAGTTTTTGTCCGTTTTCTGGGAACAGAAATTCAACTCCAATCGCAATTAATTTGCTTAGCTCATAGCAGCATTTTAGCGGCGTCTATTGCTAAACTCGCAGTCGGCACGTCGAGTCCGCTGCAATCGAACATCTCCGGAACATTCTGTAGGTTATACTACCAAATAACAGATAACTGCCTTTCCTTATATCCAATCTAAGATCAACCCTAGTAGCCTACTATAGGGTTTATAATCTCCTGTATAGCTAAGGCATTTATCAGGAAGCTTGGAAGGAGAAATGCGTGGGTACATACTTGTGAATGGAGCATCGTTTCTGGATATTTCGCGTAAAGATTCCTGTGTTATGTTTACGAGTATATAGCAATAACTATTCAATAATAATTAGGTTCTAATTTAATTCAGTTGCATAGACTCACTATCCTCCAAGCCTATTCTAATCTCTGTTGGGATCTCACTGCCTCATTCAGTTTAGTGGTCCTACGCTACACGTCCTGGTTTCGATTATCAGTTCGAGCAAGTGTTATTGGAATTTTCTATGAAATTTTCAGTAGCAGTTCGGAGAACTTGTGTCGGGTTAATGGCAATAGGCTTGCCCCCGCTATTATATGGGACCTAAACATACCGACGAACTGTGGGTGTACATTAGTACGCCTCTGCCTAATTCTTCGAGGAATGAAAGCGTGATAATGATGGTTTGTACTATGTTGGGATCACCTTCTGGTTTAACTGAATATCAGTACTTTACACGAAGTGACTGTAATCAGATCTCCGCAACCAAATCTGTGGGTAATATTGTGGGTCAGGAGTTTTGGGTTTCTAACTGCCTAAGATTTTTGACTGCCTTAAAACAACCAGGACCAACAGCTTTTCGTGTACTTCGAAAAATGGAGGGGTTTCAATGACCATTCATCTAAACAAGAACCGCGTTAAGTGCCGCTGAATCTTTTACATCGATTAATAAGCTTATAGTTGTTACCTTACCATAACATACATAACATAACATAATCAACCCAATATATGTCCCACTGCTCGGCAAGGGTCTCCTCTCACAATGAGAGGGATTAGGCTATAGTCCACCACGCTAGCCTAATGCGGGTACCAACCCGCATTAGACCTCAGGATGTTTTCCTTCACCGTTTAAGCGCGTGATAATTAACTATTAATACCTACGCACATAACTTCGAAAAATTAGAGGTGCGAGCCTTGGATTTGAACTCGAGACCTTTGACTTGGCAGTCCAATGGTCATATCACGGCTTGCTAACCTAACCATTTATACGAAATACATAGTATTTATACAAAACACACGAGCATACTACATACACACACATCGCAACAACTCCTATACGTGCAACCCTAACTTATCACCACAAAATCTACATTGAAAACAGCTCCAAAATCGTCCATTACCAGCGATGCATGGAAAGTGGTATTAAGGTAATAGTTTCCTAGAACTGGCGGAACAATTAACTTAATGAATATGCGGGTAGTAGAGCAAACAGTCGGCGTCTGTCTCGAAGGCAGTATATGTACGGCTGCAGCTATGAAGGATTGTGCAGTTTGGATTTCTAGTGTATTTTTAGAAGCTTACGATGGTCTAAAGTAACAGAAAAGATAATTATAATATAATTTCTTTATTAGCATAATTTGGTACAGTTTCTTATTGAGGCCCTGACTCCTGAGCTAGGTAATAATAACCTGTGTTACAGTTCGTTTTTTGACAGTATATAATGCAATAAAGGTAAGTACAGTGATTAAGTATAAGAAACAAAGGAAAAACTTATGTAACTAGCATGCACTCGTGTGCGTGTTTGTGTGAAGTGTGTGTGTGAGAGAGTGTGAGTTCGAGTGTGAGTGTATGAGTGTGAGTGTATGAGTGTGAGTGTATGAGTGTGTGTGATGTGTGTGTATAATGTTTCAGATGCCAGTGATTACGGTAAAATCTCTTCAGTTTGTGCGTAATCTAAGTTCGTAGCCATGTACAAATTTTTCTTTTTATGTATTTTTTTGTGAGTGAATTTATGTTTAATTTTTTTTAATTTTATTGTAAAAAGAAGAAATGTAAAGAGAAAAAGTACATAGTGCACTGCTTCCTTTGGCTTTTCCAGCGCATTTGGTGGTGTCCTCAGATAAATATTATCTTTCGTACATTTTTTCAGGAAAGAAATAAAAGTCAACGAGTGTTCCAAGACCATTTAGGGAGCAATAAGCATCGAAATAGATGGCAGCATTGGCCAAGATATTGCATGACATGAACATAAAATGCGATAAGAAAATAACACAAGATTCATAAACAGACATACCTAAGGTGAAATGCAAAACGCTCCCATTTTTTAAGTTGTTTAACTGCCTTATCAGCCTGGTTATGAGCGCGACTTCTACGCTAGAGGTCCTGGGTTCGATTTCCAGGTCGAGCAAAGTGTTATTGAGTTTTCTATAAAATTGTCAGTTGCAGCTCGGAGTTTGGAATTTGTGCCCCGTTAATGGCAATAGGCTTGACCCCTATTACATGGGACCTAAACATACCGGAAAACTGTGGGTGTACATTTGTACGCCTCGGCCTAACCCTTCAGGGAATAGTGGCAAGATTTTTGTAGTGTATCGACCTGTGTGTTATTATTTTATTTTAGTCCTCAGCTCCATTACGTAATAAACTGTCATTGTTCCAGAAACTAGTTACCTAGACTAGAATTAACTAGATTCTAGCCCTGTCACGGTAGGGGCGTATTTCACAAATTCCATGGTCGTAAAGGGCCTGACAGGCCAGACAGAAATTGAGTGCGGTTTTTAGCCGTTCTTCTTTAATTCTATAATTTAAGAGCTGAGCTCTTGTCGGTGGAGCAAACGCCACTGTTCTCTATCTTCTGCTTTCCGTTTTACCTCTTGATACGACTCGATCGCAATCCGGAATTTTTTAGCCGGTACGACTCCGAAATATCCTGCCGCCTCTCCAGGTGGCAAACAAACCTTAAGGATATCCGTACTAATAAAAAGAAAAAAGTTTCACGGGTTTTAGTTCTTCAATTGACAGTTAGGGAGATTGTAACCATCAAAATTACCTAAGACGATTACTAAATAATACATAATCTTTGTCAAAACACAAAAATCCGATCGAAACGCTTTATGTCCACATTTATCATGCATACCGCCGAAATGTGGACTGCGCTTTCCCGTGGGTCTTTCCCGATAGATATAATCTGGGTGTCTTTAAATCACGAGTGAATAGGTTTCTTCTAGGCAAGCGTGCTCCATCTTAGGTCGCAATGTCACTTAACATCAGGCGAGTTGGCGATCAAGCGTGACCATAACATAACATACCATCACGCCTGTATTCCCTAAAGGATTAGGCAGAGGCGTACTAATGTACACCCACAGTTCGCCGGTGTGTTTAGGTCCCATGTAATAGGGGGCGAGCCTATTGCCAAGCGTGATATATTCTTGATATTGTAAAGCGTGACCATATCAAGAATAAAAAAAAAAACACAGTTGTCTGTCTGTATCCTACGTTTTATCGAGGCGACTGTGTGGACATATGCAATGTGTCTGCAAAAACACTTACCACCCAAGAGATCAAAACAAACACCAAATATTAAATTCAATATGGTTGCCAGTGATTCAATAAATCGATAAATTAACTGTCACATCGGACAATCACGCAGGCACCACATAATTGTCTAATAGATTGATTAGTGGTACCCATTAGCTACGTCCGCTGCAATTATTATAATGTAGCCATGAATAGTAAATGTAGATTGAATCAAATGTTATGAATTTAAAATTGAAACTATTTAAAAGCGAGGGTAGCCTAATGGCTAGGGCGTCTGACTTACGATTCGCGAAACCGAAAATATCGAAGGAATCCGCTCGTAACATAAGCATTTAGCTTAGCACGACGGTTAACAAGAATAATAATATGCGACCCACATTACTAGAAAGCTTTATAAAAAAATGATCATTTTTTTCAATAAATTTGTGAATGTTCATGTTTTGTTATGAAAAACAGTGTTTACCCTTACCCTTCAGAGAATACAAGCGTAATACGTTGTACTCCCAGAAAATTCTTAGTCACCCCATTCTTAGTGATATTATTACTCATTCTTCCTCGGAATAGTAACGAACTGATTACTCATATCTAGCATCGTGTTCCGAGAACATAATAACAAGTCTATTCATTTTCTTTTATTCAGATAATCCACAAATTTGCTTGTATATAATAATCTCGAAATTTTCTCTTTACAAAACAACTTTAATTTAGCTTCACGGCAACATATAGATTATCAATTATCAAGCCTTTTTCGAACTATGTTGGAATTGAAAAGAAAAACTAAGACGGAAACTGCTTCCTGAAGATACCTACTGATATACTCTAATCTTTAATTTTTTACATACATACACTCACGCCCTTCTCCCACAGGGGTAGGCAGAAACTATAGACTGCCACTTACTACGATTCTTGCTTGCCTCTTTTGCTTCTGCGACATTCATACATCTTCTCATACATACGCGCCGGTTGCGTATACTACGCACCTAACCCTTTTGAAGGACTTCGCCAATAAAATCGGTGTAGGTCCTTCTAGGACGACCTCTTCTGACGTTGCCGCTGATATTCGCCTTATAAATTCCTTTCGTGAATCGTCTTTCGTTAATCAATAATTATTTTTTTTGTGCCTCATTATGTGTTTTTGATTGGTGTTAGCCAATTAAACTATTTATCTTCTTTTTCGTTCTTCAGACCTCTTCAATCCAAGTTCTGAGCTATACAGACTTCTGCCTACCTACTGACGGATGTCATACGAACATCTTTTGAAGTCGTCAGTAGATAGGACACAGGATAAGATATATCTAACAATTAACTTCAAAATTCTCTGTAACAATTAAAATAACTCAAACACGCAATCAATATATAGGTTGTCCAAAAAATAAAAAACCTTAACCTCGTTTATAACACTAAAGTACTTAAAGTGTCCCAATTAGTGAGTTTTAAGTGACAAATGAGAGCAGTTAAAGGAACTTTGAACTTGTTTTAGTCATACAATTTGAGTAATGGGCTCATACAAAAATAGCTTTGATTTGTTGCTCAAGAGAGCTTCCTTTTTAATACTACGAGACGGGAACGATACGACATGAGATGCGTTCGATCGTAGGTACCTAATAATAATGCAGTGCCTAGTAGGATTTATTTTCATAATTTTTAATATTAATAGATGACATACGTCGTCAATAGATGCCGCTGACCTCACTTTGAGACGTAGGATATGCATGAGTTTGACATCACAGGCAGTGACCTCGGAAGCATATTGGATAAAATAACCGGTGTACCTACTTATCAAGAGACGAAGGTTCTAAAGGTTCTATAAGTTATATCTTTAAAAAAATGGGATATTAAAGACAGGCCATTTCTAGGTTATGAAATATTTTTTTCGCTAAATCAAGTTGTGTTGCGATCTACCTTTGGAAGACAGCATACCAGAAGAATCTATTATTTTCTCTTAATAGTGTAGAAAATCTGACGACAGACTATTTTAAAGATGGTAGCCATTCATAAATAGTTACAACTAGTATCTATAAAAATATCGTACTCAATAAAAGCATTATACATCCTTAAATTTTATTAATAGTTGTTATCTAACGTTTAAAAGTATTTGAAATTGTTTTTTTTAAGTGGTTAATTTTTATTAGATGATCGGACACTGTTACAGAGCATCAGGCTATTGACAGTACATACATACAAAGACAGACTTATGACAACACAGAAATTTATTACAGAAGATCTACTCCCAACAAAACAAATAGACAATACTCACGGAGCAACGTTTATGAGCAATGGAATCACAAATAAGTACAAGTTGTATTTATGTTTATGAAACTTTGCCCCGGACTGGGTTTTTCTACTGTATCATAAACACTATTACAAATTGTTTATTTTTCTATACAATGTAAAAGAATATAATATATTTTGTTCGTTATCATCAGACTTCCGCATCCCAATTTCAGGGCAATAACAATATTCTAAACATAGACTGGTTGTTGGGCTTTCTGACTATATCTATCGATTCTCAGAGAGCCGATGAGAGGGTTGTGCCTTGGAAAGTAGATATGTCAATAATGATCTAACCTAATCACAAACTGAGATATGCAACATTGCAGACCAGGATCAGCTCAGTTAATACTTAGCCACTGGAGTTCAGTGTCAATAGTGACTTTCACAACCTTAATACTAGGAATAAACATAAAATAGTGGTACCTAAATTTCGACTAACTAAAACAAATAAATCATTTCTACGAAATTGTGTGCGTTTCTACAATAAACTCCCAAACTGTGATACCGATCTCACTGGCAAGAAATTTAAAATGCACGTCAAATCTGTTCTTCTTAAGAAAGCCTATTATAAAACCAAGGACTACGTTGACGATAAAAATGTGTGGTCGTTAAGTACGAATGCACTTGTGGCCTCCCTGGCAAAATGAAACTGTTGATTATTAGAGACTAATTTAAGCTTATTAATTTTCATGTTGGTCAGTTACTAGTAGCTATAGTAGGAACCTTGTAAGTAGATGGACATAGCTTTGACAGATTCTATATTATTTACATATCGAGATGTCTTCATATGTTTAGTATTGTTTACCACAACAGAAACTGAATTATGTGTGTACGTTGTAGCCTGTCTAAGTAGACACCTAGTTTCATTTGTCGCTTGATGGTGTGCGTTTTTACCACATAGTTTATTTATTATCTAGAAATGACATCGGGTTCTCAAATAACGTGAATCTTCGTTTAATATAGTCGACCTCGGTCAAACTTGGACATCCTTCAACGTCCTCACATCTTTTTATCGCAATTTTGTAACAGTGAAGTTTGTAATTTATTTATTTTAAAAGAGTGTCCATGGAGTTTCTTGCCGGATTCTTCTCCATAGGATCGACCTTTTGGAACCGTGCAACTAGAATCATAACGTTTCAAAAACGCTTGTAAAAGCTTATTTGAAATAAAAACATTTGAACTTTGAACTTTGGACCTGGACCTATAATAATTACATTCTTAAGAAATACTAACATTTTCAGTTCAAAATTGATGTTAACAACTTTTAAATATTTTGGAATCAATTCGTAGAAAGTACCTATCTGATTTTTTGGAGCTATCTAATTGAATATTTATAAATTAATATTTAAAAAAGGAACTTCTAGTTTCAAATTATGCTTCGTAACGTCCTTTTTTTCTCATATTGCCACATTTTCCTCATATTATGACGTGGTAAACCTTCTGCCCAATTCTCTGTCCTCACAGACATTCAATCACATACATTGACCAGACTATCCCGCCGAGTTCCCTATCATTAAAGTAATTAGATACGTTGAATTAATAACCGGCCGTTATAGGTAGCTACTGTATTTACTGACTGTCTTTACGGTTGAATTGTTACGACTAGAGTGGCACTCATAGATTCCATTAAGGGGCATTAACTTTGAAAGTGCTTAAGGGTTAAAGATCGAAATAATAATTCCGAAGCTAGATAGAGGTTCTCGCATTGATCAGTTGAAACAGGATATTCTTGAGAAGTACCTACAGGCAACTTAAGTTTCAGGAAAGTTAGGGCATAGTGGAATTGAATATTTATTATTATTATTATTATTTATTAACAAGCAGGCAGTTGAGACACCTGATAGTAGCCTGTATCCGGCTATTCATGGCCAAGTAAGTTATTGGAGCTGAGATATTTGTCCAGTCTATTTTTAAAATGAAGCGGCGGTAGCCTAATGCGGCGGTAGCGTAATGGCTAGGGCTTCGGACTTGCGATCATATGTTTGCCGGTTCGAACCCCACCCATTGCACTACCGACGTGAACCCACTCGTAACACAAGCAATCTAGCTTAGCACGAGGGGTTAACAAGAATACTAGTAATGTGCGACCCGCATTGCTAGTAAGCTTTTTTTAAAAAAATAAAAAAATAAAATTGGTTGACATTTTTTGACATATTTCCACTCACAATTGGAGCTGCCTGATTGGGGAAATACCTCCAACTTGCAGGATATCGTAGCGCACTAACAGCGCATAGAGGTTTCCTTTTTGACTACTTTTCTTCGGGCCATAAGATTTATGGATTGGCTCTAGGCCGATCATTGATCTTAGATCAGACGGAGACCTGACTCTAAGTACGTAATCACGTTAATATAACTCGAACAGAAAACAGTATTGAATAAAAAAAAATGTTACAAATTAATTTATTTAATATCACAGATTTAAATACAATATTTACATTCGGTTAGTATCTACATACATAACTAAAACCTTGAATGTATTCAATGAAAACATAGCACATAAGCATAGACACATTTATATTTTTTTATTTACACTAAAAACCACAGAATCCATTGATATCCATCCAGAATCATAAGTAAAATAACAAATAAGGCACTCTTCCAAGCTTTCATTAAATTTTCTGCCGTAAAAGGCACACGCTTTGTGCCTTAAATTGCATTTTACCTCATTGTAACCTTTTCTAATAACCTAATGCCATATTTTCTTTAAATACAGCCAGTATTATATAAAGCTTATAATAAAAAGAAACTACTTATATTCATAAATGCGTATCAAATTGGCAGTTGTTTAATTGTTTTATTCAGTCTTTAAATAAAAGAGTAATGGTAGTTATTTTTTTTTTATATCGGAGACCAATTTCCCATGACGCAATATAAACAATTCTTATCTATGATCCATTATTTTTTTTATGCCAAAATGACTCATCTCTAGAATGTCAGATTGGCCTCCGGAATAAAAGAACTATTATTTATTGAAAAAAATAACTTTTTGTTTGTATTAGGCCAGTTTAACTATTACATAAGATAACCATGTATATTATTGTATTTCTTCGGTTAAAAAACTGTAGTGTTTCTTTTGTTAAAACATTTATAGGTACTCATTCAGAATTATTTTAGCCTTCCTGGCTGGATTGGTTAAAATACAGTAACATTTTTTATCAATACTTGTGTTCCATAATTTTAGAATACCCGTACCAATTCAAAACAAAATCAACACTATTTTTAAATCACTATAAAAACCAAAATTTGCTAAATAATATCCACAAAAATATGAGAATGATAAATAATTAAATAACAAACTAATATCAGATAAGTAACTCGATAACATTGTATTTTCATTTCGTTGCTTACGAATTATAATTATATTTCGTATTATTTAAATAATTTATTTCGTACCAAATAAGCTCCTTTACAAAGATTATTTATTTATTATTCAGCTTTCATATAGTGAACAAACTCAATGAAAGCTCCACTTGAGTTCGAATTCATTTAATCGCACCTCTTGCATAAAGTCCTAAGCAATGATTTTCATCTTTTTTACACCGAATTCCAAAAAATCTACAGTTTGGTTGGATCGCAATTCTTAGAAGATTGTAAACCGATCTTTACTTTTGATCTGATACTTCAATTAATAATGTTATAAGAAAATATGTTTTGCATTCTATAGCGTGAGCCAGGTACCTACTTGTACACTTTACCTACTCAAAAATAGGGAGGTAATGCATATAACAGTTTTTAATTGTCCAATTACTTTAAAAAGCAACGTACAGCAAAATATTATCATGGCGGTAAGAAATCATTTTGATTAAATATGTTGTTAAAAAATTAAATCTACGGATTGCTATGTTGTAAGTCAATAAAAAATATTTATATAAATCGATCAATCACAACAAAGGTATTAATTTTAACGGAGTAGGTATCTATATTTTCACTGACTTCATAGGATTTTTCTAAACGTCTTGAGAAAACCTACCTGCCCATTCTGAAATATCTCCTTAGAACAGTCTAACAAAACAAAATGTTTGATGTATATTTTCTTCAGAATATCTCAACTATTAACAATTACTTTACAATGGTCAAACATATCTTGTCTCTGTAACTGGTGTCCAGATGTCCAGTGGGCAATGTTACCGCTACATCGACCTTCGACATCGATGTGGGGGATGCTGTGACCAGCTCCGCCAGCTGGGACGAGCATTCACTTGATCTTGAAGTCATTGTCCTGGCTGTGAAAATAATGAGATTAGTATGCGTTACCTGGATTATGGACAGAGCGGTGCGATGATTTTATTTTAACGATAAACTCTGGAACTAGAATTTGAATTTGATCTACAAAAGGATTTACTTGAGTACACACTCGATGTCAGTAACAGCTATTTAGATAAATAAAAAAAACGGGTTGCTCTCCGAGAGTGCCGGCAGAAGAGAAAACTTGAACATTAACTATTAGTATAAAAGTACTATAATCTATGTGGTAAAATACAATATGTATTTATTGCTCTATCGTATACAAACATGACAATTTATATTACATAAAAAAAATTACACTTCAGAACTATTAGGTACAACCGTCTTACAATTTATCCCAAGAAGTGCACAACGCCGCTAAATAAGTTTTCACTTCAAAAACAAACCATTGCCTTGTAAGTGTCTCTTGAAAGATCTAATTAAAGAAATAAATATCTGTTCATTTCAGTTATGTATCTTTTAAATACCTATATAAAAATTAAATATTCAACTCATCTCATGTGCGAATAATTGTGATACCCACAAACGTTTCAGCACCGACTACAATACGAGGTTAAACGATAAAAATATTTTCTTTTTTTTTCGCGAATATGATGATCTCTATTTGTTTTAGTCTGTATTTTACTTGTTTGTGATACTAATTGTTTCTAAGTAAACCCTATCTGATACTACCTAATATTTTTTTAGAAAACAAGAAAATAATACTCACAATTGGTGTAACAACTGGACGCAGAATCCCCGGAAGGGCTGTAAGGCTTCATCTCGTAATGGTTACTTCCGGCTGACGACTGATGTCTACTCCGGTTCCCAAATGGGGATGAATAGCTAGGGGTGGAAGAATAATGGCGCATAAACCAAATGGATGTGAAAAGTTATTACTATACAAACAAAAATATCTCTTACATCACTTTTTATGTTACGACCTTTTTCTTTTTCGGCGAACAGGATTTAAGCTTCTAGGTATTATTCGAGGGAAAATATTAGAAAAATCCGGAACTATAAAAATGTATTGCGCAATATTATTTGAATACTCGGACTTTTGCATGAAGGTATTGGTTTTTATAACCTACGATGAAATGTGGAAAAAATGCTAGAAGGGTGAGTATATTATCATGCACATGATACGTTTGAGTTTAGAATAGGCTCAAACTAAACTGTTATAAATATCATTTAATTTAGTAAAATTGTATTTAAGTAGATATCTGTAATGTAATTAAGACACAATATAAATTGTTATTAAATAAATAAATAAAATAAATAAGATCATTAAATAAGCGTATCCCTATTTAGTACACTACCATAATGTTGACTTAAATAACTTACCACTATGTTACTATTAGATACATATATTTTTCTATACTAGTATTTACCTTATACTATGATATCCTACCCATCTTATTAAGCATATACTTATATTCAAATATATAATACTATTTAATATAATTCGAAATAATCAAGTCTATATAACTAATATATACATAACATACATGTATAAATACTTATAATAATTGTAAGTTTTAGTATTAGTAATGATTAGCAAAAGTGATCCAACAGACAAACTAAGTTTTGTTAAGAATAGTTTTGTTGGACACCATGTACTTCATATTAATTATTACCATGTACCTTATTATCTAAATAAATAAATAAATAATAATAATAATTGAATAAAAAAATATGAAAAGCTATGGATTTTTTTTGCATGTAAAGTTATTTTACTGAAGGAGAAATCCGAATGCGTCAAATCGATCCGAAGACGTAGATTCGGAATGTGAAGGCAAATGTCGACATGACAGGTGGGACTTTCGGTGGCTCAGTGTTCATAGCGTCGGATGTATTTACCCAGAAGAAACAGGTTTGAATCCTGCCCGCAGTCGAATTTTCCCTTCACCAAAATATTAATCGAATAATTGAAAATTTAATCAAAGGATAACAATGATATCTTGATCATTTGTCTGGAAATTACTTTTATTTTTTCATTGGAATCATTTCTAAGTTTACACATTTCTGCTTACCTATCTCTAACATGTGGCATGTCGTAATGGTTGTCTGGTCCTTGCATCCAGTACTCATTGCAGGTCCTCGTCAGGTCTGGAGCCGTACTGCCTTTGTCTCTACCTGAATGTGTCTTTGGTAGACCTATATAATTGGAACAAAATTATTTATATTTTGTTTCGTTTCAGTAACGTAGTCTGCAATGTATTATGAAGGTGTAGGTAATGCTCCGTCTGAATGTTTAGCATTAGACAAATATACACTAAATAAAAATTAATCGGCTTGCCTAATAACAATAGGCTCGCCCCCTATTACATGGGACCTAAACATACCGGCGAACTGTGGGTTTACATTAGTACGCCTCTGCCTAACCCTTCGGGGAATACAGGCGTGATGGTATGTAAAAAATAATGATGGATTTTATCGCGTTATATTAATAAATCCGTAAAAGTAGTTTCATTTCAATGTCTAATATTCGCGTAACTGTCAGAAATTAATATGATTTATTGCTATAAACCTACATCAATTTGTTAAAGTTCTTTATAGATCCAAACATAATGATCAAAAATTTACTCCTAATATCCCATCCAACAAATAAATCGTGACTATTTATTCATTTCACAAAAGCTAGCTTAGTAAACAAAGTTTAGGAGACGGTTCCTGATGTATATTTATAGGACAATCTATATTACAGACACAACAAGAAAGTAAATGTAATTTTTTTTTTTATGGGATAGGGGGGCAAACGAGCAAACGGATCACCTGATGGTAAGTGATAACCACCGCCCATGGACACCCGCAACACCAGAGGAGTCGCAAGTGCGCTGCCCGCCTTTAAAAGGGTTTGGGCCTCCGGTAACCTCAACTCACTCGGCGAAACACAACGCAAGCGTTGTTTCACGCCGGTTTTCTGTGAGGCCGTGGTATCACTCCGGTCGAGCCGGCCCATTCGTGCCGAAGCATGGCTCTCCCACGTGAAAAACGGAGCATTTAGATAGTAGCATACCTATTCTCCCAGAAGAGTATCCAGGTCTGCTTCTATATTTGCACCACACGTACAAGATGGCAACGCCTGCGATCAACATGGCGACAGTGATACCAATACCGACGTATAGTGTCGTGTTGTTGGTGTACAATCCTGAAAATAATAATCTGTAAGACTGAGGAAGTTAGAAGAAGTAACAGAAGAATTGAAGACAAGCTATGAAGTTCTTGACCAAACACGTACAGTTCCTTTCTTCAATATCAAAGCCTACCAAAACCATTAGAAATACTCTCTTACGAAGTTTCATTTTAGCTCAGTACCTTAAATAAATTTTAATTTGTTACAATCTAAACGCGTTCTCGGACGCACAGGTTAATTGTTTTTACGCAACAATGCGATGCGATGAGGTGTGCATCCCTGGTGCGCAGAGTGTGCACCCAGCTCCAATAATATTCTGAAAATGATCACTAGCAGGCTCGATTGTATATATGTATATTAATCACTGTAGTGCCGTCTCCCATGGGATAAAATAATGTTGAATTTAAAATAAACTAACATAGTTCTTAAGTCTACTAACACAATGAGTCCTGGTTACTTGAATAAAGAAATATTTATTTATTTATTTATTTAAATTCATGCAAAAGCGTTTAAAAAACTTGGTATAATTATGAAATTTTGCGAAATCGATGGACAAAATGATGAAAATATTTTCTTAGGAGACTAAGATTCAGGCTAAAATAAAGGAACTGTGCACAATTGCAAAATGTTGTGCTTACTCATGCCGCTAGTGCAGAGTCCGTCGACACAGGCGGCGTGTTGCAGCGTAGAACCCTGACAGTTATTGCCAGAGCACTGTCGTCTCCTTATCCTCACGCAATCCCCACTGCAGGTAGACCATGAACTCCAGGATGACCAGGAACCAGCTTTAGAGAAATTTAAAAATTAAGTAATACGTCACAGAGAGTTATGCAGAGGTATACACAAGACTACATGTTTTACATTACCATTATAACCTGTCCTAACATTGTATGGCTTTTCCTTCAAAGACAGGTCAGCTCAACTAGAAACCATAGAACTAGATATACCATGACGTACATCCACACACTACTACTGATGTACCATCCACAGTTTGGTCTATGCAAAAATGTATACTATTCTATCAATCTTTTCGTTTTGTAGTTTTATTTTCGCTTGGAACGTAGCCACAAATTGTAGAGTGAAATTTATTCAAAAACCGAATCCTATAGAAAAAAATAAATTTCTGGCCTCGCCAATGCTTTTAGTATTTAGAACTTATTTCTTTTAAACCAAAAATTGGACATAACATATAATAACCACTAAAAATTACATGAAGGGTGTATTTTACTGACATATCGCACTTTTACTTTTAGCTGGCATACAAAATGAGCACCCCTAAGGGATGGGGACGGGGAGTTCCTTTCCACACAGCCCTTACAATATGCACAAGGGCTATGTGAAAGGCAATTTTGTTCATTTCAAGGACATACACTTTAATAGTAGTTTTTCAACTTTTTGTCCAATGTTCATTTATGATCTGACTAGGTTCTGCTCGCAACTTTGTCTACGTAGCTTTCACATAAAAATGAGCCTATGTGCTATTTCAGGCTATTTAATCATCTCTAATTATGCCAAAATTCGCCCAGATCCATTCAGCCGTTTTGGCGTGATTAAGTAACAAACCTCCACCCAAACTTCCACATTTATAAAAGTATTAAGATGATAAATGATGGAATGATTACGACATCTTAGAGTATGAACGCACAGAGGATCATTGTTATTACTTTTTAAATGACATTTGCAGATCATTTAGTTTAAATTACCATTCTGACATGTAACACAATCCTCATCGCTCTGCGAGGCGTGTCCTCTGCACGGTGCACCGCCATTGGCTGGCGCGGGTTCATTGCAGCTGCGCGTGCGCCGACGGCCGCTCGTAGAGGAACCACATCGACATGGTTGCCAGGCTGACCATTCTGACCAGCCACCGTTTACTATTCGAAAAGTATTATAGTTTAGAAACTAATTTCAGTATTCAATGTTGTGTTACATATCTTTTATTATTTTTCTTAATATGTGGGTAGTTTACTGATAATTTAATATGATATAATATGATAATTTATGATAAGAATATTACAAGCAAATTTTTTATTAGATCAAGAAACAAATGTTACCACAAAATAATCGGACACAAGGCTGGAAGATAATTAATAAAGTTCATTTACCGCTGATGTTACCAACCTATCTCATTTTAGAAAAACAAACATAATATAATATACATAAGACTCATCATATTCAATTGTAGCAAAACCTTTAAATGAAGTGTGCAGCTCGTTGCTGACATCAAGCACATTCATAACAAAATACAATATAAGTAAGTTACATCATCACAATGGGTGCTCCGATGCCAATAACTAATAATATGAAAGTTATGACAACATACCGTACACAGACAAAACAGCCACGTCAGATTCCCGACGCCCGGCGATGTTTTCTGCCACACAGGTGTAGTTCGCCATGTCCTAAAGATTGTATTTAGTTAGTTAGGTTTAGGTTTGCCTGAACATGAAAAGCCTAAAGGCTCACCTAGAATGAGGTGGTGGGATGATTTGTATATTCTGCCAGGACTGTTTCGATCGGCGCTGGAAAGATTTGGGAAGGCACGAGTAGTGGAACGAAGGCGAAAAGGTTTAGTCTTATCTAGACGTTAACATAGCAGTATTGATATTTATCCACATTTTCCTGAGCCACAATTTATCGTTGTTTTTAGAGGGCACTCCTATTGCCACGATCCGGATATAAATTTAATCTCTGAATATCGTATCAGCTACTAAGAATTTCGTAGACATAAAAAACACTAACGGTCGAACTTAATAACACTTAGCTTTACCTGAGAAACAAACCCAGAATCTAATGGTCACTAACCGACTGGTAGACCAACGAAGCTGGCGAACGAATTGAATTCACCAAATAATGACATGAAACTTTTTATAATTTATGCTAGTTAAAATTTAATGCTAATAATATCAATAAAGATAACTCAAAAAATCCCCTTAGTTGAAGAGTTTGCTAAAGACAGACAAATTTCAGCTTACTTGTAAACCAACTTTTGGAAGCACAAGAGTTTCGACTGTAGGTTCAATAGTGACTCCATTCCTAGTCCACTTGATGGTAGGAGGTGGTGCTGCTGGTGGTGGCACACATCTGAAGGTCACCCCTCTGCCAGCTTCTATCGTAGCCGATAGAGGCTGCTGCAGGAATTGCTTCTTTATATCTGAGGGATAAAAGATCATTTCAGAAGGAATACAATCTTGATGTTCTAAACTTGTGAATAGCAATTATATCTTTAACTGCCTGTCGTTTGTAAAGCTTATCTTATTTTACCTAAAATACCATCAGCAAATGTCATTGATATTGTAAAACTAACAAAAGAAATGACTATTTTTTACAATGATTTACAAGCATCGAAATAAAGACAAGCTTTGCAAAAATGATCTCATTGAAAGATCATTTACAGGACTCTAAGTGAGTAACACAAGTATGAAAACTATAAAATCTTCCATTTCATAAATTTCTATGTCAAGCGAAATCGTCAACAAATAGAAAATTGACGAATGAGCTACTTTCTATCGAAAGTTTTACTAGAACAAACGCAGATCCACCCTCATATCACAAATAGAAAGCTAGTGAGCATTCATCAAAGTGCAAAGTGCTCGACTTAACGAGCGGAAATAATGTTTCCTCGATATAATGGTTCCGCTACTCACCCTCTTAAAAAACGAGGGATGAAAATAAAAATAGTCATAAAAACATTTTGGACACTTATCCTGGAGCTGTATCGTTAAAAGTTGAAATTTTCGATGTGCAAAGTTAAGAAATTAAAAAAGTGTAACTGGTTTTAGTTACACTTTTTTTAATTTCTTAACTTTGATTTCTGTACATTTGGAGTTGGTAGTAAAATTTTAAATTGTAAAACTGTAACAATCACTATTACTACTTATTTGAAAATCTCATTTTTAGATTTTTCAGATATAGGGATTTTTGGTGAAATTTAATGTATTTTTTTTCTCAACCTTGCAAAACACGGTGGATATTCTTTTTCGACGCGAATGCTAAATATTCGGAATTGTGCGTTCATTCTTGTTGATATTACCTCAATATTCTATTTTCCTTGTTGCCTCCCACATCCCAACCAGATGTCTACACATCTCCAATTCCATTGAAAAATAATAAAGTCGTTAAAATATTCCAACTTTCCGAACTGTCATTTCGTTGATTATTTCTTTCGTTAACATGGCGTGTCGCGTCTCGGTGTGGGGTGTTTATTTCTAGACAATGGGCGAGCCCCTTAATTGTCTGCACTCCACTTTATTTTCGTATTTCTTCTTATTGTTACAATTTATGCGTTACGTTTCGGAGTTTTGTGTTACGTTAGTCAGTTGTCTGCTTTGTTTTATTTCTGAAGTACGATTTAATTAAGAAGTTATTATGACTGTATTCAGTGCTTTATTCAAACTTCATTCTACTACTCCATGCTATAATAATTAAAGTCTATCCTGCCGCTGCGACAATGCAAAGTACGTTAATTGAATACCACAGTTTAAAACTTTGATAATAATCAAAGAAACTGACTTCTACAATGATTTCGAATTGAATTAATGCTAATGAATGCAAATAAACAGACATTAGCTAGATTATAGATGAAGAAGCTGCTTATATTTGAAATATTTATAGTAATACGTTACGTGGTTTGCCCATGGTAATACGTGATACCATCGGGATCAGAAATAATAATAATTTTCTTTGTAGGCGCCTATATCTTATACAGTATCTATCAGTCCGTCAAACGAGTATCCCAGACCTTACAGTTTTTAAGATTTGGTGAGTGAGTGGTGTTTGCTTAATAATCGAGACTGTAAAAAATAAACAATCAAATATTAATATTTATTTACGGCGACTACTAAGTTATTCACCCGGCCGTTTACGAAAATCGTAATAAATAACTGAGAAGTACAAACAGATACTGCAAAGGTCAACTAGTTGAAGATATAGATAATAGTACTAAACTATAAGACATAAGTGCAAGTTGCAAGCGACAAAAACAAGTTTAAGTACTCGTAAACGCAACAACCTGACCTGTAAACCTAACACGATACTGTTATACGAGTCTTCTTTGACTTAACTAGTGTGACTGCTTAGAATTCAGTCCGCTGCACAAAAGGCCAAGATGGGTGAATTAAATTAGTCGTTCAGAAGCGGTAAACTGCTCTTTGAATACATGTGGCATATAAAATGTCAATACTTGCTCGTAACATGTTTCTTTCAACCCATTTGATACAAAAATGTTAATGCTTGGTAACCTATGTGAGCAATAAAAGGACGGTACTCAAGAACTATTGCTATTGGCCATTTGATAATATGGATGGAGAACGATGGCGTAAAAGAAAAGAGATTTAAACTCAACTGTGAGATAACACAACTGGTTAGGTGAACATTTTAATACACAAAGTAATATGGGACGTAGGAATATGGGTTTCTTCAATTCCTTCATCTTTATGAGTTGAGAGCATATGATGAGTAGGAATATAAAAAAAAGGAATTTAAAATTTAGGAATCTATGAGATCAGCTGTCCAAAACAATTGATATTCTGTAGCTTCGCGGAAACTAAAAAAAGGACTGACGATTGGGTTAGGGCTGAGGTCATGTCATGTTTGGTGAAAATTCTAGCAAAAACTATTTTTAATCACACAACAAACCGTTTTATACATTTTCCTAATTTTCATGATGTATTAAGGATTTGGAATTTCAATTTTCTAGGATGTCCAGTGGGATTCATAAAGAATAAAAATTGCAGCATTGCTTAGGGCATTAACATTATATTTTTATTTATCTGTACAATCACTTCTAAATAATATATCAATTATCCAGTTCATTAGCATCCATAACTTATAAATATTGATCTCAAAACTGCTCGAAGCGTATCGTTTACTAAATAATAGAAACATTCAAATGTTAATCGGTATTAATGTGAACATCGTTAAACAGCGGAAACTATTAACTTGTTGAAACAAAATGTATTAATAAAAACAAAATAAAACTCGGCATGGCTTTCAATTTACTTATAATAGTCGTAAAAGTTTTAATTTCGCCTGTTGTTTGGATATTTATGAGAAAGGGCATGTTCCGGCTAGAGGTAAATAATTAAAAGACAAGAAACTGTAAATTTGTAGTGTCGAGTGTCTCCCGAACTCATAATATTATGTATAGGTATCAGTTTTTATGTTTCTGGAGAAAGTCGATGTTTGGTTGATTGTTTTCCTCCAGATTACCCAGAACAAGCTAAAAAAGGGAGTTTTAGATCCACTGCTACTGAGTAATTTTTTAATTGGATATCTAGACATTGAATCTGACAAATCTCGCACAAAATGTACTAAACCAAAAAATATACTTGATCAATTCTTTCTAAAATTCTTCTAGTTTGATTCAATTATTCATTGTCTTCTTTCTTTTGAGAATCAAGTTCAAGCTTGCGTTTTACCTAGCTATGAATAATAACAAAACTTCTTACTTAAACTTAATTATCATCTACATAATGATTATAAAGGTTTTTAATTACTTACTGTGTTTTAATTACAGACTTCGGTTAAGTTTTAACGGTATTCCGTAATATAAATCTTGAAATTATAAAATATCAAACGGCACTTTTGAATTTGTTTAACTTTGTTTTGAAAGTTTTAACATTGTACTAAAACCTAGTTACGAAGCTTACGACTAACTTGGCATGCAGACCCAGTTGTTCGAAGAAAACATTTCAAGTATAGGTTGTTGCCAAACTACATTGTGGATAGTGTATACAAGACAGTCGTACTAGGGTAACTGTGACAGGGTCATAGATTTGAAAGTATATAGCCTTGTTTTGACTGAGTCTAGAAGAATACAGGAACAATACAAGATGGCTGGATGGTTTAAAGTTCATTAAAACAAAATCACTTAACATTTTTAAAGAAAGAATTGCAGTGTAATAAATACAAACAAGACACACAGCGGAATTCTATAAAAAAAATTGTGGTTAATCCTGAAAGCTTTAAAAAAAGTAAAAATCGTAACAAAAAATTATTAAACAATCAATAAATTAACTTACATGCATATTCAATTAAAACTCCTTGACTTCGAATATTGCCTTTACTATTCCATGCGTAACATTCACAGCTATACTTTGCGTTAATTCCATCTATCTCATTTCTGGTAACATTCAGTTCTGCTTCTACTACTCTCACACCATTATGGGGATCCACGTGCTCCAATTGAACAGTCTTTTCAGACCTTACATCATTGCATCTGAAATAGACTTGAAGAGCATTTGCAGCTCTGCAAAGCAAACTAGCTGGCCGATTTCTTAGGACATATGAATTTTTAGGTTCTAGAAGAAATATTGGTAGGCCATCTATCGTTTCATCATTCTCTGGTAGAGGTATGTAATCGTCTTCTTCTTCGGTCTCTGTTTTGAAGTCAGACAGATACGGATCAAAATTCAGCAGACCGTCTGGATGTATGTATTCTGGTCTGGTTTCTTTTGTCGTGTGTTCTGGGTCTGAAACAAATTAGTATGATTACTACCAATAATCAGGTTTTTTTGCAATATTTACTTAATAATTACTAATATATCTTAGGAGCATCAGTTCTGTTACTGTCGCATTGCTAAGCACAATTTCTTCTCAGAGAGGGACGTTGAAGTAGTGCGGTAGATAATCTCTCGGTCTTACAGGTTTCACGCTGTGTTCCTTTGCCGAGACATTATAAATTAATAATACCCACATGATTTTGAAAAGTCAGAGGTGCGTGCCTACGATTCTAACTCCCGACCAATGGAGCTCCATAATCGTATCACCAAACTATAAATATCGCTGCTATAGATCAGATATCTGACACATTTGAAACTACCCAATGAAAAAAATAGATAATCATTGCAGATACTATTTAAATACTCTACACTTTTAGATTCTATTTGTCGGTATTCCAAAGAATGCATTTAACCTACATCAGTAGCCGTCTTTTGGTTGATAAATAGTTAAGATTACGGCGAGTGTAGCCAGCCGGTGCTACTGCATGTTTTAACTAAGATCATAAATATTTAAGCGCGCATATCTGGTCTATGAAAATAGAATAGATAGTGGTGTAATCAAGGATGCCCATTTATCATGCATGCATGAAGCATGGTGCCTTGAAATTGTAATGTAATATTATGATTATAGAATCATACTAAGCTCCACTTAAGCTTACTGGTTTGTGGAACGTTTGTGAAAAATATTGAAATATAATTTTATTTCTTTTTATTATATTTTTTTATAGCATAGTGGCGGAAACGAGCAGACGGATTCCTGATAACACCGCCCTTGGACACTCGTAACACCAGAGCTATTAACTCTTATAAGGGTTTAGGCCTCCGATATTCTCACTCATTCAGCGAAACACAACGTAAGTACAGTTGGCGCAAAATAACTTGAACCAAAATGGTGGATGCGCAGTATTCGTTTTTTAGTACATTTTGCACGCAAATGCACTATGCAAACTTTCCCCCTCTCCGTTAGTTTTGGGTCAAGGTACTTTGCGCGAACTATAAGCATTGTTTCACGCCAGTTTTCTGTTAGGTCGTGGTATCACTCCGGTCGGGCCCGCCCATTCGTGCTGAAGCATGGATCTCCCACGGAAACTACTTATTATGGATTCTATCGCGATGTATTGATATTAATTAATTCCCGCCGTTGGTTATTTTCATATTTCAATTAAAGCCCAAAACTGAAAAACACTACAAGTACGAGCTCATTACTCTGCATGAATGGTTCACAATTATTATCAAAATTGTAAGTTTAGTAATTTATTTACATTAAGTCTTCATCATGTTTATCTACCCATGACCGTTATTGCTGTAAAGGATCCGACACGTCCGGAATTCATTAATATTAAAACAACGCGATAAAATCCGTAAAAAGTTATGTTTAAACTTAAACTTCGATTGATTGCCGTGGTTATCACTTACTAAGACACCAGCCCTACCCCCCTAGAGTTTACGTAATTAAATATATCTATTTCAGTATCAAACGTATAAACCGTATCATTGTTTGCCGTTGCCACAATCGGCTATCGAATTGCGGTCCAATATCCTTACCCACCTGTCAATCCCTCACGGTCGGTTACACACTGAGTTCGACGACGCGTTATAAGCGTACACAGTCTATCCTCTACACTCCTAGGTATAACTTATCACATAGTATTTGTACACTTTGTATAATTGATGTTTTCAATAAAATTTCTTGAATATATGTTGGTTTCAAAAGAAAGAAACATAAAACCCTCGCTACTAATAATTTTTATACTACATTTTTTCGCAGAAAGTTACTATATTTTTTTCTTTTATTTCAAGTTACTTTGACCTGTGGTTTTACTCATATCCCAAACGACTTTTTGAAACGAATTGATACATGCTATTTTCCAAGGTCCGATCTATTTCCATACGGTATTGGTACAGTTTAAAATTAGTTGATGCAAGATCGATATACTTATTTACCTATCTTGACGATAGACTACTCATGTAAGATTTCTCTCTATGTAGGTAGAGATGAATTAATTATAAGAAAGGGAGACAATACGAAAACCATAGACGTGTGCTCATAAATTGACCAAAAACCTAGTATCATTATTACTTCAAAGCTTTAATGAATTTAACAGAGGTTTAACTGTAACTTCTGCTTTCAAAGATCACGAGCTCAACCATAATCTTATGTCAACTATAAATATACTAATAACCGTAAAAATTATGAACCACTTACGATTTTAAAATGCACCAATGGAAATAATCACCCTTGCGTGACTCCACCCTATAATTGAATCCGCGACTGGTCTTCGTTCGTACATTACGTACGTCTACAAGCGTATTTTTAGAGTAGCACTCGATACGATGTAATTTTATCATTATCCATTAAACAAGTAAAAACCAATTGCTATTAGCAGTGTGATATCAACTAGCCTCAGAGCGTTACTTGCGAACGTGTGATGGACGTAAACGCAACGCGCGAGCAACGCCTGCGCCTGACGCCGAAGAATCACAGTATCGCTGCGTAAGCGTTGGTATTGTTAAAAGTTTAGTTCCTCTTCGAAAAAAGCTTTGAATAAATCAAGGAAACATAAGTGTAAGGGTGGTAACCTTTGAATAATTAGACGGCAGTACTTTTTCGCATGCCATGGTGTGCAGCAATACTATCAGGAAGGACTATAGAGAATGCTCTTTACTGTACTACAGGCTTTAGTCTTCTGTATCTTGGTCTTCTAAAATAATCAACATCATTGAACTACTATGTTTTTCTGGAGGCTAGCAAGGTTGAATTATAATTTATCCTAACCCTTCTTACTGTGAGAGAGACCCGTGCCCAGCAGAGGAACACAGAAAACCACAAAGCCAATATGTTTCCCTTTCATTATAATTGTTAATTAAATATTAACTATAGTATTTTTATAGAATGGAATAGAATACCTTTATTTGCTTAAAATGTAGGTTACATTATAGATGGATAATTTAACAGTCAGATACATTTTATAATTTTAAAATATGCAAATATTAATAACAACATTTATAATTAATTATGATTAAGAAATAACATGCAAATTTACAATGTATCATGTTAATTAGTTATTTAAATAATTCTGATACTGAATAGAATTATTTCTCTATGAGCCAGTTTTATTTTTTCCTAAATCTGTTTGAAGGCAATTCTTTAATACGTAATTTTTTTAAACACATTGTTGTCCCTGGTACATTTGTTGGAACAATTATGTGTTAAAAATAATTAATATCCTCAGATTTACGTATTTTTTTATAGTAATTACATGATTGTCTATTAACTGAGTGTGACATGAGCTAAAGACCGGACAAGCTTCAGTAAACAGCCGTATCAGTTGCAATTCCGCAGATACATTTATTGCTTCGAGACACCCATCAAATCACGTTTAGTTAGTTAATTCTTACATCATATCCCGTTTTTTAAGTACGAGTTTATTCTGACACTGTGTGTAAGGAAATTGCGTAACGATACTTACCTACGTGGAGTACATTTCAATTTGATTTAAGTGAATTAGAGACATATTTCCTTCTTCTGCAAACATGCAAAACTTTGTGGAGCGCCGAGGTGAGTTTCTCCCGCCCCAAAGGATGTTTTGCCTTGCGAGCCACGGCCTGTCTTAAGATATCGGGTGTGACTGTAGGTAGGTATATATATGCGACTTGCTTTGTAATTGTTACTTGCGCGATTCAGTAATTCTTTCAAGTTCCTAAGTAGTGCAATAGATGTCGCTACAGCCTCTAAATTTGTGGCGAAGTTCCGAAGTACAATTTAAAACCTTTCAATTCTTTAATAATCTTTACTGTTGCGCCAAATATCCCGCAGTTTAACTTTCTCAATAGAAGCCAGATTTTCACAGTATGAAGTTATTATAGCAATGGATCCTACCCATGGACTTGATGGGATCCCTTAGTGGCCATTCAAAACACTGTAGGAGGCGACATACCAAATTGAAGATATTGGGGGAAGATTTGACAAGATTTGACGGCAATCCAGTTTTATCTCCGGACCGCCCATAAGCCATCGTAATAGAGGTGATTTTCGCAAAGCTTGAAGTGAGAGTGAGTACAGAGGTATGAAGAAATAGATTTCAGTAGTAATCAGTTTATTTTTGGGTTTAAGTAAAACTTGGCAATCTTGACAGTTTTATATAAGTGCGAAAACACCTAAGATTGAGCATGCAAATATTAGTACCTAAATACACTTTTGGCTCTTACATAAGTACATACAATGGAAGATAATAAAACTGTTTGGAGTCACGGTAGCCAGGCGAATACCACCACCGAGCCAGCTGGATTGTATTTTATTTAATAACACTTTTTTCTTCTCCGTGTACAGAATGACGCGAAATTAAAACTGTCTACATGAAGTACTCTCCCTTTAGGCTATAAACGCGACTGCTACTCTTGATGTCCTGGGTTTAATTCCCAGTTCAAGTAGTGTTAGTGGGTTTTTGACTTGGGACCGGTTCATAGGGAGGATGGCAGCATAATGAAGCTGCTTTTCTGTGATGTGCCAAAGGCAACGGACAGGAGGCCACCATTCCGTTAATCCGAGATCTCGGAGCCCCCTCCACAATGTGCCATGTGTCTTTAGTCGGTAGAAGTCCAACAAAACCCTCTCTTTTCCTTCCAAGAGACAGTAGGTATCTATGAGGAATTTTACACAAATAAAAAAGTCGTGACGGTTATGATACTTATCAGGCCCGTATTTAGGGGGCCAGGGCCCCTAGGCACTTGGCATTTGGGGGCCCCTGCCCCATCTCGAAATCATTCCATTTTCATCCGGCTTCAAAAAAGAGGAGGTTCTCAATTCGTCGGTTTGAAATATCTTGGCAGTCGACGATATAGACGAGGAACAAAGTAGGCGATAGCACACAGTCTTGAGGACACACAGACCAGCATTTATAAGTGTGAAATCCGAGCATTCACCGTCGACTACGACCTTCATGCTTGTCTGCAAGAAAGCTGGTGACTTATTCGCATAGTTTCTCGGGAAGCCCATAGGAAGAAAGCTTCGAAAGAAGCGTTTTGTGCCATACCCGATCAAAGGCCTTCGCTATGTCTAAACTGAACGCCAAGGCTTCCCCCTTAGTTTCGATCGCCTAAGACCAACGATGTGTCAGGTACACCATATAGAAGATCAACAGCCGATCGACCCTTACGAAAGTCGTACTGCTGGTCACGAAGCAGATGCTCTAAGAACCGAAGGGGCTGGCAGTAGATAATGGACTCCATTATCTTCGAGAAAAGGCCTCCCTTTTCTTCTCTCTTCTCTTATGGCTATCGGTCTATAGTTTGAGGGATTTGAGCGACGACCATTTCCCATGTGTAAAGGTGAAAACGATGGCTTACAGAAATTTCCTTCGAGAACTTTGGCAAGAGACCAGAACGCACGAGTTCCCGAAGGAAGGCGCTCAAGCCTCTCACCAATTCTACTGATGTGCTTCAACTTCGACCATACAGGCAGAAATCGTGATAGGTCTTGGAGAAGTATCATGGTTTCTGCCTGTACGTATGCAGTTCTATTACACCTCCTGAAGCTCGATAACGTGCTCACAACCTGGATATCATGTTTTAATTTACACTCAAAACCTCAGGAACTACGCGTTAGACCATGTTTAACCACATGCCTACAGCTAGAAGCATTTCTTACCGGCTTAAATAACGACATGGTACGCGTGTTACGTAATCAGTTAATTTTATTAAATAACTAGCTGACCTGACAGACGTTGTCCTGTCCAAGTTTCAACTAACCACCTCGAAAAAATTGGTTTTCCATATTTGTAATACACTTTTCCATATTTGTAGTACACTTAGTGCCATTGATTTCTGAATACCTTATTTCTGATCTATAAATTACTTAATTTCAAAAATTTGTTCACATTGTATTGCCGTGAAGCATGGAAATATAAATAGACATACCTACATAGATTAAAATCTCAAATATCTGTTTCGGCATCAGTAAAGATTAACGCACGTTGCATTTTTTTATTATTATATTTATTTATGTATTTAATTATTCGATTAGATGGAAACTCTTTAGTTTCTCAAATAAAGTGTGCGCACTGTATCTACACTATGGAGGTTTCACATTATAATATGAGTTACTGGATGCTTTATAGAAGAAAACAATAATATTGTCAAAATTGTCAACTCAAAATGACACCTGTTATCGAATCAAATTTCATTGAGGTAATAGTGATGTCGAGTTAGTCCGCTAGAAAATAAGTTGTAATTTTTTGTTTACTTCTTTAACCTACTCAAATATTTAGTTTTTACACCGGCTTGTGCTCGCTGGATAAATCCTATGTATGTCCCGTGATTCTGTATAAGTAGAGTTAGAATTACTGTACTAATAATCAATTCTTGGTCACAATAATGGTTTCTGATTGATCTGCTTTATTTTCTTGTTTTATGTTATTTAGTCCCTGTAAATGTATTTTTTAAATTTTATTACTTGATTCTGTTATAATTTTTGATCCGCGCTAGTCTAGTACAGAAATACTTGAAAAAGAAATTGACTTCAATGGTTATTTTTAAAAGTCAACGGTTTCGATAATTAAAATGTTAATAACTTTTGATAGAGAGAACTGATTTGAATTTAAAATAGCCTAAATGTTAATCCAAGAAACAGGCTATGAATTTCTGCCCACTTCCTCCAAATCTCTTCAGTAGTTATCATTTGATGCGCGGTCAAACATACAGACAAACCGACAGACAAACAGACAAAAGTTCCAAAAATAATAGAAATGGATTGTGTTACCGATTCTGAGTCCCCCAAATTAGTTTTTTTGTAAATATAAGCAATGTACAGACACGGCTCACTTACATTCTTATTATGTAAGAAGTTAACGGTAACAACCTTTTTTTTCTAAAAACCAACAGAAAATCAATAACAAACAATGTGATTTTTGTAGCCTTTCCAGAATTTTGGCACCATCATTTGTTTTTAAATATTTCAGTTTAATTTAGTAAAATTAGCAAGAATAAAAGAGCTAACTTTTGTAGAAAGTTTTTACACTAAATTTTTTAGTAAAAATATCCCTAGATTTTGTTGATGTGCTTCTATGATTATATATAATTTATATTTTTTGCCTTTTTTCGTATGGGTTTGGCGCCGATCAAAATCTCGCCCAGGTGGTGCTAAAACCGGCACTGTATATTCCACGGTTCATGATGCTAAATTGACTACACGAAACCGAATTAGTTTTGATTTTAATATGAATCTACGTTTTTAAATGCAAAATAATTCACGACGTCCACCATCCACGTATGCGTATTCATACAAGGCCAATATCTCAAGTTAAAATTTCAGGAATCTCCTACCTTTTAGCAAGAAGAAAATACAACATTTACAATTAATTATGCGAGGAAAAAAATCTGCCTGTAAGTACATATTAAGCGAACCGGCAAATTAAAAAGTTACTTTCAGTTTTAAGCTTCTAAGATAGTCAAAGGTTTTAAGAGACTCTTTCTGTAGCTGTGTATAGCCTAGTAAATGAGTACTTTCTGAATATGTGCATTGTAAAGATATGCGCGTGCGAGTAAGATAAACGACCTAACTCTACTCTTTCTTAGGTGACGTCTGTTTATTTGATAATTTGGTAGACGAGTCCTGGCAAAAGTGTGTCTACAATAAGACCACTAACTTTTAAATAGCTCGAATGCGTAATATCTTTTCAAGACCAAGAATATTTTCAATAAAGTTTCGTTATAGGGCAAGCCAGGCTTTTGAACTTGTACGCAGGTTCCGCTACTGGAACTGGGGCCCCTAGGGTGGCTGGGCCCCTAGGCCTTTGAGCTTGTACGCAGGTTCCGCCACTTGAACTGGGGCCCCTAGGATGGCTGGGCCCCTAGGCCAGGGCCTTGTGGGCCTAAGGGGAAATACGGGCCTGATACTTATATGATATGGAGAAAGAAATCAGATTGGAATTTTTGAATAACCCTGTATAATAAAAACAGAGTACTTATGTTAATGCTAACATAT
Source organism: Acronicta leporina (assembly GCA_947256265.1). Taxonomy (NCBI): domain Eukaryota; kingdom Metazoa; phylum Arthropoda; class Insecta; order Lepidoptera; family Noctuidae; genus Acronicta; species Acronicta leporina. The sequence continues at coordinate 1,297,527 of OX366517.1, read as the reverse complement.
TTATACTAAGAGAAACCATTGATGTATAAAAGCCCAGAGCACTAGCATCATCTTATTACATGCAATAAACGGCCTGACGATATGAATGAAAATATGGAATGTATCGCCTGCTTATTATTCTGCGCCGGCGCTGGCTTGAGAGGAACGGGTTACTACGCGCGTAAGCGATTGGTTGACATCCTGTCAGTAGTTGCTATAGTGCTAGTGAGTATTTTTTTATTGTATTAGTGAGATATATTTAGCACGTACAGTCATCCATCTTATTGTGTTATATATCCATTATTTTGTTATGTTAAAACGAACTTTTGGCGTGGTGGTCAAAAGTTCGTTTCACACCATTTATTCAAAGTGTGTTGTTATTCGGATTCCGATACCGTTATAGTATCTCAATCCGAATGATAACACAATTTGAAAAAATATTTTTTTTTTTAGATTACGATTAGGATTACGATTTATTTTGGTATTGCATTTTCCATTTTTCCCATATACAGGGCTTTTTTCTGTCTATGTCTTTTAAAGAAAAATAATCAGGATCTTATCCAGACATTCCAAGAAGGTATTTGAAGTGTAGCCACAGGCCATTGAGAGCAATAGCCACAAGATAGCACTACTAATTGAATCTATTACCACTTGAACACGTCTAATTATATCATAAGGATTATAGTCGTAATGGCGCAGCAATGATGGTAAGCGGCGGTAGCCTAATGGCTAGGGCGTCGGACTTGCGATCATGTGGTTGCCGGTTCGAAACCCACCCATTGCACTACCGACGTGAACCCACTCGTAACACAAGCAATTTAGCTTAGCACGAGGGGTTATCAAGAATACTAGTAATGTGTGACCCACATTGCTAGTAAGCTTTTTTTAAAAAAAAATTGATCCTTGGAGTACATTTACACATCCTGTAAGCAATATTAATGTTGGATACTGTAGATAGTCATTTAAAAGAAATATTATCACGCCTGTATCTCCAAATAGCAAGGTAGAGGTGTATTGCGACGTATAATCTAGTATTAATCATATTATAGGCCCATCACAGTGGCCCGTGGACAAGTACCTAATAACTAAGCTGATCAACTGATCTGCAAGATTAAGCTGCGCTTGCCCCGGTCAGTGTTTGGATGGGTGACCATTTTTAACATATCGAGATCCCTGCGTGCCTCGAAGAGCACGTAAAGCCGCCGGTCCCGGTTGTCATGCGAATATCTATAACATTTGTTAGTGGTAGTCAGAAGCTCAAAGGCTGTCAACCAGCCTGAACAGGCTTGAGAACATACCTTACTCCTGCCTAACTCCTTCCCTTATCCATTCCTTTAAATCTCGCGCCATCGTTGCCTTAACTAAATCAAGCTACAGCAACGCCCTCCCACGACGCCTGTCCATACTACCCGGCTACTTGTCAAGTCGTAGGATAATCCTTCAAATATCGGCATTGCCCAAATTGGAATACGGAGGTCTGGTGGCAGTCGCTTCGTGTAAAATACTGATATTCAGCCGCATCTGGTTAGACTGGAAGCCAACCCCAACATATTTGGGAAAAGGCTCGGAGGATGATTACAGGCCCAGATAGTTTAGCAGTCGGTTATCTAATTTGCATGTACTAAATAGCCATAATCTATACATACATATATACCTTCACGCCTGTATTCCCCGAAGGGTTGGGCAGTGGTGTACTAAAGTACACCCGCAGTTCGCCGGTATGTTTAGGTCCCATGTAATAGGGGGCGAGCCTATTGCCATTAACCGTGCACAAATTCCTAACTCCGAGCTGCTACTGAGAATTTCATAGAAAAACCCAATAACACTTTGCTCGACCTGGGAATCGAACCCAGGACCTCTAGCGTAGCAGTCGCACTTGGGATCAGTAGGCTAACGAGGCAGTTCTATACAATGTTTATCAAAAAGTAATCTATACAATGTTTACAAATGTTGGAATCTGTAATTGCTATGTAAGTAAGAGCATTCGAACGTAGATGAAACGAAAGTGGTGTGCCAGGATCACAGCACATAGTAATCTATACATTACTTACTTAATCTAAATCTTACCGCAATGGGAGACAAGCGTGAAAATATGTAAGTAAATAAACATTTATATATTATTTACATTATTAGACAACTCTGCTCAAGAATTCCTTGTATTATTTGGAGTATTTCTTCCAGGAACGACTGGTAGAGCCTTAATACGATACAGTGCTGTACTGCTGTAAAAATACAATACAGATATTTATGTATATTTTTGTGTTCTTTTTTCGCATTTTTAAGATAATATAGTTATTTTAGTGAAGGAAAAATTCGACTTGCAGACATGATTCGAACCTGCGTCTTCTGGTTAGATACACCAGACGCTAATGACCACTGAGCCAACGTGAGTCCCACTTGTCACCATGCCGAATTTCATTCACGTTCTGAATTTACGTCTTAAAGGTGACGTCAGTGACATCTATTGAAAGGCAAGTTACTTTGCCTCTCAACCGACATGACTTACAGATATTTTTATTTGTATAAAATTTTGACGACACGTTTGGCGTAGCGGCTGAGCAATCGGCTTCTGTGATACGTGCTGTGGGTTCGATCCTCACACGGAACAAATATTTGTCTATGATCTACAGGCATTACTATATGAGAATTTGTTTTTGTAAACGCACCCACGATACAGGAGAAAATCCTAGTGTGGGCTACGTTTTGGTTTTTTTTAAAATACTCAACTAATGTACACTAACAAATAACATAACAGTCACATAGATACGCATCTCCTGGCGAATTAGATCCCGTTCACAGATTGCCACGGCTAGGAGACAAAGACGCGACCCCCTCACCTGACAGGATTTGTAATCGGAGTGCTGCTATTGTCAGCAAATGCAGCTGCTTATCCACTTGTGTAACACGTACTTACTTAAGGCTGATCGTTTACCTGAGCCACCAAAATCAAATTACAATCGCTATTTGTAGATCTATAACACAATCTAGATTCATAGCTGTAGTAATTGCGCCATTTTTAATTCTCAGTGGTGAACATTGTATCTATAGCTAATGGCCGAATTGACAAAAAAACAAAACCAATTGTAATTTGAATTTGGCGGGCTTAGGTAAACGATCAGCCTTAAAGTGGATGCTCCCGCCCCTTATGTTATAAAAAAAACAGTTTTGTAGGTGAAACCTTAAAAAATCCATTTTGTTTTGTATATCTGCCTCGTTAGTCAAGTGCAACTGCTACGCTAGAGTTCTTGGGTTCGTTTCCCAGGTGTTATTGGGTTTTTCTATGAATTTTTTAATAGCAGCTCGGAGTTTGGAATTTGTGCCCTGTTAATGGCAATAGGCTCCCTATTACATGAGACCTCTACATACCGGCGAACTGTGGGTGAACCTTAGTACACCTCTGCCTAACCCTTCGGGGTATACAGGCGTGATGGTATGGTATGTAGGAATATTTTGAAAAATTGTTCAAAACAGGTACAGGAGGATCATATTTTACTTCACTAAAATATATAATTTTAGTGAAGTAAAATATGATCCTTGGCAGGGCAGTATCTACTTATTCGACCCCGTGTCCTCCGATCCAGCTCGCCTCTATTATCTATATAGGATCCAAACATACCGGCGAACTCTTCGGGTAAACTAGTCGTAGGTATCTAATGTTACGTTATACAATCGTGGTATTTCTATCTCAAATGCATTAACATAATATAACCGTGATTCAATATACCATATAATAGGCTTGCCCCCTATTACATGGGACCTAAACATACCGGCGAACTGTGGGTGTACATACGATAGTACGCCTCTGCCTAACCCTTCGGGGAATACAGGCGTGATGGTATGTTATGTTCAATATACCTATGCATGATACCTCAACTTATAAATAAAGCCATTGATGTTTTATTGTCGGACATAGGACTGCTAAAGTCCACCACGCTGTTATGGTGCAGAATGTCAGCTAGGCTTCTTTATTTTCTGAATTTGCGACAAGCAATTTAAAATCCTAGATAGATACTATTCAGAGAAGACTTCACTGTATAGATGTTAGCCCATTCTGACAAATTTAGAGCCACATACATGTACATACAGCAGGTAGGCAGAAGCTTTGTTTTTAAATTGAACTTATGTTTAGTTGTATGAAAAAATAACATTTTTTTTTTTGAATTATAAAACACAAAATACTTATTTATGTACCTAAAGACTTAAAAATTATGACAGTTGGGCTCCAACGGCACCCCTATCACTGCGTGTCTCAAATGGTCAAAGGGTTAGTTACAAAAACACCCCTTAAACACAAACTAACCAGTATATTATTCACACATTACGTTGAAAGAGATTGTTATCACAATCCTCTTACCTCCATTCATAACATTTCCTGCACACATGACGAAAACCAAAAAAATCCTCAAAGTCCTTTTCAAAATCATCACTGATTTTTCAAAATTCACTACTTATAACTTCATTCAGTTTTTATCGAGATGTTTTTCGTAAAAAGCGCGAATGAATGAGTTAATGAACGAACGTGCGCGCGTCGCGGCAGTCCGCGGGTTACTGATGCCACCCCATACATCATGGTGATACATTGTATGGCCTGTATGGGCCCCATAGGATGTAATGCTCTCCCAATTAATATTAATTACGTTTCCTGTTTTAATTTTTGTATAATGAGACCAGAAATTGGAACAATTGAAGAGCAAACAAAAATTTAAAATATTTTAGGAGGAAATTATTAACGTGTGAAGATTGTAAATTGAAGAAAATTAGGTTTCATTATGTAGCAAGAGAGTAAAAAGTATTTTATACAGAAACACATAGCACCATAGCGTTTGAACCTTTATTAGAATAGGCATTAAATACTTATCATTAAACACTATAATGTTATGATATGGAACATTAATGAATCCAAACTTTTTGATATTCTTTTCGATTTCTGTACAAAACTTACAACTTATCACACTAAAATACAGGTATGTATTTCCCAAAACTACTCGTGTACCTAGTTAATAACTTACAATACATTGCTTTCCCAATAAAAGTTAAAATCAATAAAGTTAAACTCATTACAGATTGTTTTACTGTATTACCTTATTCACACACAAACACTCCATTCCAAACTGAAAACAATCTTATAACACACTCTTAGCGCCATCTGTATTAAAAAGGGCAAGAATTTGCACCGTAAAACTTCACATCAAAAAGCTCGTTTGCAAAAGCTTCAAGAACCAACGAAAGCTCGACGATGTTGCAATGTTAGTTCCAAACCCTTGTCATAGATGGCACTAAACTTTGTAGTACAAAATAAAGTCGATAGGTGTCACTTTGTTAATGTGTAAATATAGCGCCACCTATTGTGAATCGGTTATTGCTGTAAATAAAAAGGTTCCGTCCCTTCAACACAGTTATATCCTTTAAATGGCGGACTACTGTTCTGGTGTAAACCCTTATAGATGGCAGAACTAGAAAAATTCTCTGAAATATTACTTTCACTCGGACTTCGTACTTATCTCGGTGGCAGGCTGGATTATAGGGCGAAAGTGCTAGCAAATAATGACGCTGACATAATTTACAGAAATACCCAATTAAAATGTCCTAAAATTCAGTTTGCAAAGAAGAAGAAGAATAATATATAATAAATTATTATTCTTCTTCTTCGACTGTCGCAGGTTAAAGCTGACTAGGGCAATACTAATTTAATTGAGTTGTTTTTATTATTGACTAGCTGGCCTGACAGACGTTGTCCTCTCCAAGTTTGAACTAATTCTGGATTCTGGTTTTCCATATTTTTAATACACTTAGGCCCACTTGCACCAACTTCTTAAATGTGTTTTAGTCATATTTAAACACAATTTTTCATAGAAATTTCGTGTTTAAATACAATTTAAACACATTTAAGAAGTTGATGCAAGTGGGCCTTAGTGCCATTGATCTCTGAATATCTTATTTCTGACCTATAAATTAATTAATTTCAATAAATATTAATATTAAAATGACCCATTTTTTTATTTATACTACATACTACATACGTGGTATATTATTAAATTATTTGATTTGATAGAAACTCTTTAGTTTCTCAAATAAATTGTGCGGGAGTTTGTGTGTAGGTACTCATAATGTGAAACCTCCGTAGTGTACACTACGGAGGTTTCACATTATTAGTTACTTTATGGCAGGTTGCTTTAAAGAAGAAAGCAATATTTGTCAAAATTGAAATGAAAATGTAAAGTGCACGTTGTCGATTTTATATTATTTTTCAAAACTTGAATTTCTCCGAAGTTTGATGTGTAATTATGGTGGATAATTAACCATTCAGTGTTCGTGAACGTGTGAGAGTGTAGGCAAATCATATAAAATTGAAAATCGTGACTTTTTGGGTGCACTCCTAATCTCCATGAAAGCCTCAATAAAGAGTCTACCGTTTTATTGGGGCAACTGAACAACTTTATACTTGACACTGGCGAACACAAAAAGTGTGGTGCCATAATTATAATCCCACGATGGGAAATATTACTTGATTACTTTAATACTTGACACGCAAATATACAGTGTGGCGCCATAATAAAAAAAAACTCAACTCCTTGTCTTATAGAATCAAATTTCATTGAGGTAATAACGATGTCGTCTTAGTCCGCTAGAAAATAAGTTGCCATTCTTTGTTTACTTCTTTACCCTACTCAAATATTTAGTTTTTACACCGGATGATGCTCGCTGGATAAGTCCCATGTATGTCCCGTGATTATCTGTAACTTATACAGAGTTAGAATAACTCTACTTACTTCAATTCCTATTCACAATAATCAAATGGTTTCCGATTTCTCTGTTTTATTTTCTTGTTTCATCTTATTTAGTCCCTGTTAATGTATTTTTTAAATTTTATTACTTGATTCTTATAATTTTGGACCCGTGCTAGTCTACTACAGAAATACTTAAAAAGGAAATTTACTTCAATGGTTATTTTTCAAATTCAACGTCTTCAATGGTTACAATTTTAATAACTTTTGATAGAGTGAACCGATTTGAATGAAATATAGCCTAAATTTTAATGCAAGAAACAGGCTATGAATTCCTTTTCACTTCATCCAAATCTATTCAGTAGTTATCATTTAGTTATTTAGTTATTAGACAAACATGCATAGTCTGTATGTTTGTCTGATAACTAATAACAGACGGACAAAAAATCCAAGAATGATAGAAATGGACTGTGTTATTAATTCTCACCTTCCCCAAATTAGTTTTTTTGCAAATATAAGCAGTGTACAGACACGGCTCACTTACATTCTTATTATATGTAAGATTATGTAAGATTAAGTCGGTAAACGAACGGACGAGCCACTTGATGGTAGTCATCGTCGCCCATAGACACCTGCAACACCGAAGATGTTGCCGATGCTTTGCCGAGCTTCAGGAGCCCCTACGGACTGCAGACTGTCGGAGCCGCAGCAACCGAGGGGGAAAAGTAACTGAAGTTCAGTTCTTTGTAAATTACTTTCAGTAATTTATAGATTATTTAATATATAATGTATTATAATATCCGAAACCAAATTGATGAATAGACTCACCATTTAACAAAACTAATCTTTATTCATTAATTAATTATAGCTGAAGAATTTGAATAGGTAATAGGTATTTATTGTTAAGCCGCTAATTTATAGAGAACCGTAATGAAATCATAACCGCTTTGACCTTCTTTACATTAGGTACAAAATAATTTTCACACAAAACTTGTTCGTTTAGAATTCCAAATGATTGATTTCAAATTCAAACTCGGAGGAGCAGTGTTGCCAACATTGAATATTGATTGCACAAAAGGCGTTTGGCGCCAAAGCGTATTCTCAATTCAAAATTATTCGCGAACCATCGACTCCTTTTGATGGCGCAAAAATATGTAAGTAGCTGAATTCGTCAGTCACATTTTTATTCCGAATAACATTTTCTATTTCACTTCTACTTCTTGAGAGATGGTTCCCCTCTCTCTCTTAATTTGCGGTACGGAAATTCAAATTTGACGGGTTGGCTCGCCTTTCCGCTGAATTTTGAAGTATAATGAGCCTTTAAAGGTGGAGCAATCAATAAAATATCAAAGGTTTACTTATTTTACGAAAGCCTTGGCTTTGTTGGAATATTTTACATTTCCATGAATTTTCTTTTGTAATGGTTGTGAAAAAAGACCTAATCATCTATAATTCCCATATACTAATACTTAATTAGGTAGGTATTATGAGTTGTCATTAATAAGACGACTTATTTACCAAACACGAAACAATTGTAGTACCTACCAATTTGTCAATAGAATTGGAAGCTCTTGGTTACAACGGAAGGCATGCACACAACGTAGGTATAACTAAATACAAAGTACGGATAAGGATGTCAATTCAGTAATCCTACCAACATAATCAACCCATATACCTAGTGTCCCACTGCTGGGCACGGGTCTCCTCTCAGAATGAGAGGGATTATGCTATAGTCCACCACGCTTGCTTAATGCGGGTTGGCAGACTTCATACGCCATCGAGAAAATCTCTCAAGCATGCAGGTTTCCTCACATTTTTTTCCTTCACCTTTGTAAGAGAGTGATAATTAATTAATTAATCGTTAATACGCACATGATTATGAAAAGTCAAAGGTGCGTGCCTTACCTAAGTATCAGGTAATTATTATAAGTAAAAAGTGAATTTATTTTATGTCAACTATCTCTTTCCTGTTTTGAATTAGAACAAAATACATTTAGATATTTAAAAACAGCTTTTGTTTCAAAATAGCGTAAAACAAAGAATGAAAAAATATAGCACCTCACTATTTTGACTGTTTGAACCATCAGAACTGAATGTCTCTTTTTGATTTCATCAAAAATAATATCCAAACGGACTCTTGAACCGATTATCATAATAGTTGAGCTGGCAAAGTGGATAAAATGGACAAACTTAAGTAAATCCGTATTTGCGGGGACACGGACGGTTGTTAGAGACACTCGAACCAAGTTTGTACTGAGCCGAGTGTGGAGGCTTTTATATTGTACGGTAAAAAGAATTTAAAAACTACCTTACACTTATTTTGTTCTATAAATTAAAAAAAAACATATCTTGCTCAACATAACATACAATACATACATAATCAATCCATTATTCTGTCCCACTGCAAGACACGTATGTCCCCTCAGAATAAGAGGGATTAGGCTATACTTAGTCCACCACGCTGGCCTAGTGCGAGTTGGCAGACTTCACACACCGTCGAGAAAATCTCCCAGGCATGCACGGGATTTCTTGCTCATATAGAATATTATTTTTGTTAGAGAAATGTGAAAAAAATATATATTCTAACACATTTTCATTCATCACTACAATTTCGACAGTAAAAAAAAACTCTCTTAAAAACATCTTGTTTTCAGCAATAAAGGTCTTGTCAGCCATAGACCATGTTTGATGTCTAAATCAACGACAAAATAAACGTATTTTCTGAAAGGTTTTTGTCTTTAGGACACTGAAGTTGCGACCGCTAGAACATAATGAATAAGGTTCGTAGCTTTAAAACAAAATCGTGTCGTTCCCGCCCCGTGCCTCTTAAATATCCCTTCACAAGTGTCAACTTTGTATACATTGTTCTGTTATACGTACCTACTGCTTCAGTATCCACGTCACGCGCTGCAAACGAATGCGGGACGACCACGACGCGTCTCCAATTGTTCGAATCTTGGAGCTTAACTCGATCAAGCGGGTTTAGTTGCCAAGTGATAAACCGCTTACGAACCGCACTCTTGCAGCTCACGGTTGATTGCGGGTCGATAGTACTTCGTAGTGCTGTTAGCAAAGAAAGGTTTTAGTAATTAGGTGTGGGTAAGATTTGGGCTATAAGTGGGTTATTGAGTGAGGCTACCATTAAATGTTGCTCGATTAGGTATCACTTTTATTTATCAAATAAGTAATTTGTACACATTTTTTTAAATTTGGGTTAAGGTCCAATTATAATAAAAAATATGATACGTTAGTAAAGTATAAGACATAATTCTTGCTTTTTTTACATATTAAAAAAACTAATGTAACTTAAGTACATATTTTCTGAAACTAAAACATCTAAGTGGCCTTGTTTAAAAAATCACGTACATAATCCTCTCTAGTCCTCACCACTTGTGTCATCAACTTATTTTATCTTTCATCTCTCTCGCACACAACTGTCAAAATTCCCACAGACTATACGCGAACTTTATTAATTTATTTTTTTCTCGTCGAATTAAAACCTTTAGCTGATTATCTTTTATCGGTTTTTCGTTACAGTTATAAATAAAATTATTTATTATTTCGGTGTTCAGTAAGCTGATGTGTTTTCACGCTGCACCGATTTTGAATGAACGTTTTATTTTTTCGCGAGTGATGTTCATTTCGATAAGGCGTATTATTAAAATGAATATATTTTTTTGTGGCCACAGGTGCACTACTTACATTATAACAAGTGTGAATTATCATAAAAATTGCTTTTTTATTATAAACACATTATTTTTAGGGACGGCCCGCACTGCCATCTACCCTCGTGACATAAACTAAATTCAACAAAACAGTCTCGCAATGGAAAAGTTCAATTTAGTCAACAGAAACGTGAATCCGTCGGCTTGTGAAGTAGGTATAAGCTCACAAAAGTCAAATTTATACTAACTTTTTTATAAAATGTAACCTTAGAAATAAGGCAGTGACGCTTTCGCCAATAAAGCAAAGTCAAAATCAATTAACAATTAAAAACCATTATTGCAAGTACTTTAGATATGTCAAAACGGTACCGTTGGCGAGCCATGCTCCGGCAAGAATGGGCTGGCTCGACCGTAGCGATACCACGACCTCATAGAAAACTGGCGTGAAACAATGCTTACGTTGTATTTCGCCGAGTGAGTGAGGATACCAGAGGCCCAAGCCGTTTTAAAAGGCCGGTAACGCACTATGCGACTCATCTGGTGCAAGCGTTGTTTCACGCCGGTTTTCTGTGAGGCCGTGGTATCACTCCGGTCGAGCCGGCCCATTCGTGCCGAAGCATGGCTCTCTCACGTGAAAAAATCTTAGTCGTTCGTTATTTCGTTAATTCGTATTCTTAGGCGACCGATGTTGCCAAGCTACCAATATACCATTACTAAGTACTATAACAAAAAAATTAGACAATACTCTAACATACTTATAAGCCCAAAATAGATTTGAAAACCAAGCTCCGTAAGGGCAGTAATCCTGTAGCAGCAAACTGATATAGCATCGCGTTTGAGCTGTGAGCTACGGATATAATCCGCGAACAAGCCCGCCCTACCCTTTAACCAATACGTGACCACAAGCATTATGCACTACGATGTAAGAAGATTTGGATGAGGTAGTAATATATTTGTCAGACCTTTGGTTCGAAAATGTATACAATTTTTTTCGCATTGACGTATGTCAAGGAATTTGTAGTTATAATTTATTTATAGAAGAAGAAAATCAAAAATCACGACCAACGGCAGGCTTTAAAGAAAAAAATATGTTTATCACATGTAACAGTCTGTTCACATTAATCGAAGTCGATATATATTATACAGTCATTTGGTAACTTTTACTTGTATAAAGTAAAAATATGTAAATATGTATGTACTTCTTTCCTAAAAATATTGTAGTCTTTCCTAAATAAATGAAACCACTGTCATGGGAGAAACGCCTAAATATGATTTTTCTAAGACTTAGGTGCATTTGGGGAAATAGAAAAGAATATTAAAATATAGGTACTTCGTCGCCGTTTCCATAAAAGTACCGCGTCCAAAATCAAGACATCTGCGGCCCCCAGCAGGCTTGTCTCTTGTCTCTCACAATCGGCTCAGTGTCCGGCGTACCGTAAAATTGTATTTGACGTTCACTCGGACGCGGGGAGAGCGGGCAAATTAACGCGGCTTAGGAGAAAATCTCCGTGTTATGATATTGTGGCGTTTGCGGCGCGATGATCGCTTTAAGTATGTTACTGGATTTATTAAGTGGATTTTTTGGACAGGTGGGTTTGTATTTCCTGCTCCATTGTTTTAAAGGGATAACAAAATAAACGGTTAGCCAAGAGATTAATAAATTGTCGTCTGGTGTCTTTTTGGACTATTTGTATGTGTAGAAGACGCAGGTTCAAATCCTACCCGAAGTCGATTTTTTCCTTCACTAAAATAACTTTCCTCTGGTTTGTTATAAGACTTCAGCTGTTTAGGTGTTCTAGTAGTTATCTATATATATAAAAGAAAGTCGTGTTAGTTACACCATTTATAACTCAAGAACGGCTGAACCGATTTGGCTGAAAATTGGTGGAGAGGTAGCTTAGAACCAGGAGACGGACATAGGATACTTTTTATCCCGTTCCCGTGGGATGTGATGACAGACCGAATTCTACGGGGGCGAAGCCGCGGGCAGAAGCTAGTTTGAAATAAAAATCCAGAATATCTAACAACCGATCCAAAGTCACACATTATAACACTTGACATTTTATTGTAGCAAAAGAATTTCTAGTTAGAGAGCTATTGCAAAACTTTAACCCGCCAGCGCCCGTATTATAGGCAAAATACCAAATCTATTGTTTGATATGAGTGACACAAATTAAATAAAAAGCTAGCACAAAAAAGCGAAATCAATTTTATTTTATTTTATTGGTACACAAAACAGAATTACTTACAGCATTATTGACATCATATTAGCAATAACAATAGAACATAGTAAACTGTAACTCCAAAGGTATGTGCATACAACATGACTTGCTAGTGACAAGATATTTAAATAATTAATGATAATAAAATATGAGTAGAAATTACAATGAAGTGCATACATACATACATACATACACTCACGCCCTTCTCCCACAGGGGTAGGCAGAAACTATAGACTGCCACTTGCTACGATTCTTGCATGCCTCTTTTGCTTCTGCTACATTCATACATCTTCTCATACATACGCGCCGGTTGCGAGTACTACGCACCTGACCTTTTTGAAGGACTTCGCCAATAAGATGGGTGTAGGTCCTTCTAGGTCGACCTCTTCTGACGTTGCCGCTGATATGCGCCTTATAAATTCCTTTTGTTAATCGTCTTTCATTCATTCTCTCAACATGTCCAAACTATCTCAGCATACCATCATGAAGTGCATACCTAATAAATAAACCACAACTAGTACTATTATGATTAAATCACAGGTGATAAAAATTATATTGATAACAGATATTTAATAGGTCGAATTCATGGTGGATATTCCGAAAATCCGAACGAAACGCTTTACGTGCACTTTTATCATGCGTCCGCCGAAATGTGGAATGCGCTTCACGAGTGGGTCTTCCCCGAAAGATATAATCTGGGTGTCTTTAAATCACCAGTGAATCTGTTTCTTCTAGGCAAGCGCGCTCCATCGTAGGTCAATCGCGATCAAGCGTAAACCTATCAAGAATTAAAAAAAAATCGTAAGAGCTATGTGCTAAATTCATTTTTTCTTTGACATTTAGATTCTAGAACAGAACGTTGTCAAAAAATATGTAGGTAAGTACCTACACCGTCATTTTCACTCACATTTATAGTGGGTGCATATTTCGTGGCAGTCTGCAGCGCGGTCTCTGGGGGGTTGATAAAAAGTGACGCTAAAACGTCTCTCTTTCGCCCGGAGTGGGAAAATCATATTCTGTTAAACTCGTTATGTGTCCACGACTCGCCTTATAGCGCTGACCCAGCAGAAGAAAGAATAGAATGGAATGCCTTTAGTTTTTTTGAAAAGTTTACCATTAACCGGTGATGGGACCATCTGCCAGAGCAGAGATGTCAGATTTGCAGCGAATGATGTTAGAAAAGTTATTAACAACATGCGCAGAGGTAAATCTCCTGGTTATGATGGTCTTAGCATCGAGCATCTTAGACATGCTGGGGTCCATCTGCCGCGCGTCCTAGCCATGTTTTATAACCTCTGCCTTTGCCATGGTCATGTGCCAGAGGAACTTACTAGAACCATAGTAGTTCCAATCATTAAGAACAGAACTGGGGACGTCTCGGATAAGAATAACTATCGTCCCATCTCGCTTGCGACCATATTGGCTAAGGTGCTGGACGGCCTGCTTAATAACATTCTTATGAAACACATAAGACTGCACGACGCCCAGTTCGGTTTTAGAAGTGGGCTGTCCACTGAGAGTGCCATATTATGTCTTAAGCAGGCTGTTCAGTACTATACGGATAGGAAAACGCCGGTATACGCGTGCTTCCTGGACTTGTCAAAAGCGTTTGACACAGTCCTATATGATAGACTTTGGGACAAGCTGGGCAGGGCAGGTGTACCGGTAGAGGTCATATTAATGTTAAAAGAATGGTACCACTGCCAGCGGAATCAGGTGAGATGGGCGGGGGCCTTGTCTGAGCCGTATGGCATGGATTGTGGCGTGAGGCAGGGTGGGCTGACCTCTCCTTTGTTATTTAACCTTTACATAAATGACCTTATCGGTGATCTCAGCAGCACTCATACCGGTTGTCATATTGATAATGTGTGCGTCAATAATGTTAGTTACGCGGACGATATGGTGCTGCTGGGACCATCGGTAGGTGCTATACGCAAGATGCTAGCAATGTGTGAGACTTACGCTGGGGAACATGGACTGATGTATAACGTAGGAAAAAGCAAAGTTTTGATTTTCAAGTGTAAGTCAGGGGCTCATGTGCCAGTTAGTGTTCCTCCAATTAAACTGTATGGCGAGGAATTGCAGATAGTGACTAGTTTTAAGTATTTGGGCCACATTGTGACGGATGATTTGTCTGATGACGCGGATATCGAGCGGGAGCGCAGGGCGCTGGCGGTCCGAGGAAATATGATTGCCCGTAGATTCGCTCGCTGCTCCTCTCCAGTTAAAATCACTTTGTTTAAGGCATATTGTCAATCGTTTTACGCGAGCAGTCTATGGGTGAATTATACTCGTCGGGCTGCCAGTGTCCTGCGGGTTCAATATAATAACATCTTTAGGGTGCTGTTGCGGCTGCCTCCCTATTGCAGTGCGTCGCTGATGTTCGCGGAAGCTCGGACGGATGGCTATCAAGCTATAATCCGGAAAAAGGTTGCCTCATTATTAACGCGAGTGAGAGACAGTAGCAATAGAATCCTCAAGATGATTGTTTCCCGTCCTGATTGTCCGATCCAACATAAGTGGATGTGTCTAATGACAGGACAAATCTGACATTTTTAGTAAGAATTTATTGTTATTATTATTTTAATTTGAATTTATTTGACATTTTTGGATTTTTATTTAATTTAACTTTATTGTTCCTAATGTATTATTTTCTGATTCTATTTTCTATTGTACTGTTATACTGTTTGTTTTCTGCTCTGACATTATCTTTTTATTATAACTGTACTTATATGGATAATTATCCGAAATAAATATAATAATAAATAAATTAACCGTGGCCATTACAAATCCAATCCACATACCTGAGGCAGGTTTCTTAAATTCACTTCGAACTAGTCCTGGATCATGATTCATGCCTAATGAGCATTATAACTTCTTGATCAAACCTAAATATTCAAAACACTTGTCATCAGAACGCAAACACAGTATAAATTAAATTAAAAACAAATCATATTCTGTAGCAGTTTTTCAGCTGTCAATTACGCGAATCTCGTGATTATATTCAAATTTAGAATCTCAGATACATATAATTAATAGCCACTAATAGGTATATGTCTATATGTCTATTGAAATAAAACAACTTTACGGATTCTATCGCATTATATCGGTTAGTACAAATCAAATCCCCTATTAATTAATAATGTCTACCTAAGTTTTTGAATAAATTTTGGTAGGCACCTAGCAATGTAATGGTAATGAACTTTGTTAGATATAACTTAACCCTTAACTTATGGGTTGTGGGTTTTTATCCCTGGACGAAAAACCAATGGTGATTCCAAAGCTGATCAATATTCGTCTATGAATTCTTATGTAGTTGGGCAGCTACAAATAATTATTTGCCTGTCGTATCAATATAAATCCAACACAGCTACTTCGCTGTGAAAGCAATACTGTATTGAGTTTTTAGTGCTCGCAGGGCTCAACTGTCGAGCGATAACACAAAATATTGGGTACGGAACCTTTTTAGCGGCGAATGTGGGCGATGATTGATTTTTTGATTGGACCACTGTTGTGCCCTACTTGGCGGGGAGATCCTTTTTTAGGACAAAAGTAAACATGCTGTTTTTATAAAGATGAAAATAAATATTCGTTTCTTTCACAATTATTATAATAAAGATAGGTACATCATTATGTATAATACAATAATTTACAGCTATTTATTTTATTTGAAGAAAATGTATATTACCATTTCTAGTAACCTACGCATACTATGCAACCTTTTGTGGAGAGAAAAATATGTGAATGTTACTAACTAAACTAAATAGTATCTTTTACATAAAAATATACCTACTAATGCCAGAAACACATCACAAAGTATAACAATTAACTCCAAAAAAAATTCAATATTAATTTTATTATATTATTCATTAATAGCATAAAAATTTAAAACACTTCAACTTTTTAATGTAATCTGTTAAATGTTTTATTTCTTACATATCGGATACGTGTTCTTTCTTAACCCCTCGTTGTACAAAGGTCCTACTTGAAATTTATTTCGTGCAATCTGGCCAAAACTTCTGCTCTGATTTCTAGTTACCACAAAAAGTACTCAAAACTAATATTCTCACAGGAAAAAATCCAACTACGACCACCGCACTCCACAGTGGGACAAATGTCGGGAAAATTAATAAAAAAACAATAGGAACTCTACTGAAACCACTGAGCCGGTGTCTCTTATAATTATTGAACATTTTTATTCATTTATTTTGATCAATTCAAGTCAAGCACCTATCGCATTGCACGGGTTGAGAACTTTCCCAATTTATTTAGCACTCCGCAAAATCCATTCCAAACTCTATTTCTAAAGCTATAAAGTTCACGGTGTAATTGCCGGAGGGTTATATCCGAGTATGGGGTACGTAAGTGGTTATTGGAAAAATGGCTTTTGTAGAACTCTTAAAATATTGGTCGAGAGCTTCTCATTGCAAGACGACACGATTTTAGTATTAATATCACACAAAAGAAGTATTGTTTAAGGGTTTTGTTTGTGGGAATTATTTACAGGAGTGGGTTATTTGACGGACTTTTAAAATTAAAACGTTAGAGGCTTTATTTTGAAAATATTATTACATATGTATTAGAAAATTTGTTTTTAGCAATTAAACTCAAAATTCAAAAAATTCAAAATTCAAATTCTTTATTTGCATAAAACATGGTATAAAAAGTTGTTACAAATAAGTTTTGATCAATCATGTTTTGCTAGTTATATTATAGCATGCAAAATTAGGTCATTACCATTGATTTCCCAGGAATTGTTTTAGTGAGTAAAAATTATTAGTATTTAGCCATGCGTACAATTTTTTCTTAAATAAATTAATGTTTAAGTCTTTAAGTTCACTGGGTATCCTATTATAAATTCGTACACACATCAATATGCAACTTTTATCATATTTTGTTGATCTAGGAATGTCATAGAAAACAAGCCTATTTGGGTTTCTCTGATTTCTTGGATTAATGTCACATGCTTTATTAAATAATTCTTTATATCTACTCACAAACATACACACTTCGTAAATATACAGCGATGGTAGTGGTAGTAAACCAAGTTTCTTGAATATTGGCTCACATGATTCATCAGGCGCCAGTCGGTAAATTGCTCTAATACATTTTTTTTGTGCAACAAATGCCCTGTTCAGATCCGTACTATTACCCCACATTATAAGGCCGTAACGGAGAATAGATTCTACATAAGCTCGGTAGGATATTACAGCAGTCTTAATGTTTGTAATGTTTCTAACCTGTTTCAAAGCATACACGAAACTATTAATTCTGTTAGAAACATTATCTACGTGTGCTTTCCAGTTAATATTCTGATCTATGATAATTCCTAGAAATTTAATTTGATTTACCTCATTGATTTTATTAATATTAAGATTGAATTTGTATTTTATATTAAATGATTGATTAAATTGTACATATACTGATTTATTTAAATTGATTTGTAAATTGTTTATTTGCAACCAATTCAATAATATGTCAATTGTATTGTTAATGTCATTCTCGTGATTTAAAATTGCATTATTAGTTTTTTTATTAGTTGTTACAATAATAGAGATGTCATCAGCGAATAAAATGCATTTATGATTTGTGATTTTAGCTATGTCATTAATATATAAGAGGAACAAGATTGGGCCTAATATACTTCCTTGAGGCACGCCGTATTTGTTGTGCCTATACTCAGATGAATATGATATCATGTCCTTGTTTTTATTTAACTTTGTTACTATAACACATTGTTGTCGATTTTCTATATAAGATGAAAGCCACTTTAATACAGGTCCTCTTATACCAATTTTCTCTAGTTTTTGTATTAATAAGTCGTGAGAAACGTAGTCAAATGCTTTAGATAAGTCAAAAAATAGTCCCATAGTCAAATAGTTATTGTTAATGTTCGTCAGTATTGTTTTCATGAGGTCAAAGGTGGCTAGCGTTGTCAAGAAAACGTAGTGGTCAAAATCTAGTAATGAAGATTAGATTCTTTCAGAAGTTATAACTGCCTCGTTAGTCTAGTGGTTTCAAGTGCGACCGCTACGCTAGAGGTCTTGGGTTCGATTCCCAGATCGAGCAAAGTGTTATTGGGATTTTCTATGAAATTCTCAGTAGCAGCTCGGAGTTTGGAATTTGTGCCCGATTAATGGCAATAGGCTCGCCCCCTATTACATGGGACCTAAACATACTGGCGAACTGTGGGTGTACCTTAGTACACCTCTTCCTAACCCTTCTGGGAATACAGGCGTGATGGTATGTTATGTTATTTATTTTTCCAAGAAGAAACCTTACTACCATAGGAATTGCCGATTCCGATTCATATCTTAACACATACATTTTGGAATTCGCCCATAGGCAGGACTCTGAACTAAGTTTTCTGGTTTTGTATACCGAATACTTTAGCCAATTAGCCATTAAAGCTAAAAAGTTAAATTTTAACTGTGTAGATAGAAGATAGATAGAAATCCGGATAAATATACCGAGCATGAAGGTCCAATAAAATATATCTAGTTAGTAACACCCGCCTGCTGCTTCTTTGGTTTTTTATGGGAATATTATGGCCCTGAGTGGGCGGTATGATAAGGATGAGGGTGGGAATCCTTTTTTATGTTTTAGGATAGGACAGCCCATAAGCAAAGAATAATGTACCCATGCTGCTTATAGAATGTTCGTGATATTGTTCGTTGTTCCTAAATCAGTCAGCGAGCGAACACAAACTATGGCTCACCTCCTATCCTGACCTCTTTGACCTAAAACCTGCAGTACAGACGACCTCTGCGCTGCCACTGACGACGATTTAGAAGTGGCTAAGTTATGGGCGATGTAGGTGTACACGAATTGAAATTAATAATGTTGAAATTGTTTGGGCATGTTGAGAAAATGAATAAAAGAAGATTAACAAAAGGAATTTATAAGGTACATATCAGCGGCAGCGTCGCCAGACCTAGGGTGACAAGTTCAGCAGGTTCTTCAAAAAGTTCAGCTGCGTATTACTCGCAACCGGTGCGTGTGTGAATGTGGAAGAAGTATGCAAGAATCATAGCAAGTGGCGGTCTGAAGTTCTGCTTACTTCTGTAGGAAGCAGGCGGGAGCACCCGATCTATTTACACACATAAGTACTTGCGCGTGTATTTAACATCATATTGTTGATGTTGGTAACAGAAAGTTTTTACTGAGTGTCCAGGGCGTGCTATAAGGTAGATAAAGGCTGTTATGAGAGTAAGGTATAGCTGTCATGCCCAACTCCACGGCAAGATTATTTTGCGTGCAGGTGGAAATGATGGTCTTTTCCAGTGCTACCCAAAGTGGTCTATGTCGACCTTCAGGGGTCAACGACGCGGTAGGTACAAAGGGGTCTATGTCAGCAGAAAGAAAAATTTGACTCCATGAGATCTAAATTAGGATGGTATGATAAATTTGCAAATCTAAAATTAGGTAAGAATGGTCTACCCAAACCCGAAAAATATGGTAAGTGGTTGACAAGTTTAGAGACCTCTGTTCTATTTGGGAGAGGAGAAGTCCAGCACGATTATGTTGCAGATTATCTCGTGGAGAGAATGGGTTACCCAGATACGATCAGTTTTTTTTATTCTTGGTAGGCTTACGCTTGATTGCTAGTTCGCCTGATGTTAAGCGACACTGCGACCTAAGATGGAGCGTGCTTGCCTAGAGAACCCGATTTACTCATGAATTAAAGACACCAGATGGCGTCCTCAGGACAATGCAATAGCACGTGGTCCGCTGTCTCCTCTTCTCCCACAGCACAGAGGGCTCTCTGTGTATCCTATAACCGAGATATGTTTGCTAAATTAACCAAATTAACCATGACTAATGAGGGCTGCGGTAACTAAGGTGGGATAAGGTAAGGCTGACTGGGGTGTGCTGGAATATCATTTATGTCATCGCTCGTAGAGTCTATTTTAATATAACCCCTTTCAGGTTTACACCTACACAAGCTTTAACGTAGTTACGACTAACAGATTTTATATTACATAATGCTTAGACACAAGACGTTATATTCTAAACTGTATATAAAATAATACAAGAACAGTACCCCATTGTCCCTAGTTATTAATAAGGTATATATATTTTACGTCGCGAACATTCGAGGGTGTCGGATTTTCTCGCTATCTCCACCGGCCGTGGTTTGACCGACATATTCTTAGCGCTTGCCTTCGAACCTTGGAACAGAGAAGTGGAGCCGGTTACACAATATTTTATTTTAAGTATTCTTTTTGACAATAACAAAAGAACAACATGCATTTTCTGCAAAAAACAGTCTTAAGATACTACCTCGGTACTTCCAAAACCTTTTTATTAACAAGCCTATAATGTTTTATTAGTTTATAGGAATCTCGAAGGTGTTAACAGCAAATTTTTTTTATGGGATAGGGGAGCAAACGATCAGACGGATCACCTGATGGTAAGCGATAACCGCCGCCCTTGGACACCCGCAACACCAGAGGAGTCACAAGTGTGTTGCCCACCTTTTAAAAGGGTTTGGGCCTCCGGTAACCTCATTCACTCGGCGAAACACAACGCAAGCGTTGCTTCACGCCGGTTTTCTGTGAGGCCGTGGTATCACTCCGGTCGAGCCGGCCCATTCGTGCCGAAGCATGGCTCTCCCACGTGAAAAATTAGATATCATTTTTAAATAAACCAATTTAAGTTGCGTGTGGTAATCAATTTCAGGGCTCATAATATGACACTGCTAATGAAACTATCTTATTAGGTAGTTAATTGAAATAAAACTACTTTTACGGATTTTGTCGCATTGTATTGATATTATGTAATACCTGACGTTAGCTCAGCATCCATCCATCTTAGTAATTTAAAAGGCTGTGTGTACCATAAAACTTGCCAAAGATTGATGCTTAGCAATGAGAATACTGAATCGAATGCTTGAGAAATATTTTTAGAGCACACCGTTTCTATTCATTCCTTGTTCTAAAAGAACGAATATATTTTTACGATTGCCACGCCATCACACTCAATCCGATGAGTTAGTGTCGCAGAGCGCGCGCAACATACGCTGTTCTATATTCAAATTGAACGGCGCGCCGAGACCGTCGCCATTTTGTCGTCGTCACCCGAATAAGATGGCCGACGGTAAGAGGCTTAGAGGAAATGTGGTCGGTATGTTTATTGAGTGGATTTTGAGCTGTATTTAAAATAAATGTTGATAAAAAGGCACTTGAAATGTCTGAGTTGAAATGAAATGAAATTAAAATTTTATCTGCTTGAAGTATGGTTTAGAAAAGTTGGTCATTATCTATAAGTACTAATCTATACTAATAAGTATATAAATCTATTACTAATATATAAAGCTGAAGAGTTCGTTTGATTGTTTACTTGAACGTGCTAATCTCAGGAACTACTGGTCCGATTTGAAAATTTCTTTCAGTGTTAGATAGTCCATTTATTGAGGAAGGCTATAGGCTATATATCATCACGCTACGCGCACGAAGTCGCGGTCAGAAGCTAGTACATAATAAAAGACTGACATATTGAATTAACATAGTGATTTTTGGTCTATAATATTGTACTATATTTTGTCTTCCTTTCTAATTCTAAATTTCCATTATACTAGAATCATAAAAACTAATTCAAATACTGCAACAGGATTGAAGTCATAATTGTCAAAATTTTAAAGTAGGTACTTCATCCCATGATAGGGGAAATTACAAACGCAGACATTATAATCTGTAGCTACTAATTTAGTCTGCACTTTTGTTCGCAACTTTTCTTATTTAAAAAATAAGAATATATTTTCGGTAGTAGGTATAACTATGAGAAGAATGTTTGAATGAATTCGATAATTAATACCCATTTTATACGTAGGGTCTCGACATGACACGCCTTATATGTTAGGATTGTCGCATTCAATATGATGTCATACATTACTGCCTGAATAAATAAACGTAGGTAACTCGAGGGACGGACGATTTGACGGGCCTAACTAATGTTACCCAGCACTCTCGGTAATGTCTCGTTAGCTAAATCATAATTGGAAAACATATTTTGGAGAAGAAATATAAAAGTGTCATTATAAAATGTTTAATTAAATATAATTAACTACAGGTAGTTACAGTTGAACGTCTCTCATGTTATACATAGATACTTAATATATAGTCGGTAACTTAATAATCATCTATATACACCATTTCCACCATAAATAATTATGATGGAATGAAGGTGTCTCGACCTTAAATAATAACAAAAGTAGCGTCTTGAATATTATAACCATATCGAGTATACAACTAAGGGCGCTAAACAATCGCTTTATTGCAATGAAGACTTATTAGGGTTGAGGGTTCCGAGTGAATTAGGTATTACGTTTAATTTTTCTTTATTTATTTGTATTTCACATACAATATTGAACGAATTAACGAAAAAAATCATTCTAATTATTATTTAAACTGATGGTAGCAGTAGACTTAGGTACGTGCGTTTATAATAAATAAAATCTGATTTTAAGATGAAAGATTCTCCACGATATTGTAATCTAATTTCTCTTTCTAAAATCCCATTCTCATAGAAGTTTACAGAAGAACATTAAGTACCAAACTTTCAGTAACATTAACCATTGTGCTACTTTAGGGCAGCCCTAACTGTGCGTTTGGCGTGACAATGGCCCGACTGAATAGTTATCTGTTTAAACCTGGATTAGCACTCGATAAACCATGATTAATAGACGTGCCGACGGACCGTACCGTCCGCACACCAACTTGTGATATTTATTGAGTGGCAAAATAAGTTTTATTTCTTCGCTGTAAAATAAAATGTACCTACTTATTTCAGAAAATTTTATAGGTACTTGCGGTATTTTTCTTAGTAGAAATGGGAAATATATTATGTATTTTCTTTTCAGTCATCGCATCTGCGTATGTTTTTTGTTTCCATTAAAATATAAAATTAATCAATGACATATATTAGCTATGCTAGCAAGTTCAGAGCCTATGTATATGTTTTTTTTTTAATTACAATATATTTCTGAATATATTCATATTTACCTAGACTGCACGTTAATTATAAATAAAGGAGGATAAATAAAGTATGTACTGAAAAAACAACTTTCGGAGAAATGTATTTCTGTAACTTGCAATGAAAATGTTATTTGCTGTCAGTACAAGTCCGTGCGTATTCTGCGCGATGCGCGGAAGGTTGCGGCGTGCGGCAAACAGATAGTGCCGGACCACCGCAAAAGTTGGGATTACCGCCGCGCGGATAATTTATAGCGCCCCGCGGACATGGGCGGATATTCTTTTGGAGTTATTATTTAATTATTTTTGGAGTAATTAAGAGGAAGAACTCTTTTAAAATCACTTTTTGTTCTTCACTTAAAACAATTGAAGATTTATTTGGAGCAACCAAATTTTTTTGGACCTTACATACTATGGTTTCCATTAAAAACAACGGGATTTAAAAGCTAGCAATAAAAAAATATTCTTGAATATTCTTGATCATATATTTTTTTATTTAGAATATTTTATAAAACAATACTTAACAGATATACCTACCTAAATACCTTATAGATTTAGCAAAGCTATCTGAAGGCTATACAAATCTTTTTTGTTGTACACACAAAACTAAGTCAATGTTTATTTTTAAGAATTCACACTACTATTTTGAACTCTATGAAACTGCTCCTCGCTACAAACAGCAATGGTTGTGACGGTGAAGACCCAAATGATAAATTCACAATAGTTCAATATTCAACATGTTAATCTTAGATTAAATTACAATATCGTGTAGCCAGCTCAAGCACAGCTCGGGCTCAGTATGAGCGGTTCCTTCGCATATGTATATGGGTATACAGTATGAACTAAATCTAACACGCATTTTTACACAGTCGGAGAAATGGGAATGTAAAATCCATATCTTTTTTTAAATTGACGACACGGTTGGTGTATCGGCTGAGCGATCGGCTTCTGCGCCACGGGTTGCGAGTTCGATCCCTGCACGGAGCAAATATTTATGTGACCTATAGATAGTTGTACTGTGTGTTTGTGTATGTGAAAATCTATATACTAATATATAAAGCTGAAGAGTTTGTTTGCTTGAACGCTCTATTCTCAGGAACTACTGGTCCGATTTGAAAAATACTTTCAGTGTTAGATAGCTCATTTATTGAGGAAGGCTATAGGCTATATAATATCACGCTACGCGGACGAAGTCGCGGGCAGAAGCTAGTTTGTGTTTATAAAAGTACCCACAATACAGGAGAAAAGCGTGGTGCGGGCCAACGTTTAAAAAAAACTAAAATTGTAATTCCCAAGGCATTGGCCTTGAGCTGACAAAAAAAAGATTAAGATGCGTTTCACTTAAAATTCTGGATATGACTCCAATGATGATTTACTCGAATACAACCAACCATCCTGTATATAACAAGACCATGATACAGAGGTTTATGTAAACTTCGCCGGTGGGAGCCACATGTCCGCCCACACCTGACGGTCGAACACATCCTGTATAATCCCGATCTTAATTAAACATAGTGTTAATCTGGTTCTGCTCAGGATTAAGTGAATTGGTATTTTAAGGGCGCCTTTATTAATTTATTTTAATTCCTGTGGACTCGCCATCTTGGCAATATAAGAGATTGAAAGATTTCGCTATTAGTTTACAATATTAGTTAGTTAGGTAGTTAGGACTGCCTCATTAGCCAAGTGGTCCTGAGCGCGACTGCTACGCTAGAGGTCCTGCGTTCGATTCCCAGGTCGAGCAAAGTGTTATTGGGTTTTTCTATGAAATTCCCAGTAGCAGCTCGGAGTTAGGAATTTGTGCCCGGTTAATGGCAATAGGCTCGCCCCCTATTACATGGGACCTAAACATACCGGCGAACTGTGGGTGTACATTAGTACGCCTCTGCCTAACCCTTCGGGGAATACTGGCGTGATGCTATGTTATGTTATTAGTTAGGTATGTCAGATAATGTTTCTTTTTACTAATAATGGGTTTGCTCTTGACGTCAATCTTGCCGAGGCAATGATGAAGCCGATGGTGGAGCGCGCCCCCAGAAGATGCCTATGCACTCTACATTTGAATAAATTCGGGTTATATGTGCCTCATATCCTGGGTCTTGAGTTCGATTCCTAGGTCGAACTTAGGTCGATATTAGGTTTTTCTATTAACTTTTCATTAGCAGCTCGGAATGTGGATTTGTGATAGACTCGCCCTATATTACATAGTGCCGCTTTAGCCTCTCCTGCGGGCACTACAGGCGTGATGGTATGTTATATTGTCAGAGAATCTTGATAACGTTATCCAAAGAAAAATATTTACATCACTGACGTTTCGTCGTCAACGTCACTGGCAACACCATGATGGTTTGGAAGCCTTTCTACTTTTTATAGCTGTAAAATAACGAAGAGTTTTTTTATTCTAAAGCCCAGAGAGTAAAGAGCAAATGGTTAATGTAATACATGGTATGTTTGTTATTATTGAGAAAAATAAAGAAAGTGCAATCCAATCAGGAAACCGATTGAGAGTACATGACACTCCTCAATATTTCCTCTCACTTCCGAACAGTTGTTCTTCACATTCGTATAATATAACCATTAAACCACGCTCCATTGGACAACGAACTCGATACATTACAAATTCAATAACGATTTTAATTCGATTTCATATCGATATGAGAACATTTGCGCGATCCAATTGTTATGAATGGTGGTTCCAATCGGTTCTGATTTTTTGTGGTGGTATTGCATAATGTGATTTTGAGAATTGAGTTTTATTTTAATTGTTTTAAAGAATGACATACAAAAGTACATTACATAAGCAGACTACCTCATTAGTCAACAGGCTTCGCACCCATTGCATGAGACTTAAATACCTACATATTGCAGCAAACTGAAGGTGTACATAAGTACCCCTACCTAACCCCTCGAGGAACACAAACATATTCGTCCGTTATATTAAAAAATAAGCTTTTTTGCAATACATTATTTTCATATTAAGTTATTTATAAGAAGGGTTTAACTAATAATAACAGTGATAATTAGTGAAATACTTCTATATAAAACATTTGTTCCGAAACAAATCATACCAAAATCCCTTTGCTTGAATAAATCATATTTTAAAAAAATGCCTATCGCTTCATTTGGACCAGTGCATGCCACTAAATGCGATCAAATCTAACAAAACATAAATTTAAATTTAGAAACGTAGGGTGTAAACCCTTTGTTTCGAAAATCAAGCGACGTAAGCGACAACAGATCAACCACGCCACTAAATAGATCATAACTGATTCTATTGTTACTAGCCGTTCCATTGCCGATTTTGTCTACAGAAATTTAAAGGATCTCTTTCTAAAAATTCAATGGATTCGGAACAAATTTAAATGCACGGTATGATTTTTCCGATATATATTGCGGGTTGCGTCCAACGGGTGAGAGTTTTGAACATTTTCGAGCAACGAAACGAATTTAAGCGCTGTTTTTACAAAAAAGAGTTTAATAGAATTTGGCGTATCTTACTAATGGAACGGTTCGCGTAATGAAATAAGGTATTTCTGCTCGTAATGGAGAATGTTGGAGACGATTTATTAAAAAATCGCTCGTTTTTCAATATGCGGCTACGATTTTGAATCTGTTGGTTGTTTTTGGTTCGCATTCGATTTTAACTATTCTAATTGAGAAGGGATCTGATGTGTAATAGGAAAAGTTGGGCTACCTACTGATTACAAAATTACTTGCATTAAATTATTAACTAAGCAGCATTGACCTTGAAACTGAAACCAAAAAGATTTTGTATTTTATAATCCAGTCAACTTACAGAAATACATACCTACATATACGCTTTTCACCCACACGGGTAGTCAGAAACTACCTGCCGCCATACCCTTGCATACCTAGTTCTATTGCCTCTTCCAGATTCTACAAATATTTCAGAAAAAAGAAGTCACGATTGTGGCAAATCTTGCGAAAAAAACTCTGCCACATTTCCATAGAAAAAAATGCAAAGAGCGAATCAGTGAAACAATAAAATTAAGCATTATAAAAACACCTCGACTGAATTATCTTAATCTGCTTCCATATACCAACTGTCAAGTTAAAAAAAGAAAAAAAAACCTAGAGCTTTATCGGCAATCTCGACGAACAAAGGGGGAAAGATATTTAGCATAATGAGTGACATTCCACGCACCGTTTAGAGAGAACGAGATGGCGCTACACAGAATACTGTAAGCTAGAGAGAGAGGTAAATAGATTTAGAGAGAACAATATCGCAATCTTGTTTCTGGGCCATTTCCTTTAATTAGTGGAGGACAGCAGGATTGCCACGTTGTGCTGAGTTAGTGCCGGATGCGACTAGTTAACGTGTGAAGGGTTCGCGTTTGTGTATGGTGAGGTTACATTACTGACGATTTGCGAATATAACATATAATTGGCAATAATCTCGCCCAGGGGGGTTAGGCAGAGGATTAACGATGTACACTTAGGTATAGAAATAGTTCGCAGATATGTCCATGCAATAGACAAAAAACACGACTTAGAATACAAAAAATACAGTATAATAATAACAACATAAATGAAATTTGTGTTTTTGAAAGTTGTGGGATTGAGCTTGTAAAATACAAGGTATTAGTCATATGTCTATATAGAACACCATCGTCTAGTACTGCAATATTTCTTCATAAGTTGGAAACTCTATTGGAAACGCTATGTCGTAACTCCCGCAAGAAAATTATAATATGTGGCGACATAAACATAGACCTTCTGAAAACTTCAAAGGAGTCAACAGATTACAGAAGATTATTACAGAATTACAACATTGCACCAGTGATTACTACACCAACGCGGATTACGAGCAAGTCGAGCACTTGCATTGACCATATTTTGACGAATATTGTGGGAGGAACTGCTGACATTCATGATCTTGGGCTCTCTGATCACACCGCCCAAACCTACTACTGGCCAGTCAAGCAACCCAGACTTCCTCCATTAAAATGGTGGTACGAATTTAAGCGCGACTATAGCGATAAAAATGTCATGAAATTCAGGGAATGCCTCACAAATCTGTCTTTTCATAATGTTTTTAGTAGCACTTCCACTTACGAAGCTTTTTCAGAATTTCATGAATTATTTGTACTGTTCTATGATTTGTGTTTTCCCCAAATACGTGTCAGAGTAACGAATAAAGATAGACGTAAGTCGAAATGGCTAACTAAGGGTTTAAAAATATGTTGTAAAACTAAGCGAGATATGTACTATAGAAATAGGGCTAAAACTAAGAATGAATTGAATTCACGTAAATATAAAGTCTATTGTCAGATACTAAAGAAATGTTTATCACTTCCAAAAGAAATAATTGCACTAAGTACATAAATCGCTCGAGTAATAAATGTAAGGCAACGTGGAATATCATTAAAAACCATACAACATCCGAGGTCAACACAAATTCTATTCCAAAAATATCTATCGATAATAATGTTTTAACTAATCCTGAGCAAATAGCAGATTGTTTTAATAATTTTTTCATTGACATAATTAAAAATAATCAAAATTTTAATAACCTTGGACATTCAAATTTTAATGACATTCACACATTTGTTGAATCTAGCCAAAATAGTATGTTTATTTATCCAGTGAGTACTGATGAAGTAATTAAAATTGTAAAATCACTCAAAAATTCTAAAGCAGTTGGTTATGATGGAGTATGTACTGATATGTTGAAAAAGAGTATTGATTTGATTGTCTTTCCACTCACACATATAATCAATTTGTCGTTGGAACAGGGTGTATTTCCAGAACCATTGAAATTGTCTATTGTTAAACCGCTTTTCAAAAAAGGAGACAGAACTCTAATGGACAATTATAGGCCGGTGACCTTGATCTCCATATTATCAAAGGTTTTTGAAAAGGTATTCTACACCAGGTTAATTAATTATTGTGAAAAAAATAATATCATCCAAGACGAGCAAAATGGATTTCGCAAAAATCACAGCACCTCCTTAGCAGCTTTTCAACTTATAAAGACCATAACTGATTGTATTGAGGAAAGCATACCAGTTTCAGTTATTTTCATGGACATGAGTAGGGCCTTCGATTTTGTATGTCATAAACGCTTGCTCGACAAACTTTTTGCTTACGGAATCCGCGGATTAGCACATAACTGGTTAGAATCATATCTAGAAAAAAGGAGACAGTGCGTTAGAGTTTCTAAATATAATGAGCGTTCTAAAGTACTGGAATCTTCACTTTCAAATTACCTGGAAAACAATCATGGTGTACCCCAGGGTAGTATACTGGGTCCACTTTTATTTCTATTGTACATCAATGACCTGCCCAATGCTTTAAATCATAAATGCGTGCTATTTGCTGATGACACATCGATTGTGGTAAAGGGTACTAACAGATGTGACTATGAATCCGATATAAATAAGGCTCTTACCACTGCGATTGAATGGCTCTCAGTGAATAAGCTGAGGGTTAATATACAAAAAACTCAATTCATGCAATTTCATACATACAAATCTAAACCACTAAAGCTAAATATTTCATACGATGGGGTGACAGTGTCGGAAACAGATTTGTATAAGTTCCTCGGCATCTCAATCGATCGGTTTTGTAATTGGAAGACTCACACAGCAGATATCTGTTCAAGATTAAATAGTTTTGTTTATCCGTTGAGACGAATAAGTCAAATAGTTTCTAAAGAAGCCGCAATAACGGCATATCATGGGTATGTCTGTTCCATACTACGTTACGGTATAATCATTTGGGGCAGAAGTGTAGACATAGACGATGTGTTTATAATGCAAAAGAAATGCCTAAGAGCCATATTTGGGCTGCAACAAATAGACTCTTGCCGGCCATTCTACAGGCAATATAAAATTTTGACTGTCCCATGCTTGTATATTTTGGATGCATGTTTATTTGTATTTAAACATAAGAACCTATTTCAGGAAGCTTCTAGTTCTTATAGTAGACGGGCGCGACATCAGCATAAATTATACAGACCATTTACTAGACTGACTTTGACATCTAATAATAGTTATATAATGTGTATTAAAATATTCAATAAAATTCCTAATAATTTCAAATCAATGACGTTTTATAAATTTAAAAAAGAATTAACGCGGTGGCTTTCTGAAAAATGTTTTTATAGCATTCATGATTTCTTTGAATTTAAATTATAAATTGACATTATATAGTTAGATTGTGCTTTTGAATAATATTATGTTCTTAGCTTCATAAAAATATTTGTACGCTCGTAAGAGCAAAACATAGTGGGCCATAATTAATTTTATAACACCTTTAATGTACCTGTGTTTGTTGTCAAATAAATATAAATAAATAAATAAATAAATAAATAGGAGGCAAGCCTGATGATCATAACGTACTCGAAGGTTTCTCGGAGTAACCAGTGTGGAAACACTGGGATGATTTTAGGGTCAGACCAAAGATAGGTAGGGTCCTCCGACCAGGCAGGTGTTTTGCCTGACAACGCTTGATGTCGGGCGGTTGTATCTAACCAAGTTGCGATGCAAACTGCACTTCCATGATTTTGGGATTTGTCCGTCGTAGTTCTGTATGAAGCTCGGTAGATGTCTATCGAAATTGAAAGAATTTTAGATCATCTCTTAAGAATTTTCATAACATCACATAACATACCATGACGCCTGTATTCCCCGAAGGGTTAGGCAGAGGTGTACTAAGGTACACCCATAGTTCGCCGGTATGTTTAAGTCCCATGTAATAGGGGGCGAGCCTATTGCCATTAACAGGGCACAAATTCCAAACTCCGAGCTGCTACTGAGAATTTCATAGAAAAACCCAATAACATTTTGCTCGACCTGGGAATCGAACCCAGGACCTCTAGCGTAGCAGTCGCACTTGGGACCACTAGACTAATGAGGCAGTTTCAGTATCCCAGTAATATCTCGATTAATGATAATTATATAAGCACCGTACGTACCTAACTAACTACCAAAAGTATACTAATATGTAATTTGCGTAGATAAAGTTGTAATTATCAATACTCCTCACCCATTCAAATCTCCTAGTCACCATAAGAGTCCCCGCAGACTACCGACTTTTCGGTCAGTCTTTTAATTACCATGAATAAATAAAAGCCCGCACACTTAAGACCTTTAAATAATTGGACTATAATAAGCGGTGTCCAACAAAACTAGAATGCTTAGTTTAGTCTATAAGGACTCTAAGAAGTAACAGTCATGATTCACAAGGCCACAGCTCACTGGAGACAGAATGCTGATGTGTCACACTGCGAAGCTGTTATTCGTTTATTTATAGTGGTGTACCAGCGGGGTGTAAACTACGTTGATAGCGAGGAATTAAAACGATGTAAATGCCACTCTAGGTTTTATGTCGCTTACACCTTTTGAGTTGCAAGGTGTCGGTGTACTGAGAGGTAAGTAAATTAAACATCACAATTGACCTTTAAGATCCATATGAAATAATAAGGTCGTGGTCAGCTGTGCGCATAGATCATAACTGAGTTGGACTTACTGTAGTCATCTTTTTGTGATTTTCATGCTAAGGTTATAAAGTTATTTTAGTGAAGGAAAAATTGGACTAGTAGGCAGGTTTTTATTGGAGGCAAATAGCCACCACAGGCACGCAGGTGGGACACGCGATGTCTATTTTCTTTCACTAAAATAAGCTTACTGTAGCTTGCCTGTACTGTGCTCTTGGGGCATGGTAATCCAAGACCAGAGGACTACCCCAAGGCCTCATTATAGAGCTCACGGAAGAGCTATTTGAAGAACTGGAAGAGGATGAAGGATAGGTTATCTAAGGGAAGCACAAAAGTTTCCATTAGGTCGTAATGCAGTGAGGCTTCGACCTCATATAAGACACTGTAGCTGAGTGACATGATCAGGGTCATCATGGCCATTACAAAATCCAACTTAACAATTCAAAAGTACTTGTAATGATATTAAATTGAAATAAAACATTTCACTTTGACTTTAAAATAGAAATGGTAATATTTTGAAAAAGGGTGACAGAGGTTCGTAAGTAGTCTGTACATGTTAGTATTGAAATAATTCCAAAATCTGCACGAATTTAAATGAAATCTGCCTTTACAAACAATACAAGAGCACAAAACACAGTATCTATCACAGACGATATGTCCCAACATTTTCAACCACCATTAATATTATTAAACAAAGACAACCCGTTTACAACTGCGCGGTTAGCAAGAATCTTTCCATCGAATTAACCCTACAAAACCGACTGTGGGTCATAACGACCGCGCGGAGGGCGACGCGGTTGTTACATTAAATTGAGACATTTAACATTGAGAGCCTTTTGTGTTAATGGTTAACACGGATGACACCGAGCTTGATAAATACGGAACTGTGTCTAAAGTGTATGGATGGGATGAGTGAAATGTTAGCTTAATCAGCGTGAATGTGTTCGACGCACGTCAAATTTTACTTATGATCCTGTTAAGTTGAAATTGACAATGTAGTATCATGAATACCTAGTAATGTTATAAAAAAAATATCATTTGCAAGTGGGAAGTAATTTCTGAGACTACTGCATCGACTCCGAATTTTCACACAAACGAAGTTCCGAGATAAAAATGAAAGTGTAAAAACTAAAGATTGAAATTTTGCGAGCAGTAGTTAAAACAGTAATGATCGAACATTTAGAGGTATTTTGTACACTTTACACAATGATAAATCTATACTAATATATAAAGCTGAAGAGTTTGTTTGTTTGTTTGTTTGTTTGTTTGTTTGTTTGCTTGAACGCGCTAATCTCAGGAACTACTGGTTCGATTTGAAAAATTCTTTCAGTGTTAGATAGCTCATTTATCGAGGAAGGCTATAGGCTATATATCATCACGCTAAGACCAATAGGAGCGGAGCATCAATGAAAAATGTTTCAAAATCGGGGGTTTTCCTTTTGAGAGCTTCCGATGCATGCACTGCGTAAACGATTAAAGTTTCGCAAAAATCATATATGACAGAATTGTTCCTCTTTAAAAGTTCTAAAAAAAAGTCGACAACATCATATGTCTATCTTTTAAGGTTGGCTCACTATAAACGTTTTTATGTTAACTTTGTTCTAAAATTCGTTTTTTTTTCCTTTTGAGAGCTTCCGAAGCGTGCGCTGCGTAAACGGTTAAAGTTTCGCAAAAATCATATATGACATAATTGTTCCTCTTTAAAAGTTCTAAAAAAAAGTCCACGACAGCATATGTCTATCTTTTAAGGTTGGCTCACTATAACCTTTTTTATGCTAACTTTGTTCTAAAATTCCAAATGCATTATTTGCGTAGGTGTTTTTATAAACATGATATTATTAATCCTTATCCAAATAAATACGTTATTCATCAGCCTTTAGAGCGTTTGTTTTGTATCCGTGTGGACCGAGCTTGGGTCCGCTCGACACAAACGCTCTAAAGGACATATCCTCATTTAGCGTTATTTTATTATTCCTGTTCCCGTGACATATTTTACTAAAGTTCCGCTCGGATACTCAATACTCAATTATCAACTAACAATATTGGCTATATCTTGAAGTGAGCTTCAATCAAAACATACTACAAGCCGCTGAAGGGGATCATCATCTTCTTACCACCTGTAAGGAGATGATGATCCCCTTCAGCTTCCTGCCACCTGCCAAGTTTGCTTGAACGCGATAATCTCAGGAACTATTGGTCCGATTAGAAAAAATCTTTCGGTGTTAGATAGTCCATTTATTGAGGAAGGCTATAGGCTATCATCCCGCTAAGACTAAGTAACTATTCCACGCGGACGAAGTCGCGGGCGGAAGCTAGTACTAGATAAAGTCTTGTGAATGATTCTATTCCAGAAACTCGGCATTAGATACTTACCAATTTTTTTTTTTACACGTACTCACTCAATGACAAGGTTAAAATCTTTACATAGATCCTTTGATACTGAAATTCAAGAATACTTGGGTAGCAATGAGGTAATATCAGAATAATAGAAAATACAACATCTTCACAACAATGGCCATCATTCAACACCAACTTGGCAATAACCAAAAAACTTGGCGCCAAAAACTGCAGAATTAATTAACTCAGTTCTATCAATATGCTCTCACATTACTTGGCAGAGTCAGAGTCTTCGCTGGATGGGGGAGAAAATCAACAAAAAATAGTTCATAAATCATAGCGGGCAGACGGGCGGGCCGTAGGATTCTGAATACGTAATGAGCTCCCATTCATTTGAGGGTTACCGGCCACATTTTTATCGTTTCGTATGGATTTTTTCGCGTTATTTGTGAAAAATGTTACATGTTTTGGCAGCTCTAAGCTGGTATAGATACCTATAGATATTTACTGTACCAATTTGGATTAGTTTGAATCTGTTTTCAGTTGACAGGCAGCTATATCCCGTGATCACTTAATCTTCCACGTCACTTGGTCATCACATGATGGTTTGTCACTTGATGATTTATTTACATGACGACCTCTGTGGTTTAGTGGTTCGAGTACCAGACTGCTGACCATGAGGTCGTGGGTTCGATTCCCACAGGACACAAAAATTTATGTGATGAATATAAGTTTTTGTGTTCGTCTGGGTGTTTCTTATGTATTATAAGTATGTATTTACAAAAAAAAAGTATATAAGTATTATATCCATTGTCTAGTACCCATAGTACAAGCTCTGCTTAGTGTGGGACTAGATAGTGCTGTGTAAAAATGTCCCAGAATATTTATTTTATTTATTTACATACTTAGTTTATTTGAAAGACATTATGAGTTATATTTGACGGAAAACTCGTTTAAGTTCGTCATGCAATTGATATTGAATGCACCAAAATATACTTAAGCTAGTAATAGATTCGAATTTATTGTTATTGTACGAGTATCAATAGTATCCTCTCTCATTTACCTCAAATGCTTAGCAAATACTACCAGGTAAACATTCTAATTAGAAATTATCAACAAAAGAAACCTCAACCACCTCTCCCGTTTCCTGTACAGTGGGGGGCACTTATTCACGCAGTGCTTCCTGCCCTGTGTTCAAAGGCATTGTATTTTTTCCCAGGGAACGTTTTCTCTTCATTTGTTTCCCTTTTTTTCAGCTTCAGGATTTCTTGAACCCATATTTCACGCTCATATTGTCCCCAATTTGCATCTAGACTCCGCAAGAGTTTGTTTGCTTTACTTTTTAAAGGTAACTTTTTAGAAGCTTTTGTTGTATTTTTGTTGAGGTGTTTTTTGTTCCGGGTGCTTTGAAAGGAAGATTATTTGTGACGTCCGTTTTATGTATTTGTTTTACGTGGGTTTTGATTTGAGCAAAGCCCTACTATAGTACAAGCGTATTTAAATTCCAGATTATTTTTCATCGTATTAATATACAGATATCTTATCTATTTATATACCATAACATATAAGTATGATAGACCAGTTATTAGGTTTCTAATAAATTTTTTAGCTCCGCAAAAAAACAAATTTGCTCTTCCAATTACGAATTCTGCTGATCCCTTAAACCCAGCATGACACACAAGCAACTATCCCTAAACTCCACATATGCCTAAGTGGGTCGTCATAATTAAAAGCCGACCACTCGACTTGGGGGTAGCTTAATGCAATTACAGCTGAATTTTTCGCGACATATGGTGGTAGATGCGCTTGCGATGTAGGGTGAGCTAAACGACGATGATGAACGAATGAGTATTTATAGTTTTATGGTTTTTATGTCGATTTTCTATGTTTTTTTTTAACATTTGGGATACACTAATGAATAAAAGAATTATTTATTATATAATTAATTATTAGAAAGAATTTACATTTATAAATACTTCTCGCTGTTAGATACGCGATATTCCTTTCACCAATCCTCGGTCACCATGTAGTTCTTGCCTTGCGCCACCTGTCACAACTCCATATCTCCAAGTACCTCGTCAGAATGCACTTTCAATTCTATGAAACTTTTCCTGACGTGCACATCTTGAATCTTCTTTAGTTTTGGGATTGCTATGTACACTTGGAAAATGAGTTATAGAAAAAAATATGTAATTGATAATTCAATTTACATCCTAAATTGCTAAAAGCAAACCTCATGACAGAATAATAAAGTTTTCTTATATAGAATAAAGTAAAAATCTGAGCTTAACCTCTTGATTTCATTTGGCTATACGTTTTAAGGTTAATTTGCTATTAATTTTTCATATTGGTCATGATAAATAGAAACAAGCAGACTAGAAAATAGCAGAGTACACTTGCACCAACATTTACTTCTATCATTTCACAGTATTAAAAGCCCTACTCCATTTTCATTAGCGTAGGGCGTTGTCCCTTGGGCCTTAAGCCCAAAGGTACATATGGCGTGTAAATGCTCATCGTATTGAGAGTCAGCCCTTCACACGAGGGCATAAAAAATATTGATGTGGTTGCAAATTGTTGTACAATGTTATTGTGGGTTTTTGGAAGTGTCTAGTTTCGGGTTAGCAGTGTTCCATCCTTGCAAACTTGACCTCTATCTGACATTAAACATTGCCCAAGACACCTGACAGTTACATTCTTCCAAATTTCACTTGTACTACAACACATGAATATTTTTGGAATGCTTACTTTAAATAGTGTAATTTTTCTAAACTTACTTCTACGAAGTTTATAAAAACATTTTTTCTAAGAAGAGATTTTTATAAGAAGAAGCACCAATATAATTATATTAAAATATGCTATTTTAGCCTCAAATGTGATCCGCTTTGATACATCTCAAATTGTTGGTATGAAATAATTATC
The DNA here is from genome assembly GCA_947256265.1 of Acronicta leporina. Taxonomy (NCBI): domain Eukaryota; kingdom Metazoa; phylum Arthropoda; class Insecta; order Lepidoptera; family Noctuidae; genus Acronicta; species Acronicta leporina. Next base: position 1,260,243 of record OX366517.1, on the reverse strand, counting down.
AAAAACAATAATTATTATCACCTTAATCTAAAAACCACTTAAACAAAACCTATAAGCATTCATATAGTGTACTTCAAACGAGAGCTCAGATCGCAATGATAACTGCCCTAGGGGATGGTCTCCGACCATTATACTTATTGTGATCAAATGGCAGTACACCAGCGCATATGTTGTATGATCGTGACATACGTAAAGACTTTTGCTCGAGTAGTCTTGATACTTAGATTTCGATTCTATTAAGAATTTAAATATGGCCATTTTTATTGTTTGTTAGACTAGAAAGGTTAAGGTCAAAGTCAAATATTTTTTTGCAATTACATTAAAATAGGTACTTGGAAAAGTAAATTTACACTGTGATCTTTGTAGTTTTGCAATTTTCAAAGGCAGCCGTGCCTGCATATAAAGGTATTTCAATAATAAGCTCCTATCGAAAATTATAACGAAACCCAAAGAACCCCTGGCTCGATTTCATATTTTTACTTACTTCTTCTGTATTTGTGTCAATGCCATATTATTCATGTTTCATAACCATATCTTGAAACTTCAAGTATCAAAATAGGTTACCCCCTAACTCGTTGCTCCACTATTGTCAGTGCGTACAGTATGCATTATTGCGGCACATTGTCCAAAATGTTGTTTATTTGCGCAAGCGCATCAAGCGACAAGTGGGTATTTAGCACAGATGTGTGTAGAAAGTGTAACATGAGTATTGATAAACAGAAGTATGATTTTGTTTTTATCAAAACAGTTATTTCTTTAATTTTGACGAAACCCATTGTGTATGCATTACTAATGTAAGAAAATATACTGTTTCATCAACGTATTTCTCATGAATCTTAATCAGCCATACTCATACCATAGTTGCTATCTCTCCAGAAGTTCAACGGTGTTTTAACAGACAGTTATTTTTTACAATATTACTACCAGCATCCACTTCTAGTTATTGATCGCCCAGCTTGTAACGTCGACGCAATACGAATCTCTTGAAATCGTATTTAACGTGTCCCATATGGTAATGGGGTACCACCATGGGGGCGTATTGTCCAAGTCGGCTTTTACACCATATGGTCCAAAAATTCATAAACAAGTGTTCACCAAATCTCACTTTAATGCCCTGCGATCACTCATACGGTTGACGAACGAACATTGTTATATAGAAACTTGAACTCTAAGTATGGGTGATAAAGTTGTAAATATTTTTGAATCTAATAAAACTTATACTAAAAACTGTACCAAGCAAATACTAACCTTAGTGTTACGATATAAACTTCTAAATTATAGAAGCTAAATCAAATAGTAATACAAAAGTATTGAACGCAAGTTTTAAATGCAGCAAAACTACTATAAACGAGCTTGTCAATGCACACACTTATCACAAATTTGGTTCTAGATACCCTAAAAATAAAGTCTGAATTGCTTTGAAGTTAGTAATAAAAGAATTTCCACAATTAATAGGGTGAATGATCCAAAGGCCATTGAGAGCACAAAAGGGATGATTACGTAGCAGGGATGTATTGTTGGTGATCAGGACACCATATGGTAGGTTGGTATTAGAAACGTTCTGTATTATGGGGATTAAACTGAGCATATTTTAATAAGCATTACAGGTGTTGTTTTGATTTGTGAAGTTCTCGTTTGTTTAGTGGATGACACGCAATGTATTGTTAATGTTATATTACAATAAGATTAACATATTTAGGTTTGTTTTATTTGATATACTTAATCATATTCTTATCAAATATGTAGTAACTACTTACTGTACTTATGATCAAAAATTAATTAATTAGAGATTAAAATTTTTACTGTCGGAGAGCCATGTTTCGGCACGAATGGGCCATCTCGGCTGGAGTGATACCACGACCTCACAGAAAACCAGCGAATCAAAATAATCCGAATGCAATCCAAGAGAACAATCTAAAACAAAAGGAAATACTTCAACATTCACACCCACTTCATCATTGTCTGGATACAATTGACTGTTTTCCTAAGGGACGCGTCACAGAACGATCGTTCAATCCGAACAACATTAGCAGTAGCAACTAATCTGTCGGGACATATCCGAGAACCGATCGCAATCAAACTTGCACATGTGAACTTTGCTTCGACATCATCCGCCACGAGTTAGAATTAATTTTACTTCGATCTTTCTCAACGAGTTAGGAAGATGTTTTACAAGTCGATTATACAGCGGCATATAGACAAATTTGATTCTATGATTGTTGGCTTCTGTTCTTCTACCTCCAACTAAATTTTTCGTAAGACGTACTGTTTGATGAAAATTATTTAAAGCAACGGCTTGCTAAACTTCTATGTTTACGTCTATAAAGAGAATAAACACAGTCATTCTGTATAATCCGAAAGACTTCGCATGTGAAGATAAGATTTATATTTTTTCTATGACATAGATAGGTACACTGTCTATTGGTTCATAAACTCATTCTGTATTAAGTATAGGTATTTAGGAGAAATTCATTTATCTTAAAACTTTACCCATTTTATAACACCCTTTTGGCGCAAACTAGCTCCTAATAATTCAATATTATAAATAAATAACCTTAATCTGTTATTTACTATATCACCATAGTGCAAAAACTATATATCCCTAAATCCAGGACCTGTGTTTACCCTCATGACACGTGCGAGAATATCCGAAACGTGTGCCACCAATTACCTACCAAACTTTTTTTGGTACATCTATCGATAAACAATTTAAGCTCAATTTATTGGCATTTGACGTTATGTTGATTCTAATCTCTCTGTCTGATTTAACATTAGTTTTCTTGGGGGAATTAGTTATATTTATTTTTCATCCTGCCTGTCGTCGAATTTTTCTATGACTAATATTTATATCTTTCGGGAAAGGAATATCAAATCTGTCAAGACTACCTTAGCTGTTTTAAAATTCGTTAGAATTAATTTAATTTCATTAAAAGTATTTCTCTCACTCAAATTATACCAATTAGTATTACTTAAAAATTCCAACACTTCGGGACTTAGAGGGTAAAACGTATAAATCATACTAGTGCGAATGGATTTTCCCAGACCTATTGATCCATCAATCTCCGTAACAGGCTGACTCGTCATTGACATCTTATTAAGTGTAAACGGTGACAAATGTCCCCGAGAAGATTGGTCGAGAACGTCAAGCCGGTAAAGTCTTGGAACGAATCTTTGCTTTTTTACAAATAGAAATAGGGTTGATACTGGATATAGAACAAATTCTGTAGAAGCGATCGTTTAATGATAACAAAAAACATAACAGAAGTGTTGAACCATACAATAGTAAAAGCTTTTAGATTAGACACAATCATATTAATATTTTCCACAACATCCTTTTCTATGTAATATTTTGCTATCAAAGATTCTCAATATGAAATATCTAATAATCCAAAAAAGCATAGATTTCATTCTTTGTAAGGTAATTATTGGAATTTATATCTGCACAATCCATATTAATAGCCGATGACTGTTCAGACAGTTATATTTTAAAAATACTAAAATATAATTTACAGCTGTACAAACCCTTACACAGAAGCATATTAAGAAAAAAACATATTATTCTCTGAAAAAAATAACACTATCGCTTACAAATCGCTTTTATTATGGCAGCGAAGACAAATGATTTTCGGTCCCAGCTGAATCTCTCTTCGTCCATCACAAACACATTTTTTCTTGTTCCTTATCATTTTATACAGTCTGCATAGGTACAATGGATGAATAAAAAGTCTATAAGTAATGATTTTGGAGTTTTTTTTTTTTGTAATCAATCATTAAATTAGTAATATCTGAACACAGATACGAACGATGTAATAGGTATATTGATTTTGCTAGTAGACAGTGTATCTCGAACGGCTACAGATAGGGTTTCATCATGTTATAAGCATAAATTAAGCAGTTATGAATAATTGATAATTAATTATTTGCATTTAAACTACGGTAGGTACAAAAACCTACGTTACAAAAAAATAATATTTACATCGTAAAATTATTTGTTAAAAAACTCCGTGTAATTAGGATTAGATAATACCTCAAAAACATATATAATAATATTCAATGTCAGATTCCGTCTTAGTAATACCTAGATAACTTTAAATATTCTCATTAACACCCGAGCAAAATAAATGGAACAGATTTTCATTGAAAGCCAACGAATGGCCAAAAAAATGGCTAAAATCTGACAAATGGTTTTCCTTTAACGTCTGCGCCCATCTTATTATCGTTACCCACTACCGAACAGAACTCATTTGGATCTTCTTTTAACTTTCCTATATATGACCAATCATTGAAATTTATACCCTGTATTCTCACCCTTATGAGCGATTTGACTTTGGCAATTTTTGCTGTATTAGCTTCGAGCACAGTTGAAGGATTTACGATTTTATTACTTTCTACTTTAAGCTCATATTCATGTGTAACATCTCCAAGTGCGATATCAATTTGAGGAGAAGCGTCTGTGTTAATAGCATTATTCGCAATCTCATCTATACAGTCGGGGGTTAGGCCGACTATATGAAGTATCATTTTTTATGCGACATATAAAACATATTTATTGCAATCATAATCGTTTCAGTTTCTCTAGTGCCATGTTTGGGTGAGATAAATAGAAGATAATGGTTGGAAAAACTTTTTTAGTGGTTAACTTAGTTTAGTTATTTTTTTTATTTTCGTTAGTCTATTAACATGAGATTATTAGGTCTTTCTGTCTGCCTAGTATGACGAAATAAAATAAAATAAAAACATATAAACACTAAGGGAGCTTTCTATTTAATTAATTTTAAATTATCAAAATATTTCCCTTTGTAAATTCACAACTGCTTTTTTTATCATGATGTCGAAAAACATATTTTTGTGGTATTATGTTTTACAATCTATGAAATAAAGAATAAAGTCTTATAAAATCTATTGTGAGCTGATAAAGACAGTAATTTTGCTGACTGTATACGTTGAATAGTGAAATAAACCACAGTTTTCAATATCACGCCGCTATTGTCAAGCTGACCCTACCACAACTCAATGCGCTCTCAATTCACAGCAGTTATTATTATCTTGACCTGGTGATTGAGCTCTCCTGCTCTCTATCGTCGTCAAGCTCCCTTATTGGCCGACTGATTCCTTCCACGCCTCCCGGTTGACGCTTATTGGTCCGTCTCGCCACGCCTTCACAACTTCAAACGCTCTGTTAAGGGTAGTTCAAAACCCCACTTATATATTTTTCACCCTTATGTTACTCACATTCGCATTGTAGCCGTCGGGTAGTACGCACGCGTCTTCTCCATATCGCCGCGATATAAGTGCGAAAAGTTTCGAGTTCGGGTGCTGTTAATTAAATGATTAAACAATGACAATGGACGTTCAAAATAACTATCTAAATTATAAAGAGACGTCTCCTGATTCTAAAGAAACTAATTTGAACATCGAAAGTGCTAGAACTTCACAAATCAAGCCGGAGATGCAGTCAACTGTTCTTAATCCTGGGAAAGCTTCGAAGAGGTCATTTGATGTGGCTTTTCTGATGATGCCTGATGAAAAAGTACGACCAAAACCACCAGAACGTCAACTAAGAGTCTCAAAGCAGCTTTTTCACAATGAGGAGTGGGAGCCTAAAAGGATGCCAGAAATTTACAAGCACAGTGATTACTCAAGTGACACGATGGACATGAAAGAGCAAGATGATGATAGAATCTGCGCGAACAACATATCTCCCAGTTTCGGGTCTGATATAAACATTGACGTCGGGACCGACGAGTATCCAGGCAAGTCTATGTATTGTAGTGACTCTGACAATTCCGAGCGATCGAGGAGTCGGCCGAATTCTAACGAAAGTGCAGCGCGCCAACCAAAGTTTTTACCAGAATATAAAAACAAAATTTTCGATGATCCAACTTTAATCAGCATGCAGTCACGAGCCAGGTACGAAAAATACTCGGAGAAGTCAGAGATGTCGCCGAAAAGCGCGTTTACTAAAGTGTCTAATTTTGCCATTCGATCACCGAATCCATCAGTGAGCCCTGATAATCTCCTTTACCAAAACTCTGTTAGCCCGCCGCTATCAGCATCCAGTCCGCCGTCAAGTTCTTTCAATAAGGCACCAGGGTTCAACAATATTCTTACACCAGCACATCTAATAAATGGAAGCAACTTTTTCAAAGGTCAGAATGTTCATTCATCATCGCCAAACTATCCAGACTCAGCGGTACATCAGAGATCTTCGGGATTCAATAAAAGTTTGGAGTACCAAGATAAACATGACACAAAAACTCCTCAAATATCGCCAAATAAATTGAATTTTCTGCCGTTCAGACCGGAGATACCGTATCTTCAAGCTGGGTCTTCATACCCCTTTGGTGTTCAGAACTTCCAGCCACATAATTCGGATTTTATGAAGTTTCCTGTGCCTCCGAGAGAGAATCCCTTAATTGCAAATCCCGCGGCAGCCATCCTAAGTACGTTGTTGCCTCCAACTTTGGCCGCTTTCTCTCTTCCGTCGCAAAACGTGTGCGCGAAATGCAGTATCAGTTTTCGTATGACTTCCGATCTGGTGTATCATATGCGGACGCATCATAAGAGCGAGTCAGCAGTCGATCCGCACAGGAGAAAACGGGAAGAGAAATTAAAATGTCCCGTTTGCAATGAAAGCTTTCGAGAGAGGCATCACCTAACTAGACACATGACAGCACACCAAGACAAAGAAGGTGATTTAGATGAAGTGCCAGCTGGACATAAGAAAAGCAAACAATTTTATTCACACCACGGAAGTTCTCTCCTACATAAATAAAATAATGTTAATTAATGGAGTGTTAAAACATTATCCAAAAAAGTGTTTTATGTAAATTGTTTTCCATAAAACTGTGCAACAAGAAGTGAGTTTAATAGTATTGAATGTATTATAAACTTAGTGTTCAACTTTGAAATGAAATTGCTTCTACTGTCGAAGACGTAATGTAAATTATTGTTCGTTCGTTTCAATACCCATTTTTAATGTAATTAAATTAGTATGAATATAAATAGAGGAAAAGCTCAGTTCAGAGTTAGCTCCATTGTTTCGATAATGTTAATTGTTGTTATCACTTAATCTATGTGCAATATTAGTTGTTAAGTATTTATTTTGTAAATATTAGTTTTAGTAGCGGATCATTAATTACAGAGATTTAACGTCAACTTTTATTTTATTTTAATCCTTTACTTCTTGTTTAATTGTTTCCTTTAAACATCAAAGGCTAGATGACTGGAGGTAAGTTTTATTTATGCAAATCACAAATATTCTCTGTAGTTTAAAATTCAGACGAAAATTTTATTACCATCGAGATAATTTCTATAATAAATCTAGATTTTAACTTTTTCAAAGTACTACCTACCTATTTTAATATTCTTATTGAAATGAAATATTTAGAGTTAAATTGACCTCAAATTTTTTTTATCATTTGTTTCATTCAAATTACTATTTGTTTTAAAATAAGCCCATGGGAATCATCAATTCACTACTAATATAGAATCCAATTTACTTTATAGCTCCCACAATTAAAACAATTACTACCGATCATGCACCCTTCGATATGATATACATATCGCATGCATAGCTTTTCTGTTAGCATTAGACTCGCTAACAGGGTGAAGCGTAGCGAATTTATGCGTAGGGCGACAGATATAGACGTCTTTGTACCCCTGTTTTGCCTGATTTGATTTAAAATAATGTTCTATTTCGTTATCTTTATGATTTCACTCATTTTTTGGGGTGAGCAAAAGTTGGGGTAATAAATAATTACTAAGAAATGGTACATTTTGTCAATTTCAATACTTCTCTGGGTTTCCAGAGTACTTAGATCTAGATTCAAAATACACTTTTAGGTACCTAATATATCTAATATAATTTTGAATCTAATTCTATATGATCATCAGACTTATAAATTGCTGCAACATTAACAATCATTTAGTAGTTTCTATAATAAGTAATAAATAATAATAAATTGAGTTCGAGAACATCACGGAATTTTACCAAAAAAGAAGGACACATGTTATTATTTATTGGCTATGTTAACTTGACTATTAAAATAACTTTAAGCCTCTAAACAGTCTAAGCGACATAAATATTGTAATATTGGTACCCTACAACTAATCCAATACTAACAAGATTCACACCAAACTATATGAGATACATAAACAATAATTAGATTAATCATCACATCAATCTGCCCAATGATTCCATGGAAAAGTTCCTTCCCTTCTATAGTGTAATGGCGTTACTAAGGACCCATGACGAAATCCTTGTGAACAGTGCGATTCCCATGTACCATCGACGTTGGCACTGATGTAGGTTAGTTCGAATGGCTGGCAGGACGGCCGTGGAAAATTGTTATGGGAAATTAAGACCAGATTTAGTGATTTTAGAGCATGGAGAAAATAATTATGTGTTCGCGTTTCGTGTTACTAAAATTCATTTTCCCTTTGATGATAATTAGACAACAAGATTTACTAATATTAAGAATAATGCTGATAAACATCACAATAGTTTACTTTAGAGTCGGCAACGCGTGAGTGATACCCATGCAGTCGCAAGCGTCAATAGGTTACGGGAACCGCTTACCATCAGGTGGGCCTTATGCTTGTGTACCACATTAGAGGTATAAAAAAATTGAAAAATCAGACATAAAGGAAACCACTTTTATTGCTGTAGGTAGAGAAATAATTCTAACAGTATCGGCCAGATTATATCATCAAGGTATAACAAAGGATGTATGATGCTAAGTGACTTACAGGGGCACAGACAAATTAGGGGCACACTTTCCAGTTCGATAGTTAAGTTCAACCCAGATTCAATGGTGTATTGGGTACTAAATGCGGACAGTAGCACCAAAGCATGCAAACAAAACCAACAAGAATTCGAAATTCAACTTTTATTTCGAACAACGTCCGCATAACACGAAAATCTAAAATGGGAAACTTGAAACAAACATGCACCGGTAAGTATATCTGTGGGTCGTAAATGTGGAAACTTCTGTGTGCCCTGTAAGTGCGAACAGGACAATATTTTTGGTGGTCTGCCGAAGCGTGAGTAATTCAATAGAAAATATTCATACAGGGGACGGAGACCGGCGCCCTTTACACGATTGTACGGCGTGTTGTTTTTAGAAGCCGAAAGGTATGTGGGTGGCTGTGTGTATCTATATCAATACTAATATTATAAAGAGAACATATTGTATTTTTGTTTTTAATGAATAAACTGGAACAAGGTCTGTAACCATCTGTAAGTGAAGTAACTATACAGTTGCAATTTGGTAATTATTTTATATAGACCGGCGTGAAACTACGCTTACGTGGTGTTTCGCCAAGTGAGTACCGAAGGCCCAAACTCCTTTAAAATTCCGGCAACGCGCCCATGACTCCTCTGGTGTTCCGGTGTCCATGGGCGGCGGTAATCGCTGACCATTGCTCCTGTCCCATAAAAAAACAACAAAATTTACCACATCCTGTATCCATGGTGTTAGCAGACGCCAGTAATAAGACGGATGTGTCGCGTAACACACACATTTGAATACGTGGCGCTCCCACGCTCGAGATTTGCTTAGAACCCCAATCCTTACGACTTCAACCGTACCGTTATGGGCCACAAAGTTTCTGGACTGCTCCATCACAGAAAGAGCTGAGACAATCTCGGTAATAATTATTATTTTTGTTCGCTAGTAATTACTGAGATGATAGATAAACATTAAGGCCCACTTGCACCAACTTTTTAAAAACATTTAAATTGCATTTAAACACAATTTTTCATAGTAAATTTGCGTTTAAGTACAATTTAAATACATTTAAGAAGTTGGTGCAAGTGGCCCTAAGAGTCCATTTTAAATGGTTGATGTTACTATTGAACAAAGCCTTAACTGGATGTGAAAGACAAATATTTGTGTTTTGAGTTCAAGTCCTGATACCACAACCAAATCCTATAACATAAAACTACCAACATATGGATATAAATGACTACGGCTAGACGAATCCTTCAAAACATTAGACGGTCATGCATAATCAATGCAAAAGCAATATTTTCCACTCAAATAGCTACACAGAATACGAAAAATAATAAATATGTATTTTGCTGAACGCATTTACAAGATTATAATATTAGCGAGCACGTCCTCACGCTACGAACGCGTCATTACAAATGATAAATAGTCGGCACACTTCGATAATCAAATTCTAATTTCGAATCTGCTCTACCCTCGCGAATATTTTTTCGAAGCAAGGGAAAGGCGGCAGGCAGCCTGTTTTGTATTGTGAGAAGATTGTGACTTTATTAACCGTGAACGAATGGTCTCTTTAACCGATTCACCACGGACGCCACGTGACCCGGAACCGATTATGGTTCCGTACCCGATTTGTATGTATTTGTATGTAAATTGGTGCGTGGGGTGAAGAGATAACCGGGCGTGTTTGATAGGGATCTCCGTTATTGAATTAAGTGTTGGCGTTTAGTGATTGTTTGGATGAATATCTGTCTTCATTGGAAGTTGCAATTTTTTGTAACAATCGCTTTTTATTTTAAGTGTGATGAGAATCTTCGTAGGAGGTTTGCTATCAGTAGGTATGTCTTTTGATGACCACCTCTGGCATGTAATTCCTGGAACTCCTCAAAAGAATATTATTTTATCCTTCACCCCGACAGGATTCACCAAAATCAAGTACCTAGGTACTTTTAGTGGACCTGGTTAGTTGGTTGAGAATCAAAGTATTAAAACCAATAACAATACAGAGACAGAGGTGTAGTACAGATAATACACCCATGTCCCACAGCTCGCTGGTATGTTTAGGTCCCATGTAATAGGGGGCAAGCCTATTGCCATTAGCCGGGCATATCTAAACTCCTCGGAGTTTAGATATCCCGGATAGAGGATATTCTAATTAGTAGCTCGCTACTAATTAGAATATCAGAGAGAAACTGAATAATACTTTGCTCAACCTGGGAATGGAAGCCAGTACTTTAATTGGCATCACAGTCACGGTTAGGACTGCTAAACTAATATAATAAGACAGTTAACTTATCTTTAGTAAAAAAATATTTTAACAATTAAATTAATATATCATTTAAATATACAACGAACAGAATAGTACCAGGCTATCATAAGTAAAGGGAACAATAGCAATGAGCACTTCCTACGCAGACATAGGGTGGGCAAGAACAGACGGAAAGCATTGGACACGCTCGCCGAACCCAAGATACTGTTGTCGTTTAATTGTTAGGGTAATATTGTAATATATGTGCAGTATGGAATATACAAAATACAAATACAAAATAGTTTATTGCTTCATAAGTTTACATAAAAGTTTAGTGTTTGGAGCTTCCCTTTAAGCAAGTAATGCCTGTGTTGGGAAGCCCCACACAATATGAAGAAGATAATCTACAAGTAAAGATGATTATTCAGTACCGAAAGATAAAACCGGCTATTCATTACGTTGGGAGAGCCATTGCACGCTTCGGCACGAAAGAGCCAGCTCGATCAGAGTACCAAGGCCTCACGGAAAACCGGAGTGAAACAACACTTACGTTGTATTTCGCTAAGTGAGTGAGGATGTCGATACCCTTTGAAAAGGCGGGCAATGCACTTGGGATTCCTCCGGTGTTGCGGGTGTCCATGCGCGTCGGTAATCACTAACCATCAGGTGATCCGATCATCTTTAAGGTTATAAGAAAAGGACGACGCTCTTTTACGTGTAGATCGGCATCCTGCCCTCACAATCCCAAAAAACAATGACACGTGGTGCTAATGCCTGAGTAGATTGAGGTTATAGTCTACATACTATAGGGGGCTAAAGGATGCCTCGTACAATAAAACTGTGGAATGAACTGTCGCCTGCAGTATTTCCGGACCAATACCACCATCAAACTTTCAAGAAAAGAGCGTATTCTCTTTAAAAAGGCCGGCAGCGCACTTGTGACTCCTCTGGTGTTGGGGGTGTCGATGAGCGAACCGTCTGCTCGTTTGCTCGCTATCCCATAAAAAAAAGCTGTAAAGGATAAGAACACGCTGCCTCAAGTGGTTGTCCGTTCTTTGAACGATGTAGATAATCATCATAATCAACACATTGATCTCACTGCTTGGCACTAGTCATCTTTCAGAATGAGACGGGTAAGGCTATAGTCCTCACAATATTTCCTTCACCATGGTGATTAATTATTTATAGGTTTACACGTGACTACAAAAAGTCAGGGGTGGTACCTTTTATTGCTGATATCACTAGGTTTTCACTTTTAAATAGGTAATTAGCATAACATAACATACCATCACGCCTGTGTTCTCGGAAGGGTTAGGCAGAGGCGTACTAATGTACACCCACCGTTCGCCGGTATGTTTAGGTCCCATGTAAGAGGGGGCGAGTCTATTCCCATGAACCGGGCACAAGTTCCAATCTCTAAGCTGCTACTAGGAATTTCAAACGTAATAACACTTTGCTCGACCTGGGAATCGCACCAAAGACCTCTAGCGTAGCACTCAAGCTTAGGACCACTAGGCTAATGAGGCAGTTTAAATGAAATAGGTTATTATTTGAATGCTTATCGGCGGTAAAGAAGATATTGTCTGATTTTTTTGATGATAACCAACGGTATGGAAAGGGATGACCCATTATTTATTTCCCACCACAACATAGGCATAACACTCTAAAGATAGTTTCAAACGAATAAAAGCCTATATAATAAAGGGCCTTGTACAATGAAGTACATCGGAAGGTCCCAAAATATTTTACTCTATTGTTAGTTTGTGACGACGGATGGGGAAGTGCGTTAGTTTCTCTTATTTACGATACCTACGCCTTTGTCTTGTGTTTGGGAAAGGTACAGTGATATTTAAGATAAACATTGCTTGGGCTTATTGGGCGTGTGGATGAAAAATTGAAATCATTTTTGACTACCACCGACAATAGCTGTTTTGGGACTTGGTAAACAAAATATAGATAGCAATATTATATAAGTGTACAAGTAGAACAAGTTGACAACTTTAAAATTTTAGAGTGGGAGAGCCATGCTTCGGCACGAATGGGCCATCTCGACCGGAGTGATATCACGTCCTCACAGAAAACTGGCGTGAAAAACGCTAACGTTTTGTTTCAGATACCGGAGGAGCAAACCCTTCAACGCATTCGAAACTCCTCTGGCGTTCTCCGCCACCCATGGATCAGTCATCATCACTACATATTATAAAACAAAGTCGCTTCCCGCTGTCTGTCCCTATGTATGCTTAGATCTTTAAAACTACGCAATGGATTTTGATGTGTTTTTTTTAATAGATAGATTGATTCAAGAGGAAGGTTTTAAGCTATTTAACATCACGCTACGACTCTTAGGGACGGGGCAGCGCGGGTGAAACCGCGGGCGGGTCGCTAGTATATTGATAATATTTACCTTTATATCTGGTTAAAATCTTCTCTTTTTATCTAGAAGGAATCGCATTGCCTTTTTACCCAAACATAATAATTTCAGGATCTCTGTTAAGATATTTCTCCCTCTATATTTCAAGATATAGTCTCAACAAAATGGAAATAAGGCGTTATAAATCAGGTTTATTTTAAACAGTATCCGCTCCGAGCCAACCATCTGCTAATTCAGTGAAAACAGTAGCTGCTTCATAAGAATTTATTCGTATGATATTATATTAAAATCTGACTGCTGCTGAGCTGCCATATACAGGCTGAATTTGAAAATATGCGACAAATCGAAATGATAGATTCAGTAATCCTTACTTATTCTATTTTACATGTTTTTTTATGGGATAGGGGGCGAACGAGCTGACGGATCACCTGATAGTAAGCGATGACAGCCGCACATGGACACCCGCAACAGCAGAGTAATCACAAATGCGTTGCCCACCTTTTAAAAGGGTTTGGGCCTCCGGTATCCTCACTCACTCGGCAAAAACAAAGTAAGCATTGTTTCACGCCGGTTGTCTGTGAGGCCGCGGTATCACTCCGGTCGAGCCGGCCCATTCGTGCCGAAGCATGGATTTCCCACGGTACACAATTTCAATGATCTTATTTGTCCAAAAATAATCATATTTGTAAAAGCACAAATAAGTAATTTTAAGCAATTATCAGTCTCGGGTAGGAATCGAACGCTTCATTCGGCGCAAAACCAACAGTGCGATCAAATAGTTGTAATTATTATAAAAACAATAACCTATTTTTTTAAGTGAAAACTTCTTTAGCGGCCCTGTTCACTTTTTGTGATGGGGAAAAATGTTAAACTCGCGACAGATAAGACCTTAAGACAAAAGTGAAAACAAATGTTTTCTTAGACAGTACAACTGAACATTATCATTTATTGAAGTGAAATCTTCGTTAATATTCAAGTTTTCACTTCTGCCGGCACTCCCGGAGTGCAACCCGTTTTTTTAAATATTAATATCACACGTAGACATGATGTGTTCACGTGTCACGTATAATATTAACTTGGTTCATTATAAAATTTGGCGCACAATATCCCCACATTTGCTAGCAATTTGTAAATAATCGTTCCCAAAACACCGAAACAATAAAGTTGGTAGCGAAATAGCGTACAGTTGACAAAACACCGCATCTATTTAGCATATGAATTAAATACAGTGAAATATGGTTTAAATTAATATGGATATATGCCGCCGCGCAGAGCTGTTTCTGGAATGTTCCCGTTCGTACTCGTTTTGATGAAAAGTTGCAAAGCAAATGGTAGGTAGGTATTTCCAAAACTGCTTCGTTAATCATCCCCTATCAGCCCTAATGAAGAGGGAGGAAGAGGGCTTGTCTTCGAAGCTAAGAAAATTCTAATAGCGAATTGATATTATGGTGTTATCTAAATTAATCTCAGTAAGTAGCTATTCTGATTTGTGCCGGCTTAATTTCAACGTGTTCACTCCCTATTACATGGGAACTATGGGTGTAACTATATTCGAGACATACAAGCGTGGTATGCTTCGCACAGAATACCATGCTTAAACTTATAATATACTTGTGTTCACTGCTTAAAGCTGTCTAGGGAACACATCTTTAAGTAGTCACAACAGGTAAGAGCTGACCAGCCCCGACAGACAGCACCCGTTCACAAGCATGACGTGTGTATTAACGTGATTCGACTCAACAATATTGTAGGGAATAAAACGACCCGACACACAACGCTACATACCATCAGCAGTAATAATTAATTAGTAAGGTCATAAGTGGAACACATCTGAAAGTAAGTCGAAAGTAATAGGCGGCGTCCCGCGACAATATTCACTGAATACATTATACTCTGTCTTGCTTTACTGTTGGTACTTAGCTAACTACTCACTCTTAGGTAATGTGCGTATGTATTTATACCATACTGGCTTTATCCGGCAGCTATGGATTCCAAAAATAATTTAATCGAAAACCAACAATGATTTAAGCGGCGGTAGCCTAATGGCTAGGGCGTCGGACTTGCGATCATGTGGTTCCCGGTTCGAACTTCACCCATTGCACTACCGACGTGAACCCACTCGTAACACAAGCATTTAGCTTAGCACGAGGGGTTAACAAGAATACTAGTAATGTGCGACCCACATTGCTAGTAATATTTTTAAAAAAGAAAAAAAAACAAAAAAGGAAAAAGATGATCTCCTCTTTCTATGGGCCTCTATACATCAGAGAAGTCAAGCTGTATCTCAGGATTCATTTAATTATTTGAGATAAGAAGTTCACCAGTTATTAATTTGGAACATATAATTTCTAACAGTGATAACAATGTTTTTTTATTTGGAAACGTTTATATACCCTAACCCACTGGTTTTTTTAACATCTTCAACGTAGAGACACAGTTTTTTTTACAATTTTATAATAGTATATATACCATAGTAGATATACCATAGTCGTATAGGTATTGTATAGTTTCCTTTTGAATGTAAATTACAAAGTTTCAAGCCAGCCGTCTCCAGGACATCTAAAGGGGCCTCTGGTTAATCATGACAAATTATGATTCACCGTAGAAAATTGCAACAGAATTACTACGAATTGCAGGTATCAGTTGATATGTGGATTTTTCAATTAACCCTAGATTGTGCCACTCACATACAAGGTGTACTAAGTATACTACTATGTCCGGACTTGAAAAGACATCACGGTTCTTTAAAAACATCTGGTGTTTTTTATCAGAGATCGTCAGTTAAGAAAGCGATTTTTTAATACACTTATTTGTTTCCTACTGTGCAAAGGTTTTAGGTATAAAAAAAAAACAGAAATAGGTAAATACAATTTCATTTCAAAGTAACCTGCGAGCTTTATTCAGCAATTTTTTCAAATTCAAATCATATTACAAACTCGCAACTTAATTCTTTAGCAATTTTTATGATTTTTAATTATTATTCATCAATATTTGCCATTTTAGTCCCTCTAGGCGACTTGAGAATCAACTCTTTAGTGAAAAGCAATCTCCCAAACTTAATTTTCTTCAAAACAAAGTGCCACTTTTAAAGGAACAATCTTCTAAATAGTTCCTGGTGAGCATGAGCTACAAATTCGACGGCTCCTATAAAATTGAATTTAGTGTGATCCATTAAGGTTCGATTCTGGATCGTAAATCGGATATCACATTAGCTTGATGTATGGAGTGACGCGGTGTACTTATATGTGGCGTTAAGGCGATGATGATTGTGTGAATTTGGGGCTGATTTCAAAAAACGCTACGTGTCAAGAAAATTTGAATGTTTATAAATTTTAAAATTAACAATATCGTTCTGAAGAAAGTTTTGATTCGCAGTTTAATTTCAGATTTATTATTAAATAAAAAATAATATAACAGAAATCATTTATTGTTATCACAGGTAAATATAACTTATGTTGAACTCTGAATTAATTTAGCAATTCGCTTTAGTGCCCCTGCTCAAAAGAACAGTAGATTTTACATTGTGTCTGTAATTTGTTACTCAAAGGGCTACATTTATTCCAAAGTTAAAGAAAAATCAGAGAAATTGTAACAATCTTTAATTCTCAAGAATTCTCTCTCATAGAAATACATAGTCAACCCATTATTCTGTCCCACTGCTGGGCATGGGTCTCCTCTCAGAATGATAGAGATTAGGCTATAGTCCACCACGCTGGCCTAATGCGGGTTGGCAGACTTCACACGCCGTCTGAAATATCTCTCAGGCATGCAGATTTCCTCACGATGTTTTCCTTCACCGTTTAAGCGCGTGATGATTAATTATTAAGAATATAAATATAAATGGCTGACCCTTAAATAAAAATATGATTACTAGTTGTCAAATGTTCGCGATGGCGTCTGATCCCTGATTTATAGATTACTGAGAATGTGCTCAACTTGATTGTGCGCTTGATAGAGTACCCACGATACCTAATATATCGCTCTCAAGAAATAATTGGTGAGTTTTTTAGACATTAATCTTACTAAAGACCAAAAGTTTAGTATAGACAGAGTGTTTTGCGCAATTATTTTAGTTATTTGTTTGACGATTGATGGCCGCGGATCAGAATGATCTTTAACAAATATCATCATGTATCAAATATCAATATATCATGTCTTATAATGGCGGGATTGATTCCAAGTAATAATAAAATAAATATTCTTCGACATTTTACACAGCACCATCTAGTCCCAAACTAAGCAGAGATTGTACCATGAATACTAGACAATGGATAACTGAACTTATATATTTTTTTTTGTAAATGCATACCTATAGCTATAATACATAAGAAATACCCAGACGAACACAAACACTTATATTCGTCACATAAATATTTGTGTCCTGTGGGAATAAAAGCCTGCTGAACACGAGGTCGTTCGTGTTCAGCAGTCCGGTACTCGAACCACTAAACCACAGAGATTGTCAAAATTCAAACATTTGTAAAAATACTAGTATTTTAACTTTGAATGTGGGGATGGGTTAGAATACTATTCCTCACTACCACTCATATAGACATCTCGTAAGAAGCAAAAAATATCTGACTTGCTCGGTGGTAGGACCTCCTGTGGTCTGAATGGCTGGCGACCACCCTTACGTTGGAGTCTGTCGTAAGCACCATGGTGTGTGTTTCGACTTTTGCACGTAAGAGCCGGTTACGCCTCGGTTGCTGCTACTTTGGCAGTCTGTAGTCCGTAGGGGGCTCTTAAGAGTCTCTAGTGTTGCAGGTGTCTATGGTCGAAGATAACTACTCACTATCAGGTAGCTCGTCAGCTCGTTTACGACTTTAAACAATAAAAAAGAGAATAAATGATTTTTCTTATATTTTTTCCATATCAACCAACCATTATCTCAGTCATTTAGGGATGAAGCTTTAAAAACGAAGCTAAAAGATTTTTTAAAATAAACTATATGATGATAATTTCATACGTCACATCGAAATATTTTATATCAGGGCACACCGCTGACTTAAAACTTTTTGGAGTTAGGTATGATTCTGCATAATATTTATTTTTCTATCTTTGACTGTGTTTCCACAATCCAGTGTATGAATAAATATGTAAAAGTGTAGAAACAAAAACACATTCAAGTGGTGTACGGCCATAAAACCAGCGGGCCGACGCGATACCGACGTAAAATATTGACAGCCGCCACGCAAATATTGCGTGTGTGAAATAAAATGCCGATATGTTGGAGGGCATGGAGGAATATCTTTGTATAGTTGGGAGGTTTAATGTATTTTGTTTTAGTTTTTATACGTTCAAGATCTCTTTGAAGAGACACATGGGTATTCAAAGTTCATCACTAAAAATAACTGGAGTATGTTGGTTGAACATGAACAGTATTATATTCTGAACGATGTAATTTACTTGATTTTTTTTTCAGCTGAATTCAGTAAGTACTTAAATGGAAGCTAACGTTCAACTAATTTCTTCAAGGTTACTAGGTGCTTAAACAACTTTTTGAATAGCCCTTAACACGCTAGCTCTTCATTGCCTCCTAGTATTTTCGCTGCGAAGAAGTGGGACACCAAATTCTTTTGCAACCTATTTCTGTCTGTTCATTGACTAATACTTTATAAGTTACTAGTTTCTGCCCGCGACTTCGTCTGCGTAGAGTTCAGATAAAAAATAGCCCATGTGTTATTCCAGACTATAATCTATCTATGTGCCAAATTTTATCCAGATCGTGAAAGAGTTACAAACATCCATCCTCACAAACTTTCACGGTTATAAATAAACAGACTTTTATTTTAATAATTATTAATAAATTTGAATATAGCAATAATACTTATTGTTAAATTTCAAAGAATCTGATGAAATACCTACTTTAAATTATTGATACAATAATTCATTTAATATTTATAAATATTTGACTCGAGTAGGAATCGAACCACAAATATTAACTGCTATGCCAAACATGCAGTCAAATACAGCCTGTAAAATAAACAAAGGTCATCATTAATCATATACAAAAAGGCGCAATACATTGCTGAAAGCTTTTTTCAGTTGTCACCGGACAGGCCGCCCGGACAACGGAAACCACCGAATCCCTTCGGTGACGGGTCGGCAATTGACGCGTGCTATCCCTATCTAAAGTACACTGTTGGAAAGAGACGGAGACAGTTTTAAAGCGCAAATTGAGAGAGGCATCGTCGACAGTGGTCCCGCAGGAAACAATACTCGATTCGATGAATTAATGGCGACCAGGGGTGCACAAATTGAGTGTAGGATGGATAATAAGTATATTAACTTCTGTAACCACACTGGCCAGTAATTCATTAATTTATATTCATAAGACTTAATTTCAAGGAAGAATCCCATAAATTAAATAGATCCTCCTATAATCTCATTGTCGTTATTCAAAGTTCTAGTAAGTATGCCTACGCCACCTAATTGTCTGCTATTACACAATTTGGTAGTTTCATGTGTCAAAATTTATAATTATCATTCGCTTCAAACGGCGAAAGAAAACATTGTGAGGAAACCTGCATGCTTAAGAGATTTCCTTGACGGCGTGTGAAGTTTGCCAACCCGCGTTAGGCCAGCGTGGTGAAATATAGACTAAACCATTCTGGGATGAGTTCTTACCCAGTGGGACAGTAAATGTGTTGATGATAACAATGAAATAGGTATAAAAACACAATATTCTGTCCTTAAGGCCCAGTTTTTTGATCCGTAGTCAATCTGTATAGCCATTTGTTAGATTAACCATGGTTAGCTTATCAACTAATGGTTAAAGACCTATTATGGTTTTTATTGTCTATTTTGACTATAGTCAAACTTGGTTTGTTGGTTGGTTAACTATCCGCCATTTTGTCTCCAACGTTGGGAGGTTATTTTTGAAACTAATAGTCAGATTTTTTACCGTTGGCTAAGCTAACAATTGGCCAATAACGCAAAAACGAAATTTAACCATTCGTCACTATTTTTAACTATTGGTTGAGTTAACTACGGATTAAAAAACCGGCCCTTAGTCAATGTTGCGTACCCCTGCCTAGCAATATTTCAGTAAAACAATACAATGGTTGTGTTACAATGCGAACGAAGCTAGGGTCGTTCAGATCAACCTGCAGATGTAACGGATATGTCATACGGGAAAGGGAACTAATTCGATTACTGAATCATGAATTTATATAGGTACATCCTCCAAGCTTTTTTTTTCAACCATGTTGGGGCCTGCCTCCAGTCTAACGAGATCCGGCTGAATATCAGCATTTACACGAAGCGACTGCCACCAGACCTCCGTAACCCAATTTCTGGGCAATACCGAGGAGGATAGACTGGTTGTCAGGCTTTTTTGGGCTTCTGACTATCACTAACAATTATCAAATAAGTTCGTGTGACAACCGAGACCGATGGCTTTACGAGGGGGGTCAATGTGTTAAGAATGATAACCCATTCACACACTGACCGCATCGAGCGCAGCTTAACCTCGCAGATCAGTTGATCAGTTTAGTTATTATGTCTATAAACTATCCATAATTTCCTCATGATCATTCTCTTTTTTTTTTAATATAAACTTTTAAGAAAGACAAATCCGTTTGTATGTATTTTTGGGTGTATCTTCAGACCGCGCGTGATCGCGTAATCTTTGCGCGGTTTGCAACCACGTGCGTCTGTCACACTAAGCGTGTTTTATATACCTTGAAACTAAAGTAGGTACAGTCAGCGCCAAAAGTCGCTGAACACGATGCAATCTTCAAAATGTTCCAAAAAATTCTGACCTGAGAAGTTAGTACCAGTTTTCTGCATATAAGAAAACTGGTACTAACTTCTCAGGTCAGATTTTTTGGTTAGTAATGATGTAAAAACGTTTTGAAGATTGCATCGTGTTCAGCGACTTTTGGCGCTGACTTTACCATTAAAAAATGTAGCCCCACATAGCGTAGCGTGGTGCGTGGTCGTCTGAACCGCCTACCCAACGCCACACTCTTACTATAGTAATTCCCTACTCGTAAGCTCTATATTTATTTTTAAGTTTTTGTTATTTCGAGTTGACATTTGAAAGCTATGGTAGGTTCGTTACATCAATAAAAAGATTCACAACGTAACATAACATAATTTACCGTGAACTGTACGTCGAACAATAATAAGAAGTGTACTGTACATCTACAGTTTTATGATATGTTTAGGTCCCATGTAATAGGGAGCGAGCCTATTGCCATTAACTGGGCACAAATCCAGACGCCGAGCTGCTATTGATAATTTTATAGAAAAACCCAGTTACTCGACCTGAAAATCGAAGCCAGGACCTCTAGCGTATTTAGTAGCAATCTATACTCTATAATAATATATAAAGCTGAAGTTTGTTTGTTTGTTTGCTTTAACGCGCTAATCTCAGGAACTACAGGTCCGATTTGAAAAATTCTCTCAGTGTTAGCCCATTTATTGAGGAAGGCTATAAGGCTATATATAATAACGCTAAGACCAAGTGACTATTCCACGTGGACGAAGTCGCGGGCGGACGCTAGTAATTAATAAAATGTCATTAGGACCTTAGGACCACTAGAAGTAGTAAGGTAGTTATTGTAAATAAATAGTTAAAAAAACTCATCAAATAAGTATAATAGCAAAAACTCTACCAATATTTCTATCTTATCCAAAAATAGAATCAGCAGTGAAGCTACCTAACCCGTCATTACTGGGGTCCGTTCCGGCACGCGTCCGGTGATCGGAATTAGAATGGCGCCCAGAACCGTTCCGATCATTACGCGTTCCGGCCCGGCGGCCGATATAACGACTAATTGTGGATACGGCAGCGCCTTTTGTTTGAACGACAATATATTATGCCGAGGTTAGATTTAGAATCATTTTCGGTTTGTTGTTGTGAGTTTATTACACACTCACGCCTTTTTTCTACAGCAAGGATAGGCTGCAGAAACTACAGAATGTCACTTTACATTCATACATCTGTTACAATACACATTTTGTTTTGTTCCTAGACACACAAAAAGCAATAAACAAAAAAAAATCACACTGACATTGACAGTACAAGTACAGTAATGAAGTTGTCAGTACATCTTATCATACACATGTCTTGTTATCCTTTAACTCTACTATTATAAAATTGTTAAAAAACTGTGTACAGACATTGAAGATATTTTTAAATAGCAAGTGGATTAGGGTATGTAAACGTCTCCGAACCCAAAAATAAGATTTTTTAAATTCTTGTCTATTTGTTACGGGTTGGCGCAAAAACTACTGAATAGATTATAATTTTGTTATCACTGTTAGAAATTATGTGCTCCAACTTAAAATCTGGTGAATTTCTTATCTCAATTAATTGAACGGATCCTGAGGTACAGCTTGACCTCTCTGGTGTATACAGACACATAAAAAGAAAAGATCATCACTGTTCGTTTTTTCAACTCCCAACTCCTAATATAGCTACATGTGAGTGGAGCCGCGGGCAGAAGCTAGTTATATATAATATTGCGATTTTAATATATTAACGACCTTAATGTGATTACTGCTACGTGAAATTATTATTTAAGTAGAACAGAGATATATATTATAGCTAATATTTAGTTTAAGTAAAGTAGACAGCTGCTTAGCGATAAAATAGTTAATTACTTGATGTTCTTTACTTATAACATTTAACAGGAGTTACGCATGCAAAATATGCTGGAGGTCGAATGTTATTTCACAAAAAAATATATCTTTAAAAATTGTTAGAAGAGTTACTAGGCTTAGAGGAACAAGTTAATCAGCCAGAATCTTATCTTTTATCAGATAATAATACACATCTTTTTTCCACAAATCCCAAAATAATCACAAAAGTTAATTTCCTAAAACATCCTGCTCAAAATGGCTTGCAATACTTCTCGAAATTAACAGACCAATAATAATTAAAACTCACACTAAATTCCAAAGTTAATCAACAGCGAACTCAATGAAAGTTTCAGAGCAGAGTCTCATCGCCCACAAATCACGAACAAAATGGTAACTAGATAAAAACATCATTGGGAACAAAACCCGGAACTTTGCGAGTCTAATAACTGCTGAGAGAGTTAATGACTTATGCCGCTGAACTGTGAACGCACTTTCTATGTTTTTGAGTGTGGCTTCCCTTTAAATGGTTTGTTGGAAGTGTTTTACAAAAATGTTGTTTGAAAAGTGTGATGCAATGAAAGCATTGGGCAACAAAAAGGTTACACATATGTATCTTATGGATTAAAATGGTAAAGTTATTATACGACATTCTGAAAATTTCAAATCATTTATATCAAATTTCTTATTAGGAAAAATATGGACAATTAAAGGCCATAAAATGATGACGACCTCTGTGGTTTAGTGGTTCGAGTACCGGAATGCTGACCATGAGGTCGTGGGTTCGATTCCCACAGAACACAAAAATTTATGTGATGAATATGAGTGTTTGTGTTCGTCTTCTTGTTTCTTATGTATTATAAGTAAGTATTAAAAAAAAGTATAAGTATTATATCCATTATCTAGTACCCATAGTAGAAGCTTTGCTTAGTTTGGGACTAGATGATGCTGTGTAAAAAAATGTCCCAGAATATTTATTTATTTATAAAATAAACTAAAATATTTATTTTAACTATTTTAAGACAGAATAAAAACGATTTGTTACGACTCTCTGTGGGTTACGGTTTTTGAATGAATTGAAATAAGTGAAATATTTTATAAACGCAACGAAAACAACTTCTTATTTGTTTTTAAATTAAAATGTCTATTTGCTCTGAAATATTTATTTATAAAGAAAAACATAATCATAAAAGACTACCTTGACTGAGATTCAAATTATTTCAACCAATAAAACCGCTTAATTAATATCAACACCAAACTTGGCCCTATTTCCTTATTTATGTTTTTAGTAGAACATTAACTTCCGGAACTATCGAATAAGGAACAACAAATCCACAAAGGAAACAGCAAAACATTATGTACTTAAATCGAAACGAACTATCGCGGTAGGCGGCACTTCGGCCATTATCTTATCGAGCGCGCAACGAATCAGTGGGCACGCGAGTTACGGCCGTCGCCGAACGCGGCCGAAGTTTGGCGAGGGAAACGTTTCAAAATTCGAATTCTAAAAACTGTTGTTAAGGGGTTGCACTTTATTTTCTTTAAATGATTTCATTTGTGCTTCGAGAGTCTGTTTTTGTTTTCAGGTTTTAATTTTGCCGGGCTTCTAATACCGTTGGAGAGCCATGCTTCGGCACAAAAAGTGATACCACGGCCTCAAAGGAAACCGGCGTGAAACAACGCTTACATTGTATTTTGCTGAGTGAGTGCGGATACCGGAGGCCCAAATCCTTTAAGAAAGCGGGCACTTGCGACTCCTCTGGTGTTGCGGGTATCCATGGGCGGCAAAATCGCTTACCATCAGGCGAACCGTCGCCTCGTTTGCTCCTATGGCATAAAAAAAACTGGCACAATACAAATACCTTTACATTCCGAGTCCTCCCGTCCAACTGCTGGGCAAACTCCCATCCTAAGTCCGTATACGTGTTATTTTCTTGTACCACATCGGTCCAAGCCTGTTGACGATGATTTATTTAATGCTCTGCTGCTGCTGCTTTAACTTCACCAAGGTGACATTTGTTTTTCTTATTAGTAACATCTCCTTAAGCACTCACCTGCTAATCATCACACAACAGTGTCCTAACACTCGTACGAGTGTGTCGACGCGTTAAACCAGATACCGTAATGACGCCCGAACAAATGGCATGGAACGATTCCAATTCTTTTATTTTAATGTGCGTGTGATTAGGAATGTGGATCCCAAATGGCATGCCTGACTGCGATATGTAATTTTACATAGGTACATACTACGGCGCCTGTATTTTCTAAAGAGTTATGCAGAAGTATGCTTCTGTTCAACCACATGTGTAAAAAAAATGGAATAGTACACAGTACATTTTATCTCAATTTAGGAACATTTCATAGTAAGTATGGAGTTTCTTGGTGGCTCTTCTCCATAAGACGTACTATTTGGACAACAAAAAAAAATTGTATTTTTGACATTAAAAAAAAAAAATTTAAATGTGAATTTAAGTAGAACCTAATTAAGGAAAAAATACTTTATTTGGTCAACAGCAATAAGATGTATGGCATGGCTATAGTCAAGGGAAGGCAAATGCCGTCAAGTCAGTATAAGTCTGAAATACTCTGCTATCACCTAAAAATGATTGTTAGTTTATTGAAATCTATGTACGACATTGTCAAATTAACTCCGAATGTAGCCACAATAGCCCAGTGTGACGGTGTCTGTTTAATATTTATGAGTTTCGCAAAACGCATCAGCGTGCGGTTTGTTTAATAGCGTTGTTTTTAAACGACTATTTGACGGGAGAGAAACCCTTTAGGCTATAACTGGGGAGCGGTAGGGTTGACACGCAAGAGTTTGGAACTTTTGTTTTGATTACAAAATCTGTTTTAATGTTTATGGAGTTATGGAGTTGATATTCATGAGTGCGTGTACCAAATGTATCGTCTTTTATTTATTATTATATATATTAAGAAAATAATAAATTACCGCCTTCCCATCCTTTAGCTAGGTATTTTCTGACTTCCTTTTCCTTAGTTTTTCAATTTATTATATTTTTTAGATCTCATCAAATTCATATCACTGGCATTCCACACAGTTTTAATAGTTTTTTGATAAGATTCGTAGTTTTACTAATGTAATGTCAAAACCAAGGGGCCAGTTTTTTTTTTTATAAAACAACAAAACATTCGTTAATTGGCATAAATCAAAACATTAAATATAATAAACTAGATATTGCCGACGACTTTACACTGATCCCAAAAGACTTTTTAACACAAAAAGAATAGGCATAATGTTTTCCTTTAAGTTCCAACATTAGTACAGCGGGAGATGCGTAAAAATGTAATAAATATTCATAATATTATGTAGGTATTTGGTATTCTATTAGTTTATAAAACTCAGAGTAATAATAATTCTTATTCTGTGCCAGCCCTATGGGTACTCGTTGCGAGTGCTAAACGGTAGCGTACCCGCTCAAACCGCGTTACACCGTCATCTTCCAACACAATCTTCTTTAACTGATTTATATATCAATTGTTATACAAACTTTTTTAATACAAAAATCAAAATTGTACGAGATACTTGTAGAGCCAGAATAAAAAAAATTGAATGAAAACAAAACAACATTTGTAATCATTTAGCAAAGCAATATAGCTATGGAGTTTTTTGCCCGTTCTTCTCCATAAGACCAGGGGAGTTACTACGTAAAAAAAGTGACAATTGGAATAGGGAACAAACGAACTTAGGTATATATTTCTTCATAAGAGAATAAGGAATAGCATCTGTCAAAATTTTCTTACCGCACCTTACCGCACTATTTGGAGCCATGCAAGGAGTGTTTTACAATTCAAATTGCCTGTAATAATGTACGTAGTTAGATATACTGCTTAGCAAGGACAGCCAAATGTCTCATTTTTTATAAAAAAACTTTACCCCACACTAGGATTTTCTCCTGTATCGTGGGTGCGTTTTATAAACACAAATTCTCACACACAAAAACGCCCAGACCCGGAACAACTACCTGTAGGTCATACAAAGATTTGCTCTGTGTGGAGATGAAACCCGCAACACATGGTGCTTAAGCCTATCATTCTACGCTACGCCAAACGTGTCGTCAAATTGACTGATTAGCATCATATGGTCCTGAAATATATATGTTTTTTATATTCCATTCTCTTTTCAAATATTCTACAGTGTTGTCACCACGAGTAGAGAACTTCCATTACACTGTATAACAGGTTAAATAACATCACAACAGTTGTCTAAGTTAAAACGGATCTGGTATTTGCATATTCCAATCTCGTAGCGCCTGCGGCTACGCACTACGTAGTCCCCGGCTACGCGCTACGTAACCCGGCTACGCGCTACGTAGACACGGTCCGTGAAAATTGCCAGAAGTTTAGTAACAAGAGCAGTATAATATTTTTTTTTCACGCATTTTATGTTGTTATTAAAAAATACTACTTACATCATTTAATTTTGTTTGAAATCATTTTTTTTTGTTTTTGAAGTATGCTAAAAATAGTGTTTAAACATGCTTTCTACTGCTTAAGAGGTCACCCATGGTCCATGACAACTTAAGGATCTGGTGGAGTTTGAATTGCCCAAAAAAACGTAATACCAAAATAAACAGTTATCCAAACCATATTTTATCCAATTATGTTATTATTCAGATTGAGATACCGTTAATCTAAGTTTTTACCATTTCATCCTACTACTATTCCACTGGAAATAAACAACCGGAAAATCATTTCAAACTTGGTAAAGTTATCAAAAATAGCATTCGCTTACATTTATTTCCAGTGAAGTATTTTGGATGTAATGCACCAGGAACCTAGATTAACGGTATCGGAATCCGAATAATAACACACATCACAATCCGAATTATAAACACTTTGATTAATTCTGTTTGAATTACAATTTATTTTGGAATTACGTTTGTATTGGAAATTCGTTCAGCCGGACTCTTTAGTTTCATTCACATTTCTGAAGTATATATAAGTATAGAGCCCGATTATTCGTTACTTTAATAAAGTCGGAAGCTATCGAGTTCTCAAAAGAGGAATTTCGATTGTCAAAGTTTTTGTTATAAATTTTCATGTATGATGTTTATGGCAAATAAATATTTTTTCTTCCACAAATCTTGTCTAGCAGTTAGTTAGTCTTGCTATGTAAAGTTTAGTGAAAATAATTCAAATAAAATATTCATGCAAATTGTGATTTGGATAATGCCTTAAATTTTAATATACTCGTACATAATTACAATTTGCTAATAAAAATAAAATGAACGATTATCCTATTACACTATATACTTACACTATTTACATAAATTACATAAAATTAATATATATGTAAACTAAAACTAAAAAAACTGCGGCGCGGCTACGCGTCAAAGTATTCATCGGCATCACTGTCGTCGGGTAACGTGCCCAGAAGGCTGGCAGCATTACCACGTTGAATTGCAATGCTTATACGCTCCCCTAGAAACAAACCAGCCCTCTGGTCACGCGAATTGTCGACTAGTCTCCTTGAAAGTTCTTTATAAAGGAGACGAGCACTCGGACCCCACGACCCGAGCGTTTCGACCCCAAACGGCTCAAAAATATAATTACCAGAAAGGTTACTATATTTGCGCCGTTTGAGAGTCTCTGCAGCAGCAGCAGCAGCGCCAGCGCAGCCAGCTGAGCTTGAAAGATGTGATGGCGCAAGGGTATCAACACAGGTTGCGTCCCATACCAAAGGCCTACCCATTTTCCATGGCAAAAGGGACATACCATCTGGTCTCTTCCCATCGTCTCGTACCAAGCCATTAGGTTCTAAAACAGCTGGTACGCCGGCGGTAGCAAGAGCACGACGAAGAATGTCGTTAATACTGGCATGCCGCGCTATGCGGCCTGCACTCCTGCAACACGATAGGCCATGATGTCCGAGGCTGTCGACAACCTCGCCACAGTGACAGCGATGCGGAGCAACACAAGGAGCGCCTAGACGTAGACAGGTAGCTAGCCGAAACGTTGTGTCATCCAACATAGTCCCTGTATTGGATGAAGGAAGTGCCCGAAGCCAGAGATCTGATTCCCATTCACCCACAGCCATCAGACGAGCAGGCTCCGCAGTATTGACTGACGTATTAAGAAGTTCTTTCCGCGTCAAACTGCAAAGCGGCCCGTCCCAAAGCCTTTGGGAAGATGAGACCAGGGGTAAATCCGAACTGGGACAAGCCATTCTCCAAACGTTCATTGCATCAGCCAAAAACGGTACTTCAAAATCAGCCAGAGAAGGTCCTAATATATCTCTGACTAATTTTTCAGTACTGTGGACTGAGGAGATGAACGCGGGTAAACTAATACTAGAAATTTTGCGGATACCGAGGCCACCCAAACAAATGGGAAGCGTGGCTTGTAACCAAGCTCGGTCATCCAGAGCCACATTTAAAATAGAACAAATAAAGTTTCGTAGAATTTTATCGACTTTTTCCAAAAGATGTGGGTGTGTCCACAAATGTGAACAGCGGAGTAAGTAAGTAAATTTTGGTACAAAGCAGCAGAATCGAATTATGGTAAAAGCTGAATGTGTATTGATTTTGAACAGTCTTTCCGAAATATCATTAAAATTTTGTATTTTTTCTTCGATAAAACTCGAAAAGGATTCGTCAAAAATTGGAGACCCTAAGAGGTGAAGACAGCCTTTTTCTACAATTTTAATATGAGGAGCAATTGCATTGAATTTTTGTAAAGTCAGTTGTCTGTTAGTAGCGTCTGGGACAAAGATTTCGCATTTGGAGGGATTGAGGTCAAGGCCAATAGAACTAAATTTCCGTTTTAAATATTTTAAATCTTCCAAAACTGTTTCTGCATCACCTCCTAAGGTCCCGTCATCTAGATACCATACGTTGAATTTTGAATTTAATTCCTTAATAATGGGATTTATTGCTAAACTAAAAATGACTGGCCCCAGAGGGTCGCCTTGTTGACATCCGACGGCTGATTCCAAAAGGTCGTCCTTATACAATAATTTAGAGGGATGCCTATAGCATTGCCAAAGGAAACTGTAAATTTGGGGCATTTCTTTTTTGACTTCGGTCAACAAAGCATCCCTATTTACCGAATTGAAGGCATTCTTTATGTCAACCTTAAGGATGACCTCATCTTTCTTATATTTTAAAAAAGTTGATAGGGCATGTACGGCAGCCTCACAGCCCCCTTTGGAACCGAAACCTAGTTGTAGGGGCTGGAATTTGTGTTTAAGTTCTTCACTGTAAAAAGCACAACAAATTTTGGCTGCCGTACGCCGATATGTACACCCTACTGCGATAGGACGAATGCCGCCATCCCTCTTGCGCAGGGCACATAGATTGGCCCCGTACAAGACGTCAATGACGGCTTCGTGCACATCACCGGAGAGCATTAAGTTAATCAGAGCCGTAAGCTCCTTTAAAAGTGACTCACCAGCTTCCCCGGCGCTTGAACCCGTCAGGTCCTTTAGGTGCTGGGGTGTCAAGCCGTCGAGGCCACCAGCAGATCCATTTCGAAAAGAAATTATGTAACAAAAATCGTAAGCAAATAATTTATTGACAAAGTCTGTAAAATACTTAATAACATAAAAAAAATGAAGATGGTTTGTACATGTTAAGAGAATGAATGAAAGACGATTAATAAAAGGAATTTATAAGGAGAATGTCAGCGGCAGCGTTGGAAGAGGTCGGATAAGGGAGTACGCCGATCTTATTGGTAAAGTCCTTCAAAAATGTCGGGTACACAACTGGCGCGTATGTTTAAGAAGATGTCTGAATGTGGCAGAAGCAAAAGAAGAATGCAAGATGTAGTAGTCTAGCAGATCACGCAGACGTAGTAGGCAGTGTCTGCCTACCTACACGATGACTGATGTACGCATATCGTCAGTTAGGATTAGGTTAGGACTCTTTCTTCAAAAGGTCTGTTCAGATATTGCCCTATATAATAACACTCACATTCTACTACTACTAACTATTTCTGGACTTAAAAGAGATCATTATTCTCTGAGTTTGTTTCGGCGTTTCTTCTCAGAGATCGTCAGTTAGGACTATTTAGTTAAGGCACTATTTAGTTAAGAAAAAAAGGATAAACATTGGCTTGCTAAAGTGTTTTAAAAGATCTATTTACAGAAATAAATATCATTTATCATTATTTACCACTGTCGAAAAAAGTCGTGAATGTATGTAATAATGCAAAAAAAAATACAAAATTTGTATGTAATAATAACATTTACAGTCAAAAGCTTACCATGTTCTCCATAGGCTGCATACAATAAAACGCCTATAAACACGATGTCCGCCCGCCCGCCGGTTGGGCGCCGCCCTAACTTTCCGTTTCAAGCCATTAACGGAAGGGTTTGCCAATTAAACAGTTTTACATGGCTTTAGCTCGATTTTATTGTGGTTAAAATTTGCATGAAAATAAGCTGAAATGGGATGAGAGTTTAGTTTTGTTTTCCCACGATTAAAAATAATTAAGTTTTAAGTTGTGATATACTTGTTATCACGGCTACATTCCCCGATGTGTTAGGCAGAGATTATAGTGACCAACACTTACAGTTCACTCACTCAGTATGTTAATCCCTTGTATTAAATTGGCGGCACGATTGGTGAAGTGGCTAAGCGATCGGCTTCTATGCTACGTGTTGTGGATTCAATCCCCGAACAGAACAAATATTTTATGACCTACAGATAGTTGTTCCGGTTCTGGGTGTTTTAGTGTAGGTATGGGTGTGATGATTTGCAAGAAAATTCTGAAACGTGAAAGAAAACATTTCTATAAAAGTATGGGCTAGCCTATTACCGTTAATTGGACACAAATCCAAACTCCGAGCTGTTAATGAGCTTTTCATAGAAAAACCCAATAATACTTTTCTACACCTAAGAATCAAACAGCATGGCAGTCGTGCTTAAGACCACTAGACTTATGAAGTAGTCTTCTTCTTCTTATCTAATCGGCGGCAGAGAGAAAGAGAAGAGCAAAAAAAAAAAGAAATCATTGAAAACATTCAACTAGATTGGCCCAGTATTCCCCATAAGGTCTTGATGTGTGCAAGTGAAAGTGCACGCTAGGTACCTATGATAGCATATAGGCCGTATCTTCCTCTGCACCACACCCACAAAATAAGTAAATTCCACTGTAGAATCCCCACATTGAGACAGTAAAAGAAATTCCTTGTTTTTTATACGTGAATCCAGTAACACTGCCCGACCGTTATTAAAACTAGCTCTGAATCCACGCTTATACCTATCTACCAATAAGTCAAGTTTCTTCCCCAACTCTTGTAAAACCATAAATCATGAACAATCAAAACAAGAAAGGTGGTGTCACTGGGCTAAACGTCTTCTCCAAATCAGGGGGCAGCGGTGAATCATATTTTGTAGTGTAATGAAATGCGGGCGGAATACCCTACATAATTTACGCACTGAGTTGAATAAACGCAACGGCGAACTTGGCTTGACACGCTGACGCGTGTCTAGATAAATAGATATAAGCATAAGTATAGGATAGGGGGGCAAACGAGCAAACGGATCACCTGATGGTAAGCGATAACCGCCGCCCATGGACACCCGCAACACCAGAGGAGTCGCAAGTGCGCTGCCCGCCTTTAAAAGGGTTTGGGCCTCCGGTAACCTCAACTCACTCGGCGAAACACACCGCAAGCGTTGTTTCACGCCGGTTTTCTGTGAGGCCGTGGTAACACTCCGGTCGAGCCGGCCCATTCGTGCCGAAGCATGGCTCTCCCACGTGAAAAATAAAGAAAAGAAAAAAAATAAAGAAAAAGTTTAAAGAAGATTATAATTATGTTATGGAGCGTATCTCGCCAACAAGCCGTGTAGCTAGGCGAGGAGATGTATATGTTGTTAAGTTGTGTATGTACCTATGAATATATGATAAAAAAAAATTGGCTAAAAATCTTTTGTATTGGAAATTCTGTGTTCTCCATTCTTCGTCAAGCCGCACGCGTCGCCTAGCCTACACCCAGTGCGTCTGACCATTAGCGAATGACGATAGCACCGCATCAATCATAGCGCAGCCAATTCATTACCACCACTCGGCGCAGATTGCCCGTAAGCATTATATACTACTGTCCATTCATAGATTCCATTTAATTTTTTGATCATTTCTGGACAAAATGAATCAAATCGATGAAGGAATAAGATACCTATTCCTTTGACAAAAAATGAAAGAAATTGAAATGAAACTACTTATTAAGGATTTTATTGCGTTAGTAATTTTAACATCAAGACGTCCAACACCTCAGTCTACCCGTAACCATGGATGCTGTAAAGGATCAGAAACTTCGGGAATAAAATAATGTCAATAAAACGCGATAAAATCCGTAAAAAGTAGTTTCATTTCAATGTCTAATATTCGCGTAAGTGTCAGAAATCAGTACAAAATAAAATAATTTAATTGTGCTTTAGATCATCGATATTATTATAACATAGTAAGGAAAGAACTACTACAGTTTGAGTTTTACCTCCGTGAAGTATTACCTATTATGGTCCAGTCTGAATGAGACACAGGTATAATTAAAGATAGGTACGCTAAGCTTGTTATAGTACCTGAAAATGTACTGGAGTGGACAGACAGCGTTGGATGTAAGCGTATGTATACAAAATAAAGGAGTAGTGCGTATAAAACGATCCAAAAGGTTCATAAATTCAGCTTAAATATCTCAAACATCAATAATACTTAGGGATCCAAGTGTCATATATGCAATATTGTTTTCAAAACAAGAGAAGCAGATTTCCTTAAAAATACAGATAGATCGATCACGTAAGTATGTCCTGAGTCCTGACGTATCGCTATGTTCATATTGTGACGACAACTTTGTCAGCCGCATATGTGATGGCTGTGACATCACAGCGCAATCTAGTAAATGGCTACATTGAACTACGAATAAAAATTCTGATGAAGATCTTACAATAGTGTCTAAACCAACCTGCGGTTTGTTAAGTGAAAACATCTTTAGCGGCGTTGTGCACATTTTGGGATGGGTAAAAAATGTGAAACTCGCGTCAGGACACGTGACCTGATCGATAATTCGTAAGACGGTGTAATAGTTCTGAAGTGTTCCGTTTTTAGTGTAATATTAATCCTCAGGTTTTATCCCCAGGTCGAGCAGTGTTATTGGGTTTTTCTATGAAATTCTCAGTAGTAGCTCGGAGTCTGGATTTGTACCCGGTTAATGGCAATAGGCTCACCTCCTAAAACATGGGATTTGAACATGGTACGAACTGTGGGCGTACATTAGTACACTTTTGCCTATACCTTCGGGGTATACAGGCGTGATGGTATGTTATGTTATGTTGATAGTCCAATCAATGATTTTCATTCTCTTTATTTCTTTGCTTACCACATCCATTTAATGCTTTTCCGCCCCAAACCGTCTGACAGGTCCACTGCGTCTCGTTGTCCAATTTAATTATATTTGTCGGGTCGCCGGCCATTTTTAATATTTCCTCTCATGTCCTGGCGCAAACGTACGGTGGAACACTTGCCAAAATTTATATCTGGTCTGAAGACAGCAATTCAAACTACATAATTTTGAGTACGGTATTATTTTCTAGCCATTTTAGATTGGATTTAAAATACTGGGTTCTAAATTGCTAAGAGGTCTTTTAAAAAAATGCTACAATCAATGGAATAACTTCTCTCAGGTCATAGTGAACTGTATTAATAGTTCATACCGTGAAAGGGAGATTATCTAGGCACCATGTTGGTGTATTGGACGATCATAAATAATTAATTAATTAATCTTATATACCTATAATATATTCCAATTCACAAGAAATAGGAGGCTCTAATGAAATGATATTATTTTCGTGAGTTACAATAAAGACTTCCATTGCAAATCATGAAAATTTTTCAATACAAAAAATCTGGTGGCCAATTAGCCTCTACTTATTTATATACTACCATCAAGACTTGCCTTCTTCTGCGTCATGTAAATCATAGTGTAGCACTTAAACAATACGTTGACTACAATAGCTCTATTTAATCACGAAGTAGCTTATTGCAGTAACGTTGTTACGACGCCCTCTGCCCCACTGTGATGCAGTAAATTTCAATCAAAATGATGGTAACTGCCGGACGGACCAGAGGGACTATTCTGGTGTGGATACGAGACGTAGAAACGAGAAAGCACCGTCTGGTTATTGTGTTTTCTATATGTTTTTTTTTCTTTTAAAAAAGTGTACTAGTATTCTTGTTAACCCCTCGTGCTAAGCTAAATGCTTGTGTTACCAGTGGGTTTACGTCGGTAGTGCAATGGGTGGGTTTCGAACCGGCAACTACATGATTGCAAGTCCGGCGCCATAGTCTTTGCATGTACCTATAAGTAACGGAACCTTCAAAGGAATGAGTATTAGAATCTTAGATATATTGCGAGTAAGATATACTATTTGATACACTTTTATCGATTATTTGTGTTTCCACTTTTACTGTTTTATTCTTTGAAATTATCTCCCTATGGGTGATACATCTCAGTGACCGCCAATTTAGACTAGCTTGGCTAGTACTGGCTTCCTTCGAGGCGACTGACCCCTTGCAATAATATAGTTGATGAGGGATCTACAGACCTTGGGGTAAAAAGGTAACATATTTTTCTTAACTGTATTAAGTATTTACACATACTTAGAACAATTTATTAGAGCAATTCGTTTTGAATTCGCAGAGATCTCGGTAGCTTGGTTGGCTAAAGAGTATCATATTTCAATTCAAAAATGTATAATTTTAACGAATTGCCTCATGGCAGCTTGGTGGTCTAGAGCGCGAATGCTATACTAGAGGTCCTTTGAGAGGAGGTTGGATTCCCTGGTCGAAAAAAGTTACTGGGTTTTCCTATGAAATTTTCAGTATAGGCCGACTCGACCGGAGTGATACCACGGCATCTTTATACTCCTTGTAATGTGAGATATTATTTTTTAATAAAATAATGCTTATATATAATTAATAAAAAAAACACACACACACTGTCATGCATTCGATATTGAATTTTATTTGCGTGAATCGGATCGCTTATAATTAAAAAAAATATAAGGTAGCTGTTAGTAATTTCAACATTAAGACGTCCTACACCTTACTCACCCGTGACCATAGATGCTGTAAAGGATCCGAAACAACGGGAATTAAATAATATCAATATAACGTGATAAAATCTGTAAAAAGTTTTATTTCAATGTAAATTATTTGCGTAAGTCTCAGAAATCAGTACACACCTTTTGTTTATGGTTCACGCATGAAGGTTGAAAGTATGGAGTATATAATGGTCGAATTTCGAACACCAGACGACCAGTACCTATTATTATTTCCAGAATCCGCCGTCCGGCGGGCGGCGACGGGTAGATGAAATATGCGGCCCGTGTCGAGCAGAGACTACACGACACGACACTTTAAAATATTAACACTGTATATAATATACGAATAACTGGATTATCTGCTTTGTTTGAACCAGTTTAGTGTATGAAAAATGTTGCGAACTAGGCGCTTTTGGGGCTTGTTGTTCGGTTCTGTTGTATATTTTTAAAAGTATGTATGTGGCTGCCGCTTCCATATAACTAGTATCTAAATTGGATAGTAGTTACCGAATTATTAATTAGTTGGACTTTCCTTTCACTTCTAAATGACGCCACAAATGACATACATAACATACATACCAACGCCTGTATTCCCCGAAGGATTAGGCAGAGGCGTAGGTACTAATGTACACCCACAGTTCGCCGGTATGTTTAGGTCCCATGTAATAGGGGGCGAGCCTATTGCTATTAACTGGGCACAAATTCCTAGCTCCGAGCTGCTACTGGGATTTTCATAGAAAACCCCAAATAACACTTTGCTCGACCGGGGAATCGAACCCAGGACCTCTAGCGTAGCAGTCGCGCTCAGGACCACTTGGCTAATTAGACGCCACAAATGAAGTCACTTGTTATTTTTTATACCTACCACAAAGGTATCATAGTAAGCGGTTACCATATGGACTGCCTTTGGACGCTTGCAACAGGGGTAGCACTCGTTGCTAACCCCGATATTTTTTTTACAAACTCTTTTTGAAAGGATGGTTAAAGAATAAGGATGAATATTCACGTGGATGTATAAACAACGCTTGCGTTGTGTTTCGCCGAGTGAAGGAGGTTACCGGAGGCCCAAACCCTTTAAAAGGCGGGCAACGCACTTGCGACTCCTCTGGTGTTGCGGGTGTCCATGGGCGGCGGTTATCGCTTACCATCAGGTGATCCGTTTGCTCGTTTGCCCCCTATATCATAAAAAAAAAAGAATAGTTGGGCTTGCAGTATAGGAGACACTAAGTATGATGCTTAAACACCACCGGTCCCCCACTGTCAACACAACGTTTGCGGAGCTCTGGCGACCTCGCTCACCGTTAGGAACACAACATAGCACGGAGTCACGGAGCTATGACATTTGGCTACGATTTTTTGCAAAGTAGAGCTGCTTACCCAGTCGGGGAGCTGTAATTTTGTGTGGAACTATTCAATTTCACTATGCCCCCTACCTCTCTCTAAATTGCTCAGTCAAAAATTTCTATTCAATACAAAAAGACTGCCTCAGAGACTCAAGGTTCAATTATCAAGTCGAGCAGTCGTTATTGCGGGTTTTCCTGTGAAATTTTAGTAGCAGCTCAGACTATTTAGATTTGGTCCTGGCAATAGGCTCGTCTCCTATTACATGGAACCTAAACTTATCAGCTAACCGTAGATGGAAAACATTAGTACATCTCTGTCTCACTCTTCGGGAAATACTGGCATGATATTGTTGATCAAAAAGCTTCTACAACTCCCAAACATGTGATACAATAATCTTTCTCAAGCCTCACACTATCTAAATCAGGGAACAAAGACAAAACAACACAATAGTTTTGCCACCCAGCTGTAATGGGAAACAGTTTGTCGCCAACGAATTTTAAACATGGGCAATAACTTTAAGAGTGTTCACTATGAATAGTACGATAAGCGACAATACCCCTCGACTAGGATGTAGATTGAGGCAGACCTGACAACAGTTATATTCATAAAAAAATTGTTTCGAATGCGCAAAATGTGTTCGTTCAAATTTAAGGTTGGTGAAAGGAGAGGTGACACGGATGTTAGGATAACATCTAAAATGTTGCCAAGACGAGACCATATGGCTCGCATTGTCAAAAGGTTATCAGATCATTTAAAGTCAAACTTCTAACTCTTCACGCCCGAATTCTACAAGCCTTAGCCCTTCACACACTACACCTTAGTCAAAATATGTGACTTGGCCGTTGGCCGCTTCATTACCGTCAAAAGGTGAAAAATTCTCTGTTTATTACTTTACAGTTATAGTTCTTGTAGTAAAGAAATGGCCAAGCCGATGACTCTTTTCTATAGATTTATTATATCTTTATATAATGTCAAATGCATTATCGTCTACGAGTTATCGTCAAATTAAAATTTTTAAGAAGATTAAAAAAGAAGAAGTAAATATTTATATTTTTATTGCAATATTTTATATAAACCAAGATTACGAAAAAAAGAGCTTAGACGACGACGGATCAACTGATGGTAAGCGATTACCGCCGTCTATGGACACCCGAAACACTAGAGGAGTTACAGTTAGTGCATTGCCCGACTTTTAAGTGTTTCGGCCTCCGGTATCATCACTCACCCGGGATAACACAACGTAAGCGTTGTTTTACGCTGTTTTTCTGTGAGGTCGTGGTACTATTGCGGTCGAGCCAGCCCAGTCGTGCCGAAGCTTGGCTCTTACACGGTAAAAAGATATCGCTTTGCACTTTATATCTATAATGATATATACGCAATCAGAGTTGCCTGTTTTCGTAGATCTTTGTGTTCTTTGGCAACAATATGCGGGAACAATCCGACGTAAAAGCCTCTCCGTATGCTAGTATTTGTACATAATGCACATGAAATGGCCACGTCCGAGGTATAACGGATTCCTCATAGCTAAGTAATTGAATTGCGAGATACGATATACGTAGGTATATAAGTAGGTAGCTGAATGACAAACGAAAAGAAGCTTGTGATTGGTTGCTCATATACATTTTCAAATTTATGGAGGGCTGTGATTAATATGTAATACTTATTGCTTAATTAGGTATTGAAAATTATACTAACTAGGCCTCCTTTTCAAAAACGTGCAGCTTCCAAGCGCGTGGTCTTGGATTAGATTCTGTACTTTGACTTTGACTAGCAATATTATTGGCTATACGTTAGCTACCGAATTATTCATAGTTTCTTAATTTCATCATATTTGTTTTGGGCTGTGACATTCATCTTATAACTCTAAACTAAACTACAATATAAAAGATATTGACGTGGGCGTTTACGGAAGCGAACCAATATAGCAGGTGTCGATTCTGGAAAAATCCTTATCTCTATTTTCTCACACACGTCGCAACAAACATTTCTTACCCAGGATAGATCTGGCTAGACGTAAATACATTTGTCGGAATTGTCCTTAATCGCTCAGGCACTGCTAAAAAGTAAATAAAGATAAATCATGTTTATTTCTGTAAATAGATCTTTTAAGAACACTTCACAAGTCAATGTTTTTTTAATATATTTTTTTTAACTAGATGGCACCGGCATTTCCTAACTGACGACCTCTGAGAAAAAAATTGCCGAAACAAAGTCAGGGAATCATTGTCTCTCTTAAAGTCCTGACAGTACTTAGTAACAATAAATAATAAATATATTTATGTGAGTTACAATGCAATGTCTAAAATGGCCTTTTGAAGAAAATACCGCATTGGCTTTCAGTAGACCAGTCACATCTGACGGCACGCATGCATCAGTCATTGTGTAGCTCGACCGTAATCTAGGGAGCCAAACAACCCGTCTCACTACGACCAGATCAGTGTAACATTTGCGTAGGCCACATAAGATACGTAGGTAATCCTTATTTACCTATCAATAAGTATATACACGGCTCGAAAACCGCAATAAACAAGTATACCTGTGCCACACATCCATAAAGCACGTGCCGATTCCACTTCCGCTCCGCCCCCACTTCCGGTGCGGGGCCGTGGGGCTGCGGGGGGCGTGGGGTGCGGGGGCGCGCGCCCCGTATGTAAATGTAACGACTCGTAGATACCGACTTGTTTATGTGATTTAATACCGACTCCGTTTCAACGGCCACGACATGTTTATGGTCTTATAATAACTGTTGGTTTTAATTTTTATGTGGAAAGTTGTGGAAGTTATGGGACCACTCTGGTACCTATAATATTCTGATTTCTGACACTTACTCCAATATTAGACATAGAAATGAAACTGCTGTTTATGAATTTTATCGCATTATATTGATATTATTTAATTCCCGACGCTTCGGATCCTTTACAGCATCCATGGTCGCGGGGAGATTGAGGTGTTGTGATGATATATTACGTTATATAATTTAGCTTAACGGTGTATCAAAACTAAAATTCTGTTTTTCAGCACAGAGGTTATTCCAACAGTACCGGGGCCTGAAATATGTTATTATCATATTCAAGTCTCAAGGAATGAGATGTCCGTAGTATAGTTTTACGCCCCGACTCCGCCTCCCTATTACCTCCTCGCCCGCGGCTTTGTGGTTACCAGGGACAAGACATGGATGTAGAGTAAATGGAACAACTATACAAATTATGATAGAACTCAAAGTCAAGTAGTTTTATAGAAGTGCGAAAGCCATGCTTCTATACGAAATGGGCCGGCTCGACCGGAGTGATACCACGGCCTCATAGAAAACCAGCGTGAAGCAACGCTTACGTTGTGTTTCGCGAAGTGAGTGAGGATACCGGAGGCCCAAACCTTTTTAAAAGGCGGGCAACGCACTTACGACTACTCTGGTATTGCGGGTCTC
Source organism: Acronicta leporina (assembly GCA_947256265.1). Lineage (NCBI taxonomy): Eukaryota > Metazoa > Arthropoda > Insecta > Lepidoptera > Noctuidae > Acronicta > Acronicta leporina. The sequence continues at coordinate 1,219,472 of OX366517.1, read as the reverse complement.
CATGGGTGGCGGTATAATTATCAACATACGGTAGGTATCACGCCTGTATTCCACGAAGGGTTAGGCAGTGGCGTGTTAATGTAGTACTAACACCCACATTTTGTCGATATCCCATATCGAAGTCTCATGTAATCTCAAAAGCTGCTACTGAGAATTTCATAGAAAACAAAATAACACTGTTCGACCTGGGCTACGACCAGGACTATTAATTTTATAAGGCAGTTCATTAGAATTAATTAAGCAGATTGCAGTCCCTTTGATTTTTTTTTCTATTAGCCTAGTTTTTTTGTTATTAACTCTATAACAAAGCATATCTAGATCTTTAATTCCGGTAAAACCCGGTGTGCAAGATAAAAAATAGGAAGAGGTCCCGCGTAAAATATGTAACTTACATATTGGCAGCGGTGGAGCCGCCATATTGAATGGGCAGACCACTGAAGGCCTCTGTTTCAGTACCAGGTTATAAAACTAAAAAAATAGATGATTCTGATTTCCGACACTTACGCGAATATTAGACATTGAAATGAAACTAATTTGTACGGAATATATAGCGTTGTATTGATGTTATATAATTTCATTTCGGATACTTAAACAGCAATGGTCACGGGTTTATTACCAAAAGTAACCGAAAACGGCGTAAAAAAACCTCCGGGGAATACAGTAACAGGCGTGCTGATATTTAGGCAGAAGTGTAGTTATCTACTGATGTACTCTATACCTACATATATGATATGTTTTTACGTTCCGCATACATAAATGGAACCTTTTGCCATTCTAGTATTAATTCAAATTCAAACCTACTATGAATCTAAAAAAATAACTAAGCATACTGGCTGACTGTGAGTGCACATTAGTACATCCACGCCTCTGCCTAACCTTCCAGGGGTTCAGGCGTGATGGTATGTTAAGTTACCTATACGTAGTATACCAATGTTCAAAAAAACACATAACTTCAATAAAAAATATGAAACAAAAACAGCATGAGAAGGAGCCAATAACTGTAACAAAGTGTTTTCTCATCGCAGTGGGGCACCCAGGGGTCAGTCCGGATCCAATTTATGCACAATCTTACCTTCCTTATGATATTGAATATTGTACACAAATAGGATTTTAGATATTCGTCGCCCAAACGTTCCCTGATTTCAAAACGTGTTTTGTAAAGTAGATGCAGGTTTATGATAGAATCGTGAATAGTTCTGGCATTTTCTTATGCTCTAAGAGAATCTATATTATGTATATAAAAACAGGCTAAGTGCGAGTAGACTCGCGTAGGTTTCCGTGCCATTATGGAGTTCGACTCGCACTTGGCCGGTTTTTTAGTATTTGTTGTTATAGCGGCAACAGAAATACACCATCTGTGAAAATTTCAACTACCTAGCTATCGCGGTTCTTGAGATACAGCCTGGTGATAGGCAGACGAGCGAACAGACGGACAAGTCTTAGTAATAGGGTCCCGTTTTTACCCTTTGGGTACGGAACCCTAAAAATGAATCCCTGTTTTCCTTGGTCACGGCATCATGCATGAACGGCTGGACTAATTTTGCTAATTATTTTATTGTGTTTATTTTAAAGTCCAGACATTGTAGTAGCAGTATGTGAGTGTGATCTCTTATAATTAATATGATCTTTTGAATTAAGAACCACATCGGTTTGGAGCAGATCAAACCCAACGGACGGCAACCATGCATCAGTCAGTATGTAGCTCGATTATAATCTAGAAGCTAAACATCCCGTCGCACGAGTCTACCAAATCAGCGGAACATTTGCGATAATCTAATGCAGCTTTTTTTATTTATTAATTCGGCAAAACGAGCTGACGACCCTCCTGGTGGTAAGTAATCATCGTCGCCCGTAGAGACCTCCAATACCAGAGGAGTTGCTGAGCCGCACCTACCGAGGGGAAACTGGCTCTTACGCGCAGAAATTGAAACACATACCAAGGTGCTTTACGACATCTACTATGTGAGGGTTGTCCGCCAGCCAGACAGACCTCAAGAGGTCGTACCATTGAGTAGGTCAGATATTTTCTCACGGGTTCTGCTTGTGGTGACTGGTCGACTTGCTGGTTATGGTTTCTTAATAAATTTGTACCTAGCTTTTACCTAAAAGTTAACTGAATCGCCTTGTAAGTTCTAGTTATGCATATCAGGTCGGATATTTTCTCGCCTCTTACGAGATGCCTATCTTAGTGGCAGTGAAGAATACGAGTAGTATTCTTACCCGTCCCCACACGGGAAGATTAACTTTTAAACAAACAGAGTTGCAAAAACAAAGTAGATAGGTACCACCTACGTAATTCTGGTTTCACCCCAGATACCTATAAATTAAAGCAGCAAGGAATATGCATAATAATATATGTTATATGAGCTCCGTACAAACAAACAGTTGTTCTAGCGAGTATAACGCAGGAAGTGTGGTACCGCACACAATGTCTTATGTTCAACCGAGTGGATGTGCTGCGACGTGCGAATGTCGCGCAGGTGGAGAAGGCATTTAGAGAATTAGCCCTTAATGTGCAATATAGCAGTGATAGCCTAGTGATATGACCATTGGACTGCCAAGTCAAGGTCAAATCAGAGGCACGCACCTCTGACTTTTCGAATTCAGGTGCGTAGTAAATTTTTATCCCGTACTTTGCTCTGGTGCTGATTATGTAACTTTTTGTGGTGAGAAATAAACGATTTTATTTATTTATTTATAATTATCACGCTCTTAAACGGTAAAGGTAAACATAGTGAGGAAACCTGTATGCTGGAGAGATTTTTCAATGGCGTGTAAAGTCTGCCATCCTGCATTAGCGCCAGCGTGGTAGACTATATCTAGCCTAATCCCTCTGATTCTGAGAGGCCCCGACCCTTGCTCGAGCCGGCCCGCGCCGAGCCAGTAGCTTTAAATTAGTCCCTAATAATAATTTAAACCAGATCCAGCCGTCCCTAGCTGCCCCCCCAGCAACGCCCTAAGCCGAGGCCCGTGTCCCGCAGGGGACGCCCTTAGCTGCTGTTGCTTAATTTTAAGTTGCTCCTGGCTGGAGGCATTCGGTGCCTCGCCACCAAGTTCGGTTACGCTGTTAAGATTCCCTGAATCAACAGCTATTGTCCATTTCTAAAAAAAAAAAAAAAAAAGATTCTGAGAGGAGACACGAGTCCCCTCTCTGCTGCGAGTTAGGAGACACGAGTCCCCCTGGTAATGGTTTGGTTATGTGCAATATATGGTTAAAATTAATGAACCAGTTGAAAGACGCCACGATACGCGGCAATTATCTTCATATCATCGAATATTCAATATCAATAGTAAATACTAATGCGAAAGTAACTCTGCCTGTCTCTGTGTTACCTATTCACGTTAAAAACCGCATATATGATATTGGAAAAGGACACAGGCTTCCTTCTTCCTTGCAAACTCCTTTGCTATGCAAGTGAAACCGTGGTGGTGAAGTTGCGAATCCTAAAATTGCAATGAAAAAAAATAAACGCTCAATGTCTACCTTCTATCGAAAAATTTATAGGACATTAATAAACATTTTGGAGGAGCTATAAACTCTTACAAAGTAATAACTGTATGCGTGGTGTAAGTAGTTAAAGTAACTTAACAGAAAATGTAGAAATTCTTCTATTTGTTGCTATATCGTCACCTAACAAAGACATTGTGGAGGAGCGAGGTGTGTTGCCCCTCCAATCAAAGGGAGGATCCTCCGACAAGGCGGGTGTTTTTCCCTTGCAGACACAACGGGCGATTTCGGGTGGTTATATATAATGTAGCGCGGTAGATTGTGTGCGTGTGTGTGTTGTGCTACAACACTACACAAAAATTGAAGAGCTCAGTCTTCAACCTCTCTATTTTAAGATAATGTGTCCTCGATACCGCATCCGTGAATTGCCTTCCGACATCCACGATCGCGCCCCACCGCCGCCACTCACATGGGAGTTATGCAGATTCGCTCGGTATTTATCGTGAAACTTCAACAGATACGGGCCGACACCGCGAATCTGATTCCGTTTGTACTATCAACCAGATTTATTGACTGTAATAATGTTATTGGACGTTTGTTTTCTGACGTACATTTTCGTGATAAACAATAGGTATGTTTGGCGTGTATCAGATTTTGGGGATGTTGCGTATGTAGATGGTACAGATATTTTAATGTTGTTTTTGTTTATGTAAGGTCGGCAAAAATTGAGAAAGGAGAATCGAAGCGTTCAAACAAAAAAGATAAATTGAAGACTTATTTATTATAGGCATTCACTAAACATGTTGTCATGTTACAATTTCATGCCATACTTGGACTACATGCTGTTGAGCTCAAAATTCATTCCTTGTCTCCTTCAGAAGGAGGAATTAAAAGAAAAAAAGAACCTAGATATGAAATTAACTTTTCTGTGTCCCCATTTTAATTTATTTTTAATATGAAACTTATTGATAATTATGTCTAATGTTTTCAACAATTACCTACCTACTTACCATAATTTAAAATAATTTGAACAAATCGATGTTTAACCTCTGTCTTTCCATACAATAATCCTGATCAGTGTTCGGAAAATTGTGTCTAAAACAGTGAAATAAATATGCTAATGTATACATATTAAAGTAGCTAGTTTTGAGTGAGTAGAGGAAATTGCGGTACACAATTAACTGACTACTTCTTTTTTGCCCTTCTCTAAAAATTCGTAAGTAAAGAACTCGTCTTATCAGTGAGCGTGATATTTTACGTCTCTGCGTACCTCCATCCTCTCTCGTATTCAGAAGGTGTTGCCAGTCATTACTCGCAGCAATATAGATGTTTAAGTGAGCATTTAATATTTTATTAGCAAGATTCGCGGTGAACGCGCTGTTCCCTAGGGTTGTCTCCGAGAAAAAGTGTTTAATGTTTTCAGATCACAACAAAACAGTGTTGATTCCGAAATTTAATGGTACTACCAGAAGCATTTAATTTTAGATGACAAGAAATAGCTAACTCGCCATCTAAAACATGTGAGCTGCTAGAATAACAACATAATCAACCTTTATATACTTTCCCGTGCTGGGCACGGGTCTCCTTTCAGTCTTAGAGATCTTAGGCTAATTAGCTAGCCTAATGCAGGACGGCAGACCTGCACACACCGCGCGCCGTCGAGAAAATCTCTTAGGCATGCAGGTTTCCTCACGATGTTTTCCTTCACCGCTTGAACAGCGTTGAATGTACTAAAATCCAGACATGGTAAAAAATTGTGCATGTGGAACAATTTGAAGTACACTAAATACCATGTTGGCGACACCATTTTCCTGCTTGTTGAAGAAAGATGATGAAAGATGCTAGCAACACTTAAAGAATCTCCGCTGAGACCTTTGAAGGGTATTTTTGAAAGTTACTTTGTAGTCTCTCGCTTAAGCTGAGTGTGGAATATAACTACTGTTACCACCCCTAAGGCACAAGAAGCGTTTGACACTGTTATCTAGATCACGTAACGCGGATCGGGCTCGCGCCTTGCATATTCCTCGCCTTTAAACCTTATCGTTTTATATAAATTAATTGCGCGGAACAGAGATTTTGGCGGTTACAGCGCTCTCTGTACTTACTGGGAAGGCCTTAAAGGCAGCGACTTTAAGAATCATCATTGCTTAGGCTTTAGGAACAGTTACAACTACACGAATATTTATTTATTTTTAACATACATACTATCACGCCCTTTTCCCACAGGTGTAGGTAGAAAATAAAGACTTACATCTTTTCCAACATACGCGCCGGTTGCGAGTAGGTACTAAGCACCTGACCTTTTTGATGGACCTCGCCAATAACATCGGCTATTTCTTCTAGGACGACCTCTTCTGAAGCTACCTCTTATTCATTTTAACGCCCGCTGAAGACTAAATATAACGATGCAATGTAATGATTCAAAATCATAATTCCTGTGCGTATAACAACTGCAAATCAAAAATATTGTCTGATACAAATTGAGTTCCTTACAAAAGATTCAATTCTTTCGTTTATTAGGAGTTTCATACACTTATTAGTCCTATTTTCCTTCTTTAAACATAGAATAAAAAGACTACTCTCCTACTAGTCTTCTGTGAGTTAGTCGCGTATTTTAAAGCCCCGCCATACTTCTTAGTTATCTAGCTTGTTGGTTAATTGAAACAATTTTGCAATGATTTTAAGATATCATAAAATTTAATATCTTCTCTTTTGGATTCGAAAATCGGTGTTCAGGGGTACCTACTGTAGAATTATGCGATGATTTAAGTTGCCGTGTATTTTCCAAAAATGAATAAAAGGGCGCCGAACTTTTTCGTCAATGTTTTCGTTCCAAAACTTTATTCTATCTCATCATTATAGAATATTATTAAAATCTGTAAATATTATTATGATTACTAATTTTCCACTAAATCTCAGACTACACAAAAATAGTCAGTAAACAAATAAAACTTAGTAGTCATACGCACAACATAGTCATATTAGTATAAGACCATGTACCTACGTCATATAAAATCAATCGCAATCTGAAACAACAGAAAATAAATAAATATACTGACGAAAAAATAATAAGCAAAAAGCGATCAAACTTTGTCACCCCATTCCAAGCAATATCGCGTTTATAGTTAGAGAATAGTCCCCCCGGGACATTATAACTAGCCAATGATTATTTTGTTTCGCTGTGTGAGGGTCTGATTCTGGTAAGGGTGGTAAGATTTCAAAAAATATGAATGTTGAAGTTAGTAGGTATAGTTAAAAAAAAGCTTTTATTTTTTAAAAAGGTGATGAAAGTTTATGTAAACAATATTTCTGCTTAATGGGAAGGTCATTCGCCACTACTAATTACTAATAAGTATGCCTTTTATTCAACATGTCTAAATAGGCTATGAGACATATTCCCTTAAATCCTATTTATCTATCCCGTTCCTTCTTTGACTACATTTTAAGTGACTCAAAATACTCCAGTGTCAAATTCAATCCAACCATACTCAGAATAGGGACCCTCTCGCCCTCCGCCCCCTCTTAAGATGCTCATAAACATGTTTTTGTCGCAATAAAAATGATAAATCATCCGGTTTTTTATTTGGTCAATCAGTAGATACAGTGTTTTCCCCATTGACGGATAAAATCTATGGAGTCACAGTTTTTCTTTAATGGAGGAAAAAGTCGACGAAGTAATAAGAAAAGTCCGATTATGATTGATGGTGTTATGATAAGGGATATTTCGCTTTTTGGTAAACAGCTTTACTGTTAAGATTTCTGTAGAGATTAATTCAAATTAGTAACGGCGAAATAAAATTCCATATTGAGACTCCATTTCCGTCGCTGTTCTGTAGTTAACTTAACTTATAATTATTAGGTAATTGTTTACATTTTATACTACATTACATACAGCTCTGAAAAAAAAACTATCGATCTGTTTATTAATCTTAAGCAAATAAGATATTAACTATTAAATAAGATACATATAGACCAATATTACAAAAGTCCTGCATAATGGTTTTTTAGTAAGTACATAACAAGGTACATAACAAAAAAACATGTCAATATTTTACTTCTAGCACGCATAAAGGCAATAATGTATTACTTACAATGATTATAAATTATGTGGGGCCGTTCTGCTAGCAAAGCTTACGTTATGCCTTATTGAGTATGCGACAAAAACAATCGATGAATTATTGCAGAATCCGACCGCAAATAAGCCTCATATTTTCTTTATTCATATTACTTATGAATCTTAACTTTGTTTTTACACAATCTTTGGAAAATAATAGGTAGGTATAAGGTAAGTACTTACCTATTTGAAAATATTATTTTCTAAGATCACAGTGGGGTAGTTGCCTGGTGTTTGGTTAATTCAAAATAACAGGCTTAGTGAAAAAGATAACGAATTCGAATGTTTATGTTAAGCGTTTAAAGTTTTTGTGAAAATTTTTATGATGCACAGAGAATATTTTGACGTTCTCATGTTCCTATAGCGATCTCTCTGCGAATCATAAAAGTAAAACGCTTATGACTTCCTTATTTTTGAACAGATTATAAGTTTGTTTATCTTGATCGGTACCTACCTACTATTTAAGATCGATTAGATTAATATTTTTATGTTACAGGCTCTGAGGTTACATGAGTCTAAGAAATTTATCATTTGATTTAAATATAAACCATGGAAATGACATTTATGAACGTCCAATTTGTCAAAAGCTGTTTTTTTTTATACAATTGTTGCCTATTAGTTTGACGATTCGTCGATTTCATTTTTGTGCCTAGATACACAGCTCGTCTGCCGGTGGTCTTATTGGAAAATGCTGATGAAGGCATTCTTTACATAAAAATCTTCATGGATGAAGATGAATGAATCGTCTGGGGAAGTCAGGAAAACGATAGGATGTCTACTAAAATGAGCGATGTTTGGCCGATCCAAAACTCCTATGCATCTTTTTTCGTTGATACCCTCAACACGACCCGATTAGGGGTTAAAAATATATAGGTACCAACCAAATAAGTTATACGATAATAAAACGTTATTGGTAACTACCAACCTAAATAACGGTAGGAACAAGGTATACCTACCTATGTAATTAAATACTCGCCTACAGTGAAAACATAAAAAAAAAACAATTTATTTCATTAGCTTACATATCTGGTCAAAAAGGACACTTTATGAGTACCTACCTACTTATATAAATAAGTAAAGAACTATAATTCTGAAGTCGTTTCAAGCAAATCATGTTATTATGGTTACAGCCTGAAGAAAGAGTGACACTACGTATTTTCCAAGCCAAAGTTCAAACACTAAAATATTATAACTTCGTCCCCCAACAAAAACTAGTTAAACAAAACGATACAATAAGTCTCAACAATAAACAAATAACAAAAATTAACTTTACAACTACTGTACAGACAATTCGTTCCTTATTATTTATCCCCTACAACATTTTCCAAAACACGACACAGTGCTTTACAGTGTTATAACCCTGCTTGAAATTTTAGAATTGAAGGGAACTCTGTGTTTCACAACTCATGGTCTGTGTACACAGGAACAGTTTACATTATGGTGTTGGAATCGGCGCCAAGTTTTGATGATCATGGTTTTATTAACCAATATTGGCTAACGGAATTTGGCAGAGGGTGGTTGAACCATGGGATGTTTGTTAATCTGAGGATTACCGATTGACGTCGCGTTTGAATCAAACTTGTGTAGGTACTTAAGCTGCATTTTGAAAATCACAATGGTTTAATGTGAAACAATTTGAAATTCCACAATACTAAGTACCTATCAGTATTTTACAAAACTTAGAAAAATAAATAAATCTTTAATATTATTATGTTAAAAAGATATTTTAATGATTAATTTGATAAAACTTACTGCAATTAATTTAAGTGACTTTATTTTTGTGTAATGAAGAGACTGTTAACTGTAATATCTTTATCTACTTTCCACATTATGATTATTTAGGTTAAGCTGTAAATCTATAAAGAGTTGTAAGTAACCGATGACTCAGATCTATAGCATTCGGTGCAACCGGGCGTCATAAGGTTCCCCAGAGACCGGCAGTTAGTCGCAGCGTCGCCTCTTGATAGGGAGCGTCGTAAACCGATCCACGCCAACTACACTACGAGTCCTACTAGGGACATTGCTGTTGCTTATCGATGGAAGAACATTTTTAATTTCGATTTTTTTTAACCACAAGTTTTAACTACTGTTCTAACAAGGTGTACGGTAATACGATACACTACGGCTGGGCTGGTTGGTATGAAGTTGACCGTAAGTGATTCTGTAATAGCATCTTTTTAATATAAAATCTCTCAAATTAATCTCATAGATTTGTTATAAATCTATCTCGTAATTTAATAATTAATCTCGTAGATATTTTTTAGTTATGTACCTACCTACAATCCTACATAATGAAAACATCGAATCGCTTCACAGCACTACATATTCACAGCTTTGGATTGAACCGAGAGACTACATTTTTTAGTGTTTACAATATACGATTTGTGTCGTCATAATAAAATTCTTCCAGGTAAGTAATTATCAGATGTTATTATTTTTTTATCATCGTGGAGATAAGTATTTATTACCATGGGAGAGATACCAAGCACGACCTGATCAAGCTTACCTTCGACGTAGGTAACGGTCATCTTTCGCAAAATGACACACCCTGAACGCTAAGTACTTCTGGGTGGTCTCGAGAGATAGCGGCGCGGGTGATTAAAATAAAATGAGGATAATATCTCGAAACTGTTGTTTGCGAACTGTACCTAAACTCTAGGTAGGTACCTATATTGTTGGAATCGCCATTAAATAAGTTACTGTCTTATCTTACTCAATTAAAATCAAAATCTAAAAAAAATCTATTCTATTCTAGGTACCTACCCTATTAGCATAAGTAGATACGATCCTGGATGCCTTAAAGCGTCCTCAATATCAGCATTTATTATTTATTTATTTAGCCGAGGTAATTAAAATGTTGGCACCTAACCATGACCAAAAAATATCTAAAAGCACCTAAGTACCTACGTAGGTACCAACTGCTGTAACCCACTTTCAAATCACGTCTCGTATCCGTATCGTTCTCCAGCTCTCTAAAGTTCTCCGAATCAAATTCTCTAACTATGAATATTCGAGCAAACCTGTGTTTTGTTTGACAACTTATTGGCGCAGAAACTGTAGTTGTTGGCATTATTTTGGCGCTTGTTTTGTACGCCAGTAAACGATTATGACCACCTAACGATATTCTGTGTGAATGGGTAAACAAGTTAAGCTACCTACCTACCTTCATTAAAAAAAGGCAGGCATTACTGATCTATGGGGGAAGGAATAACACTTAAAATATTGGGTAGATACCTACCCATCTACTCTTTTATTGTGGATGGTTTTTAAAAAGATAAAGAGAAAAACTATGTTTGCAAATTGGAATCCAAACTTCAAAAATATTATTAGGTCCCTAAGTACCTAGGTAGGTAGACAAAAAAATTGGCGTGAAACAACACTACGTTGTGTTTCGCCGAGTGAGTAAAGATGGGCCTATAAGTAGTGGTAGGATTTTGGGTAGGTACAAATAACTACCAGGTGTAGGTACCTAATGTATTAGCACAAATTTCATGATAGAAACTAAAATAAAATTTAAAATAAGCATGTTCCTACTACCGCCATCTATTTTTATCGTCTCGAAGGAATTGGTAAAGCATGCACGTGGCATGTTTCAAAACGGCTTCAATACTTTTTAAAGAGGCTACTAGATGGCAGTGCCAACAACTTTTTATGACTATAATACCTTTAGAAAATAATTTATTTAGGTACCTACCTGTATTGAGAATAACGAATAATAAATGTAACACTATTGTTATTATTTCATACGTTCAAAGTCATAGTAAATAACCAAAAACGATAAAATGAATCCTTATTTAATCACAGACACAAGAAAATCTTATCTTCAAATTCTGGGACTGAATTAAAAGAATGAAATTATTTAACTAACATTTAATAAATTTCTCCAATATTTTAACATACTGACACATAAGTTCTATACAATTATTTAAAGTAACACATTTATTAAGATTTATTAGTTTATTTAACGACTCTTTTACACTCTCTAACTTATCTTTAACCATTGGTGCAATTGTGTCGTTAAGATTGATATCATTTGAACATATGGCGGCTGAGTATATCAACCTGCTCACATCTGTACTCTGATCATAGTAGTACTTAACAACTAGCAATAAACCATAAAAATTATAACTAAGGCCTTTACAATCAATATACAGGTCTTTATTTAACCCATGGTTGTGTACAAAAGAGATCTGATCTTGAGAAAGTTTGATAGATTTTGTTTTTAAAAATAGAATTACTTCATCAAAGGTAAATGACACAAAGTCCAGATCATTGGCCGGTAAGAAAAAACCATATTCAGTAATCAGTTTTAGATTATGACTGTCTCCATAGCATATGAATACTTGTGTATATGGGTCAAAATCATTTTTTGTGTATATTGAAAAATGTATATCAGAAAATAAGTCTTCTCTTAAACTATTCACATTAAGATTTTCTAGATTCTTGCAAACCAGTAACTTGGTCTCATTTCTTGCATTTGGACTATGGTTTATCATATCTAAGTATGGACATAATGATATTTTTGTATTATCACTTATTAGGGTTATGATAGAATTTTCAATATTATTCAAATCTATAACTTTAGTTAGATCCATAAACACACATCTAGTGTTTACTGTAAAGTAAGCCCATTCATATGCAGGCAAAGAAAAAGCCTTTTTAAAACCTTTTATAGGGATATCTGTACTCACATTATGTGATAAAATGTTTTCAAAAACACTGTAAGACAAATCAATTATATTTTTTTGTTTTGTGATCACTGAAAGTATGTCGTTATCAATGTTAAGTTTCACTTCATTTGATAAAAAGTAGGGAACAGAGTACTCTTTTGGCAAGCTTTCGAGGTAAATATGCCACTTAGTTTTGTCACTTTGGAATTTCAAATATGTAAGGTAAAATGCCATTAAAGATTGAAATGACACTGTATTCTTATATTCTACGAGACAAGATTTGGTATTATCAAAAAATATATTACAAAATAATTTGTCCATCAAAATTGTTGTGACATTGATAGTTAAGTTGAGGGGTAAATTCATAAGTTCTTCCCCGCTGTGTATTTTCTTTTTTGTGAGAACTCCTCGGCCAGTATCGTTAAATACAGCTAATGCTAGTTTATCATTACAACGCATATCATTTTGGGAAAGCCAGGAATTTAGTAAAATAATTTCTTCTTTATCTTCACAAGCGCAGAAGTCTCGCGCTTTATGTTTATTTCGTTTTCGCCGAGTACGGCCCATAGCTAAGTTTACCGTTCAACCATCATTTCATATATAATCCAAATCTCACTACGATTTCAAGTTATTTATATATTATGCTGTAGTAATACAATAAAATCGATCGAATCTTGTATTTTTGTTAAAATTGGTGTTATTGCTCGATTGTTTCCGAGACATGACATTCAATCATTGTCATCTGTCAATGTCATTCACGTTTTGACATTTGACTCAGTTTATAGGTACGTTTTGTTATACTAATTTTGGCGTGAAGTATGAAATATGGGTATACTTATGTTTGAATGACTTCTTTGCTAAGTAAAACAGAAGTGAATTATTATAATGAAAGTTTTGTATGGAATAAGATCGCAGTACATATTATTTGTAGAATAAGATTTATTTAATAGTCTTCGATTGCTTGCATAATTGCTTGCTAATTATTGTATTCGTGCACAAACAATACTTTATTGATTCGTTCGGTAATTTTTAAAGATAATAACAATATTTCAATATCATTTACCGATTTATTATGACTCTATCAAGCTACAACTAGTATAACTTGTTTAACAAGCTACAACTAGTTTAGCTATAACTAATTTAAAAACTAAACTTTTATAAACTTTCCCTAAAATCAGTAACGCTTACGTATTATTAAAATAAGGGGCATACTTACACTGAAAACTTTGACTATCTGAAAACTTTGACTTTTGAACTAGTGAAGTTTGCCTTTACTTTTAAAAGATACATGTATCTTTAATAGTACGCACAAATCATGCTATTGTTTATGTTAAATGATATTGAAATATTGTTATTATCTTTAACAATTACCGAACGAACTATTAAAGTAACATGTATCTTTATTATTACGCACAAATCATGCTATTGTCTAAGTTTTCAGTGTAAGTATACCCCTCATTTTACTAGCTAAGCGTTACTAATTTTAGGGAAAGTTTAGAAAAGATAAATGTATACGGAATCAGATACATATATAATTAAAATGTACTTACATGTACTTATTTCTTTTTTAAATAAACTAAGTAAATACCTAGCATTAAATCATTTTTGTGTTATTTTATTCAGTCTGAATAGTGTCTTTATGTAGTCTGTGGTTCGAATTCAATAAATGTCAATAGTGTCGCTCATCAACTCATGATTCAATTTCAAAATTCAACAGTCTGACTGAAATCAAACCGTTTTACTTTTCAATAGTTTTCGGGCCGAGAGCTTTTGTAATTTTTTTATTTTGTTTCAATGTTGTGTTCACCTTAGTGTAAAAATTTGCCATAACTTTTGTGTTTGTATAATTAGGTACCATAAGCTATTGTATAAATACTTATTTGTTTATTTGTACTTACAAGATGTCTCAACAGCAAACTAAAAACTGCATCACACTGCGAGGATCTGCTCAAATAATTTGCGAATATCTGAGTAAGTTACATGAAAACATAGAACGTGAAATAAAATTAAAATTATGTAATTAAAAACAAAAGCTACCTATTTATGTCTTCTTTTGTTTTGATAAAATTTATATTCGGCCTATAATATCACCATAATAGATAGATACTATTTTTTAAATACCTTTTTACAGAATACGCAATAAATTCAGTGTTGTTCCAAAGAGGTCTTTATCCGCCGGAAACTTTCAAAGCAGAGCAACAATACGGCATCACTTTATTGCTATCAGAGGACGCACAAATCAAGAGCTTTTTGACTAATCTTCTCACCCAAAGTGAAGGTAACTAACTATGTTGACAATAATATTATCAATTACGTTCTTATTTTTCCATCAAATCAATTTGTTTATACTGATATGTATTTTAAGAGCTTACTTTTCACTATCTCCTTTTGAGCCACATTTATTTAAACATCAATAGGTAATTATGCACTTAAATTTGAGTGATACCTATTATGATTTTGAATTGAAGCATCATAACAGCTGAAATAAATCAAACATCATCCATGACAGTATATTGAAATAAATTGAGAATGTTGACATAAATATTCTAACTTAATTGATTTCAATTTTCAGAGTGGATTATCAACAAAAAAGTAAGTAAACTTTCCCTCATAATTCTCAACGTAGCCAACAAAGAGGTTTTAGAATGCTGGGATTTTAATGTTCAATATGAAGATGGGGACGTAGCACTATCGAAAGAGAAAAATGAAACCGTAGGCAGTAAAGATTTGAAGAAAATACAGCAGGAAATCCGAGATGTTATGCTGCAGGTAGCTGCAACAATATCTTACTTACCATTCTTAGATTGTAGGTGTTCTTTTGATATATTAGTTCATGCTAGAACTGATTGTGACGTCCCAGAAAAATGGGCTGAAGCAGAGCCTATATCTATTGCAAATGCACAAAATGTTCAATTAAAAACATTTTCCACAAGTCTGCATAAAATGGAAACCGTTGTTAGTTATAAGCTTGTAGATTAGTATACTTAGTACCATAGACAGTTTTTAAGATTTTACATACCTAATCACATGTTTTCTGGGTATTTTCATAATAGCTATTTCAATAAAATCATGATTGGCTACAGTATTAATTTTTGATTTTGGTAGGGTTATTTAGCCAAAGCTTTGGTTTAATAATTGGTTTTAGTTTTATTTAAGTAATTAAGGCTGCATTTCACCAAGTTAGAGTTGCCGCCCCTAGCAAATAAATTAATATGGAATGGAATTTATATGTTTGAAACTAGCTACCCATGTGTACATTCACCTGCATAACGTTTTTCCGATTGAATAAAAAAAAACCCTGTCCAGTCAATAATGAATACAACTAAAAAGAATGTCTAATTTGGTGCAGTCATTCGGAAGTTATGCACATTGGTACATACATTTGGGAGTATCATTTGTATCATAGTGCTGAGTAATTTTTAATGGGAACTTATTCTGAGTTGTTGAAATGCAGCATTATGTAATAATATGTTATGGCTTCAGTACTTTTAACCAAAAGAGCAGCTCATTGATTTGGTTTGAGAGTTTGTGATATTTTACCATGGATTTTATAATTGTAAATAGGTCAATTAACTGATAATAATTAATCACACTTATTGTTCCACTGATGAGCACACAATTTCTCTCAAAATTCATCACATACTAGCCTGCCACACTTCAGACCCTAAGATGATTACATCTAATACATTCTAGTAAGTTGATACTAATATTTAGTATCAATTACTTTAAGTTGATTTTTGCATGATCATAATGTTAAGAAAACCTAAATAAATCTTTGTAGCAATGGAATTTGATCTTTGTCATGTGTAACATTAAATTAGTAGGTAATTCCAAATCTTTATGATTAGATTAGATCCTAAGTTTAGTGCAGAACATTTTCAACAGAGCAGACACAAACTCTCTTAAGATTTACAGGTTTAGCGGAATGTTTGCCTTTACTTTTAAACTAATCAATTTTTCATGTAGTCGTTTTTGCGTGATGCGCGTAAAAACATACAGACAGACAGAAAAATATTCTATAAATTGTTGTTTTGGCTTCTGTTGCTCTAAAGTCTCCCGACCCCCATATTTGATTTTCTTCAATATCTATAATGTACAGACATCGGCCCCTTATAATTTTATTATAAGTAAGTAGGTATAGATATAGATAGATAGTGTTAATACCTAAATAGTAATAAGTTTCTCATTTTAGTAATAAGTAAATTAGGAAGTAGTAATGTAACTTAAGCTTTTGTACATTTTATTTTTTGTTTGTGATAAGTTATTTTTTTTAATATAAAAGTAGAGTACCACCTGTATTGCTTGTATTTTATTAGATACTAGCTTTTGCCCGCGGCTTCGCCCCCGTGGAATTAGGTCTGTCATCACATCCCACGGGAACGGGATAAAAAGTATCCTATGTCCGTCTCCTGGTTCTAAGCTACCTCTCCACCAATTTTCAGCCAAATCGGTTCAGCCGTTCTTGAGTTATAAATGGAGTAACTAACACGACTTTCTTTTATATATATAAGATAGATTAATATCATTGTGTACCTGATACACGGAGGACACACTCGCCTCTACTGCAGAATGACAATTGCTACGATTCTTGAATACTTCAAGACGAAGAACACATTACGACGATGTGAACAAGGCTTAGGTAAGACACGCTAGACTCAAGTTATAGATAATACACCAGTATACGCGGACCTCTCATTGCATAAGCTTTAGATGAGAGATCAACTTTTACTGGGATAGTACCTATACAACTTGATGTGTGTATATACATCATGTTATCATCTTATCAAGCAGACGAAAATTTTGTTGTTCACTAGAATTTTCTCCTGTATCGTGGGTGCGTTTTAAACACTAATACACAAACGCCCAGATCCGGAACAACTGCCTGTAGGTCATAAAAATATTTATACCGTGTTGGGATCGAACCCACAACTCGTTGCGCAGAAGCTGATCGCTCAGCCACCAGCTACGTCAAATATATTGATAATCGTGATTGCGAGTATGTAGATACTGCGCTCTTAAATCTTTTTAAACATTGAAATAAAACTATTTACGTATTATGTATGTAGGTATTTATATATTAACAAAATCGGAAACTTTTTTTGATGTGTGTACCTAATATTTGAATTATTTAATTAAAACTTCTTATAATATTCACATTTCATTTATTATATAACAAAGCACTTAAACATATTAGTTACAAGCTACAATAAATAACACATAATCAGCAAATAATACTGTACATGACTGTTAATACAACTTAACATTTTCAATAATATTGGCTTATATTTGATAATATAGTCACAACTCCAAACGGTGAAAGAATCTCTAACTCTTCAAGTTAAAGGCTATGCAATGCAATATTATTATTGTGCCTTGGTGATCTAACGTAATTTAAGGAATTAAGTATCTACCTACCGGAAGGAACCTTTGTTCAAATTAATAGCTTAAGTATATAGATAGGTATTCAGTTCGTTTTGTTTTTATTTTAGATCATTTTCAACTTGTCGCAACTCAAGAGCGACTAAAGAGTCACACTCAGTCCCGTATACAAAAATAATATAGATTCCTACTATCATGACTGTATTCCCCGAAGGGTAGACGGAGACAGAAAGTAGGTAAGTAGCAGAAGTACTTTAAATACCATAGGCACACAATTATGTAAGTACATATGTAACTAAGCCAAGGAAAATAAATATTGTCATTTAAAAAAAAAAACAAGAAAACCTAATGCTTTTTGTATTAGAGTATAATGAATAATTAATTATTATTGAACCATGAAAGGAAAATCACATAATCCTAGTAATTTGAAATAACACTGACATAATACTCACTGCATAGTGCTCTGAATGTTTGAGGCGGTGAAGAAAAACACTTTCTTATAGGCAGGCAAGTAACTAATTTTAGGCAATACAAATATCGTAGTAGGTAGGTACCTACCTACATCTAAATAAATTCTTATATTTGGAATTGCTATTTTTCTACTTAACACGTACTTAAAAGGTACTAAAAATATCTATTGTCGATTGGTCAGTCTTCTATCAAAAGCCCATTGGCCAAATCCGGCTCAAATATTAATTTGCAAATTATTTGTACGTTGTCAATACAAAGTTACAGACTAATACAGAAAAAGGACTGAAGTTTTTTTATTTATAAACTAACTGTACCATCCGAATATTAGGAACATTTAATGGAATTAATTTCGTTAAAACTCACATTTACAAGCACCACATTTACTTAAAATTAGATACATAATTATACAAAATGTTGCACAAAAGTAAGCAAATACGTGTAACAGAATCAGCGCAAAATCAAACACGTCAATCAGAATATCGAGTCCTAATTTATAATAACAAAACTGTAAAGTCGTTTTGAGACACCTAATCTTCTTGCACTTCAAAATTATATTTAAATTGTATTTAAACACGATTTTTCATAGAGTTTTTGTGTTTAAATACAATTTAAACACATTTAAGAAGTTGGTGCAAGTGGGCCTAAGCATTTTTTTAAGTGAAATAATTACACCTTGTTTTAAGTACAGTCACGAGCACAGATATGTATAGGTACACTTGGCAAACTTCATAAGCGATTTTCTCTTAAACTATTAATTGAAATGTTATGGTGTTATGAACATAGTATTTTCAAACCAATACTTTAATTATATTGGTATTATCTCAAAGTTTACAATCGTAATTTCAGGGGAAAAACAATTAAGAACTTTAGTAAGTGTAGGTATACATGTGTAGTCTGCCCGTGACCATGGACGCTGTAAAGGGTCCGAAACGTCGGGATTTGTATTGTATTTGATACTAATATAACGCGATATAATCCGTAAAGTTGTTTTATTTCAGTAGGTATACATATTTTTGCTCGTGACTGTACTTATGTTGTATAACAATTATGTTCATCGTGGGAGAGCAATGCTTCGGCTCGACCTGAGTGATACTACTGCCTCACAGAAAACCGGCGTGAAACAACACGTACGTTGTGTTGTGTTTCGCCGAGTGAGTGAGATACCGGAGGCCGAAATCCTTTTAAAAGGCGGGCTACGCACTTGCGACTCCCCTGGTGGTGTCCATGGGCGGCGGTAATCGCTTGCCATCAGGTGATCCGTCTGCTCGTATTTCCCCCCTGTACCTACCATAAAAAAAATATTAGCTCAACGCAAAGCGTACTAAGATTTCGGGTAGCACACGCACACAATAAAAAATTGTGCAAATAGGCTTCTGTTTTCCATATTGCGATGCACTAATAGATCAGCAGAAGGCCATAGTTTCAGGTATTGTAATTATCTTTTCGAGACACACATTAAAAAGAACAGTAACGGATTCAGTTGTCGATTCTGCACAAACTAATAGGTCCTATCAGACCTATTAGTTTGTTCAGAATCTATCAGGTCTTGCGCTTAATCTGTTACAGGTTCTATATTATGAAAGATGCGTTTCACATACTGTATAGGTATATTTACGTCTATACTAACCACAGTAAAGCGATACTAAGTAAGTCCTCGTAGGGTACGCGCGTTATCGTTGCGCATACCAAACTACAAAGTTGCTTCGCCCGAGTAATGTGCACTGTGGCAGGGCAAATTGCCAGTCAATATGCCAATTTGTGACCGAAGTCTTTCCGCTGTGCACTTCGCAATCTATTACTATAGGCACTTAATGGTTTAATAAATAAACTGACAGTAGGTTAGTAGTTGGTACCTACCTATATAATAACTATAAGTAGGTTCTCTGTCATTGTAATTTTAAACAATATTCACCCTAATAAATAATTGAGTAAGTGAAAATGTAATGTAAGGGCTAACGCGCACTTGTGATTTTTAGTCTACCGATAGTATAATTTCATGTCGAATTCTAATCGTCAAATGCGCGCACTGCCATATAACTCCATAGTGAATCCCAGAACGATCAAACTATCGCCCGACTAAAAATCACAAATGCGCGAGCGCTCTAAGAATAGAGATATCGTTGTAGTTAAATGAGAGCTGGCACATTCGATACAAAAAAGTTTTCAGTTTTTATGTGTTTTCTACATCATTTTACTTAATCATAAAGTAATCTGTACTTAGGTACATCATTCATAACATCTTGCAAATTACTCGAACTTGCAAATTGATATCTTCAATATAATTTACAGTAAAATTCTTGTCTTTTGGTTCGTTAAAACATTATTTCAGAAGAAAAATAACATCAACAAATCGCAAAGTAGGTACCTAATACCTACCCCCAATAACGTTAAAATTGAGGAATGCTTTTTACTTACCTATTATAATATTTAAGTACCTACCTATGTATATAAAAATGACAAACTACCATTTCGCTTCATTCGTAGCAACCTCTTCGTTACATTTATCACCACAGTGGTTCACCTTTACCTGTATACAGAAAAAAAAGAATTAGATACTTATTCCTAAAAATATATTATTTTTCTCATGCAAATTTCCTACAAGTTATTGTTATCTCACAACAAATAGTAAGTTGGAAGGATTTTTATTATTTTACAAAAACATGCTTACTGCATGCTATACCCTTGTATTAGTACCCACGTACATATAAAGCATTAGTAGTAAGTAGGGAGGATAACAGAAAAAATGTAACAAAATACAAATAAAAATAATTATAAAAGTGATAATAAAGGGGAGGTTACATTTTTTCATTTATCGAAATGAGTGCGGAGTGTTATTCGAGTGCACGACATAAAATAAATTTCGAATATACATACCATTTCCGATTTTTCTAATTTCCATGTTCATTCCGTCGTGTTTATAAAGGTTTAGAGGAAAATACAAATAATAAAAAACAGAACGTTGTCGCCTTTCTGTTAATTCCAACACTCATTCTTTTATTGTGATTTTGGTATATATCCATTACATTGACTTAACATGATGTTCGCGCCTTAATATTTGTTGTGAGAATACAAAACTCAAGTTATAATGTTATGACGTCATTTAAAGAAAATACTGACAGGTCGATGCTACGCGGGTGTGGTACCAAATGGTATTTATTCAATCCAAATGCTTTTAAGTGCTTGACTTATATGACCATAAACTTCACGTGAAAAATTGTTAGGTATTTACAGACGAGTTCGGAATTTTCGCAAACGACGCCATTTCATAGTAAATGCCCTAAAATCCTCAAAAAAATATTAAAAATAAATAGTCAGTTTTCTACTTTAATTACATAATATAAATAGTGAACTTAAATACGAAAGATCTTTATACAAAATGAAATAAAAAAACGAAAACAACAAGGATTGTATAACTATTGTGCAAGTTTCGGTCCCATATAGCGAATTAGAAAAAGAAATTAAAAAAATGTTATCGCTATATCCACAACCATTCGTCCAATTAGACACACTCGTATAATTATATATAAATTAATCGATTTAATACTACCTAGCTATAGTTAAAACTGGTATCTGACTAGGTGATGTAACGGGCCGGTGAAAATATGGGAATTGCCTTTTCAACTACGTTTTGGGCTGTAGGTACTTGCTATGCATGTTTCAATTTTAAAATCTAGCAATTTGAGATACCTTAGACATTCTACAAAATAAAAATCTACGATAAATATTAATTTAGTGATTACCTTTTTCGTGTACCGATTGAATTCTAAGCATTGAATGATAAAATACATAGCAAGTACGCAACACTATTTTCAGAGTTGTATCTTTGTAAAATAATGCCTTACCCTAATAGATATGTACATAAGTTGCAAGTCTCTTTATCATAATATTACATACTACCTTCTAGTTATCAAACCTTACAGTTAATAATAACAATAATAAATTGCAAATATTACAAATATGATTAAAATATTTACATCTTCAATAATAGAAGAAAAAATGGATTGCAAAAGTATCGCTCATAGTAAAAGTTAAGAAATAGCATTTTGCTAGTATACATAAAAGTTAAGTCTTACAATTGACTTTATTCGGTTATCATTATCACCAAAGAAAAATCGATAAAACTTGAAATGTTAAGAAAAATCAGTTCAATTATAATTATAGTTAATATAATTGTTGGAACTGTTAAATGGAAATATACTTAAATATTTAAAATCTCACTGGGCTATTAGTATAAATAATTTAATAATAATTTAAAGCTCCCTGGAGTTAAAATGTTACCGATTTCAAATGAAATATATACCTATGTAAAAGCGATAGATATTAACGAGTAAAAATTATTAATTTAGAATCTTCGAATCGAGTTTCAGACTCGAGGTTCATCGAAAACATTTTTATTTTTATTATTATTTACAAATGCCATACGCACGGCTGGCTACTAAAACGATTCCTAAGTATTTAGTATAGACACTGTCACAACATTTGCGACAGTTCGTATTTGAATATTTTTCTCGATTTTTTTCCTACAATCGTTCGCGATGGAATCACTGGGCTTTAGGGCTGTGAAAACTATAAAAACTGTAATCATAAAACAAATTGTAGCATACCAAAGTGCGACACCATTAGTATAAATTATAGAACAAATAAAAACGTATTTAACGTTGATAATGTTAAGAAATATTATTGTATATCTACAAATAGAATGCAAATAGCTGTCTCGTAAAACGTTAGTTTTCACAGTCCAGCCCACTGCGTCGGAAAGTCGCGAGCTAAAAATTTTAAATTTAAAATTGGAACGAGGTGGGTTATGCGCCTGCGCTTTGCTGGCTAACAGTAGTAAGTGATCGAGAGGCCCAGTTTACATGTGTAGGAATGGGACATACTGCTTCTGTTCGATATATCCTTGTTCTCACAACGCTGCCCATTGAAGCCTTCCGGACATCTGTGGAGGAAAAAAATATAAAGAAAAGCACTTTTTTTTGTAGTAGGTAATGTAAATTATAAATGGTTAACTTATTCCCAAAGTGCAGGAACCGTAATGAAGTCACGTATAGTCTGTTTTTTGTGTAAGGGAATATTGTGTCTTAACTTTAAATTAAAAATAATAGGGTCACCGGCATTAAGACATTTGTCTGCAAATATACTTGAGATACCTGCCTACATAAAATCTAACAAAAATAATTTTGGTAGGTACCTATATAAGTAGCCGCAAGATTTAAAGTACCAACTTTATGTGGAAACTTACTTGCACGCTTGTTCCTGCACGATTTCGAAGAACAAGCAGGTTCCTCCGTTGAGGCAGTAGGACGACGGGTCGGGCATCGGACATGGCGAGCCCAAGTTCGCTGTGGAGACGAAAAATAGAAAATAAGCAGTAGATAAATTAATTCCTACCGAATTTCATGATTGAAAATACCAAATATATTCTCAGGAAGTCGTAGGTATACTCGTAGGCATGTACCTAACCGTTTTATGAAAGATTATATTCTTACTGAATTATTATACTTATAATGGTGCAATCGTGAATTTTTTTGTATGTTTGGCCATTGCTTTGAGTTTAGATCGGTTTGATCGAAAAATATTAAATCTTGTTAATAAACTATAAACTCTTTTCAAAACGTTCGGAAAACTCTTTTCAAAACGTTCGGAAAACTCTTTTCAAAACGTTCAGAAAACTCTTTTCAAAACGTTAGTAAACTCCATCGACCATAATAATATAGCGATGGTAAACTCTTTCAAAACGTTCAGTAAAATTGTACTGACAATACCTAATACCTACGTTGGTCTAAGCTTTTGGAATAAGGGGTTAGTATTTCACAATCATCCGTTTCCTCCCTAACAGTATATCGATGCAAAAACGACTGATAAAACAAACTCATTATACAATGTAACCGATCACTCTATTGGCCTGTTTACAGACATTGTTTGAGCGACATTCGCGGAACAAGCAGTAAGTTTCCCAAGTGTTCCCAGTACAACGGTATGAGCATCGGTAAACAATGTGACATGGTTTGTTGTATTCGTTTGTTTACGTATTGCAACTGCAACCAAAGTGCTTTGGCTTTACTTGATGAAATCAATATTTATAAATTTCCTCGTTGATTTGAAACTTCTTTCAATCAACATGTCAGTAGGCAATCTTTAATTTTGAACTTATGCATCGTCCTCACCTTTAATAAAAAGGAATCTCTTTAAGTTATGAAAACCAGTTGAATTATAGATGGGACGTTTTAGCTAGCCTAGCAAATGACATTTAGGATCTCGGATGCTGCTAACAGTATTGTTAGCAGCATCTGTGTCTATGTCATTTCATGAAACATGTCATGAAACTCGCTGGGGTTAAACATAGGTCGTATGCTACTTACTCGAGTCATCAGGCGCAGCTGTGACTGGAGGTAGAACGCTGACGTTAGCGCTGGCGATGGCCGGCGGGCCCACCGCGCCCTGCGCCCTGCATTCGTACGCTGCTGAGTCTTCACTGCGCGCGTGCCTTATCACTAATACCGAGCGCCTCCTGAAATATATTACAGAGGGTATTGAAATGATGAACGCTTAGACTAGAAGTTCTAAGGATGAACGAGGTTTAGAATCGAATGAGAACGGATAAATCGAAGGGGTGTGCCAAAATAATTCAAGAATTTATTCTAAGCATTTATTTAATTACTCTATTATCTCAGTTATTACAAACTACGACGTTGTAACATTAATTTGGCAAACAGTCTTGCGCAAAATATCTACATTATCATCAAAGTGCACAACGACCCATGAAATTGTCCACAACGTTCAATCATAATTACTCTGTATATCCATTTTAACCCCTGAAGTTGTATTGTGAAGTCTTTTATTACTTACATTTAAAGTTTATTTTTGCTCGATCGAGCTGCAAAAACAATTTGTGGACGCACTCCCAGGTCGGTCAATGACAGCTGTCTGCAGTTGCGATTAGTGCAGTAATCGTTGCATTTAATGTTAGCACCATATGAGTGCACGCCTCATTTGTTTGGAGACAACATTGTTACTATTTAGCTGTAGTAAATGCCTATCTGGTACACAAACATGATCTCGTTTCAGATCATAATCAACATAGTTTGTAAAGTCAACTGGGTCATTGTAGCAGTTCCTTGGATATATTCCTAGATTTGGAGCATCGTAGTAAGGGTGTTTAACTCAACTAGCTTGTTGTGTAAGTATGTTTGATACTTATATTTCGCCGTACCTAAAGATTTTAGGCCAAAAATCAAGAACTTCCGAAGTAGGTACGATGTCAATAATATTTTTTGTTGTGCTTTTGTAGGACCTGTTCAAAGTATTTCAGGAGTGTCTGCCAGTGCTGAAATTTTGTGTCTTATAACAGAGAGGGCAGTTATCATCCCCAATAAAGGCTCACCTGAAATTTTGCACCCGGAATCTTCTCAACGCGATATCGGCAACTGGTTTGCCGTCCTTGTACCATGAGATGCGAGGGGGCGGCCGTGCGCTAGCCTTGCACTCCAGTCGCACCCGATTGCCGCGTGTCGTCCGCACCGACTGCATTGGTTCCACGCGCGCTGGGCTACCTGGGTACAAGGTTGGGCTATTAGTAAAAAATATGTTTAGTTTAAAGGCTTAAAACTGAGGTAAAGGTTGATTTAGCGTAATTCTTCAGATTGTGTTCAGGTAATTCTGGAGTTTCGTTTCACCCAAATAAAGTGGGAACTAACCCTTGTATCGATCATTTCGACAATTTGGTTTCGGATGAAGTCAAGCCCATCCTGCCATCTCCGTCTAGGCTTGCCACGCAGGCATTTATACGAAATATAAATTCGTCGCCTAGGCTTTTTTTAGTATGTGTGTTAAAAGAACTCAAGGAATAAGAATCCAGTACAAAACCATTAACATATGTATTCCAGAAAGTTGTGACGAACTAATTGAGAGAGCGATTATTATACGTCCGCCGTTAATACAATTCGCGGTATCCAAGTTACCTAAATTCAGGCGCGGGAAAATTATAAGACGCGATTGAAAACACAAACTGATATGGAAGTTGAAACACTGCATTTACAGAAAATCGGAAAAAAACTATCTTCACACAAACACTTAGCAAGTCGCCTTCAAAAGTCCCGAACTAAAAATAAGCTGCTGTCATTAGGCCAATGGCCTTATTATTTTGTGTGACGAGTAACATATGTAAGAACCGAAATAAACTCGTATTATCTAAACGGGACTCACTCGTTTGGACAACATCCCATCCACGGGCGACGGAAAAAAATTGGCCGTGTTTCAGTGTGTAAAGCGAAAAAAAAAAACTAAAGCGTTCGTAGTAAATCATTAACTATTTCTTTAGGATGTGTCACCCTTAATGTCTGGTTGGAATAGATAGTATTGCGAAAGCTCCAACGAATTTTATGTTGGACATATATTTTTATATCACTTCGACTTCCAGGCGCCCGATGATAACTTTATAAGACACAACATTGTAAATTTTGACCAAACTAACAGAATTTGGCAAAGAGCCGCATTACGTCGAGTTTTGTAACAGCTGCACGCGTGTTTTTACTTATTATAGGATGTATTTATTCAAGGATTTTATTGGTTATAGATAGACCTTCAGTGACAGGCAAGCAGAAGAATATTAATTCTGACAGTTACACATCTGGTATATAATATAATTATTTGTTTAAGCCGTCATGCCTCTTCTTTGAAATTGGCACATCTTCACTATGACAGCCAATCCATTGGTAACAATAATGCTTAGTCAAGAGGTACCATTATAGATTCACTGCCTACGTACTTTAATGGAAGACCAACTGTATTAGGCGGAACACGCACCCCATACAAACCCTATGAGCTCACCATGGTGGCGTCACCCATTCAGCCTGACACCCACTCACTATTTCATTCATAACTTCGACGGCCTGGATTAATGGTATTCTTTGATCGCTCTTTTATCTAAAACGTTTCGCGATTCGGTGTTGAAATGTTTAGTGATTCTTCGAAAACCACATTAGAGACGTAGTGCTCTTTCGTGGTCGGAAGTGTGCAGGAAGAGGCTGCTAGGGTAGTCTTCACGTGCTATAAGATTAAAGAAGATTCGATAATATGTAGCACCTGTTAAATAATTTGTTGTAATGATGGTGGTATGAATATAATTTTGATCATAATTTTCCTTAGCTACTAACTAAACTATCGATGGATGGCGACTTAGATTTCTGATGTAATCCTAGGTGGAATGGTTTTTGTAGAGCTGTTCTTCTCGCCAATATTTTTGAAATTTCAAGATGCGTTATTTTAAATAGGAGAATTATAAGTCAAGCTACAATATTTATTAAATATCCGTTATGTTAGGTTAGAATTTAGCTAGAGGTCGTTTAATTATAACCATTACAATTTAAGCCATAACACACTATCTTGATCTTTACTTCAGCATAATAATATGCTCGCAATTTTCACTCCGCTACGTGTTGCACCAAATAAACTGCAAAATGTAGGCGTTTACGTACCATTTCACATACGTTCGTCACGAATAAATGGCATGCCATAAAGCCATATGAATGGAGGATCATTGACATTGATGACAAACCTACAGGCTACCCACGCAACTAGGCCAGCGTCACAGGTCTTTAACCAGATAGTTATCGGCTTATGAATGGGAATTTTACGCCATTTCTATTGACGAAAGTTGCTATTACGTCAGACGAAAGTAGTTTGGAGTTGCCAAAGTAAATAGGCCCGTCTTTTGGGGAGGCGTCGCCTCTCATTAGGTAGTTAGGGTCATAAACGCCAACGCAATTACGTTCTTTCAGTATGTGCGTATACAGCATTGGTAAGCTGCGTTTGTTTTTAAGTGGTGTTAGGTTACAGATATGTGTTATGACTCTTTTTCATGTGACTTCTTTACGCAACAGCACCCACAGTCACTGTTGTGACTATAATTGTGTACTATGCAGTCTTAATCCTCTTTGAACACGTTAAGAAAGATTCCCATGTCACATCAGATGCTGATTACATCACTCCCCAACAAAACACCCACTAAAAAATCAGTCTACAGGCGTAGACCGTCGCTAATCAAATACATCGTCACCTAATATAAATAGTCTGGGAGCTAGGGACCACATCCTGAACGGAAACTGAATTGGAACATCACAGGTGAGGTGAACTGGCTTGCAGCCAAGTGACTCAGAACAGTGTCGTTGGAGACGAGCGAATGACAAACAATTGTCCAATAACGCGAAGAGCCGAAGGTCGGAGATTTATTACCTGTTACGACTTTGGTACTCTTAATTGGTATCGCTAAGCTGAAAGGCATTTGGCAATATAAGAAGATGGATGCACTTGATTAAAGCCGCAGAAACCCACTAAGATTCTCCGAAGTGACTGTTCAGGGATTGTGATATTGTTTTAGTTACACAGAATATCGCGCCAATGGAAATTCAAAAAATATATTATCGTGTTTATTTAAATTAAGTTCTTAAATAACTAAAAATAAAGTACAGGTAGTAGAAACACTTGTGTATTTTTCTTTATAAATAATAACGAACTTGCTGGTCCTAATCCACACCATTTAAAAGTTAGTTATAATTCTCTCGGAGAGTCTTTTTCACGACCTTCATCCGCAACAACAAATGAAATGCCAATCATATAAAGTAACAGCTGAAAATTAATCACAGATTGATATGTTATCCGAATCAAAAGAAACTATAAAACAATTTGTTTACCCAGCAATGAAAATAAGGAGCGTTAGTGTGCTGGCCCGATA
Source organism: Acronicta leporina (assembly GCA_947256265.1). Classification (NCBI taxonomy): domain Eukaryota; kingdom Metazoa; phylum Arthropoda; class Insecta; order Lepidoptera; family Noctuidae; genus Acronicta; species Acronicta leporina. Next base: position 1,190,658 of record OX366517.1, on the reverse strand, counting down.
TAAATATCCAGTGGTAATTAAAGACAGTGCAGACGGGCCGACAGTTTGAAAATAAACTGCTTTTTATTTTTATCTCTGCAGCCACAATAGATGCAGCTTAGTTTGAGTGTTTAGGTATATCAGAAGAAAATTTGATTTTTATTGATAGATACTATTATTGTTTTAATATTGTCATACTCATTATTTATTAAAAACATACATAACTAAATCTATTCAGTTTCATTTTGTGAGACTACTTGCGTATTTGATTATGGAGTCATTAGGTTAAAATCGAGCAAGCAAGATAATTAATTTGATCTAAACTATTTCCTCAATTCAGAAGAGAGGAGAATAGGGAACCGATTAGCTTCGTAAAGGAGGAGGATGTACTTATCCTTTTAAGGTAGCACCTTTAACTAATTGTAACATAAACATTATGACCACTTATTGTCTTATCACTGCATTTTCTTAATTTATAGTCAAGCTTTAAACATTTAAATTCGTTTCAAGTCGTTTTCATCTCAAAATATCAATACCAACAATCTTCATAATGCCATTTGCAGTTCATTATTTATCTCACATAATATTATATCGACGGCAATTTATATTTTACTGGGGATTCGAACCAATCTCCACCTACCGTGGTGGCATCGTGTGTGTTCCCGACGAGAAATTGCGTTACAATCGCCATAAAAACATGTGTTTATATCTTCATCGGGACGATCGAGTATGAAAGTTCTCTTTATTGCTAATTCACAGTTTTAGAGTAGTGTTATACTTAACAGGTTAAGATGCCTGACAAACGTATACAGACTGATAGAATTACAACTAAGAGGGATTGTAAACAGAATATCATAGGGAATTGTAATTGTAAAACTTACAAAGATCATCATAGGATAGTTAGATAAATAGGATATAATTATATTAAGGTGAGGTGGATAGACAGATGGAAAGATTAGAAGGAAAACAACACCATAATTTAAAATATTGTTATGCAATTTTTTTAAGCATTAAATGCTTAAAAAATGCCTGGTGTTCTTGTCGCCCTTTGTCGTATGATAGGCAGTACCTACCTACTTACATTGATATTTGTTTGTAATAAATAAATAAATAGTCTGAATTCTTTGGCTTTAATTCCCAAAAACATCCCTATTTCTTTCAAGTTTTTACATATTATTGGATCAATACCAATGCACTTTAAATATTTTATGAAACGTCTGTACGTTCTGATAGATTCAGGTTACGTCTTCATATTAAATGCGTCGGTGGTCGATCGGGAGGACTCGTCGTAAAAATTTAAGTGCTTCAGTAATAATTCCATAATAAAAAACATCATTCAATCATGGCGCGGCTTGGTTTTCACTATATGTATATATAATATACATATTTTTAGCTTTAAATGAAAGATGGGCATTTAAATTCTGATGGTTATTAAGCCCACTATTTTTTATTATATTTTTCTGTTGATATATGGCTTTCATTAATAATTGAGATGGACATATGGTGCATTTTGAACTGCAATATTTTTATCTTAAATGGGTTGTTCTTTACAACTCTGTGCATTAAAAGTAGTATATAAACATCTTAAACATAAAAGGAAGGAATACGGATGATCATCGTAGAGTATAATTAGTTAAATAAAAAATTCAAAGCCCGGTTAATGGCAATAGGCTCGCCCCCTATTACATGGGACCTAAACATACCGGCAAACTGTGGGTGTACATTAATACGCCTCTGCCTAACCCTTCGGGGAATACAGGCACGATGGTATGTTTTAAAATATTCATATTTTTTTATTATTGTATTTTTTTTTAACTAACACTCATTCCCTTTTTCCATAGTTGTAGGTAGAAACTACAGAACGCAACTTGCCATGATTCTTGCATACCTCATTATATATTATATGTATTTGTTTTTATAAACACAACCACGGCACAGGAGAAAATCCAAGTGTGGGTCAACGTAGTTTTAAATTTAAAAAATACAAAGTCCACGTTCATAGATTTCTCAACAAACAAACCAATTCACTCTTCCAAACAGTCGTAATCACAGTGACCGATTGCTGACCGAGTGGCGTTCCAATTTTTCTTATTTTAAAATAGTTCACCCACTATTGATACTGGTAGGTAGTAGCTTCGAAATGACACGTACCTACAGTCGTATGCGTAAATTTAAACGTAACGACCCCAACAATAAAATACGCTACACTGAGTCACTGGTTTTCCTTGAAATGCATGCTGTATTTTTTCAGATTTCTTTCGAATTTTCTCGGGAGAATTTTAGTAGGTATCTACTTCACCTGTGCTTACCTGACATGTAGTCGGTACACATTTATAGGTAAGTACGTAATAAAGTAGATTATTGTACATCACAGACAATTGTAGGTTTCTCTTAATTTAAACAGTTTGTGTTTAAAGTTACATAAAGTACCTACTTATCGTCATATTTTAAGCTTCTTGTACGGTTATAAGTTTTTTAAACAGGCATTTTTCAAAAACACACATCACAATTCCTTCAATAAACCCTAATCTGAAAATATTTTTTAAAGGTTTTGCATTATTATTGCAGTCTCCATGCATTTCAAGAAGGGTTCAACAACTCAATTGTATTTTATTACGTGTTTGTCACTGTCATTACAAGGATTAAGTCGTATTTTCTGAATTCTCCCAATGAATAATATAAAAGCCAATGCGCTCACAATGAAAAAATAACAAGTCTTTAAGCGTGTTTAAAAAGTTGGCACAGTCGTCCCTATTAATTTTGCAAATCACTTCGATGGGCGTTGGTATTCATTAGTAAAAGATTTATTAAACAGGTTGAAAATTGAAATACATATAAGTATTTATCCTCCTACCTATTGAAAATGAAAATTATACCCGATGCAATATAAAAAGAAATGATTTTGTCTACAGGTGGGTTTTATGGTTTTAATTTCCATGTATCACAATGTCCATACCAATTGAATCGGCTTTTTCCCAATTTATGTTCTCTTTACTTTGTTTAGTTTATTCATACTTCTATGCACAAAAGTTGTACATAGGGCGGACTTAAAGCCACATGGCATTCTATAGCAGTGCTTTGGTAATGTAATTTTTTTCAACTGTGGAATTGTTTTTTTTGTATGTAAGTAGTCTTCTCGGATTGTATTGATGCAGCAGGGTTCCTGCTCAATAAATAAAAATTCACGGAAAAACATTTTCTGAACTAGCTGAGTCCAACATTTTCACACACACCAAGGAGTACCTACCTAGTGTGTGTGAAAATGTTGGTAGCTCACATATATCTTGTGAAATTAAGAATTTCCAGAATGGACTATCTATTACTAACTAATGACTAATCTTCGAAGAAAATAATCGAATTCTAATCATGTTAACAAAAACTACAAACTGCACGACAAATGCAGTTGCAATCAGTTTGTTTACTCTGCGCCGGCGCGATCGAAAAAAGCACGTAGTACGCATGCGCGACGTACGGAGAGGGGGAGGCATTCTACTACGCTACGGCGGCGATGACTTCGTTTTTTACCACAATCGGGTTTCCTTTTGACTTGAGCGCCTGGTTTTTTCGTTAGCGCCCAGTTTGGCGTAGCAACTCCATATACAGTTACGCAGGAGAGGCTACCCCGCAGAATTGTTTTTAAATGACGACTGCTTGCGCAGACGACGCGACGCGCGTTGCGTTAATGTGCGTCTTTTGTATGATTATACTCGTATTTTATTTTAAATATGCATATAATTGACATCAGATTTTTTAAAATATTTTAACTCAACTCACAACACTCACAACTCATGATCATGTATTTTAAAAAGTATAATACAAATCATGTCCCTAACTAAACATGATTAATAGATAAGTGGTTATTACTACCTACTTACAGATTTTTTTCTATTATGCAAATATGCATAGGTATAACGCACTGTGTTAAAAAAACCTGTCCGAATCCGAGGGACTCCACTAGGACAATAAATGACGTGGAAGGTCCAGGTGGAGATGAGAGAACGAACTAGGTACTTGAGACATTGAGCCGAAATTATTTATTTTCTTAAAATAACATCGAGTTCTCAAATGTTCAAGCAACGTTTCCAGGAACCTTTCTTATACCTGGTTCTCTTTTTTCAACTTTGACTTAGACCTTCAATGTCCACTGTATGTCTTTCCCAGTGAAGAATGTAACACCATTTATTTTAAAAGAGTGTCCATGGAGTTTCTTGCCGGATTCTTCTTCATAGGATCAATCTTTTGGCGTAAAACTAATCGTAACGTTTCATAAACGCTTGTAAAAGCTTATTTCAAATAAACACATTTGAACTTTTGCCATAACTACCTATCATATTGCCACTATTTATGCCTCTATAAGCCTCTGTATCGTTTAACAATCGTCCAACCGGGCTGACACCCAATAATATGACTAAAGATTTTTTATTGAATTCAATGATTAACAGTTACATCCTAAACTTGCACTATAATCGAGCGCACGAACTGTCGTCGGCAAATAAATACAATCTTTTGTTCATCCCCACATGGTCCGGAGTTACGATAAGCGAGTCCATATCCCATCCCGGCCGAGGACAGTAAAAGTATCCATTTATTGTCGTTTTTATTTATTTTTACTTGCGTTTTTCCTTATTTTTGTTACGCTACCATTTGATATGTTTGTGAAATAAAGACAAAGTATTATTAATGTCTCGATCTGACTTTAGAAATTAATTATTAGATACTAAATGATAATGAACAACTCCACCTCTCTCCATGTCCACCTCTCCATCTATCGCACGATTCGATGCTCTGCCACTAATCTAAATGAGACTGAATTTTGGCAAATAACATGATGAACTACTTACATTCAATGAAAGAATGTTAGAAGTTTCGAAAGAATTCGATATTTTATTCCGTGATCCGTCCAAAAAATAAATTCAAATATAAGATGACTCACAAACTCACGTAGTCTACCTAAATCAAAAAATTCCAATCTAATAACGAAATACTTCGAGTCTGATTTATTCTTACTTAAACAGTTACTTGAAAGTAAAACTCGCATTTAACAAATTATCACTATTATAATCGTATAAAATTTGGTACGAATTCATCAGGCCATCAGAATACTTTAAATTCACGAACAATACCAGCTTCAGGCAGTTTACAATTTAAATATTTATAGGGCACGCGTGGTAGCGAACTTTCGTATAATTTTCGTAGATTCCAGCAATTTTATCGTGAATAGATGGGGATCGCGTGATATTGGGAGTGCTTCCAAAATTGAGCTGAGATCCAGGATTATGTGCATTGGATAAGTAAAATATAAATTTTGATAAGAGATGGCAGACGATCCATTAATATTTTCCGCACCCCAGAAATGGGCCTACAACCAAGAACAGCGTGTTTTTAACTTTTATTAATTTTGCACCAAATTTAAAATATTAAATGTGACAAAGTCACATGTAAATGAAATAAAATCATGTTTACAAGATTGCTTTTACACAAAATATACTCCTATTAATAAATTAGTACCTAACCTAGAATTTATATCTTAGTGTGTAAGTACATAACTACTCTTTTATTAAAAATATGAATCAATCCATTCCATCGATTTCATTAATCTTAATCGTATTTTCAAAATGGAGTCCATTCGCACCCTAGTAATTGGCGACCCTGCCGGGACATTAACCGTTTTAGGAAATATTTTAAGGTTCGATGACTTTTGCTTAGAGGTCAGAGAATGTTGCCATGCTGAGGACAGGATGAGGCTAATTTTGATGATAGCATGAGACACCTGCTTTTCCCCGGCTAATGACCCATTGATTTCGATGTAGTAGTCTGGAGTTATTGAACGATATGAATTCGTAATTTTATCTAATTATAATAATATCTTAAGGGATCTAGACTTCTTATACGAGCGTGGATATACTCTTGTAGGTTTCGAACATGATGAGTACGCGCACCTTGCATCAATCGATTGAATTAAACAAATACTTGCGGTAAACACCTATTGAAATTTTGGAAGCTTCGTCCAAGATATAAATAACATGTTTTAGTTTTACAACGTGTCCTAATTTACGCGAATTAGATGCGGCGCGGACGTACGGTGATACATAAACTGTGTGAAGTGATTGTTTCTGGTGTATTGACAGCGATTATTCTTGGGATGATGTTCAGAAACGATTTTAAATACAATTAGCGGAAAATGTACGAAACATTTACTTCAAAATCAGATGTTGCCGGTAAAAATATCGTGGCATTATTTAGATAAAGTGCCAAATCAATGGAGCCAGCTACGCGATAATATTGATTTAGTCATCTTAAAGCAAAGTGTTTCTTGCAAATGTGCCAACGCATTGAAAAAAAATAGGATTTACTTGTGACTCATGAAACAAATCAGATATTTAATAAATATAAATTAGAGTCACTAAGTACTACATAAACAATATTCATTATATCCTATGCATTTAATGGTATACGTATCTATTAATACAGATGTCATCGGGTTCAAGGAATTTAGAACAACCAATTGAACAAATAAATAATACAAATGTAAAGAAACCCAAATAACTATACCGGCAAACATTAATAAGTAGTCGGTATTAATCAAAAAGGCGAAACATTCCCAATGCAAACGTCAAACACTGAACAATTGTTACAGAAACCTTCACATGTTTGAACAAAATTTGATCACAATACTGAACCTACTTTATTTGTTTTCCACATGGATTGGGCATATTATACAGAAAGAGATGGTAATACGTAACAAGTTAAAAAAGGAAAAGGAAAGGAGATAGAAACACTTGAGACCACAGCGGTCTGTGATGAAAGGACGGACAGAATACAAATGAGAGCTGGTGACAATGCATTGGAATCCAGAGACGGCAACAAGTAGGTTAAAAGGTGAACATGGCAGCTATTACTGTAATTAGAGGTGTGTTGGCATAGTGATGCAAATGATGAGGCTATGTGGATCTAGCTCGAAGCTCGCGTGTCGTATTGGAACTGTACACCGGATTATTAAATATTTTGATTTCGAGTGACGTCAAAATTATTGAAACAGGGTTTTTTTGCATGTTGATTTAATTAACAACTGCCTCATTAGCCAAGTGGTCCTGACTGCAACTGCTACGCTAGAGGTCCTGGGTTCGATTCGACTGTGGGTGTACGCCTCTGCCTAACCCTTCGGGGAATACAGGCGTGATGGTATGTATGTTATGATTTAATTAAAGCTCATCACATCAGTAATATTTGTTGCCATGTCGACACAAATAAAATGAATTATGACTACTTTGTTTTGGTGCCACTTAATCATGAATAACAACGTGAAATGCAACAGCAATGCAAATTATAATCAAATAAATACGTACATTTTACGTTACGAGCAATAGCTTATCATAATTTATCCTCTTACCAAGCTGCTGAAAATTACTTAATAGTATCATATTGATTTATAGACATAATTATGGATGAACCTCATTGTAATTCAGTCTTGGCAGTCCAAAAGCCAACACTTATGCTACTGTTTAACATTTTGGATTAATTAAATTCAAATAACTACATGCTAACTAAACTAAATTGTAACACTGCTTTTTTCACTCCTATAATTTTTACACGTAGTTTCGTACCTAATTCGGCAATTTCGCAGAAAGTTCTTTAAAAACTAAAGAAGGACTGTTAACTTTCGAGAATTCCTTTTAAGAAAAGCAGTTACTTCCAAACCTTTAATCCTAACAATGTTTCTTATTCGAATGCATTTGAGGACATCGCAAAGATCTAATTAAACAGTTTCGTGAACTTTTTACTGGGGTACCCATAATCGGTCTTAATCGGCTGGTAATTAAGGCGATTGGTATCGATTTGGCCATGGGAGATGCCGGCACGGCAAAACTGTCTGTGAGGCCGATTTTTTTATACTTTTCATGAGTGAATTAGCAAAATGCTTAAACTGAGGTATAATGGACTTTTTCTTTTTTTGCTTTCGAACAGTAAATCATAAATATTCAAACTTTACATAGTCATCCTGGGTGATTTTTGGAGCATTCTGAAGTATTTCGAAACCCACCTATTGCACTACCGACTATTGACTATTGCACTACGACTCGTAACACAAGCATTTAGCTTAGCACGAGGGGTCAACAAGAATACTAGTAATATACGACCCACATTGCTAGTAGGCATTTTTTTAAGAAAAGAAGTATTAATTACAAAATAAACTCTAAAGAAGTGAGTATATAAAACAAAGTCTGGTTAGTTACACCATTTATAACTTAAGTATGGACCGAATTTTATAATCTTTGATTTGTTGGATGTGTCTCCATCACTAATAGCAGAAAAACAATTATAATATAAACATCGGAAAAGTTCAGGATAAAAAATATGAAGTAAATAGATTTTCTTATACCTACACTTATTTTATATTGACTGATTTCACTTAAGTAAACGCGAACAAAAATGAACATTGTGATGTATGCTGTTTCTGAAATTACAGTAGATGGCGTTGTGTGTATTGTGCGGACTCATCCTAAGAGGCTGGTGCGATTTTGATGAAATTTTTTGTGTGTTTAGTTGGGTGCCTCAATGGCTTAGATTCATAATCTGAGTCGGTAGGTGGCACCACAATCGGGTTCTATGATTATTTTTAGTTTCAGGGCAGTTGCCGGGCGCGCTTAGTACCTATATAATAAGTAATTGATAACAAAATTAATTTACCTATTTTTGGATACGGTTGCCCTGCAACGCGTAATACACTCATGTAAGTGTTAACAATTTTTATAAGTTACCAAGGAAGTATTTATCATCACTGTTGTGAGTGCCAATTAAATCGACTTCTTATTAGTCACTCAATACGACCATATTTCATTGCATTAATTGTTTTTCTTTTTTAATTTCTCGAAGAGTCTTGGCAACAAATTCAGGCGGAAGTCACTCGAAAGCAGACGAAATCAAATAAAAATAGCTACTTATTTATATCAATCGCAGACACAATTTGAAAGCTTGGCACTATAGCGATATGTATTAGAAGAAGAAAGTTGCCAGCATCCAGTGCTTGTTGAACATTAAATATCTTCTGAAAATACGGAAAAGTTTCCAATCATAAAAATGAATACTTATAAAGGTAGTACCTACTTAATCACTTTAGCAAATAAATAGGTATTCCAACATAAAAGTTGTTTATTAGACTTTAGTATGGAGTTGGTGAAATTAAATAGCTAATCAGAATTATTTGTGCCTATTCAATTAACTATTAATTAATTAACATACACATATGTACATTATTGCTCAATAATTTTCAGTAAATACTATCAATGTATGTAGTACGTTTGATGACTAGCCTATTTAATGTTACTGTATTACTTTGGAAAGAAAACTTAAATTATTTGCAGTAAAATCGTAGTGAAATATTTTTTATGTAATACTTACCAAACTTACTTAAGGGTCATGCCAAACTACGTAATACCAAAATAAATCGTAGTTGTCAAAAAATATATTCACTTATAATTACTAATTATATCACTAATTATTGCCTTTGAAGTATTTTGCACGAAATGATGACATAGGAACCTATATTAATGGTACATACTTATCTCAATCCGAATAATAAAATAATTTAATTTGGTATTAAAGTACCTACGCTCAATTCGGTCCACCGAATCCTTAAATATTTTTCCAGAAAAACAAAAAGAAAAATAAAATGATAATGGCATTAATTTAAAGGCAAACACATCAAATTCCGAGACATTAAACAAGAATACTATGAATGTGAACTCAACGTATTTTATGAAAACCTTCAATAAACACAATAAAGTAGGTTTTATTATGAAAGAGCGGACAGTGGTGAAAACATGACACGTTTTATATATTATCGCATTAAAAATAGTGTTACGCGGCCTAATTTATGGATTGGTGACGATACCTGGTGGGTGGCCAGAGCCAGGGTTGCTAACAAAACTCCTTGTGCCAGGCCAAGTTGCTAACAAAGCTCCTTGCGATGATCTCCAAAAAAAACAGCATTAACAATTTTTTTACTCTAACTACCTACATAGAATCCTGTTTCGATTCGACTCTTATCTCAATTTTAGTACTTAGTATATATACTCAGTTGAATTTAAGTAAGTTCTTAGTAAGTATTTTTTTTAAAGTTAGGATACGTCATGTACCTATGTCAAGTACTGCTGTTACAACACGCAACACGACAACAGTGTTCATGGAATTTCTAGCCGGATTTTTCTCCATATGATCGACCTTTTGGAACCATGCAACTATGTAGGATCATAACGTGTCCTGAGCGCTTGTAAATGCTAATTTCAAATAAAAACATTTGAACTTGAACAAGGCAAGGGAGTTTCATGGACATGGTTAAATAGATGTTAGATTTACTTTGGAGATCTTTGTTATATACTTACTTAAAATTTATAGCTTGCTACATTATGGCATAGCATTAAAAATAAGTAAAGTATCTTTTGAGTTTCGACCACTGTTAAAATAAACGATTTGAATAATTATATTCGAAAAAATATATCAAATCATTATCTTTATAGAGACACTGCAAGTTCTCGTCCAATTATTGACACTAAATGCGTCGAAAAAATAATAAAAGCGAATACAATAAAATCGTTTATCTTTATCGCCGAACCCTTAAATCAAAGCCCGGGATCGAACATCAGACAAAATAAAACGCCGAAAAAGCAATGGATAAAATTGAGATACTGTTAGTTGAGCAAAAAGCATTCCGTTAGTCCTTGCCGGAGGCGCCTGCGCACCAAATTTGTGAAACTAAGTTGAGAGTATTTTTTTAGTACATAGGTAAGGGCTAAATTAAAGTCCTTATTACTGTTTTTAGTGACGCTTTCATTTGACTGAATAAAAAATAATAATTTGTGTACATGCAATGAAAAGATTTAATACGTGAGGAGATATACCCCTTAAGGAGGCGTTTATCATTCGGTTTTAGTCATACAGCAGCTTCATACAGCATTTCGCCAAATATAAAATTTAATTATAATTAATTTTACCTTATTTTCATGTTCTTTAAGAAAATGGGTACTTACTAAGAAAAAAGCATTTACTTTAGCAAGTACATAAAGTGTCATCACGATCCAAGTGCGAAAGCGTCACAACCCGAAAAAGCAAACTTTCCCCTCCCACGGTTTTTTGTGAGCTTACATTGTTTTTGGTCGATGGTTGTCGGCATTTTCGGAATTCAGCCATTTACATAAATACCGAGGAGTCTTTGTTGAGCCGCTAAGGCGCCGCAGAGGGAACGGGTTGCGTCGTAGTTGCGTACGCGCAACTGTTCGTAAATGGCGAAGGCTGTTGTTTGTTTTCTGTTTTTGCCAGTTTCAAAAGTTTCGACATTTGTTTGTAGATATAACTTTATTCAATTTGTTGAAGAAGGATTTACAAAGTTATTAGCTCTTTCTTATTCCGCCAAGCAAGAAAGATTTCTGCGCACTGACTCTTATGATACGAATGAGTTGGTATTTATTTTCTCTATAATAATATATTTTCAAACATTTCTTGTAAAAATACAAGTACACAAGTATAAACATAAAAATGCATTTAAAATATCTTAGTGCGGCCCATCAAAGCAAAATAGCGTCCTAACCCATAAAGTTGAGACATAACAATCGAAATTCTAATTAGTTTTCAATATATTCAATCCAGAAGTCGAACCGAAACAGGTCATCAATCTTAAGGAGCCGTGGCGCCGTCTTTTCACTGACCCCAACACCCTATTTTGGTATAAAAAATATAAAAACCACGTCGTTACTATAAAGAATGGGCAGCAAAAACCTCATATACTTTACAAAATTTAATGTGGCTGCGCAAACTAAAGTAAGCTTTGTGTTGCTAAAAATAGGGATGATACAATTGGAAAAATAAAATCGTAAGTTTGATAATTAGATTCTGACAGTTTGAAATCGGCAAAGAGGCCGACTGTCAAAAAGTCGGCGCCAGAATCTGTGTGTTGTAAATAAAACATTGCAATTCTAAAATTTACGATTTTAAGGTTTGGCACGTTCTGTTTTTAGATGGGTGAATAAGGGCGTATACATTATCATTATATTCGCGCGTTTTTGTCCTTATCAATTAAGAGAGAGTGGCGCCATAATTATGCTTAGTGAATATATCAATTATCTTTTTGGCTATGATTCAATCAAAATTTATTGATTCATAGGCCCACTTGCACCAAATTTTTAAATATGTTCAAATTGAATTTGAACACTATTTTTCATAGAAATTTCGTGTTTAAATACAATTTAAATACATTTAAGAAGTTGATGCAAGTGGGCCATAGTCTGAGAAACTTATCTAGTCAATAAATCAGTTTTAATAGCTCTTAAATACTTTGCAGATTCTTGTTATTTTTTTGTAAGACCCAAGATCGACCGAGCCACTAGTTTCGATTATTCAAACAGAACTGCGTAACAATGTGTTAATTTAAATAAAATAACTTACATTTTATAAATTGCGACTTTACTGTGTCTCACTTGTTGAATAAGCATCTCTACATCCGAACCCAATCATATCTTTCAGTGATGCTCCCAAAGAGAGTACATTCATAGTGCGGTTTGTAAAGAATATATACGATCAGCTGTTTTTCGTACTTCAAGATTATCAACGTATGTATATCTTTGTTGTTAAACTTGAATTATGATAATAATATGTTTAAGAAATTCGTTTTGGTAATAGCCGATATCATCACTAGGCTTTGTGATTACCTATTGGTATATTTTTACAAGATATACATTTATATTATATTCAATAGTCGAAAATATACAATTGTGGCAGATCAAACAACGAACCTACACAAAGTCTAACAGATCTGTTCATTTAAATTAAAATATGAAATAAAAACGTTAGAGTTATAGCAATTGAAATTATTTCATATCTAAATCCGATTTGAGCATTTAGAGGACGACAAACTAACATAAGTTATTGTAGGCGTCAGACTTTTGGCATTAAATCTAATACAAATTGACTATTTACTAAGCCTCCTACTACGAAGTATATAAAAATATGAAAATACATTATTGCTCTCATAAATCATGGTCGTTCGAGATCGTTTTCTTGAACAGAAAAAACTATTTGCAAATTGATTGATGTAATGTATACAGTATATATAGAAATGGACTTGTTTTCATATGTGTGTAAGAGTAAAATAAATATAAAGGTTTAGTACATTTTCTGTGAGTTTTATAATATTTTTTTTTTTTTTGCGAAAATGTATAAAATGAAAGATATTGGTACTATTATAATATTAGTTTGCCTCGGAGATTAAATAACCCAGTTCAGATATGTATAATTTCTTGTTTATATTCAAATAAATTATCGACGATTGACGTCTTTTTTTTTAAAGCTTACTAGCAATGTGGGACGCACATTTCGTGCTAAGCTAAATGCTTGTGTTACGAGTAGGTTCACGTCGATAGTGCAATGGGTGGGTTTCGAACCGGCAACCACATGATCGCAAGTCCGACGCCCTAGCCATTAGGCTACCGCCGATTGACTATTGACTTCATTAAGTCAATCATTATTGCATAGCATGTGCCATATCGACATTCATATATTTGTGATTACCTATCGCAAATATGAAAAAAAACTTCCTAATTGCAATTATCTTAACATAATTATACCCAGGTACATCCAGATGTAGGATAACAATAAATCATTAAAAGAAAATATAACATTCCAGTGAACAATAAAATAAAACACTATTAAATTACCAAAGACACTATCTAGAAATTTATCGGTCTTGCTAATGAACAAGATACTATTGCACCTGCCGTCGCTAATGATAGCTATGGTGTTACCATTAAAATTGTCATTCAGCATAACATGTTTCTACTACCAGGTGGTACCTTCCCCTAAGTCACAAGTTGCTACCAACAATAATTGCGATTACTTCGATCACAAGCAAAGATGGACTAGATCATTGTAGTTTTTTTTTATACTTAAATAGCATATTCTATTAGAATTTATAAACAAAAAGAAGAGCTTATTAAGTTGAATTGGATCACACTTCAGATAAACTATATTTTAGTAACTAGCTTCCGCCCGCGACTTCGTCAGCGTGGAATAGTTACTTAGTCTTAGCGTGATGATTATATAGCCTATAGACTTTCTCAATAAATGGGCTATCTAACACTGAAAGAATTTTTCAAATCGGACCAGTAGTTCCTGAGATTAGCGCGTTCAAGCAAACAAAAAAACTCTTCAGATTTATATATTAGTATAGATATAGATTGTAATGGAGCATTTTGCTAAAGACTGAAGGAAGTCTGATAATTATATTATTCTGATATTATTCGCCGATAGGTTAGTCAGAGGAGCTAATATACACCATCAGTTCGCCGGTATGTTTAAGTCCCATGAAATAGGGCGCGACCTCATTGCCATATCTACACATAAATCTCAAACTCCGACCTGCTACTGAGAATATATATATTATATAGCTTCTGCCCGAGACTTCGTCCGCGTAGCGTGATGATAATGTATATAGCCTATAGCCTTCCTTAATAAATGGGCTATCAAAGAATTTTTCAAATCGGACCAGTAGTTCCTGAGATTAGCGCGTTTAAGCAAACAAACAAACAAACTCTTCAGCTTTATATATTAGTACTAGCTTCTGCCCGCGACTTCGTCCGCGTAGCGTGATGATATATAGCCTTTAGCCTTCCTCAATAAATGGGCTATCTAAAACTGAAATAATTTTTCAAATCGGACTAGTAGTTCCTGAGATTAGCGCATTCAAGCAAACAAACAAACTTTTCAGATTTATATATTAGTATAGATATAGATTGTAATGGAGCATTTTGCTAAAGACTGAAGGAAGTCTGATAATTATCTCTTCTAAATTAACAGCGGTTGGTTTGTGTAAAACTACAGTTAGAAAAGACATTGGGGCTTATATCGTTTTAATTAAAGTAAGTAAATTACTCAATACCTTAGCAAGCACTCATTAATTCTAGTTACTTTTAGTCTTTGTAGCTAGAAGCGTCATACATTAAATCTAAACGTCAGCTAAACAGGTGGCCATTCTTATAATTTACTTAAACATTTATTAGAACAAGCATTTCTGATATGATTTAATGTGTGAGAAATAAGAAATTGTGTCGTGTTTACTTCTGAAGTTCTGACTCACACTGCAAAGCTTACGCAAAAATTTTAGTAGTAAAATTGTTGTAGTTTTTAAAATAACATGCAAAACAAAGTTGCCATGACGACTGTCTAAGAATAAGTCACTTGAAACTTTTCTGTTGGATTTGTTCAAGTAGGATTTGAAAATCTGAAGTTTCAATTTAAACAAGCTGTGATACCTGAATTATACTAGAAGGTAAAATTGAAGGAAAACTAGGAAGGGGTAGACCTAGACGAAGTTTTGTGGAACAAGTGAAGGAAAGGATTGCGATCGAGCCGTATCAAGAGGTAAAACGGAAAGCAGAAGATAGAGAACAGTGGCGTTTGCTCCACCGACAAGAGCTGAGCTCTTAAATTAAAGAAAAGAAGAAGATACCTGAGTATACAAAAGGATATTTTAACAGAATAGGCGTTTAAAAAACAACTAGAACTATGCATATACAAATAATTGAACACCTTAATACTCTGAAAATATGAAGAGTTTTTAAGCTTGAATGACAAAACAAAATCTTGGTGATTATTAGGACTAGCTGCTTTAGAATAATGAAACCACTCACATAGTGCCTTCAGAATCAATCGAATAAGAGAAATTTAAAAAGAAGAAACTTATAGCAGCATATGGTGGTACTTTAATTTGAATAATTATTTTTTGTGTAAACAAAAACTCGTCATTAGGTTAGGTAATGACGAGTATAAACCTTTACCCAACGTTAATGTTATCCTTATTAGTGTTAATCCTGATTAAAACGATAACTTTTTTAATAACATACCATCACGCCTGTATTCCCCGAAGGGTTAGGCAGAGGCGTACTAATGTACACCCACAGTTCGCCGGTATGTTTAGGTCCCATGTAATAGGGGGCGAGCCTATTGCCATTAACCGGGCACAAATTCCTAACTCCGAGCTGCTACTGGGAATTTCATAGAAAAACCCAATAACACTTTGCTCGACCTGGGAATCGAACCCAGGACCTCTAGCGTAGCAGTCGCGGTCAGGACCACTTGGCTATTGAGGCAGCTACAAAAGGATATTTTAATAGAATAGGCCTTTAAAAAAACAACTAGAACTATGCAAGAAGAAGCTTGAAGCGGCGGTAGCCTAATGGCTAGGGCGTCGGACTTGCGATCATGTGGTTGCCGGTTCGAACCCCACCCATTGCACTACCGACGTGGACCCACTCGTAACACAAGCAATCTAGCTTAGCACGAGAGGTTAACAAGAATACTAGTAATGTGCGACCCGCATGGCTAGTAAGCTTTTTTTTTAAAAAAAATACATATAATTGAACACCTTAATACTCTGAAAATATGAAGAGCTTTTAAGCTTGAATGATAAAACAAAATCTTGGTGATTATTAGGACTAGCTACTTTAGAAAAATAAAATCACTCACATAATGCATTCAACATCAATTGTATAGAAGAAATATTAAAAAAGAATAGCACATGATGGTACCTACTTTAATTTGTTTTTTTTTTATGGGATAGGGGAGCAAACGAGCAGACGGATCACTTGATGGTAAGCGACAACCGCCGCCCATGGACACCCGCAACACCAGAAGAGTCACAGGTGCGTTGCCCGCCTTTTAAAATCGTTTGGGCCTCCGGTAACCTCATTCACTCGGCGAAACACAACGCAAGCGTTGTTTCACGCCGGTTTTCTGTGAGGCCGTGGTATCACTCCGGTCGAGCCGGCCCATTCGTGCCGTAGCATGGCTCTCCCACGTTTTTTTTTTGTTGTGTAAACAAACCTAATAATACTTTAGAAATCTTTAATTAGAGAATGACGAGCAACCTTTCCTACTTAAAATAAAACGTAATCCACCTAATTAAAACGATAACTTTTTTAATAAACAATTTTACTATTGTTATGAGGAAAGTAGTAATATTGTATGATTTATTATCATGAAAAGCTCCTATCCGCATAATCACTGACGTCTCAAAGAACCTATCAATGACAAAAATTGTAAGCGTCTAAGCCAAAGACTAATAATTCAAGACAGTATCTATTGACTAAATTAGAGCGGCGGTAGCCTAATGGCTAGGGCGTCGGACTTGCCATCATTTGGTTGCCGGTTCGAAACCCACTCATTGCACTACCGACGTGAACCCACTCGTAAAACAAGCATTTAGCTTAGCACGAGGGGTTAACAAGAATACTAGTAATGTGCAACTCATTTTGCTAGTAAGCTTTTTTTTACGATTACGATTACGATTAGCCTATTGTGTCCCACTGCTGGGCAAAGGCCTTCTTCTATTTGTTATCTTGTGCTATTTGGACCCAATCTGCACAAAAGGTATCTAAATCGTCACGCCATTTCTTTTTTGGTCTGCCACGACGCCGCCTATCGGTATCAGGGCTCCACTTAGTGGTAATTTTGGCCCACCGATCATCGGACATGCGACACACATGGCCAACCCAGCTCCATTTAAGCTTAGCGACCGCTGAACTTTAAAAAAAAAGTAAGCAAATGAGAATAAATATAGGAAAGCCTAAAAATAAATAGAATCAAATGATTGAATCTGTCTGTATTTCAACTGTGAGCAATCAACGGTGACCATTCTGTTCTGCGGAAAACTGACTCAGAGTGTCAATCTAGCTTAAGAAATGTATCACCAGGTGCATATCAGTTCAGTGAGTATGTTTAGGTTTGTTAATCCAATAATAATTAATTCAAAATAAAGTAATTATAGTCTGCTGCTGAGAATCCTTCTTTTTATAAGTCAAAGTCAAAATCATTTATTCAATATAGACTAATAGGTAGTAACTTTTTCAATGTCATTTTTACATTATAGACAGCCCCCAAAACGCATTATATTATTTGTACTTTTCGATTGTTTCTGAATGCACTATGCTGTAGTGGTTTTACTTATGTCTTCTTAAATAGCTAGTCCTTAATAATCACCAAGTTTTTTTGTTCTCATTCTAGCTTCAAACCTCTTAATATTTTCAGGATAATTAGTTGTTAAAGTATTGGTATTTGCATAGTTTATAACAAATTTTTTTATTCTGCAAAATTCTAGTTAGAGATTTGGTATTTTCGTGCGCCATCCCCTAAGTTCCACGTTATATTCAGATAAAAATTTACATAACAACAATATATTTTCATTCATAAACTATTCAGCTGCAGTTCATATTCCGTTTAACGTTCGCTCTCTCGTCCAGACGGTATTATTTTTAGACCTGGTGACTTTTTTCGTCGCGTCAAGTATTTTGGTTGCAAAATACCGTTTCGACTCAAAGTGAGAATGCCACCGTTATAATTTATAGTGTCATAGCATGCTTCTAAATTAATGTGTAATAGAAAAATATAATAGAAACGAGAAAAAATCATAGTCTCTCGTAATAATCATAAAGTCCATATTTTCTTTAATATTATAAAACGTCAAAGTTTTTGCATTAGATATATATCTCTCTCGCAATCTGTTTGGGTAAACATATTTATTAGTTCTTAAAAACGACATCAATAACTTCACCATTCGTCATACGCTGAAACTACTTCGCAAAAATGTGTTGACAGGTGATAAAAAGCTTATGTCACTTTGTGCAATCGTCGAGTGCGACAGTTTTAGCGTATATTAAGTTATTTCCTCCACTGTAGGCACACGGTGACCCGGATTTTTCAGATTTATTCAGCAGAGAATGCAGATTTTCTGGAAAATCCATGACGTATCTGCTGAGTTATTAAGTTGCCAAATATATCACGCAAATACATAATCAAGAAACCCAGATGATGTCATATTCAGATGAAATATTTCATTTTTGTAAATTAATGATGTAAGAACACTAACAACCCGTCGAGTTTCCAAATTGAAATTAGAATACCATTTCCATTCTACAAACGACACTACTTATTCTGCATGCGAATATCCTTTTCACTATAATCTATACTTGTTAAGTGCTTCATAGTTCAAAGAACCAACCAACTGAATTACATTTCGAAAAGCCGTTGAACACGCAATTACACTCAAGAACAAATGTTATGATTTCAGTGATACGTAATGAAGGGTATTTATGAAAACTTGGTGTAAGGGGACAGCCACTAGCCTAGCGTTTGTATACAGAAACACGTAATGTCTCAATTTGAATATGCACTATGGGGAAAAGAAAGAAGTTAGGGAGAGTTAGCAGAAAAATAATGGCAAAACGAAAATGTTCTAGAAACCGAGCTGTATAACAGTACAACTCTGTAAATAGATATTAGGTACTTATTTGAATTTATTTTTGATCATTTTGCATGCATGACGTGAATTAGGGAAAACAATCTCGCGTGTTCTATGTATGAGATTTGTCAGTTCGTTTCGTAACTTTCTTTCCCATACTTATTACCATTTTATTCACCAGGCCCTAATTATTGAGTTGTAATTTCATACTATTTGAGCTTTCTTTTTATCTTCTACGCTGAAAAGATCTGCACTCCAATCATCGGTTATTTTCTTGTCATTTTCCGATTATTTCTTCCATCGATGAGAAATATTTAAACCTTATAAGGTAAAATAATAAAAACATACGACATTTTCAAACGTTTCCACGGTTTTCCTTGCGGACGCTATCGCTCCGACGCGCCGTCTCGCCCGCGCTATTTCGGTCCTCGCCCGCCCAGCCAAGTTTATTGACACGACTTAACGCGCTATACTATGCCGGGATCTAACTGCTAATACCTCACACCGAAGTGCTTACTAGTGCTGTACTAATGTCGTCTGCAGTTTTGAGTTTCAAATCCTTCAAACTATAGGCTGCTAACGGTATTAGTTCTGATCCCGATGTGTAACGGTTTAGATCTGGCTCATTTTCATTCGGTAAACTAAGTTTGCGTCAGAGAAATGCAGATAGGAACGTTTCTTTTCACAAATGGTAGGTTCCTAAGTAAGTTTTTTATAAAAAAGACTTGATGGCGATAACCAAGGATTGCATGGTTTTAGATCTTACTAGTTAATTCGTTGAAATCCTGTCTCATATTTCATTATCCATATCAACACTTTCATTTTCTCTCATCTAGTCGTCTTTAAAATGGTTAAAGTTTAAAACCTTACCGAAAATTCCTTTTGAAGTTTCTAAACGCACACAAAAGTTTACTTTTTAATAAGCATACTTTGCATTATATTATAATAATCTCAATATTTTCTGTAATGTTAACTACGTCAAACATTCTTTTAATATAATTATGAAGAGTTGTTTATTATATAAAAGTTTGATGTTGTATATTCGTATTAACGCAACCTAAATTAGCTGCTATATAAAATTGTTTAAACAAAACAAAGTTTAATTACTTAGGTAAGATGCATGTAAAAATACTTTGTAAGATATGAGTGGTATAAGAGAAAAGGTTTGCCCAAAATATCTTTTATAGAGATTTAAGGTATGGACCACCCATGTTATAGATAGGATTTA
The DNA here is from genome assembly GCA_947256265.1 of Acronicta leporina. Lineage (NCBI taxonomy): Eukaryota > Metazoa > Arthropoda > Insecta > Lepidoptera > Noctuidae > Acronicta > Acronicta leporina. The sequence continues at coordinate 1,170,169 of OX366517.1, read as the reverse complement.
AAAAGTGATTTATATGATTTTATATGTAGATAGCTTTTGCCCATAGCTTCGCTCAACTGAAGCTATATTAGGATTAAAAATGGGTCCCAAAAATCTAAATGATCTCTTCTTTGTATGAGTCTGTATTCTGTATACCTCAGAGAGGTCAAGCTGTATCTCAGGAACTGTTTAATTAATTGAGATAAGAAGTTCACCAGTTTTTAAGTTGGAGCATATACTTTCTAACAAATGATAATAAAATCAAAATCTATTTTTGAATAGATCAAACCCGTAAAAAACAGACTAGAATTTTAAAACTCTCATTTTTGGATTTAGAGACGCCTAAACCTATTAAAAAAACAAGGAATAGAGTCCTTGTTTTTTTAATATCTTCAATGAACAGACATAGCTTTTTTACGATTTTATAATAGTAGGAATTTAAAAACCTAATTGACAGATGAGAAAACTACATAGTGGCTTTACGTAAAAACTTTCAAGAACCTTTAAAAATCTGTCTATGTAAAGTCTATTAAATTCCTATAGATAACAAATACAATGAAAATAATTGGAATTAACGTATGTTGTACTTTTCAAATATAAATTACCTCCAGATATACATACTTACAGACTAGCAATTTTACTTCGGGTCGCGTGCACACGGCAGATGTTAAAGCAGCTGCGCCGGCGCCAACTCGCGAAATGTAACGAGATCGCGTCAACGATGCGGCTGTGACGTCATAATTATGTTATTATGACCGTTGTGCTTCGTTGTTCTATTTGTTTAGGCTTTTGTTTTATACTGATGACATGTGTATTTCTAACATTGATTCCCACCTGAATACATAATTATTTTCCTAAATGTTTTCTAATTCCTTGGTATTACCAAACAATAGAAAAAAATATTGTAACGACCTATTTAACTAGTGCTCATCTGAGTTTTCCACAAAGAAACCCATTTAATGTTTAATACCTACCAATCTACAAATAAACTAGTGTATCGGCTTAAAAAATACGCTATATAAGTAGGGCATTTCGCCGCCAGGTGGCGCAGGTGCAGCTCCGCCCCCCGGCGCCTGCGCAGCTCCAACGTAAACAATTCCCTTTTACGCAAATTATATACAAGTATTCTGTGTGGGTGGTGGGATGGCTCTCCATAAACCGATTAAGGAAAAAGATATAGTTAAGGACTAAATTGCATGTCTGGAAAAAGATTTCTCAGATAGGAATCAGCTTCCGCAAGATGATGAGTTTCGTTACGCAATTCTATTAAAATATCTTTAATGTAATCAAGTGTCATATAATATGACAGTGTCCATGATTCGTGCAAGTGCGGTTTTTAATCGGTAGTAGTTCGACATATCTTGCCGCCTCCCCAGGTGGTAGTCGATCCAATTGGATTTTCCGCACTCAATATAAAATCCATCCTAGTCACCTCTGTTATCTTGAGTCTGTGTAGAGCTTTTATAGAAATATTTCTCTAACTTCCGAATGATTATCTTTAGATGGCCTGAAGGGCCTGATGCTTCTCTTTTTAGTTCTTTTAATCCGCAATTAAAGTGACATTTACTAGAATTCTCTTAAATTTTGTCTTCTTTTCTATGGCGAAGGCGGTAATATAGCTATCCACAGCATTTCCAAAATACCTATTTGCGAAAAAAATAGAGCCTGTAGAGCATTCAAATCCAACAGTTATGTGTAAATCGACCCCAACAACGTACAAACTGAGTTAATTAGCACTAACCGCTGCAAAGCAGTTTTTGCCGCCATTGTGCCAACAACTCATATTCCCACGACCCGCAGGTACACATACGTACTTCAAATTATTATTTATTTTTTATAGGTAGTTCTTTTATCTTTCTAAATTATTCTAGGAAGATTTAACGTTTAATTGCTAGATCTCACATGACCGCAGATGGTTCTATTGAACTTGAAAAACTCGAGGCTGTAAGAAATTATATTATTTTTCAGTTGTTAGTTAAAATGTTACTTATAAAAGAATACATACTGGGTAAATGCAGGAGTTAAGGTTTCCTTCAAATAATTTGTGTAAAGGTCAAAGGATGACCATATTACATTCAATTTGCTTTATTCTGGGAACCGGAACCTAAGGGCGAATCACTTTAAAACAACAAACTGTTGTGTTGCGTTGACAAATTTTGGCAAAACTGTCAATGAATGTTACATGCTGCAATAAGTTACACAAACTATTATTTTCGTTTGTTAATAATGTTTGTCTTGATGGGAGAGGGTTTTCGCTGCATATGTTTAAATTTACACCTTTTATAGGAGAAATGCAAATGGGTTTTGCCGGTTGACTGAGGTTTTCTGTTACAAAACAAAAAATATTATGGTTTTATTATTTCTCCAGACAAATTCTCAAAAAACGAGTTGTATTCTAGAACATCTTATCCAGTGACCCATAGTCTATTTATACAACCTTTCATTCATCCATTAACAATATAGACATCAAAACCCACGCGAATCCACGAACAGATACCTGTAACAATCAAAACGAACGTCCAAACCCATACGCATCCCTTTCACAGATACGGTAAAAGAGTGAGACAAAGGCACGAGTTACGCGTAACACGATACGGTAAAGCTCAAACAAATTGCTTCCACGTATTCCATTGAACGTTATACAGTGTATTTAGGTAACATTGCCAATAGTAATTAGTCGTTAGATAGGTCAAGGTTGAATTGTATCGTTTTGCCAACAAACTGTTTGCTTCGGATATTTCTGTTAGGTTTTGTTGTTTCTGTATTATTTGTACACGGTTTCAGTTTTTGAAGCAATTTTCACTGCCACCAATAAAGGACCCTGGGACAGAATAGCTTCTATCATCAGTTTGTTCGCGACAAGTTTTTCAAACTGAATGTATTAATGTCAACAAGGCCGGTATTAGGTGTATGCAAGAGTTGAGGCGACTGTTAGACAGTTAAAAGCAAAAGCGAATCTAAGATCGAAGTATTTATCCGCTTATTTAACCATGTAAATGTAAGGTTATAAGTTTTGCTCATTTGCTCCTTAATTCATACTATCATTATAAATGCGAAAGGAACTTTGTCTGTCTGTTACGATGTCACATCTAAACAAATTTTATGAATTTTGGTATAAAGATAGATTGTACTTTTGAGAAGGACATAGGACCTCTTAGGTCTCTTTTAGGTCCTTTAGGTTCCGATTGAAACCGCGGGAAAAACTAATATACAATCTAACTTCCATAATAGATCTAGAATACTAACCTAACTTACATAATAGACTTGTGAGTCAATATGTTTTGTAGGTAGGTAGGTACCATGTATGTAATTTAATTTCACGGGTGCTTACCATGATACAATACGAGTGTATGTATGTTTAGTGTCTAGACTACCGACAGACAGGAAATCATAGTGTGTCATACAAACCATTTATCTTGTTAATATGATACCTCGACACAGTGTAGGTACAACAGTAGTATAATATGTATTTTTTGGAAGGTGACAAATAGGTCAATTGGATTTATTAAATTCAGTTTACTTTTTTTAAATAGGAATGAGGAAGGAATGCACGGTACGTTGATAGCTGATGCAGTAAATGTAGAGCTTATTAGAATATTGAGATAGAAACTTACTAACGTCTCGTGGGTTCCTAAACTTATACACTGTGTTAATAAAACGCTGTCCGATTCAAAAGGGCATATAGGTATCCAAATATTATCATCAAATAAAATAAGAAAAATAAATTTTCATGGAAGTAAACATAATGAAGTTTTAAATCTACGATTGTCGTGCATATCGCAAGTGCGTTGCCCGCCTTTAGAAAGGGTTCGGGACTCCGGTATCCTCACTCACTCGGCGAATCTAGTCTGTTCAACACAGGTACGTTGTCGCTGCCACTGTAACTATTTTCCACCATTTCCGATTCGGCATTTTTTTCGGATATTTATTTTTACTAGACAAATGATAACGATTATTAAATACAACCGGATATTGATACTTAACAATACCTTCGGAAGTCGGACAGGGTTTTGTTAACGCTAACCCAACACTATACACTAACAGATACAATTATTTATCTGTTTTGAATAGGGTAGGGTTAGCGTTCAAAAAGATACCTAGATATCTATTTCCAAAAATTAATCTCATTCATCAACCATATACTTAATTGTCTTACTGCTTTGCCTACTCTGTTCACCCTTTAACGGACACTCGATACGCATTCTTCGCTTTTGTTTACAATCTTTATCGTGTTCCGAAAAGTTCGTTAATGCATGTAGTTTGAATGTAATGTCTTTTACAATCATGTTACGGTCTGTAAAGGTTACATCTGTCATCTCTGAAAGGTCGCCAACCCTATTTTTCCACGGGAGTTCTATGGAATGGTTTTTGCGAAATATCTGCCACTCATTCAATAGTCACGACACTATGCAAGCTTCAAATCTTGCTGAGACTAAATTTAGGAAAAAAAGGGACTAAGAAAACTTTAACTAATAAAATTAAACGGGCGAGACCGTGGGGCACAACTAATAAATCATTATCAGCTTCATCAGCTATATTCGTCCATTATTGGGGTTAGGTAGGCCATAGTGCTCGATCTTCGGTTTTCCTCATCCAGTCACTACCAGCCTCTGACAGCTGCCCTTCGCTAATTGTCACTCCACTTTGTGTCCACATAAATTATAATAGCAGTCAAACGAAAGGATCAATCTGCGATATTAGATGTAACCCCTGAAATTATGTTTTGGACATGTTGAGAGAATTAATGAAAGACGACTAACGAAAAGAGTTATAAGGCTAATGACAACGGCAGCGTCAGAAGAGGTCGTCCTAGATGGACATACGCTGATCTTATAGGCAAGGTCAGGAAAAGGTCCTTCGAAAAGGTCAGGTGTGTAGTACTCGTAACCAGCGCGTATGGAGAAGATGTATGAATATGGCAGAAGCAAAAGAAGTATGCAAGAATCGTAGCAAGTGGCGGTCTAAAGTTTCTGCCCACCCCTATCGGAGAATGCTTAGTAGATGTAGCCCAGTGAATCTGTTGATCGGATAATCTTCGTAGAAATTTGAACGTTGATAGTATTATGTACGGGTAGTTATGAATGACAATTGTATCTACAACGAACATGACACTACAATGACAAATTAATTATCGAAGCCAATTAATGATTGGCTAGCGAGAGTTGTTCAATAGGTCTAACCTTTGGACATTGGAGTTATTCAGGAATCAATTAGTTTATCTAGGTCAGTTTTCCCTATAAAGCAGTTTCCAGCAGGGTTCATGTAAACCCTGACCTCATTATGAAAAGCAAAGGGTTATGTGGATATTTATCAAATTATAATAACATACCATCACGCATGTATTCCCCGAAGGGTAAGACAGAGGTGTACTAAATGTACACCTATACTTCCCCGATATGTTTAGGTCCCATGTTATATGGGGCGAGTTTATTATCTGCCATTAACCGGGTAAGTATACATCCCAAACTCCGAGCTGTTACTGAGAATTTCAGACGAAAAAAAAACGCAATAACACTACTCGATCCTAAAGACTTCTAGCGTAGTATTTGCGCTCAGGATCACTAATGAAGCAGTAGTCTTGATATAATATTTAAAAAAATCAGAGCCCTTAATGCATAACAGTAGTTATTATTTCTATAATTATACACCAAGAGCTCGATTGGAAATTTCGGAGCCTTAACCTTCTCATGCTACGAACATCCGTACCTATCAGTAGGACTACGAGCGTTAATTGTTTAAGTATTTCACGTTTACTATATTGGCCCAGTCTAGCTACTATATTGAATGTTGAGCTTATTTGGATTCATTCGTAATTAATCAGGTCAACACTTTTCAACCGTCAGAATATATCTAGAGCAGATATTTACCGCTACAAAAGCTGATACTTACCAATATTTCAATATATTATGTTCAGTATATTTTTTTGTACTATGTTTATAATATTTGACGTTTACAGTTGTACATCTGAAGAGATATTTAGCGGCAGACATATTTATGAAATAGTTACGATGTTACTGAAAAACTGATGAGTTCGTAAAATATTTTATTTGTTACAAAACATTGTGAATGATTTCAAAATGAAGAAAAACATTTGGTAAATACATACATACATACATACATAAGTCGGTATCCTGCCCTTGTCCCAATTTATTTAGTCGGCGACGCATAATTATTCTTGAATTCCATACTTCTATGTCAGCTGTCATCTTGTCATTCACTCCCTTTTCTATCATATCGACCGACAGCCCTATCTATAGTCTCGAGTAGGTCACGAACTAAGGCTTATCGCCTCTTGATGAGCCCAGCCATGGCTGGCCCCGTCGGAGTCGTAGCAAATGAATCATGAGCTCCATGGCCCCAACCGGGCAAGGGATGGGATGAAGAGGTTTCAGTCTGTGAGAGTCCAACTTTCCCATAACTTATTTATTAATACTATAAAAAGGTAGGGGAAGAGACGCGATTATAGGCAAATTTTAGGATTCAAAAAGAACAAATTAGCGAGTCCATATGTGAATTTTACAAAAGAACGAATATTATAATTATCTACCAAAAGTCTATGATTCCCTGGCGAAGTTCAGCGAACCCGTGTGACTTTAATGCCTAACACTAACGGGCCTCAGCGATGATAAACACATTTACAGCCATCGGGAAGTATTTTTGTTTGTTGTTACCCAATTGTGTAAATCTTTTCGAGGTGGTTACGACTCTACCCAATGGGAGTGTCCTTTGATGAGAATAATTTGTTTGTGGTGTGTGAATTAACGGTTTTCTTTGTTGGCTTGACTTATCTACACTAATATATAAAGCTGAAGAGTTTGTTTGTTTGTTTGCTTAAACGCGCTAATATCAGGAACTACTGGTCCGATTTGAAAAATTCTTTCAGTGTTAGATAGCTCATTTAATGAGGAAGGCTATAGGCTATATATCATTACGCTACGCGGACGAAGTCGCGGGCAGAAGCTATCCCCTATAAGTCAGGCCAACAATTTCGAGTAGATAAGTTTAGGAAGGTAGAAACTAGGACATAACCTTAGTCCTTTCACAATTCCAATTGTTTGACGTATGAATCAAAAATTAATATCAGATACTATATTAATTAATAACAGGATATTTAAACCATACAGAGAGAGCTATTGTATTTATTGCTCCCTTATGCTATTTAGTCTTATATATTATTATTTTTTATTGATTCTCAACTTAGGGGAGTCGTGATCTCTGGGGGATCTAGATAGTTCTACGTTTGATCGGCACTTCTGCGACTTAGGAAATAGCGCGCTTGCCTAGAAGAAACCGCTATAATCAGTATAATAGGGGGTCGCAATGCCACAATGTGTTCAATAAATACGATTTGAGTAAGATGTGTGTGTGTTTGTAGCCTTTTGTGTTTCCTCATAGATCATGATACCGAAAAAGACTTTGTTACCGTCTGTTTTGTATGTTTCAAAAATAATAAAATAATTGCTTTCCTGCCAATATAACTGAATTTTTGTAAACTACCTACTATTTATTGCTATTTTGTTAATAAAGATAAATTTAAATTTAAAGTTACACTAAGCTAAGCTAATTAATTACCTAAGCTAAGACCTACCGTTTCTGTAATCGTTCCACAAGAATAGTTACATAAGAACCTAGTGTTTCTCATTCTAAGTGAATTGTATTCTATTTTTGAGACATAAATGTGTTAAACCATAAAATCATTGTTAGTTTAATAATTACATAATTAGATGGTGTAAAATAATGAAAGTCAAATTAAAATATTCTAGTGAGGGGTGCTAATATATATTTTCGTACTTCCCTTACCTAGTATAATAAGAAGTCCGTTCCTAGAAATAAGAAGCAATAGTTCTTGTTTAGCTTATGCCGCCGACATGATAGAAGAATAAGCAATAACTTACAACTTAAACGTCGGACCCCAGCATGATTACCTCATCAACTTAATTACGCCCCAATATCTAATAATATCTCTTAAATTTTCCTTAAACGACAATAAATCCTTATACGTATCAACATTTGATTATCACGCACTAAACGTTAAAACATGCGTTGTCTGGCATATAAAGATGTTATTATCTAATTTACGATCTCCCTTATAATATTTAGATATATATTATGTTTAAGTATGCACTTGAAATGTTTGATGGCTCATAATAATTTTACGTTGTGATCAATCAGATATATTTCATAAAGTGTTTATAGGTAGTCAACAATTTACTGTTATGATGACTGGTATTTTGTTGTTTTACTCATGACAACGCTTGTCTTGTTGATAGCTTGAGCGGTATTGCTAAAAATATTGTTATCATAGTGTGTATCTTTTCTGATGATTATGCATAAACTTACGTTTTTAACATAACATACCATCAAGCCTGTTTTCCCCGAAGAATTAGGCAGAGGCGTACTAATGTATTAATAGTTAATTATCACGCGCTTAAACGGTGAAGGAAAACATCGTGAGGAAACCTGCACGTCTGAGAGATTTTCTCGACGGCGTGTGAAGTCTGCCAACTCGCATTAGGCTAGCGTGGTGGACTATAGCCTAATCCATCTCATTGTGAGAGGAGACCCTTGCCCAGCAGTGGGACATATAATGGGTTGATTATGTACTAATGTACACCCATTTCGACGGTATATTTAGGTCCCATGTGACCTATAGGGGAAGAGTCTTGTTTTTAGTTACCACAAATGACATGACATGCCACCCTGCCTCTATTCCCCAGAGGATTGGTATATAGGGCTATTTTCCTCACGAGAAGGCGCGTATTTTTTTTGCGGATGGGAATGATTTGTTTACCCAACCACCAAACTCCTCAAGAAAGGCCAGCAAGACGGGTTATGTCACTGACTATCTCTCGGAGAGCACTTACTCGGTTTACCGTGGTAGATACTTTGCCCTGTATGCGGCGACCCCAGGAGAATGTAGTAGTAGGCTTAAGAAAAACATGGTGACGGGTAACACCGCCATAATATACTCCATACTTTCAATCATAGCGGCGCGGCGGCAGCCTAATGGCTAGGGCATCGGACTTGCGATCATGTGGGTGCCGGTTCGAAACCCACCCATTGCACTACCGACGTGAACCCACTCGTAATACAAGCAATCTAGCTTAGCACGAGGGGTTAACAAGAATACTAGTAATGTGTGACCCACAATGCTAACCTAAGCTTTTTTTTAAATACAATAAAGTAAAACTAATTATTTATACGTTAACTTACAACCTTAAACAAGGTGTCAGTGAGTCAAACCTATGTTAGTGAGTGAAATGTTTTTTACTGATTTCTGACACTTACGCGAATATTAGACATTGAAATGAAACTACTTTTTACGGATTTTTCCAATCTCTTCAGCTTTATATATTAGTATAGATATATAGATATAAAGCTGAAGAGTTTGTTTGTTTGTTTGTTTGCTTGAACGCGCTAATCTCAGGAACTACTGGACCGATTTGAAAAATTATTTCAGTGTTAGATAGCCCATTTATTGAGGAAGGCTATAGGCTATATATCATAACGCTACGCGGACGAAGTCGCGGGCAGAAGCTAGTATTAGTATAGAATTGAACTCTCTCAGCGTCAGCTAGGAGTTTGGATGTGCACGGTCAATGGCAATAGGCTCGCACTCTTAACTACTAATATTTCTATGCATGTTTAATGTCCAACTTCTTAAATTTCCTTGTTGCAATAGTTCACTTCTAGAATTAGCGCCTCTAGTGTAATATTAATATTCTATTCTAGGGATATCCCTATACTCAACGCTCATCCAATTGAGCGCGTGATTCATTTCTCAAGTACGTGTCGGCTACTCTCTGTTATAAGGGGCTCAGTGATGTGCGCTTTCGACAAACAATTGTCGATAATATTAATATATTGTGCGGCCGATCTCGAGTGTATTGCGTTGAAAGGTGGCATCATAATAGTGATGTTTACTGAATGGTAGTTACTTATTAGTATTGTTTTGTTGAGGTTTGACTGTGAATGATTAGTTTTTTTTTTCATTTTTGGTATATGTAGATATTTAATTCATCTTTCAGCACGTACCGTACCTACCTGCAATATCGTTCCGTAACGGTTGGTATATTATATTTGATGCTTATATTTATTATTCGTATATTGTTTATTTATGTAATTGTTATCACGATATGACTAAGAGGTATTCTTGGCAATTATTCAACGTTAAGATTCAGATTTTCGGACAAAAATATTTATCATTTGATCCGAAAAATTTCCACTATCGAAAGAAAACTCGCAAAAAATTGATTAATCAATCAAAAATTCATAACATTGCAAATTCACATTCTTCATAAAGCACTCGTAAAAACATTCAAAGTGCAAACATTCGTACAGTTCGTGATATTTGAGAAAAAAGTTACTATTAATTAGCTTGAACCATTAGTCGTTTTTATAAACAAAGCGTTGCCAACCATTAATATTAGTTATCAAACAGACTGACACTGTTTGTGATGCTAGTGCAAAAACTCAACAAAAAATTATATAAACAACTCTATGATTCAGAATTTGAATGCTGTTCCCGGCTCTGAATAGGTTTTCCTTGTATATCTTTGTGTAAGAGATGAATGGGACTCTCTAATGCCAACGAATGTATGTTACTCAATTTAGTATCAAAATGTTTTGTTATCAATATAAGCTGATAGTAACTGCTCTGGGGTAGGTGAAACTATTATTTATAAACGTCGGAAATTAAATTGTATTTATAAATACAACGTAATCCGTATCCGTAAATCTGTGAAAAGTTATGTTATTTCACTATTATTTAAGTCTAATTAAATCACTATTTACAAAAGAATGTCATGCAATTAATCTAGACAAACAAACAGTGATGATCTTTTCATTCATGAACATATTTTTAAACAAGTACAGCCATAACGACCTCGTTATTTATTACAATTTTATTAATGAATGAGTTATTTATGCTATTTATATTGAGCTGCCGCATTCTGGCCCGTATATAAAAAACGAAAATCACTACATTCAAGTAAAATTATTCACAACTACTAGTTCGGTCAATTAAAATCATAATCATTAGCGTAGCGCCACCACACGGGGCGGGCGGTGGCGGCGCGGGCGCAGCAATTAGTGCCGACCGACTGGCTCGGTAGTCAGCGACTAGTCACGGTCGCTTCCGTCGAAAAAACACGTCACAACAATATTATATCACCAGACGAACCGATGGTGTTGAGATTTGACGAGGTCTTAACGTATAGGTGGGCTTACATAGTTCTAATTGCTATTCGGATGACAGATTGAGCCTTCACCTCCGGATGCACAATCGTAAGTCTTAGCGGCAGATTACTCTTCACCCATAATATCAATCGCATAAAGTCGAAACACGGTCAACCTCCAACTTACATCACTTCTGTGCCTAACAGATTAAAGTCCTGTTTACAGACCGTCTATGACTAACCCTCTAGAGCCCAATGATAGTGATTATTCAGAGAATCTGTCGTTTGATACTAATAAATGATATTTTCAGCTAAGGTTTATAACCTCATCTGATTATTGATGTTTCACTTATATATTATTGGTTGTTATGTCTACATGTACTTGAGTATAACAATGCTGGGGCTTACGGCTGCTATTTCAATTTAACACTGGTCTTCGGTCCCTTTCATTGTCAAATTTGAATTTCCAGTAGGGAAAATAATCACTTCTATGGTCCAGCCCATGCTGGACCATAGCTTGTCACGGTCGTGTTGCATGTCACTGATCCCATGACCGTGGCTATAGGGCAAGAGAAGGCAAGTACGGTTTTTAGTCGCTACGAGTCCGACATACCTCGCCACCCCCCAGGTGGCGGACGATCCATGAGGATTTTCCGTACTAGAAAAAAGAGGGAAAATAATCGCAAGATAGGTTATTAAGGACTAATGCAACAAAACAAATTTACGAATTCCGGATCCAATCCCGACTCTTCGGACTGTTCGGACTTATCTGTCAAAAATTTATATTCCGAAGTCATTGAAAACGATTTTGAAGTAGTAATAATAGCAGAATTGGGCCCCCAATGTGTGTATAACATATTGTACGTTTTCAATATAAACATACTCAATACCGATGTATGTTGATGATGCTAAAGTAACTCTAGGTTGATATGACGAAATTTGTCAAATTACTTTGTAACAGCAGCTTGATTCCCATCATTGTGTCTATTAATGGCAATTGATTTGGATCATAAAGTTAAGTGCACAATTCAATGATTCCATCATCAAATTAAATTAATAAATTTAAATCCCTTACTCACGGTATAATAAGCGACTAAAATAATACATAGCAAGGTGAGGCAAGCTCAATTCTTGTATGTAAGAAATCTATGAGAGCTTCCTTACCTTATGTTTTCTGGTCTAATCTATAAACTTGGTTATTCATGTCTATTTTTCTCTCGTTAAAATAAATACGAAATACAAATGGTTCTATTGTTTCTGTACAAGTTTCTGCTTTATTTTTTTTTCCTAGGAACATAATTAGCGTCGTCGGTGTGAACGAAATCGATAGTCGATGCAGCGGAGCGTGGCAACACTTTTTTGCTGTTTGCGGCGCTTCAAGTTAGGGGCAGAAGCGTTGTTTTAGATGTTAATATTTTTTTATAGAAATCTCGGAGACTGACTAGTGCTATTACTCTTAGTGCTACATTTTTAAAAGATTTAAAAAGTACCTGTGGGGTGTATAAGAATTTCGATGACTTACATTTCACTTCGATAAAAGTTTAAGTATATTCGGAAAAGTTTCGGAATACCTATCAGTGAGTTGGCACACGCTGTATGCAACAAATGAATTATGTTGTTTTAATATTTTTGTGGCTAAGGTTTCATAAAGTTAACGCACCTGAATTTACTTAAACAAACCCGCTGATATCTAAAATTTGTCCCAAAAATCGCCAATTAGTAACAAAACTATAATAACATAGTTAACCGTTTTTGTCTCAACAAATCTAACTTAGACAATCCATGAAAAAACTTAGTTTCCGAGGAAATCTGTATTATAATACCTAAGTATAGAACTAATGTTTTTTGCTCCCTCTTTACTCATAGGTTATTAAGTCTGAATGAGAATTATAAATTGTATAAGTAAATTGGTTGATGATAATTATGTATCTACCATTGTCTACAAATATACTCTATAGTAAAAATCTGAAATTCTTAATCAAAGTCAAATTCAAAGTCAAAATCATTTATTCAATATAGACTACCTACTAAGTAGTAGTACTTTTTGAACGTCGTTTTTACATTATAGACAGCCCCCAAAAGTCTATTGACAACAACAACTAAGTAGAATTGAAGTAATTCAACTTCAATTATCTGAAATTCGCTATTAAGGATTTAATTAAGAAAAACGGCACTGGTACTAAATGTCAATATTAAGCAAAGAGACGGTGAACATGAAAAAATTACGATCTTATTTCTGGGACCTGCCAGGAAGACGTCTATCTATGAAAAAACAATCCACTTATAAAGCATGTGGGAGCACAGCACGTTTCAAATAAAGTGAAAATAGAAAAGTGAACAAAAGAAAGCTACAAAGTCTGCAAAAGATAAAATTTTCAATATCAAACAACAGGAAGCCTGGTTGCAAAAACTCATGCTGATGCAACTATGTGAAAAGTTTATTGACATGAAGCACGTGATTTTCATGGATGATTTCCAAAAATAAAGGAAAACGTAGAAATCATGACAAAAAATTATAAACAGGTAGCTGACCACACTGAAAAAAATACTGATGGTGATGCAACTATATTAAAAGTTTATCGACATACAAAGCACGTGGTTTTCATGAGGTTAGGAATGTTCAGTTACGCGCCTTACGCACATCGCGCCGGCTCTTTGATCCGTCAGCAGCACATAACTCAGATAGGTGGGTGGGCGTTAGCATGCGCTTCCAAAATGTTTCAGTACGTCTATACGTATTATCTAAACCGTGGCTAAATCATTGCAGCAATCTATCGACAAGGTACTTCTGCTGCAGTCAATATTTGGATGGATATCTCCCGTTAAGACGAAGAATCTTCACAATTGAGAAAGGCAACATTGCAGTTGTTACGCAAAGCAAACAACTAATCTTGTTGCCTTGTATGATAATATTATAGGTATTTTTTTATTTTTTTTTATGTGATAACAGGCAAACGAGCAGACGGATCGCCTGATGGTAAGCGATCACCGCCGCCCATGGACACCTGCAACACCAGAGGAGTCACAAGTGCGCTGCCGGCCTTTTAAAAGGGAGTACGCTCTTTTCTTGAAGGTTTGAAGGTCGTATTGGTCCGGAAATACTGCAGGCGACAGTTCATTCCACAGTTTTGTTGTGCGAGGCAGAAAGTTTCTAGAGAAACGCACAGTTGTGGACTGCCAGCCATCAAGATGATGGGGATGGAACTGTTGTATTGAGTAAACTCTACCTATTACTGAATATATTAGTAAAAGTGAATTATATGTGAATTTTATGTGATCGTGCAGATGGATACGTGTGGCTTCTAATATTGAAATCATGTTCCCCAATGTAGGTACTAGAAAATATAGGTACTAGTTTTTAAAGAAGAATAACTTATTAGAATTGTCATATTGACAAAAATAAACTAGTAAGCATTTATAGGTAAGGAAAAGTTATCTTCTCATCTCAGATTATTATTTTACATCTCGGAGAGACGAGATGGTATCAACTAGATGCATCAACTTTGAACATTGAACAAACGGACGAACATCTGCTGTGATCGTAAGACTGATCGCTGTGACGTCACATTTTGTACTGAAATGTCACGTGCTTGTAGTATTGACAGGTGTTTCAAGTACAGCCATCCCGAGGACAAATGTTATTTAGCGTTCATTAAACTAAATTACGTTTTTACAAAATTTGGTATAAACTTTGCGACATCAAAAACTTCTTCCAAAACTAGGAAACTTACAACTATTTTGCATCTTACCACTTTTTGTGTCGTGGATATATACGAGAAGCAATTGGTAATATCTGTGGTACGCTATGTGAAACATTTAGTACCACTGACAACATAAGCAACAATAGAAAAGATAGGATGCATTCCTGCATGATTAAGAAGTCGATGCACTCCTATTCTTAAATCAGCATCTTATATTCCTACGTCGAAACTTTTCCAAGAATCTTTTAATGCTGGTGAGCACCTGAGTAGGTGTCAGACTAAATAAAACGTCGGTACGCATGTTGCTGTATGAAAACATATAGGCCTTTGATTGGGTGCTAAGAAACTTTAAAATGGAAGCATCTCCGGTTTAAGTGTTGATATTTGCATTCTTAGATCGGAAATATAAAGTGAATTAATCTTATACGAGTAAGTAAAAGAAGAAAGAAAAATCACAATACTCGATTATGTCTAAAATATTGGATATTGACAATTGCACAGAATTCAAAAAACTGTCAATGATGACCGTTTTGAATACAAGTTACTTATTTTATGAACAGTTTTTTAAAGTTAGAAGAATTTCAATTCGACCGGTTGACTCCGTGCCATCGCCATAACCACGATAGAGCTAAGAAAGGCCGACAGTGGTTTCATGATAGTATTAGTTTAGTGATATTCCCTGCCTTTATCTTCTTTCGCCTGATGTTCCCACTTTCACATCTAGTCACTAAAGTTGACTTTGTAAATAATAAAATTTGCAATACCTAAATTATTTTCATTAGAAACAATATTCACAAAATAGGAGATTGTAGTACAGTGAGCATTAATATGCTACAGGATTTTGTACATAGACGTTCAATTAGGTAGTTGAGGCGCTGTACTTCTAGCTAGGCTACAAAATAACCTGTATTAAGGAGTAACAGTCCCTTTCCCTTTTTTGTATCTTATAGATGTTCTAAAATTTTCAATACATGATCAATTGTAAAAAGCTTTTTATAAGGCCGGTGCTAGAGTAGACAAGCGATTCTAATCACACCTGACAATAGAATAAGAATCAATATTGTTTTTACTCCATTCGTATTACCACATGGGCTACTACCAACTCCGTTGTGTTAAGCGCTGTAGCGAACGTCTAAACCAACATTCTTAGCTAAAAATACACGAACGCATCTAAAGCTACTACTGACTGAATCTAATAATAAGTCTAACAAGTCATTCGCGAGGCTGAGTAACTCATCTATTGTTGAATTTGCACTTGCCAATGCTTTAGTTTTTCATTTGCTTTGGCAGCAGCGTGACTAATGTCATTGATCACTGTACTTTCTGTCGGTAGCTACTCTTTAACTTGATTGGCGGTGAATAAAATGTTAGCTATTGTCAAAAGCCTAGCTGTTGAATTCATATCATATGATTTTAGATTCAGGTCCACTATTATGCAATTGATGATGTTGAAAATGAAAGCTTTATGAAAACTTACGTTTCGTAGAAATTAAGGACCAGTCTACCCGTGACCTGTAAAGGATCCGAAACGTCGGGAATTAAATAAAATTTAATACAACGCGATAAAATCCGTAAAAAATAGTTTTATTTCAATTAAGGACCAGTTATTTGATTTTATAAACCGTTATCGTTACGCGTATAACTATTTTTAACTATCATACTTTAGCAGAGAACTGCAGAATTTCTTAAAGCTATTTAATATCGCTATTATTTATCACAGCAGTAAACAATAGACAAATTAACTGCGGAACTTCATTTTTTTATTTTCAGCTGGAAATGTCATGTGCAATTCAAAGTTATAGTGCTTATAGTGCATTATATCTTCATTTTTAATGGTAAATGGTTCTGGCATAGATCCACGACTAAATAAAAAAATGTCTGGACTATCGTTGAGTTGAGATGTGTACAATGAGATTAAATGTCATTTTTGTATAGTCTGAATTTCTTTATTTTATTCAAAGATTTTTGTGTTGTATTTAGAATTCACTTTTTTATTGCTTTCATTGATATGATTGAAGGTTTTATTCAGGAAAAAACACTATTTTATATAAAACACGTCTTATACATTGTTATTCATCATTCACCTCTTTAAAAAATATAGCCGGCAGTAGGATTTTCAATCTAGTTAATAAGTTGTATAACATTACTCGCAGAACATTAACCTAATATTTTAAATATTGACAAGGGAAGTTATAAATTTTATTCGTTTGCTATTTTTATGCGAGAATTTTCTTTACAACACATAAAATTGGGTAGATATTCCGCTGAACAAATATCAGCACAGTTTCTAAAATCTTGAAGTAAATCTTGATTAATTCATCTTCAAAAAATATTTGCATAAGTAGGTATAATCTAAGTGATCTTGGATATGGTCTCTTTAACCTTTGTATCATAACCTTCGCCTACTTCACGAAGCATGTAATACATCACACATCAAAATTACCCTGTATTATCTTGTAAGCATAATTTTAGATCATTTATCTCTTTGATTTGAATATGATCGTTATCAATGAAACATTATTGCTGTGTTGTCCCTATTTGAATTAACTTTATGTCATCGCTATGATTATTTTATCTTCCAAATACACAGAAAACCGGGGTGAAACAACGCTTGCGTTGTCTTTCGCTGAGTGAATGAGGTTACCGTAAACCCAAACCCTTTTTAAAGGCGGGCAACGCACTTGTGACTCCTCTAGTTTTGCGGGTGTCCATGGGCGGCGGTTATCGCTTACCATCAGGTGATCCGTCTGCTCGTTTGCTCCCCTATCGCATAAAAAAAATACAAAATATGCAACTATTCTAAATCTTAGTGGTAATATTTCATATTTTGTAGGTATTACGCCAATTCCTTTGGTTATTTTTGAAAGATGACTGAAGTGCTTCTATCTTTTAATCACTTGTAATTTTTTTTGTCATTTTCTAGTCGTATCATTTTTCTTTTAAGTCTATCGACTTGCTTTTATCTTTTTCTGGCATTCTATTTGTTGGACCCATTTGTTTCTATTCAATACCTGTCTATAACTGTCACATCTTCAAATATTACGCCATCCATTAAGTTTCTTGCAAACGTCTTTATAATAAACATAAATAGATAATCAGCCGAATGATTTATTTCCTTTGTTTCACGGTTCTATGAAAAACAATGACCTTTATAAACGTATAGTACTTAGTCTTAGAACGTAATATTGTGTGTAATAGTAGTTGTCTATATAAAGTTAAATGGTCATAAATATGCGGCTGGATTGTAGATTGTGGCAATTTGTTCTATCACATTTTTCTTATAGATTTGGTTTGGTTCTCACGATGTGTTGGTAGCTTGGAATTCTAGAAAAGTATGAATGTCAATAGAAATAATTTAAATGCTCTCATTATGAGCTTTATTATTCAAACTCTTATAACAAATGGATCTTAACAAATAAAGAGTTATCTTTTTTTATTAATATCGTCATAATTATGGAAATGTTTGCTTAATCAGTTTTATTAGCCTTATTTATATTTTTAGATGCGAGAACAATGAAAACATAATTTTAACCGCAATTTGCGGTTCTAGTGTTGTAATATATCAATAATATACCTATACTTCAAACTACTCTTTTCGTACCTTGATCCGTCATTTGTTTACTGTATTGTTTTAATATGTTACTAAGGGAATCCATTCCTAATGGAATAATATCTGAAAGTAATTTAACGACGTTGAACACTGACATATTATGTTGTTCTTTAATGTTTACAATGTTATTTACATACCTGTTAACGTTCTCCATTAAAAAAATTTTACGTACCTATATGAAAATGCGTGAAAATTTCGAATAAGATCGGATATAACTAGAACAGTTTATTCTAACCTTACCGAAGCCTCTATGATAGAGGCTATGTAACGTTAGAAGTCATAAATTAACACAAACTCTAATTGGAAAGAGATCAGACATAATGAGGAGCTAACAGCTGATAACCAGCCCTCTGAAATTCACCCACAAATTCCCCATGACATTATTACGCAAAACCAGTCCACCTAAATATAGTCTAGACGAGTAAATCGCAAGGAGGTATATATCTACGGAGTTTTATAAAAATGGGTCTGATGTTGTTTAATGTAAACAGTCGGGTCAACGCATTGTGGCGGGTTGAATTCCACGAATACTAAATCACACGCTCTATGTGTTTCTATTCAGCCCCGATCAAGGTAGCAAGAATCATGCGAATATTGTTTGTCATGTAACGTCAGTCAGGGTAGGAATTTAATAACATCGTCTAAGTATAACTTTATGTGATTTTTTCAACAAGGCATCAACTCTACATGCGTTGGCGCATGTGATCCACGTGCAAAATGCTTTTATCCCATCACCACGCACGGTTCTATATGTGTATGCGCAGTCAAAGCAGTGGATTATAGGTATAAAAAAGATGTATTTTACATATAATATTATATTGTATGAGAACCATTTATTTTGTTTTCTTTATGTTTAGAAGCGGACTCTAAACGGTCGAAATGTTCCCGAACTGGCAGCCACGTGCAAGAACTATGTAGGTTGAATATCGGCGAAAGTGCAAAAAATCATGGCTTTACCGTTTTTCTTCAAAGGCAACATTTAGGATTTTTGTGCGAACTTCTGTCACGTTCCGTTACGTACAGTTGCTATCTTGAAAGTGAAGTTTTAGTTAAGTTTTGGCTTGGTATCTAGTTCTCATGTACTTTCGAGGGGTATATAATCTTATCATTTTTATTGGAAAGATGGATAAAAAAATATGTAAGTATGGCAATTATTTTCTGCATTTTATGATTTTCTTGGAGGAATTAAACAACTTCAAAGTTTCCTATTTCTACATAATAGCGTTAGCAAAAATTGATTTCGAGTTAATATGAGGTAGGTATATCATAATATTTCATATCATTTTCACTTTTTCAAAATATATGCGTAATATTAAATTATAATTTTTTTACGGCTATGAGGGAAAATGACGTTAGATAGTTGGTACTTTAGAAAAGCGTTATATAAATCTTTGAATAATTATCATAAAATTATGTAAGAAATAAGTTTTTTTTTTTTATTTTACCTATCTTCGCATAAATTTTCTAATAAAATTTCACCTTTTATCTGCGTCGAATCTTCAGCCCATCGATTTGTTTATTTCACTAAGCAGAATGTTGGCGCCAATGAGCCGAGCTTCCCAGAACATCACGAACTGTATCAATTATTATAAGTTTAGTTTACTAGAAGTAAACACTGGAACACCGCTTTGTTTTGGTCCGCCACTCTGAGTGTGAATTTATGAGATTATATTAGAAGTGTGTATTGAATTCACGTTTCGGCTACTATGTGTAAGAGACACATAGAGTAGGTATGTCATTTGTGGTCACGATATTTTTCATTTATTTATTATGAGTAGCAAAAACCGGCTATCCTATACAAACCGTGTGAAAATAGAAAAAATCGTAAATTTTTATTTTCTACCCAAAGACCTCTCTAACTTCAAAGAAAATACATACATACAAACATCTCTCCCTCCCCATTCTAAATCGTCATTCATCCAAAAATAATTTCTTATCGGATGCATACGTTATAAAATAAACCTATGTTTCAAAATTTAGCTTTCTAGGCTTTGTAGTTTTGGCTGTGCGTTGATTGATCAGTCAGTCAGTCACGACAAAGGATTTTATAAGTAGGTATAGAATTAAAGGCCACCGTCCCAGAAGAGACACATCAGCATACTCTCTCTTCTCCTATCCACACTTCATCAATAAGTTATTATTCATAGGAAAGGTAGTATGATTTCCTACTGAATCTTACACAGGGTAAAAACAACTGATCGACTGTAATATTAGACTCTCATGTAAAACCACGAAGACCCATTTTCCTAACACTGATTTTCTTAGAAATTCATATATTCACTTGCACAAATATACGAGTGAATGATTCATATGCTATGATACACGGCAAGTAGATGCCAGAATATATAGCGCCACCCACGATACCAAGAAGTGTTTTGTATTAATTTATCGATTTCTCATCGAGATCGACCCTTGGAAACCGTCCCAGAGCGAAGTGAATTTCAGATGTTTTTGCTAATTGTAAATTGTCACTTTGTAGATAGCCAGGATTTCTAAGAATAAGCTGCTCTATATTTTCTTGAAGATCAAGAGAGTGACGTCCATAAAATAAGAATTTAATATCTGATACTGTATAGTAATAGCCAAGTGATGTTGAATTTAAATCACGTCTCTGATTTTTCGTTCGAATTTGAAATTAATAATAATTAATTTATTATCACTCTTGTAATCGTTAAGGTAATTATCGTGAGGAAACTCATACCTGAGAGATTTTCTTAACGTCGTGTGTAGTTTGCGTTAGCCCCCTTTATAGTTTTCCTCATCCCAGATATTATTATTATGTGAGAGGAAGGCGCCGATGTCTGTCACACAGTTTACACTAGCACAGACATCGCCGTTAACTCTATCCTAGCTATAGTTCAACAATATTAAGCTCTGTAAATTATTATGAGATAGATAAATCTGTACCTTTTTATGTATAAAATAAAGATTTTTTTTATTTTTTTTTATATAGTTTTCCTCATCCCAGAGATTTTTTTTCAACAAGAGATACAACAACAACAACCTATGCCTCAATTTGCCTCATCCAAGCTATGTTTATACTTAAATTCATGAAAGTTGGTTCTGCTGTTTAGGCATAAAAAGGCATTTATAATATTAATAAGTATGCAAATTATAAACTATGCGAGTATTATCTGCTTATTGTACAATGTAATTGTGGAAGTGGGTTACACTGGATGAACTGCTCAAATAAATCCGAATTAATATTGTTGCGCGTGAGTGCCGAAGTTATTGATTGTGTTGAAACTTCGCTGATCCAAGCAAATATACGTAACCAATGCATACAGGATAGCTATGGTAGGATACGATATTATACGATATAACATATAGATAGATAAGTATGTGTGATAGTGATTTTTATAGTGCATCAGAGTGGTTGGGCAAGTCCAGATTGCGATACTGACAATTTTGGTTGAATTTGGTCCTTTTAGACGCAGGTTTTTGAAAAGCAGCTCCGATAGTTTCTAAAACCAATAGTTTGGTACTATACCTACGTATATCTAGCCTTACCTAATTTTCACACTTGCTTCACAATTTAATTTAATAAAAAGATCTTTATATACCTATCCGTAATGTATAAGTCCAGAATAAACGAGATCCGTCTGTGCGCATCTGGATTTCAGCCCACGTTCTAATAATTTGTTAGTCCTACATGGAATAGGAAAACAACCCAGGAAAATACTCTTACATCTATTAAATTAACCCGAAAAGTAATAATAATCAGCTGTCAATCAGTCAAAAATAAATAAACCAATATGTTGCCGGCAACATCAGTCGGCAATGACAAATAAACGGTACTTATATATGTATAAGATTAATGTGTTAATGTCAGCTTGTAACTCTATAAACGATAGATTGATTAGGACGGCTGGTTGTGGTCCAAGTCATAAGTGATAACAGAGACTATGTCAATATGTCAGTCATTGACAGTTAAATATCTGTAGTCTATTAGGAAAAAATAAAAGACGGAATTAAAAATTCTTAAATTTTTCTATGAAATTCTCAGCAGCAGCTCAGTCTGGATGTGCCCGATTAATGGCAATAGGCTAGCCTCCTACTACATGGGACCTAAACATACCGACGAACCACAGCGACGAACAGTGGGTGTACATTAGTACACCTCTGTCTAACACTTCAGGCAATACAAGTGAGATGGTATATTGTGAATTAAAAAGACATTTAATAAGTCAACTAAATCAGCAAAATTTTCCTTTCTGTCTTTCTCACCGACGACTAGAATATTATTTAGCAAGTTTAGTGTCGTTGGTCGGTACAAGGTCTTGCTACTAAACCGTCTCAAAATATGATGAGATACACACTATACCGACGTGAACCCACTCATAACATAAGCATTTAGCTTAGTACTAGGGGTTAACAAGAATACTAGTGATGAGCGACACACATTTCTAAGTAACCTTTAAAAAAAACTTTATCACCAGAACTGATATTGTTTCTTTGTTCACTTTGTGACACGATAAAAAGCCTATGACGTGTTAGATTGCATTATGTATTTATTATGTAAAGTTAAATGACTTCTGTGAGGCTATTTGTTTCAAGACCGGATGTTTATGCACGTGATTTGTGTTTATAGTGTATCTCCGAGTTAATTTCTATACGGTTTTTAGGCTTATAGGTACTGGCTTTCAATAAAACATTTCTCGTATTTAATATTAACCCCGTTTGTTTGTGTTGTCAACCTTATTAATTTTGCTTGCTTCAATGTGCCTTCACCATATGAGGCCACTCAATGGCCAAGATTTCTTGCTTCAAAGAGAATATGGCCTAACCCAGACTGATGTAGGTATAACTTTTTTAAGCGCAACAATTTCTTGATATTGTAAGCTAAAGTTATTGATACTACCCAGTGCCTCGTCCGTCTAGACTGCCTAGTCCTTTATACTGATAAAGGCACTACACTTTAATCTTAATTATAAAAATCGCTTTTCATCTCTGTCTCACACCTCAGCATTGCACGACCGAGGTCGCCCATACATATTAGGCGGTGGTCAGACTATGTGACGCGCGTTTGCAATGAGCACTTGCCTTACTACTAGGTACTACTAAACGTATGAGTTACTGCGTACACTACTTCTACCTGGCCCAACTATTTGATTTGCTACTTCCAACTACACAAGAGTAAGAAGTGCCTTATTGTATGCAATATTATACTGTAGACAACTTATATTAAGGCTGACATTATCAATGATGATGGTATATCCCAAAGTTGAAAATCAGCTGCAAAGTAGTGCAAAAAGCCCAATATTATGTGTCTGTAATACTCAATATTAAGATATTCTTCTGTGACGATAACCCTCTTTTTAGGATCAAAGAAGTTTATTTCTCAAAAGAACATAGTTCACTTAATGAGATACAATATGTTTAAAAATAATATAAATCCAGTATGCGTTACCTACTTATATATATATGAAAATAAACCAAACTTTAATACAAATAATTAAAATGCTAAACTATAACAAGAATTGGTCACTACTGACAATGAATTTTTTTAACCGGTTTTTGAAGATTTTGAAGGAAGTGGTATCTTTGACCTCGTTAGGTAGTTTATTATATAATTGCACACCCTCATATTCGATATTCTTTTTTCCATATTCTGTTCTAGGTTTCTTTAAGGAACTTTTTAACTTAATAATGTCATTGCTATGACGGTTAAAAAGTAATATTCAAATTTATAAAAACGTTTTAATGTGTTGGACAATATGAAGAAGTAATACATAGAAAAATTTGGTTAACTTAAGAATTTCTGAACAGTTCACGTGCGCAAACGTTCTTAGTAGTACTGCGACAATTGTGGCATAGAAAACAAAACGATCAACCACTGTGCCAATGGTGTAGTCAAACTTTTATAGTTGTTCGATAAAGTTGCGTCAATGATATCATAAATTATATCAATGTCGTAAATGTTGTAAAAGCTTTTATAAATATTAATAAAACCTATTCAATAATATTCTGCATATTTGTTGCAGTTGCCTGAAGTTGAATATACAAACTTTCTGAAATCCAGGTTTTAGATCTATGGACGGAATTATCATGAAAGATAATTCTGTGAATAGATCTTTTAAGGATACTTTTACAAGTCAATGTTACCTATATATATTGTTTCTTATCTAGATTGCATTGGCATTTCCTACCTGGAGACCTCTAAGAGAAGAAACGCCAAAATAACTCTGAAAATCATGATCTCTTTTGAAAACCACATTAGTACTTTTTGTAGCAAATATTGTTTTGTTGTTAGTTCTTGGGTATGTAATGTTGTGACTTCTTTTTTTTTCTCTTCAACATCACTTACATATCTTGAGGAAATCTGATCCCTATCTGGCTGAGACGACGAGACGACGAGATAAGTAGCATCTAAATAATATATTTTTTTATGTTCGATCCTAAGATACAATAAAATTTCTTTGTTTCTAAATACATAGACAGTTTTGTCTTATAGTGGCGACGATATACTGGTTGATATTATTACACGAATGACCATTTGAGTATATTTAAAGGTCCGATATCAAATAGCCTAGTTGCATGAGATGGATTGATAGCAGAACATTTTAATGGAGTAATTAAATATGTATCATATTTAAACGCGTAATCAGAAACTGGTCAGTAGCCATTACGATTCAGAGGAATGCGAGTGAGTGAGTTTATACGTTATAGGGACAAATACTTGGATTTAGTACAACTACTGATAGCGTCTTATTGGATTTGATTTAGCTAATCGCAACACACTTAATACAGATTTACGGACACCATCGGTAGCATTCTAAACATAGATTATATTATACCAAATACTAACTAGATCTTACTGCCTCATTAGTGGCCCGCACAGTAGCTGTAAGGGAGAGTGTTCTGAGATTTTTTTATAAAATTTCCGCAGTTTAGATTTATGCCCGGCCAATGGCAATGGGGGCGTGCCTTCTATTACATGGGTCCTAAACATATACCTACCGGCAAACTGTAGGTGTGCTCATTCGTATACGTCTGCCTAACCCTTTGTCGAATGAAGACTATGTGCGTGGATCTCTTGTCTTTCCTTATCCCCTAGAAATTCCCTAAATCACTTCTTAGGAAATTACTACACCTAGAGATACACCGAAAGTTTGAGATGGCTAAATATGGCGTCCCGTGTACTGAACCGAAGATTGCAGGTTTGAGCTTGCGATTGAATTAAAGTTTCTCATTTATAAGTTTGTTGATGTAACTGTGAGATTCCGTGATGGGTCAAGAGTGGTACTTAGTTTTTATGACAATTTAGATGTCAAATATTCTCTTTTATTCATTTTATTTTTATTAATAGAATCAAATCATTCGAAAGTAATGAATAGCTGATTGGTGCCGTATGATTTAATTAACTTTTGCTAGCATCAAATTTATCAAATTTTTTATCCGCACCAAAAATTTAGCTAACCTTCTAAAAAACTAAGATACTTTCAATTTATTTCTATGTAATGTAGCGGGTAATTCTTACTTCTTAGTAAAATAATAATCCATTTCAGGTTTCTTTTTATTCACCTATAGTATCTCAACAGGTGTCAGGTCTATTTTCACCGTCTGTAGGTAGCCTCTAATTACAAGGAGATTGCACTTTCGTCGACATTTTAATATTTCGGTCGACATTTTCACCCGTTCGGCGCGCCCTGCAATTAATTCTAAATGTCATATGGATCGGCCACTTTAATTTTTATTTAAGTTATAATCTCACAGCGGTTACCGTGGGAAACGATATTTGAAAAATCTAGCTAATAACTGACTTTCGTGGTTTTAATATAATTGATTTAATGCTATGGTTTTGATTCAACACTTTCAAGGTTCTTTTTCTATTTTTCTCTGAAATTAAAACAAAATTATTTACTTGTGAATGTAAATAATATTAAATTTAAACATGAGGGGCCGTTGCTCAATAAGTAATTAAAACTGCGTCCTTATAGTCAATGCTTGGTAGATTAGAGGAAATACTTCTAGGTACTCCTACACTGTAGGCATGAATTACGCTACAAATTAATTGTAATGCCCTTGTAGATGAAGATAAGTCAAACAGCAACTCAAAACGACAGCCCAGGTGGCACAGCATAACCCCTCCTCACAGTATATTCCCCAATAAATTACGATGACATAATCACTCTCTTCCGCTTCTTCCTTGCACCACACATGTTCGCCCTCGACATTTGCACGTGGTAAATTTTACCGAAACGAGCTGCAACCCGGTCAGCGGTTATGCAATATGTCGAGCATAAGATCGTTCGAGTTCAATATAGGGGGAAAAGTGCACCCAATTTATTGTGGACGGTTCGTCTTTCATGTTTTATTAGTAAGTTATTATATTATTATCATTGTGGTGTTCAGCAATTCGTTCATAATCAAAAGCCCATATGGCTCCAACGTTGATATGGATATTCATATTCATATTTTTATTTGCAATCCATAATGTAATACAGGTGTTAAGTGTAGTAGTAAGAAACAATTATGGACCCTGTCGGGCACAGCAACATTAATAACTAAGTAGGAGAGAGGAGGAGCTCTTTAATTCTTATTTCCTTATATATTGGATACACTGCATATTCCTTACATATTCCTTATTGGATACACTGAAGACCGGAACCATCAACAATTCTAAACACTTTGAGTACCTTTAGCATATGAAAGTCCATAGCTGTTCACCTCTATCTCTCAAGTCCCACCAAAACCCTATATTAGCTCATCCTTCAAACGCAAGACATTATGACGATTATATCTGCATAATAAATGTCATAATAACTAAACACGAATGTTCCCGATCTGTACCGAAGTCGATTACGCATGCGTACAGGTGCGCGAGCGCTCATTATAGTACGCGGGTGGTCAGTGGACACTAATGCCCCTGTATTACCGTGCACCTTGAGTTTAACTGGATAGAAGATAGGTCTAATATCATTTGCTCCTAAAGCTGCGATTTGAAGTATACTGATAATATTAGATTAATGGACAGGATCAATGATATCCTTTTTATATTTTCTATATCTTCCGTTCTGCTTAGATTAAAAATAATGATCACTTTCCTACATGCAATACGTAGTGTGTCAAATCATTTCGATCGGCGCCAATGAGTCAGTCTAAACAGATTTCCGCCAACCCTTAAGGAAAATACTTAATTTAATAATTCTTTTATTCCCAATTCAGTATTGTAAATGCAATTGGTTTCCGCAAATATCCATATTCAATAATATGTATACAGGCGGCTCACGTCCGACAGATCGTAAGATCAGACAGGCGCCACACCATAAAGGGATCAGGGTTTTTCTAACGATTCGAAAATTAATGTCTTCACCGTAGATGTAAGTAAGGGAATTAAATACTTGACTTAGATCCGTATAAAGGCACAATATGTTTCATGTATTGGTAATATTTTGATTATACGCTTTGAGGTTAATGCCAATATTTAGCTGACAGAAGCTGAGATTGAGCCAGTACATAAGGGTTAGCAAATAACAGAGGAGTATCCAAGAACATGGAACGAAGCCTATGTTGAAATAAATAAATAAAAAAAACACCATTTACCGAATTCAACAAGTGAACCAATTCTCGAAAATTTTAAACAAAATGGTCCAAGAGTGGTTTCTTTGTCATCTCTGAAAGTGGACGCATAAAATAAAATCCTGGTTTTTTTCCTATTTAAAACTCACCTCGATTAGATGATCAAACGCTCGATTCGCGTTAACTTTGCCTTAAAACTTCGTCCTAGCTTTAATTATAACGTGAGTTGCGTAACATGTGAGTGGTTCGAAGTGAATATTATTTTAGGAGTTCAGAGACCGTGCTGCGGCTTTTGCAACTATTAGAATATCGACCTTGCCCTCTCAATCATAAAGATTATTTTGTTTTGTACAATATTATAGTATTTATCTCCTTTAGGTTTCAATGTGTCGTCACATGTCGCATATCACTCAACGGCTCGCTTCCTTTTCGACAATAATAAAGAAAAAGTTCGGATGGCTCGGATTTAAGCTGTTTTAATGAAATTAAAAGGTGATAGATTCTTATTTGAGAAACATATTTGGTGGTGATGACCGGCAATATGCATCTCGTTCTTGATAAGCCACGGGCTTAGGTTATGCAATTGTTTATTATTCCTCTTACCTCTTGAATTAAGATAGAGGTAATTCTTGTGGTCCTTTGAGTCGAAATTAGTCTTTGACTATAACTTCACATGTCACATGTCACTAAAAAAAAATACATTCAAAGACACATTTAATTTATTGACTAAAACGCGAATCAAGGTAATTCCACTTGGACATAGTCTCTATTCTTCATCTTCTTCTTATAGAGCAACAACGTACACAGAATTTGTCTGTTTTGGTAAAATAAAGGTGAATTCGGTGAATTTATACTTCAGTAGCTTCGTCCAATCCTATTGACCTCGTTAATCGCGTTATTTATTTAAGGAAGATCTATTTTAAAGTGTTGTAGTAAAGAGATTCTCGTCTAGAAAGTTTCGATTCCACATCTTATTGTAATGATTTAGATAGAACTGGCTGTCTGAAGGGAACACAGAATCAGATGTGATGCCATTGTAGTTTACTGAAGAAAGCAATTAGTGGGTTATGTCAGTGTCATTATCCCCTCTTATGTCACGGCCATTTTGCGCATTATAGATACATGAATAATGATGTTCTATGAGGATTGAAGACGTAATATCCAATCATGGATTAATAACGAAATTGATAGCCGAAGAAGAACAATACTGAACAAGTAGAAATTACAAGAAAAAGCCTGACCTTTGAAATACTGAAATATAATTATTGTGATTTATTCTATCTATCAGCACTCCCAATAATAGAGTGCGATCTTTTCATTATAGATATAAAGATACTTAGTTGAATACTGATGATGGCTACCTGTAGAAAAGTGAAGCGAGCTAGCAAACTTATGAACCCGATGGGCAATAGTAGACAGTGGTTTCGCTTTCAAATGTAAGCTATCATCCCAAAATAAAATGGAGATTGCTAGATAGCGTTGTATGCTATTTATTAGACAATGCCAAAATATAATATTTACATGACTTTTAAAATTCCTCACTCATTACAACAGTCTAAAAAGTAGTTAATGCTCAGCCGTCAATCATTGAAAAGGAATTGAATAATTTATTATTATTTTTGAGTCGACATTTGTTTACATTCTTGGATTCAAAGATAAAATCTAGTATGCTTGCCATGTCAGATAATTGTCATGTGTAGCAAACATATTTGATTTGTTTAAGAAGAAATATTAATAGCTTTATATATTGTTGTTATTTAGTTATTATTTGTAACTATCTCTATATTACTTTTATGGTAAAGTAAAACTATTAAATTTGTTGAGATTACGTGGCTATAGATGGTATTTACTGCTTTAACGAACAATGATAGCTTTCAGCCGTTTTGATTGGTCTAATGCCTACCCGAGATGTTTGATCTTTTAAATGTAACGCACTTGGACCCAGTATGGGATTTGATAGTCTCCTTAAATTTAATCAAATTAATAGAATTTAAAGGTTTTAGAGCGCAGCAGGTGCCGATTCCAGATGTCAATCGTAAAGATATCAATCATGTGCTAAGGACAGCAAGTGGATGAAGATAATTATCTAAGACAAAGGAAGTTTTCTTTTTCAAAAGTAAATAGGTACCTTTCCTCTTGCCCTCACATAACCATCACAACTCACAAGCCCGGTAAAACTGTGTAGAGATCTTATATGAGAAGGTGATAGCTGGCTAGGCGAATCATTGTATCCTGTAAACAAGTGTGGTAAGTGACTTTTACAACATGCAATTCTTTCCTGCATGCTAAGAACGGGCGCCCACGAGCCTAAAGATAATTGGGAATGGACCAGACTAGACCCGAATTATTCATGATTTTGTTCTATAATGTATATAGTAGTATACCTATCTGACTTAGTACAAGCAAGTGAATCCGGGCTAAAAGTCTATAGTAATAAAATGGCGAACAGTAACGGACCTCGACCGCGCCAGTATGTGTGGCAGACGCGTTTAGCAAAAAGCGGGCCTGGCAATGTTGCCATATTTGATGATAACGATTATTATGCGGCCAGCGAGCGTTATCAAATGATCGCTGTATACTGTTTTGATTTAAATGAAGGTTTTTTTAAGTGGAAACCGAAAGGCAAATGTAGTAATAATTGTTGGATGAAGCGTATGAGGACATCGTCTCAAAGGACTTACATGGCTTTCATATGAGGAAAGCCATGTTGGTCCTTTGAGAGGATATTCTAGTATCAGTTCCATCGTATATAAAATCTATGCCTCGATATTTATAAAGCATGTACTATTATTAGCCTCAACGGTTCTTACGCTATTCGATCTGCAATTATTGTAAATATGTGAATAATTTCATTAATTGATAACATTTTCTATAAACTTGAATCAAAACTTGAAAATTGAATCCAGCTTTGGAATTGAATTAAAACAAAGACTTTCTTAGTAGCTACAGCTCTAGCTGTCACAAAATACACCCTCAAAATTTCAAGTCTCTACGATCAGCGCTTATGGCTGTAGGTATGTTATGTGTCAGTCAGATATATTTCTAGAAGAATCAAAATCCTGACGCAACCGTCGAAACATATCTCTCATACAAAAAGACCAGCGTACGTCAAAATGCACATATCGAGGATCCTTTCAACAATTACTTAAGCCTACAGTCAGATTGTTATCAAACTTTTTGTAGACAGAATGGAGACATAGATAATAAATAGCGCTGTTGAACCTGTCAATTGGAGTTAATGGATAAATTGGACAAAAAACTCCCAGGACAATTGTCCAGTTGGTTTTACAGAGTTTTGTTAACGTATCTTACTTGCCTAGTGACCTAATCATGAATTCGTCTGCTGAGCACAGCTTAGCCCAATTCTTTTCTCAAAATTCCTTATTTATATACTTTAATACGTAAACTCAGAATGTGAAGGCAAATTTCGAGCTGGCGGATAAAACTCGATGGATCAGCAGACGCAGGTTCGAAGGTGCCGAGGTCGAATTTTTACTTCACTAAAATAACTTAATACGAATATTCGAATAAGTTCAAAATTTAGTTCTGAAATGAATATTTCGTGTAGGAATGATTGATAAGTTACTCCCGTTGCCCCAATATCAAGTGGCGAGGTGAAACATACCTATCTAGTTTTAGTTGATGAGGTTCCCGTCCATGAGGATTTCCACATGCCAAATAGGGTAATTATTGGATATACAATTTAAAATTTAACGTTACGGATCACGTCAGTCGCAGGTTTTTATGAAATCATGTCATTAACTGAATGACATGATGATGATGGAGACTAACATGAATTATCATGTCATGTTAGTCTCCTTTAATCAGGATAAAAGTTAAAGTTTGGCGTAGATATATGTAGTTTACGAAACAAAATGTCAACGAGAATCAGTACACTATTTATTAAAAATTGTCTTTGACCGACCACAGTTCCTTGACAAGCCATTATATTTTATGGCTGACTCCTAATTTAGTAACTGCAGTTAGTAATCCTTTTGTTTGTTGTTTCCTCGTTTGCTTAGCCCTTAGAGCCGGACACACAACCACTAGGCTGCTTATTGACTTCATACAAATGTCTGTTATTAAATTTAAGAAAATCCTAAAATCTGTGATTGTCAGGCTAGTCATGTAGAGTAAATCACATTTTAAGTGGCGGGATCTACAGAATATCACGTGTTGTAAGCTGTCCTTAATAAATTCTAATAAGATAATCGGCGCCTAAGGGTTCAGTATTCTTCGTGACGCTTACAGGTCACATTGGGAATCGTCAATGATAAATACCTTTATAAAAAGTTGGATTGCTGTTCTCTACATTTCTTCTGTATCAAAAAAGACCGTCACTATGTGGTCTCTGAAAAAGCCTACCTCCTAAATTAATGTAACATACCAAATACCAATAGGCTGAAATATCGAATTGCTATTATGAACCCTGTTCTCTCAATCAATGCAAAAAAACCCACAAATCTTAACATTTCAAAATGAATCCAGGGGTCATGCATTTTAAATTACATATGATGTTTCTCTGTGTTAAAGCTATATTAAATTTTTAGTTCATATTTTATTCCTCTCAATTAAACGAGAACCGAAAATTGGATTGTTTTTAAGCTTACCTCCGTCAACGATCTACGAGTACCTCTGTACCACCATTAAGAATTCTGTAGAATAGAATTCTCCCATAATAATCCTTTAAGAACTTTACGTATTCGCCTACAAAAAGACATGATAAGTAGCCCATAACTAAAGAGCTCCCATAACTAATTTCACGATACCGAAATCTACCATCATGTCTCATATAAACACGCTACGTTAGAGATACAAAAGTTATAAAAAAAAGTCAACACAAACGTAAGAATCGGAACCACGCAGACGTCGCGCCGTCTAATTGGGACCACCGAAATACCTAGACGACGTTACGTGACATATAAAAATTCCACAATACAGATATATTGGTCTAGTTTTCACAGATCTACTTATAGTAAAACGCATGAGAATATCCTCGCTTTTTATCTCGTCTGGATATAAAGCGTGATTGCATTTTAAGAGTACCTAACCATGACATGTGTTATGTGGAAATGGAATCGCTCAATCAACTAATAATGGAGTGGTGCGGTAACAAATGCAGATAAGAACTGCGACTTCAATATAATGTGTGCATTGGAAAATAACTTTCTTTAAATTTTCACATAATATTTATTATATTCTAAAGATTTCATTATCTCTTAAAATGTCCAAATAACCAATGAATATTCTTGCAGCTGGTAAATTAAGTCTCTTTCCTAAGTCGTATCTATGTACCTTAATACTGATATATAAGTATAGCACGCATATCCTCGTGAATCTATGTATGTAGCATTCTCATAAAGGTTACCTGAAAAGCTATTCTTATATAATTTGATCCTATAGGAATTGTTTCGGCTTTTACTTTTAGAGAGATCATTTTGAAGTGCTCCAATCTTCCTTCGAGAGGAACACAATCAAGTTAGATTAGGTAACATTATTGAGGTTTGTTTGAAAGGCAATGTAGTCACTGAAATTATTGGGCATAGCAAGATGAGAACTCTGTTATCAAATAATATTAATGATATGCTATAGTTACCCCTCGTATGCTTGTCATCTTACTACAATAAAGTTACTTCCAATCGTAAAAGACCAAAAATCTTAAAACGCCATCTTCCCTAAGTTATAACAGTCGACTGAAACTAATTGATTACAGCTATGCTAAGTCCTAGGGCCGACAACCCCGTCACATTCGTCATAGTCGCTAAAACCAACTTGTTATAGCCAACACACCTTTGACAAAAGGCACCTTAAACAATTTAATATTCCTCCTACATTGGCTAGGCTAGTTAAAATTAATGAAAATAGGTGTACTTACGAAACCCTATCGTTTTCGAAGTGATGGACCATTATTAGTGGATGGGCTTGTAGAAAATAAATAGGATTGTCTTTAATTATTTACTTTGAATACAATTATTTACGTTTTTTATCATATAGTTTATTTATTATCTAGAAACGACATCGGGTTCTCAAATAATGTGAATCCTCGTTTAATATTGTCGACTTCGGCCAAACATGGACATCCTCCAACGTTCACACATCTTGTTATCACAATATTGTACCAATGAAGATTGTAACTTATTTTATTTTCAAAGAGTGTCCATGGAGTTTCTTGCTGGATTCTTCTCCATAGGATCAACATTTTGGAACCGTGCAACTAGAATCATAACCAACGTTTCATAAACGCTTGTAAAAGCTTATTTGAAATAAAAAACATTTGATTTGAATAATTTTCAAAACAATAAATAAAGTTAATAAGTTGAAATTTCGAATTCAAGAATACAATGATGATCTTGTTTTCATATTTTTTTTTAAATAATTAAAACGGTTTTACTTACCTAGTAATCTACAAATAAACTATGTCCAAAGCTCTTCGTTACCCTAATTACTTGTTTTAACGTACATTATGTCCGTAAGTATCGTCAATGTTTCTAACATTCGATTTATTTGATTCACAATACATATAAATTCATTATACACTATACTATTTATATTATGACTGAATAAAAAATAAGTATTTTCACGAGCAAAATTACTTATGAAGAGGTTTTCTGTAATAAGATTATAGAGAAGTGTACGTAGGTACAGACTATATTGACCTTTAAAAAACCTACGTTACGAATTACGATCGCACTTCGTTATGATTACATTAAATTTAGTTGGTAGTCTTCTCGACCTTAACGTATCTGATGCATTTCCATTACAGCTGTTCATTACGTGGGTTTAGCAACCAATGACACACAATTAATGTAACCAGACGTTAGGGACGCCAAGAATTAGTTGTTCGGTGGGATAAGTCCCGGAGTACGGCCAAGCCCCAGTTGCTATATAAAACTAATGATGTTTATTATTAAGTGACTTGATTCTGTTTTATTTCGATATCGTAAATAAATGAAAAAATATATATATTCTCCGTATTTAAGGTACATAAATATAATTAATTATAGATATCATCGTCCTTTATTTTATGTTTTTTTTAGTAAATAATAATTATGATATTGATTTATTGGAAGTATGTATTCCCAAGTTTCATAAATGACTGTTTGTTAGAAAAGTATCAAGTTATGAAATACTAAACCAATCTTAGGACCAAGAAACATAATGAATAGTAATTTCGTTTAAAAATAATACTATTTTATTCAAGTTTTTAACTAAAATCTGAAACCCATGGCAGCCCTAGTCCAGGAGGGCGGGTGCGGATATACGCGTTAATTGCGAGGCCACCGTGCCCATAGATCGATCGACACCATTGTCGAACGCCGACCATCGTGTCGCGGGCCCCATGGATCGCGCCATACCACTCTTGCTACAGTAGGTACTCGTAATTGCAGTTTTAGACGAGTAATAAATTGTATTCTAGTTTATACAGGAATGATATTCATTAATATTTATTTTATGAGGGGTCCTAAAGGAATGAATTAATGTATAAAATCCTTGGTTATCCTAGATACGCAGCAGATGTTTCCTTAAGGTACGCAATTTAAAAAAAAAAATATCTTGTCTTTGATTACAAAACCCATTCAAAAACATATTCAGTTGTCACAGCTATAAAATATGTTGAGAAAACTTTATTGAATACTTTATTTGGGGTAATATAATTATTTAACTTATATACCCTAAATAAAATTTTATAAAACGAGGAAACTTAAACGGCAATACGGCAAACCAACGGACGGCCAAACATACGGACCATGATGGTTTAATCATATTTAAAAAAAATTTAGAATTGGCGGTAATTTCGATGGTTTAGGCACGAATCTTGAATTTTAAATTTCCTTAAACTTTTTAGTATCATGAATATTTATTTGTATGTTTCTTATTTTATTTGGTAATGTCATTGAGGTAGGTACTTTTAAGTATTTTTATAACGTTTAGTGTATTAACCAGGCAGTGGTTTTCAGTTCTATCTTATCCATCAGAATATCTCGAATTCCGAACATTTTTGGTCTACCAAAATGGAACAAGTTAACCATTTTTATTTCACGAGATGTAATTACGGAATCATAATTAATGTTAGCACTATAATTTCGGATACAGTCTAGTTAGACCAAACTATGTGTACACTAAAATAAAATTCAGGAATTTCAAAAAATTTAACATTTGCGAGTGAATCCAGTTTCCGTTCATTTTAAAGGCAATAAATTTTTTTATTTCTCTGTGTAGCTAATATCAGTTTTTAGTACATTTTTTTGTTTTGTGTGTGTTCTAACTTTTTAAAAACAAAAGTATAGATACTATGTTGTGTAAAATAGTTAAAATATACTCGTGACTGTAAACACGTCGCCAATCATCTACAATATTACAAACGCCTCTCCAATATCTTTTAAATTAATTTTCTTTCTACAGTTAAAAATTTATTATTCATTACGTCTATAATAATTTGTAAGTACCTAGGTATGTCATAAAAAAGTAAATTCCTCAATAATACTCGAAATCGATTTAACGAAATCAAAGGCATGTTCTCGATGATACAAAAGATGTATCCTTAGTCTGTCCCACTATCGTGGTGATCCTACTCCCACAAAATGAGTACCTATATAATTTACCTTAGTGAAAAAGGATAACAGGTAACTATACGTATTCCATATTACTGAACTCTTAAAGTTTCCTTTGGATTTGTATTCCACATTTCTTAAAATTATAGTCAGAACTTTGTGGGACAGAACCGCTCCGTATTGGGGTAAAGTAATAACAAGTATAAAATATAATTAATCTTGACTAAATGTTTTCGACTTTGGCTTTTTTCGTAGTACCTACCAATAAAATAGATATATAACATGACATAATATAGTTTAAAAAGAAGGCATATGTATAACCATTTAATTCTTGATATTAAAATAATTATGTCCTATATAAAAATATGAATTAATGAGGGACATGTTGAGAAAAGTAAAATAGACTTTATTTACGCAATGACGTCAATAACAGCAAAAAGTTCTACGCAAATAAACCCGGAAATTAAAGTAGGTAATTAGTCAAAACATAGTTTTAATTAAAAACTTTTTAACTGTCTACGGAATGCTTCTGTAAGCCATTACGCACTATTAACCTAAGATTTAGGTACATAATATTTATCAGTTATATTCGGCCTAAATTACTGGATAAAGTACACAGTCAGATTTAACGTGATTTTTGATTAGGCCTGTGTCGTAAAAATCATAAAATTCAGACGTTTATTTTGCCCCTAGACTAAACGAGTAAGTAATTAACGTTCGTAAGATTTTGAATACAAAAACTTTTTTAGCAAAGAAATTTTTAGCAGTAAAAAAGTTTAGGAAATATATTAAATTATCTACAAAACTAGTAGTTTCTAAGCTTAAGGCCCTGAATTTTAT
The DNA here is from genome assembly GCA_947256265.1 of Acronicta leporina. Classification (NCBI taxonomy): domain Eukaryota; kingdom Metazoa; phylum Arthropoda; class Insecta; order Lepidoptera; family Noctuidae; genus Acronicta; species Acronicta leporina. The sequence goes on along the minus strand of OX366517.1, from coordinate 1,132,788 downwards.
TGCTAGGTAACTTAGTTTTATATTTTTCAAATATCAGGTACTACAGAATCTACCTAAAGCTGCTGCATTGTTAAGAGAAGGTCAATACAGTATAACTGGGGAAGAAACCTGCATTGGACTCTTATTGGATTGGACTCTCCTTTACATGGAAGCTGGGGGAGCTATGTTGGCAGCTTTTCGTCTTCAATAGACTTGCATATTTCTGATTCAATTTTCTGAGCCAATTTTCCTACCTACCCTGTCAACTAAAAACCTACTATCCCAAATCTATAATGTTCGGGTCATAGCGTCGCGATCTATTTTTTCCACAATCCAATACTACATAGCGCTTAATTTGAATCACATTGTTATGTACGACATACTGATAAAACTTTTCGGTCTAAGTCCTATCTTTGTTAACATGCCGTTCCGGCCCGGCTCCCGTCCATTACCGCGTCTCACTCGGCTGACTTTACTGTCCTATTAGATATTAACATACGTAAAATTATTATATTTTACGACGCACGCTATCTTTATAAGACTGTACTCGTTAGTACGATTATGAGATTAATGTGCATGTATTATGTTCATATAAAATCATAGTGGATCTTAGCTTTACAGATGCGTATCTATCTAAATACCAAGATCTGGGTTCAAAACATAGTCCTAACTGTTATAAATAATGTCTAAATCTAAGATTTGTTAGTCTCAAAAAATTAGCGACTATGCTTTAAAAAGATTGAACCTGGAAAGATTTGACCTCCGGATCTAATATTTATAATTACACTGTACTAGATCATTAGAGGCGAATTTAGCTGTTTATATCAAGAGATCTGAATCAAGAGAAATTTCCCACGCCATCTAATCTAAAACACCCAAAACAATTTAGTTCTATGTAACAATCTGTTAAGATCATATATTTCTACGATGCAAAACCGAAACAACAATCCAAAATTAATTACAAACGCTAGCATATTCCAATATCGAGTCACTCACTCTATTGACTGCGCGTCATTCAAACTTCACGCAAACCAGATACGGTAGACCAGTAGAAACAACACTTGGCGTAAAGATTTACAATCGAGTCCCGACACTAACAAAGGAAAAAACGAAGGATCCTCTAAAAGTAAACAATTGGTCTCAACAACGCACGAACAAGTAAACAGTAGCCACGTTTTACGTTTGAGAGTAAAGGAGAATTTTGGTGTAATATACTAGAGCTCTAAGAATATTGAGACGATTTTGGTGATTTTGAAATCTAAACCACAAGTAATTTAAATAAAATTGTTCTGAGAGACAAAACGAAGGAGCGATTTTATTCAATAAGCGTCGATATACGACAAACATTATAATTATGATTCCCTGCGTAAGGAAATTGTTTATTCGACTGAAGAGTCAACTGTGTCTAGCTCCAAAATTGGAGCGTATGTCAGATGTGCAATTTCCTTCATTTTAATTGTTACGGCCAATATCTTGTTGCATGTCGCCTGATGGTCAGCGATTACCGCTGCCCATGGACACCCGCAACACTAGAGGATTCGTAAATGCATTGCCCACCTTTTACAAGGGTTTCGGCCTCCGCTCCGGTATCCTCACTCCCCGTGGTATCACTCCGGTCGATATAAGCCAAATATTATGTGTTATTTCGTGTCCAACATGACGGGTGCAAATTCTCAGAGAATTACACATTATAGCTTACCTAGTGTCGATGCGTGGGCGCCAAATTATATTGAATTATGATTACTCATGGATGATCTATGAATTGGAAGATCATGCATTTGAGGACCTTGGGCAATAAGTATTGGGCGAAGGGACAATTTTGGTTATAGAGAAGCTAGAGCAAAATGCTGTTGGGCATTTGGCGAAGGGACAGTTTTGGTTAGAAAGAAGCTAGAGCAAAATGCTGTTGGGCATAGTAAGTAAAAAAGAAAGCCGATAGTAACCGAATTGAATGGAGCTTTCTTCAGTGTATTAGTCTACATATAGTCAGAAGTATTTCATCAAAACAAACTTTTAGCTAGCTCTCCAGCCTACTATATAGTAGGTACAATTTTTAGAACCGGGTTAGAACATAATAGTGAATACCTACCTAATTGAAAGTTCTCTTCGAAATAATATTTGGAAATTGTAGGTAATAGGTATTCCAACTCAACTATGAGGAATCATGAGTAAGCACCTGGTTTTATTTTTGTTATTGATTAAATTATTGTGGTTGATGATATTTTGGGGACTTTATCGTGATATGGTCTTACGAATCTGTCTTCAAACAGTTAAAAAATAAAGGAAGGTTACGTTTGGCTAAAATTCTGCCGAAAATTACCAAAAACAGGCATTTATCATTACTTTTGACAATAAAACACAAGCCAAAGTTCACGTAAGAGATCGCAACTGGCAGCGACAAGTCCGAACTAGAGCGTGCAATGACGTCATCCATTGAGTCGCACGCGCAACGGATCATCAGTTTATCATTATTGGATTTATATCTTCACGCTCAGTATGTAGTGTGGGCAGATGTATCAAAAATACATTTCAGTTGAAAGATACACGAAGTACCTACGCATTTTTAATATTAACTCTACGTCTTTATCAAATCTTATATTTCCTTAGGAATATTATTATTGAATGGTTGTTTCTTTGAAACCATATTCAAATTTTGACAATTTAGCCTTGATGAATTATCTAGTACCTACTTTATTTGATGTAAATACCATACGTAAAGATTTTGGAAAAATATAAGTAATAGGTGGTTAAAGTAACAATTAAAAATTTAGGTAAGTAGGTATATTTTAACTTTTTCCCTTTATATCCGCCATATCGTGGTTTTATACTTAGTCATATGGACTTTAGTTCTATTAGTGATAACTGTATTTTTTTTTTCATTGATTTTCCTCAATCATGCAGTTTTGTTGTTATATTGCCATTTTAAAAAAACAATAATCTAGTTTTTAGTGGATCAATTGGTAAATATTAATTGCCCCTTTCTATTCCTTGTGCTTTTTGGCAAACATTAAATTTTTTATTTATCGATACTAATTAAATTTGTTAAAATCATGTGGTTTTATTTATACCTACGTAAATTTGTTCGCTCTTTTGGTTCCTACCTACCAAATAAATATATCGTACACATAAAGATGAAATGAATAAACAACACATGAAAAACGATTTTTATGCAACTATTGAAAATCACGGTGAACATCAACATGTTTTGTAAATGCGCAACATGGTAAGTATTATATTACAATACAACCCTAAAACTGACATTAGTCTAAAGACTATCGCGTGTTTTTTTTATGAAGATAAGATGACAAACGTCCATTCGAGCTGTCTGATGGTCAGCGGCAATTGCAGCCTTATAGACGCCAGGAATGCCTGTATTACTCGTGCGTCCTCATCTTGAGACCGCACTTGTTAAGTTTAATTTGCTCTATAATATTTATCACTTGCTATATTAGTGCTTTTGCAAAATATTGATATTATTCAATCCTGAAGTTTCGGATCGTTTACAGCATCTATGTCACAGGTAGAGTGAGATAGTGTCTTCATGTTGAAATTACTAACTAAATTTCCTACAACATACATTTCCTTCCTTTAACTTACATTTCCTTTTTCCTTTAAATGATTCACAATCTTATTCACATAGAATGAACTCATTTTCTCTTTTGGTCTTGCATTTTTTTTGGATCTATAGAGTCGGTATGGATTGAGCTTTTCGTCTGACTTCTACACTAACTAAGACAAACAGGCTACTTTCGTATTGATCAATGCTCAATGCCGAATGTCTAAGTTTACATTGAGCGTAAGCCGAGTCTACCAATGTCTATAGATTTCAGCCGAAAACTCCACGTAATATTCAGTGCCGGGAAAAGCCACGTCGTATACAATTTTGGATCCATTGCAGTAAGTTTCAATAGATTCAGTACTGGTCAATGAGCTCATAGTTTCCAATAATTTAAGTTCTTTTTTTATAGAATGACAATTGTTTAGCCATACCGATTGTTCCGGTTAGTCTCGAAACCAGCGTACTTTCGAATCGCTAGGACTGGTGATATTATCGCAAATATCTTGATAGTTACGTATCTTAGCAACAGTGGGAAATTTGTTTTTTTTATTTATTTATTTTCATTAGGTAAGTACATATCCCAGACTCAGAAACGATTTACTTTTTTTATTGGTCTCTCTACCTAGATTCCTACGTCACACGTTTCTTTGTAATAGAGTCCTACTTTTAAAAATTAATTGCATCCCATGTCGTCATATTTTTTGAAACTAAATTAATATTTTTCATGTTCCATTTCATAAACAAAATGTGTCAAGGATTTTTTAAGAAAAACAGTTTTATGGGACTGGAAGAGATTTCGTTTCTGTCGTTTCATAATAGCTTTTGTAGTTGTTTTAAAAGTGTTGTCCGTTACGTTAAATTTAGCTAGTGATATCTTAGCCACCTGACCGTTTATGAAGGGTGCATAAATGAGGTCCGGCTTTGTACTTATGTGCGTGTAAGTGGCATGCGCTTAGTATGTTTTGCAGCCAACCACGATTGCCGACAACTATTCACTGCTCTGCCTAAAATGGACTCATAATGGCTACTTGTTCCTACGATACACCTGCTGTCATCGCATATTTGCTTCCAGTATTATTTGTATAAAATTATATGTGCGGCTGATGACATTTTAGAATAGACACGAGTTACAATAGCATGCATGATCACATGGAATTTGACAGAAACGTTTGATCAAAAATTGACTTAGATATTGTGATTATTATTATACCTTTGGTACGTGTCTTCAAGTTCCATGTGACCGCGCGGCTCGCATCACACCACGTCCTAATAAAACACTGATCACTCACTGTAACCCGGCTTGTAGACAGCACGAATCCTCTTAACCAACTTGCCGGTCCTCTTGATGGGGGGGCCGAGGGCGACGGCGGAGTGGCCGCGTCTCTCGGCGAACACGATATAGTTCCGTCTATTTTTCAGTGGCACTTCGAAGCGGCCGGAGCAGTCTAGGTGCTCGGGCGGCAGCTTGAGGCGGATGACGGCGTTCTCGTGCGGCCAGTGTCCCTGGTGGCGGAACACGCGCTTGATCTGCACGGTGGCGGCGTCCCGGGCGAGGGACTGGACGCGCGCCTCGAAGGCGGCCGGCGCGCGGTAGGCCCGCCAGGCGACGTCGGCGCGGTCGCAGTAGAGGCGGCGCGGCGCGGCGAGGGCGGCACAGCACAGGGACAGCAGAGCCCACAACGCCGCGCGCCTTTCTGTCTTCATCGCGCCATCGCAACAGCGCTCGGTGACTCCCTGCTCGTACGCGGTGCGCCTATGTTCTCCCGTGAGCGGTCGGCGCGCGACTGGCCCGAACTGAATCATTCCCCGCCCACACCGAAATAGTCGCGGTACGGAGCGAGCACGCGTCGCTAATTTATCTCGTCTGATGATTAATTTGCGCTTGTTATATGTAATTAGTGGGTACCATGTCGATTGTTTGATTGGTGGCCGATTGGGGTGCAATTGATTAAATTAAGCGAAAGTTTGAGCTTTTTAAAGTATTTTTTAGTAATTTTTCCAGGTTTTTTAAGTAATAAAAATCAATTTTGTTTTATTAAATTAAATAACCATCATTAATTTACATTTAATAAAATTGCTGTCCTGTTAGCGAAAAACAGCTTGAATCATTCTGCGTGTGAAAATTTACATGGACAATGGCGCGTTGTCTAGTAACAGGTTGTTACCTACTGTAGCAGAGATTTTCAACTAACGACTTTCGTTGCGTAGCGGATGCCTACGGAGACGCTGTAGCGCGTAGACCGGCGTAGCTTTGACCTCTGGCGTAGACCCACGACCTTGTAGTACTTTTGTGGGTGTATTTTGAAAAAGTTTCTTTTTAGTATTTTTTTTTAAGTTTTCGAATCTACTGCATATTAAAGTAGGTACCTACTTTTTACCAATACGGAGATTTTTCTATTTATACAATTAGGTAAGATTTGTTTTTGCGGTCTACACAATAAGCCAGTTTTATCTATGGTGGTTTCAATTTACCTGTTTACCAAAGATATGATAGGAAAGTTAAATTTTTAAAGAAAGTTACATTGTGTTAAAATATTGATCAAATTTTAGCTTAAGAAGAGAATTCTTAAAAACATTGCGACTTTCATGGAAAATATCAACATTGGAACAGACAACATTATATTGTTTTTATTTTAAAAAAATCTTACCTAATATGTGTATTAATACAGCCTCGGTAGCCTAGTGGTCCTGTTCGCGACTGCTACTCCTAACTGCTTAAAGTAAAAGGATCCTTTGAGATACTAAAACTTAGAAAAACATAATTTTCATATATTAGAATATTTTTTAATTTACTAAAATAAAGTTTTGTACAAACAGCCTCATTGTACAAACTAGTCTATAAAAACGTTAAAAAATGCTAAAATTTAGAACGAAAATTGACTCAAGTGACATGTGTGACGTTGACAAGTGACGTTTATGACACTAAAATTGGAGCGAAATTATATTTGGAACATATTTTAAGTACCGGAATTCCCCTTCGATTAAACTTGAACCGGAAGACGACCCCACTATGTCTGGGAAGAGTTTTTAATCATCATTATTTTACCTTAAACGACAAATTCGCTCTAACTACCGGATCTGAGCCTCGATACCTGGAATCACTGGCGTCGTTTCCCACAGGATTGAATGAATGAATGATTGAGACCTAACGGTGTCGGAGACCAATTGCCTCACATCCGGTAAAAAAAGGTAAACAGTGTGAACACTATGATTCGGCGCCCGTACTCTCAGGTAGATGGTCTCATTCATAATGGTTATGAATGACCGATCCTTTTGGAGATCCGCAGGTGAGGTGAGAGAACCGTCCGACCGTAATTAGGTTTGTAGGTACTTTTTATGCTTTTTTATATCGTTTTATATCTACAAGCAGCAAAATGGAAGCTGTTCCATTTATCGTAAAAATAAAATAATCCAATTATTCTTTCTATAAATTATTCAATCTAGCTTACATTAAAATTTGAGTTTAGGTATGTCAATATTTTTAAGTCATTGGTCAAAGTCGAAGGATTCCTTCTATCCATTTCCCAACTATATTGGGGTCAATGCTGCCCAGATGCGGCTGAAAATCAATAGACTCTCATCAGACCTCTGACCTCCACAACATTTTTTTGGGCATCTGATATTCGTATGATATCGGCTACCGAGCCTTTACCTGCTCTCCAAGGCACGGGGGGGTCTCGATGTGCTAAGAATAGTCACCCATCCACACTGACCGCAGCGAGCACTGCTTGACCTTGCAGATCAATTGATCAGCTTAGTAATACCTAACAGTAATAATAATTTAAGCACATATAATTGATATTTACCATGTTTCTATTATAAAGCTAATATACAAAAATGTCGGAACCGTCCTGACAAATTGGACTAAAAATATATTTTTTTACCGTACACAAATTCGGGCGTCCCTGGTGGCCGGAACTTGCCTTTTGTCATGAAGCCACCATTGAACGAAGCACGTGCGTTACGGTGTGAAGGAGGCCGTCAGACGTATTACAATTTACAATTACTGTCTAATAGCTTCCATTGTGATCTGGAAGAAACAAAAACAGAAGGCTAGACTTCAAGCTAGAATTAGGTAAGCAGTAGTAACGTGTTTTAGAAATTTAGCTTTTAATTTCTTTTCTTTCCATCAAGCAGGAACGCCTTCCCTTAGCAAGATGTCTTTATACAAGATCCATGATGAGACTAGTAGTTTATTGAAAATTTTCTATAATTTTTAATAAATTTCAATACAAATTGTTTTTTTAGTTTATTTTACTAATATAGGTTACATTTAAATACATTTTACATAATTGGAATAAGCTTAATCGGTTATTTATCGAAATCCGTCATATCCTGCATGATTTTCCTTTTATGAAACTCTGTTTAAAGAGTGGAAAAGCATTTGAATTAAATAAAAAAGATAAATGATGTATTTGCAAATTTTTTTTTATATCGTAGCAAGAAGAAAGTTTTGGGGCTATTAGCTGTACCTACCTTTATAAAATGTGAAAAATCCTCAACGTCAAAATTAGATTTGCTGTGATTATAAATAGAAAAAAGATTTGCCAATTTAGGTACGTAGATATCTTTTGCGATACATTTTCGGAGATAATACTTGGTAATTAAAACGTAGGTAATTCGCCATTCTTATATCGTGTCGGCATTTGGTTAAAAGATCAGACGGCACATTGATAGCCAGTGTTAAGCTCTCTACTCAGATTTTACCAAAACTCAAACAGGTTGAGCAGCATATAAAACGATTAGGTTTCGTTTCCCTTTCTTAAAATTCTTTCTTTTCATGTCCCTTTTGCAGCCTAATCCGAAACATGTGTTGCACTTTACAAATTGTTATAGGTACTTATCCATACTAATTACTTCCAGGTGAGAATTTTGCCCTTCAAACAAACTACGATCACGGAATTGTTTAAAGAAATGGTTTTTAAAACAAAACACAATAAAATAAAGCCGTAAAGGTGTTTATCAACGGGTATTGTTTGACAACACGTGTTTGTAATTACTGTTTTGTGGGAACGACAAAACAAATGTTTGTTGAAAACCGTTTTTGTTTTGTCTTTATTCTTACCTTTCATTTTGTAATGAAAGTCTTTGGGTATTTCTTTACTCAAGATTAAAGTCAGTGCAGTTTTTTTTTTAGATTCTAATGATAGCGGTTCTAGATACGGTCAGATGACCCATCTGTTGATTGGTCAGTCGTTGTCATCCATGAACATCCAACTTGCCAGCAGCCAAGGTACCTAAGCTTGAAAATATTATTCGGTGTGATTACTTTCATTTTATTGGAACATTTTTAATTTTAATTCATTATATCAGTTTAATTGATATTTTTACCATGGAAAAACCTTACCTATTTATCAAATAACCTACATCTTACTTGTTAAACCTAAAGAAGTTCGCGTAAAATGGTCCAGATGGTCGAATTTCGTGATGTCTTCATTACTCTGTGTGTGCCCGCGGTAGTAAGTCATCTTAATGCAAAAATGACAAAATAAATTATAATGTTGGTGCCCGCGCGAAACGCTAACATTTGGCGGGCCCGAACCATCCGTAAGTGGCTCTATTTGTTGAAATAATACATCAATGACGTCTGCCTGTCTGTCTGTTAATTTTTTTATCTGTTTCTTTATATTTTTTCTTAGTAATAAGGACAATTTACGAATCTTAAGTAGTTATTATAACAGCTTTATCATTTTTAATCATTAAAAATGACGGTTTATATTAATTTCATTTAGCAACTAAGTTTTATTATTTAACAAAACACATAAATAGGATAATTACCTCTGAAGGCATTTTCCTTTAACGAAATGCTTTATTGTTAACTCAAAACAGTAGTAACACCGTACATAGATATTAAAATTAAGTATTCTGATATTCTAGGTATTTGACCTAGACCAAAATCGTATGTAATTTTTAATTAAAATTACGATGATATCAAATCTAAAAATGTGAGGTAATTAAGAAATATCTACGAAATTGTCCAAATAATTACCGATTTGAGTAACTTTATGTACTTATGTACATAATTATTATCTTTTGTTATGAGTTATGACACATTTTTTCTTATCTTGTTGCCACTTGTTTCTACGTCGAAATCATAATATTTTCTGACGGTTTAGACAGTCTGCCCATTACTACGGCTTTTCCTAATAGATATTATATTAATTTATTGTTATTTATCATCATATTATTAAATATTTTTGAGTGTACAAAATGCCAAAGCTATGTTTCAAAAACGAAGAAAAAAACAGCTCGTTAAATAAGTTTTTCTTCCCATTGTCCTTTAAGCCAAGAAATTTCCAGCTGATGTGGAAAGCTTCCATAGTTATAATTTGTGGTTACAATAGTAGTCACTATATATTATTCAGTATTCTTTTATCACCAGTAAACAACTACTATGTGCAATTTTTTATCCTACGTCACATTATCAAATGATATTATGAAAAAAATGCAACGGACAAAGTAGAGCCAACTTCAGACCACTCGCACCTCGGCGGGCCACCCTCGGTGACGTTCGTTTCTCGTTAACCGTATAATTGTTTAAATTGTCATAATTTCGCCCGCATAATGTTGCCACATAAATATTTATTTATCGCCCACTACTAATAACGAAATTGCTGATGGCCACCGCTCGACCCTTGATTTAAGAGCTTCGTAACTGTTATTCGCCTGCTTTTATTGTTGGGTCCCGATAATTTTGGGTTGAATTGAATTCCGAAGGTAAGCCGTTACTGTGTGTTACAAAGTTGCAACCTTGTGATCAAGATGCTATCTCCAAAAAAACCAGTACGTACTGAATGAAGTTAAAGCTAGAATGGCAGGTATTGCCACGGAGCCTTTTGACTCCCTCTCTTCTCATTTGTTTTTTTTTTATGGGATTGAAGGGCAAACTATCAGACGGATCACCTGATTGTAAGCGATTACCGCCGCCCATGGACACCCGCGACACCAGAGGAGTCGCAAGTGCATTTCCCGCCTTCTAAAAGGCTTTGGGCCTCCGGTATACTCACTCACTCGAATTAAACGAATAAATTTAATAACATAATTAGATTTTCAAGTCCTTAGGCTGTAACCTCCTATTTACAAAGCATCTGCATTTCCTTTATCGAAAGGTAAAAAATAAGAAGAAGAAAAAGAATCTATCACACAATGGAGTAGGGGAGGCCTTTTGATACCTACTTGAACCAGTGTACTTCTAGAAGCATAAAACTGCACTGGTGTTCCGTGTCATTTCTCAAAAACGTGCCATACTGCTGACGTAAGTCACGTGAACACTACGACAAAGCTGAGCTAAAAGAAGGCAAATCGTCGGTGAACTAGCTGCAGCAGTGTGAGAATGTTTAATAATAGGCCTTCACTATAGAAAAGTGTTATCGCTGTTACGCTTGACCGCCAGTTCGCCTGATGTTAAGCGACACTGCGACCTAAGATGAAGCGCGCTTGCCTAGAAGAAACCGATTCACTCGTGATTTCGTGTATAAACTATAGTCTTTTTCAAAAAGTCCTTTGGGATGAAAGTGAAACTGTGGACAAGTTATTACATACAATTCGACTTTCATTTGGTGAGTGCCGAGCAGAAAATCTGATGATCAGACTATGTAGTAGGTACGTGCGGATAAGCCGAGCCTTTTTCCGAAACATAATGTAGATAAATATTCTATTTTACCAACTGTGCCGATTAATGCCGACCCGAAAAAATGTACAGCACGTCTCATACGTAAGATATCTTGTGCCAACCAGCATAGAAACAAAGCAGCTAGTATCACCACAGTACAAGCGGGCCATAAGCAGAACACCTACATCGGCCGCCAAAGCATCCTACCGTGTGGTTTATTTCTCTCGCGCCCCAGAGTAAATATAACTCGCACGTTACGGTATTAGCGGTACCAAGTGTATGTATCGGATTCAACTCGATCGTTAATCGAACGGGTTTTTAAAGCGGAAATACATTTGTAGTAGGTAGGTACATACAATACATTTTTAGTGCTGTTAATTTAATCTTTTCATTTATTTTCGTTTATTTCTATGTTTTGATTGTGGGTTGTTCTGTTTGCTCGGTTTGGTCAGATGGTAGGTAATCATCCAAAAAGATCCATTAACAAAAAAGAAAATCAGATCAAACAATTTTCAATTGAAGGTATCATAATAAGATATCAAAGAAGCATATATAATGTGTCGTCATAAATTCCTAGTAATTGCACTAGCTATATTATCCTGAAATTGAAACACCGTGATGTGAGCACATTATTGCTTAGCGTCAGAACATTGGGCAATGCTGTGGTACCACCGCAAGACTGCGAATTTGTGCCGTTAAACTAAAATTGCCCCCCTACAAAGTCTACACAAGAAATCGAAAAATCTGCCAAAATGATAAGATGAAAACGCCTAGAAATAGGTTTTTTAGCAACCGATTATTTGTTATCAAAGTATTTTGACACCTGTCAAATCCGACCAATTCTGTTGCGAAAGATATATGGTAATGTTAACCCTTCAATAAAATAGGTCTCAGACAAGTCAATAGAAACTAATACAAAATTCGCTGAATAATATTTATTTCACAAAAGTTCCCAGAAAGCAGTTTCACTGTACTAATAAGCAAGAGTTTCTATCGAGAATACCACCAATAGTAGGGGTAGTGCTCTCACCTTTACCACGTGACTTAGTGACGTCTATTTTCACTATATTAGTTAGCCATATTAGTATTAGAGTAGTTTGGAGCAGTTGAAGTGTTAACCTTCATGAGAATGATATATATGGCTCATTTTTTTATGCCCCGATCCAAAAAGAAGGGTCTTACGAGTTTAACCTGTGTTTCTGTGTTTGTCTGTAGCAACGTAACTCTCAAGCGAATGGACCGATTTTGATTAAGTTTTTTTGTTTCAAGCTAGCCTTTCCCCAACTAGGTATATTGTAGGTGCCAAAATCTGGCTGAATATTTTTTATTGTATTATATTTTTAAGTACCTACCTAGGTGGCAAATAAGTGGCCTTCAAAACAGCTCCTATTCATAAAATTGGTGACAGGTTTTCGGACTACTATAAATATTGACATTGGTTGACGTGCGCTCAAAATCACTTCTTCTATCGTGGCCAAGAATATGTGACCTAAACATACCGGTGAACCGTGGGTGTACAATAGTACCTACGACCCTGCTTAACCCTTCGGGGAGTGCAGGCGTGGTGGTATGTATATATAGAATCCTGTGGAGTTAACTTAGTTGATAAAAAAACTGTCTCAAGATCATCGTCTACCCGTCCTTGTCCCTATTAATTTGGAGTTGATGCAGCATGTCCTGTTTCCATTCTTCGCTATCAGCCGTCACCTGGTCATTCTCTCCTTTTTCCATCATATGGGCCTTCCATTAGGCAGTGTAGGGCCAAAATGTGTAGTCAAACACAATTAAAATTAGGTAACAGTAACGTTGGACAAGCTTTTTCGTACCCCCCGAAGTAAGAATGTTAATATCACACTAATTCAACAACCCCGTAATACAAGAATATCGTCTAAAAAATCGTCTGTCGTTCCAGACGGGCATTTAATTAAAAAATAAACACCGTAAGGGCGTCTACAGTCGAGCGGCGGCGCATCTGCGGTCGGTCGCGTGTCGCACTCACCCGCCGCTGTCTTAATTAGATACCCCTCACGGGTGGTGTGGAGGCGACAGCGATCTAAAAATGTTTTTTTTTGTGAGTTGCCTAATTACTTACATTTTATTATAAATCTGCTTTTTATTATCGGTTAGGCTACTAATGATGGAGTGCTACAAGGATGACAACTATAAAATAGATAAAAATGTTTAAGTCCCACTGACTAATTAAAATGTATAATATATTTAAAAAATAACAATTATAATTCAATTTAAAAACTAAATAAAGTTTTAAAATTTTTAATCCTCTCCATGTAGTTCGTATTTCTCAGTATACCAAACGGTCCCATTACACCTGCGCAGTGACTGATGACGTGTTTAGTTGCGGAATGTACTGGCATTCTACCTAGGTATATTATTTTCAGGAATCCATGTAAGCGTAAGTCCATGTAGCCAGTTAAATTGCTAGTCAATTCAGACTGAACAATGATCTCAAGATGACAACGTGAGAATAATCCACCGGTGTTGCTGATGTTCGACCATACATATATTATGTATACATAACAATAAAATAAATACGTATAGTTACTAAATTCGAACTCAAAATTACCTTCTAATAAAAATCTAAAAAGTGCGACTCCATACATTTTACTGTTTTCAAACGGCCCATACACCTGTACATTGAATGATGAAGGCTCAGAATGCAGGTACTTGCGTATGTACTTATAATATCAGACGTTATTTTCATAAATTCAGTGGACAGTGGTATCGCTGCCGCGGGCTATACTTGTTAAGAATGTGTTATACAGAAAGCGAAGATAAACAATGCTAATTACGAAAAATAAATTTCAAATCTTTGGATCGCAATATGATTCAGAATTTGACCCGGTCAAATTCAAAATCTTGATTTTACAGTTTTACTATTAGTATCTTTTTATTTCTATTTGTTTTCTAGTAGTTGTAGTGTTAGCCTTAGCCGAATAAAAAGTTGACGTTGAAAGTTTACGCTGAGATTCGTCTCTAAATCTAAGCTATACTTGGCCTTTGCTGTGCAACATCCTAAAATTTTGGGAGGTCATCATTACTTTAGATAATAATCGCGCGTCGATTCGAATCGACAATACCGATTCAAATCGACAATATCGATTTTTCAATCGATATCTTCTGAGTTTATCGATACTCGAATTTTGTATCGGATTAATGTGCGAAATTGAATTTTAGCCCAAATAACTTTTGTTATCATTTTTTTTTAAACTAAGGTTTTTTAATGTTAAAGGGAGCTATTTTTTCTGCAATATCTAGTTGATGACGATATCTTTGTGTGATATTTGTTTAAAGTGAAATTGAATAACTATAGGTAATGAATAGCTTATATGGCTACTTATGTAAACAACAAAAGTATTTTGTGCGATGTCTATCCATATCACTTGCCAGGCTATTATTACTCCACTACCTGGGTGGTTAGAAGGGCAGTTTCCACTAAAAAATTAAACAACTCACATTGAATCCGGCAGCAAATGTCATGTATTTGCAATATTCGGTTTCTAGAATTAATTTCTTCCGACGAATGAATACCTTCAAAAGGCCCCGAAGACCCGTCCTCGGGGATTAGACCTGAAAATGCAGTAAGATTCCTACCCACTAAAATCACCCCAGTGGAAGGAAATGTTGAGGAGGCACTGTTATCCTCTTATAAATTCACACACCAGAAGCCCTCTAGTAAGATATCTTGTAAACTTTCGGATTGATCGACCGCAAAATCATAGCACATGATATGAGGTTAGTCAATTAGGATATCCTTCCAAAAATCGGTGCATTCTTCGTTTGAAGAAGCTCTATAACGACAGGATGAATCGCCAACAATAAACTTCATGAATCACCAATATAACAAAAACAATACAAATAGCAAAAAAGAACAGAATGTTAGTTAAACCCACATCAGTCTGACACTAGCCGCTAATTAAAATACTTCTTTGTTGCATAAAATTATATAGGTTATACCTATATATCTCTATAGTGTTAAGGTGGAGCCTCAGTATTTTCAATTCTGAGAGGAACAACTAAAGTATTCTAGAATCGCATAAACTGTTACAATTATAGTAGTTATACTATATAAACCTAGTTTTTTCCCATTGTTTATGTCAGTAAAGGGGCAGATGAGCAGTACCATCCAGCCCATGGATACCTGGTACACCAGAGGAGGTGCTGTTATGTTACCCAGCTTTAAGAGCCCCTACAGACTACCACAGCCTAGCAACTGAGGACGAACTGCCTCTCACGGGCAAATGTTGAAATATACACTAAGGTGGTCTGACGTAAGGGTGGTCTTCAGCCAGTCAAACGCCAAGAGGTCTCACCACCGAAAAAGCAGATATTTTTTGCCTCTTAATGGGAGTGAGGAATTGTATTCCTACCTGTCCCCACATATAAGAGTAAAGGTAATGTGCTCTATCTATATTGAAATATTGAAATCTATATTGAAAGGCTTGGGCCTCCGGTATCCTCACTCACTCGGCCAAACACTACGCAAGCGTTGCTTCACACCGGTTTTCTGTGAGGCTGTGGTATCACTCCGGTCGAGCCGGCCCATTCGTGCCGAAGCATAGCTCTCCCACGTGTTAAAGTTCATGCTCTATCGACGGGTCTAATTAATTATAACGTGAAATATAAAAAAATAGTATCAAGTAATTTACATATTATTGTGTTGGTACCCCTTTTGCCATGGTAGATGGTTGTGTTGCCAGCTGTAACCTTTAAACTAGGTTGTCTCGGGAAGTTTGGTTATTTTATAAGCTAATTGGATATAACATCATTAATGCCTGTAAGTACAATGAACAATACCTAACCCAAAATATTTGAACTGCTGAGACTCCCACCTTAAATAAGGAATCCAAAAAAATATATGATGTTTCACAACGTAGGAGGCAAATACTTTTGGTTTTTATCAAAACAAAATGGTCACAATATTCTGATTTCTATCGAATTACGGACTCATTTAACACGTCTATATGTAGCCTTGGATTGTCTATAACCTACTCATATCAGCTACTATAGCAGTCTAGAGATCCTAACAGGTCTTTGACTATCTATCCCTGGACAAGTGACGCGCTTCAAAGTAACAGGTAGGTAAGTCATTGTTCACAGTCAGCCTATTGTCATATCTGCAACTGCCAACTACATATTTAAAACAAACATAATTTTGTAAACATGAGTTTTTTTAAGTATTGAGTTTCTTGCCGACTTTTCTCTTTATGACCCCACTTTTTGGAACCGTGCAACTACTTAGTTTAGACTTTTCAAAAGGACCTATTTTAATGATCTAATTGAAATAAAACATTATCTCCATGCTCACTTCTCCGTATGTGAATGATTTAATCACCGGGTCACTGTTTCTTCACTTCTTTTAAATGTCGTTGTATCTATTCATGATTTACCTTCGTGAATGTGTAACGCATGTGTGGAATGCGCATTGAATGGATTTAGTAGTGCATGCGTCTGTGGAGGTAGTCTAAATCAATTATCTACAGTCTTAAAGGCTCGTTTCTTGTCTAGGTAAGGTCTATATTATGTAATATGTACTATAATATGTAGTTAGTATGGTAATGATTGTTTATTCTTTAATTTAGGAACCTGCTAACACACACCAATATCGCCTTTTTGCAGCGATCTCTAGGTACAGTACTGCTAGAACCTTCATTACATAATCAACCCATTACATTGTCCCAATGCTGGGCACGGGTCTCCTCTCATAATGAGAGAGATTAGGCTATAGTCCACCACGCTGGCCTAATGCGGGTTGGCAGACTTCACGCGCCGTCAAGACAATCTCTCAGGCATGTAGGTTTCCTCACTTTTTTTTCTTTACCGTTTACCGCGATAATTAACTATTAATTCGCACATGACTTCGAAGTCAGAGGTACGGCCCTTGGATTCGAACTCGAGATCTTCGACTTGGCAGTCCAATGGTCATATCACTAGGCTATCACTGCATTATTTAACTGCGTCATCCGTCTAGTGGTCTTCATTCCCAGGTCGAGCAAAAGTGTTATTGGGTTTTTCTATTATATTCTCAGTAGCAGCTCGGAATTAGGAATTTGTGCCCGGTTAATGGCAATAGGCTCGCGCCCTATTACATGGGACCTAAACATACCGGCGAACTGTGGGTGTACATTAGTACGCCTCTGCCTAACCCTTCGGGGAAAACAGGCTTGATGGTATGTTAATAATTTCAAGTCTAATAGAATACTTTATACTTAGTAATAGTAATTTTCTTGAAGACAAATTCGCATCAATTCCAGCTCCTATATAATTATGTTTAAATATGTAAAAAAGGTACAAAAGCATTGATACCTACCTACCTTTGAGTGTGGCCATGGACGCATTCCAGGCATGCCGTTAGGAATCAAGCTCAATTTATAACCAAAACTAGGTCCAATATTGAGTAATAAATCTTCATTTTATTACCTTTTGCATGCATGCATATATCAGTAGCTGTTAAGGGGAAGCTCGGCATAACATAGGTACCTATTATTAAATACCGCAGCTCCTAATCGGATTCATCTCGGTCAGTAAAATTTTTGCTCCAAATTTAAAAAGCAAAACGTACATACTTATTGGAAGTGTTATTAAAATAATTTATGAAAGAATAAGTAAGTAAATTAATTAGTTCATGTGAGTGCGCTACGCTACTATGTAGTAGTCGCGTATCTACCTAGGATGTACTGTAGGTATTTATACAGATGATTTAGACAGCGTCTTACGTGATGACTACTACTCGTACATTACTTAGATCTTAGATTAAAACAATAAATAAAATAATATAGGTTATTACATAAGTCAATCCAAAATCCGTCGCTTTTTTATAAAAAAAATAAAGAAATGTTTTATATATGAGTAGGTATTATCTGTTCTTAGTCTTGCAATAGTAATTTGTTATGCAAGGCTGCAAAGTTGTTTTTTGGCGCGAGTACTTGTATTGAAACCTGAGCGTTGCGAGGGTTTCAAAGGTACGAGACGCAGAATAACTTTGCTGCCGAGCGAAACACAACTTTTCACCTCACTTCAGCGAGGAAATTGCTAGGTGCAAGAATCCGCAAATATTCAATGAGTTCAGCGTTATGTACCTACCGCTTGCACTTACTCTGCAGGTGTTAAATTTATATCTTCGTCGCTACTGGACTCACTCATAAAATTACACGAACACTCTAAAATTAACGATGGTAAGTGAATTGATTAAAGAGAAGAAAATTTTGAGTTTTTTTATTCATGAATGAATGAATGTGGTGTATTCTAAAAATGTGGTTGGCGCATTGACATGAAATAAGTATATATGTAGTGGTTCCGGCGGTATAGAAAATTATTGAATAGAAAGGTTCGAATTTTAAAAACTCTTTCCACGCTAGCGGACAAAATGCACTTTTGCACGCAGATTTCGAATGACAAACAGAATCTTTCCGAGCTTGTGAGGTGAAAATTAAATTATTTTTGCAAATACATAACTACAATGTACTTATCTAAGTAAGTGCAGACACGCGAAATTTAACAATCTGATTATATGTATGTACTTATAGATATTAACATTTAGGAACCTACTTAATCTTATTTTATGCCCAGACTCATTTTTATAGAGGGACATCGCCTTAAAAACAAAATTTGGATCGAACACCAAAATGCATTTAAAATAGATAAAAATAAAATTTGGCAAAATGCGAAGGGAATGCGTGGGAGTTGGACCAATGCCGCAATGTGACTCATATGTACCTACATTTAGGGTACCTACACAGGATATATACATACATAGACATAGGTTTTGCATTTTGAAGCGCAGTACCTTATTTTTGATGCATTTTGCAAATCTTCTACCACTCCAGAAGTACAATATTTAACTTATCAACAATTATAGAGCGATTATAAAGGTCGGTGGTATCTCCTGGTGCGGCGCCTCGGTCTGGTGATCAAGTGAGGGTAGATTTGCAATGAAGATAACTCGCACAATGGAACAATTGGGATAGGTAGGGGAATTTTAAAACATAACATATTTTAAGGGTATGATTATTTTCTTCATAGTAAATGACCTTCGTGGCAATGCTATTAAAAGTCATCGATATCTATACTTAGAGTGTGGGCATTGATGGGCAGCGAACTACTAATGTAGGTACCTAAGCATTGATAGCCTTGGGGTATGACCACTGGACTGCCATGTCGTAGGTCTCGAGGTCGAACCCAAGGCGTGGATCTCTGACTTTTCGTAATCATGTGCGTAATAATAATTAATCTCGCTTACAACGGTGAAGGAAAACATCTTGAGGAAACCTGCATGCCTGAGAGATTTTCTCGACGGCATGTGAAGTCTGCCAACCCGCATTAGGCTAGCGTGGTGGACTATAGCCTAATCCCTCTCATTCTGAGAGGAGACCCGTCGAGACTTGGGATTTACATAACATAACAACATACCGTCACTCTTAGATTCCACGAAGGGTTAGGTAAACCAAGGGGTACCTACTGACAGATCACTGGTATGTACAGGTTCGATGTAAGTATTTAATATTTATTTGTACTTATGTATTATGCCAAGCTCAGCTAAATTTCTCTAGAAATCAGTAACACTTGACTCTCTTACGATCATTAATGATATTTTTTTGGGACAGCGCCTAAGATGGCTATCCTAGTACTAGCGATTTCAAAAGCTTCTCCCCTTACAAGAAATTTATTTCCCTGGAGTATCTCGCAAGAGTTCTGACTTACACTAGAATAAAAAACCTCTCGAATTTTTAATAATATAGGTACCTAACAGCGCAGCGGTGCAAATAATGTTTTCTGAACTGAGCTAAATTCCTTTAAAAATCCAATAAAACGTTCTCTCCCTTATGATCACTACACTAATTAGCCAGATAGAACTACTTGCTTGTAAACAAGAAGCACAAAATCTAACCATCAGAAAATCTCTTGAAACTAGCAGCACTCGTTGCGACCGGCGCATTCGCTCCTCGCCTCCGTCACACCGCGGCCGGTCACAGGCGTCGCGACCTCGCCACGCATCGCGGCGCACGCCCCCAGACGAACTAATTACAAGACGATAACATCCAACGCGTAGAACGCAGTCACCGTAACGGGCATCTTGATTGCATGTGAAAGTGGGACTTGATTGAAGCTTTTATGGGCTCTTCTTTAATTTTTAGCTGTTTCTATGGCGATTTTGAGTCGAGCTCCTCTCCTGATACTCTATTTCATCATCATTAGCATGCAGCGGACTAGTTGCTGCTGGACAAATTCACAGGATTCGAACCTGCGTCTTCTGGTTAGATACACCAGACTCTATGACCACTAAGCCCCTGCGAGTCCCACACGCTATGTCGAAATTTGGCGTCACGATTTGAATTTCCGTCTTAAAGTTCTGTAGCTTCTGTAGTTGACTGCCTCGTTAGTCTAGTGGTCCCAAGTGCGACTGCTATGCTAGAGGTCCTGGGTTCGATTCCCAGGTCGAGCAAAGTGTTATTGGGTTTTTCTATGAAATTCTCAGTAGCAGCTCGGAGTTTGGAAATTGTGCCGGTTAATGGCAATAGGCTCGCCCCCTATTACATGGGACCTAAACATACCGGCGAACTGTGGGTGTACCTTAGTACACCTCTGCCTAACCCTTCGGGGAATACAGGCGTGATGGTATGTTAAGTTGTGTAGCAGTAAGCTTACTTCTGAACCGACATGACTTACTTTGCAGTTAGTTCGATGTCGTACGATGCCACCTTAGCTATTAAATAGATTATATTTCTTTGTATTTTCCATGCTAACATTATAAAGTTACACCAGACTTGACGACATGGAGAGCCTAGTGGTCATAGCGTTCTGATACACCCTTGGAAGTTATCTGTTATCTGTCTGTATTTATTAGGTATTCTTTTAAAATATAATATGACTAGCTTCTGCCCGCGGCTTCGCTCGCATGAAGCTATGTTAGGAGTTGGAAGTTGGAAAACCAACATTGATGATCTCTTCTTTGTATGGATCTGTATACACCAGAGAGATCAAGCTGTATCTCAGGATCCGTTCAAATAATTGAGATAAGAAGTTCACTAGTTTTTAAATTGAAACATACCTATACCTACTTTCCAACAGTGATAACAAAATTATAATCTATTCAGTGGTTTTTGCCAACCCGTAACAAACAGACAAACAGACAAGAATTTTAAAAATCACATTTTTGGGTTCGGAGACGTTTTTATACCCTAACCTACTTGGTTTTTTAAAAATATCTTCAATGTACAGACTCAGCGTTTTTTGCAATTTTATAATAGTAGAGATTCTGTTTATATCATTTCACTCCTTAAAGATATAGTTATTATACATAAATAATTGTAAGCAATCGCTTTGCGTAAAATACTACAGCCGCATCTGATTAGACTAGAAGCTGACTGGCCATAAAAAAAAAGAAGGAAAGGGCGAGCGTTTTGGGGGCTGTCTATAATATAAAATTGACGTTCAAAAAGAACTACCTAGTACACTATACCTATTACCTATTGAAAAAAATAATTTAACTTAGAAAAGGCCAGTAGGATTAAAGATAGGATAGGACGCTGTATTCACGTACTTACAGTAAGTATTCATCATTTGCCATTGTCCCACACATTTTAAGTTCTATTCGTGTTTTTTTCCTTGCAGGTAGGTAGGTACTTACTATAAAAATAATTGTATTAATTCTCAGCTCTGGATTTACATTAATTGACATAAAGGACATTAATTGATTCACAGATCGGACAGCGTTTTCTTAAAATATCACAAGAACATACCAGTAGCTTATGGACAAATCAACACAGTAGGTACCCATGAATATGAACAATTAACAAACAGGTAGTTCCTAGTAGATTGAAGCACAGGGTATGGACCTATGAGGTGGTGTAAGCACAGACAGTGCGCCAGCCCCCGTGGCGCCGGCGGTTGCCTAGCAACCAGGCGCCGCGGCGACGCGACCGGCTTTACTATCTACAACGATCTTGAAGACTGGCAACTGTCTAGAAGTGATACGACGATGACCAACGGTAGTTTAAAAAACAAAACATATCACGTCTCTGTATCCCCAAAAGGTTTAGCATAAGTAGGTGTAGTGATGTGCATCCAGTTTGATGGCAGTCCAAGTTCATTTTTTTAAATTTCAAATAAGCTTTTACAAGCGTTTGTGCAACTTTGTGATTCTAATTGCACGATTCAAAAAGGTTGATCCTATGGAGAAGAATCCGACAAGAAACTCCATGGACTAAATGATGTTACAATCTTCACTGGTGCAATATTGCGGTAACAAGATGTGTGGACGTTGAAGGATGTCCAAGTTTGACCGATGTCGATAATATTATACGAAGGTTCACATTATTTGAGAACCCGATGTCATTTCAAGATAATAAATAAACTATGTGGTAAAACACACACTATCAAAACCAAAGCGACAAATGAAACTATGTGTCTACTTAGACATGCTGTACACACATTTACAGATTCTATTGTGGTATTTATAAGCCCCCATATAAATATTGCCATCCCTCCAAGCTGATACAGAGACTTTTATTTAAAGTCCTATAATATTGCTCCGTCTGGAGATCGAATCCTCACATTCGGTATCTGCGCTTGTGACTAGCTAAGTTAATGAAGTGGTTATTTTTTATGGGATATGGGGTAAACGAGCAGACGGATCGACTGATAGTAAGCGATTACCGCCGCCCATAGACACCAGAGGAGTCACAAGTGCGTTGTCGGCCTTTTAAAAGGGTTTGGGCCTCCGGTATCCTCACTCACTCGCCGTGCGTTGTGTTTACGCCGAGAGCCTTCCATTCGTGCCGAAGCATTGCTCTTCCACGGTAAAGGTTGTTTGCTCAAACTGCTCAAAGAGAGCAATTTATTTATAACGGATAATCAAAAACCAATGAGAGCGATCAACCCTTGTTATGCTTGTTGTTACCCTTGTTCAAGCCCTAAAAAGAATAATCAAACACCTTTTGCACTTGAGCAGTGCGCTAAATCCACAATTGGCTGCGATGGCTTCTAGTGGAAACGCAGCTTATTGGTAGGCGAGTCCTCCCATTTTGAATATAGTACTAGTGGAATAGAAATGAAAAAATAATAAAGGACCTACCTGCTCGCATACTTAATGACACTTCTAGATAAACTATCTCGTATATCTTTATAGCCAACATTATATTATAGTGAATTTAAACGGCAACTTTATACCCGTGCGCATTGCCCATAATATTGCCCGGGCAGTTTACAGGCAGCTTTAACGATTCGGCTGCGTGGCGAGTTTAACGATATAGTATCGTTAAAATGTTTGATCGAATTAGTTTTGACAACTCAATGCGTCGGTTTTATGTTCGCCTGTAAGATGGTGCCGACATATTATTGTGGGGAGCCGAAACCGACAGTCTGTCTGACCACTGACCAAGATATTTTTTCTTCTTTCAAAGCCGCTTGAGTAGACCAGTACCAGCTGATGGCAAGCATGTATCATGCATTGTGTAGCTCGACCACAATCTAGGGAGCTCCACTGACCTCCATAATGTTATCCTGAGTAAGGATATGGGTGGAGACCGGTGAGGTACACACACTAGGCTACAATCGTTTTTCCATTATTAGCTGACATCGCATTATATTGGCTTTCGGTATAATGAGAGATCAGAATAAATTGGACTCTTTAAACTTTTAAGATTGTCAAAAGGACTTAGATTAGTTCATATTATTATGTCATTAACGAAGATCTGTGTTTGGGAACATCATCACTGCAGTCAGAAAAAAGGTGTACTATTCTCACTTATGTAGGTAGGTTATTCTATACATGCTACCTAATTAGGGACGATCAAACTAGATAATTTAAGGATGAAATATTTCTGAGGGTTTGCCTTATATAGATCATTAAAGAAGCAATATCATCTTAATTGTAAAATAGAAAAGTTTACTTAACCATATCTATTCTACAGCTCAGCCCTGGCACTCGACTTCCCACGACCCCCGGCTCCACAATTTTCCGTCTTAATTCTCAACTCCCATACAAAGTATCAACCGTATTTTCATTTAAAACGAATTTATATAAAACCTGAACTTTCCCACGTCTATACGCTCGTATGTGGCAGTGAAATGCTTAAATTGGGCAAAGCTGGAAACGGCCAGCGCCCGACCACCCAACGCCATTGTCCGGTGTCGGTCGACCAAGCAATTTACACTTGTGTGCGTATGCTTATTCGTGGGCTACCGGGTGCGTCGTCTGTATTCGATAGCGAACATTAACACAAGCGAATTTATATCGGATAATTTACATATTAATTTAATTTTTCCTTATTTCCTAACAAATTTACTCAAACTTATGGGAATAAGATACCTTATTAAAATAAGCACCATTTTTTCGGTAAGTACCTACTTAAACTTAAGGTTACCTACTTATAACATTAATCATTAATGATACTGAAACTGAAACTAATTTTACCTCGGTTTACTATGTATTTTACATTTTGCCGCTTTTAATTGTATATTCCTTTTACATTGAATATCGAGAGATAATCTCGCAACCGTAATGGCCTACATATTATAATGAAAATTTCAAATTACTACGCGTGCTTATTCCGTTAGTATAATATTTTTCTATGCGAATGTAATCCTAACACATAACACATTCGTATTCGAATCGAAAGTCATCAGCGCCCTCTAAGCCTCCGCGGCGACCGTGGGAACTCGCAGATTCCGCAAGATTAATCCATCGCTCGGTGCTTCCCGCCACTTTGCATACTTTATTTATGTCTTTGCGCTGTTTTTGCTTACCTATATCTAGACTGTCGCATACTATGGGAAGATCATTAAGAGTTTATAACATAGAACACTATTTATTAAAGTCGCAAAAAAGTTCAACATTAATTTAGTTGTACTTCTTGAAACTTGGTTCTTTATAACAATTTCTGCTTATGACCGTTAATAACATCGAAATTTGAAGGTCTTCCTACCTTAGTCTTTGACAAATGTTTTTATTAAATATACTAAATTTGGAATTTTTAAAAATTATGAAAATGTTTTTTCCAATTCTTGCGATAGGTATTACAACTCTCTGCACGAAATTTCAAGTTTTGAGATCGGTGTGTATAAGTTTCAGTCTCATGATAGGTTTCCCATCTTCACAACGATGAGATAGAAAAATAAATATCTCTAACTAGCTGCCCGGGTCGGCTTCGCCCGTTTTCCCGTAGGAATGAAACATTTTCCCGCGGAAAAAAAGTAGCCTATGTTCATCAGGGATAATGTTGGCTACTAATGGTAAAAGAATTTTTCAAAACGGTCCAGTAGTTTCGGAGCCTATTCAATACAAACAAACAAACAATCAAA
This sequence comes from Acronicta leporina, assembly GCA_947256265.1. Taxonomy (NCBI): domain Eukaryota; kingdom Metazoa; phylum Arthropoda; class Insecta; order Lepidoptera; family Noctuidae; genus Acronicta; species Acronicta leporina. The sequence continues at coordinate 1,107,322 of OX366517.1, read as the reverse complement.
TCTCCCCTCTTTATAATATTAATATAGGTAGAGATTGAACGGTAATTACAATCCATAACTGAATTATAATAATTAATTCCCTTTACAGAACTGATTATGACAAATCAGTAAATAACTATATTATAAGGATTATAAAGGCAATTTTTCTTTCATTCTGATTTAGTTATAGACTCCAAATATGGTATCCAATGGTAGCTTTAGAGTGATTGTACGTGTCAATATAGACTAGACAGTAGACATCAATTAATATCTTTAAGGCAATTGATAAAGCACCTTATTTGCTGCCATTACGACGTTTTCTGCAATTTGTCTAACCCTTTTTTTTGTTTGAGGACCATTTTAATGACTATATTATATTTGTATGTGTATGTCAGACTCGTACCAATGAATACACTACGAACTAAACTTAAATTCCCTTACTCTATAGTCGTAGCCAGTAATGTTGATAGTCACCTAAGCAACTTATAATATCTTACCTGAAGTCAGATTAATATATTTAAGGATTGACGAAAATAATTGTATATTTCCTAATCCTTGTGCAATTTAGTTGGCTAAATACTTACATAGATTTAGTTTCATTATAGAACCAATTCACTACATGACCTAAAATACAATAACATAAATGATACCATACCATCACGCCTGTATTACGCGAAGGGTTATACAGGGGCGTACTAATGTACACCCACAGTTCGCCAGTATGTTTAGGTCCTATAGGGCGAGCCTATTGCCATTAACCGGGAACAAATTCCAAACTGTGGACTGGGAACTGGGAATTTCACAGAAAACCTCATTAGCACTTTGCTCGACTTAGGAATCGAACCCAGGTCCTCTAGCGTAGCAGTCACGCTCAGGACAACTAGGCTAATGAGGCAGTTAAAATATAGGGTCTTTAAATTAGGAAGGATTGTTTTGGCGGCATCTATCAAATGCATTGCTAATTCTTCAGTTACTGATGCCAAATCACCATGGCAAGATACACGTTTGAGCAGCACGTCCAATTGATAAAACTTTAGTATCCAAATGAGTGTTCGTTAGTGCAAACGAACATGAACGGTTCGAGGATAGGGTTATCTCTCGTAGAGGTGACGTGAATTGGCCACCAAGATCGTGCGATTTGACCCCGCTAGACTTTTTCTTGTAGGGTTTTCTCAAGTCGCAGGTCTATAACAATAATCCGCAATCAACCGATGCCCTGAAAGTCAACATAACGCAGGCCAATGCTCAAGATTCAGCCGGATCGCAGTAGAGTAATTGGAAATTGGATCTCTCGGATCCGTGCCACCGTTTGAAACCGCGGTGAACATTTAATCGATGTCATATTTCATAAGTAAGTGCATAAATGGGCTTTTCAAATAAAAAAATAATTTCTTTAATATCTCACATACAGCTTGTTTTATATAATTTAAACATCGACCCGTCCTTGTTGAAAGACCCTTTACAATAATCCCGTCATAATCTTACAACCCAACAATCTTCAACCATTGTTCACAACAATACCAATGATCGAACACATCAAATATGTGTGCATACGTCACTACAGTAATATGGATATAATTACTGCGTTTTAAATCTGTTCACACACACTACTACGTGGAAATGTACGATACCATAATCCTTCACTCGTCCGCGACGCTATTTAAAGTCGGCCCTTACACCGTAGAAGCGAATATTGCATTCTTTGCATACCTGTGGACTTGGTGCAAGTCAGAAGCTAATGTTGCAAAGAGTAAATAAATAGAAATATTAATTAATTCGTATAGCCCTCCATATTGCAATGCTTGCAAAAGGCCGCTAAGTTATAAGTTCACTAAAATGTAATGTACCTAACACCTTAATGTACACTTAGTAAGCAATAAATCTTTGAATCTTTGTAATACTTCAAGATATTCATACTCGCACGCTTTAAAAAATACAACGTTAACACTTTGCCAGAGAAGCCCTTTCTGCTCTAAATATTTTTTTCTGTATTTATAGTAGAATATTACCTAGCTAATAATTGTTTCATAATATAGTTAAGTACAAGAATAATATAGCTGGGGATGTCTAATTTCTTATTTTTAATTATTTATATGATGTTTACTACTTTTATTTTACCATTTCTTAAACAACGAACACATTTTTTCTGAATCAGTCAGTTAAACTTCGAGGCCCTGAATCTATGCTGTTAATTACAGTCGGAAGTCATTGAATTCTAAAACATTGACAATAAAACAATATTTTTTAATTTACAAGTTGCATAACGTCCTCTTACGTCTTGGACTACACAATAAAACGGCCGATGTGAGAATTTGCATCGAATGGAGTTCGGACGCGGTACAGCCTCTACTGGGACGCGGTTCGTATGTATTGTGTGTCGTTTTATTATCTGCGATACGCACCTAGATATTCCACGGATATTTGTAATGCGCTTTTCAATTCTTTTTAGGTAGTGATTACTTTGGATTGTTTGTTTTGAGTTCCATTTCAATTAGAGTTCATTAAAATATTTAGATTCAATGTTATAATTGGACGTCTTGCGTGGATAATTCATAAATAATAACTCAATCAAAATTGTATTAAATTCTCAATACTAACGCTTTAAATTTTTTAAACAATCGCCAAAGTGACTGAATTTGGAATATCCTATGATCGTTTTAAAAATAATTAAGATGCAATAAAGGCGTCTGTGACTACGTGAGTGCCAGTTGCAACCCAAAACGTGTCTTCACTCACTATTGAGGGATTATAAAAAATAAAATTGGGCCTACTACCGGGAACTACCCTATGTCGCATAATAGCTTTCGCATTAAACCCCGGCGGGAACACGTTTGTACTGGGCTGTCATTGATGATCATTTTTTTGGGTACAACTCCGTTTGTCGGAAGTCACGAATTGACTGCAACGTAATGTGGGAATCGTAGCGAAAGTCGACCGATATATTTATTTATAAAAATAGGTTATAATATCATATTATTTTATTTTTCTGAAGTTAGTGTTAGGACTAATGGCCGTTCTTATGATTAAAATAATAGTGCTTAGAGATATATTTCGGTTTACACAGTAATCAAGTTTGAAAGTGTTAGATTGTGATGTCATATTACTTAGGTCAGTCATAACAACATGTCAGTGACATGAAAATTAAAATAAATAATTGACTGTTACTTCTGCAGCAAAAATTGTAAAATGTAATGAAATAAGTCAGTACTTACTTATTTACCTACTCATTTATATGAAAAAAGGACACTTTTCTGTGCTGACACTTGTTGTAAGTATTTCATAAGTAGCGATCATTAACTTACCTAGGCTGTGGTAAATTGCTTTGGGCATAACTTGGTTCTAAATTTTGCCTACTTGTTTCGAAAACTTCACACAGGGTGGGCTGGGAACCACGCGACGAAGAAAATGTTATTGACCAGTATGCCCCTTAATCGGCTGAGACAAGTCCGGCAAATTAATCGGAGTTGCGCAGTGGGTCTCGTTAGGTGCGATGCGAGGTAGGGGGAGGACCACCGCTGCGCTCGCGGCTCGCGACCACTGTAATATGAACGCGGGGCCTTTGTTGCTGTGCCAAAAGGATTAATTCAATATAGAAAACAATATGGAAGAAAAAAACTAATGATACCTAAACAAAAATAAAATATAGAATGAAATACATTATTGAGTTCTTTTGTATAAAAATATATAGTGCACCACTTTTTTGTACATAAGTATATTACTTTATTATTTATTTTTTCATTTGCAGACTACGCCCTGTATTCTTACAGTTGGATAAATGTGTATCTCAAAGCTTGATAGACGCATGTATTGGTAAATACGATATTTCTCTGTTTAATCATCTAAATTACGATTTTCTGGCATTTTAAGGCCAGGGAAAAAAGGTAAATTGAACGTGAACATACCTGGGTGAATATTCGAAAATTATTTTGTAAATCATTCTTCTCATCTCTCTTAACATTATAGTAATTGCAGATTGTTTTATTTTTTGCTTTATTGATTGACGGCAGGGTAGGGACGGACGGTAGTTTAAGTTTTCATTTAAAAAAATGTAGTTTTAAAGATCTGCATTCTTAACTTTGGTATGAGGTAAATGAGGTTCTAATATTTTTCAAATATTCACCCACCTAGTGTATGAGAAGTAGTTTAATTACCTACGTTACGTTGACGTTCATTTGCTGTTAATTACCAAACCAATGGAAAACATGCCTAAACCTTTTAGATAATCCGTCTTCAGTTTAATTTTTCATTATTTAAAAAGAATTCGCGATACCGTTTCGCAGCACACTAATAAATTCCCGTGCGACTTTTTTTCAACTTTATTTCCATCGCGTTGTGCCTCCAAAATTGAGTTGTACGGCTTTCGCGGACTTTTTTTATTGTATTATTTTCAACTTTTTGCAACTCCCCGGCGGTCGTCGGTAATCACTTGTACAATGCGTTCAAAATAAGAATAGGATTGGCAATAGGTAATTGAGATTGATCTAACTTCAGTGAGATGACATAATATTACTAATAATTAAGTACAATAGAAACTATAAACTTAGTCTTGTCTTTAATGTTCGGTTTTTCGTGGGACACATCACTGACTTCTCAATGAGTGAGTGAATTAGAATCTACGCAGCTAAAAGTGTTATTACCTATACCTAAAGGTGTAGAGACAAAGCTGTAGAGAGAGATCAAATAAAAGATGATGGGAAAGAGAGTGAATGGCTGGCAGGGATGAATGGAAGAAAAGGATATGCTGTGCCGACCCAAAATAAGCCAGGAAGATGATGATCATGATGATTTTTTTACAGATCCCAGGAGAAGACTTCGGTCTTTTTAGGACTGTAATATTAAATTATCTTAGTTGTATTTTTTATTGTGTTTTGTTTTATTTTTTTCATAGTGTGCGTCACTGTATGTAAAAAAAAACGCAGTTATGGTTAAAAAATCAGCTCGCCCGAAGGAGAATCTACAACACTGAGGGCGTTTGAGGCCCGCTCTGCGGTTTATTCTTTATGGTTGATATTTCCTATGATATCTTAAGGGACATACTATCCGATGAACAGAATTACGATGTATTATAGGTAGATAATCATCCAGTTACCACACTAATTCCAATAAAAACTACCAACTCTTTTCTATCTTTCGGTCAAAATGAAAGGAACTGCCCGAAACAGTTCCCTTCAAGAATAACGGCAAAGCTAAATTATATCGAAGGAGATAAAAAAATTACACAGACTTATCACCGTAACAGCACTGCGATGTTGGTGGCATTCAGTGCCTTTTTTTAGCCCAAACACATGTACAGGTGAGCAGAAAAGTGAATTGGCTTTATTCATGACATATTGCTGAAGATGAAGATTAAGTTTGGATGATGATCCAATGTTTTAAAAGTACCTACTTTTAAAATACTGCATAATTTTTTAAAATTTTGTTGCCCCACACTAGGATTATTGTCCTGTATCGTGGGTGCGTTTACAAACACAAATTCTCACATATACAAACACTCACCCGGAACAACTATCTGTAGATCGTTCGACGATCGTAGACAAATATTTGATCCGTACGGGGATCGAAACCACAACACGTGTCGCAGAAGCCGATCGTTCAGCCACTACGCCAAACGTGTCGTCAATAGTGTACTAATCAATAGTCTACTAATTTAAGTAAACAGTGTGTGTGTGTGTTTGCCGGTATGTGTAGGTCTCATGTAATAGGCCGCGAGCTTTTTTTTATGGGACTGAGGAGCAAACGAGCAGTCGGATCACCTGATGGTAAGCGATAACCGCCGCCCATGGACACCCGCAAAACCAGAGGAGTCACAAGTGAGTTGCCCGCCTTTTATAAGGGTTTGGGCCTCCGGTAACCTCACTCACTCTCCCACGTGAAAATTAATTGACATTGGATGGATCATTTCTTGCTACCTTCACTGGAGTAACCAGTTTATCTACATTGGTTGCAAGTTGGACTACTATGGTCACATTCCCTTGCAAAACTAGACTGAGTGTCTGAACTGCTAGCAGTTGAAACTCTACGGCCAATTTCTATATTCAATCCGTCAAAGATTTGCTTACTTGAGATCGGGTTTTGACAAGTAATGTCAAAATTTTATCTTTGGCCGCTGGTTTTTTTTTAATTGTTATTAGGTACTCAACAAAAATTCAGGACCAGAAACGATTGCTCTATCATATCTCCAGAGCTTCTGTTTTTACGCGTGGTTCTAAAAGTTAACACTAACTAATCTATAACTAAACTCTATACTTAATATATAAAGCTGAAGAGTTTGTTCGTTTGTTTGTTTGCTTGAACGCGCTAATCTCAGGAACTACTGGTCCGATTTGAAAAATTCTTTCAGTGTTAGATAGCCCATTTATTGAGGAAGGCTATAGGCTATATATCATCACGCTACGCGGACGACGTCGTGGGCAGAAGCTAGTGAATGATAAAGACGTACCACAACCAAGTTGCGGCCGTTCTCAAAAAAAGGTCAGTCTAAGAGCACCCTAAACCGACGATCATGCATGAGGAGGTTAATCAACGTAGATGCAGCAAAAGTAGTGTGCCATGATCGTAGCAAGTGGAAAACTATAGTCTCTGCCTACCCCAATAGGAGACAGGCGTGAAAATATGTATGTATGTAAAGACTTATATTCGCTAATACTTCCGCACTCGCCTGTACTTTATCGGTAAGGTAAAAAGTGGCGGGTAGACATGCTCCCTCCGCGCACTAAGGCAATAAATCATATGTGTAGTTAATTATTTTGATTAAAAGAGAGGGCGCAGTGAAATTGTACCGCCCAATATCTGGGCCACATACCTTATTCACAAATATTTTAAGGGCAAGTTTCTTGGTCACTTGCCCTTAAAATTGTTTCATATTTTGTTTATTAATGTTTTTATAGGACGGAAAATCGTCATGGAACATCGGAACTCTTACCACCCTTACTCTTACCGATTTGCTTTCCTGTGTCTTAAAGTCACGGCCACGGGATATTAGTCTTTTGAGTTGTCAAAAACTAGTTGCACTTTATTCCGTCGTATGTTCCTATTACAAAGATTTTCCTAGCGGTCAATTTACAAACAGACCTCACAACTGAAGTTCATCACAATTCTTCGAAAGAAAAGCCTTCTCTCGAGTAACACAAACAAATTTAGTAGCAGCTCAAAATCCAGAAACTCCATTTACAGACTTGATAATGTGATACCCATTATTCTTGCCCATAATCTTCCATAACAAAAACTAAGCCATAAAACACGAAAATAGCGATGGGGAACCACTATACAACAGTGCATCGTTAACTCGGCTGACCCGATTCTAACCAAACACAGTAGGTGAGACAGAAATAGAACATCTCTACACCTGTACGGGGCTTTGTTGTCAAAATATGGGCTTTTATGAGCCTTCTTTGATTGTGTTTATATGAGGACTTAAATTGAGCAATTAAGTTTTCTTGGTGCTTTCAGATTTCTGGAATTTGAGACAGGCAAACTGGACGATTCGTTTTATAACTGTGCAGTGATAATATTGGGATATGATATACCTACACTGGTAGAGCTAAGGAGTTTGGAGCCACTGGAACTTTCTTCGAAGATACTGCTTCAAAATGGTAGAAGTCCAATCCCAGTAAGAAACGAATGCAGTGTCACCAATGCCAGTCAATTCTTCTGCAAGGGCAATCTGCAGACATTGTGACAGTAGGTAACCTAATTGATCCTAAAAAGAGACCATAATCATCTGCCCTGGTTTCTTCTCAAAGGCGCGTAAATGCTGATGCAAAATGTCTTTCAATGAAATTATTTACACAAATAAAATATATAATTTATCTGGGAAGAGGAACGAGTGTTCAAGAACGAAAGAGCTTTATTCATCACTCTAGCTAGTAAATCTAAAACTTCAAACTTCTTATCACAAAACATATAATTAAAATACAAGTAATGTGCGACTCACATTGCAATGTGGGTCACACATTACTGGTATTCTTGTTAACCCCTCGTATTTAGCTAAAATGCTTGTGTTACGAGTGTGTTCACGTCGGTAGCGCAATGGGTGGGTTTCGAACAAGTAACCGATTCGGATCACAAGGCTGACGCCCTAGCCATTAGGATACCGCCGATATCCATGAAAAGTTAGGCAGAGGTGTAGGTACTGCCGTATGTAATACGTTTTGGGCTTCATGGATCCCATACAAAAAAAGTCGAAAGTTATGATCCCATAATAACCACAGGACTAATGAAGAAGTCAGAGGAAACTTCATAAGATATAACATTTATTATTTTTCTTTTTACTCCGTTCTGCATTGAATTCTAAATTTAAATATTGTTTCAGCATTTAGGTGCCACGTTCAGATCTAAACTGCCAATGGGCTGACTAATATAGCATGTCTCAAAAATCTAGGACGCCATCTAAATATAATACGCTAACGATCAAAGGGTATTACGCGGATGCGGAAGACTATTGCATAAAGATATTTTATCGAGTCGACAACGTAACGGCCCATTAGTGTTTTGGGGTTCAGTTTGAAATGAATACTTATTCTCATTTTTCCGAGCAGCGTTAAAAAAGTGATTCTATTGTGGATAATAAATTGGTACCTATTTTTTTCCCTAATTATTATGTCATCATTGTTATCAACAACATAGCAAAGCAATTATTCGACTGTGAAGTATTAAAGAAGGTAAGTTGGTGTTTAAGCTATATCCTAACTTAGGTGCAATTCTTCAAAATAGGAGTTTGGGCCTGAACTTTCAATCTACAGGTAGGTACACAATTAGGTAGCTGTACACAAGTAAGGTAGCTGTTGCCAACGGTTTTACTCGCATCCCGTAGGATGTCGATAACAGCGCCACCTACATAATGGGTTCAACTATAGCTATGAACTATTCAGGTAAACCCTACCCTAGTAGGCCATCAAGCACGCTGGTAGACTTAAATTCAAATTTCTTTAGGTACACTTTTTTATTATGTACTTAGTTGGCTCACAATAAATTATTGTCATTCGTTGATAGAGAAAAAGGTCCAACATCTAACATGCATGTCTGGGTGCCAAGCAACCTCTAAAGTGCAGGGTCTTTCTGCTAGCCTCAATAATAATAATTTATCTTGCTTAAAAAAGTTTTCGTTATTAGAAATACGAAGTTTGTAATCTTGTTCACACTTGGCCATTTCCGATATTAATCCTCTAGTACGCTAGTAAGTAAGTAAATATTATGATAGTGGGAGAGCTTCAAGATAATGGTTTGGGAGGATTTAGTTTTAAAATAGGTTCTGTTTCTGTATCTTCATATTTCTTTTTGCGATTTAGGTACCTACTTAAAAAAAAATATTCAATTTTTATTATGGAATTGATAATTAACTTGAATTTTGCTGGACACCCGGAGCGCATTTAAATACCTAATTACTCATTTTAGATACTAATTAGATTGAAAGTAATTTTCTACTGGTAGTACTGGTACTTCATTTAAATCTGGTAATTTTCCTTGAACGTCATTAGTCAAAGTCAAAGAGTCAAAGTCAAAATCATTTATTCAATATAGACTATTATGTAGTACTTTTTGAACGTCATTTTTACAAATATAGACAGCATAGCAATATTCACCGCTTCCTAGTGTTTTCGCTGGGAAGAAGAAACGGCGCAACAAACTAGTCACATTGATGTTTGTCAGTGTCAAAATTTCCATCACCTGTCAGTCAGTTTGAAGTTCCGTTCGAGTTCCGTTCCGATTTCGGTTCATCTCATCTCATCTGTCATCATCATCAGTCACTTCAGTCAGTCAGTCAGTGTCAGTCGTGGTCTGTCAGTGTGCCACCATGGCGGCCGCGCTACTGACAAATAAAAATTTGAACAAATTAATTCGAAATCAAATTAAATTCTCGAAATCTTTGTCTAGTAGAGCATCAAGTATAATAAACCAGCCTCAACTAAGCATACTATGTCAGCAATGTGCAGTTACGAGCCATTACAGGGTAATGTTTTTGCGTCTAGCATTTTGTTTCGTGTATATTTTCGCTGTTATAAACTTATTTTTAGTAAAGAAATAGCCTAGAATGTATATTATTTTGTTTATAGTACTATTCTTCTTCAAGCCCAAGCCCGTCTGGTGGGTCAGACACAGCGAAAAATGTTTTGGCAGCAGTGTTGGCAAACAAACCTAAAAAGGGAAAAATCCCTGTTGGTAAGATTAATAAAGTCAATTATATTTTACTATGGAACCATTCCATGTAAAGAACCAACCTTTATATCTTATTGAAATTTGGAAGTGTATGAAAAGTGAAAATTACATAATAATATATTTTGTTAATGACCTTGCTTGGAGTGCTAATTTAATCATTAAGTGCACTTGAATGATAAGCACAAAATAACCTGAAGTTCACTTTAAGTATTTTTATTATGATTTTTTTTTGTTTAGGAGAAGTAATATCGATTTGCCTATGCATTAATAATTGTTGTGTGTGTCCTCTCTTGAACCAGTAAAAACATTTTAACATTATCATTCACTTGCAAGTTTCAAGTTCATAAATGTGGTAGACACCTCTGGCATTTCAAAATGTTGTGTGTGCTATAATAAGTAACTAGCAGTGAAGAAAATCACCATAAGGTACCGCCTAGTACTCATAGTATTCTCAATGTATTGTGAAGTGTGCCAATCTGCTACTGCAGATTGGCCAGCATGGTGAACTATTACGATAGATAGGAGAATTGTGCCCCGTAGTTTTGCATTAAAACAGATAAACTTATAAAATGGTACAATGATACTCATTTGAGTTTGAATGTGGAAATGCTTTTTGACTCAATTTAAATGCAAAGCTTTTTTTTTACTCTGCTGCGCAAGTGTTAACTGAGAAGTAACTTGTTAAGAATCATCTGACTGGTGGTGCCTGATGCCAATTAATCTTCTATTGTGTTTATCATAAGTTTCTTGATGCATTAATGTACCTAATTCTGGTGAATTGAGTAATATAATTTACTAGCTGTTCCGTGCGACTTCGTTTGGGTGGTATTAAAAAAAATATATTTTTAGTTACTCCTTGTTACATCAGCTATCTACCAGTGAAGGTCCCGTCAAAATCGGTCCAGCAATTTCAGAGATTCGTTGGAACAAACAGATAGACAGAAATGGGAAAAAAATGCTGTTTTGGTATATGTACTGTGTATACATCCAAATGAACTTAGTAAAAAGTGTTTATTTTAATATTACAAAAAGACAATACAATTTAATTTATTTGTATAGATAGGCTATATATTATAAGAACCGCCACTAGGCCTATATGGTGGATAATAGCCTAACCTAAAGGGAAGGCCCTTGTTCAGCAGTGCGACAGGGATGATGATAATAATGACTATAAACATTGTGTAATGGCCTGTGTCTATAAGTTCAACCGTTTCTTCAGTTAAATTATCATTTAGAAATATAATGAAAAGGGGAAGAATTTTAAGAGTGAGTTTTACTCTCTTTCATGTTGAAATAATATGAGGACTAAACAGATTATAATATATATATTTTTTAAATTACTATAAGAATTGGTAAATAATCTTAATATAGAAAAAAAATTGATAGACCATCTCCACCATCTTTCACATGAAATAATTTACATTGGGATTTTAATTTGTTTACAATAATTATGTTATGTCATTTCCATTGGATAAAATTTACTGTAATATTAAAAATGGATTGAAGTAATTTACAACAACAACTGCATTATTTTTTTATGATAATAGATCAACTGCCTCATTAGCCAAGTGGTCCTGAGCGCGACTGCTACGCAAGAGGTCCTGGGTTCGATTCCCAGGTCGAGCAAAGTGTTATTGGGTTTTTCTATGAAATTCCCAGTAGCAGCTCGGAGTTAGGAATTTGTGCCCGGTTAATGACAATAGGCTCGCCGTAAACATACCGGCGAACTGTGGGTGTACATTAGTACGCCTCTGCCTAACCCTTCAGGGAATACAGGCGTGATGGTATGTTATGGTATGATAATAGATCATTCAAAGACACTTTTTGTAAGTCCAATGTTTTAGATTTTTAGTACTTACCTACTAAGTGGCATCTAGGCCAGCGTTTTTTAATGGACTGAGAAGAAACACAAAAACAAACTCATGATAAACAAAAACATAGTGACAATCAGATGTTGGCTGATGTATAGAAATGCCTTTTGAGAAAAGAGCTATCTAGCTTTGAGTTGACTATTTCTGAATGAGTTTGTAACCTGGGCATGACAAACAATTAGAAACAAAATATATAGAGATGACATTTGGGCACACTTGTTTGGTAAAGCTTATTATTTCATCATTATTTGATTAGGTTCATGCCACTTTTGTGTTCAGGCACTGTATACTGAGTCATATTGTGTTTTTGAGGAATGCTTCAATCATACGTAATTAGTGTATCAGAGTTTTAAATCAGAATTTTTCTAATAGGGAACAAATAAAACTTTACAGTTTTGTTGAATTCTTGTATTGTAGCATAATTTTCCTTTGTGGCCTTATAATGTCGCTTGTAATCTTGACATAGTTCAATATACTGTTTTTACTATGATTTGTAATGTTTAAATATCAACAATTCATTCGTTTATTACCAATGTAACCTGTTCTGCTTTTATGTGTCACAAGTAGTGGTAGTTTCTGCTAGTGTCCCATTACAGATTTTATGAGTTATTTTGCTATAATGTCTCGTACTTCATAGTAATGTAGTACCTATTTGATTGATTTGAGCTTCCCAAACACATTGTTATTTTTACATGTATTTTTTGTTACTAATACTTGGTTGGAACGCAGCTCTTTGTTTTCTCCTTCATTTCCTTTCCATGCATGACTCCCACCCCGCTTGTATCCTATCCTTGTACGTATAGCCGTAAAGCCTACGTATCCTAAAACCATCCTGATAATATTCTCCCCTCCCTAGGTATCCAAAAAAGAGACTGCTTTCACCCAGGTGCCTCTGTTTTGTCTCGTGAAGATATAAACCTGGCGGATGCGAAGCCGGTTTCTGGGGTGGACATGATCCGGGGGATGATGGAGTATGTGTGGCCTGCGGTAAGATTTTGTACTTTTATATTGAAGATGGATTTATTGGGGTGGTCTAACTGCGCTGATGAGTTTGTCTGGGTCAATACCACCATATTTCCTTTTATTTTAACTTGTGTTTAATAGATAACAATGAATGTGTGAGTGATACCACTGGGTTTGCTGGTGGTTATGAGTGCCGCTTACTATTAGACCTCTTGTTATAATATAACAATTAAAAAGTCGGTTTGTAACAGCTAATTAAATAATTTTTATAGCCTTTGAATATACATCAATGGTATACAAACAATACAACAATATGGTCACATCTCATAAAAAACTTGAAAGTTCTTGAGTGGGGATGGCCTTGGAAAATATTGATGACAGACGGCGGCTGGGGTTACCAAAGAGTAGCCTACGTCCAGCAGTAGGTACTGATGAATTAATGTAAACTCGTCATATAAATGGTTTATCATATTTGCTACGTCACTCAAGTCTATAATAAAAGATTGTGAAATTTATTACTTAACTGTTTCTCACACTATAATCAATATTCTGATAACGATTTGATGTTTTTTTAACTGTATTTGTTATGTTTTCCTATATTTACAATGCATACTTTTAAAAAGTCGTAATTTGACAACACGTTTGGCGTAGTGGCTGAGCGATCGGCTTCTGCCCCAAGTGTAATGGGTTCGATCCCCACACGGAGCAAATAATTGTTTGACCTACAGGTAGTTGTTCTGGGTCTGGGCGTTTGTGTATGTGAGAATTTGTGTTTGTAAAAGCAACGATACGAGAGAAAATTCTAGTGTTTAGGGGCATGCAATGTTTCTATAAGCATAACAAAAAAGGCTTGATAAGCTTACGCTTGGTGGCCAGTTCGCCTGATGTTAAGCAACAGTGCGACATAAAAGAAACCGATTCTTTCGTGATCGGATCTATGATATGATCTATATCTACAGAATAATACACAGAAGTATTTTCCTTTTACTTTCAGGACAATGAGATGATCAGGAATCGCGTCATGGTGTCTCTCTCCCTGCTATTCGGTGCCAAGTTGGTGAATGTTTCCGTCCCCTTCCTGTTCAAGTATGCAATCGACGAGGTGAACTCGGCAGCTGCCTCCCCGGCCGGCGATGTGCTGCTAGACATGGCGACAGTGCCCCAAGCTGTGGGGACCACCGCCTTCTCATTGCTGCTGGGATGTGAGTATATTATAAGTACACTTTTTTTTATGGTATAGTAGGGGGGCAAACTCAATCAATAGTCTACTAATGCAAGTGTACTAATGTTTGCCGGTATGTGTAGGTCTCATGTAACAGGCCGCGAGCCTATTTTTTAATGGGACTGGGGAGCAAACGAGTAGACGGATCACCTGATGGTAAGCGATAACCGCCACCCATGGACACCCGAAACACCAGAGGAGTCACAAGTGCATTGCCCGCCTTTTAAAAGGGTTTGGGCTTCCGGTAACCTCACTCACTCGTTGTTGTTGTCGTTGTTTCACGCTGGTTTTCTGTGAGGCCGTGATATCACTCGGTCGAGCCAGCCCATTAGTGCCGAAGCATGGCTCTTCCACATTTAAGTAAATGAATCGATCCCAATAATTTTTCCCCATAAAAGACCCAATGTTTGAAACATTCAACTAGTTTTTGTCAATTCAAGAGTACTTGTAATAATTGAATGATCTTTTGCAATGGTTCCCAAAGTTGACTGGACCGTGATAAAAACTTCAAAATTCGGTACTCATAAAAAGGGCCTTAAATGACCATATGACTGTATGAATGAAGGTCTTTTCAGGGCCCATCCAACATTAGTTCGCAACCCACTAGTCTTCCACATAGTTTGAGAAATGCTAGTCAAATGGAACTTAAAATGCTTTTAAATATGATCTGTGATCTAAGAGAAATTTCGTTTATTTTTCAGATGGCATCGCTCGCGCTACAGCGGCGGGTTTCAATGAGCTCAGGAATGCGGTATTTGCTAAAGTAGCTCAGCACTCCATCAGGAAATTAGCGTGCAATGTCTTTATACATTTACACAATCTGGACTTGAGCTTCCATCTGGGGAGGCAGACTGGAGCATTGTCAAAAGTAAGTATTCCACACGAAGCAAATATCTGTATGAACTACAGGTAGTTGTTACGGGTCTGGCCGTTTGTGTGTAGGATAATTTGTGTTAGTAAAGGCACTAGAAACGGGGAAGTCCTACAACTTAGGCAAATTTTTTTTAATCCAATAATTTGTTTCCACAGACGATAGACCGAGGCTCCCGCGCTATAAACTTCGTGCTGTCGGCAATGGTTTTCAACATAGTGCCAACTATTTTCGAGTTGATACTTGTTTCCACCATACTTGGTCTTAAGGGAGGAATTGCCTTTACAGGTAAGTGGATTCAATAAAAAAAAAAAATACATCTGGCAACGAACACGTTACCATTAATCCAAATTATCTATATCTATACTCTATGCTAATATATATAAAGCTGAAGAGTTTGATTGTTTGTTTGCTTGAACGCGCTAATCTCAGGAACTACAAGTCCGATTTGAAAAATTATTTCAGTGTTAGATAGCCCGTTTATTGGGGAAGGCTATAGGCTATATATCATCATGCTACGCGCGGGCAGAAGCTAGTTTTAAATTAAAAATGCCGATCGAATTGAGAACCTCCTCTTTTTTGAAGTCGGTTTAAAATATATTGTTTTCCGTCAGGTCTGGCTTGGAGTTGTGTGGGTGTGTATGCAGTGTTCACGCTGGCCGTCACGCAGTGGCGGACCAAGTTCCGCGTGTACATGAACAAGGCTGAAAACGAGGCGGGCAACAAGGCCATCGACTCGCTCATCAACTACGAAACTGTTAAGGTACGTGCCATGCTTACAACATGTATGGACGTTGAGCAAAAAACTACTCACGACGCCTACGGACAAAAAAATAAATCGGTTTTTTTTATTCACCACCCGTACTACGAAGATTCCTCAGTACCTAGAACCAAGTTCTTTTTTAAACGTTGCCCCACTAGGAATAGTGGGTACGTTTACAAACACAAATACCCAGACCCGGAATAACTACCTGTAGACCATACAAATATTTGCTCCGTGTGGGGATCGAACCCACAACACGTGTCGCAGAAGTCGATCGCTACGCCAAACGATTGATTAATGTAGGGAGACCAATATTATTTTAATCAAGATCACATAATAGAATACTAGTAGTAAAGATGATTCCTTTGAGGTCAAGACAGTGACTTTTAAATACATAGACAAAGGCCTACATTGACAAAATATTATACGCCTTTTATACTCGAGATTTTAATATCGAAAATAGGGTTGTGTACAGAAATTGAGATTATAAACCTCTGCTATGACAACTATTTTAAGTCACATTTAGTAAAGATTGTTTGGTCTTTCTTTTTATAGAATTCTTAGAGTTAAATATTTATTTATAAAAAAACTTATTTGCCGACAGTATTTCAACAACGAAAACTACGAGCTGCAAAAGTATGACATGAGCCTGAAGAACTACGAAGAGGCCTCGCTCAAGACTGCGTCCAGCTTGGCCTTGCTCAACTTCGGACAGCATGCCATATTCAGCGGAGGACTCAGCATTATCATGATAATGGCCGCCAACCAGATCGCCCAAGGTAATATTGTCAATTTTGCTGATAGTATCAATTAAAAGGCCGGGAACGCACTTGCGACTCGTCTGGAGTTGCGGGTGTCCATGGGCGGCGGTAATCGCTTACCATCAGGCGATCCGTGTGCTCGTTTGCCCCCTATCCTATAAAAAATATCGACGTGAATTGAATGACCGTTGGCTAACCCTCTTACGACCCCAAAATATCGATACAGTTGTGACTCACGACATGTTTAGCGTTGCCGTTGAGCAATCGGCTTCTACGCCACGTGTTGTGGGTTCGATCCCCACACGGAGCAAATATTAAGCTAGTTGTTCCGGGTCTGGGCGTTTGTGTACGTGAGAATTTATGTTTGTAAAGGTACCGGCCACGATGTAGGAGAAAATCTTAATGTGGGGATCTTTGTTTTTTAATAAAATAAAACATGCTGGTAATATCGATATTAACACCGATAATATCTATCAACATTGCTAATAACACCAATAGTATCGATATTAAAGCTGATAATATCGATAACAACACTAATCGATTCTCGGTTTTATAGGCTTAGTTTGAGTTTGATGTTTAAAATCGTGTTAGTAGTAATACCTTCAATGTTTTTACCCACTTAATGTTCAGCACATCGTTGAGAAAATAGTTATCTCAGGTATGCAGGTTTCCTCACGATGATTTCCTTCACCGTTTAAGAGAGTGGTATGGTATGGTATGGTATGGTATGGTATAGCGGGCTATTTTCCGCAACTCCACGACAAAGCGCGTATTTTGCGTGCGGGTGGGAAGAATTATCTACTCGAGCTACTCTCAAGAAAGGCCAGCAAGCGGTTCATGTTGCTGACGATCTCTCGGAGAGTACTCGGTTTACCGAGGTACTTTGCCCTGTATGCGGCGACCCCTGGACAATGTAGGAGCACGTGGGCCGCTGTCTCGTCCTCCCCCAGGCAGGCTCTGCACAGGGGGCTGTCTGTAACACCTATAACAGAAAGATGTTTATTCAAACAACCATGGCCGGTGAGGGCTGCCGTGACTGTTCTTAATTGTTGCTTTGACAGTCGCAATAACTGTTTAGTAACGCGTCCGTCTATGTCAGGGAGTGCCTCCTTTGCCTGTCTGCACTCCCCATGATTCAACCAGTACCTGCTGTGCCAGTTCCTGGTGCGTTGTCTTACAATAGTACGTATCTGGACGAAGGGGAGGAGTATAATGGGTTCGGGAGAGAGTGGTATATAATTAACAACTAATACATACATGACTTCGAAGACACAGGTGTGCGCCTTGGATTCGAGACTATCGTCTTGTTAGTCCAATTCTCATATCAGTAGGCTTTCATTATGAATGATGTACTATTGACTACTATTTGACTACACATTTGGCGTAGCAAATATTTGTATGTCCTACAGATAGGTAGTTGCTCCAGGTCTGGGCGTTTATAGATGTGATATTTTTTGTTTGTAAATGCATCCACGATACAGGAGAAAATGTGGGCTAAAGTTTAAAACAAGACTATGACTATGTGTATGTGTAATTTGCAGGCAACATGACGGTGGGCGACCTGGTGATGGTGAACGGTCTGCTGTTCCAGCTGTCCATCCCGCTGGGCTTCCTGGGCTCCGTGTACCGCGAGGTGCGCCAGGCGCTCATCGACATGCAGACCATGTTCACGCTCATGACCGTGCAGTCCAGGATCAAGGTACTCCACACACCATTCACATGCACTGCACTGACATCCACTCAACGCAGATAGCAGACAAAAACACATACGAGGATACACCAACACATCAATTAAATTTAGTTGTTATTATGGGGTCAGATTGCGTTCTAAACACAAAGTAGTATAGCATGATCTCTTCAAACATTTCTTTTTAAAATGCCACGAAGATAAAAAAACATTCGCCATCCCCGTCTTACTCTGAAAGAAGATCAGCAATGGGAAAGAAATTAATTGTCTTACTCTAAAAGAAAGAATTGATTGAAAGAAATGGATTATAACATGGATAATAACAAATAAATAAAAAATCTACTTTATTCCGCTTTATAAGTTTACATATCATATCTATACTAATAATAAATCTGAAGAGTTTGTTTGTTTGGTTGCTTGAACGTGCTAACCTCAGGAACTACCAGGCGCGTGCGCTGCATATGATGCAAAAAGCACTGCATACCCTAGCAGTCACGGATAATTTCGCTGATCAAAGAGTATACAATAAGTACCTAAAGTATAATTAATAAATCCGTAAATCGTGGAATGACTAGAAAACTACTAAACGCTCCAAAATAGCAACGAATCGCAAGTACACCTAATAATCTCACAAGTCACAACGCGCTTTACTGATAGGCGCTTTACACAAATTAATGTACCTAATGTCAACTACTGCGGCTGGCAGCGGCAGGAAACGGCGAATAAAAAACGTTCGCATGTAGTGATAGTTCGATTAGATTTTTGTGTCTGTGAACTGCACACATACATGAATTGCACGGGCGGAACGTACCCAACTCCAGCCGCATGGCCCGCGGTATTTGTTCCGACTAGGCTCGGGAGTCGTCGGGAGACACTCGTAAATAAATCGGAAGTCTTCGTCTTCTTAATGCGGCCAAGTATTATTGATGGATTTCCTACCTAATCACGTAGAGAAAATGATGCATTTTTGTTTAAAAAGGTTTTATTTGTTCAAATATTAGATTTTTTTTTTTTTCTTATGACTCCATATTGTTTTTTTCATGTGACGAGCGGTGTTTACTATTTTGTGTATGCGAGTAATTGTTATGGTTTTCTTGCAAGTTTTTTCATTTTGAAACGTAATTGTAGTGTAAATATCGTTGTTTATTTGTTTGTTTCTATAATAACTGTAGTTCTTGCATTTACGAGTCTATTCGTTGGTTTTTAAAATGTTATTTGATTGTGATGTTTGTGTTGACAATGTGTGTTTATTAAAAATTGTAAGTTTTCTCAACTAAAATTTAGTGAAAGGACCCAAATTGTGTCTAAAGGTAGGTGTGTACCCGCGTTACAACAATTAAACCAACAAAAAGGAAATGTAGGTAGGTACTTACCTAACTCGTAAGTTTCTAAAGTTATGAAACCTATGCCTGGCTGTGTGGTTGTGTACACACACGTAAATTATTTTGTTTCCCTTGCATTTTGTTTAGTAATTACCATACAGTGTGGACGGATTCGGGATATTCAGATTTAAATAATTTCTATTCCGCGGCAAAGAAGCATGACAACTCAGAAAAACATCTGAAGGCTTGCTTAAAATTAAATACTTTTGGTAGATCTCGTATTGAGACAAGTATTAACAGCCAGTTTCGATTAGATATTGAAAGGCATAATGCTAAAGTAGATCGCAAACATTTTTCAAAGGCTGATCGATGTTGTTCTCATATAATTTGTTTCTTTTTATAAGGTATCGCTAATTCGCTAGCATTCCCCCCGCGGAGAGTAGTTTCATTCAGTTGACTAGCATTCTGACCGGAATTTCGATCTTTCGCTATGACGTCACGTGGTGTGGATATTCGAAAAATCAATAAAAAAAAACTGCCTTACCTAAGATCAGACCCAGTGCACGCCACTGGGAACTACTGGTCCGATTTGAAAAATTCTTTCAGTGTTAGATATTTATTGAAGAAGCCTATAGGCTATATATCATCACGCTAAGCGGACGAAGTCGCAGGCAGAAGCTAGTTTCAAATAAAAAAAAATATATTTCATAACCTATATCATAAATTTCGTGATTCACCAACGTAAAAATATATTATAAGAAACTTGAATTGCCAGGAAAAAGAGTCGGCGCCCCCTCTGAAGGTGGACCCGAAGACCGCCACCATCGAGTTCAAGGACGTGAACTTCAAGTACGTGAACGGCAAGCCGATCTTCAACAACCTCACGCTCACCATCCCGGCCGGCAAGAAGATCGGCATCGTCGGCGGCTCTGGCAGCGGGTAAACACCTATTTACATTACGTCACAATACATACCATCACGTCTGTAGTCCCCGAAGAGTTGGGCAGAGGCGTACTGATCACATAGTTTATTTATTATCTAGAAATGACATCGGGTTCTCAAATAACGTGAATCTTCGTTTAATATAGTCGACCTCGGTCAAACTTGGACATCCTTCAACGTCCTCACATCTTGTTATCGCAATATTGTACCAGTGAAGTTTGTAATTTATTTATTTTAAAAGAGTGTCCATGGAGTTTCTTGCCATAGGATTCTTCTCCATAGGATTGACCTTTTGGAACTGTGCAAATAGAATCATAACGTTTCAAAAACGCTTGTAAATGCTTATGTGAAATAAAAACATCTGAACTTTGAACTTCCTAATATACAACCGCATCCAATCCAATGGTTGTCTGGAAGAAATTGCTTTTAGCGATAAGACCGCCAATTGTACTGTTAAAAATGTCTATCCTTTGCTTTCTGACTTTTGTTTTGTGTACAATAAAGAATACTCTATCTATCTATCTAACCGCAGTTCGCCACCTGTCGTTATTTGACCCTTATTTGTTTAATACTATACAACGTGTAACTGGAAATTTATAGTCTCTGCCTACCCCAATGGGAGACAGGAATGAAAATATGTATGTATATGTAACTGAATTAGTATATCGAGTCATAATTATAATAACGAAAGTGTTAAAGGTTGTGGGAAGGTGGCAGTTTTCCAAAACTCGAGTATTGTAATCTCGTCATCGTTTCAGGTATTGTAATTACCTTTTCGGGAAAAATAAACACATGTCAAAAACTACTGTATTCGTTTCAGTAGTCGATTCTGTAAACCAAGCACGAATGTATTCGTTTCGAAATCGAGAACAATTGTATGAGAAGGAGGTTAATGAACGTAGATGAAGCGAAAATGGTGTACCAGGATCGTAGTTAGTGGAAATCTATCTAATATCTGCCTACCCTAAAATAAAATGTATGTATGTATGAGATTTCTAGAGTAGACAAATACTCAATATGTTGACGATACGACTTCGATAGTGCTTCGCTTGTATAATATGTATAGTAATGATGGACGCACGATTTGAAGAAGGTGGCTGGCAGCGGATGGATGCGAGCTGCCCAAGACCGGGTTGATTGGCGCTTTTTGTGGGAAGCCTACGTCCAGCAGTGGACGGCAATATACTGATAATGATGGTGATGATGTATAGGTGAAGGTTGTTATAGAGTATAATATCTTGAAATATCGTATTTGCAGTAAATCCACGATGGTGCGGCTCCTATTCAGATTCTTCGAGCCACAGTCGGGGACCATCACGATAGCTGGACAAAATATCAAGGATGTAGACCTAGCCAGCTTAAGGAAAGCTATAGCTATTGTTCCACAGGTCAGTTACTTCCTTACATTTTACAAAAACCATGTTGCAAATGTGACAAGTTCCGTACAAAGGAACTGGGGCTGTATTACGATGTGTTATCGCCCTCATTTTTAGGTTGTGAGAATGGGATAGCGCTATTTCATCTCTCTCTTTCAATCGGAAAATGATGGCAATGCCACGTCGTAATATGTCCTCTGCTGGTTTATCTCGCGATAAAAGAATGGAGATCTTAATACGTACAAAAATCTTATTAATAAACTAGCTTTTGCTCACGTGAAACTATAGTAAGATTAGAAATGGATCACAAAAATTATGTAATCAAAACCAATTGTGATGATCTCTTCTTTGTTTGGGTCTACATACATCAGAGAGGTCAAGCTGTATCTAAGGATTCGTTTGATTATTTGGCGCAAAACGGGGTTGGTGCGAAAAAGAATGATTAGATTTTAATTTTACTATCACTGTTAGAATGTATATGCCTCCAACTTAAAAAGTGGCGAACTTCTTACCTCAATTAATTAAATGGAGCCTGAGATACAGCTTGACCTCTCTGATGCATAGAGGCCCATACAAAGAAGATACCATCACTATTGATTTTTGAAATTATTTGGGGATCCATTTCCAATCTTAATAAAAACTTAATATAGCTTCAGGTGAGCGAAACCGCATGCACAAGCTAGTTTGAAATAAAATTTAATCCAAACTTTTTCTACAATAATTAGTTTTTGTCTTCTCTTGCCTGTCACAGAATATCACGAGTCAAAACAAGAAAACGTAACACGTTTTAGCTATGGAAGATATAAGATAATTATTTTATAACATACTTGCTCGTAAAGGGTCTCTTACTTCACCAATTTCAATATCGTATTGTATCTGATCTCATTACGCACTTGTGCGGTAATGTAATGTTAAACGCACGGTTTATCAAGATGCTCCGTATAAAACGAACGGTACTTTTTTAAATCTTAGCAAAGAATTTTTATGTTAGAAAAGTGGTCAACATTTTATGAATCAAATTAAATTTGGGAGATAATTTATAATAAATAAACGTTTAATTCCTTAATTTAATTAATTTTGAAAATAAATTACAACCATACTAATTTCTGACACTTACGCGAATATAAGACATTGAAATGAAACTACTTTTTACGGATTTTATCGCGGTATATTGATATTATTGAATTCCCGACGTTTCGGATCCTTTACCAAAGGATACGGTGAGCTCGTTCTGCGTGAATAGGATCGCTAATAATTAACAAAAATGTAAGGTAGCTGTTAGTAATTTTAATATCTAGACGTCCAACACCTCAGTCTGCCCGTGACCGTGGATGCTGTAAAGGATCCGAAACGTCGGGAACTAAATAATATCAATATACCGCGATAAAATCCGTAAAAAGTAGTTTCATTTCAATAAATTATAACCATTTATCTGTAACAAAACACAAAAAATATTAATTTACTGTATTAGTAATACTGGCTTTTTATTTGTGCCTTTGCCTTAAAAAAAGCGCTGGTGCGTGCGCTTCGCTAATTTGTGTACAAGTAAAAAATATTCCGCGCGATTTTTCTTTTCGCTGTCTTGTTCTTACAATTTTCTCAAAAATATGTTATAAAACGTCGTATGAGTATGACATACGTGCGCTTTGATAATTACAGCCTCTGCTTTCTTGTAGCAATATCGCCTCGGCTGTAATTTTCAACAACGCACTTATATCATAATGTACTATTATATATTTACTGGTTTTCAGGACTGCGTGTTGTTCCACGACACGATATTCCACAACCTGCACTACGGCGACCTCAGCAAGTCCGACGACAAAGTGTACCACGCCAGCAAGATGGCCGAGCTGCACGACTCCGTGCAGACCTGGCCGAAGGTAAACACACAAAATATTCAATGTACAGTTTTGACTTTCCTACGATTTTATGATATGTATAGATAGTTAATTATAATTAAGTATTTACGCAGTATTAATGTTTATTATAATGTTGAAGTGTTATAGTTAATATTTAATTTGTGATGTGGCAGGGCTACTCGACGCAGGTGGGCGAGCGCGGGCTGAAGCTGTCGGGCGGAGAGAAGCAGCGCGTGGCCATCGCGCGCGCCATCCTCAAGGACTCGCCCATCATCATCTTCGACGAGGCCACCTCCAGCCTCGACTCCATCACTGAACACGTACGTCATTCCATCATACTCACTGTTTAAAAACTAGAAAAAATTTACCTATACATAGTTTCTGGTGTAATTTGTCGCTACGTTTTCTAGATTGTATGTAATAGGGGACTAGTATATTGCCATTAAACTGGGCAAACTTAAATTGAAAGTTAGGTGGATACAGAGAATTTTCTCAAAAAACATCAAATAGGTAGTATTATCTGTTATGGTTATCAAAGTAATAACCTGATGCAGTTGTACTTGTTATTACAAATTTAAGGACGCTATCACATTTTGAACTTGCTCAAATTTAGGTATCTGATTTGCAACACAACAACATTACGCGCACGCACACATTGAAACCGCTGTCCGCTCGATTTTATACGTAACTTAACTAATCTTGATACATGAAGGTATTATTTTTTTATTTTACTGGTATTGAGTCAAATTAGTAATAAGTTTGCAATCGAATTTGGTAACAATGGAAAACATGATTATCACGCAGATGGTACTTATTAACAAGTACCATCTGCGTGATAATCACGTTTTCAGTATTTTTTGGAGTTTATCAATACTCATTACGTACATAATGTAGGTACCCAAAATAAATGGACTAATTACCATAAATTCTTAAGAATCTAACGACCATTTTGCTATTACCTACCCACAAAAAAACCCACGATCCCCATTTGGAAAAGATGTAAGTACTTATGTGCTGACAATTGTTGGATCAATATATATTCAAATATTAGCCTGGGAGTTTATAGTAGATTTTCGTTTTGATATTTAAAAATTATCATTCTCTCATGGATGTATATTATTTACTGAGACTGGGCACAAGATCAGATTTTTGATAAAAATATAAACAAAGTAGGTAGTAAACAGTATAATATATTGTATATAGGCAGGATACAAGTTGAAAAATTATACAGCAGTGTACCAAAATGGAATGATATTTATTTCTGTAAATAGATCTTTTAAAGACACTTTTACGAGTCGATTATTTACTTTTTTTTTAAACTAGGTGGCGCCGACATTTTCAATTTGACGATCTCTGAGAAGTGTAACTACCTATACGGATGAGCTGCTCAAAAAGATAATCAATCTCGATTATTCTTCTGCCTTTTGGCTTATATTCCTTTATCGCGAATTCCTGCTCCTAAAAATAAAAAGGCAACATTAGTAGGTACCTAAGGAAAATCAAATAAAAAAAATTACGTAGGTACAATCGTTGATATAACTTTTTTTCTTTTAAAAAGCTTACTGGCAATGTGGGTCACACATTACTAGTATTCTTGTTAACCCCTCGTGCTAAGCTAAATGCTTGTGTTACGATTGGGTTCACGACGGTAGTGCAATGGGTGGGGTTCGAACCGGCATCCACAGTCCGATGCCTTAGCCATTAGGCTACCGCCGCTTCTAAACACTTTCAAGTGAAATATAATTTTGGTCATCATCACCTACGGAGACATCTAAGCTGCACTCCCTGTTAAATAAAAAAACCTACTATATTTTCTAATATAAGGTATGGCATAACAAAACTCCAGAGTAGATTTGTTATTTCTGATTACTTACAAAGTCTCATTCCTTTTTTTAATTGCTACGTGTGCAGTTTTTTTTGCTCTTTGTCCAAATTTCCGAAGTCCTGGCATCTATAATAACAAATATCAATATTTTAGCAATGCCAAACAAAAAAAGCATACTTGGTATCAAAAGTTACAGCCATGCGCCTGTTTCATTTACAAACGCCACACATCACGCACATCAGGTTATACAAAGCTGTAAATTTGGTGATTAAGTTCAATATCGAGTGAAAAAAATCGATTTATCTCAAAAACATTACATCTGTCATTTTGAATCAAAAATATGATGGTATATTCATAAACATCACCTCCACAATCAATAACAATATATAGATTTAAAAAAATAACCCCGCCATTTTGAATTAAAACATGAATGACGTACACACGGCTACAGGTCTACCTATACAAAACCAGTCTAAGCTGATCTCGCACTTTATAGACTTTCTATGCAATAAGAGGCCAGCGTAAACTGGTTTTGTATAGCTTAATGTGTAGCCGTGCGTACTCGTAATCACCACCCCCAAAAATCCCAAAATCGACTATTAGTATATACGGTATCGAATATCTCAAAAATATTTTTTTACACATTTTTTTTTCCTGTAGATGATAATATCATTATTCATATAAATCTTTATCCGTAATCTACATCCATTATAAATACAACTATGTACCTATTTATTTCTAAAACAAATTTCAATAATTGTACTTACTTCTATTTCGGACCGAAAAAGTATCAACTTCGTCCAACCAGAGTATACAACACGGCACTCTCTTTTTACGTATTATTTTTTTTGACAGCATGCGATACACCCGTCCTTCCACGAGCGCGTTTGAGCGCGGTATGACGAACGGCGAGTAGAAATTGTATGGGGAAATTTGGGAGCGTTTCATTTTTTTCTCATAAATTAAAAACTTATTCATTTGGCTACAAAATTTTTAGCTATTCGTATAGAGGACTATATAAGCAACGTTTTTATATTATTTTTATGTTTATATTTGCAGTGGATTTAGCTATACTGGTACCTATTCAGACCCCATTTTTCGATTTTTTTTGCGATTAGTGTGATGGTGAAATCGTATTTGTGTGAAAATTTTGTATAGGGTTATACATTTTTTATGGAATCATTATGTAGATGAATATATTATCTTTAATTTGAAACCAAGATATCCTCGCAGTTGTGCTCCTAATTCGTTAAAATGGTACCTGAAAAGCACTGATATTTGTAGAAAATTGTGATAGCGTCCTTAATGATATGGCCACAGATAACAGAATACTAGTAATATGGCCAATCAAATTTACAACTGTATTTACATAATTTGTTTGTTTTAATGAAAGTGTTGACAAATATCTTTGTGTGTAATTTATTTAATTAATGCTGATAAATTATGTCAATAAATTACTTATAGTTTTGATTTTAGTACTTGGTCACATTATTATTTTGTTTTTAAAGTTGGTTGTCAATTTATTATTAACATCTGGTTTAAATCTGTAGTTTTCACGTTAGTTTTATGAAAATAGCCCAATAATTTTCAAGTAAAATGTAATTACGGGCCAAAATCGCAAAGTAACAATGATGTTATAATAATGTTATCATCAGGCGATCCTGCAAGCGCTGAAGGCAGCGACAGTGGGGCGCACGTCCATCTGCATCGCGCACCGCCTGTCCACCGTGGCCGACGCCGACGAGATCCTCGTGCTCGAAAATGGCGCTGTATCTGAACGCGGCACGCATGCGCAGCTCATCAACAACCCGCAGAGCCTCTACAGCCGCCTGTGGCAGCGGCAGAAGGAGTCACCGGTGCCCGGCGGGCCGCCGGCGGCCGCGGGGCCCGGGGCGGTCGCGGGGCCCGGGGCGGCCGGCGTGCCGCGGGTGCCCGGGTCGCCCGCGGCGCCCAGCCCGCCGCAACAAAACCCCGGCGTGCCTAAGTGAACACTATCACTACATTTATAGCGTTTTTTACGTATACAGTGCTAGACTTCATGTGACGTATTTGTACTTAGTGTTATTTGGACGAAATACAATAGTGCCTTTTACTTGCTATGACCATAATATCGATCATTAAGAAAATTCACTTAAAGTAATTTACAATACAGTTGATTTTGCTTTAGCCAAATATTGCATAAGTACAAATAAGTCATTAAGAAATACTAACAAGATTTGTGGAGATTTCGAAGGATTTTACTCAAACTCCGATGAGACGATTTGGTGGCATCACATTATATGCCGCACAAAATAAACCAACAATAGTAATAACAACTGACTTTTGTAAACATTATGTAAACATGAAAATTAATTGACTTTTTAATTGGAATATAAACCCGAAGTGTTAAAACCACACTCCAACCATACAATAATAATAATAAACCAAAATAAATCCATTACTTTCTAATATTGTCATAGCAGAAAAAAATAACTCTTAGAACCTAGATGTACCCAGGACAATCGTCTTTATTTAAAAAAGTTGTGTATTCATATTTGAAAATATAATACACTAAGGTTTGAAATAAAAAGTTTATAAATTCGGAATAATTTTAATCTTGTCTAGAAGTCTCCAATAATGATTATAAAATCAATACCAAATTTATTTTTAGTGTTATCTACTATGAGTGTAAAGAAAGTCTAAAAGACGCGAATGTTTTTGTAAATGACGTTTCTGTTTATTTTAAAGAATATGTTGTAATGTCTTGTTGCCTACGGCCTATAACAAACTAACATTTTAATAAAAAACTATGTTAAGATGCGTTCTCAATGTAAGCATTCACAGCTTTCGGCTAGGCCATGTGAGTATGCAGACAATACTTTAAAATTGACGAACGAATTACCATTGCAGAATATGTTTCACGATGTTATGTACTAATAATTATGTTAGACCGGACAATATCCCGGTTTAAAGGACGATGTAGACAGTAAAATTACTGGGCATGTCAGATTTACGTTAGATTTAACGACTGCATGGTTCGTAATTCATGATATTAAACATAATGAATTCTTGCTTTTGACTGCTCGCGTTGTGGACGCACCTTTGGTGTAAAATAGTTTATTTATATTGAACTACAGTAGTTTTCAACGTTACTGGCTTATAGCCTAGAGAATATTTAACAGTGATTAATTGACGACAACATATTGTTATTAAAAAAATCTCGATTACATTAAACTGCCATTAATTGCGTTCAAATTCGAAATATGTATTAATTCTTCTATTCTACAACTTTAATCTCCAAATCATGAGTGTTCAGGCCATTTTTTAGACAGTCAAGGCCATAAGGCACAAGACAAAATGAATAAATGTTGATTGTGAAAATGTTTATGTAAATAACTAAAGTTGATACAATGTACATACCTAAGTAACTTGTTAAGTATATTATTTTGGTTACATATTACGTGTTTTATTTTACTAATAAAATACCTATTTTGATAAAGTTTGTTATTTTTTATAATTTGTTTCTACAGAAGTTGATCTTTTGGGTAGTGCTTGTTATGCTGATCTCCACAATAAGTACCTATCCACTATAGCATAGAGTAATAATGGAGATCAGTGGCTCGTTAGCATGCATAGTGGTTCTCGGCCAAATCTAACACAATCACTTTTGAATATTCGAATTTGTTACGAATTGGAATTAGAAACTGCCTCAATAGCCAAGTAGTCCTGACCGCGACTGCTACGCTAGAGGTCTTGGGTTCGATTCCCAGGTCGAGCAAAGTGTTATTGGGTTTTTATATGAAATTCCCAGTAGCAGCTCGGAGTTAGGAATTAATTCTATTATCTGTGGCCCGGTTAATGGCAATAGGCTCGCCCCTATTACATGGGTCCTAAACATACCGGCGAACTGTGGGTGTACATTAGTACGCCTCTGCCTAACCCTTCGGGGAATACAGGCGTGATGGTATGGAATAATCTACACGGATATTCTCAGTGCCCTGTGCTAGGCATACTCTTCATCTAGTCAAAACTACTAGAATGATGAATTGTACATTATCTGCTTCAAAAAGAAACGTAATGAGCAACAATTTTCAGATTTAAAACAAGCCTCAAACAAGGTTATGTATTGGAGTTGGTCGAACATAAGTCGAATGATAAGGTTGCAGCTCAGAGAAGGGTTCAGCATCCACACTATGCCACAAAAAGAGCTGATCTTTGAAAATTGTCTTATGTGATTTATTTATAGGATCTGAGAGTTGGCCACTTTCTTGTCCTCTCCAGTAGGTACTAGCGCCTGAAACATTGACCTTGGAAGCCTTGGTAGTCTTCGCGATCTTGCTATTTCCCTCCGTTAGCACCTCCTTTGACATACATGCGAGTCATCGACACAAATCTATAATAGAGACCTCATGTCGCAATAAGCCAGTATCATTACGAATTTCGAATCTATCGATTGACATGTTATCGGTTACCATAGCAACGGCCGTAACAACACCCAGCTGTTGGCAATTGGATTATTTTCAACAATAAATATCTTGCTCGTTTTTCGAGCGTGTTGTTTTGTATAAAAATGATGTTTTTGTGAAACAAAGAATGTCAGTGCTGAGTTTGATCCCGGAAGATAAACGTAAAGACCAAAGGTACAATTTTTTAATACCTAATTTCTTTGATAGAATCATAATCTTATAAATGGAACTTATTAATGTAGGAAATTAATTATATTTATCGCAGAATATTTATTTATTTATTATTTGTAGGGAAGGCTTGATGATTATTAAAGGCTTATTTATTATAGTGA
The DNA here is from genome assembly GCA_947256265.1 of Acronicta leporina. NCBI lineage: Eukaryota > Metazoa > Arthropoda > Insecta > Lepidoptera > Noctuidae > Acronicta > Acronicta leporina. Next base: position 1,076,949 of record OX366517.1, on the reverse strand, counting down.
TGGTTCCTGTTGTGAATAGCAATGATTGTATTTTGAGTTACGTTTGTATGAAACAAATAAATTTAAGGTTTTTAAAGTAAAAATAAATATAATATTTAAAGTTAGTTTTAAAAAGAGGGTGCTAGATAGGTATCACCTATTACATGGGACCTAAACATACCTACCGGTGACCTGTGGGTGAACCTTAGTACACCTCTGCCAAACCCTTCGGGGAATACAGTCGTGATGGTATGTTTTTTTTATGAAGAAATAGGTTTAGGTTAGGTTACCAGTGATAGCCTAGTGATATGACCATTGGACTGTCAGGTCAAAGGTCGAGTTGAAATCCAAGGCACGCACCTCTTACTTTTCGAAGTTATGTGCAAACGGTGAAGGAAAACATCATAAGGAAACCTGCACGCCTGAGAGATTTTCTCGACGGCGTGTGAACTCTGCCAACCCGCTTTGGGCTAGCGTAGTGGACTATAACCAAATCCATCTCATATGAGAGGAGACCCGTGCCCAGCAGTGGGACATAATATAAAGGTTTGAATGTTTGTATGAACTTTTACATTATCGGGTAAACTTTGACAACTTTTGTCTCAAGATGACAACTTGCGAGTGTTATTGGATGGCGTCTTTAGGCCTTACCTAACTACCGCTTACGATCAGGGAGATAAAATGGTAACTTTTGGGGAATCATAATTTATTAAACTCATAATTATATTATTGCCAAGAAATTAGTACGTATAGGTCACATTTAATATCCTCTAGCAGGAAATTGTTAAACCTGCTTACTTATTAGAAATGCCTTGATTTGTAATTTTAATACTAAACTTATATTTTTTAAATATGCCTACCTATCTAGATACTAATTATAATGGATATAAAAGGTAGGTACATCGTCCTTATAAAATTTACAGCAGCCACGAAATGGGTGCTGTAAATTCCACGCTCAAAATTGAAATAAAAACTCATTTCATGCATCATTTACTTTTCATTTACGGAGGCAAAGGCTTTTCTCTACTATTATAAAATTGTAAAAAAAACGTGTCTGTACATTGACTATATTTTAAAAAAAACTAAGTGAGATAGGGTATATAAACGTCACCGAATCCAAAAATGTGATTTTTAAAATTCTTGTGTTTGTTATGGGTTGGAGCAAAAACTACTGAATAGATTTTAATTTTGTTATCACTGTTCAAAAGTACCTATATGCTCCAACTTAAATACTGGTGAACTCCTTATCTCAATTGAACGGATCCCGAGATACAGCTTGACCTCTCTGAAGTACACAGACCCATACAAAGAAGAGATCATCAATGCTGGTTTTTAATTTTTACTCCTGATATAGCTTCATGTGAGCGAAGCCGCGGGCAAAAGCTAGTATACAATATATATATAAAAATAATAGTGCTTATAAACCTGCAATAAAATATCTAAAAGGTTCTTTATTGCAGTTTTATGTGGTTTTATTATACAGTGTAAGTACCTATAGGTAGGTATTATATTATACTGGTTGGTACTACCTATAATAACGATGATTTTTTTAATTAAAAAAACCTATCACTGGGGATTCAAGTCTGTTGTCTATAATATCATTATGCTGTATTAAAATCGTTATTTAATGACTTAAGAGTTTGTTGACTTGTTAAGGGTTTGTTTACGAAATCTGTCGGTTCTTACATCATTTAGTGCCATTCAACGGCGATTCTTATGCAATGAAAATAACAGACTTGGGTACCAGTAATTGTGTCGACTGCCAGCATACTGAACGCTATGCCCTGGGTTCGATTTCCAAAAGGAGCACTGTTATTGGCTTTATTAAAACAACTGATCACTCCTACTTCTCTTTATTCCAGAAAAGAATCCCTGGAGAGTGTTTACAGCAGCAACTCCCGCTTGAACCTGCTCAATAAGCGCAAAAGGCTCAACCCCTTAACCATGGAAATGTCAAACCAGTCCATAAACAAGTCCGGCGACAGATACGTAACGCAACGAGTTTTGTCCGCCAAGACACACAGAGTGAAACAACTGCAGAATCAGCTGTCTGATGCTCATTATCATCTGCAGGTTGGCTCTTAGATCATTCTGAATACGACTACATCAGGGAAGTTCGTACCAATGGCTTTTTAAAAAACTATCTAAGTATCTTAGATAATGATCCCACCTTAAGGCTGCGTTTCCACCAGAGATGTGCGATGGAAATGTGTCGTGCGAGGATGTCTAGCTGTGCTGTGAACATGTTTGGGGATTTCCACCAAAGCTGTGCGATGAAAATGTGCCTACGAGGATGTGTATCTTCTGCTTCCATTTCTTCATCGCAAATTGTTAAATATAAAAGTATCTTCTTCTTCCAATTATCCATATCTATTTTGCGCACTTCTACTTCCAACAAACTCCGTCTATGGACTGGCTGGTACAGTATGCGTAAACCTCGCAACACATCCTTCTCAACACACATTCCTCGCAACACATCCCTCGCTTGTTTTGTATGCGCAAAAATCTAGCTCCGCTGAGCCGTTTCCACCAGAGCTGTGCTGACCGAGGCAAGCTAAATGAAGCGATTCTATTGGTTCTTTACAAACACATACCTCGCTACGCATCCTCGCACATCTCTGGTGGAAACGCAGCCTAAGGGCCACTTGCACCAACTTCTGAAATGTGTTTAAATTGAATTTAAACACAAAAATACAATAGAAAATTGTGTTTAAATACAATTTAAACACATTTCAGAAGTTTGTGCAGGTGGCCCTAAGGTACCTACGGTAACATTCAGACGAGGTACCTACCTCATCAACAGCGTAGTCTGGCTACAATACTTAATGCTGCCTCCTAGTCTCATAATTATATCTAAGTAGGTACTATTCTATCTACTTATATCCACAAACTTAATGCTCTCGTTGAGGACCGAAAGTATCAGCATACAAGTAGGTACATACGAGTATCACCTGCACACTCGTATATCCTGTACAAGCATCTGATATCAGTTATTATTTTTATCTATGATAAGATAAACTACATATTTCCCTATGTATAATCTATGAGGTGTCGGATATTTGAATTGATATAAGTATAATATTGTTGCCGAGCTTAAACAGCTTATAATTATTGTTTTCGTTTTCATGTTCACATTGTTTTGAAGTAAATCTTTAAGTATTTAAATTAAAATTGGTTAATGTGCTGTTACCAATATCACTTTTATTTGGACGAAACACTTTTTTTTAACTATGATTTATCACAAAGAGTCTTATTAGGTGGAGCCCAAAATAGACTAAAATCTACAGTCCTTTTACGATATAAGACAGTAATAAAATGGGATTTCACTTACGGATTAGACATACATAAGTAGATAGATACATAAAAGATAATGGGCATCGTAGCTGTATGATAACATATTTTATTACCTATCGAGTTCGTAAAACGCTCTAATTATGTCTGGACCACAAACACATTTTTCTATTTGTAACTGACTAATAAATTTAAAATAATGATCCAATTTAAAAAACTGTATCAACCTTTTCAATTCATCTTTCAATTTTCAGGAGCTAAGTAACGAGAACAGAGTATTACGTGCCATACAGAAGAAACAAGAAATTGCGTTGCAAAGGTATGAAATAATTTTGAAAACATGAGATGTAGGCGGTCGAGCCATGGATAAATAACGAGACAAAAAGTACCTAGTACTTCCTTCGTGTCTATGTAACACGGCAGACCAGACCAAAGATCCCCAAAGTGTTGGCGATAGTCACAAAGTGCAAAAGAGCATCAAAATCATTGGTAATAGATTCTCAGTATATAGTAAGACAGCATAGACAAGAGGCTATGCCAGCTCATTAGTCCAAAATTCCAAATTGTCCTTGTATAAAGCGAACAAAAGGTGCTGCTCCGAATGTATCTGTTTCTTTTCCATTTGATTCAAGTGTAAAGAATAGGAGTTAAATAATTATAGTAGGAACTACAATAGTCCCAACTTATGAGACGATAGTATTACATTATTGAAAGATTAGAGAAAATGATTTAATTTTCTTCCGTTTGATGCACTTACAGTCTATCCCAGTTAACTTGTCTTTTTTGGTAAACAAATATGGCGTCCTAGTAACCAGAGACAACTGATAGTGGTTAGATAATGTTGGGAAATCATGAATGAATGTCTGAACTAAATACTCTTAGCCAAGACTATTGAAGAAGGATTCTCACCTTGACGAGTACTTATTTGTTTTTTAATTTTAAATATGAAGTGAATGTGTGAAGTGAATATGAAGAAATAAAACGACAACTGCAAAACATAAATTTATTAGTAGTTCCTCTGAAATACACGTGTCAAAATCTTTCGTCCGTCCGTTTTTCCGACACATGTATTATGAACCTCTGGATCGGTGCATCTGATGCAGTATCACTGTACCCGATAGAGTAAACCCACTCCCACCAGGTGCCCGACAAGGCAGTCCACAAGGACTTTCAATTAGCTTGCCCACCTCGACGAGCAGCACTAGGATAGGAATGCCTACGGAGAATCTGCAGGGCGTCCCGGCTTCGCAGAGGGTCTGCTTCCCCGTTTTCCATCGGAGTGGAATTGGCCCCTCGTGCGCTAAGGAACTCCCTCAATCGAGGCCCGAGAGCCGCCAAGGCCGGGCGACCCACTCTTTGCCATGCAAGCCGTCGGGTCCTGGAGCAGTATTTCTGGCCTTGAGACTTCAACCACCACTCATTTCTACGCCGTTCACCTCGGGAACAACGTCGTCACTGTGGTCCGCAAAAAGTCGACAAAATTCCTAGCTACAACTATTATTGTTCTTAATTCTAATTCTTGTTAATTCCATCTTTAATATTTCATATTCTGATGTCAGCACAGGGTTCATGATTAAAAACGTAGTATGCTAAATACCAAAAAAATGCTATGGATAATATTGTACACAATATTATTTTTATGAAGATAAGGACTTTTTGAATTTTTTGCTCATTCACATAAATCAAAACCATTCATTATTTTGTCACATCCCCTAAAATTCGTAGATAATCTAGAGTTTTGAAATGTCAAATTGTCATGATTATTTTTTATTTTATTTATCATTTATTTCGACCAACTAAGGATCATATTCACAATTAAATTAACATAATTAAATCAATACCTTAAACTAAAATAATATTCTGACAGAAGTCAGTACATGGACCATACTACAATGATTCAAGTACTGACAGTCGAACCGTTCTGCGAATGCGTTCAGGATACTGTTACGGCTGCCCCGCACTCTGCGCATCAGGGATGTGCACCGCTTACGCATGGTTGCATTAAAGCAATCCACTCTAGCCTCCGCGAACATCCCCGAAGCGCTACAGAAGCGAGGCAGCCCCAAAAGCATCCTAAACGCATTGTTATATTGGACGCGTATCGCGCTGTACTGTCTTTGCGTATAACTCACCCACAAACTGCTGGTGTAGAAGGACGTACAAAATGCCCTGAATAAGGCGATTTTGACGCCCCTCGAACACCGAGCAAATCTGCGGGCTATCATATTAGCACGAACAGACAACGCCCTACGCTCCCTCTCTATGTCTGCATCGTCCTTCAAGTCCGAGGTTACAATATGCCCAAGATATTTAAACGTGCTGACTCTATTTAGAGCGCACCCATAAAGTTTAATAGACGGTATATTATCTAGACATCTTCCCCGGGCTTGAAAGACCATGCATTCACTCTTTTTCACATTGTACAGCAGACCATGCTCGTCAGCGTACTTTTCGCACATACCAAGCAGCTTCGACAGACCGCTTACAGAAGCACTCAGCAGCACCATATCATCAGCATAACTAATATTATTAATGCAGACTCCACCAATATGGCAGCCGACATGTGTGCTGCTGAGCCCCTCAATCAGCACGTTAACATAGAGGTTGAAAAGCTTTGGCGAGGATAGCCCCCCCTGCCTCACCCCGCACTCCAACCTGTATGGGGTTGAATTGGCCCCCGACCACCGAACCACGTTGACCTGATTTTTGTACCAATATTTAAAAATGCGTATCAGTTCCTGTGGCATTGACGTTTGATGAAGCTTCTTCCACAAAATGTCATAAGAAACCAGGTCAAACGCCCTCGATAAGTCGAGGAAACAAGCAAAAATAGGCGTACTCCTATCGGTGTAGTACTTGACAGTTTGCTTTAAACACAATACAGCTGCTTCTGTGGAGAGACCTGACTTAAAGCCGAACTGGTTGTCGTGTACATGCACGTATTTATCAAGCTGCGTGTTAAGCAAACTGTCAAGCACTTTCGAGATAATAGTGGCCAGGGAGATAGGCCTGTAATTATTCCTATCACTAATATCACCGGTTTTGCTCTTCACGACTGGCACCACCACAGTCCTCATCATCGGCTCAGGTAAATACGAGTGCCCCACACACAATGAGTAAAACATCGCAAGCACCCTAGGCAGATGAGTACCTGCATATTTAAGGTGCTCGATGCTGAGGTCGTCATGCCCAGGAGACTTTCCCCGTGACATTGATTGTATTACTTTTCTAACCTCTTTCGCCCTAAATTGGGTACTAGCCTCCCGGCCACTAGACTCAGCACTGCACGCAGACTGTGATGACCCCAAAGGTGAGGTTACAGTAAAATGTTCCCTAAACAACTCGGCTATGTCAGTCAGGTCATTGGTACCGTTGACACTCACAGGTAAGCCCGGCTTACTGTTAAGTTTATTGGTTGACTTCCAAAAACTGCGAAAATCGTGCTTGGAATGATGTGATGCCAAGATATTCATTTTAATTTGGTCACTATTATTTTGACACCATCGCAACCGAGATTTAAAAATCCTGCGACTCATCTGCATGCTACTCCAAACAGGACCCTCCCGCGGCTTGCCATACCACACCCACAACTCAAACTTTTGCCTAGCCTCCCTATGAGCATCACTCACGTACCTATTCCACCCCATAACCGGTTTTTTACTTCTGAAAGTATTCACATTATAACTGTCAGAGGCTGCTTGGCACAATGCATGTATAATGTCACCATACATCTTGTCGATAATATTTCTGTGGTCCAAATTATTACAAACAAAGTCACTACATGTATTTAATTCAATCGGAAAGTCAATAAGTTTTAAATGATCATTACACAATTTTAAATAAATGTCAATTTGCTTAGGAGTTCTTTCCCCCCATCGTATTTTATTATAAAGCGGGAGTTTATTTGCTTTATACAATTTAGTTTTAATATCATCTAATTTACATTGAATTACGAGGGGAAAATGGTCGGACCACAGAGCGTCATACTTAACATATGTATTTACAATGGTCTCCATAGCGGAATTAGTCACAACACAATGGTCGAGCCAGCGTCTCGAACCGTTTGCTTCACTTATAAATGTACTCGTATATGAATTAGAGTTTAAACCTAACATTTGAACGTCAGCACACAACCAGTCCCATTCCGAACAAAAACAAACCAACTCATTATAAAATTGCTCATTAGGATGCGCGTTAAAATCACCGAGTAAGTAAACAGATTCAATATTATTATTAGCTATAATAGCACTCACCAGACCGAGACAATCAGTGAATTCCGACAAGTTCACACTATTATCCGTGGGCATGTATATACTGAAAACCAAGAACGATCTCAGTTCCATGCTTACTTTTATCGCACACACTCGCGGGTTATCACATTGCACAACCGATACGTTGTTAAAAACACTTTTCTTCCACAGCAGCGCAACTCCGCCGTACGGTCGCCCTCTGAGCATACCGGCCGTAGCATCCACCGCCGACGTCCCGGTGCAACCGTACTCGTTATCAATATCGCTCAGGAACTGAATATCGTGTGGCAGCAACCAAGTCTCTTGTAAAGCAATTATGTCTGATGTGCGACATAATTGTCTGACACTTTCCACTGAGCGCTTTATACTCTTGCAGTTGAAACTCACTAAATTGTAAATAGACTTTATATCCATCACAATATAATATTAAGTGCCCGGTACGGTGACATTGTTAGCACTGTTCGCATTCGGTTTCCGTGCCTTAAAATTAACAAATCGCCTAAATATAACTCCCTCAGGCCATAGCTTGTTATCTAGGAATAATGACAATTTATTTTCCATAACAAACATTTTGTAGGCTTTGTAGTCCCTGTCATATTTAAACAATATTTCTTCGAGTGTAATTTTCTCTTGCAGTCTTTCATATATGTAATCGACTATGTCTTTTTCGGTCGTATCTTTGTGTACCTTGGTAATGAAGATAGGCACTTTTTTCACAGCGGCTTTGAACCTTCCTTCATTATCCCTAGAAATACCGGAAGTGCCCAGGTAACGGTACTTCATAGGTTTCCTACGGTGAGAAACCCTTTGCCATCCTTCACCGTCATCCGTTTGCACCTGCTCGCGTTCAGTAACAGACAGAGATACAATATTTCGTCGTTTTGTAGTTCCTTCTTCAATAGTACGGTCGCTGTTATTGCAAACAGCTGACTGCAGCGGCGCTGAGACACCAACGGGTGACGTCACGGCCAACCGGTTCGGACTGGTGGCGGTGGCGGTCGCTGCGGCGCGAGGCGCGATGCTACCATCGCCCGCTCGCTGTGGCACGTTGATTGGCTTATTGTGCATTTGTTCTCCGTCTACCGCCATTATTTTTCTATACAGCTGTGCATTATTTTTATGCCCGTTTATCGAAGTTTCTTCGCTACTACTATTACATTCATCTATTGTTGAGTTATTTACGTGGGATAATCCTATGGGACCACTATCTGAATCCATCAGCCATGCACCTCGCTTCATATTTACTTTGCAAGCAGACGCCAAAACTAAAGAGTCATTTTGCGTTCTTAACACCTCCGCCTTAAACTCACACAGCTGGGTTTGCGTAACGTATGTTTCTTTCAAGTCTTTCAGTTCGTTTTGTACGCATAGCAAGTCCTTTAATAGCTTCGTACAATCTAGGTGGTCAAACAAAATAGGAGGTAGCCGCTCCAAATCTTTTGCGACGAAAATCGGGAAAAGATCAGGTTCCGTTGACTTGAAAACGTTCACAATGTCCACCAAATCTCGCTGTTCCTTGCCCTTATTTTTACGCTTGATTTTGACTTTGTCCACGGCAACTGAGTCGAACAACAGCGCTTTCGACTTCTCGATCTCTTCACTGGAAAACGTAGACGTACATATTCGCACCAGGGTATCTTCATCGATCACCGATAACTTATTTTGAATGTACGACAATAGTTCGTCAATAATAATGTTACACGAATTGCATTTCACTACTTCCGACATTTTCAAACACGGAAAGGCACTTCGTTCGTTAGAAGCACACTCGCACGGGAGGGATGCGCGCGCGCGACTGAATTTACTTGACTTTATTCTGTGAAAATGTAATTACATAAAATTTCGTTTTTATTAAAAATAATAGACTTTTATAGTGATTTCGAAGCAGTTTTTGGTGTAATTTAAAGTGTATGTGTATAATGTAAGTGTTAATAAAATCGTTTCCTACATTAAGTGCGTGATTAAAGAAAAACTTGTGATTTTCGCATCGGGAAGGGTTTGTTTACCAAAAAAGACAAGTCCAAAAAAACGGACTGTACTTAAGTTTATTAACATAAAGGTACTCGCACTTAACTATTGCAAAAGCTGCACAAATATGGCATCTGGAAAACAGACAGCTACCAAAAGCTAACGAGGTACCATAATTTATGCATTAACATTCCGATTACTTATTGATTAATAGGCGGTTGGAATAAGCTACCACTATAATAAAAAAAAAACCTTTTACTATGATATTAGGAATGTTGTTTAATTGCATGATTAGATACGAGAATTCGAACGCGGAACTGCCTCAAGTTCTGAACTCTCACAACGAGGAAATGAGGATACAGCAGTTGAAGTACAAGCAGCTGAAACAGCAGTACAAGGAGGTGACGCTGAAGCTGAAAGAGCGGGACATGCAGCTACAGCAGCTGAGGGACGAACATCAACACTTGTTGGAGCTCAGTAAAGATAGGTATAAAGATAGGTGGACAATTACATACAATTTATTACACAGTAGAGACAAAATAATCTTTTAGTCTAAGAGAAATCCGTGTCCAAAAGATAGACAACAAAGGGTTTTATTAATACGTCATCAATGTCTCCATTAACTGACCCACTACTCAGGGAATCGTTAGGCTATTGTCCGTCATGCTGAACTAATAGACTGCCGACGCTCTCGTTGTATTCCTTTACCGCCAAAGCATTAATAATTATCATCAAATTTAATCATCCACCACAACACCACGGATGAGTTCTTAAACTAAAGGCTTTTCTGTGTAGTATCTTCTACAGTCTATCTAATCTGTCTGCTACAGCTGATGTGGTGTCAGAGTAAACTGAAATGCAGGTTGTATAGCACGAACCTACTTTTACGTTTTTAAGATATTCTATCTTAAAAACGTAAAAGTAGGTTCGTGCTATACAACCTGCATTTCGAAAGGTTCTTTCCATGAAACATCCATCGATAAGACCACTTAAGTATAGCGACATTTTAACATCAGACACGCCTCAAATTAAAAAGTATTCCTTGGTTCGTCCTAGAAACCTTCTCGAGCGCGAGAAACTCCAAACCCAAGTGACGGAACTTTCTTCCAAAGTGCAGCAACAGGGTGAAACGATCACGATGCTGCAGCGTCGCATAGCGCTTGAAGCGAAGAACTTCAAGCATCAGCTGCAGAATGAGATCAACAAGCACAAGGATACGAGGCACGACTTGGACCTCGCCATCAACAACGCTGACAAGCTGACCACGATTATTGAGGTAGCAAAATCATCGTCCTTGTCTTTCTTGTTATCTTTAATTTAAAAGCTCAGGGTGACTAAATTGCTTACTTTTGAAGAATCACAATATGATTCACAGAAATAAGGCAGCAAAATAGTGTCAAACTTTGCCAAAAGCTGACTTCGCAAATTACCGACAGTTCTTGTCGTTGGACCAATCACCACTGCTCTCAGTCAACTGGCTGTTCAACCTCTTGATACATCCCGATCCTCAAGTCTTGTTTTATAAAACTTAGTTAATGCAACTTATGTTTTTTTTATGGGATAGGGGAGCAAACCAGCAGACGTATCACCTGATGGTGAGCGATAACCGCCACCCATGGACACCTGCTACACCAGTCGGGAGGAGTCACAAGTGCGTGGACCGCTTTTTAAAAGGGTTTGGGCCTCCGGTAACCTCACTCACTCGGCGAAACACAACGCAAGCGTTGCTTCACGCCGGTTTTCTGTGAGGCCGTGGTATCACTCCGGTCGAGCCAGCCCATTAGTGCCGAAGCATGGCTCTCCCACGTTACAAAATTGTTTGACAAAGCAGTCAAAATTCTGATTCATTCTAGCTTTTAATAGGTATTGAGGATGTGATTTATCCCCGGATTTTACTCAGCTGATTGGTTACCATCATTATTATTATGGTATTAATTAAGCGCCTTTGTAAATTAAAAAACTGAGGAAAACATTTTTCGGGCAGTCACGTCATCGTTACGACTGGCTTACAGTCGATTACTTTCAACTAGCCTAAAGGGGGATGGAATATGCTTAATGTTGAGTCATATCTCGCTTATTATTATAAAACCGCACGACGAACGTGACGGTACGGTTAAGCCACCAGCTTTCACACCACAGTTATAGGTTATATTTCTATGACCTTCAGAGTGTTGTACTGGGTTTCGCTGTGTGTGTAAGTGGAGTTTGTGTTCGTAAATGCAATCACTTCAGGAGAAAATCTTAGAGAGGGGAACGCTTTGAACTCTATTAAAAATATTCCTCAATCCCTCGGTTTCATTTCCTGAGTCAAATCATTTTCATTTCAATCTCCTCCAATAATTAATGCACAAAGCTAAAGAACCGAGATTCGAGGCTTTACCAAAATTCTTTATAATGAGTGGGTGTCTAACGGTATTGTGAAATTATATAGAATCATGACATTAGCGTAGCTTTTCGATTTTCCATTATAAAAATAACATTATACCAAATCACTGGTTTCTAATTATAATTTCGATTTAATTTCCGCTTGTTAATTACATAATTATGTTGGTTCAAACGTGTATTTAGTTCAAAGCTTTGTTTATTTATGGGGATAAAACCTCTTATTTTTACTTTATCATTTGATGTTGGATCTTCACAAGAAATTGACAAATTAATAATGATACTATAATAGCAACGGCATCTCGTTATATTTTAAACATTGGTTAAAATTAAAACGTAAAATGAATCGCATTATTTAGGTAACTCCCGAAACTCGGTACCATAAATCAAACAGACTCCTTAAAATAGGTATCACATTTCTATAAAAAAAGAAATAATTACTAGATTTGTAACCTCTGTGGTTGTGTGAAACCCATTGGTAGGTACTGTGGAAGTACCAGGATCTATTATTGTGAGGGTTTATGACTCTAATTAAAAATGCACAATCAGGGAAATCACGACTTCTATTGTTTGTTCAAGGGAAAATTCTTAATGGAATGACATTTATAATAAAATTCTTTTCTAGACATATTTCAAAATCTACTTATGTAAAACAAACTTTTGTTCAAATGTTCTAAGTGCCGGGCGCGCACAATAAATACTCGTTGTTCTAAACTCTTACTGTACTTACCTCAGCTGATCCTGTAGGGTATATGCTGCCTCGCTGGTATTCTGTAAAAAAAATAGATTAGAGTTAAAAGGGATATTTAAATAGCTCCGAGGCAGGACTTAACTAACTTGTAACGGTATATAAAATTGTTTAATTTTTTTTTACCATAGATTTTATATTTTCATTATGTCAACACGCCAATTCTCAAATCGACGTTGTGTCTGACACTTTTCAATTTGAAATAAGAACATTTTCGGTATTAATTCCATATTAATTAATTTGACGGAAATTATCACTGTAGGTAATACCTTATTTATCTTTTTATATGAGTGTCGGCTAATAAATGGGAGACGTCTACACTTGGAACATGCTCTCTGAGAGAATTGGAAAATACCATCACGCCTGCATTCTCAGAAGGGTTAAGCAGATGCGTAGGTACTAATGTTCTTAATTATTTTTACCCAAATATTAATAAAATTAACTCATCTTTGTTGTAGATGAAAGAGAAGATGCTAAGCACAGCAGCGAGCAGGACTGTCAAGTCTCCAGTGAAGACGTCCTCCGGTACCAGCATATCAAAACAATCCGTCAAAGCCAGGTCGGAGACTGACACGAGTACCGCTCGCGGGAGAGATGACAGACTCATCGTAAGTTTGAAGTGGTCTGCTTTTTAAGTGCGTCCTTTATCAACACCAAAATATGTTGGTCCTACTACGAAAGTCTAACTTCGAAACTTCACATCGAAAGTAGGAGAAAGTTCGAAAGAAAATATGGCGCCCCTTTTTATGTGCCTAGGTATTGGCCAGTTTCAATTCTAAGGAGTAACAAGCTTCTGCCCGCGACTTCATCTGCGTGGATTTGGGGTATATGGAGTAACTAGCTTCTGCCTGCGACTTCATCTGCGTGGACAGAATTGGGTCCGATCTAGATAAAAAGTTGCCCATGTGTTAATCTACACTATAATCCAACTCTGTGACAAATTTTATCCAGATTCTTTCAGCCGTTCTAGCGTGAAAGAAAACATCAATCCGTTTATCTATCCATCCACACAAAATTTCGTATTTATAATAATATTAAGTAGTAGGATATAAGTATCCATGGTAATCTTACTTGGTGATCTAAATAGTCCTTGAGAGTAATTAAGTATATTATGGGATTATATAATGGCATCACACTTTTTGTGGTCGCCAGTGTAATTCACCTATTAAATATCCTATTAATATGTCTAATAACAAAGTACTAAACATCAAGTAACGTTCAAGAAGTATAATCATTGTCAATACCAAATTATTGATCGTTTAAGTCGCGAAATATTTAAATAGTACCTAACTATCTAGATAGGTATATTATTTTGGAAATCCTGTGAGCTACAAAATATGTGGATCACACGTTTGGATTGACTGTATTGGAACGATCTAAACAAATGTAATCAATATTCCGTCTTGCTAGCAAGTAAAGGAATATTTACATAGGAGGTTTCCATTTCATATTATTACAATATGTACTAATCCTAATAGTTGTCACCATGTTCCATCAGTACCTATTACGTAGCAATAAAGGGGTATGCTGAAAAATAAATTTGTCATGACCCGGTTCGGAGAAAAAAAGTTTAGCACTAAGAAAGTGTTTGGTAGTAATAGGCATTTTTTCCCGTAACTAACGCAATTTTATAAACAACTAGCTTCTGCCCGCGGCTCCGCCCCCGTGGAATTCGGTCATCACGGCCCACGGGAACGGGATAAAAAGTATCCTATGTCCGTCTCCTGGTTCTAAGCTCTCTACCAATTTTCAGCCAATTCGATTCAGCCGTTCTTAAGTTATAAATAGTGTAACTAACACGACTTTCATTTATATATATAAGAAGATAGACAGAAGATAGAAGATTACAAAAGGTCAATTTGTTTTAAAATGGTCTTTGGAAAGAGTCAATTAAGTTTTTTTTTGTGTCAATATTTAGAATAGGTACGTTAACAAATATTGTCTCGTTCAATTTTCTTTCGCGTTGTGTGGGCACTTTTGAGTTATTTCCCCAGAGGCAGCCTTTTGTTTCGAGGTCGCCATTGTTTTTTCAGCATGACACATGTCCATTTAAATTGGATTTTATGGACAATTTGATATTATGGACGTATTTTTTCCTTCAATTTGACCTTGCTGTCTTATCCACCACAATAATTTTACTTATGTGTTTTGAATGTTGAAAGGTAGTTATTCATAAGAATAAATATACATATTCAAAAAAAGCTATTTTGGATATTACACAAGCTAATCCCGCACGGTCACTTCTGGTAATTTTGTATTTTTCAATCCTGTTTTGAATTTCTTTAAAGCATTTCTTAGCGTCAATTCAAGCTAGTGCAACGAATCGAAGTGTTAATCTAAATGTTAATATAGCAAATTCACCCTTATCTCAATGATGAATGCTCACATTTCTTCTATAATATATAAATACGCACGAATTATGTCTTAAGTCTAAGAGCAACCCTCGCTGTAGGTTATCTTGGCAGAAACATGAACATTACTGTGTTGAGATAAGGGTGAATTTGCTGCATTACATGTTAACTTTCAATGCGCTTCGATTCTGTGCTAGCATGAATTGACCCTTAGTGGGATGCCTACACCTACAAAAACTTGACATAGGTATATCAAGTTTTTAGATTTCACAGTTTACAATACAAAGATCACAAAGTGAGATTAAAAACATAATTTCAATAAATTGTAAATTTCAGGTGGAACAGAACATCATGGCAAAATTGTGCGAAAATTCTCGCAGCATTAGTAGTGCGTTATCCCATGATGAAGAAACTTCATCGTCTACTGAACCTCGGTCACGCTACGCTAGAAGCCGAACTAACTCCACAATCTCTCGTTCTACTCCTAACCCTGGAACAAGAAAGAACTCCAAGAGCTCTGAAGATATTGTGGAGCTAGCCAAAACAGTTCAAGACGGAATGGCAGAACTCGCAATATTTGATGAAGATCTAGATTTGAGGAGTTCTCCAGATGAGCTTCAGAAGAAAATGGAAGCAATGAAAACAGAACTTATGAATAAAATAAAAAATACTGAAGAGGCTGGTTCTAGAAAGCCTAGTGCATTAAGGCGTAAATCAACAGAAGATTCTATAGAAGAACAAATTGAAATTGAAGAACCAGAGCGACCCAAATCTAGAGGAAGAAGGAATTCTAATGTATCTTTCTATGAAAAGGCTGCTATTGAAAATACGACTACAACTGTAGCAATACATGATGAACAAAGTGAAATGAAAATAAAACGTGAAACTAGTGCATTAGAACGTAAAATTTCTGGGAAACCTTTAGAAAAGTATTGTAAAGACATTATTCAGGATATAGAGAAAAGTAGCAAAGTGATCGATAAACACATGAAGTGTTTCAACCAGTCTAGATTTGAAAGCGATAAATTAGTAGAACAGTTAGAAGCTGTTGATAAAATTAATGATTTCGTAAATTCTAACGGAGAAATTCCAGAGTCAGCTTTGAATGAACTGAACAATAACTTCAAAATGTTGACTGAACAAGTTTTCAATGATGCTCCTATGGGAAGAAAGCGGTCTATTTCTGATAGACGGGGATCTAAAGACACTAGGAAGAATTTACTTTGCGATGCAAATATGACAAACCAGGAGATGTTGGATGATTTGCTAGGGAAGAAATGATATTCGGCCTTAGAACTAAAAATGATACATTCCTAAAACTGAGACTATTTTTTTTAGCGAATTTCACTTTAGTGGTTTTCAACCTGTAAAGTGATTAAAACAACTTGGCTTGTGGAGAGTCGTTTTGGCAACTAATTGGGTTGTTCACTCAGAAGCTCGGAGCTCATTAGGCTACCTGCATTTTTAATTAACATACCTACATTTTATTTTTCCTCTAAATACCCGCAGGTTCTATTTTTCATAATACTTTAATTCTCTTGTGACTTTAATTAGAGATCACAACGTTGTTTCAAGATTATTCGACGGAATCCCGGAAAATATCTCCGAACTAGGGGAATAAATTGACAATCAATCCAATTAGTTAAATAAATTGGTTTAATTAAAGCTAAAACCTTTCCGTAACAATTTAACTTCTAATAGGTAAACTCAAGGAAAGAAATTTTTGACAAACTGGTGTGCAAACTGAAAAGTATTTAGAATGGCTTTTACGTTATTTTTATGGTTCCGCACCTCAAAAGAAAAAACAGTAAACCCTTAAAGGATCACTTTGTTGTCTGTCTGTCAAGACCCAAGTGAATCAAAACCTACAGGGTACTTCCAGTGAATTCAGAATCTTGAAATTTGGTACGAAGCAATGTCTTATAGCACTGATAAAGAAAAAAATGCGAAAAGCATACATTTTTAGTTACATCATATAAAAATATTTTTAAGTACGGAGCCCTCAGTGTGCGAGTCTGACTCCCACTTGTCCGGTTTTATTCCTCAACACACTGATAGCTAATACTATTATGTTTTTTAAATACTGTTTCTAGCATTTTTTCAGTCCCTTCTATCATATTATGATGGTATTACCCAACAGGGCAAATATATAAATAATGTTATTTTAAATTCATTGTTGGCATAGCATCAAACAGAACAGATAGTATCGATATCAACAACATTGTATTATCAGTGAGTCGACAAGCACACGCACAGTATTGGCTTTTTTTAAGGCGGAAGGTCTTCATAGACCATTAATTTATCGCCACGGTGACCTCGGCAGGGAATATCAGCTTTAATCCAGGCCATTTTTCTATAAATTTATCGCTCAAACTAAACATTGAGATAAGTAACATTTAATAAATAAAAACTTTTAATCAAATACATTATTACAAATATATTTGAATTTTCTTAAGTGGTCACTTTAATAAAATCCAAATTTAATCAGATAAACGAAATCTTATTAACAAAATAAAATTGCAAGTTCTCTAAATATTTTCGTATCTAGATCTGCTGTCGTACTTACTTAATAGTTGAAATTAAATATCAGAGTACTCATGATGTTAATCCTTATTTCGCTAAAATTTCCTTTATAACCTAATCACATAAGAGGATATTCACAAGTAGGACCAAAATAGAGTTTATCCTAAAATATAGCTAATAATATTCTTATGAATTAGATAGAGAATACTTATTTATGACACTTACGAATGTTAGAAATTATATCGGGATAAAACTTTTTACTGATTTTATCCCGATATATCGATTTTATTAATCAAATCATGACGTTGGGATTTTTAAGCATCCTTATTGAGCGTCTCAATGTTAGTAATTCTAACACGATAAAAAATAAAGTCTATATTTCAATTAGAGTAATAATTGTAATAATGCAATTGCAACAAATCATTACAATACCTATTTCTACTAGTAATTGTATTTTTAGTTAAACCAATGACAACATAAAAATAAGGGTAGAATCCGTCTTTAGATAGTAACTTTTCTAAATGCCAACTACACCTTTGTCTAACCTTTATGAGATTACTTACAAACATTATGATGAAAAATTTTGTTTTTGAAAAATGCTAAACACACTTGAATCTTTACCAAGTGACTTTATTTTTATGTAGATACATACTGTCGCTATTATATGCCTAAATTACGGATTCACAGAATTCAAAGCTTTATTTCTTGTATAGTAGAAGCGAAATTGGGGCGCTCATGC
This sequence comes from Acronicta leporina, assembly GCA_947256265.1. Lineage (NCBI taxonomy): Eukaryota > Metazoa > Arthropoda > Insecta > Lepidoptera > Noctuidae > Acronicta > Acronicta leporina. The sequence continues at coordinate 1,058,718 of OX366517.1, read as the reverse complement.
TTTAGCTCTAGAAGCTAAACGTTTCTTGAACATAACGCTGAAGAATAAATATAATTATGTCTATTTAAAGAACTAATTATGTATGTAAGGGTCAGCGCTGTTCAGGCAGAGAACTCCTCGAGATTTTATTCCAATTTTAATCAAATATCGTCTTTTTTAATTATAGTAGATAATACGAAGAAAACTTCTAATGTCTTATATACTTGCGTTCAATTTTCAACTCAATTACAATTAGTAAAGAAAGGTTTTTAACACCCGCCTAATCTGCGCTGATCTTTGGTGTTATTTGTGGGTGTGAATGTTTTTGTGTGTCGTGTTTTTTGTACATCGATGTATATCTGAGCTCTTTATATTAATTGTTATTCATTATACTGAACTATGTGATTGAATAATGAATAAATATTTTATTTTTGCGTATATTTTTCTTAAATTGTTGACCATGTCAAGGTTTTTTGAAAGGCCCCAAGAAATTACACATTGGTACATATTAAAACTTTAACTTTATTGAAAGTTAATAGCGGACTTTATCCACTGTCAAGAAAACCAGTAACTTTAGTTTCAAAGTCAGTAGCTCTGACTATAAAATCTCTGTTAAGCTCCTTAGCTGTAGTAGGTGCCTCTCTGGAAAGAAACAATAGATAAAACCAAATATTGAGCATTTTTTAATAGGGTTGTCTATAACGGAACGGAGATGGATGGAGAAGGTGTAGGTATGTCTTTACATAATCAACCCATTATATGTCCCACTGCTGGGCACGGGTCTCCTCTCACAATGATTATGGACTAGGCTATAGTCCACCACACTAGCTTAATGCGGGTTGGCAGACTTCACAAGCCGTCGTGAAAATCGTTCAGACGTGCAGGTTCCCTCAGATGTTTTCCTTCACCGTTTAAGCGCATGATAACTTAGAAAAGTCAGAGGTGCGTGCCTTGGATTTGAACTCGAGACCTTTGACTTGGCAATCGAATGGTCATATCACTAGGCTATCACTGCTATTTAATTACTAGACCGTGCTGTTTAATATCCTAATAGTTGTTCGAGATAAATACCTAAAGATATATTTAAACATTTAATTCTTAGTCAACAAGTCGATTTGATCTTGACTTATATTGCTTAAAACTGAATTACGATCTAAATTCGGGATAAATTTTGTAATATCTGAAGGCTTTGTAATAATTCAATAAAATATTAGATCTCCACGCCGCTGTTGACGACGCGAATGTAAATTCGAAGAAATGGTCGCCTTGAATTCGGTATTACGAGTTTGTATTCTTCCTTTACTTGTTTTTAGAACATCTGAAACTTAACAGATCTTTTTGTCACGTAATCGAAATAGAAAGATCTCTTGCGTACCTAAATGCAAAGTACGTTTTACGCTAACGTTGTGATTTTCAAGACACAATAGGTTAAAAATGGTCTAATGTCGCACGTGACTCCACACAACTGGAATCGAAGTACATACCTACGTGGATTTATAGCTTATTCGATATGAAAATCGAAAAGGATCAAATGAAGTAATGCATGTTGGGCAACCATAAGACATAGCTACAACAAAGGTTTTTTTGTTGTCGGTTTTTTTAAATAGGTACATAAAATCTATATTACTCCGTACTATTCAGATGTATTATAGAGGTCAGTGGTCCAAGCAATGTTGAGTGTTGACAGAATTCATTACTGCAATTACCGTTAATTGCAAATGTAAATGTTTGGCCAACCCTCATTTCGACGTTAATGTCAACTCAAGTTTGCAAAAACGCTTACAAAGATAGATGTTTTTTTAAGAGATTTTGATAAAGCTTTTAGGTACAAGTTTGAAAATTTTAACACTAGGTACTGTTTAGAATCGAAAAAAAGTTTATTTCTTGAAATCTATACTTAATATAATAAAGCTGAAGAGTTTGTTTGTTTGTTTGTTTGCTTGAACGCGCTAATCTCAGGAACTACACGCTACGCGCACGAAGTCGCGGGCAGAAGCTAGTTACATAAAAAAAGCAACAACAAAAATTAACTTATTTTTTTCTCTTATTTTAACTATTGAGTAAGCTAACTTTAAATTTAACTAAGTCAAATATGTTTTAATAAGTATTGTAAGAATGTATTTAATTAATATCTGGTAAGTTTGTTCTTATTTACCTATATGATATTAGCACATTCTCGCGGGGTTACTCGCATTCACAAGGACTTTTTGAGAAAAAGATCATTTATAAGGAAGTAATCTGCTAAATCAAAAAATCTTCTCGCCAAATTTTATCGAAATCTTAATCAACGGTTTAGGCTTGGAAACGTAATAGGTAAGCAGACAAAGTAATAATTAGACAATTATCTGTAGGATCATACAAATATTCGTCTCGGGTGGGAATCGAAAAGAAACTGGGCTTGTAACGTGCAGTCAATTCTGTCTTTCTTATTATGTAAAGAGATACATTTTTCACATCAGAAACCTAACGTATTTCTAATATCAAAGGAATTCACATATAAAATGTATATTTTGTAGCACGAAAGCCATATTTGCCAATACGTTTTTCCCAATATCTTCTGGTATTGCACTCCGAATGTGAGTTAGGGTGGAAATTTGGACGCGATGTTGTTGCTGTTTAGAATATTCGATATTATTTGAATGTAGGCCTTTGAGCGTTTTGCGAGGTATTTACTTCTCAAAGCGCCTCAAAGGCCTACTTCACTTACTAACCCTACCTACATCGTGTACATTTGTACACGATGTAATTGGGGCTAGCGATGATATAATACTATACTAACCCATTAAATTGCCTCGCTTCTGTGTACGGGTCTCCTCTCAGAATGAGAAGAATTAGGCTATAGTCAGTCAAGAATGCACTATGTAAATACTACTTTCTATATTCGGGACATCACGAACAATAAAAATATTTGCAAATAAATCGCTCTGTGTCTGTCATATGTCAGCCTGACAAAGAGAGAAATCAAAATTGGAATTAAGCCCGCTCAATAAATATACCAATATACAGCCACAATTAAGCGCCTATTGCTATTAACCGGGCACAAATCCAAACTCTGAGTCTCTACTGAGACTCAAAGAAAACCCCAATAACACTGCTCGGACCGGGAATCGATTTCAGAACTTCAGCGTAGTAGTCGCGCTTATTATTACTGGACTAATGAGGCAGGTATTTATAAGTGTCGCAATACTTAAACTTACGTAAGTAATGTGTGTGTGACGTTACTTAGAAATAGCTTAGAATTCTTCTCTTATCCCTAGAAAGGATATTTCTAGTAAATAAGCAGTGTTTTGGTTTTCCACGCTTAAGTAACTTTTCAGGTACGTACATTGTGTATACCTACTTTCATTTAAAACTATTTTATTAATCCCCGACGCAAAAAGAGGAGTGTTTTTTGGCTTCTGTTGCTCTAATATAGTCCCCCCATTTCAGTTTTTCTTCAATATCTTCAACTAGCTTCTGCTCGCGGCTTCGCCCCCGTGGAATTCGGTCTGTCATCACATCCCACGGGAACGGGAATGATTTATGAAAATCTGGCCAGCCGTTTGAAGATTATTAGCTCTTTTCGAGTTCATGCTGCTGCCTCATTAACCTAGTGATCCTGAGCGTGACTGCTACGCTAAGGGTCCTGAGTTCGATTCCCAGGTCGAGCAAAGTGTTATTGCGTTTTTCTATGAAATTCCTAGTAGCAGCTCGGAGTTTGGAATTTGTGCCCGGTTAATGGCAATAGGCTCGCCCCCTATTACATGGGACCTAAACATACATACCGGCGAACTGTGGGTGTACATTAGCACGCCTCTGCCTAACCCTTCGGGGAATACAGGCGTGATGGTATGTTATTTTATGTTATATTTTAGTTCATGAAAGGATCTAAGTGACTTCCATTAGTCTGATCGTTTTGAAATTTGGAATCCTGTTACTTGGACATGGAAACCATTTTATGATTTTACTGTGATTTAATTTTTATTAAAGTACCTCCCTACTCTTAAAGTATTTTCTTAAATGTAGCTTACAGAACATGGTACATTTATTTTTTTAAGCCGTTGGTAAACGAACAGACGGGTCACCTGATTGTAAGTAGTCATATAGTTCGAAAATCACCCTGTATTTTTTTCCGAAAAAGTTAAATCAACCGCGATCTAATAATTGCGATGGTTATGACTTATTATTTCTCGAAACATTACTGAAATAGCTGCAGAAATATGCGCCTCATTTGTTGTAATCACGGAACCATAACATGAGAGATTGGATTTGATTCTCAAGTCGAGTAATGTTGTTGTGTTTTTCTATTTCTAGCAGCCGCTTTGAGTTAAGATTTATATCCTTAATCGCCATAAAAATATACCAGCTTGTAAACTGTGTGTACAATTCTCAATGTTTCTAGGAACACGTATTTGATTCTATATAATAATATCACTTTACTACAAAAAATAAAATCCTATCATCGTTTCCGATCAAGAATATAAAGCAGACCTACTTGAAATATCAATCTTGTACCTAAAAGGGTTATATTTTGAAAAGGTTTCAGGTCTCAATACGCTGGATTTCAGCATTCATACGTAAAATTGTATGTTTTCTAAAGATTTTGGCCCACCCTACTTATATTTCATCCGGAATAGAAAGAAATATTTTTAAACGGGCAGCGCCGTAAGACACAGTTAGTGATTTATAAAAATACAAGTGAAAGCATTCTCCATTTTATCTCTGTAGCAATGTTTCGGCAATAAATGTCTTGGCTCAGTTCACAAAACATAGTTTTTATATTATTATTGTCGCTAGTGATGCTAAGTTTTCTTCACCGAAATTTAAGGTGCAAGTCATATTATGTTCTTGAAACGATATGGATTGCGAATGTATATATTTTGAAACGTGTATGCTGCAGTAAGTAAGAGATAAATTGGTATTATTGAAAAATATCTAAAAAAATTTTTTTTATAATTTTATGGGATTTATATTACTGAAATTAATTATATAGCGTAAGTAAAGTACAATGTAATACACAAGTTATTTTTTCTTCGTAAAACATAAATTAAATTATTAAACTCAAAAATACAATACAATGGGCTCGCCCCTAAGTATGAACTGGCGGATTGTGAGTGTAGGTATAACTCTGTTTAACCCTTCGGGGATTCAGGCGTGATGGTATATATATATGTTATGAGAATATTACCTACGATCATCATTTTTTTTTTGGGATAGGTGAGCCATCGAGTAGGCGGATCACGTGATGGTAAGCGAGAACCACCGCCCATGGACTCCCGCAACAGAAGAGGAGTCACAAGTGCGTTGCCCGCCTTTTAAAATGGTTTGGGCCTCCGGTAACCTTATTCACTCGGCGAAACACAACGCAAGCGTTGTTTCACGCCGGTTTTCTGTGAGGCCGTGGTATCACTCTACACACTAAGTAGATGGACATAGCTTTGACAGATTCCATATATTATTATTTACATAATGATCAAGTTGTCTTCATATGGTTAGTATTGTTTACCTCAACAGAATCTAAATGTGTGTACGTTGTAGCATGTCTAAGGACACCTAGTTCCATTTGTCGCTTTGATGGTGTGCGTTTTTTACCACATAGTTTATTTATTATCTAGAAATGAAATAGGGTTCTCAAATAATGTGAATCCTCGTTAAATATTGTCGACTTCAGTAAAACTTGGACATCCTCCAACGTTCACACATCTTGTTATCGCAATATTGTACCAATGAAGATTGTAACTTATTTTATTTTAAGAGTCTCCATGGAGTTTCTTGCCGGATTCTTCTCCATAGGATCAACCTTTTGGAACCGTGCAACTAGAATCATAACCAACGATTCCTAAACGCTTGTAAAAGCTTATTTGAAATAAAAAAACATTTGATTTGATTTGACTCCGGTCGAGCCGGCCCATTCGTGCCGAAGCATGGCTCTTCCACGTGAATAAATATGAAAAATAAATCATTACTTTATAGAAAATATATTTTTATAAAGCTCTCTTTCTTGTGTAATTAAAAATACCTACTCTAGAGACCTTCCAATTAATACTTTGGTGATATTAGTTCAAAATAGTTTTTCTTATCTCGTTACAGTTATTCTCGAGTTTGAAACTAGTGAATACAAAAACAAGTTCAAATGTTTTTATTTCAAATAAGCTTCAACAAGCGTTTATGAAACGTTATGATTCTCCTTGTACGATTCCAATATTAGAACTTGATGAAATTTTTAAGAAAATAAGTAAGCTATGTGGTTATAAGTTAAGTGGTTAAGTAAGCTATAAATATATAAGGTTAGCATTACTCAACCTGGGTCAACCAGGAAATAAATTAGGTAGGCTGATAACGCCGACGTCACTTACCACATTAATACTACAATCTAAATGGCGTGATGCACGCAACGCTTTTTGTTACGCTTACAATCAAATTTCACGGTTAAATAAAAGCTTGTAAAATTACAGCAAAAATAGAAATCTCATTACATTAGCTTTTCCAGATAAAAGCCAATTAAATACAACCAAATAATAATATGCTTGACGGCAATTTGTGCATTTTGTCTTAGTCGATTCATATTTTTTAGCACCTGTGATTACTTATAGTTGTGTTTATAAATAAGGTTTTAGTTGCTTTAAAGACTTAAAGACTTTTTCAACTGGTATTAGAATCATTTAGTGCTTGTACAAAATGTCCTATTTTAATCATTACACTGCAACACACGTCAAGAAGACAATACGTGTAGTTTGTGTGTTTTTATTTTAAAACAAATATTGTGGTTGTGATGAGGGCGCTCTGTTCGGTTTACTGTTCGGCTTGGGTTTAATGAGTGCCTGCTTACTGGGCAAAAGAGCCAAATTCATAGTAAGGTTCATAGTTCAAGTTCCGATGTTTTTATTTCAAACTAGCTGACCTGAAAGACGTTGTCCTCTCCAAGTTTTTATTATCTTCCTCGAAAAATCTCATAGAAAAAAGGATTCTGGTTTTCCATATTTCACGTCTGAATACCTTATTTCTGACCTATAAATTACTTAATTTAAAACATTATTATTATTAAAATGACACATTTTTTTATTAATTATCGTGGTATATTATTTATTTGATTTGATGGAAACTCTTTAGTTTCTCAAATAAATTGGGCGCACTGTATCTCCACTATGGAGGTTCACATTATAAAATCAGTTACTTTAAAGCTGGATGCTATAAAGAAGAAAATAATCATTGTCAAAATAGTCAACTCAAAATGACACCTGTTATGGAATCAAATTTCATTGAGGTAATAACGATGTCGTGTTAGTCTTCTAGAGAATAAATTGTCATTCTTTCATTACTTCTTTACCCTACTCAAATATTTAGTTTTTCCACCGGCTGATGCTCGCTGGATAAGTCCTATGTATGTCCCGTGATGCCTTGTATAAGTAGAGTTAGAATAACTGTACTAATAATCAATTCCCGTTCACAATAATGGTTTTCTGATTTCTTTGTTTTATTTTCTTGTTTTATCTTATTTAGTACCTGTGAGTGTATTTTTTAATTTTATTTCTTGATTCTGTTATAATGTTTGACCCGTGCTAGTCTAGTACGGATATACTTAAAAAGGAAATTTTCTTCAACGGTTATTGTTCAAATTCTACGTTTTCAATCGTTAAAAAGTTAATAACTTTTGATAGAGTGAACCGATTTTAATGAAATATAGCCTAAATGTTAATCCAAGAAACAGGCTATGAATTCCTGTCCAAATCTCTTCAGTAGATATTATTTGATGCGCGGTCAAACATACAGACAAACCGACAGACAAACCGACACATTTGTAGCTTGTTAAAAGTTAACTGAATCGCCTTGTAGGTTCTAGTTACGCATATTATCATTGCTCGTGTAGGCAGGTTCACTGTTTTAATAGTTAAAATTGTCATTTAAACTACAAGAAAGGAGGCTTGCTAAAATTATAAATAATGCTTGAAAATAATAACATGTGCGCCAATGAATAAATTATTAAGTACCCCAAACAATGATTTGAAATCTTGTATAACGCCTTAGTAACTTATCAGACAGAAATGTGTTTGCTGGGGAGTTTGTTGCGCCGCTTCTTCTTCCCAGCGAAAACACTAGGAAGTGGTGAAGGGCGGGCGTTTTGGGGGCTGTCTATAATGTAAAAATGACGTCCAAAAAGTACTATCTAGTAGTCTATATTGAATAAATGATTTTGACTTTGACTTTGACAGACAGACAGACAAAAGTTCCAAAAATAATTGAAATGGATTGTGTTACTGATTCTGAGTCCCCCAAATTAGTTTTTTTGTAAATATAAGCAATGTACAGACACGGCTCACTTACATTCTTATTATATGTAAGATAAGCTTTTACAAACATTTGCTGCACAACACAGCTGAAACGCTATTACTATTGTTATGTTACAATTTAAAATAAGGACATTCTTTGTATTTTCTCCACATACATTTTGCATGCTTAATCTAAGGCAGAATGTATACGGCTCACTTTTTAACTATTCCATCTGTAATTTCATGTACCTACATTCAATGCAAATAAAATTTGATTTGATTTGAAACATTTATGAAACGTTATAGTTTTTAGTGGCACGGTTTCTAAAGATTGTTTCAATGGAGAAGAAACCGGCACGAAATTCCGTGGACACACTTTTTAAATTTTAAATTACATCTTCACTGGTTCTATATTGCGATAACAGGATGTGTGTATATTGAAGGTTGATGTCCAAGTTTGATCGAAGTCTATAGTATTAACGAAAGTTCACAGCATTTGAGAACCCGATGTCATTTTAAGAGAATAAATAAACTATGTATGTGGTAAAAACACGCACCATTATAGCAGGCAAATGAAACTAGGTGTCTACTTCAACATGCTACAATGTACACACATTTACAGGTTCTGTTGTGGTAAACCATATGAAGACATCTAGAAATCATAGTGTTCGATAATTGATTATTTAGTTTTTTTTTGCTCTTATGTAAGGACTGGCTAATTGGTCTAGTACGGCTTTAAGCGCGAGCTTGATTCTTGGTCTTGGGTAAACAATGCATTATCGTGTTTTTATATAAAATTATCAGAAGTATTTTGGATTTGTTGGCTCATCATTTATTACACAGCTTATTAGTGGTGCGGACTGTTGTGGGTCATTAGTACCTACTGTGTAGTGTGATGCTATGTTTTTCTACTTGCATTGCAAAAGTTCTTTTCCGATCAAAATCAACATGGATGACTTAGAATAAAAACTAAGAGATCACTGAATCAACTAACAGTTCCACAATCGCTAGATAATTTTATCTAAATTGACGACTGTTTCTAAAATTGGTTAAAGGTTAGCACAAAAGCATTTACGGGGACTTACATAGTTCAGACTTTGATTCCCCGCGAGTATTCGAACAAATATAAAAAACAAAGGTTTTGTTTGCACTATGAATACAGCCATTGCACGCTGAGTAAACTTCTCGCATTTTGTAGAAACACTGCAATCGAGCACAGACTAGCATCATAAGAGTATTTATTTTTACAGTGCATTGTGAGAACGGTAAACACCTGTTTGTTTTGGAAAGAATCCAAAGGTTAATTCCCTATTTTACGCAAGAGAACTACTTTAACAGGCAAATGTTTAAAATAGCCTGCCTCATTAGCCAAGTGGTCCTGAGTGCGACTGCTATGCTAGAGGTCCCGGGTTCGATTCCCAGGTCGAGCAAAGTGTTATTGGGTTGTTCTATGAAATTCCCAGTAGCAGCTCGGAGTTAAGAATTTGTGCCCGGTTAATGGCAATAGGCTCGCCCCCTATTACATGGGACCTAAACATACCGGCGAACTGTGGGTGTACATTAGTACGCCTCTGCCTAACCCTTCCGGGAATACAGGCGTGATGGTATGTTATGTTATGTTATGTTTAAAATAAATAAAACGACTTCGATGTCACATAATTATTAACAACGTATTTTTTTTTTCCTAAAAAGATTTCGTTAAGTGTATCTTTACGAAATCGTGCATCGCCGCCAGTGGACACCCGCAGCACCAGAGGAGTCTCAAGTGCGTTGCCCGCCTTTTAAAAGGGTTTGGGCCTTGACCCACTCGGGAAGCGCATTCCACATTTCTGCGGTACGCATGATAAATGTGGACTTAAAGCGGCTCTTCCTTTTAATGAAACATTTGTGTCTGTCAAGAATCATTTCTCAAATCAATTCTATCTTCCTCTTGTCCTACGAAGCTTTCTCCATTACCATGTTGTATTACTAAGTAAATGTATGCAAATCAATTCTTCTTCAACGTGGTAGCACTTGTGAAACAAGAATTAATTCAAATTAACTTGTTGGAGGCAAGTTTGTTTACTTCATGTTAAGGCTCCTGAATACGATAAAGGCAGGATTATTACTTACTATATCTAGGGCGCAGGGGCTGAATATAGAGTCCGATAGTTCTCCTCATATCAGAATAGGATTCCGATTTTTTTTTATGGGATAGGGGGCCAAACGAGCAAACGGATCACCTGATGGTAAGCGATAACCGCCGCTCATGGACACCCGCAACACCAGAGGAGTCGCAAGTTCTTTGCCCGCCTTTTAAAAGGGTTTGGGCCTGCGGTAACCTCACTCTCTCGGCGAAACACAACGCAAGCGTTGTTTCACGCCGGTTTTCTGTGAGGCCCTTGTATCACTCCGGTCGAGCGGCTCATTGGGCCTTACAGAAAACCGGCGTGAAACAACACTTACGTTGGGTTTCGAGTGAGTTAGGATAGCGGAGGCTGGATTCGATTCCCAGGTCGAGCAGTGTTATTGGGGTTTTCTATGAAATTCTCAGTAGCAGCTCGGAGTTTGGGATTTATGCCTGGTTAATGGCAATAGGCTCGCCTCCTTTTACATGGTACTTGAACATACAAGCGAACTGTGGGTGTACATTAGTACACCTCTGTCTAACCCTTCTAATACAGGCGTGATGGTACGTTTATGTATGTTATTAGAATGTAAATTTCTGTTCGTATAAATCTACGTGTACCTCTGTATGTTTTCATAAGATCGTTTGGCTCCATACCTGTCAGTTTGAGTCATTATAACTTTGATAATCGATATGCGGCTTAACCTTAATTCGGATGGCCCGTAACTACTAACATACTGATACGCATTGTAATATTAATTTATTAAACTGCCTCATTAGCCTAGTGGTCCTGAGCGCGACTGCTACGCTTGAGGTCCTGGGTTCGATTCCCAGGTCGAGCAAAGTGTTATTGGGTTTTTCTATGAAATTTCCAGTAACAGCTCGGAGTTTGGAATTTGTGCCCGGTTAATGGCAATAGGCTCGCCCCCTATTACATGGGACCTAAACATACCGGCGAACTGTGGGTGTACATTAGTACGCCTCTGCCTAACCCTTCGGGGAAAATAGGCGTGATGGTATGTTATGTTATGTTAAAGTTATGAAATTTCAATAATATGACTATTAAAAAATCGTAAAAAGCTATGTCTGTACATTGAAGATATTTAAAATACACAAGTGGGTATATTTATAAATATCTCCGTATCCAAAAATGTGATATTTAAAATTCTTGTCTGTTTGTTACGGTACTGAATTTTGGTTTGGTACGGTACTGAATTGGGTTTCGAGTGAGTTAGGATAGCGGAGGCTGGATTCGATTCCCAGGTCGAGCAGAGTTATTGGGTTTTTCTATGAAATTCCCAGTAGCAGCTAGGAGTTAGGAATTTGTGCCCGGTTAATGGCAATAGGCTCGCTCCCTATTACATGGGACCTAAACATACCGGCGAACTGTGGGTGTATTGTATACCTCCGCCTAACTCTTCGGGGAATACGGGAATACATTTGTTTTAAGAGTCAGCTGGTAAGAGTTAACTATTTAAATTTTGTGTTAAACTGTGAACGCATCTTAAGTGACAATCCCAAACTCATTGTTTGGCAATTGGCTCCGATCAGTAGATATATATTACAGTTCAAATTTTCGATCAATACTAGATTAAGGTCAGCCATGCATTTGATTTGAATATTACATATGCATACCATCAAGCCTGTATTCCCCGAAGAGTTTAGCAGAGGTGTACAATACACAGTTCATGAACCTATAGCCATTAACCGAGCAAATCCCAAACTTATCAAATTCCCTACTGAGAATTTCACAGAAAAAAAAAGACAAAAATAATTAAATCCAACTACGACAAAATTAACCACAAAGTATACAATAATAATATTTGACCACGGCTATAAGCTACACACCACTGGTCCTGGACACCCGCAACACTAGAGGAGTCGCAATTACCTGGCCCACCTTTTAAAAGGGTTTGGGAAACACAACCGTCAGTTAGGACTGGTCTACTCAAAGCTGCTATGGTTCTTTCCTCAAAAGGCCATTTCAGACATTGCCCTGCATTGTCCCACTCACATTATTTGCATTATTTTATGTCTGGACTTTAAAAGAGACCATGATTCTCTGAGTTTGTTTCGGCGTTTCTTCTCAGAGGTCGTCAGTTAGGAAATGCCGAAGCCATCTAGCTATAAAAAAAAAAACAAAACATTGACTTGTAAAAGTGTCTCTAATGATCTACTTACAGAAATAAATATAATTTCATTTCAACGTAAGTGCTGTTCCACGCCTGTTTTCTGTGCGGCCGTAGTATCACTGCGGTCAAGCTGGCCCATTCGGGCCGAAGCATAGCTCTCTCACAGAAAACTCCGTTTTCGTATCCAGGTTAAAATAAGACAGTTTATAAGGCAGTCCATTCAATTATCTATTAAACATATATAATTATGAACAAACAAAGTATATATCTAGAAAGGCAGTCACTTCATTTAAGCAGAATAGTTCATTTAGTATCAGGTAACTCCTACGAAACTTCGTTTGAATGCTGCTATTAATGAGGTCGCGACTCAAGGCACGCAAATTAGTAGCAACGTTGCTACGAACGCTACGAATTGCTACGAGGTTGCTACGATACGCTACGGTAAAGTTGCTCAAACAACTTATTTACTCCAACTTTTGAATAAATATTTTAGAGTAAAAATGAAAGGAATGAAAACAGTTTTTGAAATCTCTCTTTTGCCTAGTTGTAGGTTTAAAAACCTTATATATACATATGGTTGTCAGGCTTTTGAGTTTTTGACTATCAATAATATTGGTAATTGTTTATATGACAACGGAGACCGACAGCTTTACGTGCTCTCTGAGACACGGTAACTTTCGATGAGTTCATTTCGAATCCTGAGCAGAATTTATTTTATACAAAAATAAAAATTGAAGTATAAATGCAGCAATTGATTGAATTGTTTACTATACCCTAAATATAGTGAATTTTTAATACAAAAAGGTCTTCTATGGGAAATATAAAGAATTTTCTATTAGATGGCAATTAGATATTATTTACAGGGTAAATAATTATATTTATGCGATATTTTAATATACATATAGTGAGCTATTTAATGTAAATAATATGTACAAGCCTACAAGCAGTGATAGTCAAGTCAAAGTTCTTGAGTTCAAATCCAATGCACGCACCTCAGACTTTTCGAAGTTATGTGCGTATTAATAGTTAATTATCACGCGCTTAAACGGTGAAGGAAAACATCGTGAGGAAACCTGCATGCCTGAGAGATTTTCTCGACGGCGTGTGAAGTCTGCCAACCCGCATTAGGCTAGCGTGGTAGACTATAGCCTAATCCCTCTCTTCTGATAGGAGACCTGTGCCCAGCAGTGGGACATATAATGGGTTGATTATGTATGTATGTAATACTAGCCTCTATTTTTTATTAACTGTATTTTTGGCCCCAAGTGTGACTGCTGCGCCAGAGGTCCTGGGTTCGATTCTCAGGACATGTCGGAGATTCTCGAACAGTGTTATTGGGTGTTTATATGAAATTCTCAGTAGCAGTTCGGATTTTGGGATGGGACATGGGACCTAAACATACCGTCGAACCTTGGGGTTAATTTTTTTAAGAGGGTGAATTTTGGTCAGATAATGTCGTTGTTGTTTTCCTGTTATGATATTCCCAGTAGCGTGTGATTTGTAAAAATAATGGTTCCTCTATTTAATTCTGAAAAGTTAACTAAAGGTTTTTACCGTGGGAGAGCCATGCTTCGGCACGAAGGGGCCGGCTCGAACGGAGTGATACCCCGGCTTCACAGAAAACCGGCGTAAAACAATGCTTACGTTGTGTTCCGGCAAGTGAGTGAGGATACCGGAGGCCCAAACCCCTTTAAAAGGCGGGCAACGCACTTGAGACTCCTCTGGTGTTGCGGGTGTCCATGGGCGGTGGTAATCGCTTACTATCAGGTGATCCGTCTGCTCGTTATGCCCTCCTATCCCATAAAAAGGTAAGGAGGTTCATTGGTGTTTTAAGTGAAATACACCACGCTGGAAAATGAACACTATTTCTCTCACAGTAAAGTTAAAAGTTTAATATATCAATACTACGACTCACTGAATTCAATTTTACTTTAATAGAATTTAATTTATATTCTGTATACAGTAAGGTGAAATTTCAAATGTTACTCATATGGTTTTGAACATATGTAGCAATAATTATAAGTCTGAACGTTGCAATAAATTACGTTTAGTATTGTCTTAGATGCTATAATTATCATTTAGAGTTATTGCAAATATAAAATTTACGTTAATTTGAATTTCCACCTTATCATTTCAAAGCTAAGGAAGAATTTACATTATTTACGTTCGTATATAAAGCGTCATTTACAACGAATCTGTTAAGTTTATTATATGTATTACGTAAGACGTTGTCTTCATTTCTTCATTACTCGTCTCTAAAATGAGTCATCTAAATAAGTCGTATGATTCTTGTTAAGCTCCATATAAACATAATATACCATCACGGCTGTATTCCCCGAAGGGTTAGGCAGAGATGTACTAATGTAGGTACACCCACAGTTCGCCGGTATGTTTAGGTCCCAAGTATTAGGGGGCGAGCCTATTGCCATTAACCGGGCATACGAGCTGCTACTGAGAATTTCATAGAAAAATCCAAATACACTTTACTCTGCCTGGGAATCGAACCCAGGACCTCTAGCGTAGCAGTCGCGCTCAGGACGGCAAAGCTAACGAGGCAGACATTCTAGTAATTATGTAGTATTATTTATACCGAGCAGTGATATCCTCGAGATGTGAGTATTAAGTAGGGAATTTCATAGAAAAACCCAATAACACTCTACCTGGGGATCGAATCCAGGACCTCTAGCTTAGCAGTCGCGCACGACCACTAGGCTAATGATGCAGTTACCTACAAGACATGCACTTCCTCACAATCATTTTATATAAATTATCTATTCTACGCCTACCTACGTACTTGTGCAGATTATGTGAATGAAACATCTGGCGTTTCGCCAACTTTTCGCCAACAGTCTTGATACTGATTTACATTGTTTATTTGATAAATGTATCCCATTCGTGTTTGTATAGTCAGGAAATACACGTGCATATTTATGTATACATTCTTGCTTTGGAGTCGAGAGATTTTTTGCCATGATTTATTGGTTTTATGTTTCTTTTATACTGATCAGTCTATTTGTTTTTAAGTCTATTATTTCTTTTGATAGTTTTTATGATTGTTTTAAAGATTGCTGCGCATAGTGCTTAGAGATAAAGGTAATAGGACACTGAATGCATCGGGTAGATGTCGAAAAGTATCTTTTTATTGAATATGGCAAGAACGCACGCTCAATATTTGGTAAATTAGACAATCATTATTGCTTTAGAAAAAAATATTTGACATTCAGGCCGCCAATTTTTTTTTGTTTTTCTAGATTTGTACTTAAGCTAAAAATTTTTTAAATTTTTAATTTTGCTCGTTGGCACAGTTTTTCGCTTGATAAGGATTTTTAAGCAAAGTTTTATATTATTTGCCTCAAGTTTTATTTACAATGTGATTGTAAAAGTTCTTTTTTTATTATTAGCACAAATTTCCAAATTTTAGGGAATTTTTAGAACGTCCCAGTAACACTGCTCAACTTGGGCATCGAATCTAGGATTTTACAGTGAGTAACCCTAAAACATTGAGATAGAGTAACTGTAGGTACTGTACTTTATCTATTGTCTATTTTGTATTGTTTTTATGTCAGTTGAAACAACATAGTTGCAACAACGGGTAACAAGGTTTGTATTTATTTGTTCTTGAATATTCAGGCACGCCGCCCAATTTGTCCCGACGGCACAAATACCGTCCTTTCAATTTGCAGACAAAATATTTCCCATTTGGTACGCATAGTGGAGGAAACTCACAAGATTTTTGGACAAAAATATTAAACTATTCGTAGGGTGTACAAAAACATAATTCCGATTCACTACGACAAAAACAAAGTTTGAATGTTTTGTATGTGTAGATCCTACTCACATCTATGTCTGACCCTTAAGGCTACATAAACACTAGATTCATATTAGCACCCCATTGTCCTAGATGAGTGACAAAGTTTCCAGTAATGAAACGCATTGTGTAGCGATGTCTTCCGACTCGTCGAGAAACCGACAATATCCTATCCCACTAATATTATAAATGCGAAAGTTTGTGAGGATGGATGGATGTTTGTTACTCTTTCACGCCAGAACGGCTGATCGGATCTGGATTAAATTTGGCACAGAGATAGATTATAGTCTAGAATAACACATGGGCTACTTTTTATCTGAAGTCCACGCAGACGCAGTCGCGGGCGGAAGCTAGTACGATATATTTAAGAAGGTTAAACTATTCCTACACATCTAGCTTGACAGCGCCAGTATAAATTAAGCTTGCATAGCAGGCTAGTTTATCTGTTAAATGAGAGTTATTGTTGTAAATTAATCTTTAACTAAATCTGTAACTGGTGATCTTGGAAAAGAAACCCCGAAACAAACCCAGCGAGTCATGGTCTCTTTTAAAGTCCAGACATATTACAAAATTACTTTAAAAGATATTTTTTTCCCTTCAGGAACAATCCCTGTGTCACAGAGTACAACCTTAAAACTTACAATTAATGAACACAGAGTACACCCAGACAAGAATCAAATATATATAATTATATGTCCATTGTAAATACCGTTAGATTATAATCTATCTCACGAGATCTCGAGAGATTGTAAATTGTAGAACGATTGTGAATCGTAACATACTGCTTACAATTTAACTCACAATTTTTCGGTAGATTATAATCTAAGTTAAATATTGGTTAGGTTAAGTTGGAACTGTGACCTCACGATGCCAGAACCGGAGTAATACGTTTCAATTTTAAGCAGTACCGTGGGAATTGGGAACCAAGGGAGAGCCTTGCTCCGGCACCAATTGGCTGGCTCGACCGGAGTGAGAACGGAGTGATATCACAGAAAACCAGCTTGGAACAACGTGGTAACAAAAATATTGCCCATAAAAATAGTTCATAATATGTTACCTACGGTTCACAATCTTTCTACAGTTAACAATATCGCGATAGATTATAATTTATCGGTATTTTCAATTTTAGGGTAGCATAAATTAAGTGCCTATACAGTTTCCTGCGCTCTATTACAATCGGCTTTACCAAGATGCTTCTTAAAACTCGTGGCTCGTGGGTGAAGATTCCTCATTAATTATTCCCGTGGTACTCGAAATACGCTGATGTTGAATTCACTAACGAGCTCTCGATGATATTATCAAGTGCTGGCGAGTCTAAAAATAATATAGTCTGTGGTTGAAGGTCATTACGTGTAGGTTTCAGCCATCATCTTTGAACGTGATGATGATCAACCATGATCGCATGATGGTATCCCATAAAAAATAACTGTATCATTAGACCAACGTTGGATTCACAGGCATTTTGTACGATATCCTCAGTAGCAGCTTGGGTCTTGTATTTGTGGGAAAGTCAGCTTCCCTTTGGGGTAAATATTTAAAAGGATTATAATCTACAACCTCAATGTAAGTATTTTTTAAGTTTGCCGGCGTTTTCCATGCTTACAGGTGTTTTCCATATTAAGTTAAAAAAAGGGAATATATCTTTTGAATCTAAAATCCGCTTTTCAATTTAATTTCTTTATTGGCTTAGTGGTGTTTGTTAGGGACTGTCTGGTGCAAGACTTGACTGCGATTTAGTTAGTAGTTATTAGGTTATCCTATTATTGGATTATCCTTTGGTGTTTAGATTCGTGCCCGTTAATTGCAGTTATTAAAAAAAACGTTACCCCACACTATGATTTTCTCCTTCATCGGGTGCGTTTGCAAATTCTCACATAGGTACACAAACACCCAGACCTGTAGATCATACAAATATTGATTGGCTCATATTACGTATGATAGCAGTAAATAAACTAAACGATAATACATGAGGAGGTTAATGAACGTAGATGAAAGGAAAGTAGTGTGCCAGGATCGTAGCAAGTGGAAATCTAAAGTCTCTGCCTATCCCAATGGAAGATAGGCGTGAAAATATGTATGTATGTATTAGTGAGCTATTATGGTTGTACATTAGTACATTTCTGCCTAACCTTTAAGGGGTACAAGCATGATGGTATAGTATTGTAGCGATCACTGCAAATAGGCGCTATTACTGTGGGTTGGTTTTAGAAAAGGCAAGGTGAGTAAAAATTGCAATTATGCTTATTACACTAAAATATCCCAAGTAGATCCCTGTTGCCTTACAGTGCTTATATGATTTTTGCATTTTGCTAAGAATACAACATTGAAATTGAAATAATTTACGGATACTTGTAAAACGTTTATATATAACTAACTACGAACAATAACAATGTCTTAACAGGCGGCTCGCTTCATGTTTTCATTTAATTTCCAAACTAAACTGCAATAATTCAAGTGTTAACTGTTATTGCTAGAAGCAAGTACCTAACCGAGCGTGTCATATTTAGAATTGATTGCGAACTCAAAGGGTTTAAGTATTAACAATCTATGGCAGAATAATTCTTAGCTAGATAATATTTCTTGTAATATCATCACGCATGTATTCTCTGAAGGATTAGGCAGAGATGTACACGCAGTTTCACCAGTATGTTTAGGTATATCCCATGTCATAAGGCGACCCTGTCACCATTGACCGGACACAAATCCAAACTCTGAGCTGCTAGTGAGAATTTCAACACAACCCAATAACACTTTGCTCGACCTGGGAATCGAACCCAGGGCTTAGTGTAGTACCACTCAAAACCACTAGATTAATGACGCAATTTTGCATAACGATTTCGCCAAATATTAGTATGTTTTATTCTTATACCTATAGCTACCTGAGAGAGATACCTGAGCTTCAAATAAGTTGAACAAGGAATGAAAAGGACAGCTAATGCCGCGAAGTATGCACTGTCTCATATCATTGTTATAGCCATCTCTTTCTTTGCTCGAGATATGCTGTAGCATAAGCACGAAGAACTATCGAATTCGTATCGTAATTGTACCGAGTTTTTTCTGCTACAAATCTCATACATACATATTTTCACGCCTGTCTCCCATTGGGGTAGGCAGAGACCACACTTGCTACGATCTTGGTACACCACTTACGCTTCATCTGCTTTTATTAACCTCCTTTTTATACAGATTATTATCGATTTCGATACGAATACGTTTTCGAAAGAGTGCTTAGGCTACTGGACCTACACCAAAACTTACATACCTAAGAAGCTTCTTAATTTAAAATACACCTAAGTATTAAGCGTAGGCACTAAAAGACATGTATTTCGAAAACATAAAGCGTAGGGCTGAAAGAAAGAACTGCCCATGACATGACAAGACGTAGCCTTAAGCATATTTTAGTAAAACGTTCAGAAACAGAAGTGTACCTACGGTTGACATTGAGTGATAATTTTAACTGACGCAATAAAATCTAGGAGTTAAAGTCTTAATTCAACAACTTTTTTTTTTTTTTTTGCAAACGTTAATTATAATCTATGAAATAAGAAAACATAAAAAGTTCTGCTTCTGAACAAGGTATGATTTACTACATGCAAGTAACATAAAACTGTAATGTTATATAGTGAAACTTTACTGCGACATTGCGGTAAAATATTCTAAGTATTCTTAAATATTTTAAAAACTTCATAAAAGAAACCACACTGCACACGACGTAATACATTCTAAGTTAAGGACAAAATTTACTTTAGTAAGAAGTCTCTATACCTCAATGACACAAAGGTCTTTACGGAAGGAAGAACATTATTTGTAGGCTTATCTTTAGGCTGTCCACGAGGCATTTTTCTGCAAACATTTCTGAGGAGGACACGTTAGAAATTTAAATGAACAACGATTTAAACTTTAAAGCTAATGTAGCAAAGTGTTCTTTTAAAAAACGGTTGATGAACTTTATAAAATAATTTAAAAGTATAATATACATATATGTGATAAAATATAATAATATTTAAAAAAATATAAGTGTAAAAGTATTGTAAGAGATCTATTTATAGTAAAAAAAACTTTTTCGTATAAAAGTAGTAAAGTAGTAAAGTAATTATATTATACTTAAATACTTACTGAATATTAATTTAGTAGCTACAAGCCTTGATTTCCGCAGAAGTGATCTTTACTGATTAACAAGGTACGATTTATTGAGTCCTGTTAATTATTTATGATCAATGAATAGTTAAAGGTTCACTGAATCCCAGTTAGAACAATTCTATCCTTGAAAACTTCTATTAAGATTTGATTTTATTCGTTAACCTGAAAAATAATGTAAATAATTAATTTTCCTATCGATTTTACTTATAAATAGAAACAGATTTTTAAGATGTAATAAGTTTATCGACTGGGGCGGTAAATGGCATTGCTAAATATTCTGCCGCGACGCAATAATGGGCTTTCATTCTTGTGTTCCGGTTTGAAGGGAAATTTACCTAAAGAAGGTTTTCGTGTTGAGTTCGTCACTGGAGGCGCTAGTGTAGCGTGAGGTATCCGAAATGTCAAATGTCACTGTGGGTTGGCTGCACGGCTTTTTTTATAGTATATGCGAGCAAACTAGCAGACGGATCTTAATTAATACCTGATGGTAAGCGATAACCGCCGCCTATGGACACCCGCAACTCCAGAGGATTCACAAGTGCGTTGCCCGCCTTTTAAAAGGGTTTGGGCCTCCAGTAACCTCACTTACTCGGCGAAACACAACGCAAGCGTTGTTTCACGCCGGTTTTCTGTGAGGCCGTGATATCACTCCGGTCGGTTATAGATTTTTAACGTTATATAAATACCTACGAAAATGTAGGTATAGGTACCTACGAATTTTTTTTAATGTTATAAAATACTAGCTTCTGCCTGACTTCATCTGCGTCGCCTTCAGAATTGGGTCAGACCTAGATAAAAAGTAGCCCATGTGTTAATCCAGACTAAAATCTATCTCTGTGCCAAATTTTATCCAGATCTGTTCAGCCGTGCTGGCGGGAAAGAGTAACAAACATCCATCCATCCATCCTCAATTCAAAGCACAATCTTTCACATTTATAAAAAAATACTTTTTAATCTGAATAATATCATTAATCATTTATTATAGACACCAAAAACAAGGGTTGTCTCACATGACGTGTTTTTACCTTAGCAGCTGAGTCTTAAGTACATCCCTAGTAGCTGAATTCTACCAAAAAACGTAGGGACGAAATGTTTTTATTCAACCTTACTTTGAACGTTTCCATTTATAACAAATTTGAAGGGCTCCCGGTCAATTTGTGATTATTACCCTTGAAATGAACTTGGATTGTGTGGGATTTTCTGGGTAATCCATTAATGTTTTAATGATTTCCTACCATTATCTATTCGTATATCTTTATTTATTTTCAAATAAATTGGGACGTGATATTTATGTTATGTTTTCGGCACATAAATATAAACTATAGTTATTTCCCTTGAATTACTAAAGTGGAATTTATAACAGATAATTAAACTACGTAGTTTACACATAGATTGGTTTACGTGGCACAAAAAATAATATTTTTTCTGGTATAATATTTGTTTTATAATATTTATGTTCAAGCAATACTTTCATTATGAATTGGTCATTTTTTCTACATAACATCACGCCTGTATTCCTTGAAAGGTTAGGCCGAGGCGTACTAATGTATCTACACCCAAAATTCGCCGTTATGTTTAGGTGCTATGTAGGTAATATAGGGCGAGCCTATTGCTATTAGCTGGGCACAAATCCGAAACTCCGAGCTACTACTACTACCTATTTGCTCGACCTGAGAATCGAATCCCCTATCTCTAGTGTAACAGAACAGTCACGCTCGCGACCACTAGGCTAATTATGCTGTAAAAAATAAAAGTGAATTACTAGCGTAAGTATTAGAAATACTATACTATACAATATAAGGTAATTTTACCTATTCGAAACTATATTTTAAAATAAAATGTTGTTATAAAAAACTGCCTCATTAGCCAAGTGGTCCTGAGCGCCACTGCTACGCTAGAGGTCCTGGGTTCGATTCCCAGGTCGAGCAAAGTGTTATTTGGTTTTTTCTATGAAATTCCCAGTAGCAGCTCGGAGTTAGGAATTTTTGCCCGGTTAATCGCAATAGGCTCGCCCCCTATTACATGGGACCTAAACATACCGGCGAACTGTGGGTGTACATTAGTACGCCTCTGCCTAACCCTTCGGGGAACACAGGTGTGATGGTATGTTATGTTATTATAAAAAATGTGAATCAGAAACACAGATCTTTACTAAAACTAACTAATTATATAAAATGTTATAAAGTAACCACTTAAAAAATATTGAGATATTATGCTCGTAATTTTTTATAAATCTCAGGTATTCTCAGATCTTTGGTAAGTCCCTAACTAGAGCTGTTTTAATTTTATCCCTAAGGTAATTATTTTGAAGTAAAATAGAATTAAAATATTTATAATATCTAATAATAAATACGAAGAAGGTAACTTTTATTTTAATTTAATTTTTTTCTCAAATAATAATTTTTCATCTCATTATCATAGGTATTTTTAGGTTGGTATTTGGTAATTATTTAAGAAAATAAAATTAAAAGCTGGAATTCGATAGTTATAAGAAATTCGCAAGGGAGTCTAAGTAGGTACTTTATCAAACAAAATCAGATCTGACGTAAATAATTGCTTATGAAAAAAAAATAGACTTCAAGCATTTGATGTATCTTCAGATTGGATTGCCTAGCAAAAACTGGATTCTTAAGGGACCATTTTGTAGATAATTCTCTAAATAGAGAAAATGCGAGCTCAATTTTGACCAAAAACCAAATAAGTAGATACATATTTTCATCTACCGAGCCTTTTCGCAAAGTTGTTGGGGTTGGCTTCCAGTCTTCGCGGATGAATGAAATCTCGCTCCCGTAACCCCAGCAAAAAGTGGTGAGGCGAAACACCCGTGTGGTTTTAGTCGGTAGGTCACCCACTCTGGGTGGAGTCCGACACACCCCGCCGCCTTCCCCGGGCGGCGGATGGCCATGAGGATTTCCACACGCACAAAAAAAAAACAAAATGGCTTCCAGTCTACCCAGATGCAGCTGAATATCAGCATTTTACACGAAGCGATTGCCATCAGACCTCCGCAACTCAATTTCTAGGCAATACCGATATTCGGAGGATAGACTGGCTGTCAGGCTTTTTGGGACTTATGACTACCACAACCATTGAATTCGACTGCGGGCAGGATTCGAACCTGCAACTTATGGTTAGATATACCAAACGCTATGATCACTAAGCCACCGCGAGTCACTCCCGCCATGTCGAAATTTACGGGTAAATAATAACTTGTTAATATTAGCATGGCGTATGCAAAAAAAAAAACAAAAAAGATAATCATAAAAAAAACACTTTTAATCCTCTCTTCTTCTTCTCTACTATTATAAAATTGTAAAAAAGCTGTCTGTACATTGAAGATATTTAAAAAAAACAAGTGGATTATTTAGGGTATATAAACGTCTCCGAACCCAAATATGTGATTTTTAAAGTTCTTGTCTGTTTGTCTGTTTGTTAGGGTTGGTGCAAAAACTACTGAATAGATTTTAATTTTGTTATCACTGTTAGAAAGTATGTGCTCCAACTTAAAAACTGGTATACTTCTTATGTCAAATAATTAAATATAACCGAAGATACAGCTTGACCTCTCTAATGTATAGAGTCCCATATAAAGAAGAGATCATCACTGTTGGTTTTCGAGCTTCAAGCGAGCGAAACCGCGGGCATAGGCAAGTATAATAATATATTGCTTAATTTTATACCATATTTTCTCAAATAAATACTTCTGCTAGTATTACTTTAACTTCCAAGATCAGTGATTTATGTACACAAAGTAGTTAGGCCCATAAAGCTAAAACTGTAAGCATTACGTTTAAGAACCAATGAATTTATTACGTAAACACCCATTTAAACGTTCCCTATTGCCCCATAAATCTGTAGGAGCTGATGTTAGTGTGAACGGTATTTATTAAAATTTAATTTTGTCTATTAGAAACAGTAAAGTATTTTTTTGTTTTTGGTAAATTTGGAATGCGAGTTAGCATTCTTAGAAATGAAGATTGAAGAAGAAGGCCTACTTCCAGCAGTGGGAGAATGGCTGGCTGTTAATTCTCTGAGGATTCTTATCCTATATTATCTTGTGTGAGCACTTCGAACCAATGGGATCTTTTGTGCTTCCCCTAGATACCTAATCCTCATCCTCCCCCAGTTCTTCAAACAGCTCTTCCATAAGCTTTATAATGAGACCTGGGGGTATGAGTCTGTAGTCCTCTGGTCTTGGATAACCCTACCCCAAGAGGCACATTCGCGTTCTAGCCAATGCATCGCATGTACACAGAAGGTGTTCCATGCTCTCAATTTCCCTTTTACAGGCCCTGCAGGCTGATGTCTCCGTCAGACCCATGTTTTGAAGGAGAGCGTTAGTCTCTAAATGGCCGGTCAGCGCCCCCATCAAGTGACGGGCCTGCCGCCTGCTTAAGTTCCAAATGGCATTTTGCCGTCTTGATGAGGAACCTATGAATTTCTCTGAGCATTACTCATAAACTCATACAAAACGAAAGCGGAAACATTTGATCAAAGGAGATTTTATAGCCAGAATGATGGAAAGATGATAAAGTGGGCACTCAAAGTAGAGACCAGGAATGGGGTGTAGAAACTTCGGAAGACGAAAAAAGGCATACATAGTGACCTATATCTCCGTACCCTTTTTTTTGTCTTATCCGAACAAATTCAACCCCCAGTTATGTATACAGAGCTTTACTACATACACTTTACTACATTAATCTACAGTTCACATTTCAGTTTTCAGTTTCATATAATAGAGGACAATCCTAAATACAAACTCCAAGTTACTGAGGATTTCAGAAAACTTACGGAGAATATTTTGCTCGTCATGGGAGCCGAAACCAGAACCGGCTCAGCAGTCACGCTTGTGGCCAGACGATTGAAGCTGTTAATTTTATTAGAGGAAACTAATATTTTACATACTTTTGATGTGTTATGAACGAAACGTAAATTAATGGAGAGTGTACATAGAATTTAAAGCAGGTAAACTTTTATTCATGTATGTAGTCCCTCTAATCATTTCTGTGCGAAGGCGGAATGTTAAACAGGAGGATATCTAAGGTATAAAACTCTATTGCTGAGTTATTCTGCTTCTAGGAATAATATTTGAACCCACACTAAGGGCAAGAATGAGCAATTATTTTATGGGATAGGGGCAAACGAGCAGACGGATCACCTGATTGTAAGCGACTACCGCCGCCCATGTACACACACAACAGCTGAGGATTCGCCAGTGCATTGCTTGCCTTTTAAGGGTTTGGGCTGCCGTCATTCTCACTCACTCGGTGAAACACAACGTAAGCGTTGTTTCACGCCGGTTTTCAGAGAGCCGTGGTATCAGCCCAGTTGAACCGGCCCATTCGTGCCGAAGCAGTGCAGATAACAAAGAGCGAGCGAGCAAAAAGAGAGATAAATCACCACAAATCACCACGCCATCGTGGTGATGCTCATTTGCCCCCTATCCCATAAAAACTCCTATTCATTAATTATTCCTCCGTGTCCTCCACCATCTCTTAACGGTCTCTTAACGTCATCTGCATTGCGCATAACCAATCAAGCACTTACTAGGATTGCAACGGAGCGATTCTCTTGGGAGACCATCCATTTGTAATTGTTATTGTTGCGTTCAGGAATTGGTGTTGTATTACCGTCAGATTTAAAGTTAAAACTGGAATGCCAGGGTCATAGCAGGTAACTAATATAAGAATATGTACCTGTGTATGTCGTTACTAGTTTTTTTTTGTCTAGTATTATTGTTAACCCCTCGTACTAAGCTAAATGCTTGTGTTACGAGTGGGTCCACGAGTCACGACGGTAGTCCAATGGGTGGGTTTCAAACCGGCATCCTCATGGTCGCAAGTCTAACGCTTAAGCCAGTAGGCTACCGCGTACGTTAAAACAATAAAGTTGTTTCTTTAAATAAGTTATAAGAATCATGATCATGGCATTTTTTCGGAAGTATGTTTGTTCTTTTACCTAGAAGCTTTTTCTAAGAAGCTTTCTAAGTAAGGCGATATTTTTAGGCATACTGAGACTTACTGAGTTATGATACTGATATTTTTTCTCATATTATATAGTTCAAGTTCAAGTTCAAATGTTTTTATTTCAAATAAGCTTTTACAAGCGTTTTTGAAACGTTATGATTCTAGTTGCACGGTTCCAAAAGGTCGATCCTATGGAAGAATCCGGCAAGAAACTCCATGGACACTCTTTTAAAATAAATATATTACAAACTTCACTGGTACAATATTGCGATAACAAGATGTGAGGACGTTGAAGGTATAGTTCTAATACCTACTTGTTCTAACTCTCTGCCTAACCCCTTCATGGATACAGGCATTGTTTTAGTTACTCTTCTCTTCATTAACAGATGAGTGCGATATTAAAATATAATGTGTCTTCTAATTAGAAATGTAATCGCCACGGTAATAATCGTCAAAACACTACTATATCAAACTCCTATTTGCCTAACCATGTAATCGTTTCTAACCCGATTAAACCTCAGTAACAGCTAAGAACAATCTCATCAAGAAGATTACGCGTACTTGACCTTGAATCTCAAGCTCAGCGTGATTACATGATATATTTTATTTCTATGGGCACACGTACCTCGTAAATATTTTACTATGTGTCAATAAAAGGTATTGGTTGTACACGAAACAATCGAAGGCTTCATCACCATAAACCAGCCGTGATATGTTTGCGAGCTTAGTAATGGCAGTACAGGCGAGCACAGATTGCTTTAAGATGTTTTTTTTCTAATTAGAAAAGATTTTATTTTATTTTTGACTTGCACATATTATTTCTGTATGTAGGGAGTACAGGCGAGCACAGATTGCTTTAAGATTATTTTTCTAATTACGAAAGAAATATTTTATTTTATTTTTGACTCGCACATATAGGTGCGACCCTGCATGAGGTCAAAAAAGGTCCCTAACTCAGCATAATGCTGCGACAGTGAAATCATAATGCCGCAGCGCTGATTTTCAGATAGGGTCAAGGGATATTTTATGATGCCACGGGCAGCTACGACCACGAATCGAAAAAAAGGAAAAAAAAAATTATTCTACTTTATAATTTCACTTATTTATTTTAAAACGTTGCCATATACTAGGATTTCTCATGTAATGTAGGTACTTTTACGAATACAAACTCCAACGACTCAGACCCGCAACAACAATCTGTAGGTCATACAGATATTTACTCCATGTGAGAATCGAACCTAAACACTTGGCGCATGATTAAGGCTCAGTATTTTGTGTTATTCTTTTTAATGTACATTAAAAGAAAAGCATGTCACCCTATTAGATTATTAAGATGAAAAATTAACTGATTTCTGAGATTTACGCGTAAATTTGGCTGAAACAAAAAAACGTTTCAGATTCTTTAGTGTCGATGGTCTTGGTCACGGGCAGACTGTTTTTTTTAATTAATTTATGAGTGCTATACTAAATATTGTTTGAGGAAATCTGAATGTCTGAGAGTTTAACCGTATAGTGGTGTTTGAGGTATCAACCCGCAGGTCAACCAATGTGATGGGTTATCTTTTATAGAGACCCATGAAAATGAGGAAAAAAATCTTAAGTTAAATATCTATACTAATCTATAAAGCTGAAGAGTTTGTTTGTTTGTTTACTTGAACGCGCTAATCTCAGGAACTACTGGTCCGATTTGAAAAATTCTTTCAGTGTTAGATAGCCCATTTATTGAGGAAGGTTATAGGCTATAATATCATCACGCTACGCGGACGAAGTCGCAGGCAGAAGCTAGTAATTACATAAAAATTAAATAAAAGTTACAACACGCCACCGCCGTTGTTGATTTTGAATATATGCATTAATTTAAGAGCTTTTTTTTTTGTATTTTAATCTTTTTATAATTTTCTCAGCACATAATTAATTTTTGAAACGGTTACGGGCCATAAGGAGGTTTATTTTTCATAAAACGTATAACGTTGGCCTTTAAGCTTTAATTAACATAAGCTATTTTCATTCAGTTACTCGTTTTTAATATGAGAATTTCGCTTACAGAATTTACAAAATTCTGTAAATGAAATAAGATTCAAGTTTGTGTAATTTTCTTAATTTCATAGAAACAAAAAAAAAACGAGAAACACAAACACGTGTAATAAGATTACTTTTATCTAAGGTAAAGCCTCGAGGTGTCGTTCAATTAAATTGTTTGATCCCATGATTATGTTACAACAGTATCAAGAAATGTAAGTACGCTTCTATTTTTTCACGAAAATTCACAAAATATAGTTTTTTTTTATTAAAATTTATTACAAATGTACGTATTATAAATGTAAAATATGTAGAGGGCGACATACTATGATCCTTATATATATATATATATATATATACGAGCAGACGGATCACCTGATGGTTACCCATGGACACCCGCAACACCAGAGGAGTCGCAAGTGCATTGCCCGCCTTTTAAAAGGGTTTGGGCCTCCGGTATCCTCATTCACTCGTCGAAACATAACGTAAGTGTTGTTTCACGCCGGTTTTCTGTCGGTGTATCACTCCGGTCGAGTCGGTCTATTCGTGCCGAAGCCTGATTCTCTCACGGAAAATAATTATATACTACTGTAGGTACATAGTTTTCTTCGTCCACGTCCATTAAATATAGATAAACACGTATTGATTGCAAATGTAGTATTTTAGTCTTCCAGGGCGGCGCCTTTCGTTCGTTTGAATCACCAACATTTGCATTACCTTTTGTAAATCGCCTATTCTACATTTTCTCATTTGAAGAAATATTCTATTTAATAAATTAGCCTAGCTGTCAATGAAATTTGTAAAGAAATATTCCTCATATAAATTATTATAAGTTTGAAGGTTCACGATATTTCAATGTTGCCGGAACTCGAACTAACGACCGCCTAACTGAAACCTTTTTATGTGAGCTACATTGTCGTCAATGAAAGAAGGAGGTCGTTTTTGGTTAACGATTTCAAAAGGAGGTATCTATATAATAGATATATATTTAGGACAGAACTATTTATTATTGTAACAAAAAGTAAAATCGCCTTCAAAAACATAAAATATAATGTCTTGCCACAGATTTCGGAAGTCGGTGACTTCGATTTTATCAGGGGCTATATTATGACGTTTTGTTGCCATCATTTTCCGATTGAAAGAGAGGGATGCCGCTCTATAGATTAAATAGTTCTATCCCATTCTCACAATCTAAAAATGATGGCGATAACACGCCGTAATACAGCCCCAGATCTTGCGTTTGAGCCAAATATTAAGGACTATACATATATGTCCCGTGCGGCATTACCTGCGTTAATTTAATTTTTATCAAACCCACAACGTATGGGTACATCTTAAATATCGCAGGTGCAGTTTTAAGCCAGAATATCCATCAATGACTATTTTCCACACAATAAACCAAGTACAATACTGTTAAACAATAAAGTCGGTTAGAAAGCTAATATCTAGGTAGCATATATGGGTAAAGCATCTGGGATAACAAACTGGAGAATGGACTTTTGGATTAGATGGATGAATTTTTGCACTATGGGAAAGCCATGCTTCTTTTTTTTTTTTTTTATGGGATAGGGGGCAAACGAGCAAACGAATCACCTGATGGTAAGTGATAACCGCCGCCCATGGACACCCGCAACACCAGAGGAGTCGCAAGTGCGCTGCCCGCCTTTAAAAGGGTTTGGGCCTCCGGTACCCTCAACTCACTCGGCGAAACACAACGCAAGCGTTGTTTCACGCCGGTTTTCTGTGAGGCCGTGGTATCACTCCGGTCGAGCCGGCCCATTCGTGCCGAAGCATGGCTCTCCCACGTGAGAAACGAAGCTTCGGCACGAATGGGCCGGCTCGACCGGAGTGATTCACAGCTTGTTGCACAGCACGTTGTGTTTCGCCGAGTGAGTGAGGATACCGGAGGCCCAAACCCTTTTAGAAGGCGAGCAATGCACTATCGAATCTTCTGGTGTTGCGGGTATCCATTGGTCAAAAACATATTATTATTATTAATACCTTAAGCATGATTCGATCATGCCTAAAGTAATTTGTTTTCATAAAATGTACAACTTCATACGTGGTATATTTATACCAACACTTTTGTTAACGACAGTACTTACGAGACCTCATTAGCGCTAAATCATGGTCGTGTACAGTAATATACCTACTTAACTGAAATGTAATATTATAATATTAATTCGGCATGGCTCACCTCCCAATTAGCAATATTATTGCTGTTTATATTTAGTTTTTACGTCTACGTGTTGATTTGGTACTTGACATGTGGACGTCATTTTATTGTTTTGATTCGGAAAGTCTTTGAGAGTCTGCCTATAGTAGTATAATAAACTAGCTTTTGTCCGCGGGTTTGCTCACGTGAAGCTGAATGAAAAATGAATCCTAAAAATAATTTAATCAAAAACTGGCGAAGCACCCTAAAATTTAAGTGCTTGTGGTAAAAAACTAGGAAGAACACTATTTCTCCGAAAATATAATTAAATTTGGTCTACATAACTAATGTTCTTATAAGAACTTACAGTCCAATTAACCTATCAAAGACACAATAGAAAAATAATTTGGGAGTCCTCTACAGGATCGTAGATTTTTACTAGCTAGTCATTTTAAAACCATCTTTATTTGCTTAAAACAACTGTCTCATTAGTCCAAGGTCGACCAAAGTAGGAGTTCCGGAGTTAGGAATTTCTGCCCGGTTACTGGCAATCCGCTCGCACCCAATAGGGTGCGAGCGGATTGCACACCCACAGTTCGCCGGTATGTTTTAGGTCCCATGTAATAACATGGGACCTAAAACATACCAGCGAACTGTGGGTGTACATTCGTACACCTCTGCCTAACCCTTCGGGGAATACAGGCGTGAGGGTATATTTATTTGCCTAAAACCACACGGACGAAATAAAAGGTTTGCTAGATTTCTTAATACCTATTTTTACCTACATATTAGAAAGTTAAACTTAGGTTAATGTGAATATGATAGGTTATGTACGAGAAGATGCATGAATATAAAGAAGCAAAAGAAGTATGCAAGAATCGTAGCAAGTGGCGGTCTATAGTTTCTGCCTACCCCTGTGGGAGAAATGCGCGAGTATATGTATGTACTAAGTTTAATATAGGTACATTTGTTCAATCTATGACGTCAGACATTGTAACGACCCATATTTTGTGTGTTCGCTTGGCGATAAAATTTTATGATTACAGAAAAAAAAGTGTGTTACGTGACAGTCGTAGTTGTCACAAAGTTTGGAAAGGCATTAGGTCTCTTTCAAAATGGCATGTTTATGTTTGTACAATATAAAACGTATGTATTTATGTAATGATAATTAAGGGAATGAAAATGTATTACGCTTCTAAAGTAGTGATGTGACTCTACAGAAAAGTAAAATAGTAATTACTTTGTGGGAGAGCCATGTTTCGGCAAAATAGGCCGGCTCGACCGGAGTGATACCACGGCCTCACAGAAAACAGTGAAACAACGCTTACGTAGTGTTTTACCGAGATTTTGAACTGGAATCCTATCGACCCATGTCACACAACCTGAACCCAACACCTGAATTAGCATTGAAGTCTACCAACCTGCTCTATTTGACCACGACAGACTCAGCAGTGGAAATTAAGGTTTCATCCTTAGTTTGGTTTCATCCGTTTTTTAGGTGGGAGAGCCATGCTTCGGCACGAATGGGCCGGCTCGACCGGAGTGATACCACGGCCACACGCTTGCGTTGTGTTTCGCCGAGTGAATGAGGTTACCGAACGCCCAAACCCTTTTGAAAGGCGGGCAACGCACTTGTGACTCCTCTGGTGTTGCGGGTGTCCATGGGCGGCGGTTATCGCTTACCATCAGGTGATCCGTCTGCTCGTTTGCTCCCCTATCCTATAAAAAAAGAAGTTATTTCGGCCAATTCCAGTCAGTTGAATACCTACATATATTTTCTTTTATACTGAGAAGCGAGAACCTAGATCCGGAGTAAAGAATCAAATCCACAAGCAGTGCGAAGACCTGAGCTGATAGCGTGCTAAATGTCTCATCAAGTAGATTCAAAATGCTACCGTAGATTTCAAAAGCTAAGTTTAAAAATTCTCAATTCTCCTTTTATTTCGATTAGCTTTAGATTTAGAATGGCTTGAAAATTCAATAAAGGCACATTGGCGTATTGGCGTACTATACAACCAATACCGAGAGTATTGGCTGTGTAATACTCACGAAGAGATGTGCTCTTCCAGCTGAATTTACCGGTTGATTTGAAATCCATATTATTCGTACCTAGGAGTAAAATTGGAGCTAGAATTTGAGGGTTTGACGTTGGTTTGGAGTTCGGGTAGATTACCTACGTCTTTAGTCCAGTAGTTCTTAGTGCGACTGTTACGCTACAAGTCTTGGGTTCGATTCCCAGGTCCTGCAAAGTATTTTTTTTTATTCTCATTAACAGTTCAGTTTGGTTTTTTATACCACTAAGGTGGCTAACAAGCATACGGCTCGCCTGATGGTAAGCGGTTACCGTAGCCTATGGTTACTTGCAATACCAGTGGTATCACTCGCGCGTTGTCGACCCTGTATAAATCCTATCTATGTCTAGTTAATAGCAATACACTTGTCCCTTATTACATGGAACCTAAACCGGTGAACTGTAGGTGTACGGATGACTATCTCGCCAGATTCTTCTGCAAAGGATCAACTTTTTGGAACACTGCACCTATACTCAATAACGTTGCATAAAATTTTGTGAAAGCTTATTTTAATTAAAGACATATGTATTTTTAACTGGAACTTGAACTATACTTCCGCCTAAACCTTTGCGTATTGCAGGCGTGATGGTATGTTATGTTAACTCGCTGGGGTGTGTAAAAACTTTGTGTACTAAAGCTAGATATTTGAACATGATAAATCTATACTAATATATAAAGCTGAAGAGTTTGTTTGTTTGCTTGAACTACTGGAACTACTGGTCCGATTTGAAAAATTATTTCAGTGTTAGATAGCCCATTTATTGAGGAAGGCTATAGGCTATATATCATCATGCTACGCGGACGAAGTCGCGGGCAGAAGCTAGTCTAAATATAATAAGTATCTAATATTATCACTCAATAACCATTTATATAATACAATACAAAGTCCGTCAAATTTATAAACAAAATTGTATTAATAAGAATAAAAATTAATTGTATTTATTTAAGAATTATAATATTGTAATATTTAGATGTCTCAATCAATTTGCAACTTCTGAAAAAGGTACTAAGCTGTACAACGTTATATTTGAGAACCATATTAATCTTAACTTAGTATGTAAATAAATAGTTTTAGTTTTGTGTGTGAGCTCATTACAATTTTATTAGTAAATCTTTTAAACCCATTTACAGCCCTGTTGTTGGCAAGGGTTTCCTGTAAGAATATTGAGCACGTGGACCGCCCGGCCCTTATATAATAATACACGTGCCCACGTGGGCACGTGCGCGTGTATTTTATATTCATTTACCCTCTAACCTCATATTAGTTAATAATAACAATACATTGTTTATATTTTAAAAGGTTTCCGTTAAACTCCAATTTTCTGTGAATTATTATAATGAGAATTCATTATCATACAGATTTCTGACATTTACGCGAATATTAGACAACTATTTTTTACGAATTTTATCGCGTTGTATTAATATTAAACATGAAACGTCGGGAATCAAATAATATTAATACATACCATCACGCCTGTATTCCCCGAAGGGTTAGGCAGAGGCATACTAATATACACCCACAGATCGCCACTATTTTTAAGTCCCATGTAAGGGGCGAGCCTATTGCCATTAACCGGGCACAAATACCTAACTCCGAGCTGCTACTGGGAATTTCATAAAAAACCCAATAACACTTTGCTCGACCTGGGAATCGAACCCAGGACCTCTAGCGTAGCAGTCGCGCTCAGGACCACTTGGCTAATGAGGCAGTTATACAACGCGATAACATAGAAAAGTAAAATAAAGAGAATATAGTTTTATTTCAATTCATTATGAACTATCAATCCGTACGAATAGCGGCCTACAGTGTGGTGTAAAACTTTAGAATTCTGCCTAATCCTATAGCCGACCTACAGGCGTGATATGTATAAATAATTATATATTTTTTTCTAAAGCTTATTAGCTATGTCGGTCGCTCGTGCTAAGCTAAATGCTTGTGTTACGAGTGGGTTCACGTCGGTAGTGCAATGGATGGGTTTCGAACCGTCAACCACATGATCTCAAATACGACACCCTGTCCATTAGGCTACCGACGGTTCAGTTATTTTAGTTCAAGTTCAAATGTTTTTATTTCAAATAAGCTTTTACAAGCGTTTATGAAACGTTAATTCTAGTTGCACGGTTCCAAATGGTCGATCCTATGGAGAAGAATCCGGCAAGAAACTCCATGGACACTCTTTTAAAATAAATTATGTTACAATCTTTAGTAAAGGAAAAATCTGTTGAGAAGCAAAGTGACTGGTGTGTCTCGCGGTGGCTTAGTGATCGTAGAGTCTGGTGTTAACCAGAAGACGCAGGTTAGAATCCTGGCGATGTAAAACTTTAGAATTCTGCCTAATCCTATAGCCAACCTACAGGCGTGATATGTATAAATTTTTTTTTTTCGAAAGCTTATTAGCTCTGTCGGTCGCTCGTGCTAAGCTAAATGCTTGTGTTACGAGTGGGTTCACGTCGGTAGTGCAATGGATGGGTTTCGAACCGTCAACCACATGATCTCAAATACGACACCCTGTCCATTAGGCTACCGACGGTTCAGTTATTTTAGTTCAAGTTCAAATGTTTTTATTTCAAATAAGCTTTTACAAGCGTTTATGAAACGTTAATTCTAGTTGCACGGTTCCAAATGGTCGATCCTATGGAGAAGAATCCGGCAAGAAACTCCATGGACACTCTTTTAAAATAAATTATGTTACAATCTTTAGTAAAGGAAAAATCTGTTGAGAAGCAAAGTGACTGGTGTGTCTCGCGGTGGCTTAGTGATTGTAGAGTCTGGTGTTAACCAGAAGACGCAGGTTAGAATCCTGGCCGCAGTCGAGATTTTCCTTCACTAGAATAACAGCTTTCCGTAGTTTAGAATTCTGCCTAACCCTACAAAATACCTACAGGCGTGATGAGTTAAAATAATAATTCAAACTACTTTGTTGAAACCTTAAAAAATATAACACAACATTTCTGTTGAATGAAAACAATAGAAAACCAACCATTAATATCTTTTTCAGTGTTGCTAAAAATATAGCCACCTTTAAGTGTACAACAATTTATTATTACAACCGAAAAATTAGTCAAACAATAAATTACCATCACGTCAGAGTTATAGTCGAAATGTTTCATTTTAAAATAGACTATTGAGATCAGTCAAAAACTAGGAAAACGTACTAGACTCTGTAAATAACAGCACTCATACAGAATCCTTCATAACCAATGAATCTTTGAATCAGGGCCCCTGAGTCTATAATTTAAATTGTATCAGAATGGTCCAATCCAATCTTAATGGCATAAAACCTGACTGATGTTGAAGACAAAACTGTCAAAAATCAATAATTCTGAAGTCGAAACACGATTTTGGCACAATAAAATAGTAGACTTGGGGCCCTATTTTACGAATGCGAGAATGTTTCAGACTGATTTGAAAATTTGATATTTCAAAGGGAGAAAGATAAATAGCGTGTAAGACTAGCCATAATTCTCGATATCGTGAGTATAATAAATATAAAATAATAAATATTTATTGCCATAAATAGACACACTGGAAAAACAAAACAGATGGACTTAAAATTAAACTCTATGATTTAGTCGCTCTGGTACCTAAAGTAAGATTCAACTTGTATTATGGGTACCGTATTGTGGTATGGGCTCTCGCCATTAATTATCTAAATATATTTTCTATTTATGAGTATACTCTGCCAAATTTGTTGAAGCTAAGAAATGAGATTACGCTTTAGTTGGGTATAGAGATTTTTTAGAATGTTCATATTGGGTCATCTATACTCTATACTAATATATAAAGCTGAAGAGTTTGTTTGTTTGTTTGTTTGTTTACTTGAACGCGCTAATCTCAGGAACTACTGGTCCGATTTGAAAAATTCTTTCAGTGTTAGATAGCCCATTTATTGAGGAAGGCTATAGGCTATATATCATCACGCTACGCGGACGAAGTTGCGGGCAGAAGCTAGTGTTGTATAAAGAAGTAGGGTAGGTTAAAGTCGGAAGAACTATTACTTCTTTCCGGTACCTACAGTAATGTGATTAGAGGTGAAACGAAGTGAAGTAAGTTATAGTGAGTGAGGAAGAGTGAATTGAAGTGAAGAGACGTTATAATAAGGTGGAGTGGTGATGAAGTAAGTAAAGTTAGGTGGAGATAGTTGAAAGGAGGGGAGTAGAAGTGAAGTGAGGTTAAATGAGTAAGGTGAAGTGAGTAGAAGTGAAGTGGAGTGAGATGAAGTAAGGCAAAGTGAAGGTAAGTGAAGGTGTGATGGGGTTAAGATAAGTGAAAAGGTGGGAAGTAAAACTTAAATATATTTTTGTAAGTAGTAGTCTTTAAGGACACTTATACGGGGCTTTGTAAGTATTATTTATTAGAAAGCGTACTATATTTCTAACATATTTTTTAAGCGTGTTTTAACTTGAGATATAAATATCTAGAAAGGGACAAGCTCGTTAAAAATTGCTCAAAGTAAATAAAAAGTTTAATACGAGAGTCAAGACAGGCACGAAGCAAATTGAACACGATTTATGAGGAAATAGAAAACCTTTAACATTTTTTTACTCCGATTATGATGAATAAAATTGTATGGCGATAGCCTAAGGGTAAACTTGCTTTTCGGGTTCCTAAATACGACGACCG
This sequence comes from Acronicta leporina, assembly GCA_947256265.1. Classification (NCBI taxonomy): domain Eukaryota; kingdom Metazoa; phylum Arthropoda; class Insecta; order Lepidoptera; family Noctuidae; genus Acronicta; species Acronicta leporina. The sequence continues at coordinate 1,021,470 of OX366517.1, read as the reverse complement.
TTATAGGTGTTCGTATAACAACCGAGACACAGCTTTACGAGCTCTCCGAACCATGGAAAGGGTTCGATGTTTTATTTTTATGGCTCGAGGAGGCAAATCATCAAACGGATCGCCTGATGGTAAGCGATTACTGCCGCCCATGGACACCCGTAACACCAGAGGAGTCACAGATGCATTGCCGGTCTTTTTAAAAGGGTTTGGGTCTCCGGTATTCGCACTCACTCGGTGAAACACAACGTCAGCGCTGCTTCACGCCGGTTTTATGTGAGGCCGTATGTACCTATATGAGCCGGCCCATTCTTGCCGTAGCAAGCCTCTCCCACGGTCAAAATGCTATGAACAGTCATAAATCCATATTGAAATAAAACAACTTTACGGATTATATCGCGTTATATTGGTATAACACAATAGAAATCCCGACGTTTCGGATCCTTTACAGCGTCCATGGTCACGGGCAGACTGAGGTGTCATGCGTCTTGTCGTTGTATTTCTTGACAGCTCCCCTCCATTAACCCTTTATGTTTTATTTCAATATGTCTAATATTTGCGTAAACTTCAGAAATCAGTACATAAATCCATATTTTGACCTCGGCGAGGGTAGTTTACGCTTTCGAATCGATTGATTAGCATAGTTATTACTTAACCACGAACCGCTCATGAGGTGTGTGGTGTATCATTGTGAAAGATATTTTATGAGGTATTTAATTTACATGAAAAACCGTTACAAATACAACAAACATCTTTTGTGACTATCATTAATGGTCATTAATTTTCCGTCTTTATATTTAGTACCTGTATAATGGGCCATAGTAATTTTAGTTCGTGTTTTGTAACTAGATGGCGTTGTACCGGTGGCCTGAATCGCGCTATGGTTTCGTTACATGAATTTACCTTAGCTGACCAGTTTAATAAATTTTAATATTCAGTCAGGAACATCTTGTTTCATTTCTTGGACATAGTACATACAAGAAAAGTGTCGCATCTTAGGAGTGAGTTTGACATGGTCCTTCGAGCCGGATAAATTGTCCGGTTAAGTGGTTGGTGTTGCCGTGTTTTGGTTCCCGAGAACCACCTCTTCGTCAGCGCACCTATGGGCAGTGGATCGCTGCTCGGGGCGCATTTCCAGTGACATCAGCCGACTGGACACAGCAAGGCGCGTATCTAGTGCCTTTGCGCGGAGCCAGATCGCTGCTGGGAGCGGTGCCGAAGACAAGACCAAGTACCGACGGAGTGCGTCAGTGTTGTGTTGTGAGGTGATGTGATATTGTTTCATGTGGATCAAACAAACAGGTGAAGTGGACTAGAACTGTGAGTACTTTATTTAATTTGAACCTTATTGTGTCTAACTAGTTAACTTAGAGTAATTTCCTCTTGCATGGACTTAGAATAGTTTCTAAAAAAGTGAAGTGACGGGGAATCCATGCCCAAATTTTTACAAGTGTCGTTGGGATAAAAAGACTTAGAAAAATTTCAAATTCGCTCTCTTCATCGACTTAGAACAAAATTCAACAATTTCTCTCTTCATCGACTTAGAAAAAATTCATCAGTTATTCTCTTCAGCGACTTAGAAAAAATTGCAACGTCGTCACAACTTACGATTTGAGATCAGACTTGCAAATTGAATTAAGCATCATGGAAGCCTTTAATAAAATCCAAATGGACATTAATATGGCCATATCAAGGGCTCGAACAAATTTTAAGAAGTCGCCTAAGGAACGGATTTCCAAACCCTATGTTGAAGTGCGGTTGGAGAGTCTAGAATCGCAGTGGACATCATTTTCTGAAACTCATCGCCAAATATTATCTGAGATAAAGGAATCTGAAATTGATAAATCACAGTATGGTAAATCTGAAGTGTATGAGTCGACGGAAGAATTGTATTTAGATTATAAAACGGAACTCAAAGAAATGCTTGCTAAGTTAAGTTTAAAGGAAGTTTCCCAAAATGTATTACAGTCACAATCTTTTTCAAAGGAAAATTCAAATAATAAATCGTACAATGTAAAATTACCAAAAATTACTTTACCAATGTTCTCAGGGCAGTACTCAGAATGGATCACCTTCCGTGATTTATTTCTATCACTCATTCATAATAATCAATCCTTAGATGACGTCCAGCGTCTTCAATATTTAAAAAGTCATTTGACAGGAGAGGCTGAGCAACTCCTGCGAAATATACCTATTTGTAGTTCTAATTATGAAACATCTTGGGAACAGTTAAACAATCGTTTTAACAACAAAAAATATATGGCAAGTTGCATTCTGAAGCGATTTTTAAGTCAGAAAAATATTATTACTGAGTCAGCACTAGCTCTGAAGGAGTTATTGGACACAAGCAACGATTGTTTAAATGCACTCAAAAATTTAGGGATTAATGTTGATAGTTGGGACATAATTGTAATTCATATTTTATGTTTAAAGTTAGACTCAGAGTCCCGCAAGTTATGGGAAGCCAAAATTTGTGAATTTTCGGAAGAATTACCTACTCTAGAACAATTTAAAAGATTTTTAGAACAAAGATTCCGTTCTCTCGAGTTTTTAGACAATAAGGTGTCAAAAAGTACTGGTCCAAAAAGCGTACCTGTTAAAACACTGCATGTAGCTACTTTGTCATGCACATTCTGTAAATCTGATCATAAACTTGGTAATTGTAAGAAATTTAGTAATGAAGATGTCACCTCACGGCGTAGTTTCGTTCAGTCCAATGGATTATGTTTTAATTGTCTCGGGTCAGGTCACGCGGTATATGCCTGTCGTTTACCGACTAGATGTCGGGTATGTAAAAGAAAACATCATTCCTTACTCCACTCTAAAGATGCGTCCACAACGGTATCAACTGACCCTAAAGAAGAACCTAAGCAATCAGTTGATACAAAACTAGATGATTCAGTAACTAACACAGTAACAAATTGTGCTGCCACATCTAGCAGTCATGATCTGTTGCCTACGGCCTTGGTGAAGGTCACATCCGGTACAGGCACAGAGACAACTCTGCGGTCTTTGCTGGATCAATGCTCACAAGCCTCGTATATAACGGAGTCTGCGGTTCAACTGTTAGGCCTTAAAAAATACACGAGCTACAAATCTTCACTGAGGTTAGGAGAAGATGAGAAAGGTTGTGCATTGACCTCTAAATATGTTGTGTACCTTAAATTGCAATCAATGTACAACCCTAATTTCATATTGTCAGTCAAGGCTCATGTACAAAAAACACTTACCTCAATGCTTCCTTCGCATAAAATCGAGTTTCCATTGTGGGAGGAGCTGAAACAGTACAACTTAGCAGACCCAACTTGGGATACACCAGGAAAGATAGATATGCTTTTAAGTTCCTCGGTGTATAGCAAGGTTCTCAAACAGGGACTTTGCAAGGGTCCTCCGGATTCCTTAATAGCACAGGATACGGAGTTGGGATGGATACTGTCTGGAGAAATTACTGAAAAGAAAGAAAATATAGAGAGCACGAGTCTTAACTATTTAACAATAACCGGAGATCAAGAAGATAATATGCTAAAAAGATTTTGGGAATTAGAAGATATAATTGCGCCCAAAAGGCATTTAACTGAAGAAGAAAACAAATGCGAAGCATTTTATAAGGAAACTACACGAAGAGACCCTACAGGTCGATATATTGTTAGATTGCCTTTCAAAACGGCTTCACCTCAATGCGTAAAGGGTCAAACAAAGGATATTGCCTTACGTAGATTTTGTAGTTTAGAGAAAAGGTTGGCCAGAGATTTAACTTTAAAAGGGCAGTATGCAGCGGTAATAAAAGAGTATATAGATTTAGATCATATAGAAATCATACCACCGGAACAAATTAACAAATCGGATGTGGTATATTTACCCCACCACGCTGTGGTGAGGGAAGATAAGACTACCAGCAAAGTTAGGGTTGTATTTGACGCCTCTAGTTTAGGTAAAAATGGTATATCTTTGAACAGTGAATTAATGGTTGGTCCAACCCTACAAGCTGATTTACGACACACAATAATGAGATGGCGGATGCATCCTATATGCATAGTGTCAGACATAGTCAAAATGTACCGCCAGATATTAGTCTCTAAGGAAGATATTGATTATCAAAGGCTATTATGGCGGCGAGATCCTGGTGATGATATACAGCATTTGCGGCAATTGAGAGTTACTTTTGGCACGGCGTCGGCTCCATATCTAGCAGTCAGGACTTTGCACCAAATAGCTCAAGATGAAGGAGAAAAATTCCCGATCGCACGTGACATAGTCCTGCAGGACTTTTATATGGATGATCTGATGACCGGTTGTCAAAATGTACCTGAAGGAAAAGAGATTTATACCCAAATAAAGCAATTACTAGCAAGAGGCGGCTTCGATCTACAAAAATGGAAAAGCAATAGCGCTGAATTATTAAAGCATATAAGCAATGACAATGAAACAGAAGAAAACCTAGAACTAAAAACTGATGTAGTAATGAAAATCTTAGGACTTACCTGGTGTAGAGAAGCAGATGAATTCGTGTACACTGTGAAGCTCCCTGAATTGAAGAAACCTGTAACAAAAAGAAGTGTTGTTTCCCATATTTCGATGTTGTTCGATCCGCTGGGCTGGCTGGCACCTGCAATTATAAAAGCAAAAATATTAATTCAAAAGTTATGGCTATCAGGAATTAACTGGGATGAAGAATTACCAACTCTATTATTAATTGAATGGTGTACTTACCGGAGTGAACTCGAACAACTGGTACAGTATCGAATCCCTAGATGGTTACAAACCCACCAAGGTGACTCTATTCAGCTCCATGGATTCAGTGATGCGTCGAATCAAGCTTACGCAGCAGTTGTATATATACGTGTGGTTGACCAACAGGGTGTCATTCATGTTAGCTTGGTGACTGCTAAAACAAAGGTGGCACCAATAAAACAAGTTTCAATACCTCGACTAGAATTATGTGGTGCTGTTTTATTGTCAAAGTTATTGAGGGAGGTAGCTGAAGTGTTGAACATAGAGAAGCAGAAAATTCGAGCATGGACTGATTCCACAGTAGTAATTGCTTGGCTAAGTAAACATCCATCTAATTGGCAAACATTTGTTGCTAATAGAGTGTCGGATATATTGACAGTACTAGACAGTAGCCAATGGGGTCATGTGAAGTCGTCAGATAACCCTGCCGACTGTGCATCAAGAGGGTTAAAACCAGCAGAATTAATTTTAAACCAGTTATGGATGGAGGGACCATCGTGGCTAAGAAACATTAATATTGACTATTGTAAAAAATTTGAGTGCACTACAGGTTTAGAAGAAAAAGCTAAAAAAGTGAGCTATGTAACAGTAGCAGAAGAAGAACTTGAAGTCTGGAACAAGTTCTCATCTCTTCGAAAATTAGTCAGAGTAATTGCGTACTGTAAAAGATTTATATATAATGTAAGATATGGCAACTCTGACAAATTTCCGTCTTGGTTGACAGCTAAAGAGCTTAATGAAGCTTCAACTTTATGTGTTAAGCAGTGTCAAAAGCAAAACTTTACAAAAGAAATAGAAGATCTAGTTAAGACAGGAAAGGTACAGAAGAAAAACATACTTACCCCGTTGAATCCATTTCTTGATCACGAAGGAATCATCAGAGCAGGTGGTCGCTTGGAGAGAGCTGAAATAGATCAGAACATGAAACACCCAATAATAATACCAGCAAAAGCATATTTCACTGATTTGTTAATCGCCGATACTCACCAAAGGACATTGCACGGAGGGCCTCAGTTGATGGTTAATTATCTACGTTCCAAATATTGGGTACTTGATGCTAAAAACCGTACCAAGTATCATGTACGTAAATGTATTGTATGTGTTCGGCAAGCAGCTCGAACTAGAGAACAACTTATGGGTCAATTACCCAAGGCGCGAGTAACAGCTAGCCGACCATTCCACCAAAGTGGAGTGGATTATGCCGGGCCGATAAATATACGAACCTCCAAGGGGAGAGGCCACCATTCATACAAAGGCTATATTTGCCTCTTTGTGTGCATGGCAACTAGAGCAGTACATCTTGAAGCCGTCAGCGATTTGACATCTAAAGGTTTTCTGGCAGCATTTAAACGATTTGTGGCGAGGCGCGGTCATTGTGCCGATCTATATAGTGACAACGGCACAAATTTTGTCGGTGCGGCCAAAGAGTTAAAGGAACTCCTGGCTGCTGAAAAATCTAGCGTCGTAAGGGAGATTGCAGACTGGTTATCAGATAATGGAACCAATTGGCACTTTATACCGCCTCATGCTCCAAATTTCGGTGGACTGTGGGAGGCGGGAATAAAGTCCACAAAACACCATTTAAAAAGGGTTATTGGAAACAATACCTTGACTTACGAAGAGATGGCAACAGTCTTAGCACAAATAGAGGCTTGTTTGAATTCGCGTCCCATGTCGCAATTAAGTGACTGTAGTCAAGATCGAGCGCCGTTAACTCCCGGCCACTTCTTAGTTGGAGAATCTCTTGTGCTTGTGCCGGAATTTAATTATGAGCAGTCAACCCTGACAAGTCTAAAAAGATGGCAATTAACCCAACGTATGGTACAGGATTTTTGGCGCCGCTGGTCAAATGAATATTTAACTCAGTTTATGAATCGTTACAAATGGGCTTACCAAACTCCTGAACCAGATGTAGGGGATATTGTTTTAATAAAAGAGGATGACTTACCTCCAGCTCGGTGGCTTTATGGTTTAATTACTCACAAACATCCAGGGCTGGACGGAATTACGCGCGTCGTTAGCTTGAAATGTAAGGGGTCTCAAATAAAAAGACCGGTATCCAAGCTATGTGTGTTACCAGTAACCAAATGAATATACTCAGTGATTGTTTAATTCAGGATAAGTCTAATATTAGTTTTAGCAGTGGCTGTGTCCATTTTTTTGGTTATTAAAGTATGATAGTTTAACAAACTAATTCTGGTTTGTATTTGTTTGTATTAACTTGATTGGAAAAGATGTGTTATTATTTATATCCAATATCAAACTGAAAATAATACTTGCAATTTGTTTTGTTTTTAACACCTATTTTTTGTAAATAAATTTAAGTAAGTTCATCAATTGGTTATGGACAAAATATTTGGCCAAGGTGGGCGGTAATTTCATATTTTGTCCATAGTGGGCGGAATGTATAATGGGCCATAGTAATTTTAGTTCGTGTTTTGTAACTAGATGGCGTTGTACCGGTGGCCTGAATCGCGCTATGGTTTCGTTACATGAATTTACCTTAGCTGACCAGTTTAATAAATTTTAATATTCAGTCAGGAACATCTTGTTTCATTTCTTGGACATAGTACATACAAGAAAAGTGTCGCATCTTAGGAGTGAGTTTGACAGTACCTTTATTTGATATATAGGTCTCCATTTCAAATGGCTGTTGATCGCTAACCCAAAGGCAAACGTTTATTTCACTATTGATATAGATAGCACAATGGTTTGAATATCATTTACTCGTATAAAGCTATATACGCATGAACGTAGATAATGCAGAGAATCAACTTGGGTTTGATTTGTAGCAGAACTGTGAAAGTATATTATTTATTATCCATAGGTATTTTTTGTATTTTAATAGATTATAACGATATTTTTAAAGCGGCTACGGATTTTATAAATAAAATAATGTAGGTATATCATCATATAGGTTTACTTAGGTAGGTTACATAATTATAGCGTCATCATCGACGCTATAATTATGTAACTTACCAATGTAATTAAATTAGTAAATATATAAATATGTAAATCAATTACAATTGAAATTGCGATTGCAATTGCATAAATAAATATATTATGTCATTCAATTACATTGACAATGCATATTGTCTTATCAATGTAATTTAAAAACAAAACTGAGCTGAGTACATTTGGATTTTCTTTTATAGATTAAGGTACCTAATTAGAGAAAGGTAAAATTAACAAAAAATTAACATTTCCATACAGTTTAGTGAAAATTTTACTGCATAATCACATTTCCATTCGGTAATCGAACTCGTAATAAGAGACATAGAAGCCTATCGCTTTTTGATTCTCATGAGAGAGACTTGAAATAAAATTAACATAATATATCTATCTTTCTCGCCTAAAAGTAGGTAATTGCTTAAAATGTTCAGTAATTTAATGATGTTATAGAATTTCAAATTCATTGGACGCCGAGGACTCGAGTAGATACCCTTATCTCTAGACCAGAGGTGCCCAAACTTTTTTATCTTGTCAACCACTTGGCATATTTTTTGGTTTTGGGTTGACCCTGCTTACCTAATTTCAGTTATTTGCAAATTCATCCATACCCATTTCCATCCCAGGGACCCACTGATAGGACCCCTTGTAAATCAATTCATAACAATCAAACACAATAGTTTGTAATGAACAGCATCCTTACAGCAATTTACAGCATCCTTGGTCACGGGCAGACTGAGGTGTTGGACGTCTTGATGTTAAAATTACTAACAGCTACCTTACATTTTTACGGATTACGGTGAGCTCGTTCTGCGTGAATCGGATCGCTAATAATTAACAAAAATGTAAGGTCGCTGTTAGTAATTTTAACATCAAGACGTCCAACACCTCAGTCTGCCCGTGACCATGGATGCTGTAAAGGATCCAAAACGACGGGAACTGAATAATATCAATATACCGCGATAAAATCCGTAAAAAGTAGTTTCATTTCAATGTCTAATATTCGCGTAAGTGTCAGAAATCAGTACAATAGTTTGTGTTCAAGTTTGTGTACAAGTGTTTGTGTTCGTCTGAGTGTTTCTTATGTATTTTATGTATGTATTTACAAAAAAAAAGTATATAAGTATTATATCCATTGTCTAGTACCCATAGTACAAGCTCTGCTTAGTTTGGGACTAGATGGTGCTGTGTAAAAATGTCCCAGTGTTTAAGATCAACAACCATAGCGCATTCGATCCCAACAAACCCTATTAAATATTAACCAAAGTTTCCTTTTTGATAACTAGATGGCGTTGGGATCGAATTAGATCGCGCTATGGTTTCGTTCACAAAATGTAACTAGGTCGCCGATTTTATTTTCAATAAACAGTTAGTCAGCTAGAGTTGACGTTGCTAACTCCACTTGTATAGCTGAAGTATCAGCAGAGAGCAGTACATGGTCGTTTTATTTAAAACCTTCGGTGTACCAGCAAGTGTATCAACTATCAAGACCGGCTAAGGTATTTGACATGGTCCTTCGAGCCGGATGGATATCATATCACTAGCCCTAGTTTGCTAGTCTGACTGTTTTGAGGATTTTTTTGGCGTAGAGACCAGTGGCGAACCGTCGCTGAAGCGCCACACACCCAAGAAGGTGTGACTAGTTTAGTGCAACGAGTGGAGTTGCCCAGCCTTCAGAAGACGGAGCCAGGGCAGAGCTGAAGAACGCCCAGCAGCCAAGAATTGAAACAGTCGTTGGAGGAGCAGTGACGACATCTTCAACCAGTTTGTGAATGTGTGATTGTGTAGTGGTTTCAATATTGGAGTAAAAACCGTGAGTACTTTACAGTGATCTGGACTTAGAATAATTAGCGATTTATGTAGTAGAATTTAGGACTTAGAATAATTTTAGCATAGTAGTTAGGACTTAGAATATTTAGGGAAAAACGGTTACTACGGGGAACCTATGCCCGATTTTGCACAGAATTCTAAGTTCCAAACACTTGTAAAATTTTATAAAATTTCTTCATCTTAATAGTTTGTGGTCAAGATATAATTGGAACTTTTTGAACTTATACTTTCACGTTGTAAAAGATTTCTTTTTAAATATCAAAAATGGAGTGTTTATATAAATTACAAAATGATAAAAAACTTCTTCTTGAAAAGGCCAAATCTAATTTTAAAAAGTCACCAAAAGAAAGAATTACCAAGTCTTATGTCGAAACTAAATTAGAATCCCTTGAAGTTTTGTGGAAGGAGTTTTTGGCTACCCATAACAGCTTGGTACAAGCTGCTACGGATGCTCATCGTAAATGTGATGATTATTTTATAAATGATTTTTATGACACTACCGAGGAAGATTATACTATTTACAAATCTATGTTGAAAGAAGCTTTGAATACATTTTGCAATAATAAGTTCGAAAAACAAGGAAAATCTCTTACTAACGTTTCAGTTCCAAATAATAGTGTAAAGTTACCGAAAATTTGTATTCCTACATTTTCTGGTGATTATACAGAATGGACCACATTTAAAGATTTGTTTACATCTCTCATTCATCGCAATGATAGTCTCGAGAATGTGCAAAAAATGCATTATTTGAAAGGTTTATTATCTGGAGAAGCAGAGCAACTAGTTAGACACATTCCTGTTACTTCAGATAACTACACAGAATGTTGGTCTTTGCTAAACAGTAGATTTGATAATAAGCGGTTTCTGTCAAATTGTTTACTTAAGCGTTTAATGAGTCAATCTAATGTAACAGAAAGTTCTAGCAGTATTAAAGGTTTATTAGATACTACAATGGAGTGTCTCAATGGTCTAAAAAATCTTGGGATTAATATTAGTTCATGGGATATAATAATTATTTATATCACTAGCTCTAAATTGGACTACGAATCTCGTAAACTGTGGGAAACTCAAATAAGTTACATAGATGAATTGCCCAAACTATCGGAATTCACAGAATTTCTAGGAGCCAGATTTCGCGCCCTTGAATTTTTAGACCCCAAATCTAACAAACCGAAACCAAATGCTACCTGTAGTAATAAGCCAAAGGTTTATCATACTGTAAGCGCAGACAGTAACAACGCTGTAATTATGTCTTGTCCTTTCTGTGGCGAAAACCACAAAATAGCCAATTGTAAGCAATTTGCAAAGGAGAGTTATGAAGCTCGTCATGGCTTTGTACAAACCAAGCGGTTATGTTATAATTGTTTAAATTCAAACCACTCCATCAAATTTTGTCGTCAAAACTCCTCATGTCGTATATGCAAACGGAGACATCATTCCTTATTACATCCAAAGTCGGTCTCAAACTCAGCTGCTCCTAGTGAGGATTCAAATGCAGCAGCTGAAGTTAAAGCAGCGGTGTCTAACGTTCAGTCATCGTCATCAGCGAACGAACCATCAACGTCTAACATCGTTTCACATTTTTCAAAAGGCTCAATACCTACTCAAGTTTTGTTGGCCACAGCTCTTGTTGAAGCACAAGCAAGAGATGGCTCTACACAACTGCTGAGGGTGCTATTGGATCAGGGATCCCAAGCTTCATTCATAGCAGAATCAGCAGTGCAACTACTTGGTCTCAAGAAGATTCCGGTTAAATCCGTCATATCAGGACTAGGCGGTGAGAAGAGCGCTTTAGCCTCTAAGTTTACAGTCACAGTGACTATTCACTCTCGCTTAGATCCAAATTTTAGTGTCCAAGTAAAAGCGTTTGTTTTAGGTACAATAACTTCGTTTTTGCCTTCTGAAAAATTCAATGATTTTCACTGGCCTGAGTTAAGAGCTCTAACTCTGGCTGATCCAGAATTCCACACACCAAATAAGATTGATATCTTGCTTGGTGCTGAGATTTACAGTCAGGTTCTTAGAGAAGGTTTAGTTCAAGGTCCACCAGACTTACCTATTGCCCAAAATACAGCACTGGGTTGGATCCTTTCGGGAAAGATTTCTTCAAATGGTGATTCTATACATTGTCATCATGTCGTTAGTAGTAGCATAAATCAGGCTGATGACAACGCATTATTGCGACAGTTTTGGGAAATAGAGTCCGTTATACCTGAAAAGAAAATACTTACCCCTGATGAGCAACGTTGTGAAGATATCTTTGCTAAAACTACTTACCGCGATGAAGAGGGTCGGTATGTAGTCAATCTTCCTTTCCGTGATGTTGATCCGCAATGTAAATATGGCAGTTCCAAGGATCTCGCAATAAAAAGGTTTCAACACCTTGAAACCAAGTTTAAGAAGAAGCCAGAGGTAAAGGCTAAATATTCTGAAGTGTTTCATGAATACTTAGACCTGGGCCATATGGAACTTGTACCCTATAAAGATAGTAAGGCGTCTACAGCAGTTTACTTACCACATCATGCTGTTATTCGCGAGGATAAAACAACTAGTAAGTTGCGAATTGTTTTCGACGCATCCATGAAGGGCTTAAACGGCGTATCTTTGAACGACGATCTTATGGTCGGTCCTACACTGCAGCCGCCGTTGCGTCATATCATTATGAGATGGCGAATGCATCCCATAAGTATCTGTGCTGACATTGTTAAAATGTACAGACAAGTGAAGGTCTCTCCTGAGCACACAGAGTTTCAGCGAGTAGTTTGGCGCGACGATCCAGCATCTGAAATAAAAGAATATAAATTATTAAGGGTTACCTTTGGTACAGCATCGGCTCCTTACCTTGCAGTGAAGTCCTTGCAGCAGGTGATGGTCGATGAAGGTGAAAGTTGTCGTGAAGTAGCTGAAAAAATAAAAAATGAGTTTTATGTGGATGATCTGATGACCGGGTGTCAATCAGTGAAAGAAGGGTTATATTTACACGAAAAAATTAAAGAAATACTTACCAAGGGTGGATTCCAGTTACAGAAATGGGTAAGTAGTTGTGATGAGTTGAACAAGATAATCGCGGATAAAAAGGAAGATGACAAGCAAGAAAGGAAAGATATTAAGATAGATGAAGTGATAAAAACGTTAGGAATTTCATGGCATCGTAATAGTGACCAGTTTAAATATTCCATGCTGTTACCTCATCAGCAAGCTCCAATAACGAAGAGAAAGGTTTGTGTCAGACATGTCCAATAGCAAGAGTTTGGAGAAAAAATGACAGATATAAGGATAGGACATGTGAAAGCAAGGATCAAATTGAAATCTCTTTGCCCAATTATTGATGATGATGGTATTCTTCCCGTCAGTGGTCGCATCCGAAACGCTAATTTGGGTGAAGCTCTGATAGCGATGCCTGAACAAATTTATGAAGACATAAATGTAGGTAGTTTAAAACGTTGGCAAGTAACTCAACGTAAGTTACAAGACTTTTGGCGAAGGTGGTCAAAAGAATATTTAGTTCATTTGTTACAGCGCTACAAATGGACTAAGCATATTCCAGAACCAAACGTTGGAGACGTGGTGTTGGTCAAGGAGGACAATTTACCTCCTTCTCGTTGGCTTATGGGTAAAATAGTTAGTAAGAGCCCTGGTTTGGACACAGTCACACGAGTAGTAACTCTCCAATGTAATGGTTCTTTAATCAAACGTCCTACATCTAAATTGTGTATTCTTCCCATCACAAATTAGTGATAATAAGTTTTTATATTGTTATACATTATTTACAGTCCACAAGTATTGAAGTTTTGTTTTAGTTGTTATAGTGTTTAGTGCATTTTGTTCAGATTTAATGTTGTAGTTTAAAGCATCTTAAGTACATATCATTCTTAAGCCCCTGACCTCATGGTGGGCGGTTTTCTTGTTGTTAAGGACATTTACTGATGTCCTTGGTGGGCGGTATGTTTAAGATCAACAACCATAGCGCATTCGATCCCAACAAACCCTATTAAATATTAACCAAAGTTTCCTTTTTGATAACTAGATGGCGTTGGGATCGAATTAGATCGCGCTATGGTTTCGTTCACAAAATGTAACTAGGTCGCCGATTTTATTTTCAATAAACAGTTAGTCAGCTAGAGTTGACGTTGCTAACTCCACTTGTATAGCTGAAGTATCAGCAGAGAGCAGTACATGGTCGTTTTATTTAAAACCTTCGGTGTACCAGCAAGTGTATCAACTATCAAGACCGGCTAAGGTATTTGACACCCAGAATATTTATTACTTATTAATAAAAAAAGTTAATACCATACCCAGTGATACCACTTTGGGTATCATTGCCCTAGACGAATATTATGTTTAATTTACTTTTACAGTGGCTACAAGTGTGAAGATAGAGGAACGAGCTTGATTTCCAACTAATGGTCTGGCTCTTATTAGCAGAGAATAGGGAGTTTTTTTTTGACGCTATGACCTCTAAGCCACCGTGAGTCCCAGTGGTGGGTGGGACTGGGACACAGTGGCTTATAACGAACAACCAGAAGACGCAGGTTCGAATCCTACTCGCAAGTCGAATTTTTCCTTCATTAAAATAACTTTATAATCTAAGCATGGAAAATGGGAAAACCATACAAAAAGATAATTTTACACCATGTTAAATTTGCTCAGAAAAATATTTTAAAAAGTTAGAAAGCAAACAAAACAAGTCACGGCAGGTCATAACGGCGATAGGCGCGGGTGCACAGCGGGGCGGGGGTAATAAGCTATAAGGGGGTATAATATAATATTATATATATGATATTTAATATTATATTATATATTATATAAGACGTGGTGATCATGTTTTGGTACGGACAACCAGGTAACATAACAAGCTTATAACTTGGTGATTTTTCATGATACAGTATTGAATTTTTTTATATAGTTTGTTTACATAAAAATACTACACACATGTCTCGGGTTTCACATCTATATCTATACTAATATATAAAGCTGAAGAGTTTGTTTGTTTGTTTGTTAGCTTGAATGCGCTAATCTAAGGAACTACTGGTCCGATTTGAAAAATTCTTTCAGTGTTAGATAGCCCATTTATTGAGGAAGGCTATAGGCTATATATCATCACACTACGCGGACGAAGTCGCGGGTAGAAGCTAGTTTATACTAAAACTAAAGTTGTATATATAATAAAGTAAATAAAGTTTTACATTGTGTAGACGTATGGGTCCGTAAATAATATTGTTTATTATCTTCAAAAAGAGGCATTTTAGCTTTTTAGAATTATGTAGAAAACGGTTAAATAGTCTTTGAAAGTTTGGACCTTCTCTCTCTATCCTGTTATGTGTATCTCATAGTCTGGTGGATTTCTATTCAGTTCGGTTGAATTGAAAACGCGTTTGTGATACATGGACCTTATATGAATATCGGCGTTTGATTTAGAGAATTCTTGGGGTACACTAAAATATTTCTTGACTTAATAATGTTAAGGGCCTATTTCACCATATCTGAGCAGTCGTTACCCACCAAATAAATAACAAATTAAAGAAAAATTGTATGAAATGATCGAAGAACCAAGTAACTTAACGGGGACTTGCTCTGACTCCGTAAAATAGGCCCTAAGTCTTTTAGACTTTACTGGTTTTGTTTGTTTTTTTTCAAATGACTGGCGCTGTAAATAGTTACACGAAATACCTAGATCAAGATGCGGTGATGAGATGATGTGGTTGGATATCGTATTTTATAGGAAGCGATTGCCATCAGATGTACATACATACATACATTAAGTCACCCCTCTTTCCCGTAGGGGTAGGCAGAGACCACAGACTTCCACTTGCTACGATTCTTATATACCGCTTTAGCTTCATCCAAACTCATCAATCGTTTCTTAAATGAGCGTCGGTTTAGGGTACTCTTGACCGAGCCATTTTTCAGAACGTCCTCCTACACTCCCATTCAGGATAAACTATAAGATATATGCAAAAATTTTATACATTGACTAGCTTCTGCCCGCGACTTCGTCCGCGTAGCGTGATGATATATAGCCTATAGCCTTTCTCAATAAATGGGCTATCTAACACTGAAATAATTTTTCAAATCGGACCAGTAGTTCCTGAGATAAGCGCATTCAAGCAAACAAACATACTCTTCAGCTTTATATATTAGTAATAGATTACCTAATAAATATACAATGTTTAATAACTAATATTGTATTGTTATAAAGGGTCCACAACCTCGGGATTTAATAATAATTATTATTACATACATGCCATCACACCTGTATTCCCCGAAGGGTTAGACAGAGGCGTACTAATGTACACCCACAGTTTGCCGGTATGTTTTGGTCCTATGTAATAGGGGGCGAGCCTATTGCCATTCACCGGACATAAATTCAAAACTCCGGCCTGCTACTGGGTATTTTTAATCGACCTGGGAACCGAACCCAGCACTTCCATCGTAGCAGTCACGCTCAGGACCACCAAGCTAATGAGGCAGTTATAATTCTTTTCGTGTTATAATTAGTATTAGATCGAGAATAAATCAGGAAATAAATATTTATCATACTGGTTAATTCATTTTACTAGTTTTTTAGACCAGTGTTTATTTTTATGCAGCTTTCCAGATATCGGTCGTGGAAAAGCCTTTAAATATAAAAATGAACACGAAATTTTAGATATAAACATCTATTTACATTTTATCAGAATACTGTAATGCATTTTGAACAGAAATACATTAAAAATACATAATGATGATCGTAAAGCAATGTAAACAAGTTTCAGCGAAGCTTTCAGCTTTCAGTCGTTCGCGGGCTTAGCGTTGGTGACGACGCATCGCGAGTGTCCAATGACGTCATAAAGTTTATCGAACATAGACAAGAAAGTAAAATAGAAAAAATTAAAAGCAGTTTCTATTGCAGTGGTTCTGTAGTTGTGATTTTTGAAATTGGATTGAAATAATAAAAAAAAAATTACAAACAAAATACTAGTCGTAATAAAATAAGGTTGTAATTAAATTGTGCGTTTAAAAAGTGAATAAATTAAAATGAATGTTTTTTTTTTACTCTTTAAAAAAGATTTTATAACATAAAACAGTGTTCACTAAACTTTTATTTGTATTGAAACCTAAAGTTTTATAGTCTCTTCGGGATCATAGTAGAAATACCTTGTTAATTAGATTTATTAACAAAAAAAAAAACAAAATTTTTACGAGCCCACGTGTTACATAATAAAGCCCAATATCCCTCACGGTAAAGGTATGTATATAGCCATTTTTTTCACATAAATAGATTGCATTGCGACATTTTGTTTTGGGTTTTATTTTAATCAAATCAAATATTTTTTTTTTTTTCATTTCAAATAAGCTTTTACAATCGTTTATGAAACGATATGATTCTAGATGCACGGTTCCAAAAGGTTGATCCTATGGAGAAGAATCCGACAAGAAACTCCATGGACACTCTTTTAAAATAAATTATGTTACAATCTTCACTGGTATAATATTGCGATAACAAGATGTGTGAACGTTGGAGGATATCCAAGTTTGATCGAGTCGACAATAATCGGGTGTAAAAGCACCCACGGTACAGGAGAAATACATAGTGTCGGCAACGTTAAAAAAAAAACATTTCTCGGAACACAAAAACAAGACAGCTCCTTTTTACACAAATAAACTCGGTCAAAGTTCAAGCTTAGAACTTTTTTAATAAGCTTTAACAAGAATTTACATCTTTGTGTTGATTTCGAAAAAGTTAGTCAATTATTTATCGTTCCTTTTCGCCTAGAACCGCCCAAAAACCCATAGATACTATTTTAAAAATGATAAATATTTAGTATAGTTTTGGTACAATTTTATACAAAGTAGAACTTATTCTAGTACTCATATTTATAAAGTATGTAGGTAATTAAATGCCTTTCTTGAAATTAAATTTTGGAGAAAATCTGAATATTAATTGCAGTTATTTTGAACATTTAAAACAAAATTTGAATAGTTCCAGTATTTTTTGCACATCTTTAAATATTCAATATTTTATGTGAAGCATAGGTACGCCTATATTCCTGGAAGGGTTGGCAGAGGTGTTCTGATGTTAACATTCACAGTTCTACAGTGTTTTTGGTTCCATGTTATAAGGTGCGGTGCCTTTTTTTAAACATTGTGGGACGTATTGTTATTATTCTTGTTAACCTAAAACTCACACTTAGTATGCCAAGAACCGAGTACGGTAAAAGAAATATCTTGTACGATGGGGTCAAGAGGTACAATAAACTATCAAATGATCTAAAAAAGTGTGAAAGTGCGCCTCTATTAAAAAAAAAAATTAAAACAATATATATTTAAATAAAATACATAATTAAAAAAAAAAAACTACCGACACCGAAATAGAGCCTACAAACTTATATCTACTATAAACTGGTAACATTACTGTATAAATACCAAATTATTTAAGAATATTATTTCAATACATTATTTCATTTCAAAACAGTTTAGATAATTTAAGCAAAACCATACCTTTTCTGAGTCATTAGATACCTATATCTATTTACATACGGTCGAACTATTGTTAAATCTCTTTTAAATATGTACCTATATATATTTACTTTACTCATAAGTGAACTGTAATGTTCTTGAGGAAATAAAGTTCTTTAAACCTAACCCCTAGTGCTAAGCTAAATACTTGTGTTCACGGAGTGGGTTCACGTCGGTAGTGCAATGGGTGGGTTTCGATCCAACAACCACATGATCGAAAGTCCGACGCCCTAGTCATTAGGCTACTTGAATTAAAAATACTGCTTAAATTTGTAACACAATTATGTAACACATATTTAAACAATAACAACTTTCTTCTAAATCAATTTGATAGCTGTTTTGTGTTTAATTACTACACCATTTGCTTTGGCGTTGAACAATTAAACAAAACTGTGAGATGTTCCTATTGTCTGACGTCAGGGACGCTGTGTTGGTCTTATACTTTGGTAAACCGGTTTCTATGCAGATTTGTAAATGTTAATTGGTTGCAGATTAATATTACTTATGTAACTATGTATCATCTTAATCATATTGAAATAAAACAACTTTCTTTTTTTGAGTCTTACTAGTATTACTATTTACGACAACGCAACGCGGCAAAATCCGTTAAAGTAGTTTTATTTTAATCTAGTTTCCGCCGGCGACTTCGTCCGCGTACCGTGATGATATATAGCCTATATATAGCCTTCCTCAATAAATAGGCTATCTAACACTGAAAGAATTTTTCAAATCGGACCAGTAGTTCCTGAGATTAGCGCGTTCAACAAACAAACTCTTCAGCTTTATAATTAGTACAGATTCTTATAGCCAGTAATTTATCATATGAATATCGGTATTGCCTAGAAATTGGGTTGCGGAGGTCTGATGGCAGTCGCTTCGTGTAAAATACTGATATTCAGCTGCATCTGAGTAGACTGGAAGCCAACATAGCAGTGAACAGCTCGGGGGATAATGATTATTTCAATATCTAAAATGCGCCTAAAAAAATGGTATTTTTTTTATTTGTCTTAGATAATTACTAAAAATATTTATTTCAACTGATGGAACTTGTATGGTGCGGCTCATTGTTTAGCATAAAGTTCTATAAATTTAATGTACCTAACTTATTTATTTTTCAACTTATTTTAATTTTGATTTTAAATCAACTTTTTGGTGAGACCATTAATATAGTCACGTAGGTCTTCTTAGTCTTAAGGGCTAAAGTGTAATGACTACGTACGAGTTCCTATGTCCTGTGGGAATTGTGGTGAACGTGACCACGAGACACATGGCCTACACCAGAGGTTTCCAAACTTTTTTTTCAACGATTTTTTGTTGTGAAATTTGCATTTAAATCTCATGGAATCACTGGCCTAGACTCCTGGGGGTCGATATAGACCACTTTGGGTATCACGGGCCTAAACCCCTGGGGGTCGACATATACCACTTTGGGTATCACTGGGCTAGACAATAGGAAGGTAAGCATGGTTTTTAGTCGATGCGACCAACACCCTGACTTTTCCCCTGATAACGGACGATCTGTGCGAATTCCACGCTACAAAAATAAAGATGCTTTGTCACGGCCTTTCTCGGTGCTTACATTATTTTTATTGTTAGCAATTTAAACAGCTATATCACTCGTTATAGCGTGGATGAGCCGAAAATATTTGTCTACGTCGTTCAAATGTTTTATTTTAAAATTTTATTTCAAACTAGCTTCTGCCCGCGGCTTCGCCCCCGTGGAATTTGGTCTGTCATCACATCCCACGGGAACGGGACTAGCTTCTGCCCGCGGCTTCGCCCCCGTGGAATTTGGCCTGTCATCACATCCCACGGGAATGGGATAAAAAGTATCCTAATTCTGTCTCCTGGTTCTAAGCTACCTCTCCACCAATTTTCAGCCAAATCGGTTCATCCGTTCTTAAGTTATAAATAGTGTAACTAACACGACTTTCTTTTATATATATAGACTAGCTTCTGCCCACGGCTTCGTCCCCGTGGAATTTGGTCTGTCATCACATCCTACGGGAACGGGACTAGCTTCTGCCCGCGGCTTCGCCCCCGTGGCATAAAAAGTATCGGGAACGGGATAAAAAGTATCCTATGTCCGTCACCTGGTTCTAAGCTACGTCTCCATCAATTTTCAGCCAAATCAGTTCAGCCGTTCTTGAGTTATAAATGAAGTAACTAACACGACTTTCTTTTATATATATAGATAAGCTTTTACAAGCATTTATGAAACTATGTGCACGGTTCCAAAAAAATGATCTTATGGAGAAAGTTCCAGCAAGAAACAGCATGGAAGCTCTTTAAATAAGTGGTGAATTTGCATTCGTATAATATTGTAACACAGGATGTGTGAACATTAAAAGTGAACATATTAAAAGTAAAATGTCTTCAATCCATTATCAGTATTCAACATTCATCAACATTGAATCGTGATCGAGCCATGCTTCGGTACGAATGAGCCGGCTCGACCGGAGTGATACAACGGCCTCACAGAAAACCGGCGTGAAACAACGCTTGCGTTGTGTTTCGCCGAGTGATTGAGGTTACCGGAGGCCCAAACCCTTTTCAAAGGCGGGCAACGCACTTGTGACTCCTCTGGTGTTGCGGGTGTCCATTGGCGGCGGTTATCGCTTACCATCAGGTGAACCGTCTGCTCGTTTGCTCCATTATCCCATAAAAAAAAGCGACTGCTGTTCATAACTGCACGAAATAGCGTGTGCGACATAACTGCGTTAAAATAGGTAATTATTCGACTATTATACGATTCTTGTATACCTATATCTTGTTATCCGTCCACATTTATACATATTACACACGCTTCGTATATCTGATAGTACGTAAAATGTCCTTTCTTTAGTAGTTTTTTGCCTAAGGTACCGGAGTGTACAAAGGCCGTCTTAATGCCTTAGGCATTTTCTACCAGACAACTTTTTGTATAGCATAAATACAAGAATGAATATAATATTTTTCTTTGCTCCCTTGCAAAGGCCTAATCATTATCATTATAAGCCCGGTTTGTCCCACTGCAGGGCAAAGGCCTCCCTTCCCTCCTTCCACTCCTCGGTGCATTGATTTTTCGGCCCAATTTCCCAAAAAGGAGTCCAGTTCGTCCCGCCATCTCCGCCTGGGCCTCCCAATCCCCAATCCCAATCCCAATCAATGCACCGAGGAGTGGAAGGAGGGAAGGGAGGCCTCCCTTCCCTCCTTCCACTCCTCGGTGCATTGATTTTTCGGCCCAATTTCCCAAAAAGGAGTCCAGTTCGTCCCGCCATCTCCGCCTGGGCCTCCCACGTCGCCTTACGTCTTGTGGACTCCACCTTGTTGTTTGTAAAGGCCTAATAATCAATTATATTATTATGACAATTATTATTATTTTATCATCTCTTAGTACTGTGTATATATTGATAACTAGTTGGCCAGGCGTTGTTCTGTCCAAGTTTCAACTACCTCGAAAAATCTCATAGACAAAAGGATTCTGTTTTACTATATTTTTTAATACCCCAGGGTATTTAGCCATTACCTTATTTTTGACCATTATATTACTTTCCTATTTTCAAAAATTTGTTCAGCAGTATTGACGTGAAACTTGGAAATATAAACAGAAGATACAAAATTCAAATAACTGTTTCGGCATCAGTAAAGATTAACGCGCGTTGCAGTATTGATAATTTTAATCAATGAATACGACTGAGGTTCTAGGTTCGATTCTCAGGTCGAGCAAAGCAGGTTTATCTATAAAATTCTCGGTAGCAGCTCAGAGTTTGGATTTGTCCTTGGTTTATGGTTATAGGTGCGTTTTACATGGGACCTAAACATACTGTCATCACAATAATATATTATTACATCTCTGCCTGACCTTTCGGGGACTACAGGCGTGAATATTATGTAATACCAACAGACACCTTCGAACAAGATATGTTTCGCAATCGGAGGCAGGTTTAAAGTATCCTCAGAGTCTCTCCACCTGTCTGTAGCCTGCCTAATTTATTCGTGAATAAATCCAGTAAATGCTGACAAATACTGCTCGTAATATTTGATTTGAAGCTTATTTGAGATTTATTACTTTAGCTTTATATTCTTTCATCTTTAGTCAGATGGTATAGAAGAATATTTATTGGATTTATAAAGGTACTTGGGTTAGGATATAAACTGAATTTCATTGATAAAAGAATAAATAGGTACATAAATATCTATATACTTAATATATAAAGCTGAAGAGTTTTTTGTTTGTTTGTTTGCTTGAACGCGCTAATCTCAGGAACTACTTACTGGTCTGATTTGAAAAATTCTTTCAGTGTTAGATAGCCCGTTTATTGAGGAAGGCTATAGGCTATATATCATCACGCTACGCGGACGAAGTCGCGGGCAGAAGCTATAATATATATAAAAGTTCTTCAATGAGTTTTTATACTATAATCTATAACAGATAACCCTGAAATCAGATACAAAACATTTTTCTTTTATCTTTACAAGCCATATAACTAGGTAGTCTTATTTGATTTTTGGATATAAAATTAATGTTATGTTACTTAATGATCATTATTATATCAATTAATGAGCTTAATGAGCAAGAACTAATGAGCATGAATCAATACACACGAATCTAATTATATTTAACTGGCGAAATATATACTAAAAAAATGTATACATAGCGCATACTCTTTGATTGTATACTGTATTAACAACATTTACTTTTTACGGTAAAATCGCTTAGTGAATTAAAATTGAAATGTATCCAGGCTAGTATAACAATGTTCATATGGTGGAATTCTCATGGGAAAAGGGAATTATTAGACTACTGATCTTGGGGAATTCTTAGGGGACAGCGCGTACGCAGTCCCCACTACCAAAAATTACGCGTCCGAGTTATCCACATTAGGGATAATCGCAAGGGTCAACCCAACCGCAGTGCAATGGAAGAGTCTCGCCCTGGGGGAACCGCCGTCTTGATCACGGTGTCCCCTACGCCAGGTAAGTATGAATTCACTACCGTACGGCGAGAGGGTCGTTCAACGACGGAGAATCTTAACACCGCGATTCAGAAAAGTGACGTCATTGCACAGTGACATCTGTTGGTGAGATAGGTAAAACTGCTTTCATGGGGTACCTTTCTACTATGAAAAATAGTGACATCTACCTAGTTGACGCCGCAACTGAAATTTGGTCAGGTGTAGAAAAAATTTTTTTCAGACAGTAATACTATTACTAACCATAAACAGTGTAAAATATTCCAGATTCTTTCGTCGCCCAGTTTTAAGTGAGTTTTTATGTCAATTATTTTAAGAGCAGGTGGTCCGTTTGTCATCAATGGGCTTAAATTACACTTAAAAGTTCCACGGCGATTGTATTATTTCATTGTGATTACCGTAATTTATGAGTTTCGTTCACTTTTGTGCTTTTGTGAATAGGTTTTCAGTATTAATTAGTTTATTGATTTTTCTTAAATACTCATTGTTTGCTTTTCAATATTTGAACATTTTGCTTGAATAAGCTAATGTTAATTAAAAAAGTTAAGTAAACAAAAAACTAATGTTAAATAAAAAATCTATTTTTTAATTTTATCAATTTAAAACTATAAAAAAAACTTATTGCAGTAGTTAATACAATCATCTATAAATTGGTGAACACAAGAAAAGTATCTTGAGACTATCTGAGGAAGTTAAATATGGTTGTCGCAGTCAGAGACGTTAATTAATGCAATAAATCATTAACTATCTACTACCTATTAACTATCTACTATATTAATAATAATTAATACTACATTATTAATACCTACTTAGTTATCTTATCTTGTGTGGGGCCGAGGCAGCAAGGCCTCAGAGCACTTCGACCCAATGGGATCTTTTGTGCTTAAAATATTATAAATATAAATAAATACTTAGTTAAATGAAATAGATAAAATAGGAAAATGGTCCAACTGTTTTCCTATTTTATGATATTCGTCACTTATAACGGTAAATTGAAGGGCGGCCGTTTTGGGGGCTGTCTATAATGTAAAAATGATGTTCAAAAAGTGCTACCTAGTACCTAGTCTATATTGAATAAATGATTTTGACTTTGACTTTGATTGTCGGTAATCTATACAAATATTATAAAGAGTAAAGGTTGGTAATTTTGTTTGTTATGAATAAATCCAAAAACTACAGAATCGTTATAAAAAATTCTTTCACTACATTGTCACTGAGTAACATCGGCTATTATTATTGTTAAAAGAGTTAAACATAACGTCTCTTATGTCGCGAGTAAAACCGCATGAGACAGCTACCTAGAGACTACCAGAAATTACTACACACTCTCTCATCAATAAGTAAGTCAGCTTGTCAAAGATATATTTTAGAGCAGAAAATAAATGATCGCTAAATGTTCTAATAGAAACAAAATGTTCAAGACATTGCATCTATTTTTAAAGCTATCAAAACAAGCAATGATATGTTTTTTGTAAATCCTTGGTCTAGTCCAGATATTGTGGCGATTGAGAGTTTTCAGATGCAAAATGTAGATCAATCGGTAATATTAATCAAATAAAAATAGATCAAAAAGATATTTAAGCAAATACAAATGTGGGACCAGAACGAGATAGAGATACTGTTACTATAATATTATGTAATTATAAATTTAAAATCAATATACCTACATAATATCGATTTAAAAAAAAAGTTTCATAAAATTATAGTTTCAACCTAGTTTCAGAGACCGTTTGTCACAAGATATTATTATCTACAAGATAAATTTAAATATTTTTAATAGAACTTATTATTTTGGGCTTCTCTGAGTCTGATGTCTGAGTATCTGCTACTCGGCAAGTAAGCTTAAAAAATGGGCAGGATTGCCATGAAATTAACCGCCAAGTAATTTGTAGAACATTCACTGAGGTCGTGAGATAGGCGTTTAGTCTGACAGAAGTGGAACCAATCCCGAGAAGGTGAAACAGGCCCTCAGTTTTATAGAAAACTAGCTTCTGCCCGCGACTTTGTCCGCGTAGCGTGATGATTATAGCCTTCCTCAATAAATGGGCTATCTAACACCGAAATAATTTTTCAAATCGGACCAGTAGTTCCTGAGATTAGCGCGTTCAAGTAAACAAACAAACAAACTGTTCAGCTTTACGGGCCACATTCAAAGCTGTTTATTTAATACTAGCTTCCGCCCGCGACTTCGTCTGGGTGGCACAGTTACTTAGTCTTAGCGTGTTGATATATAGCCTTTATCCTTTCTCAATAAATGGGCTATCTAATACTGAAATATTTTTTCAAATCGGACCAGTAGTTCCTGAGATTAGCGCGTTCAAGCAAACAAACTCTTCAGCTTTATATATTAGTATAGACATAGATTTACGTTATTTGATTACGTTTGAAATAAATTAGTTTATGAGAATACTATTCGACATTTTACAACTGCGATCGGAACCATAGTTTGAACATTAGGTATAAGTACGTTTGGCCTTTAGATATTTTTCTCTTTTAATAAAGAGCCCTATATTGCAAAAAATTAAATACTTTAATACCTTCCTTTATACATATAATTAATTATCATTTGTAATTTCCTGTATAGGAATTAAATACTAATTAATTTAAGCATGTTAATACCGTGGCAAACATTAATTACCAACCTGATGCGCAAATCCTTTTAGCGAACCATCAAAGAAGATCGGTTTTTATATAGCTTAACGCGGTTTACTGACTTCAAAGCAAAATTTAAAAAGTGCAACGTTCGTTATAGAGTTATGGTATTACAGCATTGAATTAAGAACTAAGTATATATTCTTAATGTACAAATCATAGTTCAGTTTTTATTGCGTAAAAAATCAATATTTACTTCATTCATTTATTTATTAAGGTACTTCAACGACAAGTTCACAATAAGGTTCGTCATTACATGTTCACTCAGATAATAGGTTACAGTGAAGAAGTCACTTATAGAAGTACACAGCACTTACAGGATATACGAGTAGGTAATAAGGTTATAGTAAAGCAACTTCATGTAAATCTATACAAATAAATAAAATTGGAGTACTGTTTGTAATATTAAAATAACCGCTTTTTACTAAGTGCGTTTGGATATATACCAAAACAATTTTTTTTTCAACTTTTTTCTGTCAGTCTGTCCTTCTGTCTGTTTGTTCTGGCTAATCTCTGAAATGGCAGGATCGATTTTGACAGGACTTTCACTGGCAGATAGCTGGTGTAACAAGGAGTAATTTAGGCTGCTTTTTTTTAATACCACGTGGATGAAGTCGCGGGTAACAGTGAAACCTAAAAGTTGACTATTGCTAATTATATTTTTTACTTAAGATTGGTGTTGTTTAGACTGTCAGTTGAGTATCACCTCCTTCATTCATCACAATAAAAACCAACTATCGCCTAAAAGTGAGAAAATGACACAATATATTTCATCGTTTTCATACGCTCATAAAACACCATGATTTACAAAGAAAAATTGGACAGCGCACACATTCATTTTCCCCGAAAGTGCTTTGACCTTCATAAAAGCATTGTTCATGTAAAAGTAAATAGTATGGCGTCAGTGAACGCTACGCCATGTTAGCGTGAATATCAGTGAACTTCAGATTCATGTCTGGTTTTTATTTGAAACCAATTTAATGCATATTTCGAATTCTCTAAGCTTGCTGTGTCCGATGAGTCAAATTGTCTTGAAAATTTATTTAATGTTTTGTATAACTTTAAATAATTTTCCACGTTTTCAGGCGTCTGGCATAATTAGAGCAATTTAAAAATTGGTAATATACTTAATAAATGATATGTGAAAGTTTTTTTTTAATTCTTGTTAAGTGACACTGCGATCTACAACAGTAACTATGTCTGACCGTTTGTTATACTAACTCAACCAATTTTCATGAATTATATCTACATTTTTTTTCCAAAAAATCCTCTGGCATAAATGATAAGACAGTGTCATAAATGCCACAGATGTCATATCAAATACGTTTGACATCGTTTGGTTCAAGAAAATCATTTTTCATTTACGAAATTCAAATAAATTGAGATGCAATCAATCTCAATCTAATTCCAATTAGGTACATCAATATGTCATGTCAAAGCTCTATTTCAAGCAATTTTAATTCCTAATCATTGATATTAAGACTCCGTGCGTTTACAGTAATTATAGGCAGTTCAAAAATATTATATTGTATACATATGATAGTTATGAAAGTAAAGAATTGAAGTGCCTAAGTATTTTTCAATAGATTTTCTTTTAAGTGACATGTGTTAATGTGACAATGTCACGAGTATATACTGTATACTCGTGACATTGTCACATTAACACATGTCACTTAAAAGAAAATCTACGAGTATTTTTATATAGATAAGATCAGGTGTAGCTCAATTCGCCTCAACTTTTGCTATTAGTTTTTTTTTTACTAGAATGTCGCTGTGGTGACATGCTTGAGTAGAAAACTTTTGATTAACAAAATGGTGGGTGTCAATTAAGGGTGTTACTTTTACAATTTCGACCACCAAGCTCATAAGAGGTGACTTTTTCAAGTAAATAAATAGCAGTGATAAGCTAAGTTAGACGTCTCATTACAAATCGTGTCCAATGCACGCCCTATCCCTCTCTTCCTAATCTTTCTCTGTTTTTCAGTAATAATAATTCATTAGTCTGACTAATTTATTAGTAGACTGCCTCGTTAGTCTAGTGGTCCCAAGTGCGACTGCTACGCTAGAGGTCCTGGGTTCGAATCCCAGGTCGAGTAAAGTGTTATTGGATTTTTCTATGAAATTCTCAGTAGCAGCTCGGAGTTTGGAAATTGTGCCCGGTTAATGGCAATAGGCTCGCCCCCTATTACATGGGACCTAAACATACCGGCGAACTGTGGGTGTACCTTAGTACACCTCTGCCTAACCCTTTGGGGAATACAGGCGTGATGGTATGTTATGTTATGTTATAATTCATTTTATAGTTTGCTTAAACGACGAATAAAAACATCGTGAGGGGGGTCTGAGATTAGATTCCCTATGCCAGCATTTTTTTGACTCTAGCCTAAATTCTCTCATTTCTGAAAGAAGACCCTAGCGGTGCGACGGCAAAATAAGATGATGATGATCAGTACAATACTGTCTGTGCTTACGTCATAATAATTTAGTCAACTTAAAAAAAACTACCATCTTTGTATTATGTTTATGATCATAACTTTTCTTTTTTACTCGCCACACTATTGCATGTGATCTAAATATACCGGCTAACTATGGGTGTACATAACAACACTTCTGCTTAACCCTTCGCGAAATATAGGCGTGAAAGTAAGTCAAATATTTTTTTCTTCTATTTTGTTTTTTCAATGACCAGCATTAGAATAATATCTACCTCCACCTTGCAGAAAATTGTAGCCAAATAACAAAACTCCGTGCTATGTTGTGTTCCTAACGATGAGCAAGGTCGCCAGATCTCCGCGAGGAAGCGTTGTGTTGGCAGTGGGGGGACCGGTGGTGTTTAAGCATCACACTTACTGTCTCCTATACTGCCAGCCCAACTATTCCTCCTTAATCTTTACCCCATTCTCTCGAAAAGGTGTGTGTAGCTGTGCCAGTGATACCGCTGATGTTACAAGTTCGGTTACCGCTTACCATCAGGCGGGCCGTATTCTTTTTTTTTATAAAAGCTTACTAGCAATGTGCGTCACACATTACTAGTATTCTTGTGCTAAGCTAAACGCTTGTGTTACGAGTGGGTTCACGTCAGTAGTGCAATGGGTTGGTTTCGAACCGGCAACCACATGATCGCAAGTCCGACGCCCTAGCCAAATGAACCATGCCACTTTAGAAGTATAAAAAAAATACTGCTGGAGACATTTGCTTTGAACTGGTGTACTGCTTGACGAGTATTACGTTGTCCTCGCTAAAACCTTGATATACCTTTAGTTTAGTTGAACTGGAATGGTTAAAAGCTTTAGTATAATAATGCTGGAAGAGGTCCCGAGGTTGAACCCTTCTATAATATTACATTTAATGGTTTTAGAAGCACATTAAGTGTAGTTGTTGGAGTGTTAATAGGTACATTAGCTACGTGTTCCATACCTGTATATTAGAGTTCGTAGCTCTGCGCTTACTTTTTTTTTAAACTAACTAATCAGCTGATTTTTCAATTTACCTAAAAGAAAAATAATATGTTTATTATTGTAATAAGATTCTCTCGTTGGTATAATGGTGTTAAATATGATTTGAGTCATAAATGTTACTTAATTATACAATGTATTCGATAGTATAATTTTATATAGTATAGGTATATTTGGTTACTTAATAGATGACTGTTGTACAATTTTTAATGGCCTTGATATCCTTTGGCCATGAAAAAGTTGACCATAAAAATAGAGATCGATCTATAAAAACAACATACATATAACATACCATCACGCCTGTAATCCCCGAAGGATTAGGCAGAGATGTACTAATGTACACCCACATTTCGCCGGCATGTTTAGGTCCCATGTAATAGGGGGCGAGCCTATTGCCATTAACCGGGCACAAATTCCAAACTCCGAGCTGCCACTGAGAATTTCATAGAAAAACCCAATAACACTTTGCTCGACCTGGGAATCGAACCCAGGACCTCTAGCGTAGCAGTCGCGCTCAGAACCACTTGGCTAATGAGGCAGTTTGTAAAAACAAAATAATTAAAATTGCTTTAAAATTAGAAGCATAATGATAATAATTTCTGACACGTACACGAATATTAGACATTGAAATAAAACTACTTTTTAAGGATTTTATCGCGTTGTATTGATAATATAATTTTATTCCCGACGTTTCGGATCCTTTACATAATCCATAGTCACATTGTAGATTTTCAATGCACCTCTCGTACCTATGGGGCCTTAAAAAAAAGTAAAAGCGCTGGAATCCTAAATACGACACCAGTCTTCAACATCATCCCGACAGTGGATCCAGTTGATTAACTGAATCTGACAGTTGAGTAACAGATTCAGATAATTCTGCCACGGAATGAAGTGAATCAGTGTACGCCTCATTATTTTGTCAAAATCTAATCATATAGTTTTTGAACGAGGATCGAACATACTTAGATACATAATACATACCAATATACATACAAACATACATACATACCATCAGGCAGAGGCGTACTAATGTACACCCACATTTCGCCGGCATGTTTAGGTCCCATGTAATAGGGGGCGAGTCTATTGCCATTAACCGGGCACAAATTCCAAACTCCGAGCTGCCACTGAGAATTTCATAGAAAAACCCAATAACACTTTGCTCGACCTGGGAATCGAACCCAGGACCTCTAGCGTAGCAGTCGCGCTCAGGACCGCTTGGCTATGAGGCAGTTCACAACATACATACATAGATTGTTAATGTCATTAGCCTTCCTTTTTTCGTAGTCGTTTCGAAGTAACTTTCGCTTTTCTTTCGTTTAGACTGCATCGGAATTGTATTTTAAACACATTTAAGTACCAGGATTACCTTAGATTCTTTCATGTCGTACAAAATGATACGAGATTTGGCTTATCTCCTATAATGGAGAAAAATATGTAGGTATAAACAGAAGCTCCAAGCTCTGAGCCGACATTGATAGGAAATTGGAAGTGTCTCCAATTTCTATCGTAGGATAAATCCTCAAAAGAGATAACTAGTTCAGTATTATTAGTGCAGTAAGCTAGACCTTTGAGGCTTTAAACGAGGGTTGAGTTCATTTAAACAGTTGTTGAAGTGATTAAAAGTTTGCTTGTCACTAAAATATAAGTCGGATACTAAAATTAATATGGGTTTACAATATTTATCGAAAAGGGACTAAACTTGAAACGGTACAGTCGACGGTATGGTCAACTAAGAAAGAAAGAATAAAATTTATTTAGCACATACATGAAACGCACACGGTACATAGAACTTACACAATCAGATTTAAAAATCGCAACCAGGTGTGTGTCTCACGGCTGCACTAAAAAGGTCCATTTCAGCAATATGCCAGACAGGCTGACGCTGTCTGACGCTGGTTTCCTAATGAACCTTTAAAAAAAAAAGGACGAGTGGCGGTTCATTTGAATGAATAGTACTTACCTACATAATTTATTAATTCAATCAAAATAAAATAAATGAAAAAAGTAAAACAGATACATATAAATAATTTAACATTGAGGAAGTAAAAACAAAGTTAGGAAGATATTAAAGGATGTTTTTTTTTAATTGATGACTGTGGTTGTGTACCTACAATCCCTACTACTATTAGAAACGTGAAATCTAACGAAGGAGATAGATATTTGAATCATAGTTAAACTACTACATTATTTTTAGTAAGTATATAGAGAGATCTGAAACCTGAATATATTTTGTTCAGAATATATTTAATAACTGACTCAATCCCAATAATTTTTACACCATGTTATATTTTGTACCAAAAATATTTAAAAAAGATTTCAAGTGGGATACCGAGACACTAAGGACCACTTTTTTTTTGTTGATGGGGTTGGAAATGCTTTATGCACTATCCACCACTCCGGGGAGAGCGGTGGGGTGTGTCGGACTCCGCTCTGAAAAATGCGATCTACCGACTAAAACCAACCTCGGCGTTTCGCGTCACCACTTTGGTGCCGGGCCTACGGGAGCGCTGTAGCATTCATCCGCGGGCTAAGGACCAATTGCACCAAATTCTTAAATATGTTTAAATTGTATTTAAACACAAATTTTCATAGAAATTTCGTGTTTAAATACAATTTAAACACATTTAAGAAGTTGGTGCAAGTGGGCCTAAGTATCTTTCCGCAATCATAGCCGCACAACAAAAATCACGGCAGGTCAAAGCGGTACTAGGCACGGGCACACAGCGGGGCGGAGGTAATAAGTCGTGGTGAGCATGTTATTGTACAAACAACCAGGTGACACAACAAGATTAGTAACTTAACAGACAGAAATGTGTTGCTGGGGAGTTTGTTGTACGGCTTCTTCTTCTCAGCGAAAACACTAGGAGGCGGTGAAGGGCGGGCGTTTTGGGGGCTGTCTATTATGTAAATCCAATCCAATCTTTCTCTACGGAGCTGAAACCTAGTCATTAAGACTGCAAGATCGTCGCAAAATTGATGCACTGGAGATGTGGTGTTGGAGGCGCCTCCTAAAGATCCTTGGACGGCGTTTCGTACCAATAACTCGATCCTGAAAGAGCTTCGCATCAAGGATAGACTTTCGTCGATTGTTCAGCTGCGAATACTGAAATTCTTTGGCCATATCTCCAGAAACGAGAGCTCCATGGAAAGACTGGTCATCCAGGGCCAAGTTGAAGGAAGACGAGCTCGTGGCCGATCTCCAACGCGCTGGTAAGGTCAGTCCCTTATTATGAAAGCTACCCAGACCACATTGGTACAGTGCTCTCGTAATTCCACTAATCGTCAAAAATGGCGATGAATTTCAAAAGCTGTGACGCTCAGAGGAGAGAACGATGCCGACGAGAACCCAGCGGTTACACCATCATTACTACCACGACCACTCTGACAAGAGTGTCCGACTAAGAAGAAGTATTATGTAAAAATGACGTTCAAAAAGTACTACCTAGTAGGTAGTCTATATTGAATAAACGATTTTGACTTTGACTTAAAACTTTGTGATTTATCGTGATACAGTTATGAAATTTTGTACAGAGATTCTTTACATAAAAATACTAGACACGAGTCTCGGGTTTTGCTTATACTAAAACTAATATTGTATATTTTGAAGATGATTTTTCGTTTATATTAGTTCTCGAGTGAAACCGCTAATATTGTATATTTTGAAGATGATTTTTCGTTCATATTAGTTCGCAAGTAAAACCGCGGGAAACAGCCAGTATACAGGTACAACATCGGAAAATATACGCACAGGTAAAATCGTTTATCCTCATACAAAAGCAGCTAGTTGATATTTATATTCTCGTTTTTCCGATTCCTATCTATTTCGATATGCTCATACTATTCGCACCTTATTTACTAGTTCGATAAAATTTATATAGATAGCTGGTGGAACCACTACCGTAATAATAAAATGTTTCATGTATTTTCGAACATATATTTTTGTTTCTGTGTAAACATTATTCGTGGCTGGAGACTGTTTATGCAGTGTAATAAGGAGTTGCGATTGTCGAGTAATCACTACTTATTATAAAACAAAGTCGTTTCCCGCTGTCTGTCCCTATGTGTGCTTAGATCTTTTAAACTACGCAACGGATTTTGATGCGGTTTTTTTTAATAGATAGAGTGATTTGAGAGGAAGGTTTTAAGCTATTTAACATCACGCTATGACTCTTAGGACCGGGGCAGCGCGGGTGAAACCGCGGGCGGGTCGCTAGTAGTTATATATAATCGTTTAAATTAAAATAATGTTAATACCTACTATTTTTTTTTTGCATTTTCCATGCTAAGATTATAAAGTTATACCCGGCCCGGCTTCGCACGGTTGGTGTAGGTACCCATCTAAATAAATAAGACATTCTAGGATAATTCTTACTACTTGTCTTACTTCTTTTATGTTGTCTTATGACCCGTTTTTCCGTAGGAATGAAGCATTTTCCCGCGGTTAAAAGTAGCCTATGTTCATCAGAGATAATGTCGGCTTCTAATGGTAAAAGAATTTTTCAAATCGGTCCAGTAGTTTCGGAGCCTATTTAATATAAACAAACAATCAAATATTTCCTCTTTTTAATATTAGTGGTAGAAACTCGCGGTGGCTTAGTGGTCATAGTGTCTGGTGTATCTAACCGGAAGACGCAAGTTCGAATCCTGACCGCAGTTTAATTTTTCGTTAACTAAAATAACTAAATAAATAAAAATCAAGAAAATGCCTCGTTAGTTTAGTTGCCCTAAGCGTAACTGATGCGCTAGAAGTCCCCTGGGTCCGATTCCCGGGTCCAGTTAAATGTTATTGGGTATCTCTATAAAAATCTCATTAGTAATCTCGGGATTTGTGCTGGGTGAATGGCAATAGAGTCACCTCCTATTACATAGCAATTAAGTAAACATACCGGCGAACTGTGGGTGTACATTTATTTATTTTTACGCCTCTGCATAAAGTTAAGTTTTAAGTTCAGAATGTGAAGGCAAAATTCGACATGGCAGGTGGGACTCGCGGTGGCTTACAGGTCATAGCGTCTGGCGTACCTAGCCAGAAGACGCAGGTTCGAATCCTGCCTGCGAGTCGAATTTTTCCTTCACTTAAATAGCCTCTGCATAACTCTTTAAGTTCTTAAACTTTATTTATTATCCTTTTGTGATTTTTTGCATTTTCATGCTAAGATTCAAGTTATTTTAGTGAAGGAAAAATTCGACTCGCAGGCTGGAACTTGCGTCTTCTCGACGTCACCTTTAAGTCGCAAGTTCAGAATGTTAAATTTCGACATGGCAGGTGGAACTCGCGGTGGCTTAGTGATCATAGCGTCTGGTGTATCTAACCAGAAGACGAAGGTTCGAATCCTGCCTGCGAGTCGAATTTTTCCTTCACTAACTTATTATTATTATTTTTTATTTTTTTAAAGCTTACTAGCAATGTGGGTCACACATTACTAGTATTCTTGTTAACCCCTCGTGCTAAGCTAAATGCTTGTGTTACGAATGGGTTCACGTCGGTAGTGCAATGGGTGGGGTTCGAACCGGCAACCACATGATCGCAAGTCCGATGCCCAAGCCAATAGGCTACCGCCGCTTCAAAATTATTCTTATTTTACAAATCAAATAAAAAAGCAATATATGACAGAGATATGAAAATTGCAATATTTTGTGCTCTGTTCAATTCTATCGAGTTGGACGATATTGCATATTGAGCTTTTATATGGCTGTGTATTGTCGAGCTTGTCAAATTGAGTCACTACTTCTGGCACGTTGGCGCACACCGAGTGCCAAACGTTTACCCTGATAACTGTTGTTGTTATGAAGCTGTACAGTTATAGTTACCGTGAAGGTGATAGAATTGGAAATAAATATTAATATCTATAAATAACTGCCTCATTAGCCAAGTGGTTCTGAGCGCGACTGCTACGCTAGAGATCCTGGGTTCGATTCCCAGGTCAAGCAAAGTGTTATTGGGTTTTTCTATGAAATTCCCAGTAGCAGCTCGGAGTTAGGAATTTGTGCCCGGTTAATGGCAATAGGCTCGCCCCCTATCACATGGGACCTAAACATACCGGCGAACTGTGGGTGTACATTAGTACGCCTCTGCCTAACCCTTCGGGGATAACAGGCGTGATGGTATGTTATGTTATCTATAAATTAAAATGTAGTTAACTAAAAACTAGTAATAGATATTTCAAATGCTGAAAGAATAATCCATATTATTATATAATTCAAATAATACATAGGTACCAATTATTTACACATAACACAATTTAATAGATAAGCCAATAATTTGGAAAAATTACATAAAATATAAGTACTTAATTGTTATTCAGCGTTGATAATTAAAATATATATTAAAAAATATTGAGATACATCTCCATATTGCAATGTTTGCAAAAGCCCTCTAAGTCATAAGTACTAAAATATAATGTAAAACCAATTATGTACACTTAGTATGCAATAAATCTTTTGACTTTGACTTAGTTACCAACAGATATTTATATATATTGGTGAAATTTGACAGTTTACGGTTACTTGATGTATTACAACTAACGTGATGATCTGAAATCGCGACCTGTGTTAAGATTTTCCGCTGTTCAATGATATAGGTAATTAATAAAACACATTTTGACACGTTTGGCGTAGCGGCAGGGTGATCAGCTTCTGTGCCACGTGTTGTGGGTTCGATCCCCACACGTAGCAAATATTTGTACGATCTACAGGTAGTTGTTCTGGGGTCCGGGGTTTGTGGTGAGAATTTGTGTTTGTAAAAGCACCTGGAATAATCATCATTAAAAATTTTCTTACATCAGGAAACAACACGACCAAAAACTTTACATTTTACTATTCACACAATCGCAAACTTTTTTACAACCAACCAGTTGCTAGAACATGTTGTGTAAACCAACTATCCAAACAAACTATTATTTAATCCCGAAGCGGCTATTAAATACATTAACAGATACAAAACGACCATTCTCCATTTAAATTTCAGCATCTAAAAATGGCGGATAAAAAAAATAAATGAGTACAGACGCGAACATGTCTCTAAAAAGTTTTAATTCGACTTTTGAAGTGGGTTGGAATGACTCTGATGTGTGGGGCGTACCTCAGTTGGATTTGGACGTGTTCTACAGACCAGATGTGGTGATAATTGTGTTGTATGTCGTGGTGTTGACGGCATCACTGTCCACAAATACCCTGCTCATCTTCATCGTGATCAAGTTCCAGTATATGAGAAGGTAAGTGTAGTGATAAGTTGAATATACGTACTTTTTTCAAAGCAAATATGGGAATTTATAAATGCAAAGATGCACTGCTCAGCTACTGAGTTACTTTCACAGGTATAATATTGAGTATGAATTATATCTCATGGTTAGTAGAAAGCATGGAAATGATTGCTACTTTTGAATCATTTTCATTTGATGATATTATGTCCAGATATTGCCCTACATCGTAACACTCGCATAATATCTAATAATATTATTCTAGTAATATCAACTATTATTGTCTGGACTTTAAAAGAAACCATGATTCTCTGAGTTTGTTTCGGTGTTTCTTCTCAGAGGAAATCGTCAGTTAGGAAATGCCGGCGCCATCTAGTTCAAAAAAATGTAAAACATTGACTTGTAAAAGTGTCTTTAAAAGATCTATTTACAGAAATAAATATCATTTATCATTTATGATTATTTTGAAAAATCTTGGTGCCTTACTACGTTGGTATTGTGTTTGGTTTAGGTACAAGCACCTTTTTTATGGGATAGGAGGGCAAACTAGCAGTCGGATCGCCTGATGGTAAGCGATTACCGCCACCCATGGACACCCGCAACATCAGAGGAGTTGCAAGTGCGTTGCCCGCCTTTTAAAAAGGTTTGGGACTCCGGTGACCTCACTCACTCGGCGAAAGACAACGTAGTCTGTATTGTTTCACGCCGGTTTACTGTGCCATTCGGGCCGAAGTTTGGCTCTCCCACGATAAGCATTGTCGTGAAGCGACAGATAAAAGAAATAAAAAAACAGAAAATACAATTTATTATAAAAAATGGGTGATGGACGTAGTATATGAGAGTATAGTAGACGAGAGTATAGTAGACGATAGTAGCCGGCGGAGCACGAAGACAGCCCGCACGCAGCACGTTGTGCAGCCGGAGCACGTGGACAGGGGGGGCGCGCGGACAGGCGGAGCGCACGGAAAGCGCGCACGCAGCACGGCGTCTAGCGGAGCGCGCGGACAGGCAGAGCGCGCGGACAGGCGGAGCGCGTGGACAGTTTGCAGCACCACGCCTTGAAGAGGCTCCGCTCAGTGGTCCCAGGGCTGGGTCGGCGGCGTAGGTTCACGAAGGTCTTCGATTGAGTTTTGAAGAACCAAGA
This sequence comes from Acronicta leporina, assembly GCA_947256265.1. Classification (NCBI taxonomy): domain Eukaryota; kingdom Metazoa; phylum Arthropoda; class Insecta; order Lepidoptera; family Noctuidae; genus Acronicta; species Acronicta leporina. Next base: position 984,065 of record OX366517.1, on the reverse strand, counting down.
GGCGCTTAAGACTACTGGTGTAGTTCTCGTGTCGAGACCAGACTAAAAACTGACTGGTTAAGGAACTGGCTCCCGTATTTATAGGCAGCAGGAGTCGTTCCACAATTTTGAATCATTTTGAAAATGGTATACTTTAAAACCAAATATTTAGTAGCTAGAAGAAGTTTGTAATCGAAATTAGAATAAATACTTTATTCGGAACCTCTATGCACCCGGATTTTACTAAAAAGTAAAGACCGTTGCCATGGTTGCATTTAATAACTAAAATGTCAAAAGAAATAAAATGTGCAAAAACAAACAAAATAGCTAAAAATACAAACCATGGCAGCAATATATAAACATATTACGTCATAAGCTACAGTTTGAGACTAAAAACTCGTACGTTGATGATGCAAAGTGAAAAATTATAATAATTAAGGATAATGGTGTGATGAGAAGTGTATTATGCCTGAAGAACAGATAATTGTGAAGATAACTAAAGGCTAAAGGAATGAAACAGGTATATATACTACATATTCCCCACAACCCCAGAAAATTTTCGACTAGAGAAAATTTAATCCTAGATGAGGTCGAAAGAAAAACCGTGGAGCATTACTTGACAGATTCATACCTCATCAGACAAAATCCTACATCCTTCCTCAAATATACCGACGTCTAGCATAAGGTAAGGGTGGAGTTCACATTCAATGACTACCACTCTAAAAGAATGTCTCCAATATAATTAAAGGGTTATTTAAGGAGTAATCAACCGCTCCATACGATTAAAGGCTTATTTAAAAGAGTAATCAACCGCTCTGATTATAGGCTTATTTAAAGAGTAATCAACCGCTCTAGGTAAATGGAACAATAAAATTGTTTTAAGATATACTGAATAGCCACTTAATAGGCGTAGAAAATAATTAACCCATAATGAAGTGAAACATGAACAAACATGTAAGATAAGTTCCCGCTCCCTAGTAAGCAGTCCAATCGGGCCTACCAAGAAGAGGAGAGTGTAGAAGAGAGAATAAAGAGAAAGCAACTCTTAAGATTACTGGCATGATAGGCAGTCCAATCGGGCCTAACATGGAATAATAAAAGTATAGAAGCAAGAAGAAGTATAAAATCTAATGAAGTAATAAAAATATAAGATACGATAATGATTGTCTTGTAGTTAAAAACCACTGAAATAATAAAGTAAAATGTTATTACTTACAAATAATGAATGAGTTTCTTTATGAAATAATTAATTAGTTAAGAAGTGAAGGAGTAGATCCGAATAAAGTTTAGAGAGAGTTTAGTATAGAGAATAATTTAAGGTCAAAATACATCCAAATTAGGGTCAGCAATACACCAGAGGAAGTGTAGTTTTAGAATTTAGAAAAGAATGAAAGAGTATCCGAATAAAGAGTTGAGAAAGTTTGGAGAGAATAATAAAATTTAAGGCCAAAACCGTCCGAAATAGGCTCAGAAATACACTAGAGGAAGTGTAGTTTTAGAATTTAGAAATTAGTTGGGCGCCAATCTGTCGTGAAGCGACAGATAAAAGAAATAAAAAAACAGAAAATACAATTTATTATAAAAAATGGGTGATGGACGTAGTATATGAGAGTATAGTAGACGAGAGTATAGTAGACGATAGTAGCCGGCGGAGCACGAAGACAGCCCGCACGCAGCACGGTGTGCAGCCGGAGCACGTGGACAGGCGGAGCGCGCGGACAGGCGGAGTGCACGGAAAGCGCGCACGCAGCACGGCGTCTAGCGGAGCGCGCGGACAGGCAGAGCGCGCGGACAGGCAGAGCGCGCGGACAACGCGCACGCAGCACAGCGTCTGGCGGAGCGCGCGGACAGGCGGAGCGCGCGGACAGGCGGAGCGCGCGGACAGCGCGCACGCAGCACGGCGTCTAGCGGAGCGCGCGGACAGGCGGAGCGCGCGGACAGGCGGAGCGCGCGGACAGCGCGCACGCAGCACGGCGTCTAGCGGAGCGCGCGGACAGGCAGAGCGCGCGGACAGGCGGAGCGCGCGGACAGGCGGAGCGCGTGGACAGGCGGAGCGCGTGGACAGTTTGCAGCACCACGCCTTGAAGAGGCTCCGCTCAGTGGTCCCAGGGCTGGGTCGGCGGCGTAGGTTCACGAAGGTCTTCGATTGAGTTTTGAAGAACCAAGAGGCGCTTAAGACTACTGGTGTAGTTCTCGTGTCGAGACCAGACTAAAAACTGACTGGTTAAGGAACTGGCTCCCGTATTTATAGGCAGCAGGAGTCGTTCCACAATTTTGAATCATTTTGAAAATGGTATACTTTAAAACCAAATATTTAGTAGCTAGAAGAAGTTTGTAATCGAAATTAGAATAAATACTTTATTCGGAACCTCTATGCACCCGGATTTTACTGAAAAGTAAAGACCGTTGCCATGGTTGCATTTAATAACTAAAATGTCAAAAGAAATAAAATGTGCAAAAACAAACAAAATAGCTAAAAATACAAACCATGGCAGCAATATATAAACATATTACGTCATAAGCTACAGTTTGAGACTAAAAACTCGTACGTTGATGATGCAAAGTGAAAAATTATAATAATTAAGGATAATGGTGTGATGAGAAGTGTATTATGCCTGAAGAACAGATAATTGTGAAGATAACTAAAGGCTAAAGGAATGAAACAGGTATATATACTACAGCATCTATAAAAATGCAGATGGTATTTTTCTCAAACTTATAAAAAGTTCTACATAGGGATTAACTACACCTACATAAGTAATTAGTTTTTACTTGGAGCTCTGTGCTTATTATTTATGTTAATTAAACTGTTGAAAGTTACACGATCAAAACTAGTCTTTGTGCTTGTTTTAATTAAGATTCATAATCACAAGCCAGTGTACTCTTCTACCCCCTTTTATTCTTAGTAAACAGAGCATCGTACCTTTAGCCTCATACCAGAATATTACGTATTCAAGCATTTATTATAATAATCATAATTATTATCTCTGCGTGCTTTATCGCTTTATTTGGTGAGCATTGATTGTGTTGATACAGGTGGAAGATTGCGGCCCTTTTTATGTAACAAATAGTTATGTAACTGCCTTATTAGCCAAGTGGTCCTGAGCGCGACTGCTACGCTAGAGGTCCTGGGTTCGATTCCCAGGTCGAGCAAAGTGTTATTGGGTTTTTCTATGAAATTCCCAGTAGCTGCTCGGAGTTAGGAGTTTCTGCCCGTTTAATGGCAATAGGCTCGCCCCCTATTACATGGGACCTAAACATACCGGCGAACTGTGGGTGTACATTAGTACGCCTCTGCCCAATCTTTCGGGGAATACAGGTATGTTATATAAAATATACAAAATATCTGCCTAGTCAAGAACAACTAGGGAGATATTTTTCATAGTACTTTGAACTTTGATTGATTTTATTAGTCGCCAAAGGAGGCTCTTTTTGCCCAACATATTTTATTATGATTGAGTTATAACTCAATCATTGAGTTATAACTCTTGCCGTCATAATAAAATATGTTGCTTGAAATATAATTCGGAATTCCAGGTTTATTTTTAAATACTAAAACCAAGTTGACCCTAACTCAATTATTTGAAAAAATACCAAATCTTAACACAACAATATAATTCGAATATTTCTATCTCGCAAAACTAAAAATAAATTATAAGAAGTCGAAACTACTTTCATTGTTTTTCTGTAATTTTAAAATCTATCAACTGGCCATAGAGCTTAAAATGATTTAAAGTGGGCTCGATCGATATGCTTTTAGTCGAAAAGATAGGGTTATTATTCGTAACAAAAATAACTTCTAATTGGGGACTCCCAAAACCTTTTAAAAGCGTACACCTGTGCCTCTTTGTAGAGGGGACAAGGCACAGAGCCTTTATACGAAAAGGTATGATGTAATAAAAGTACTATAAATAAAAAGTGTCTCGCCCTATTGTTATTTTAAACTGAAAATGAATTCATAGAAAACTAAAGAGGTCGTCTATGTGCAGTATCGTGTGTGTGTCGTAGGTAGTAATTAGGGTTTCGTACCCTAAAAATCCAAATGGAACCCTAGTACACATTCATACATCTACACACACTAACTCACCCACAAATACACATAACTCCTATAATTTTACGTTAATTATTGTAACCTTACTTTAATACTAAATCACTGTAAACTATATGTAACTAACGAATCAAAAAACTCTGTATCAAATAGCAGGGTTCTTTGCGTACTCACATAACATACCATCACGCCTGTATTCCCCGAAGGGTTAGGCAGAGGCGTACTAATGTACACCCACAGTTCGCCGGTATGTTTAGGTCCCATGTAATAGGGGGCGAGCCTATTGCCATTAACCGGGCACAAATTCCAAACTCCGAGCTGCTACTGGGAATTTCATAGAAAAACCCAATAACACTTTGCTCGACCTGGGAATCGAACCCAGGACCTCTAGCGTAGCAGTCGCGCTCCGGACCACTTGGCTAATGAGGCAGTCTTTGCGTACTCAATCGCAATAAACTCACTCTCGGGGCGGATTTAACCTCGGGAGGACAAAAAAAAACTGTCACTCACTTGTCCGTCTGTCCGTGGTCTGTTACACAGGTTTTATAGCCAAACGATTCGCCCCCTATTACATGGGACCTAAACATACCGGCAAACTGTGGCTGTACCCTAGTACGCCTCTGCCTAACCCTTCGGGGAATATAGGCGTGATGGTATGTATGTTATGTTACCTAATAATAACGTGAGTAAGAAAATAGTATGTGTATGTAGATATGTTATGTTACATAATTATAACGTAAATAAGAAAATAGGGTGCAATACATTGCAAACTTGCAGTAAACGTTTCTCACGTAATAATAACTAATTACCTTTGTAACAATATTTGTGTATACAATAGCTACGTTTATATATTTCTCTGAGTGTTAGGCTCTTCTCCTTTAGCTATGTAAATAGGTACATAGCATTGTTTGCAGTTCAGTGTCTGTCGACCGACTTCGAGACGAAACTAACAAAATATATTTGTGGTGATCGGGCCTCGGAAACCACGTAATATTGCAGAACCCGGTTTTCACACGAATACATAATGACAATGTTTAGTGGTAGCCCAGAAAGCCTAACAACCGGTCGTTTTGATATCATAATACAGGAGAAATTTACCGTGGAAGAGACATGCTTCGGCCTGAATGGGCCGGCTTGACTGGAGCGATACCACGGTCTCACAGAAAACTAGAGTGAAACTAAAACTTACGCTGTGTTTCGTGCAGTGTGTTAAAAGGCGGAAAACACACTTGAGACTGTTCTGGAATTGCAGGTGAACAGTCTGCTCGTTGCTCACTTAAACCATAAAAAGAATTCTTGTGAGGTAGGTAACGTTTTTAAAAAAAACACAACAATATAATTTTTTTGTTGGTTGGCGAATGACATCACCCCTGGCGTCATCATTTTCCTCATTGTTGTCATTGGCTTCATTGATAAATCTTTATCTTTATCTTTATTTCTCAAGAAAATATACATACGGAAAATACATAGGACACTAGCCTCCACACTAGGATTCCCTGTGTCGTGGAGGTTAGTCTCTTTCATCTTAAGATATACAGATGAGTTAACATCAGCTTTAAATTATTGAGAAACAATAATAAAACTATAAGATGTGTGGCTTGTAATGTTCGTGAGTTTGAGTGTTTGCGTGTGTGTTTGGTTGGTGTGTTGTATTCGAGGGCTGTGTGTATATGAAGTATGACATGCATGTGTGTGTATGGGTTAGTAGAGAGATACTATATGTGTGGGAGTGCGAGGATGTGGGTAGAGGTGAGAACCAGTAGGAGGGGAGTGTGGAAAGAGTATGTTAGTGTGGAATTGGATGTGGTGGCAGACTCAAGTAATACTTAAGAAGCTTTCTGTACTTTCATAGTCCTTGCCAGTCAAGTATTTTATAATTTGTATCTTGCATTTGAATCTTGTCAGTGGCAGTAGATTAATTTCCCCATTCAGCTTACTATATATGAAAGGCCCCATGTATAGAAAGCATTTATTACCGAAATTCAGCCTGCAACGGGGTTTGCGCCATTTATTTGTGCGTCTTTGGGAGCACTGGGAGCCAATTATTTCATTTTGTGCATTTTTGTGGAACCTCAGTGCAGCAGCCATGATGTACAGCTGGCGCACCCGTAGGACACCTGTCTCTTGGTACAGTAAGTCAGTCGAGTACCGAAAGGGTTTCTTATACGATACTTTTAGTATCGCTCGCTGTGCACGCTCTGCTTTTATTAAATGTGTTTTACTTGCCGAGCCCCATGACACTATGCAGTAGCCAATGACAGATTGGCACAACGTAAAGTATAACATCTTCAGCAGTTTGTCATCAGCGATCCGGCCCATCTTTTTGAAGATATGCAATAGCTTTCTCATCCTACCAGCAACATACTCAATCTGCTTTGACCAATTAAGATGTTTATCAATAAAAACGCCCAGGTACTTAATATTATCCACCAGTGCGAGACTGGGACATGTACAGGTGTTACCTGGGTCATTGTTGCATGAATGTAATTTGAGAGTAAGTTGACTTTGGCAAGATGTTCTTATATCAACGCTAAAGTTAAGGACCCTCGTTTTATCCACATTAAGAGTTAGAAGGTTGTGGTTAAGCCAACTGGATACCGAAAGAACACCACATTCTGCAGCCTTGTAGACGCCTGCCCAAGACTTCTCTGAGAAAATTATAGCAGTGTCATCGGCATAGGCGAAAATTCTAGCGCTGTCAAGATGTAACGAGCAGAGGCTGTTTATATATATGATGAAGAGGGTCGGGCCAAGTACACTGCCTTGGGGCACGCCATACTGCACGCTGGCGCAACCAAAATGATTGGATAGAAAAACGAAATATTAAGAAGGCACTCCGCCTCTCTCTCCTCTCTCACTCGCCATGAAGAGCCAAGGGAAACAGGACGCTACCACGACGAGTTTCAGCGTATTTTCGGTAAAATTTAATCATAGTCTAAATTGATTCTTTGTACTAAGATTCCAAATTACGTCATCCGTAATTCCAATTTCCGATGCGGATGTTTCCTCTGTAAAAATATTTTATAGCACTGAACGAGTAGATTAGGGTTGTCACATACATAAGGAGAGTTAAGCAGCAATCTATTCTTTACCTGCGACGCGTCGTGACGGAACGGAAGAGACGTTTATTGTGAGAGTTTTTTTTATTCTGATATAATTTTGTTTTCATTGCACACAAGTTTCACACGTTAGTTATTAATCTACATTTTAACTTTATCCTTTCCATATTTTTGTCATAATATACTACTTAGGTAAGTACCTTCACACAATAATAGTTTTTTATGTTAGAATCTAACACAGAGCAACTTGACTTCCATAACAGGTACCTAGATTTCTCGCTTGGTTTGGAAGTCAAAAGTTCCAATATTTGCATAAATTCTTAAGCAATAAACGTTTTTTTTTATTTATTTATTTTTATTTCTATAAAGTATTTACTAAGCTGACCTACATTTTCGGTCTTTATCAGATGCCTCATACAGGGCCATACAGGGATTATAAAAAGAAAGACACCTGGGACAACCCTGGAAACCATTTTTGTTATTCTTCCCGTTATAAATTCGTTCATCATTATAATAATTTAGTCATTCCAAGGTTATTGTCTCGTGCTAAAAGTCAACTTCTCTTTTACTTACAATACTTAATCAATAAGGTAATTGAATGTCTTATCCCATTGAAGAAATGACATGTAATGAGACATGAAAGATACAAAATCGCAAAAATCGCATGCAAAAGTCGTGTCGGTCGGAGGAAGAATTCATGGCTACGTAATATCTGGAAGTGGATGGGGATAGTGTTGCTGAACTCTGTTTTCGCCTCGCTAGAGATTGGAATCAATATGCTAAATTTACTGCCAACTACGCTAGTCGGAGAGGCACTATGAGAGAGACATAAACACTTTAAAAAATCATACCGTCACGCCTGTATTCTCCGAAGGGTTCCCAGAGGTGTACTAAAGTATACCCACAGTTCGTCGGTATGCTTAGGTCTCATGTAACAGGGGACGACCCTATTGCCATTAACCGGGCACAATTTCCGAACTCCGAGGTACTGAGAATTTCATATAAAAACCCAATAACATTTTGCTCGACTTGGGAGTCGCTCTGGCGTAGCAGTCGCACTTGGGACTACTCGACTAACGAGGCAGTTTATGGGAGAGACTGAAGAAATCGAGATGTAAGGTGATTTACTGTTTATTTTATTTACTGAAGCGGGTTTTACATTCATCCTATAAATCTCCTACTGTAAGTCTTTGTTTATTGTTTATTTGAAGTACCCCTTTACTGGAATAAAGACGAACATTTTGTTTACATTCTACGGAATGTGCTATTAACGGAATTCCGCTGTGCATTTTCCTACCCTTTATCAACATTCTCATCACATCGAAATAAAACAGCATCATGTATATATGACGTGTCGTAAACTATGACGCCCACTACCCGCCACTGTCAGCCTCAATGGACGCCTCGTAATATTTTGTTATGATCATTGACGGCTCTCGACGGCCTATGACGTCTTTGCCACCCAAAAAGCAAGATGGAAAAGGTAAACTATCTACAAATTGATAATAAAGATCTCTAGCCATTAGGCTACCGACGCTTCCAAGAAAGCTGTTCCTGGATGAGGACAGCCAAAGAGATGTCGGTGAGATGATTTCAATCGCTTTTTGCAAACGTGGTATGAAGAAGCCCAAAATAGAAAATCCTGGACTGAGTTAAGGGAGACCTTTTTTGAGCAGTGGGTACATTAAATAGATTCTTATAATAACAGTTATGGTTTTTTTATGTTTTAAAGCAAAACGTATACTGTAGAAAACCATCGTACACCCACATTGAAAAGTTTAATGTTTCAAATAACAGCAGAACAGAGAGATACATAGTTAGATGGTTGCCCTGAAAATAATTTGACTTCTGGATAATTTTTGTTGGTGGTTACTACATTTATGACGTCAATAATGTCAGTTTTAGATTAATGGAGGATGAATAGTGCTCGTAATTAGGATATGGGATTGAAATGGGATAGCAATGCTAAGTGAATTGGAGCGACAGATCATCAAGGATCAAGATGTATCTCGTAATATGTTCCGAATGTCTGCTTTAGCACGAATATAGTATGTCATATAGTATATGTAGAATGGTACATATATGTATGTATATGATCGTATTATTGTAAATGATCGCCTGTCTGTTAATATTGGAGCGGGATTACGTAGGTTAACTGCTGCACAATATTTAGATACCTAAAGAAAATGAAATTACAATATGACATTTTTACCATTTTTTTTAATAAAAAAGTTAAGTTAGGTTACGTATGTATATGTATGAGTACAACCATGTCTTTCTTCGTTGATTCGAAATGTAGATTATAATTTGTCTAGCTAGGGCAAAGCTTGGAAACCGGAAAAAAATTAAAACCGGTTAACGCCTAAGTACATAGTAAACTTTTCATTCAGTTTTGTTCTAACCGTAACGGTAACCCCAATGAAACGGGTTTTCCGCTATAAAGTTCGTGAAATAGCTTTTGTTCAATAAACCGATTAATTGAAAAAAAAGAACTATTACACGAAATCACATGACATAGCTCTGGGTGGACTGCCCATCGCATCGTCACCGTTGGATCTTACGGAATAAACCGGTTAATGCGGGGTTTTCAATAACGCTCTTTTAACGTTTACACTCCGAAACAATCGAAAAAATGGAATAGAATTGTCCTTAACCGGTAAATTTTAAACCGGTTCCAAGCTTTGGTCTAGGCCCCTATTCCGGAGGTGGCCGATTAACAGATAAAGGTTTTCTGCCAATAATTACATAGGATCAAGCACTGACATCGGCTAAAATAAATTTCAGTGTCCGATAACGCTGTCACGGTTGTAATCCCCTGAAAGCAGGGACTGCTGAAGATTGTATGTATTTTGTGTAAATAATTACCATTACATTAGATAGCTGGTTCTTGCGGGTTCACTCGTGATTTAAAGTAACGTTATGTTCAAATCGATTAACAATATAGCCTATGTTACTCCGGAATAATGTAGCTTTCCATAGGTGAAATAATTTTGAAAATCAGTTGATATGTTAACAAATTTAATAAATTTACAGATACATGTAAGTATTGTTACACATAAGGGAGGGCAATTACAATTTACTGTCAAATTCAAAGTCAAAATGTTTTATTTCATCTATCTTCTATAAATCATTAGAATGAAAAGCACTTAAGGGACAGAATTTTTTATGGCGCTTACCTATGTACTTACTGTTAGGTTCACTTATGAATTAACATTTCATTCTTTCTGTTACGAGCTCAGACGACAAATGTTAGTGACATTTGATTGGCGCGGTGAATAGTGACGTCATGCTGAATGGTTCAATTTTGAAGCCCATAGATTTATTAGCCTAGTTCGGAATGACATTTGATTCCCGAAATCTAGCGTAAGAATATATTTGCACTAACTTTTTTTAGCTCACCGTTCTCAACTGGCCAATATTCAGCTCTAATCAGGTATTAGTTTAAAAAAAATCACTTCAAGAACCTGATTACGTAAAATGAACTAACTGTTTTACTTTTACCAGACTTTTCTGCACTATAATTGTCAATTTGATTGGATTATTGGTGATTTGTATTACGCAATAAGTATTTAGCCAGGTGTATGTAAACACATACGCCTGACAAATTGACAAATTAACCAATATACCTGACATACTGCAAAAATAATCTGACATTAAGAATCAAATGATGCAAGGAAAAAATCCAGTGAAGGATAAAATTTAAAAAATGCAAATGTTTTTTAATTGTCTTATTAGTGTAGTGGTATCAAGTGTGACTGCTACGCTAGAATTCTTTGGTTGGATTCTCAGTTCAAACAAAAGTGTGATTTCTGTCCAGTTAATGGCAATAGGCTCGCCACCTATTACATGGAACCTAAACATAGCAAACTGTAGATGTACATTAGTAGGGACGCCTCTGCCTAACCCTTCGGAGTATGTCATGTTATATTTTTATGGACGTTCTCGAACATTCTCCAGTTCTAAGAAAAAAAATAACAACCCCTACGGGTGCGTCGGGTTACAGCGCTGAATGAAATACAATGCCTAGATAGATATCAGTTGACAATAATTTATAGTATTGTAAAAGAAATAGCCAATTGGCTATAGATTCGATTACCGATTTATTATAGAGTAGAGCTATTTCATTTATAAAGAATCATCAATCATCAATCATCAATCAATCAATCACAGGGGGCAAATGCTGGTAAACTTTCTCGAGGCACAGGGGCTTTTTCTGATGAATTCGTTTTTCCAGAAAAAGCCTCAAAGGAAGTGGACCTGGCAAAGCCCCGATAACGTGACTAAGAACGAGATCGACTTCATCATGTCTAACAAGCGCCAAATATTCAGAGATGTCTCTGTGATCAACAGGGTCAATACCGGAAGTGATCACCGACTAGTAAGAGGCACTCTGGATATAAAGGTCAAAATTGAACGAGCGCGCCTGACGAGGTCGACTCTTAGACCAACGCTGCCCCAGGTCGATGCTGGCTGCGAAAGCTTCCAGTTGGAACTACAGAACCGATTCGCCATGCTGGAAACCACAGAGGACATAAACGACGCCACCAACAGCCTGGTACGTGTCATCCGCGAAGTGGGCTACAAACACTTTCGACCTAAGAGAAATGGACGTAAGTCGGTGCTCACCAGCGAGACTCTGGAATTGATGAGGAAACGACGAGAACTCACCATTCCCACACCGTCGGAGCGTCAGGTACTTAACAGGGAGGTCAAAAAGCTGATAAGACGCGACAATCGGCGCGCGAATACCCAAGCCATTGAGCAAGCCATAGCGCAAAACAAAGGCTTGAAGGTATTCGCCAGGCCAAATACCTCCCGTTGTCACCTGACGAAACTCAGAACGTCACAGGGCACTACCGTCACCTCGAAGCCAGAGATCCTCGCTGAAGTCGAAAAGTTCTACGGAGACTTATACTCTCAACAGACATGCCCACCTCAGGCCCATGGCGCGGATGATCCACGGGCCAGACTTACACGCCACCTCACAGACGAGCTTCCCGACATTGACATGGGTGAGATTAGAATAGCTCTCGGACAGCTTCATAACAACAAAGCTCCGGGGGACGACGGGATAACTACGGAGCTAATCAAGGCAGGAGGAACACCTGTCTTGACAGAGCTTGTTAGGCTCTTCAATTCCGTCATCCACACCTGCATGACACCGGAGGCATGGAGCAGGAGCATGGTGGTATTATTTTTCAAAAAGGGCGATAACACGCTTCTTAAAAACTACCGCCCCATATCACTCCTGAGCCATGTTTACAAGTTGTTTTCGAGGGTTATCTCGAATCGTCTTGCCCAAAAGTTCAATGACTTCCAGCCACCGGAACAGGCCGGGTTTCGGAAAGGCTACAGCACCGTAGACCACATACACACCCTCAGGCAAATCATCCAAAAGACCGAGGAATATAATCAGCCTCTGTGCCTAGCGTATGTGGACTACGAGAAAGCCTTCGATACCATAGAGACCTGGGCAGTGCTGGAATCCATGCAGAGATGCCTTATCGACTGCCGATACGTCGAGGTGCTGAAATGTCTGTATAAGGCCGCAACGATGACCGTCCAAGTACAGGATCAGAGTACAAAACCAATCCAACTGCGTCGAGGGGTAAGACAGGGAGACGTTATCTCTCCGAAACTGTTTACAAACGCGTTGGAGGACGTTTTCAAGACGCTCAACTGGAAAGGACGAGGCATAAATATTAACGGCCAGTACATGTCGCACCTCCAATTTGCGGATGACATTGTCATCATGGCAGAATCTCTGCAGGAACTGGAAGTAATGCTGAACAGCCTTGGCGATTCTTCAAGGCGGGTGGGTCTCGGGATGAACCTGGATAAAACTAAGATCATGTACAATGATCATATCACCCCGAGACCTGTACACGTAAATGGCACTGCCATCGAGGTTGTGCAAGAATACTTATATCTAGGCCAAACTATACAACTGGGGCGGCACAATTTCGAGAAGGAGGTGACCAGAAGAATACGCTTGGGCTGGGCGGCATTCGGGAAGCTGCGTGATATCTTTGAATCGTCGATCCCACAGTCCCTAAAGACCAGGGTCTATAACCAGTGCGTCCTACCCGTGATGACTTACGGAGCCGAAACGTGGACACTCACCGTAGGACTGGTCCATAAATTCAAGGTTGCTCAGCGTGCGATGGAGAGAGCAATGCTTGGAGTTTCTTTGGTGGATAGAATTCGCAATGAAGTCATTCGCCAAAGAACTAAAGTTGCCGACATTGCGCGAAGAATAAGTACGCTGAAGTGGAAGTGGGCCGGTCATGTCTGCAGACGGACAGACGATCGATGGAGCAGACAAGTGCTAGAGTGGAGACCGCGTTTAGGCAAGCGCAGTGTGGGACGCCCTGCGACACGATGGACTGACGATTTGAAGAAGGTGGCTGGCAGCGGATGGATGCGAGCTGCCCAAGACCGGGATGGTTGGCGCTCTTTGGGGGAGGCCTACGTTCAGCAGTGGACGGCAATAGGCTGATATGATGAATTTATAAAGAAAGACAAGAAACACTGTAGCATTCATAATGGTTTAACAATGTTTTAGAAATCTATTTATAATTATAGAAATATTCGCGACGTAGGTACATTCAAAAAGTGAAGGCAAATTTCCACATGCCGCTGGCGAGTGGCGCGGTGGCTTAGTAGTCATAGTGTCTGATGTATCTAACCAGAAGACGCAGGTTCGAATCCTGCCCGCAAGTCGAATTTTCCCTTCATTAAAATAACTTTACAATCTCAGCATGGAAAATACAAAAAAGAAACACAAAAAGATAGTTGATAGGTATGGTAGCATCGTACGAGATAGAACTAACCGTAAGGTAAGTCATGTCGGTTGAGAGGCAAAGTAATTTGATTTTTAATAGATGTAACTGACATCACCTTTAAGACGTAAATTCAGAATGTGCAGGCAAATTTCGACATGGTGGGTGGGAATCGCGGTGGCATAGTGGTCATAGTGTCTGGTGTATCTAACCAGAAGACGCAGGTTCGAATCCTGCCCGCTAGTAGAATTTTTCCTTCACTAAAATAATGTTTTAGAAACATTAAAAATAGAATCTTGGCTATTCTATTCGACAGCTAAACAAAAAATATCATTTGTCAATGTCAGTAACATAAAATCAACAAATAAGTGTTTATTTCACCGTGCAAGACACATTGTAAACACAACCCGGAAAAGAATAAAAACATTGAATTTTCAACCTTTATGCTTGTAAATTAAAGTCTCTTTTCCTGGGGAAGATTGGTTTGTAGTTTTTCTGTTCGCTGAAGTGGTTCCGAATGGCTCCGTCGCCGGTCGTATGTAGTGCCCTCTAGCGGCCTGAGCGTTAAGCAACTGACCCGCATAATATCTGAGTATACAGACCTAGCAGCCTGTAAAATCTCTGAAAGGCGTGCATGGTAAACATTAACGTGCTCCAAGATTATATTTTATGGTCGAGCACACACTTGAATGACAGACTAGTCATGTGATAGATGTAGTATTTAGGAAAAGGTACATATGAGGAGTATAAAAGATCGAACGAATAGAATTATTATGATTGTCAACGCAGCAGTGGGTAGTTAATAATGTTATTGTGTGCTTGTCAAAATCGAATTTGAAATCAAAGCCAAAATCAAAACAGACCAGTATATGTATTATAATCAGTGTCATAATCAGTATCATAATCAGTACCATAATCAGTATCATAATCAGTACTATAAGCAGTATCAAAATCAGTATCATAATCAGTATCATAAGCAGTATCATAATCAGTATCCTAAGCAGTATCATAAGCAGTATCCTAAGCAGTATCATAAGCAGTATCATAAGCAGTATCATAATCAGTATCATAATCAATATCGACATCGACATCAGAATCAAAGTTAGAGATGGAGGACCTCTAGCTAACCTAGTTATTTTTCACACACACACACACGCCCTGTCTCCTAGTGTTTTTGTTGGGATGAAGAAGCGGCATAACATACTTCTCGGCAACATATTGGTAGCCCTACATACATCATGAAAGATGGAAAGCCTTTCAAGCGTCATAAAATTCATTATTGTTTGGCATCCCTGTTAGTCCTGACCTTCGTTAGGGATACTGATACCATTAGGACTAAATAACAGGGTAATAACCCTCTAATTGCTTAATGCTTAAGAAACTTATTGTATTTTCTATCTTCAAGTATCGGAAATAAATATCCCTACGGCCACTCGGATAGAAACATATAAATAGTTAAAATTGCCTTTATAAATATTAAATATCAACTCAAAGGTCCACTGTTTTTATAAGTATAAACCTTCCATTGCCCATTACCAGCTATAAATAACATAATTATCATCACGCCTGTATTCCCCGAAGCGTAAGGCAGAAGTGTACTGATCACTGATAACGATAGCTCTCTAAAATAAATCATCCTACTTCCTACTAATATTATAAATGCGAAAGTTTGTGAGGATGGATGGATGGATGGATGTTTGTTAATCTTTCACGCCAGGACGGCTGAACGGATCTGGATAAAATTTGGCACAGAGATAGATTATAGTCTGGAATAACACATGGGCTACTTTTTATCTGAAGTTCACGCAGACGAAGTCGCGGGCAAAAGCTAGTGATTACATATTCGGTAAACATTTCTAAAAGAAGATTATATTATACTAGCAACCCGCCCGCGGATTCACCCACGCTGCCCCGTTCCTAAGAGTTGTAGGGTTATGTTAAATACCCTAAAACCTTCCTCTTCAATCACTTATCTATGACAAAAAAACACATCAAAATCCGTTTCGTAGTTTTAAAGATCTAAGCATACATAGGGACAGACAGACAGCGGGAATCGACTTTGTTTTATACTATGTAGTGAAGTACTTATGACAATGACCAAAACAAATGGTTTCCCGTATATCTAATACAAAGTCAACGAGTAACTCGAGTTTGTATGGAAAAATAAATCACCACTTTTCACATTTTTATTTTTCTATCAAATATGTAAAACCCTATCAAAAGGAAGGCTGAACAACATTGAGATATTAAGATCATTAACCCATTTACTATTCCACAACCCGGCCCGGCTCTTCTCAGGACGAGAGGGGTTACGCTATTATCCGCCACGCTGGCCTAATGCGGGACCGTCATTTAGGTGAGTGATAATGTTAATTATTAATACGTAAAGTCCCTTATTCAACGACTAGTAGTTTAATGAGGGAGTTTACAACAAATTAATTTCATTTTATGAATGAAACCAAATGTTGGCGCGTAGTGGCTTCTACGATACGTTATCGTTCGATCCCCGAACAATACAGATACAGGAGAG
This sequence comes from Acronicta leporina, assembly GCA_947256265.1. NCBI lineage: Eukaryota > Metazoa > Arthropoda > Insecta > Lepidoptera > Noctuidae > Acronicta > Acronicta leporina. The sequence continues at coordinate 967,667 of OX366517.1, read as the reverse complement.
AATCCTAGTGTGGGCCAATGTTTTAAGAGTCGCAAGTGCGTTGCCCAAGTGCCCGCCTTTTAAAATGGTTTGGGCCTCCGGTATCCTCACTCACTCGGCGAAACACAACGTAAGTGTTGTTTCACGCCGGTTTTTTGTATCACTTCGGTCAAACCGGCCTATTCGCGCCTGTAGTCATTCGTGCCTTCCGGGAAAACAGACGTGATGGTGTGTTATATTGAATTTGATCTCAAGTAATATATAAACTTTAAACCACTTTTGATGAATTTTCTAAAGAAAGATGGCCATGAACTTACTTTTTGTCTCAATAAATCATTTGGGATGGTAGTGAAAGCGCGGGCAAAATCTAGTTAAATAAAGTTAGGGCTTACAAGAGTTTGGATTTTTTATAGTAGTAGTTTTTAGAAGTAAATTCTCATTGATTGGAAACTAAAATAGAAAAGTAACGCAGTACCTATTTAAAATAATGCTAACACTTAAACTTGTCAGTGATACGGGCGTTTTTTTTATTGCTAAACACACAATAAAAAAAAACTTAGCTAAGTTTCACGTTAATTAGGTGAAACGAAACGGCGGTAGCCTAATGGCTAGGGCGTCGGACTTGCGATCATGTGGTTGCCGGTTCGAAACCCACCCATTGCACTACCGACGTGAAGCCACTCGTAACACAAGCATTTTAGCTTAGAACGAGGGGTTAACAAGAATACTAGTAATGTGCGTCCCACATTGCTAGTAAGCTTTTTTTAAAAAAAAAATATTTAATAGCGTTTCTGAGATCTTGTTTTGAGTACTATCAAACTTTTACAGTTTGGGTGTGTGCAGTAATAATGTCTTAATTTGCAAATGGTGTTCTTTTTATAACTTTTTTATTGAGCCAAATGTTAATTGAATTGAAGTTTTATATTCTTTCAGGTGGAAAACAAAGTAATAAAAACGAGTGACTTTGACTATTTATTAGTAGTATTTCTTATACTACTAATAAATAGTCAAACGTATATATAAACGTTATTTAAAAAGATGAAAACTAATTTCAACTTATTCAGGACAGATGGTCAGATAATTAGGTACCTATTACTTCGCAATATGTTACGAAATCTATGTCCTATCCATGAAGGTATTATTTGGTATCGAGATGTAATTATAGCACTACATCACTCACATAGCATAAACAAAGTCGCTTCCCGCTGTCTGTCTGTCCCTATGCATGCTTATCTTTAAAACTAATCAACGGATCTGGATACGGTTTTTTTAATAGATAGAGTGATTCAAGAGAAAGATTTTAAGCTATTTAACATAACTCTACGACACTTAGGAACGGGGCAGCGTGGGTGAAACCACGGGCGTATCGCTAGTTTATTATAATATTTTTCAGAGAAAAATAAATAATGTGAAAAAACTGAAATGCCAATACAGCATCAACAAACAACTGTGTTGCTAGATTTTGGGAAAGTTGCCGTAATTTCGGCACGACGATCGTACATTTTACAATTAATCACATTACTGAATATACTAGTTATATATTTAGTAAATTAGGACCCCTATTTGACCCTTTCAGATCGGACAGGGCTTATTAAACGAAGTGTTTACATGCCCCCATCTAGGAAGAAATACAGTAATACTAGTGGTAGAATATTTGGAAACACCCTGGACCCACTAAAACGAACCACTTAGGACACTTAGCAAAGTTCTAACACACTATATTTATTCGTAAAAATAATCAAGTATAAAATATTTAGTAATGCAATAATTCACCCTTCCTTTATTAATAAAATCTTATCTTGCAATTCTAAAACGGAAACATTAACTCTCTCTGTTTGACGAGCCCAGCCGTCGTTCTGCATTTCCGAAATTCAAAGTTTCGGAAATTTTGTTTTGCTCTCCCCGAAATTATGAATATTTTCAATTTGAATACGACGGACGCTTCAATTGCAATTCTCTGTACCTTTTTGCATAATAGCTATTATTTTATTGAAAAAGTGAGCTTTTATTTTATTGAATGTATGTAAAAGAATTACTTAATAGCAATTTTTTTTTTTAACTTTTGCCTCATAGTAGTGTAATAGTTCTGAGATAATTCTAGCTGAGATAATTAGCTTCTGTATCTTAGTTGTATTGGCAAGCACCAGGGGTTTCAAAACTGTGGTTTCATTTGCAAATGGCACAATGTTTATGTGCCAGCTAGTTTAAAAAAACATAACAACAACATAACATACCATCACGCCTGTATTCCCCGAAGGGTTAGGCAGAGGCGTACTTGTGTGCACCCACAATTCGCCAGTATGTTTACGGTCCCATGTAATAGGGGGCGAGCCTATTGCCATTAACCGGGCACAAATTCATTACTCCGAGCTGCTACTGGGAATTTCATAGAAAAAACCCAATAACACTTTGCTCGACCTGGGAATCGAACCCAAGACCTCTAGCGTAGCAGTCCCGCTTGGCTAATGAGGCAGTCAAAACATAATTTAAAAGGTCTATTTACATAAATAAATATCATAATCAACCCATTATATGTCCCACTGCTGGACACGGGTCTCCTCTCACAGTGAGAGGGATTAGGCTGTAGTCCACCATTCTAGCCTAATGCGAGTTGGTAGACTTCACATGCCATCGGAAAAAACTCTCATCGTGCAGGTTTCCTAACGATGTTTTCTTTCACCGTTTAAGCGCGTGATAATTAACTATTAACACGCACATAACTTCGAAAAGTCAGAGGTGCGTGCCTTGGATTTGAACTCGAGACCTTTGACTTGGCAGTCCAATGGTCATATCACTAGGCTATCTTTTATCATTTATGTATAATGCAAATCAACATCAAATCATTCTGAAGTCTTTGAATAGAATAATCACTACATATTATAAAACAAAGTCGCTTCCCGCTGTCTGTCCCTATGTATGCTTAGATCTTTAAAACTACGCAACGGATTTTGATGCGGTTTTTTTTAATAGATAGATTGATTCAAGAGGAAGGTTTTAAGCTATTTAACATTACGCTACGACTCTTGGGGACGGGGCAACGCGGGTGAAACCGCGGGCGGGTCGCTAGTTTATTATAATAGAAAAGAAAAGCAGACTCGGTGGGTCCCTGGAAAAAAAAACTGCTTAAATTATTTATTATTTATTTAAGAAAAACTTGAAAATACATCCATACATACATACCATCACGCCTGTATTCCCCGAAGGTTAGGCAGAGGTGTACTAAGATACTCCCATATTTCGCCGGAATGTTTAGGTCCCATGTAATAGGGAGTTAGCCTATTGACATTAACCAGCCACAGATTCCAAACTCCGAGCTGTTACTGAGATTTTCATAGAAAAATCCAATAACACTTTGCTCAACCTGGGAATCGAACCCAGGACCTCTAGCGTAGTAGTCGCACTTGGGACCACTAGACTAACGAGGCACAACAAAAAAAAAACTATTATATTACTTCATTCTTGTTCTTTTCGAATTAGCTGTCACTGTTGACATGAGTAAGCTCTCATTTTGAAGTGACGTAAGCATTTTTTTTCTTTTTGCGTAGCACGGAAAATACTCATGGATCCTTTGTCACCTGAGGAGACGGTAAATGAAATAGAATCATGAAATGAAATGAGACACTTTTACAAGTCAATAGCAATGGTTTGTTTTTTTTTATAGCTAGATGGCTTCGGCATCCTTCTCTCCCCTACGTTGCCGTGTCCTACAGGGTCCATATTGTACCTACTTATATATTATATGATATATGGAGTGCAATCAAGATATTGTATTGCATTGGCATTTCCTAACTGATTGATATATCGAACTTATACCGACTAAAAACCTTACTCACCTTTGCTTGCTTTATAGTCGCGGACCATAACCTCGCAATTAATCTGAGACGTCTATTTCAATTCTATCAGAATCAAACGACAATGTCACAAAAATAATATTGTCTCGCAACTGTCATCTGGTTAAAGAAATAAATGACATTTCATTTCGATGTTACAAAATAGTATTTAACCTTTGGAACAATTTTCGATCTCATAACGTTTTTATTATACCTATCTCATATATTTTGTTTGTTTTCTTTGGTAAAGAACTACTTACTTAAATAAATAAATATTACAATTTCAACATTGCGTTTCAATAACACATTAATGTCACCTTTGGGTCAACTTAACATACCATCACGCCTGTATTCCCCGAAGGGTTAGGCAGAGGCGTACTAATGTACACCCACAGTTCGCCGGTATGTTTAGGTCCCATGTAATAGAAAAACCCAATAACACTTTGCTCGACCTGGGACTCGAACCCAGGACCTCTAGCGTAGCAGTCGCGCTCAGGACCACTTGGCTAATGAGGAATAACAAGACTTTGGATATTATAACATTTTTTTATTATTTTCACGTGTTGTTAAGATAAAACCATTAAGTATACGAGATCGTGGGAGAGCCATGATTCGGCACGAATGGGCTGGCTCGACCGGAGTGATACCACGGCCTCACAGAAAACCGACGTGTAACAACACTTACGTTGTGTTTCGCCGAGTGAGTGAGGATACCGGAGGCCCAATGCACTTGCGACTCCTCTGGTGTTGCGGGTGTCCATGGGCGGCGGTAATCGCTATCAGGGTGATACGTCGGCTCGTTTGCCTCCTATTCCATAAAATAAATATATTACCTATTTGTGTGTTTTTACCTTTGTATTAATTTGTACCCAAACTGTGTCAATAAAATTATTTATTACTGCCTCGTTAGTGTCTCAAGTGCGACTGCTATGCTAGAGGCTCTGGGTTCGATTCCCAGGTCGAGCCAAGTAAAAACAGTTATTCGCGTTTTCTATGAAATACTCAGTAGCGGCTCGGTGTTTGAAATTTATGCCCGGTTAATGGTAATAGGCTCGCCCCCTTACTTGGGACCTAAACATAACGGCGAACTGGAAGTGTACCTTACCTCTTGTCTTACCCTTCGAAGACCACAGGCGCGGTGACCACCAGCGTCAGGCAAATTTGTCTGGCATATGCTGAACCAGATCCCTTTCGGCGCAAATTTGGTCATAGTACTATTTTTAATTTTTGTTAGTATAGCTTATTATTACGAATGTACTTGACTTTACTGCGCTGAATAAACTATTTCTTTCTTCTTTCTTTCTACCTAACCCTTCGGAGAATACAGGCGTGATTTATTTATTTATTTATTTCTAAGGAAACTCAACAGCTTATTACTAATTTACATGAGTTTTGAGTGCTCACTTCGCCATCAATGAACTGCTTAACGTTAATGTTAATGTTACTTACATCTTTGAGTTTGCATAAACTGTACAGTGATAGCGAGATGATGACAATAATCTCTTAGCCAATTACAGAGTTTCACGTCATTGATAAGGCAAGATTAACTAGAAATGGCGAACAATTTAAAAAGTAAAAGTAAATTACACAGTAAAGTTACAAGTCGTGTATAAGATTAGTTTATTTATTATATATTATGTTATGTTAATTACATTATTATACCCGTATATATTTGTTTATATGTTTTTATTAAGAACGCGTATTAGTTGATAAATAAATAATGAGTTATGGCACAAATTATTCATTTTGCAATTCATTAAACAATATCTGTTTGACTTGTCTGTGTGACTGACTGACTGTCTTGTGTTTGACTGTGATGGTATATTATGTTATGAACAAGTGGTAAGTGAATATCAAAATATTATCATCCTATTCTTTTAATTTCTCGACGGTGTATGAAGTCTGCTAACCCGCATTAGGCAAGCGTGGTGGACTATAGCCTAATCTCTCTCATTCTGAGAGGAGACCCGTGCCCAGCATTGGGAAATAATATGTGTTGATCATGTTATTCGTGTCGTGTCGCAAATATATGTGATAGATTCGACCTGTATTTTAATTATAGTCATTTATTAGATTTATAGTATAGGATTCTCAATAATAATGTTTTCTTGATAATAAATCTTCTTTATTTAATATCGGTGCACATTAACAGAATAGGTAAGAACTTCCGTACAACAAAAGGAAACTAAAAACGCCACGTAGCGGCAATATAGTGAACTTAAAATAAATGCGATCAGATTTAAATTTTCTTTTTTTATTTAACACTCCCACAAAAATTTAAAACTCTTCAACCAAGTATCTGATCCCTTAAGTAGCTAAAAGTTTGAGTTGGCAAGGCTTTGGTCAATATATCTGCTAATTGATCTTTACTAGGTACATAGTTAATTTTAATCAGGCCCAACTCAACTTTTTCTCTAATAAAATAATATTTAACATCTATGTGTTTGGTTCTTTTATGATAAACAGGGTTATTTATTAGTTTAATAGCACTCTGATTATCAATATACAGGTTTACACCTTTGCAATTTTCACCTAAATCTAACATTATTTGCCATAGCCATATGATTTCTTTTGCTGCTTCACATGCAGCCACAAATTCTGCCTCGGTAGTGGAGAGAGCAATGGTCTTTTGTTTCTGACTAGTCCAAGTAATTGGACCACCATTCATCATAAAAATATAACCTGTTGTTGACTTACGTGAATCAACATCACTTGCATAATCAGAATCAGAGTAACCTATTAAACCATTACTTTCTCCAAACTTTATACACAAATTTTTAGTATTAATTAAATATCTAATTATACGTTTCACAGCATTTACATGTTGCTGACTGGGATTGTTTACATATCTGCTTAATACACTCACAGCAAATGATATGTCAGGCCTAGAAACAGAACACAAAAATAGCAAGGAACCAATGGCTTCCCTATAAGGAAAATTAATAATATTTTCATTATCATTCTTTGTTATAATAACATTGACATCTGCTGGAGTACCAGTTGGAGTTGCATTTGTCATACAAAATCTTTCTATAATTTGTTCTATGTAATCTCTTTGGTGTATATGAATACAATTATTTATTCTTTCTATTTGCATACCAACAAAGTATTTTAATTGCATCACTTTTATTTTAAAAGCTTGCTTCAAATATTCTATAATATCTTGGATAAGATTTTTACTAGAAGATATTACAAGGGCATCATCTACATAAATAATTAAAAATACTTTAATCTCATTGAACACCCCTATAAAAATACAATTATCTGCCTGGGATTGTACAAAACCATATTTCATTAAAAACTCAGTGAACCTTTTATTCCAACAACGAGAGGCTTGTTTCAACCCATACAAAGATTTATTTAATTTTAACACATGACTTTTAGTTAGAGGTACACCCTCAGGCACTTCTATAAAAATATTCTCCTCAAGATACCCATTAAGAAAAGCAGTCTTTACATCAAATTGTTGAATTTCTAACTTATACTTTGCTGCGAAAGAAAGAATAATTCTTATAGAGTCATATCTTGTTGTTGGAGAAAATATTTCTTGATAGTCTACATCTTTAATCTGAGTAAACCCTCGTGCACACAAACGAGCCTTGAAACATGGCTGATTACCTTCATTTTTCTTGATTGCAAAGACCCACTTGGTAGTAAGGGTCCGCTGACCTGCTCTTGTTATTGCAGTCCATGTGTTGTTTTCTTCATGTGCAGATAATTCTTCTTTAATGGCTTGAGACCATTCATTTTTCTGTGGACTTTGTAGGGCTTCATCATATGTCTGAGGTAATGACAATTCAACAAGGTTAGCTTCAAAGCGTCTATTATTTCTTGGCCTCAAAGTCATTCTCTGTTGTTGTGTATCTTCTATTTCTTGAGATGGCTCATATGTAGGATCATCACTGTTACAGCTTGCCATGCTGTTATCAGATTCTGATGTTACAGTTTCAACAAATGTTTCATCCACATTTCTTACTTCAGTTTCATCATTTTGTATCTTATCTTCATTATCATCAATGATGCATATTTGCTTGATATTGTTTCTTATTTCTGGAACTTGATGTTCATCAAAAATCACATTTCTTGAAATTTTGATTGTCTTTTTATTTATATCATACATTTTGTAATTGGTGTTGTCATAACCAATAAGCATCATTTTATGACTTTTCTTTTCTAATTTTGTTCTCAATTGATCTGGAACATGTACATATCCAGTGCTGCCAAACACCTTCAAATGACCTAATTCTGGTTTGATACCATTCCATAATTCATATGGTGTTTTACCCGGAGTCTGATGTGAAGAAGTTCTGTTCAATATGTAAACTGCACAGTTCACCGCTTCAGCCCACAGTTCTAGTGGAACATCTCTTGCATACAACATGGAGCGAGCACTTTCTACTATAGTTCTATTTTCTCGTTCTGCACGCCCATTTTGCTCAGGTGTATATGGTGCAGTTAGCTCATGGACTATCCCCTCTTTGTCCAAATATTCCTTAAAAACTTTGTTTACATATTCTCTACCATTATCAGTATGTAATATTCTTATACTGTGCATGTATTTATTTTTCACAATACTATTATATTTCTTAAACATTTCCATCACATCACTTTTGTTTTTCATAAAATATACATGCCTGTAACTTGTAACTGCATCTTTGAATAACACAAAGTATCTCATACCTCGAATTGATGTGTGAGTCATTGGTCCACAGACATCACTGTACACTAAGTCACCAGGTTGTAGTTCTCCTCGTACAGATTTTTGAAATGGAAACCTGCACTGTTTTCCATATACACATGCCTCACATACAAAGTCGTTTTTATCATCATCACTAAGTTTCAAACCTGCAACAACATTATTTGCACACATACTCTTAATTTCTTTTATGTTTAGATGTCCCAGTCTCTCATGCCACATTTTGATATCATTTTGATTTTTCTGGACCAAGTTGCAAGTATCTGGAATGATTGTTTTTATATTCAACTCATATAAATTGTTTTCTCTAATTTTAGCAGTCATGACAACTTGATTGTCTTTATAAATCAGAGCACATGAGTCTTTCTTTGTAATAGTGAAGCATTTTCTTACTATAGCACCTTCTGAAAATAAGTTTCTTCTCAAACTTGGGACATACAACACACCAAGTAATTCACTGGTTTCCCACTGTCCATTGACATATCTCTTTATCAACACTTTACCAATGCCAGAGACTTCTACAGATTGTTTGTTTCCTAAAATCAATGACTTATTGTTGCATTCTAATAATTCCATAAAGAAATCCTTTCTAAATGTCATGTGCGCAGAGGCACCACTATCCATGATCCAAGTGTTTTCTTCAGTATCATAGGAATTGGTTTCTATATTAAATGCCAACATATCTAGAGATTCTTTTGGATTTTTCATTGTTTTGTTTTTCTTTTGAAAACGACATTCTTTTGAAAAATGCCCCCGCTTTCCACAATTGTAACACTCAAATCTATGTTTAGTGGTTTTATTTTGATTTGTACCACTCCCACATGCTCTTGACTCATTTTGCTTTGGCTCATTCCTCCACTTCTTTTTAGCAACAAGCAGGGCTGTCTCTTGTTCTTCCACAGACGATAAACTTGCCTCTTCATCTAACAGACGAGCGGTCAAATTATTTAAAGTTTGTTGTTTGGGATCTAATGACATCCATGCTTGCCGTAATGATCTATACTTCAGGGGCAATGTTCCAATTATCTTAGTTAGGATAGCCATTTCACTAACACTCTCACCACTTTCTTTCAGTTGTTTTGCTAGCGTTTCAACTTTCGAAATATGTTGTGCTACACTGTCATTTTCAGACATTTTGTATTGGTAAAATCTTTCATGGATCAGCATTTTACATAATTCACTCTTTTGTTCGTATATAGATTCAAGTTTTGTCATTATTTCTTTAGCAGTTTCACAGTTTTCTATCAGCGTAATTTGTTTGAAATCCATTGAAGAGGTTATGATAAACATCGCCATGCCATCATTTTTAAGCCATTCTGTACTGTTTGTTTCTGGTTTCGGTATAGAAATATCTATTCCCTTTGCCTTCAAAGCACATTTGATTTGAAACTTCCATTGTCTAAAGTTATTTCCATCAAATTTTTCTAAATTCATTGACCTCATGGCGTCCATTTTTTTTATTCCGTGTCAATGAATATTCTGAAACCGTTGTATTATTATTTTATTACCTTTTCTTTCTATCAGTGTTCTGGGCCCATAACCTATTAGATTTATAGTATAGGATTCTCAATAATAATGTTTTCTTGATAATAAATCTTCTTTATTTAATATCGGTGCACATTAACAGAATAGGTAAGAACTTCCGTACAACAAAAGGAAACTAAAAACGCCACGTAGCGGCAATATAGTGAACTTAAAATAAATGCGATCAGATTTAAATTTTCTTTTTTTATTTAACATCATTCTATCTCAAGAGCCGTGATAGCCTAGTGATATGACCATTGGACTGCCAAGTCAATGGTCTCGAGTTCAAATCCAAGGCACGCACCTCTCACTTTTCGAAGTTATGTGCGTATTAATGGGTTGATTACATTCTATCTCACGAAGTCCTGATGACCTTTATGTAATTGAAATAAAGCTCAAATTTCAATAATTTAACGGCCTTCGTGAAATAGAATAACTTTACCTGAATCGGCCTTCAGACTCATATTGCTGATTCCACTGACTTACGCAAATATCATAATTTTATCCTCATTATCATTCAGCAATTATTAATGAATGAATATTTACATAAATTTTCTTGCTTTGATATTTCAAGGCATACTTAATTAAGAGCAATTAATGTGAGCCGAGGAGTTGGCATATTGAACAGATTGAAATATTTAGTAAGTAATATTTAATCTACAGGTACGGTTTATTTTAATATAACTGACGTTAATCTCGACGCGAGTCATGTTGATTAATTAAGACGGCAGCGCCGCCTGGTGGCAGCGAATGATATCAATTAGGTCATAGCTAGAAAGGGCAAGTAAGTACAGCAGCGAAGCAGTCACAATACGCTCTGCGATCGACATGTGCACACGCCTAGAATGTTACGCTGTTCCTTTGCTTTGATTAGAAGTTTGGCTCTACATAAGACCTTTTTGACAGTGGGAAACCGAAGCAATGTAAGTACAGAAACGTTCGTTAGTAATTGGAAGTAGTACGGGACCCTTTTCACTTGCTTACATTGCATTCATTACAGTTCCGGTATATTTATATCCCTGAAATTAACGAGATTTTAATAGCGTTAAATTCATAAACTTAGAAATGGCAAAGCAAAATGGAAGATGACTAAAATAAAAATAAAATCAAGCAAGTACGAGTCGGATAGAGGGTACCATACCTCTCTAATAGAGTTGAAATACATAGCTTGTGAGGCCTGTCATGGGTACGCACTTGGCAAAGTTTCTGGCTCTTAAAGTCTGCAGTCCGTAGGGGCTCTTAAGGGTCACCCATGCATCAGAAACTCCTCTGGTGTTGCAATTTTCTATGGGCGACGGATGGCTAAATACCATCAAGTGATTTGTCAGCTCGTTTACCGACATAAACCATAAAAATAATACTTTGTGTCCGTTATTTGTATGTTTTTGAATTTCCCGTGCAGGGCAGGGTTGTCCGGTCCGAAGCGGACTTCAAAAACAACGGGTTGCACTCCGGGAGTGCCGGCAGAAGTGAAAACCTGAACTTTAACGTTGTGCATTTTTGATATTTTGAAATGGTTATGGAATAACTTCACACGAATTGCTTTAATTATCATTATAAAAGTACTATCATTTATGTGGTGAAATACAATATTGATTTATTGCGCTATCGTACACAAACATGACTAGCTTTATATTACACTATCTTCTGCCCGCGACTTCGTCCACGTAGCGTAGTGATATATAGTCTATAGCCTCCCTCAATAAATGGGCTATCTAACACTGAAATAATTTTTCAAATCGGACTTGTAGTTCCTGAGATTAGCGCGTTCAAGCAAACAAACAAAATTCTTTCAGTGTTAGATAGCCCATTTATTGAGGAAGGCTATAGACTATATATCATTACGCTACGCGGACAAAGTCGCGGGCAGAAGCTAGTATTAAGTATATAGATTAAAATTTTAACGCTTCAGAACTATGACAACCGTCTTACGAATTTTCGATTAGGTCAAGTGTCCTGACGCGAGTTTAACAATTTTTACCCATCACAAAAAGTGCACAACGCCGCTAAAGCAGTTTTCATTTCAATAAACATGGAAACCGAAAACAACGTCATGAATATGAATATAGGCTAAGAAGATGATGTGCCGATATTCCACAGCCGTGCTTCCAAAAACAATGACGAATCAATCGCCATTTTGTTTACCAAAGTTATAAGTAACATACAAACAACATGGTACGGTCTCATTAGCGTTTCCGGGTCTTACCTTTCTAAGTGATTAATGAGAAAAGTTATGTAGAAGGTGTTTATTTATTTTATTGTGGTTTAGGTTAAGAAAATAATTTATTAGTGATAAGGTTTTAAAAAAAAGTATTTATTCGTTTTTTTTTGCTCAAGATTGACCTTTAAAAAATTTCTACAAAAGAATTACTTAGAAGATATAATATTACTTAATGTAAAGTACAATAATTAAATATTGAAGCTTTTTGAAATGAAAGTAAAATCTCTCAAAATTATGTTATTATTTTGGGATTGGAATGCCCTCTACAAACAAATAAGTCAGAGTGGTCAGAGGTAACAAGAGCGTGAGGTCCTTAGTTCGACTCCCAGCTGAAGCATTGCTATTTTTTTTTTACAAAATTCGCAGTATCATCTCGAAGTTCCCCTACTACAATGGACTTGAATTGTGTGAATAGTACTGAATAACAATGAAAAATACATATTTGTAGGGACTAGTACTGTACCATGAGTACAATTATAACAGCCTGACGTATAATGAAGAAGCTGTGTTAGTTCATTAAAAGTTTATAATGTTATAAACCCGGTTTTTACTACACAGTAGTACATAAAAAAGCTTTATTTTGGTACGTACCGAGAATTGAGCTGTTAATCTTGGTCGTGAACCTGAAAAACTGTTCAAGACTGTGACTCATATGAGTTATGATCTGTAAGGGAAATGTCGTACTGTGACTTGCCTCGCGACGATAAGCCTATTTATCTAACAACCGCTAGTATCTTAGATTACATACATACATAACATACATAGTCAACCCATTATACTGTCCCACTGCTGGGCACGGGTCTTCTCTCATAATGAGAGGGATTAGGCTATAGTCCACCACGCTGGCCTAGTGTGGGTTGGCAGACTACACACGCCGTCAAGAAAATCTCTCAGGCATGCAGGATTCTTCATGATGTTTTTCTTCACAATTAAAGCGGGTGATCATTAACTATTAATACGCACATGACTTCGAAAAGTTATAGGTGATTGCCTGGGATTCGGACTCGAGACATTTGACTTGGCAGTCCAATGGTCATAATATCACTAGGCTATCTTGCAGCCATCGACCGTATCGACACGAGTTATGGGTTTGAACTCCACACGCAGCAAATATATGTATGATTTATAGTTAACTAGCTTCTGCCCGCGACATCGTTCGTGTAGCGTGATGATATATAGCCTATAGCCTTCCTTAATAAATGGGCTATCTAACACTGAAAGAATTTTTCAAATCAGTCCAGTAGTTCCTGAGATTAGCGCGTTCAAGCAAACAAACAAACTCTTCAGCTTTATATATTAAGTACTAGCTTCTGCCCGCGGCCTCGCCCCCGTGGAATGCGGTCTGTCATCACATCCCTCAGGAACGGGATAAAAAGTATCCTATGTCCGTCTCCTGGTTCTAAGCTACCTCTCCACCAATTGACAGCCAAATCGGTTCAGCCGTTCTCAAGTTATAAATAGTTTAACTAGCACGACATTCTTTTATATATATAGATTAGTATCTAGATTGTTCCGGGTCGGGGCGTTTTTGTATGTGAGAATTTGTGTTTGTAAAAGTACCCACGATACAGGAGAAAATCATAGTGTGGAGCAAACGATACGTCAGACTTCTACTGACTAAACGCCGTGCTTCTATCCTATTATGGGAGCCACAACTCACGCGAGTTCTGATTACCTTTGTATATTCAACATGACTCCGAAAGGCGGTGGTCCAGTGCAACTGGACTTCATTAAGGAGCGAGGCCTTGCCTTACATTCTACTTAAAGGCACTCGCGAGGCAAAGAAAATACTGAAAGAGTTGCCCCTCAAAAGGCTCTTAAACGGTGAACTGTTTGATCGAGTGATAATAATTAAATATTATTCAGATGGGCACATCTGAATAATATGGCTTCAGATTCGACAACTAAGTATGACTTGACAAATTATTATTATTATTTTTAATATTCCTTTTTAAAAAATCCTTGCCCCGCACTAGTTTTTGCTCCTGTATCGTGGGTGCGTTTACAAACACAAATGCTCACATACACAAACGACCATTCCCCGACATCTACCTGTAGATCATACAAATATTTGCTCCGCGTGGGGATCGAACCCACAACACGTGTCGCAGAAGTCGATCGCTCAGCCGCTACGCTAAACGTGTCGTCGTTAATGGTCACATCACTAGGCAAACTGAACATTTCACAAACTGAAAGAAAACTAAACTAAATAGTTCCTATTCCAAGAAAATGGAATGAGTCGGAAAAACCTCAAATCTACACAAAAACGTTTCGATCCCTTTCATAACATCATCTATTATCCTGTCGGTATTCATCTAAAAATGTCACAAAAAGATACAAAAAATCCCTTTTCAAAGGCCTACATTTAATCTGACAAAGCAATATCGAACTTAAAGAAATTTATATATAACTAGCCTCTGCCCGCGGCTTCGCTCACGTGAAGCTATATCAGGAGTAAAAAATAATGAATCAGATAATAATTAATATATATATTTGATAATAATAATAACTGAATTATTATTCGCTTTACCTTTCGGGTAAAGCGAGATTTGACAATGATTGACAATTAACAGGGCCGCGTCTCCTATTTATTGAGTCAAAATTCAATGACATCAGAGTTGTTGATTATTTTTTTTTTTTTTTTTTATTATGGCGTCACACTTTTTGTGTATTTGCCAGTGTCAAGTATTATAATAATCAAGTAGGTAATAATTATTTCCCATCATGGGATTGTACTATGGCACCACACTTTTTGTGTTCGCCAGTGTCAAGTATAATGTTCAGTTGCCCCAATAAAACGGTAGAAACTTTATTGAGGCTTCGATGGAGTTTAGGTGTGAACCCAAAAAGTCGCGATTTTCAATTTTATATCATTTACCTACACTCTCACACGTTCACGAACACTTAATGGTTAATTATCCACCATAATTACACATTAAACTTCGGACAAATTCAAGTTTTGAAAAATAATATAAAATCGACAATGTGCACTTTTCATTTTCCCGCCTAAACTCCGTTGTTGATTATTGTCAGTTTTGCCTACGTGATCTGTCAGTTCTTATGTCAATTTGTGCCATTGCACGACCACTCTTATACAATTGAAATAACAGACTTGGACCCCTGGCACTGTGTCGCAGGGGACTTTATATACAATTAACGGACACAATATACACCATATACATCAAAATAAGAGATAAGAGAGATAAGAAATATAGATAGATATATAATTATATCTATCTATATTTCTAAATAAACACAATACTGCCTCCCATTAAAGCCGTGGCAGATATTTTTACAGCACCTTATATATAGATATACATATAATTATTTAATCACCCATTAGGTATCTAAGTTCCCTTTATGTTTGAGAAATTGAAAGGTACCCAATTAGTTCTGCTGTCTGTTCATTATTGTTGAAGTAAAGTTGGCTATCGAATACTGGAATTACGTCTTTGTTTTGTCTTAAGAGTGTCTAATTAGGTTTAATTATGTGTCTAATTATGTTATTAGTATCTGAGGATATTATTTTCTAGGGTCCACGTCATTATATAGACATAATCTTCTTTTCTTAATACAAGAGTAATTAAATATTAAAGTAGCTTTTATGTATGTTCTTACAGATAGTTCAACTCAGTTGTGCGCGCGGCCCTATGTGTGCGTGGGCTTGTAAATATACAACTTTCATTGGTGTGGCAGTGACGCGGCAGTCGTCGTCCACTGCCGCGTCACTGCAACACGAATGAAAGTTTTATATAAGCGCACAACTGAGTTGAACTATCTGTACAACGCTCATCTTTTTGTCCTTTATGAGCCTGCAAGGCCCAAGAAAGGTTGCAGTCATAAAATGTAGATTGCAAAATATTTCATAGTAAAATGCTACTCAAATACGCATTTCATATGAATACATACACATGTAAATATATGCCTGGAACGTCACCTCAATTGTTGTCTCATTTTTCCAGACATTTCTCTGGCTGCATCATTTTATAAAACACACATGGAACACAATAATCTTGGCACTTTATTGGTTAGCGGCACTAAAGTGTTATGTTTACATTACATTGTGCTTACATACATATTTTCACCCCTGTCTCACATTTAGGTAGGCAGAGACTATAGACTCCACTTGCTACGATCCTCACAAACCACTTTCGCTTCATCTATGGTCATTTATCTCTTCATGCATGATCGTCGACATAAGATCGATCAGCAGCACAGTTCTATCACTTCAAAATTCTATAGCTCTATAGTCATGTCCTACATAGCTTGTAACTCATTACAATGATTATGCCGATATCAGCTATCTCGATCTCACCGAGGCACAACTAAATAAACTTGAGCGTCTTCAAAATTTCTGCATACGATATAGATTTGGTTTGCGCAAATATGATCATATTTCCGAATTTCGTGCCAAACTCAAGTGGCTTCCAATACGCCTTCGCCGGAATTCTCATATATTTTCCCTTCTCTATAGTGTTCTGTTTAATCCTCAAACTCCTTCTTCTTAAAGAGCGTATTCAGTTCATTCATGACACACATACAAGATCTAAGATCATCGGAAAATCTGAAGCTTAAGATGCCAATACATTCCACACATTTCCTTGACAACTCGTTTTCTGTACAAGCTGTACGGCTTTGTAATGCCTTGCCCGTTTCAGTGAGGCGAGCTCAATCATTATCAATTAAAAAAAAATGGTAAAGTAGCATTATCTGTCGCTATAACTGACTAGTTATCATTCACATCGCATCTGTTTTATAAAAATCTGATTCTTCTATTTTAATCAATCGTTCATATATGCTAAGAAATTGAAAAGAATCGAAAGTAGGGTCTCTAGCGTAGCAGCCGCGTTTCTAACCACTAGACTAATGTGAAATGGGGTATATGACATTCACCTTGACCCTGTCAGGCTGCTGATAAAATTACCGGACAAGGTACCTACTTATAGTATACATCTGTTACATTAATAATAAACAACATTGCTGTCACTTTGCTCGGTATGAGCAATACTTTACTAGGGGAATTAGGCCATGGACACATGCTCATAAATTACCTTTTAACATACATACATCTTCACACTTGTACTCTCTTCTCGATTCATACTTTGCTCGAGCTGGGAGTCGAATCCAGGAACCCAGGCACAGCAGCCGCATTTGCTATGACTACATTAACTAAAATGGGGGATCATATAATACAAACATGCTATGTTATTATATCCACTCTAATCAAAAATTAATATCCTCAGTGGAAGCTAAATAGCATATCTTGCAAAATTAAATGATGCCAAAATTAGTTTATTATGCGATCATAGGCTCGGAGCTGCCTGAACGGTTTCGTAAGCAAATTAAATCCTTGTTTTTGACAAGGTTGTCTTTAGTAGCTGGATTTAACGAAATATCAAAACGGCAGCGTAAATTTTGTTAAATAAATTAACGTGCATATTTATTAATATATAAAAGAGATATATTTTTATTATTTTTTAAGACATTTTATATACAATTTACAAAGTGAAATAGGTACAACAGGAGCTGCGACTAGCGTGGCCCTATCTAAAAGTGATGTTAACGTGAAATTACTGATAGAAAGCGCATTTGTCTACTACGCCGCTGAGGCTAAAACCTGACATCTTAAAAATCTCTATCTAATCGATGTCTAATTTACGTCTTTGAGGTGATCCTCAGAGACGTAAATTCAGAATGTGAAGGCAAATTTTTACCTGGTGGGTGGGACTCGCGCTGGCTTAGTGGTCATAGCGTCTAGTGTATTTAACTAGAAGATGCAAATTCGAATCCTGCCCGCTGTCGAATTTTTCCATTACTAAAATAACTTTTTCTTAGCTTTGAAAATGCAAGAAATTTACCAAAAAGTTATCTCTGTCTTTCTATTTATTATTTATATTTTCAAAAGCCATGGTACATCGAAGCGTATCGTGAACAAGTTTTATCAAAGTTCACTTCACGCATGATCCAACCCAATAATATGATGCGATCCTTATTTACATAAACCCATTTAAACTTATCTGTTCCACATAAGGGACAAATATCAGATGTTTGGTGGCTGACGCGTGAAGACGCATTTCGCATTTATTTTAGCTTTTTTTTTGAACAAAGTGTTTAATTAAGCCCTGGGGCTGTCACAAACAGTACATTGACTGCTTTTTGTATCGGAACAATGGCCTGTGTTGAGATATGTCAATGATAAGGTCAAACGGAGGAATGTTTTTTTTTAATAAAACCGGATGCTTTACATATCTATGTAACTGTTTGAAGTATTGTTTTTGTATGAAAAGCTTCATTATTTTTAATCTAAAGAAATGTTACTATGTATATATATATGTATGTATTTCAAGTATAGCTTGTACGTATGTAAGGACCAAACATATTTAAATTGCAGGATCCAGCTTAATCCAAGTTTGTACTCGTAATTTATATCAGGCATGCAAGTCAACATTAAAAAAATATTCGCAACTCCTTAGCCACCATTCAATAACATAATTATATGAACAGACTGACATTCGTTAGTTCATAATATTGGTACTTTTCTTGTGGTAAACAAATTACTACCAGTTTAATTAAGTTTATTTTAAGTATTGTTAATGTTTTTCATTTCTCAACCTTGATCAATCTACCAGAGAAAATCTGTAGATGGCGTTTTAAATCGATTTACTTATTTTACGGTTGCGCATTCAAGGCAATTTTTAAAAATAAAAGCTCTGTGCTCTTCACAGAAGTGGCATCTTGAACTCGTGAAGCATGATTCTTTTGTCACTAAAGATACGCATGATATTGTGCTGATCTTGTGAGGAAGCTAATGAAATGCCACTTCACCTTCTGAGGGGAATGTAATAATAGATTATAATAATGTTTTAAGCCTAGATGAAATAAGCTCATTACTTAGCTTAGCTTAGCCAAACTTGCAGGTCATAATAATTGCAGGGTAGGTACTTATAACGGTAATTTCTGAAGTGACGATCACAATAAACCAACTACGGTCGCAGTGATATTAACAAAAGAGCTATTGCTATTAATAATACCCGTTATTATAGCGCAATTATCACAGCAGTAAACAACACTGTTTATCATTGCAAAGTGAAAACACTTACGTAATTTGACTGGCGTATCATGGACAACTATGTTGATACAACAGCTATTTCATGGATATGTAACAGATTGAATGTATGAATGCATTAACGATGTTAGTTATGCCCAAAATTAAATTAGTAAATTATTGGATGATTGTAATGTTGAGAGTCTGCCTCTGACTATTTTTGATGTACCTAATTATTTTTTATATCAAAATCGTATATTTCAATCGTACCCCGCATCTTTTTAGGTCCCATATAGTGTGCGAACCTATTGCGATTAACTGGATAGTAATTCAACCTCCAATCTACCTTAACCTTAACCTTTTTTGGCCTTAAGAAAAGCCCAATAAAACTTTGCTCGACCTGGGAATCGAACCTAGGACCCCTAGCATAGCAGTTGCGCTTAACTACTGAGGCAGTCAAATTGTACTTTGTAGGTTTAACTTTTAAGCGATTTGAATAGTCAAAATGCTCAAAGCTATTTTTTAGTAAGTACAGCATTTTTGTATAAACGCGGATAGTGAAGCCGCTGAACAATATTGTACTATAACATTGTTTTGAGGCTGAATTTCTGAAAAGCTCGACATTTTTACAACCCTTCCTTGTTTGTGAACTTTTATGATAAATTATCCTAATTCCTCTCGCGTTAATGATACTCTTATTGCGGCCTTCTAACGCAACAATTATTCAAAATTAAAATTTGGTGAGAAAAATAGGCTGGCCAAATTTTAATGTAATACTACTCAATCCTTGTTTGTGGGTAAAGTAAAGGAGAAAGTAATTATTTTTTGTTTGTGGATAAAGTGAAAGAGTAATTATTTTATTATGATGGGGGATAATACTCCTATAATGGGGATCATGAATGACCAATAAATTTAGCTACATTTAGTTTTCATGTATACGTGAAATCTGGGATTTCGTAGCTAAGTAATAACTATGCTGATCAACTACATGCTGTTAAGCAGCTTGCCGCAGTCTGTCGGTGGATGGGTGACCATTGAAACTCCTCCATGCCTTGAATAAGGTAAACCGTATGGTAAATTGTTAGAGGTAAAAAAAAAACAAAAAAGTCGGAAAGTTGTAAAAAAGTGGACTCGATATTAGTTGTAACTGTAAAAAAACTGTCAGCAAAACATTTTATAGATTTTAAATCAATACTTACAGACAAAACCGAAGTTGAATTTCTATGAATGTGTACTTATTGGTGCTCGGGACAATACTGATATAAATACCAATCAAATACCCAAACCGAGAATACCAATATTGAAACCGAGACCTCACGCTTAGTGACCGTAACTGCGACCATTAAATTGGAGGATTAGTATTATCAATAATTTAATTATGTCACTTGCATACTTCTACAAAATCTGAAAAGATAACAAGGGACACCACAAACTAAAACGCCACTTAAACAACAATATAACAATATAAGGCGTGATCATAATACCAAAAGCTTTAGCATTGTTGATTTCCCGTAATATAAATGCAAATAATTCCAACCGCCACCGCTGCGAACCGGTGCAAACTGGTTCAAACCACTTCAAATTGGATTTTCACCTGCGAGCTTTGTATTTTACATACGAAAACTGTTATATGGTCCTTTAAAATGGTGATAGTGTTAAAAGTGTGGATTCGCCTATTCATGCGAGTAACATTTAGGCGAACCCATAACCCGTGTTTTTATTATAGGTCCTCATCACCCTCCCTCGCTTTTTCGCAATTATTTTGGGGTCCACTTCCAGTCTGAGAGATGCGGCTGAATATCAGTATTTGACGCGACTGCCATCAGACCTCCCCAACTTCCGGGTAATACTGACATTCGGGGGATAGACTGGTTGTCGGGTATCTGACTACCACTAACAATTGTCATAGATGTTTATATGTATATGACAACCGGGACCGACGGCATTACGCGCTCTATGAGGCACGGATGGGTCGATTAAGAATGGGAACCCATCCAAACACTGACCGCAGCGAGCGCAGTTCAGTAGCCCAAGCACGAACACTTTCGAAAACGTATTCGTATCAAAATCGAGAATAATTTGAATGAGAAGGAGGCTAATGAACGTAGTTGAAGCGAAATCGGTGTGCCTGGATTGTAGCAAGTGTAGTCTCTGCCTACCCCAATTTTTTTTATGGGATAGGGGAGCAAACGAGCATACGGATCACCTGATGGTAAGCGATAACCGCCGCCCATGAACACCCGCAACACCAGAGGAGTCACAAGTGCGTTGCTCGTCTTTTAAAAAGGTTTGGGCCTCCGGTAATCTCATTCACTCGGCGAAACACAACGCAAGCGTTGTTTCACGCCGGTTTTCTGTGAGGACGAATTGGAGACAGATGTGAAAATATGTATGTATGTATGAGATTTGTAGCAGAAAAAAAACTCATTCGTCCTTCGTTCTTGATAGTTCAGTTGCAGATCAGTTGATCAGCTTAGTTATTTCTTAGCCACGTACCGCTCCTGTATTTTTAAATTATGCTTAAATACAAAAGTAGTATTGAAAGCGAAAATATTGAAAAATATAAAGCACTCTCAGAAATTTTTGATAGAGATATTTGCTTTTGTTTATTTGGTAAAGAACAAAACGGACACGTGTTAACATGATCATTTTTGGGTTTGTGAGAAAGAGATGTCTCTATAGCTGTATCCCTCTATCTCCTTTGTACTCTGTACTAAAGAACGAAGATTAATTACTATATAACCACTGTTCTAGAATAATATAGGTATTATACGTATGTAGGTACTATTACGCGTGCGATTATCAAGCATTGATACAATATAATTTTAGTCTAATGACTGAGTATTCCCTTTGTTTGCGGTAGTTAATTAGTGCTTTATTATATCTCTATATATTAAAATCAATTGCTGTTCGTTAGTCTCCCTAAAACTCAAGAACGGCTGTTGAAATGTTTGTGGAAGTCCAGGGAAGGTTTAAAAATGTTTTTCCGATGTGGTACGTAGTTCGCCGGGTCAGCTAGAATTACAATAATTTTCGAAAATAACCTGTCAGAAAAATCAGCGGTTCTGTGACTTCAAAGGCGTATTTTTCACTCTGCGTGTTAGGAAGCTTTTCCTTATAGAAGACATTAGTAAGCCCGATTGATTGATGAGTAAATATCCCAAGACTTACTAGCTAACTTGCCACATCACTTTTGATAAATGAGATTTATTTCTGTAAATAGATTTTTGGAAGACACAGAAAGTCCTATTTCACGATTTTCGAGATAAAATGCTGTAAGAAACGTAAAGATCCATAGTGCATATAAGTTACTAGCTGCCGGCCCGGCTTCACCAGTTTTCCCGTAGGAATGAAGCATTATCCCGCCGTAAAAAGTAGGGTATAATGTCGGCTCTAATGGTAAAACAATTTTTCAAATCGGTCCAGTAGTTTCGGAGCCTATTCAATACAAACAAATAAACAATCAAATCTTTCCTCTTTATAATATTAGTGTAAATATTTATTTCCGTAAATGCATCTTATAAAGACACTTTTTCAAGACGTTTTTTTATCTAGATGCTACAGGCATTTCCTTACTAATGACCTCTGAAAAGGAACTCCTTAACCAAACTCAAAGAATCATGATATCTTTTAAAGTCCAGACATAGCAGTTGCAATGCGTGAATGATGGAAACGTAGTGACAATGCAAGGCAATGTCTGAAATGGTATTTCGAAAAACAGACATAAGTCTCAGCTGAAGGCAAGCATTCATCAGTAATTGTGTAGTTCGAACATATTCTATCTAAATAGGTTCAATATGGTGGAATGGAAAATATGAGTATGAATTTCTGATATAACAATTTGAACGAGCAATAAACTGAGCCATCTACATGATGACTGATCTATGTGTTACAAGCATAATTATGAAAACTGAGAGGAAAAAATTAAGTACCGATATCATAAAGCTTGATAATTTTAAACTAAAAGATTGATGGTTTGGACATGTTATTGATTGAATTTTTAAGGCGAATATCAGCGGTAGCGTCAGGAGAGGTCGTTCTAGAAGGACATACATACATAAGCCGATCTTATTTGCGAGGTCCTTTAAATAGGTCAGGTGTGTAGTACTCGCAACTGGCGCGTTTGTATGAGAAGATGTATAAATGTGGCAGAAGCAAAAGAAGTATACAAGAAACGTAGCAGGTTGCGGTCTGTTATATATAGTTTCTGAATACCCCCGTGGGAGGAAGGCATGAGATTATGTAGATATGTAATATGCATATAGGATAGTATTTTTTTTTAAAGCTTACTAGCAATGTGTGTCGCACATTACTATATAGTATTTTTCTTAACCCCTCGTGCTAAGCTAAATGCTTGAGTTACGAGTGGGTTCACGTTGGTAGTGCAATGGGTGGGTATCGAACCGGCAATCCAAAGTCTAACGTCCTAGCCATTAGGCTACCGACGCTTTTAAACAGAGATCGATACAAAGTTCTCACCAATAAAATTAAAAGGAGTAGTTCGGAATGAGCGCTGCCAACGCAACTTCGCACGTAAATTAAAATCTACAAATATTTTAGTATGCTCCAGTCATTAGTCTAGAGACTAGTGGTCCTAAGCGTCGTTCCTACACCAGCGATCTTAGGTTGTATTCTGAGGCAGAGCCAAGTGTTATTCGGTGTTTTTATGAAATTATCAGTAGCAGCTGGGAGTTTGGATAGGCTCGCCTTCTATTATATTGGACTGACATAACCAGCAAACTGAGGATATATGTATGTACATTTATACACAAAGCCGTTGGGGAATAAAGGCGCTATAATATGTATGTTCTTTTATTGTGATAAATAAATAACTAACAACCCAAAATACCCGCCATGTTCACGTTCAGTTTCCGACAGCTCGCAGACGCATTTACTCGTAGACAAAGTATATAATATAAACTTTTTACGGTATGAACAAGACTCTTTCACGTCAACCCTCATCAAAGAGAATAGAAAAACTTTAAAAACGCCTACAAATGTGGTTATTTTCAAAACAAGGGTAATTGCTAACTGGAGTTTTAGGTCCGTGTCAATATTCTTCATAGTATAATAATTCAGTAATAAGGCGCCCCGACTTAAACCTCTTCTGAGACTTCTCAAATTGTGATGGAGAACAAACCGGATACTCAAAAAAAACCTTTCCCGTAGATGGATATTTGTACCAGTACGAGTACAATGTATGTGTCCAGATAATCTGGAAACCTTTTTAGAACAGCCCCTGAGACAAATAATCACGAAAAATGTACCGTAATTTTAGTTTTAATTATTATATAATATTTATATAATTTTAGGTTTTATTGCCTTTTTTTATTAAACTGCTAGGACATATTATCCTTGTGTCTGTAGGTACGTGTGTATATGATTTGCTTACTTGCTTTTTTGCGTTAGAGTAGTTAGTAAAGTACTAAACATACCGACGAACTGTCTCTAAGGACGAACGCACACGTCTGCCTTACTCTTCGGAGAATATAATGTACAATTCTTGAAATATATTTGCTTCTTCACTTTTCTTTACAAATTGCAGCTGCATTTATTCTTTTGAAAACTGTCGCTATTCATGTTCATGGCTGAGTTGTTAGAGGGACAAGTTTCTTTAATGATTGGCTTTGTCCTTTGTTTTGTCTGTCTTTATTTACATTTTTATTTTATTCAGAAATGTTTAACAAAAATCAAACTAAAAACGTAAATTTGTCACGATAATATTATAATATGTGTGAATTCCCCCTATATATGTGATGCCAATTACTTTCACGGTATGGTGTTTACAAAATATGACAAATTTAATTTGTGACGTATATAGGTATATATATGTATTGTACTATAACCCAAAAAATGTTATGGTTTGCAGCAACAGCATTAAAAACTGAATTCTGGTGGAGATAATGCTAAAATTCGAACAAAAAATTTTTTTTTTTTAATTATTCGAATTAGTTGTTGAAATATCAAGTACGCTACATAAACGTTACGTTTGATCCATTATTGTGTAGTAGACAGATAATGGCAGGTCCAGGCAACGCTGTTTGCTTGAAGTCAGTTCTGAGAAAAACTTATTAAGTACTGGCCTGACAGACGTTGTCCTGTACAAGTTTCAACTAACTATCTCGAAAAATCTCATAGAAAAAAGATTCTGTTTTTCCATATTTTAAGTACTCTTTAGCGCCATTATCCTGTGAAAACCTTATTATTAATTTTAAAAAATGTTCAGCCGTTTTGACGTGAATCTTGGAAATATAAACAAAATAGGTACAGCGATAAACATCTCAAATTTAACTGTTTTGCCATCAGTAAAGGTTACACGCGTTGCAATTATTATTATGAATTATCCCATTTTTTTATTTATGAAACCCTTAAATAACATTATTATTTGCATGAGTGCGGCGGATATTCTAATTTACAAGCACAATAAATTATTATATTTTATCATGAATATTATAATAAGGAAAATGCATCGTAGGGAGTCCTATGTCTGAAATATTTACTCTCATTTTTTTAAGCTTACTAGCAATGTTGGTAGCACATTACCAGTACCTATTCTTATTAACCCCTCGTGCTAAGCTAAATACTTGTGTTACGAGTGGGTTCACATCGGTAGTGCAATGGGTGGCTGCAATTATTTAGGAGAGAAGACCCGTTCCCCGTTCATTGGAATACTAAAATTGGTTGATGAAGGTATGCGAGCGGCCATTTTAGGGGCTGTGTAAAGTATACAAATTAAGTTCAAAAAGCATTACTTAATAGATCTTGAATAAATAACAATTGACTTTGATTAAGTTATGATTAAAGATATTAATATTTTACACTTTTAATATTGAATGGTGCAGGTATTCCTAGAAAGCTCTGAGAAGAAACACCGATACAAACTCAGAGAATCTTTAAAAGTCCAAACAGTAGTAGCATTAAATGCACAAATATTGTTAAGAAAGTATAATTTATAAAATGGAACGCAGTGAACCGAGAACTGTAATAATTACTTCAAGACTAATTGCTAGCATTACCAAACAACTTATGTGCTAAAGACGCCATCTTGAGACCAAAATACGCTCTAAACGTTGTGTTAATTGATAAACTTATTTAAAGCTAAAAACTCACGAAAAGCATTATAACCAAACTCATTTTATTTAATGAATATATGATATTTAATGCTATTCAATCAACTATTTGTAAAATGTTGCTTAAACTTAACAGTCTTGGAACTTGGACTTTGGAGGCTTGGTTTCAAATTTACCGGTTAAGAACAATTCAATTCAGTTTTTTTCGATTATTTCATTCGGAGTGTAAACGTTAAAAAAGCGTTATTGAAAACCCTCATTAACCGGTTTATTCCGCGAGATCCAACGGCGACGATGCGATGGCCAGTCCCCGCAGAGCTCGTCGTATGTCATGTGATTTCGTGAAATAGGTTTATTTCAATAACCCGGTTTAAAACTGTTTATTGAACAAAACCTATTTTATGAATTGTAAAGCGGAAAAACTGTTTGATTCAGGTTAGTATTAGAACAAAACCGAATGAAAAGTTTTTCCGGTTTCCACGTACGTAAATTTTCGACGATATTATTGTGCATGAAGTTAGACGTTCCAAACGTACGCGCATTAATTTTTTTCACCAGACGCTATGACCACTAAGTCACCACGAGTCCTACCCGCCATGTGAAAATTTGCTTTCATATTCTGAATTTACGTTACGTACTATTGAAAAACTAGTTGCTTTTCAAACTAAGTCTACTATCTATGACAAGTCAATGATGAATATTTAAATTGCAATCGTCAAAGTCCTCTGCCTTGCCAGTTCACCCAGCAAAGGTCAAGCGGCAAAAAACTCCAACATTTTAATTAGTCTGTTCAAACGGACCTCAAAGTTATTGACAGAAATTGAAAATAAATTGATTTTAATTGGACCGCTGCCTGATTTTGACTATCGCAGTCGTCTGACATCGTTGTAAGCTTCAAAGTATTTTTTTTTATATAATTTCAAGAATATTAAGCGTTGATCCAATTGACTCATGTTTAAGTAACACTTATTACGCTGATCAGCTCCTCTGCAAAATTAAGCTGCGCTTGCCACGGTCATTCTGTGGATGGGTGACCATTCTTTTATTACCCTCTGTATCTCAGAGAGCATGTAGAGCCTCAGACACTTATATGTAGTGGTAGTCAGATTAATCCCAAAAGGTCTGAAAATCCCTAACCAATACATATTCTCACAATTCTGTGTCAAGAATATGTATTGATAAGGGATTTGCAAATTAATTAAGAGTCCATTAAATATTTAATTTTATGGCCTTCGAACTTTTAATTATAATCCTGTAATTAGCCATGCAACACGACCAAACAAAATGGTCACCACAAAAGTCTCAGTAGCAGCTCGGAGTTTGTATTTGTGCCCGGTTCTTGGCAATAAGCTCTCCCATTATTCGTAGCTGTTAGTACACTTTGTTGTTTAAACCTTCGGGGAATACGAGCCTATGGTATAATAATCTTGATTAACGTTCATATTTTATTTTAGGATTATGTAGTATATGTGTTTTGCTAACAAAGAACAAAGTTTCAAATGTTTTTTTTTAACTTTTAATAATATTTTTATCTGCATTCAAAAAAATAAGTAAAAGGCACGAGACAGTTCGTAATAAATGATTTAATTTTAAAAAAGCTGACAATTTCACACAATTTTATTGTTCCACTATGATTCGCAATTTGAAGAGAGAAATATTATTAGCCAATTTTTACTGTTTATAAAATAAAATTATATTGAAGTGACATCTGGCTGTAGTTCCAAAATGGGCCGTGTTTAATTTAGAATTTAGAATATGGGTGTCCATCCTTAGCCCAGCGTGCCTCAGAGACTATAAATTATGCCGTCCTTTGTTCTTCTTGCCATGCAGTAGTCAGCGAAGGTTTATTCTTAGGACACTATATTTCCCAGCTATGATATTGTATTTATTCGCTAGCGTTATATACCCTTTGACTATTATATACCTTAGGGATTTGATTTTCTTTTGTTTTGTCACGTTGCCTTTTTATAATTTAGGTATTCGTTATATGAATAAACTGCCTCTTTAGCCTAGTGGTCCTGAGCGCGACTGCTACGCCAGAGGTTGCGGGTTCGATTCGCAGGTCAAGCAAAATGTTATTTGGTTTTCTATGAAATTCTCAGTAGCTGCTTGGTGTTTGAGATTTGTGCCCACATAATGGCAATAGGCTCGCCCCCTATTACGTGGGACCTAAACATACCGGCGAACTGTGGGTGTAAATTAGTAATCCTCTGCCTAACCCTTCGGGGAATATAGGCGTGATGGTATAATGTTATGTTACACTAATAAGATTATCTCAGCCTGTGAGCACTCAAGTATCAGACGATAAACACTTAAGAGCCATTTCACAAAATGTAAGCGCTCGAGTTTAGGTAAAAGACGGCAGCATTGTGTATGTGTGCGTAGCTACCAACACATACCCAATGCAAACAGCGTAGCGCGAGTGTCGAGACGGACTGTACAATCTTGAGCCATCGCGTTATAATTCTAATCCTTGGTTTATGAAAGAGATTTACCAAATGAATTATTTTATTTGTTCAGTCTATTAAAGTTTTGTAGACGAATGAAAAGAACACAACGTTGTATTATGTAAATTAAATAATAAAATATACTCATACATTAATATATACTTTACATAATACAACTTTGTGTTTTTTTTCATTCGTCTACAAAACCTCGTAAATTGCAATTATTTACAATTAATTAAAAGAGACAACAGACAATATTATATTGATAATACTATTCAGTACCGTCAATAGATGTCTGTTGTCTCTTTTAACTAAGTACCGGGTTACGGTAACATAAACATAATACCTAAATTAATAAAAGTAAATATAATTTTCTTTTATTTTATTAAACAAAAATATACAGTCCTAAAATTACTGTCCTAAAAAATAAAAGATATAATTAGTATAGTATCTACCTACTACTTATAAACTTCTTGTTACAAAACATATTTTAAGAATGATGTAATAATAAGTAAGTACTAAAAGAATTTACGATCGAGTCCGATAGTTCCATTGATTCGTGAAGGTCAG
This sequence comes from Acronicta leporina, assembly GCA_947256265.1. Lineage (NCBI taxonomy): Eukaryota > Metazoa > Arthropoda > Insecta > Lepidoptera > Noctuidae > Acronicta > Acronicta leporina. The sequence continues at coordinate 938,285 of OX366517.1, read as the reverse complement.
CGTCTAATGCAAAGGGATCATTTTCCTATAAAATAAAAGAAATTATTATTATAATACCTACTACTGAATAAACTTCTGTTTTAAGTTCTACTATCTTTTTGTTATATAATAAAACTTACCATTTGGCTGAAAAACGCAAAAAAACCCATATTAGCAAACTTTGACCATGAAAAGTATTTTTTGCAATTATCAGATCAATGGGGACTTTCACATTTCATTTATAATGGTGTTCCGAACATACGTACAAAATTCAGCTCTATGCGAATTTTAGTAACCTTACCACTATTTTCTGGGCTAACTTGACCGGACTATTAGATACATATAAATAATATGTAACTACTATGTCACCGATTACTGTGTTTATGAATCAAACAAAAATAAATATTTAGTACCTAGTTCTGTTGCTTTCTATAAGGCTGCAAAATGTTTATTTTTCCTTTTTTTTGATACAATGGTAAACGGAACCCTTACGCCCCATTGCTAAAACGATTAAACATAAATATATAAAATAACATAACATACCATCACGCCTGTATTCCCCGAAGGCAGAGGTGTACTCATGTACACCCACAGTTCGCCGGTATGTTTAGGTACCATGTAATAGGGGGCGAGCCTATTGCCATTAACCCGGCACAAATTCCAAACTCCGAGCTGCTACTGGGAATTTCATAGAAAAACCCAATAACACTTTGCTCGACCTGGGAATCGAACCCAGGACCTCTAGCGTAGCAGTCGCGCACAGGACCACTTGGCTAATGAGGCAGTTACATATAAAATAGGTATTATAGTTATTGTATAAACTACTAAAATAATACTTTACTACATGTTGATAAAAAAAACTTACCTAATAATAAAAAAATACGAAGTGTATCAAAACTTTGCAGTCGTAGTATAATCATGCGTTCACGATACGTAAGCTCATAAATCGGAACGCGGAAAAAAATGACACAGGTCCTTCCTCGACGGGCTCTCGAGCCGTACTAATCGGTGCCTGCTTGTGCATCGTAATTTATCTAATATTAGAGTGATTTTAATAACGTTATAACTTCTAATTAAATAAAGGGATTTTAATGAAACTTTGGAATTAGATTTGTTAAAAGACATAGTTCATTTTGTCATATTTTTTTAAATGTAATAACGCTTTATTCTATCCAAAAAATCGGGATAAAATAACAAGAATAACGTAAAAATTGGCTTAGCACTTTATTTTTTTTCTAATTAATGTTCTAAATTTTCGAAATTCTATGACTATATGTGACGACAAGATTATATCGGCTAATGCTTTGTGTATTTTTTCTGTCTTATTTATTAGTATTAATGATAGATATTGGAGTCCGAAATATACTCTGCGATGATTTTTCAGTAAACTAGTTGTGGGAGATTAATTACCACAAAATAAACAAACTAGTTTTTCTAAATCTGTTTCTATATGTGTCAATACGAAAGGTTGGTTTAGTTGAATACATTTCAACAATCAAGCAAAGTATTTCCTAACATGGTAAACTAAGCGACTGAAATGTTAGATATTCTCGCGAAAATGTAAAATGGCTCTTAAACATCATACATTTTAATAATAAAAATATTATTTTGGGAAAAGGAGCGTGTTTCCAATTACTTCAGTAATATTACTTCATGAAGTTTTAATTAGGTACCTGTACAAGAGTACTGTTACAGACACAGTGTGCTAACAAATAACAATTTTATGATTTCAAGTAGGTAACTCTATTATGAAACAAGATTGGTTTCAGCAGAGATACTTATAAACTGGTGAAACACTGACTATATTATTATTGCTTTCTCTACCATGGGATAGCCATACTTTGACACGAATTGGCCGGCTTGACTGAAGTGATACCACGGCCTCACAGAAAACCAAAAATCCACAAAGATTATAGCAGATTATAAAATGGAGTAAAAATATAAAATGAAATTACATAACATTACATAACTGCCTCATTAGCCTAGTGGTCCTGAGCGCGACTGCTACGCTAGAGGTCCTGGGTTCGATTCCCAGGTCGAGCAAAGTGTTATTGGGTTTTTCTATGAAATTCCCAGTAGCAGCTCGGAATTAGGAATTTGTGCCCGGTTAATGGCAATAGGCTCGCCCCCTATTACATGGCACCTAAACATACCGGCGAACAGTGGGTGTACATTAGTACGCCTCTGCCTAACCCTTCGGGGAATACAGGCGTGATGGTATGTTATGTTAATTACATAACCATCACGCCTGTATTCCTGCAAAGGTGTACTAATGTCTACCCACAATTCGCCGGTACCTATGTTTAGGTCCCATGTAATAGGGGGCGAGCCTTAATAAAATTAAATTAGATTGTAATTTTTTGGATTTTATTCTGGGTGGAACAGTTGAGCCTCAACTAAATTCTGGAAGTCAAAATGTAACCTCAGAACGTTTTATGGGCGAATATCTAAATTTCTTATTGTATTAGCCTAAGCATTATTGCTACGTTAGAGGTTCTAGGTATAATTCCCAGATCTAGCAAAGTCTTATTGGGTTGTTCTATGAAAATTTCAGTAACAGTTTTGGAGTTTAGGGATCTGTACCACGTATAAGCAACACGCTCGCTCTAAATTACATAGAACCTAAATATACCCGTGAACTGTGGGTGTACATTAGTACGCCTCTGCCTAACCCTTCGGAGAATACAGGCATGATGGTATGGCAAATTTAATTGTCATTGCATGGTATTTTGACGACACGTTTGGCGTGGCTGCTGAGCAATCAGCTTCTGCAACACGTGTTTTGGGTTCGATCCCCACACGGAGCAAATATTTGTATGATCTATAGGTAATTGTTCCGGGTCTGGGTGTTTGTGTATGTGAGAATTTGTGTTTGTGAACGCAATTACGATACTGGAGAAAATCCTATTATGGCGGAAAGTTTATTTAAAAAAAAAAAGTGTGGCACTCGGGGACTGCCGCGGTAAAGCTATTGCATAACATTTTTTATCAACTTAAGCAATTATAATATTTATGCTTCTGCTTAGCTTCATACAGTCTACCCGCATACGTCGCACGCACACAAACACCGTGCCAAAGTCTGCCGAACTGAAACGACGTCAGACGATGCATGGCTTTCCACGCCGCAACGCTGTGCCGGTCGGAGTGGGTGGTGTTAGGTTTTATTTTCGTTACGGAATTTCTTGATTCGGTCGCCGCGCTCAAAGCCCGCGATACAAGCTATGCAATAGCTTAATAATCAAAAAATGGTATGGTGTACTGTAAGTAGACCTTAAAGCCTCTGTGCCGGATTTTCCTGGATGTTATGACGTCATGTGTACATATGTACTTGTTTCATCCCCGCTTAGATTACACCCGGACTTATGTACCTAAATCTCTTTGGGTCACATTTTTATGCCGACCCTTATCCTTTAAGGGTCGTTTGTTTTTGTAATCACTGGCATGAATGAGTTACTTTCTTCATAGTGGTCACAAGTGTGGCTGCTCAGTTTAAAGTTCTGGGATTAATCAAAATATTGGAAAATATTCTCAATAGCCTTATCCCTTACATTCTGAGAAGAAATCAAGGCCAAGCCCTGGTATAGTATATGGATTGAAGATGGTGATGATTATAAAATTCTCAAAAACGTCTCGAAATTTCGATTTGTCCCGGATTCATGGAAATAAGTTCCTTTTATCATGCGAACCTAAAACAAACGCGTAAGGTCACATCTGCCCTTTAAGAGAATACTTAAATAACATAACATACCATCACGCCTGTAAGCCCCATATTATAGGGGCAAGCCTATCGTCATTAACCGGGCAAGTATCTCAAGCCTCGAGCTGATACTGAGAATTTCATAGAAAATCCAATAACTACTTTGCTCGATCTGGGAATCGAACCTAGCGAACCTCTAGCGTAACAGTCGCATATAGTACCGTAGAGGCTAATGGGGCAGTTTATCTAATAACATTTAAAAACTTAAATAAAAATATCGTGAGTCTAAGTCAAATTCTTACCTATCTTTCAAATAACATAAAACAGTAGATATTACAGTAAACACATGTTTATTTCAACTTCAAACCTCTTTACTAAAGCCAGCCTCAAAGGCAAAGGGTAAAGCCAAGGATTTCAAACTGTATGGTTACAGCACGGAAGACATACAAAGGGTGGATTTAAAAAAATACTCACAGATGTAAAGTAAAAAGATGTTTTTGTTAGATCAAAGTTGATCTCAGACGAAGTGTGTATGGTTAAAGGTCAAACAAAGGAGATCGTAGTTGAAAATATAAAAACAATACATAGCTCCCATCCCTCGGGCAAGCTGAAACGTGAGCTAGTGTCAATGTTCGAGGAATAATAGGTATTGGTGACGTCACGTATTTATACTGTGAAGACAGTGGCTCACTCTGTCGGTACGCTCGGGTACTAAAGATTTAATTTTAACTTTAGAATATTCATTCATACTTAACTTAAACGTGGGAGAGCCATGCTTCGGCACGAATGGGCCGGCTAGACCGGAGTGATACCACGGGCTCACAGAAAACCGGCGTGAAACAACGCTTGCGTTGTGTTTCGCCGAGTGAATGATGTTACCGGAGGCCCAAACCCTTTTAAAAGGTGGGCAACGCACTCGTGACTCCTCTGGTATTGCGGGTGTCCATGGGCGGCGGTTATCGCTTACCATCAGGTGATACGTCTGCTCGTTTGCTCCCCTATCCCATAATAAAAAAACTTCCTACTAGCTGTTGCCCGCGACTTCGTCCATGTAGAATTAATACACTGTCTTCAAACCCTTTTGGTATTTTCAGAAACACAAACAGATTACACACATTATTTCTTATAATTGCTGCCCGCAGCTTAGGTCGCATGGATTTCAGTTTTTGAATTTTGCAGCAAAAGTTCTTTAATTATAAGAAAATATAAAGTATACATCCTATAGTTTGACAACATTAAAATTACCCTACTATCGGTACCGTAAAATTAATTATATATATCTTGAGAAACAAGAAATTAAGATTAATGAGTTTTCGATTAATTGCGTAATATCAAGTTAACTCCCTAATGGGTCTTGTCTTGGCAAGCGCAACTCTGAAAGAGAGGGTCTGACAGCCTGAGTTCGATTCCCAGGTCGAGCAGTCTAAAAATTCTTTTTTTTATAATATTCGCAGCAGTATTACGGATTTATGTTCGCTAAGGACCTTGGAGAAATGTGTGATTTTTTTGTACACGGATCACGCAGAAACTACTGCACGTAATTGGATGTGGTTTTCACAGTTGTATTTTTGGAGGCCTAACTTAAAAACCATGGAGCGCAGCATCTTAGGAGTCCGGCTATCAGACCGTATAAGGAACAGTGTACTGCGCTCCAGAACTCAGATTGCCGACGTGGGCCAGAAAGCTGCAAGCTTAAAGTGGAATTGGGCTGGTCACATCTGCCGCATGTCAGACGAGCTGTGGGCAAAACTTACAACTGAGTGGAACCCACATAACGTTAGACGACGTCGCGGCAGGCCCAAAAGGAGATGGCGGGATGAGCTGGACATCTATTGTAAAGATTGGCCACAGAAGGCTCTAAACCGTGAGGAGTGGAAGAAGGGTAGGGAGGCCTTTGCCCTGCAGTGGGACGACAACGGCTGAAAAAAAAAACTTAAAAACAAGCGCATGTGTTAATTATTTTATCATGGCTAAGGTATTTCTAGTACTTATAGGGTCACTTGGATTCATATAGTTATTGTTTGAACATGTAGATGGCGCTGTTGTGGATATCCTCTGGTATGCGAGTGAAATTAAATAATAACAATGCTAAATAAATGAATTTCCCAAATCACACTAAATTTTTAATGAATTAATACTAGATTTCCTTAATTACGGTTATATCTTTTAAGGGATATATTGTCATTTCCCTCGTGGTTAATTATGTCCAAATTTCATACATATTTTAACAACTTCCCGTTTGGGCTTTTCTGATATATTAGGCTGAGGCTTAACTTATCTGTTCTCGTAAAGTTGTGAGCTGTACATATTCAATTTAGAACCAATTATTTTGATGGATTGTGTGGGTGGCAGGTGGAAGGCTCTTACTCTCGTGTGTCCAATTAAATGTATATATTTTATGAGTCATTGTAAAATTTTGAATACTTGACGTAACATTATCAACCCATGGTTGTAGGTCTCCGCTTCTCAGAATGAGAAGGATTAGCCTATATTTTATACAGATATCATTTTAAAGGTATTTTACATAATATTATGTAAAATAATGCTATTTGGTCTTCTTATTTTGTCCAAACAAGACAAAACACACAGGAAACCGGCGTGAAACAACACTTACGTTGTGTTTCACCGAGTGAGTGCAGATACCGGAGACACAGACCCTTTTAAAAGGCGGGCAACACCATAAACCGGTCGTACAATTTTATTTAAATAATATGATTAGTAGTATGTTTTTCCTATTCATTGCCATCAATCGATAAGTATTTCTTAATGACTTTGTAACAAGAATATTAAAAAAACAAATAAACCTTACTTAGCACATTATATGAATCGATCAATAGGAAAAATTATGTCAATTCGTCGTTTCCAATCGATTTGAACTCCAACAAAAACGTAGATGAAATGGGATGGAAATTTACCTTCGGACCGCTTGTCTTATCGGTCTTTGTAGGTCACAAAATTGGGTGATGTTCTGTTTTCTTTCTTCGTCAATAGTATTGGCTAATTGAAGCTGTATGTATAATAAGCGCAAGACTCAAAAACGTCTATTAGAATATCAAGTCAAAATAAATTATAACCCTTAAGTCAATTTGAGACACATAAGTATATTTTTTTCAAAATACCATCGTACCTACCCCTAACAATCGTGATATCGGTGCACATACGCACACAATAATAAAGTGTGCAAATAGGTTTCAGTTTTCTATAACTCGAGCCACTGATGGATCAGGGGGCCATAGTCTCAGGTATTGTAATTATCTTTTCGCGAAAAAATTTTACTGTTATCGAATCAGTAATCGATTCTGAACAAACAACTGTCAGGTCTTTTGCTTATTCCGTTACACGTTATATATTTAGTCCATTACGTATGTACAGTGCCGTATAAAGTATTATCTACGAAAAATCCTTGAGATTTGTCGGTTTTGGCATTTAAGTGAAGTCACTGTCAGGCGCAAATACATATACATAATACATTGCTTTTCTAGAAACGTCTTTACACTTAGTACCAATATCTGAAAGCTGTTTGCTCCTAAAGGGATAATATTGCGGGTGTTTCACCGTGACTAGAATTTCAAGCTACAAGATTTTGCAATCTTGACGTTGATATAACTGTTATGTCAAAATATTTCCCTTACACAATACTACTAGTATTCTATTATCTGTGCACATACTATCATATACATCCATACATTCACACACGCATAACACAGCAGCAGCAATAGCTGCAGCAATAGGAGCAGAGTGGATAGCCAAATCCTGAGGCATCGGTCGCACATGCATGTCCAAAATAATAATAAAAATTTCTAATTTTACTAACATAGATATAAGTACTATCGACAATCTTGGCGGTGAACCACCCTAAGGTTAAAATCGCTTGCACTGAGCGCGCGGGCATGCTGTGCGTTATCACCACTTCCCCTCACCCCGCCGATATCCCCTTGTGCTTTATGCGCGTTACTTGATACTTTGAATTTCTATTAAATCGTATGATGAGTTTTCGCATTTTAAACTATCCTAATTGGCGGAAGTGAAATGTGGGTGTGGCTGACGTATCGAGAGTTGTTCAAAGGATTTTGTTAGAAAAATGGTCGACCGCCAAGTTTCGCGACTGTACATAACTACTAACAAAATATGGACTAGTATGAATTATTGTGTTCTTGGTCTGAAATAAATATTTTCTATTCATTTCATTTCATAACACAGACAGAAGTTTCTACCTTACACACCTTCCCAGCTATCACAATTAGGTTGCTATTCAATTTATTGCTATACTCTGTTTTGTTCTCCTCAAAGAAATCGACCATACCGTTGATATAGGCTAGTTAAGGCACACTTTTGAGGAGATTGGCGCTGTATGCTGAAATACAGGTCCATACCTAGTTCGCCAGCTTAGGCCTTAGAATAATTTTGCACATAGTCTAGCCTCCCAGTATTAAGCACTTATTGTAACATTATTTTTGTCTACAAGACGCATCATAGCATTTCTATACTACATTTTCATCGAAATTCAGAACAGAAATGGGAATGACAGCCCCAACGGATTTTCTTGTAGGTAAGGGAATATGTGTAGGTAGTCATTTAGTCGAGGATTTTGAAAAAGTTATTTAATCCTTTTACAATTATAGTCGTAGTTGGTTTTTTCAAAATTTTAAATCATGTGGATTCCTAGGGGTAGTCAAGATTTTGTTAATCAAGTAGTGTTAACACTTAATTAATTTAGTTCCTTCGCCTCTAAGATGTCACGAGCAGACTAGCGGGTTTTGTTAATTGACAGGTCGGAGCGAAGGATTTGATGCTCTAGTTAAGTAGGTATAAGGTTTGTAATCAATTGTTTGTTTGATATGCCTAGGTACCCTGAAGTTTAATTAACTGAGGTTCTATGTGTGGTGTTACATGAAAATCGAAACTTATCGATACTGCCATTGACGTTATGTAACTCGGTTGAAATCAATCAAAATGTTTGTTCAAAGCTGAGGTTGATTTTAATAACTGACTAACAAGTAAATTACCAAAATACTACATCGCTTATTATAAAACGTATTGAAAAATATTGCTAACTAGCGACCCGCCCGCGGTTTAACCCGCGCTGCCCCGTCCCTAAGAGTCGTAGTGTGATGTTAAATAGCTTAAAACCTTCCTCTTGAATCAATCTATCTATTAAAAAAAAACGCATTAAAATCCGTTGCGTAGTTTTAAAGATCTAAGCATACATAGGGACAAACAGCGGGAAGCGACTTTGTTTTATAATATGTAGTGATGATATTGATTAAAAGTAGTAATTTACATCATATTATATATATAGACTGCCTCATTAGCCAAGTGGTCCTGAGCGCGACTGCTACGCAAGATTCCCAGGTCGAGCAAAGTGTTATTGAGTTTTTCTATGAAATTCCCAGTAACACCTCGGAGTTAGGAATTAGTGCCCGGTTAATGGCAATAGGCTCGCCCCCTATTACATGGGACCTAAACATACCGGCGAACTGTGGGTGTACATTAGTACGCCTCTGCCTAACCCTTCGGGGAATACAGGCGTGATAGTATGTTATTTACATCATATATACCTATATAAACTCACGCCTTTCTCCTGCAGTGCTAGGCAGAAACTCCAGACCGGCACTTGGTACGACTCTGGAATATTTCTTTTGTCTTTTGGTCGTGTTTTTCTTGTAACTTTTGCGTGTTGTAAAGTTGAAGTTTCAAAGTGCAAGAGAAAGTTTGAACTCAAATTGTGAAGACTGTGCAAAACTTTGCAGAATTTCTGCAAACTTTTACTGGTGATAACTCGTTTATATAAATGTACTGCAGCGAAGATACTAAGATTATTGTGGCAACAAGAAAATCCTTTTAAGTAAGCAACACTCGACTGGCACAGCGATACAGAACATGGTTCCTGGTAGGTGGTAGGTGGTTCCGACTCAGACTGGATCCGCAGACAAACTCCATGACTTTAAAAAAGAAACACTGCCAGCTTGGAAGCTCGTCGCGATAGTTGTTAGTGGCCGTGGGAGAGCCATGCTTCGGCACGAATGGACCGGGTCGATCGGAGTACCTAATACCACGACTTTCTTTTATATATATAGATATAAAGCTGAAGAGTTTGTTTGTTTACTTGAACGCGCTAATCTCAGGAACTACTGGTCCGATTTGAAAATTTCTTTCAGTGTTAGATAGCCTGTTTATTTAGGCAGGCTATAGGCTATAAATCATCACGCTAAGACTAAGTAACTATTCTACGTAGACGAAGTCGCGGGCGGAAGCTGAAGAGTTTGTTTGTTTACTTGAACGCGCTAATCTCAAGAACTACTGGCCCGATTTGAAAATTTCTTTCAGTGTTAGATAGCCTGTTTATTTAGGCAGGCTATAGGCTATAAATCATCACGCTAAGACTAAGTTACTATTCTACGTGGACGAAGTCGCGGGCGGAAGCTGAAGTGTTTGTTTGTTTACTTGAACGCGCTAATCTCAGGAACTACTGGTCCGATTTGAAAATTTCTTTCAGTGTTAGATAGCCTGTTTATTTAGGCAGGCTATAGGCTATAAATCATCACGCTAAGACTAAGTAACTATTCTACGTGGACGAAGTCGCGGGCGGAAGCTGAAGAGTTTGTTTGTTTACTTGAACGCGCTAATCTCAGGAACTACTGGTCCGATTTGAAAATTTCTTTCAGTGTTAGATATACTGTTTATTTAGGCAGGCTATAGGCTATAAATCATCACACTAAGACTAAGTAACTATTCTACGTGGACGAAGTCGCGGGCGGAAGCTAGTATATCTATATTTCATGTATTCGTCTATAACTTTTGTAATTATGAGTATTTTCACTACCCGAAATGTTAACTGTGGTTTAAAAATCAGCCTGTAGATATGTGTATAGAAGGTGACGTACATTTCCGACCAAAACAATTCGGGGAAAACATAAATATTTCGCTGTTGCAAACAATTCTCATACATTTTCGCTACAGAACATTGTTTAACGTGTAATTAGTTTGTTTGGAACATTGTTTAACGTAAAAGCAGCTGTTTTGATATCAAGTTTTTTTTTGTTTTTTATTTAGACTGTGCCTTTTGAAGTGATCAGCTTAACTTCCAGATTTCTAGTTTAGTCACAGATATTAAGTATAGTAAAAGTTAGGTGATTCAGTACTTAAGCTGCCTCAATGTTCTAGTGGTTGTATCAAGTCAAGCAACGAGGTATTAGGTTTTTGGAGAGTATTCACAATAGTCATGATGAATGTAACAAAGAATAAGGGTCACTTGGACCAACTTTTAAATATGTTTAAATTATATTTAAACACAAATTTACTACGAAAAATTGTGTTTAAATGCAATTTAAAATATTTAAAAACTTGGTGCAAGTGGGCCTAAAAATGAGATACTGAATATTTTTTACTTACCGTAATTATTTTTATTTACTGATTAATTACCATGTTTAGTTAATAAAATTTCTTTTAACTTAATTGAACCTCGAAGCTACTCAGCTCTCAGACCAAAGAAAATACTAATTTACCTCATTTTGTTCCCTTTTTATATGGTTTCTCGTTCTTACAGACATACATAACATAACATAACATAACATACCATCACGCCTGTATTCCCCGAAGGGTTAGGCAGAGGCGTACTAATGTACACCCACAGTTCGCCGGTATGTTTTAGGTCCCATGTAATAGGGGGCGAGCCTATTGCCATTAACCGGGCACAAATTACTAACTCCGAGCTGCTACTGGGAATTTCATAGAAAAACCCAATAACACTTTGCTCGACCTGGGAATAGAACCCAGGACTTCTAGCGTAGCAGCCGCGCTCAGGACCACTTGGCTAATGAGGCAGCTTCTTACAGACCTTTAATTAAAAATAACGGAAATTAATATTACAGAATTTAATTTTCTTTAAGATTTTAACTAATTAAAACCTTGTATCAACTATATTAAATATTAAGAAACGACCAAATTATGTAGTATTATAGTTTGCGTGCATAGGGTTCATTATTGCTTGAAAAGTTTAGTCACATGATAATGGTAATATAATGGTGATATAACATTGTCTATTTTTATCATTAAATTTAGATAAGCAAGAAATAACATCATGTAAAAAAGGATTCAACATTTAGGGCCACTTGCACCAACTTCTTAAATATGTTTAAATTGCATTTAAATACAATTTTGCATAGACATTTCGTGTTTAAATACAATTTAAACACATTTAAGAAGATGGTGCAAGTGGCCCTAAATGTTGAATCCTTTTTTTACACGATGTTATTTGTTGCTTATCTAAATTTAATGATAAAAATAGACACTGTAATATCACCATTATTATCATGTGACTAAACTTTTCAAGCAATAATGAACCCTATGCTTTTTGAGAAAAGGCTAAATTACAAAAACAAAATTAAGGCCCACTTGCCTTAATTTTGTTTTTTTAATTTAGCATGTTGGCTTCCAGACTACCCAGATGCGGCTGAATATCAGTATTTTACACGAAGCCACTGCTATCAGACCTCCGCAACACATTCCTGGGTAATACTAATATTCGGAGGATAGACTGGTTGTCAGGCTTTTTTGGTCTTCTGACTACCACAGACAATTGTCATAAATTTACACCAGACGCTATGACCATTAACTCGCGGTGGCTTAGTGGTCATAGTGTCTGGTGTATCAAAACAGAAGACGCAGGTTCGAATCCTGCCTGCGAGTCGAATTTTTCCTTCACTAAAATAACTTTATAATCTTAGCATGAAAAATGCAAAAAAAAATACCTAAAGATAATTGTCATAAATGTTCGTATAACAACCGACGGCTTTACGTGCTCTCCGAGGCACGGGGGGATCTCTCTCTCTCTCTCTCTTTCTCTCTCTCGAGGGACTGACCGCAGCAAGCGCAGCTTAACCTTGCAGATCAGATGATCAACTTAAGTTCCAACCAGTTTAAGCACAAAAGATCCCATTTGGGTCGAAGTGCACTGAGGCCTTGCTGCCTCGGCCCTACACAAGATAAGATAAGTTCCAACCCATTACAGTAATATTATTATAGTGTTTGAAATATCTGAAAAACGTATCCACTCAAGTATCACGGTAGAAAATATGCTGTGTAGGGCATTATCTGAAAAAGTTGTAGCAGCGTTAAGCCGACCCATCCTAATTGATGGTAAGCATACCTACATCAGTCATCGTGTAACTCGATCATTATTTTTGGGCGCTGAACGACCGACGACATGTGCGCAGGTCACGTGAAATACCTACTCAAAACTGTCGATTTCTGAGACTTACGCGAATATGAGACATGCTAAAATAATACCATTTCATGGTTTTCTTCATCACGTGCGACTAGTGCGAGTTTAATTTGAACGAAGCAAAATAAATATGCAAGAATCGTAGCAAGTGGCGATCTGTAGTTTCTGCCTACCCCTATGGGAAAAGGCGTAAATGTTTATATGTATTTATGCTATTAAATCCCGACGTTACATGTGTGCCGTTCTTGCTCGTTCATACCACTTACTGCAGTAATATGTTAGATGTAACTTAATTAGTACCCAGGGAAAAACCGCCTCTAATGCTTGTAACTTACCTAACAATTTAGTAGGTATAAAAGTACCTACCTGTTCTTGCATGTGGCGAGAAGCCAAGAATACCTCGACTTCCTAAGATTGCAATCCATCTTGACACTTGATTTAATACAAAGCAAGTTCATTTGGATGTTTTTTTTTATAACAAAACTAGGTAACGACTTCGTCCGCGTGGTATTTAAAAAAAGTAGCCTAAGTTACTCCTTGTTACATCAAGTATCTGCCAGTAAAAGTCCCATTAAAATCGGTCCAGCCATTTCAGAGATTAACCGGAACAAACAGACAGACAGACAAAAATTTAAAAATATTATGTTGGTTTGGTATATTTGTACCGTGTATACATCCAAATGCACTTAGTAAAATGCGGTTATTTTAATATCACAAACAGACACTCCAATTTTATTTATTTGTATAGATGTAATCTGCAGCGTGCAATATCACGTATGGCGAAGTTACGGTAAAAAGTATGAAATTTGTCGTTTTGTAGTATTTCTAGTTCTACCATGTTCTTTCTAATAGTTTGTTTATCTATCACAAATTCAGTGAACGATGTACCCAGCGTAATTTATATTTTTAGTTTAGGTTATATTATATGAAGAAGCATCTTGTTCTTGTTGTGTTTCTTTGTTCAACAAACTATTAATATAGCTATTATTCGTATAATATACAAACCCGTAGCAGCTTAGCGTACTTACTTAAAAATTATTCTTATGACAGTAAACTTACGACAAAGTGACATGACATGCATCGCACGATATCACATGTATAAATTGACGGGTGATGCTTCAAATGGACTTATTCTTAATTTTTTAATATTATTCAACTTCTCTTAGACACTTTTCCTTATGCCTATTTTTTCACTCTAGCCGCAGCAAGATAATATTTCTATGACGTAAAAGTATTGTAATAATGGACTGGGTTTGTACCCAGACATTTTCTGTTACGTCTGAGTTTTCAGACATTCACACAACGAACATAATATTACAATTGTAGTTCTACAGTGACGTTTATTTTATATCTACATTGTATGAAAGCTACCTATTTACCTGTATTTATAACTATTAATATGTACCTTTATTAATTTAAATATTGTTTTTGTGAAAACTGCTTCATTAGCCAAGTGGTCCTGAGCGCGACTGCTACGCTAGAGGTCCTGGGTTCGATTCCCAGGTAGTGTTATTGGGTTTTTCTATGAAATTCCCAGTAGCAGCTCGGTGTTAGGAATTTGTGCCCGGTGAATGACAATAGGCTCGCCCCCTATTACATGGGACCTAAACATACCGGCGAATTGTGGGTGTACATTAGTACGCCTTTGCCTAACCGTTTGGGGAAAAACAGGCGTGATGGTATGTTATGTGTTAAAAGATCGTTGCATAATTATATGATTTATTTTTTAATGTCATTTCACTTCCTTTGTACTACTCGTACTTATAGTGACAAATAAACTTTTATTTTTTTTTATTTTTTTTATTTATTAACCAACTTATACTAACAGTTTACACCACACATACAAGTTATCGGTCATAATATAATAAAACTGATACAACGCAATAAATTATTATTTCTTTTTTTTTAAATTTATTTATTAACTGCATATTTATTTATTACCGTTTCTGTTAAATATACAAACATTACCTACTCCAAGTGCAATCATAAAACTTATGATGTCTATTAACCAGGTGTTTTCTTTTCAAAATTAATCTATTTTCAGTGTACATTGTAAATAAAACTTACAGACCTTTGATACAAAATCCAATTTCATATATTTCTATCTCTGTTATAACTTCCAATATAGCACACTGGATTTCTGATCAAACATGAGTCATAAGTTACGGCCGGAGCCAAAAGCTTAGATCTGAGTCGATAAAGTAGGTAGATACGGGTTAATCTTTTAGCATTTGGAAAGTTCGACAATCTTGTATACCGAAGTATTTTATGCTTTGAAGCTGAAGCTATCTTCATGCTATTTCCAAAGATGTAATAGAGTACCTCCAATATATTAAATGTTAACAAACGGAAGAAATGTTACCATCCTCTAACAGATTTCAAACTTATCTTATTCGAAGAGTTTTGGTTCGTAGATTATTTTATATTATGGCAACATATTGGCAAACATGGTGGTTGAATTTCAATTTGTAAAATAAATCTTATTTAACTTGATTATTTGCATAATTATTAATTGTAATTTTATATTTATGAGGAATAAAGAGGAATATAAAATAGTAAATTACAGGTAGTTTTTTCTCGAACTCATGAAGGTAAAACGCATACATTATATCATGCATCTTTTTTTTTTCTTTTTCTTTTTTTTTTTAAAAAAAGATTACTAGTAATGTGGGTCACACATTACTAGTATTCTTGTTAACCCCTCGTGCTAAGCTAAATGCTTGTTACTAGTGGGTTCACGTCGGTAGTGCAATGGGTGGGGTTCGAACCGGCAACCACATGATTGCAAGTCCGACGCCCTAGCCATTAGGCTACCGCCGCTTCAAAATATATCTACATACAAGACATTAACAGTCAAAAAATAAAATGCTAACGAAAGCTGATAGACGTGATTTGATTTATCTTTCACTAGCTTCCGCCCGCGACTTCGTCCGCGTGGAATAGTTACTTAGTCTTAGCGTGATGATTTATAGCCTATAGCCTCCTTCAATAAATGGGCTAAATAACACTGAAATATTTTTTTAAATCGGACCAGTTCTTCCTGAGATTAGCGCGTTCAAGCAAACAAACAAACAAACTCTTCAGCTTTATATATTAAGAACTAGCTTCTGCCCGCGTAGCGTGATGATAAATATAGCCTATAGCCTCCTTCAATAAATAGGCTAAATAACACTGAAATAATTTTTCAAATCGGACTAGTAGTTCCTGAGATTAGCGCGTTCAAGCAAACAAACAAACAAACTCTTCAGCTTTATATATTAGTACTTATAGAAGATAGATAGATTAAGTATTTATAGCTACCATAAACAGAGACATTGATTTTATGAGTGTTTATAAATTTTACTCACGTGCATACTTCAGGATTGATGAATTTGTTTAACAGTGAGATCACGACTCGCACTGCCCATCTGTAACAAATGAGGAATATGGATTAACATATTAACTGCAAGTTTTGACGTTCAACTCGCCACTTCTGATGAGTATAAGGTTTGCCAACACAGGGCTTGTTCAAAGAAATTGCGTTACGTTGAGACGGATAATAATTCGATTCGATTCGACGGGCATGATTCGAACCTGCGTCTTCTAGTGGATCTCACCAGAAGACGCAGGTTCGAATCCTGCTCGTAGTTGAACTTTTGCTTCACTAAAATAACTTTATAATCTACATACATACCATCACGCCTGTATTCCCCGAAGGGTTAGGCAGAGGCGTACTAATGTACACCCACAGTTCGCCGGTATGTTTAGGTCCCATGTAATAGGGGGCGAGCCTATTGCCATAAACCGGGCACAAATTCCTAACTCCGAGCTGCTACTGGGAATTTCATAGAAAAACCCAATATCACTTTGCTCGACCTGGAAATCGAACCCAGGACCTCTAGCGTAGCAGTTGCGGTCAGGACCACTTGGCTATTGAGGCAGTTATAATCTTATAATCTTAGCAAAAAAATTACAAAAAAACTGATAAATCGTCGGGACCAGCCCGAATCTACTGCTGGACGTAGGTTTTTGTTTATTATCTATTTATTTGAGAAGACAAGCAATCGTATTATGAATGTTACAGAAATAGTATCACTAATGGTAATAAGCTTAATATTACAATCAACAAATTATTATTTAATACGATTTTTATCAAGAGAGATATTTGGACAAATAAATGTGTCTCCTATATATGTCATTGACGTATCAAATACATTTTTTTATGGGATAGGGGGGCAAACGAGCAAACTGATCACCTGATGGTAAGCGATAACCGCCGCCCATGGACACCCGCAACACCACAAGTTCATCAAGAGTCACAAGTGCGTTGCCCGCCTTTTAAAAGGGTTTGGGCCCCCGGTAACCTCACTCACTCGGCGGAAAGGTTTTTGTGAGGTATCACTCCGGTCTTGCTGGCTCATTCGTGCCGAAGCATGGCTCTCCCACGTAAAAACATATACCGTCCGAGATTAAAAACCATTTTAATCATTATAGACATTCTCCAAATGTACCAAATCTTCATGGATATTAGTATAGATACAGGTCATAATGTTACTAGGTTCAAAGTTAGCTATAAATTTAGTTAAAGTTCTAGTCGTAGGCGTCCACATTTGTAAGGGGTCTAACAGATGTGTCCCACAGACTGAAAGTTAAGATATAAGTTATATCGGTCGATTAAGTTTAAAATTGTTTGGCAGAACTTTATAGAGGTATAAGAGTTTCCTAGTAGGTGCGTAAGATTATAAGATTTTTTATGTTTTGTTTTGCGTGGTTAGGCTTTGTGGATTCCACACTAGCTTCTGGAAAATGACTCGTGGAGTTTTTGTAATAAGATAGATAGTAACAAAAATAGCATTTATAACTTATGACATTTAGTTATTACATTGGTTACCTATTGGTTGGTTGTTACTTTTTTGTATAGTTGTTATTTTCAAGTCCAGAATAAAATGTTTTCTTTCTTTCTTTCTTATTGACAACTGGATGGGCCATATAGACATTAATACGATTCATTGGTGTATGTATGAGTTTTGCTTTTTGCGTTTATGCTTTACGGCCTAAATATAGGTAGATAACCAACATCATACTATCACGCCTATATTCCCCGAACGGTTAGGCAGTTGTACAATGTACATCTACACTTTGCTTGCATGTTTAGGTCCTATGTAATACAGGGCGAGTCTATTGCTATCAATCGGACACAATCAAACTCCGAGCTGCTATTAACAATTTTATAGTAAAACTCAATAACTCGGCTCAACCTGTGAGTCGAACCCTGACATTCTAGACAAGTGGCATGAACGCTAATCGAATAGAATAGACTAGAATACTCAATACAATATGCAAATTACATAAGCTTTCGACAAATCCAGCGCACACAAATGTCATCTCCATACATTTTATTTCTATTTATTAACCCCCGACGCAAAAACGACGGGGTGTTATAAGTTTGACGTGTCTGTGTGTGTGTGTGTGTGTGTGTGTCTGTCTGTCTGTGGCATCGTAGCTCCCGAATGGATGAACCGATTTTGATTTTGTTTTTTTTGTTTGAAAGGTGAATAAGTGGGGAGTGTTCTTAGCTATGTTTGATTAAAATCGGCCCAAGATGGCCGCCGCCACAAGATGGCGGTTTACATATTTTTTCACAACTCCCACAATATTGGTATCAAATGAAAGGGCCTGACTAGTAGAATACTATACACTATGAAAAATTTCAAATCCAACATGGCGGCCTCCACGAAATGGTGAATTTATTAAATTTTTTCACTACTCCCTCAATAAAGGTATCAAATGAAAGGGCTTGACTAGTAGAATACTATACACTATGATATAAGATATCTAATAGCTATGAAATAATTGTACAAAAGTTGAATAACTAAACGAAGAAAATACCTAATTAAAACGCAAGAAAATAAAAGAAATTAAACAAAATAACTAGAGTCCCTACAAAAAGTGTGAAATAACAAATTAAATTAAAAATTAAAAAAAAACCCCGACACAAAAATAAACCTGAATCCCTATAAAAAGAAAAAAATAATCTTGAAATTATAACCCTTCGTAAGTACGTATGAAGTTTTTTGATTAAATTTTGTCGCGTCGGGGGACCGCTCTCTAGCTCTCGCGTGTCTGCCCGCTCGGGTCGCCAAACTTGAATATGTTACGCTCCGCCCACTTTACGCCCTCCCACGCGTCTCGGCGATGTACGCGCCATCCACATCAATTCTGAATTCGCGCGATTCACGTTCGGGAAGCAAAAGGAAAGGAAAGGATTCACATAATTAGAGAGCGGTCCCCCGACGCGACAAAATTTAATCAAAAAACTTCATACGTACTTACGAAGGGTTATAATTTCAAGATTATTTTTTTCTTTTTATAGGGATTCAGGTTTATTTTTGGGTCGGGGGTTTTTTTTAATTTTTAATTTAATTTGTTATTTGTCTATTCGAACTTCACTTGTACCCAGGACTCGAGTCGAATCTAGCGTTGTAGGTAGTCGATGAGGTCGACTAAGAGCGCTCGCGCACTTATGATTTTTTAGTCGGGCGATAGTTTGTTCGTTCTGGGATTCACTATGTAGTTATATGGCAGTGCGCGCATTTGACGATTAGAATTCGACATGAAATGATACAGGACTACTACAGCGACTAAACTATCGGTCGACTTAAAATCACAAGTGCGCGTTAGCCCTAATGAGGCAGTTCGCTAATAGCCAAACAGCGAGTAGGAGGTAACCAATATACCCAGGAATTCGACTTCCTAGACAGATCCAAAGATTATTAACGTCGAAGTTTCTTGTCGATTGCCAGCTGTAGGCAATCTATTATCCTTTACATTGACGTCTTTCCTTTATGTTATCGTGTTATTAATTACAGCCATAAATCTCTTGGCATTTCACTTTCTCTTCAGAAAATTATGCACAAAACGTGCTGAATTAACGGCAGGGTTTAGTGTGTTTGAGTTCTTTGCTATCAATAACTGTTTGGTACAATAGTTTAACTTTTTAACTTTGTTATATAATTAAAATACTACTAGGCCTCACAGTGCTACCGATATTGGTATCGTTTTTACCAATGCTACTGTGGGAGAGCCATCATTCCAGCCAGTGAGGGATATAATAACTGAAGATTTTGTGTCAGTAAAATGATAATTAATTGCAAGCGGAAGTGTGGGTATCAGTATCAGTTCCTTGTTTAGTGAGCCTTGCAAATCTGAGACTCTACGAATGGAATTTTTATCATGGGAGAGCCATGCTTCGGCACAAATGGGCCGGCTAGACCGGAGTGATACCACGACCTCACAGAAAACTGGCGTGAAACAACGCTTACGGTGTGTTTCGCCGAGTGAGTGAGGATACCGGAGGCCCAAACCCTTTTAAAAGGCGGGCAACACACTTGTGATTCTTCTGCTGTTGCGGGTGTCCATGGGCGGTGGTAATCGCTTACCATCAGGTGATCCGTCTGATCATTTGCCCCCGCTCATAAAAAAATGCAGTGAGAATTTCTCAAAATTCTTAGCTGTTGTCTATATCTATATTCCCTTCGGAGAATACATGCATGACAGCCCTTATTAGTGCAAGAAAAGTCCATTCTAGATACGATTTTAAGCCGTATTTTGTTTTGTTCTAGCGTCACCAACATATTCCTGGTGAATCTCTCAGTGGCTGACCTTCTGGTGACGCTGTTCTGCATGCCAGTTCAGATCGCCAAGTCCGTTACACTGCTGTGGTACTTCGGGGAAGTCATGTGCAAGACTGTCAACTTTTTGCAAGGTAAGTTACTTCAGGTTAATAATAACTTTTCCTAGTATCGTATAGTTGTTGCAATTGTAAGAATAGCAATATAAAGTTCAAATTGTAATGATTCATGCTCACTCATAAGATGCACCATAATATGATGCCGGCCGTAAATATAAATAAAGATAAAATGTTGTCATATGTCATTTTGATTGCCATGCCAAAATTAAAATAATCTGAAGCTTTTCTCTATAAGATTTTGAAATTTGGACAGGATAAAGATAAAGAATAGGAGCTGAATAAACGAATGAAAAATCCATTCTTGTATTCAGAAGAAGAACTTATAGTTACATCAAAAAAAAAGAAGAGTGTAACAAAAGAATCTCCGAATGTATAGAATAGGCCCACAAGGCCCACACATGTTTCTTATATTATACCATTGTAACATCAATTTAACTTGTGGAGTGCAATAAATGTATTGAGTATTGAGTATTAATAAAAAAAAACACCGATACAACCACTATATTTTTGACAGCTCCTAAAATTGATACCTTTCAAGTTCTGGAACTCGTTTCCCAAAAGTATTATAAAGTGTTAAACGATTCTAAAATTCAAAATAGACATCGTTTTACAGTGCATAGCGAAATAAAATGGACGGAGTTAAG
Organism: Acronicta leporina; assembly: GCA_947256265.1. NCBI lineage: Eukaryota > Metazoa > Arthropoda > Insecta > Lepidoptera > Noctuidae > Acronicta > Acronicta leporina. Next base: position 917,013 of record OX366517.1, on the reverse strand, counting down.
AGCAATTTTCATAGCAGAACAAAGACTGGTGCCGTCAGCTCAGAGCGCAAGACCCGAAACTAGACAATTATTTTAATTGGCTTCACTTTGTTAGATACTTGTAGTTAATATACACTGCAATAATTGTACTAGCAATTATTATGGTAGGTGTATAGAAATAAGGTTCAAATAAATTATAAAGAAAATATCCGCAAATAGCAAATTATAACTCATAAATATTTTGAAATAATAATAATACATACATACCATCACGCCTGTATTCCCCAAAGGGTTAGGCAGAGGTGTACTAAGGTACACTCACAGTTCGCCGGTATGTTTAGGTCCCATGTAATAGTGGGCGAGCCTATTGCTATTAACCGGGCACAATTTCCAAACTCCGAGCTGCTACTGAGAATTTCATAGAAAAACCCAATAACACTTTGCTCGACCTGGGAATCGAACCCAGGACCTCCAGCGTAGCAGTCGCACTTGGGACCACTAGACTAACGAGGCAATAATAATTTATGTATACAACCTTAGTTTTAGTATATACTAGCTATTGTCCGCGGCTTCGCTCACATGAAGCTAGTAGCTATATTTCGAGTAAAAATGGAAAAGCCTACATTAATGATCTCTTCTTTGTATGGGTCTGTATACATCAAAGAGGTCAAGCTGTATCTCAGGATTCGATTAATTAATTGTGATAAAAAGTTCACCACTGTTTAAGTTTAGAGCATTATACTTACAGGTGATAGTAAAATTAAAATCTATTCAGTAGTTACCAATACAATAGCCACCGCACGGCCACGCACACTAAGTACATCACATTGCACACAACAATAAACACACACACACACGCTATGTACCTATTTTCGTATTTTTTACACATTTACTTAATTTTAATTTTTGTAAACTGGTTTACCATCCGTTAGTCAATATAGGTCTGGTTGAAAACGAGCGCCAGGCACTCCGTCTGGCTTATGCTGAACCAGCACCGTTTCAGCGCAATTTATATTAGAGTATAAGTAATTATAGATAGTATTTAAGGTAAAATTGAGCTGAATAAACCATTTTTCTTTCTTTCTTTCTTTCTAGTTTTTGCTCTAGCCTGTAACAAAAGAATAAGAATTATAAAAATCGCATTTTTGGATTAGGAGACGACCCCTACCCACTTGTTTTTATATATCTATACACAGATTTTTACAATTTATAATAGTTTAAAGAGATCTCCACGCATGGATACATAGGAAACACTGCATATTTACGCACACACATGCACATGTACCAACATCATTTCACATACTTATGTAGTTGTAGTAGAAATTGATATCGGAAGGATTCTATTAGTGTGTCATAAGGAATAGGAAAATCTGGAAGTTTCCTTCTTTATTCTTTCAGTTCTTTATTCTTCTTTATTCAGTATTCTTCATCCTAAACATTTTATAGCTTCAATCACGGTTAAGTGTGGCGTAAACCTTAACTTATAGTCTATAAAAACGAGTATTATTTTCCACATTGTTGATTCTGTAGGCGAAACTACGCTTACCCTGGATGTAGTGTATTTTCTCCACATAATCCATCTATCTCTTTTTCGACTACTTACAATACAAAGAAGAGATCATCATTGTTGCTTTTTGAAAGTTTTTTTTAAACGTCTTCAATGTACAGACACAGCTGCTTTAGTAATTTTATAATAGTAGAGATACGTATGTCGCATATAGAGTTTAAGTTTATATGGAGAAGTGCATTATTAATAATATTGCTGGCGAAATACATTAAATTATTAAAAAAAAAAATTGAAAGTATGGAGTTAATTACGGTCGAATTTCGAACACCGGGCCATCACTAGTAATAAGTATTCTTTCATTAACCGAGCCCGTATCAGCACGTGTTGGCGATTGAGAGAGAGGGACGCCGCTCTACACATTAGATGGTGCCATCCTTTTCTCACAATCTGTATTTTTTTATTATTTTTACATAACATACCATCACGCCTGTATTCCCCGAAGGGTTAGGCAGAGGCGTACTAATGTACATCCACAGTTCGCCGGTATGTTTAGGTCCCATGTAATAGGGGGCGAGCCTATTGCCATTAATCGGGCACAAATTCCTAACTCCGAGCTGCTACTGGGAATTTCATAGAAAAACCCAATAACACTTTGCTCGACCTGGGAATCGAACCCAGGACCTCTAGCTTAGCAGTCGCACTCGGGACCACTTGGCTAATGAGGCAGTCTTATCAGTTATTATTTTTAATTTTTCTATATACCCTTATATAAATATTATAATGTCCAATAATCCTTTATTGACATGTGTTTAATTCCATTTCGGCACGTGCCCCGAGTTCTGAAACAGATATTATATTTAAGGGGCAATATAATATCTGTTTAAGAACTATTATTACTCCTAAATTAAATTCGCTAAGACTGGTATGTTGCCTGTTGGAATTTCAGATTGAAAACTTGAAACTTTCATTAGTTTAACTTTGTTCCGAGTCAGTAAATTTGCGCACGTGTAATTTAAATCATCAGCCAATAGCTTTACTCAAAGTATTATTGAGAAACGACTGACTGAAATACAGATCCTATGAGCATACATACATACATACATAAAGTCACGCCTCTTTCCCGTAGGGGTAGGCAGAGACCACAGACTTCCACTTGCTACGATTCTGACGTGAACTTGGTTATTGATAAATTTTGATCTGATAAAAAAATATTTTATTTTATTTTTTATTTACCAATTTCAAATAATTAGCCGTGGTATTGAAGGAGCGCGCCATCGAGTCAATTATTATTGTTCTTTGCTCGAGCGAATCAAGCTGACAAAAACGGGTTTAATTAAGATTAACCGTCTTACTTCTATATTTGGTACAATATAAATGTAGATACAGAAGGTTTTCTAACGGAGTCTGAAGAAACAAATAAACGGGGTGAGTACGCATGGAAGGTTGACTTCGGCAAAAGTATAACAATTGCTGATGTTCTCAAAAGATGATTATGCTTTAGGAGGTAATGAAAAAACTACTTCATTAGCCATAAGCGGGGCTGCTAAAAGTAAGGCGCTGAGTTCTATCCCCAATTCGAGTGCGTGATTGGACTTTTCAATAGTAACTGTTCTAGAAGTTAACCATACCATACCATCACGCCTGTATTTCCCGAAGGGTTAGGCAGAGGCGTACTAATGTACACCCACAGTTCGCCGGTATGTTTAGGTCCCATGTAATAGGGGGCGAGCCTATTGCCATTAACCGGGCACAAATTCCTAACTCCGAGCTGCTACTGGGAATTTCATAGAAAAACCCAATAACACTTTGCTCGACCTGGGAATCAAACCCAGGACTAGCGTAGCAGTCGCGGTCAGGACCACTTGGCTATTGAGGCATGTCTAGAAGTTAAAATTCTAATAATTAAATTTCAGCCCTTTTAATATATGAGTTCTAAAATTATACCGGCAAATTTTAGCTGTATAGCAATACTTCTTAGTACTTCAGTACAGACAAAATTTTGCCGTAAACTTCAAGAAAAAATAGGCATGTTTTGTGTTTATATTTAGTTTCTGGTACAAGTGGGACTTCTGTGTCGCTCAACTTGCGGTGCAGTCTCCTCAACTTGTATAATATCGGCTGAAGTACAAGACAGAAGGGCGCGTCTCATAACTGAGAGAGGCTTGATTAAATTTCTACATTCAACTGGATTTACCAGCCCATTGAAGATACTCTTACTTGACTCTAGTAGTACTTGGATTCTAACTCGTAACCTCTAACTTGACAGCCCATAGTTATATCACTAGGCTATTTGCTTAGCTAATTGATCTATCTATGACAATTAATGCAAGTCAATTAGGATTGTTTGCATAATAAATTGATCTTATAAATTTGGAAGATTGAAAATCTCGCACGAAGGTGTCGTTGACTTATTTTTTAAAGTAGAACATTTTTATACAAGCTGTGTTACTTACAACTTCGAAAACTTTGAAACTTTTTAACCCTTCTTTCACCCTTTTAGGCGTTGAATTTCGGAAAATAGGTACCTACCCTTCTAATGTCGTCGGCGCTATTAAGCACACTTACCTACTTCTACGCAAAATCTTGGTGACAAATTATGTCAGTTACCTGCTTCATTATAGTTTATTAACTTTGTAAATGGGAGAACTTTGATAACCTATATCCTTGCCTAGTTGTACTTGAGGAACTTTCCTACATTGTTCTCTCATAAACAAATACCCAATTATATCATTGTGAAGAAACGCCAACTGAGAAGAATAACCGTACAGTTCCGTGCAAAATTCTTTTATTCGGAAAAAACTAATTTGGAATGTTGCACTTATAATCAATAGCTTCTGCCCGCGACTTTATCCGCGTAGCGTGATGATATATAGCCTATAGCCATCCTCAATAAATGGGCTATCTAACACTGAAAGAATTTTTCAAATCGGACCAGTGGTTCCTCTGGAACGCGCTAATCTCAATTAGCGCGTTCAAGCAAACAAACAAACAAACTCTTCAGCTTTATAATATTAGTATAGATTATATAAGTTTATATATCTATACTTATATTATAAAGAGGAAAGATTTGTATGTAAGTTTGTAACGAATTGGCTCAAAAAGTACTGGGCCGATTTCAAAAATTCTTTCACGGTTTGAATGCTGCATTATTCCAGATTAATACTTGAAAATTTTGGGATTTCTCCAACTGGAACCGTGCGAAGCCGGGGCGGGCTGTTAGTTTTAAAATAAAACTGCTGCTCGCTCCCCGCAAGTTTGTTAGTTTTGCAGTGGTGGAAATCTTTTTTATGGCCCCAGGTGGACCCGTCGCAATGTGAAATTCTTATCACAACATTTTACCTAAGTCCATTGAGATAGTCAATTATACAGGCTGGGACTGTAAACAGGTTAATGATGAGATAATTAAAAAAAAAACCTAGTGTGAGGTAACGTTTTAAGAAAAAAAACAAAATAAATGACAGGCGAATTTTATTGACACCTATAATTATTGTCCACAGGTGTAGCAGTAGCTTCAAGTGTATTCACAATCACAGCCATGTCGGTGGACAGGTACCTTGCCATCACGCAATCACTGCGACAGCCCTGGATGCCGTCAAGGCGGGGGGCTTGCAGTCTACTCGCAGGGCTGTGGCTCGTGGCTCTAGCAATCTTCGCGCCGCTCATAGCAGTAGCTACGGTGGAAAGGGAGTACGTCCCTTCATTGTCGAGGACGAGAAATGGATCGGTGAGTTTTGTAATATTGTAAGACTAACATCATGATACTTACGCATTTTTTTAAATGTCTTAAGCATTAGTCAAAAGAGTGGAACGAAAGTCACCCGCTGACCTTATGTGCTGAGTTTATATTAAGTATTTTCTGTACATTGCGAGAATTAGTCTTTTAAAGTCAATTAATCATAATATCGTCAGTGTTACGAAAAAAATGTCTGCAATATTCTTTTAAGAAAACAGCCTGAGTAGCTTTGAGTTAAACTTTTCCTGGTGACAAAGATGGTAACCAGGAATCAGAAAAAGAAGCGGACTCCTCCCGTATAATTCTACCTCTGCTCAAATAAAACTGTACTTATCCACCAAAAGATTTTCCTATAAATACAAATTTAATCCCAAAAGAAGTATTAAACTGTATTAAATGGCAATATATTTACACACCATTTCATACGCCAAAAACCGTTTTCACTTGAAATCTATAGCCCATTTACGGGCTCTCAAGCATTAAGAGGGTCAGATCGCAAATCGTGTAAACCCTTCGCAGTGTTTTTGGTCCGCTTTAAAGTATTCAAGGCAGTTTGGTATTGTGAATAGGCCCTAAAACCATTGAAATATTAATACTTTGTACTAGAACAGAAACATCGAGGAATTTGTGCGCTTTTATAACAAGGTTGCAAACTGGAAAATGATTTCGCGCTATTAAGGCATAACATACTTTTTCCTAAGAGATCATAACCCGCGGATCAATTGCGATTGATAGATCAGCTTCGTATGAACCGTGAAGAGCAGCAGAACTTAGGTATAGCTCTTCGAAGTATACGTAGTAAGTAGATAGGTACTACTGGTTTTAAAAACCCAATCTTAAGTCACGTTAAAAAACGTCAAAATTTTAAATCACTTTAAAAATAGGATCAAAATCTTGCTTCATTATAATTGCTCAAACCTTTTAATGAAGAATTAAACAACTGAAAAAATTCTTGACGGGGTCGTCTCTAGTACAATACAGCTCAATGATAAGAACTGCAAAAGTTAATTGGATTTTGGTTTCTCTCTAAGATAAGGACGATCTCCTTAAATGGAAAATTTATTTTTCTTTTTCTCAACGAAAACGAAATTACCACTCGATTGAGGAAAATGAGATCAACGCCGGTAATACCGCGGGCACAACTATGATTATAACGAAACTATTATATTACACATTTCTTGGTTATAGAGTTATTATGTACGGATAATATAATTTTAGTGAGTGAGTTAAAAAAATATCTCGCCCCGCAAAAGGGGTGAATAGACACTTTTAGCAATAAGTTTTAATTAAAAACAAGGGGCGAACGGGTGCGATATCCGTTTTTCTCTGTGTTACCTACCTATAATTACTTTACCAACATTGTTTCATGTTGTCAAAACAATATCTAATGAGCTACTTTTGAAAGTGTAGTACCTAATATCACACTTCGAGTTCAATTTCAGATACACTATATTGAGAAAGTTTAATTATTTTGGGAACTTTCTACACAGCTTATGATATTTTTGTATGGTATAGAGAGGTAAATGAGCAGACGGATCACCTGCTGGTAAGCGATTGCAGCTCATGGACATCCCCATGAGCAGCGCTAATAGCTCACAACACCAGAACAGTTGCAAGTACGTTGCCAGCTTCTAAAAGGGCCTATTATTAACGGGTATAACTGTTGGCTACAATTTTATTCGCATCCCGCATAAAAGATTTGTGTGGAGTCCAAACATCTGTATTAATCTAATAATGTAGGTAGGTACTGGTTACTGAAGCTTGCGCGAATATTAGACATATTCAAATAAAACAACTTCACGGATTCTATCGCGTTATATTATTAGTACAGGCGCACTGGTGGATGGTCTGCCCGTGACCATGGACGCTGTAAAGGGTCCAACATTTCGGGATTTGATTTGTACTTACATAATGCGATAGAATCCGTGAAGTTGTTTTATTTCAATATCTCCATAATGTCATCAATCCTACACCGAAATTCATCAAAGTTGGGTCAGCGGTTGAGTCGTGAAAAGGCAACAGATAACGAAACAAATAGGTTTACGATCGTTTTTATAATAATGAGGATGCTTACTTATAAAATATATGAACGCCTTAACCTTCTGACTTTTCTAAGTTATGTGATATAAGGGAATCGAACCCAGGACCTTTAGCGTAGCTTAGAGCCACTTAGAGTGGATTATTAGACTTGAATTATTAGACAAATAAGGTAGTTAGAGTAGAGTGCTAAGTGCTAGAGTGGAGACCGCGTTTGGGAAAGCGTAGTGTGGGACGCCATGCGATACGATGGATCGACGATTTAAAGAAGCTGGCTGGCAGCGGATGGATGCGAGCTGCCCAAGCCCGCTCTTTGGGGGAGGCCTACTTTCAGCAGTGGTCGGCAATATACGGCACCAGCGGTCTACAATGGTGCATGCTTACCCAAACTATTCAGTCCAGTGTTAAAAAAATCTTGCAACTTTATCCTGTTTTCCGAACAAAGCCAACGTTCAGTCTATTAATTACTTTACCGAAATTGTATTATATCAAAGTCAGAATATTAATAACTGATAAACAACTTATCAAACCGCGTATAATGAAGGGAGATTGGAATTGCTCAGAGGCATGGGTTTATTTCAGGGCTGTGACAAACTTTATGAAGTTTTACTTGATTCACTTATGTAGATTGCTCTTGAAAAATAATTGCGGCATTTGATCTTTTTCTCTACTATTATAAATCGTAAAAAACCTGTGTTGTCACATTGAAGATATTTAAAAAAAACAAGTGGACTTTAAACATCTAAGAAAAATGTGATTTTAAAAATTCTTATCTGTTTGTCTGTTTGTTACGGGTTGGCGCAAAAACCACTGAATAAATTTTAAAACTGGTGATTATTACTCCTAATATAGCTTCATGTGAGCGCAGCCGCGGGCAAAAACTAGTGTTAAATATATGTGTAAATCATATTCTATTTACTTTTGACATAATCGCTCTTTCTATTGATGAAAAATTCATGAAACCCTACAGTAATTTCTGAGATCAGCCCGAACAAACACAAAATCCAAGTGGACTTTAATTTATAATATTTATGAGTAGTGATGACGTAAATCTTTTGTTATTATAAATACAAAAAAAAAAAAACTATATTGGCGCATCGGTTTGTCTCAAGCTATAGTGAAAAATAGTATATTAGGATTCTTTCCCTTCATTGACAATTAGGTACCTAACCCATTCTTAAAATAAACATATTTGAAATCGAAATACCAAATAATATATTCGTTAAGTAACTGTTTAAACTAGGTAGGCTTTTGTTTTAAAAGAGTGTCCATGGAGTTTCTTGCCGGATTCTTCTCCATAGGATCAACCTTTTGGAACCGTGCAACTAGAATCATAACGTTTCATAAACGCTTATAAAAGCTTATTTAAATAAAAAAACATTTTATTTTATTTGATGAGGAAGACAAAATTATCAGCATTTGTGACAGCCCTGCTTATATGTTAACCAATAAACCAAACTGATAAAACTCAATATTGTTCCCAGAAGCAGTGTACTGAGCGGCGTTTTGAAAATAGCTCGAAAGTCATTCTATGATTAATATTCCAAGGATACTACTTCCAACCTCATCAAATGAACAACATTAATTGACGTTTGGCGTAGTGACTGAGAGATTCGCTTCTACGCTATGTGTAGTGGGTTCGATCCCCACGAGGAACAAATATTTGTGAGACCTACACTCGAACACGATACACGAGGAAACGATACGATGCGATACTGTTTTTCTAACTTTAATAAGTTCAACTTCGGCTAATCATAACATACCATCATGCCTGTATTCTCCGAGGGGTTAGGCAGAGGCGTACTAAATGTACACCAAAAATTCACATTGTTCAAAATTCTCTTATGACAATTGGAACCGACGACATTACGTGTTTTCCAAGGTAAGGAGGATTCTCAATGTGTTAAGAATGGTCACCCATCCACACACTGACCGCAGCGAGCGCAGCTTGACTTTGCAGATCAGTTTATCAGCTTACTTATTACTTACATAGCTACGAGCCACAAATAATAGATATATAATATTTATATTAAATTCGTCCAAGTAATCAAAAGTACTGTACCTACTTACCAGAAAATGAACTCTATTGTCATGCGACAAACTTCTAAGTAGGATAGGATTTTCCGAGAAACTTGTAGGGATATTATAATCTTGATTGTTAACTTCTGGCGAAAACCGAGTTACATAAGGGTATGAGCACTGTGTGTGTAAGCTTAGGAATATATTGGCTAATAATGTGGGCGAAACAGACTGAGGGATACACAACTTGTTACAACTTGCATAACAGGAAATGTAAAAAGTTTGGTATCAATATCGAATTCTAATAATGATTTACGAAGATGTTATTGAGGCACTCTGAATATTTGCTACTGAAAAAAGGCTCTTAGGAGCTTTGTTACCTAACCGTTTTAAGTAGGTATTAATTTTTTGTGACTATTTGTAAGTTTTAACGGCAGTGAGGTTATTTTACATGCATTTGGATTTTGCGACATAGATTCATGGTGGATATTCCGAAAATCCGAGCAAAACGCTTTAAATCCACATTTATCATGCGTACCGCGGAAATGTGGAATGCGCTTCCCGAGTGGGTCTTCCCCGATAGATATAATCTGGGTGGCTTTAAATCACGAGTGAATTGGTTTCTTCTAGATAAGCGCGCTCCGTCTTAGGTCGCAGTGTCGCTTAACATCAGGTGAACTGGCGATCAAGCGTAAGCCAAAAAAGATTTTTTTTTTAATTCTTCATTTAAGAAAAAATATTATTTACGGGTCCGGACTCCGGAGCTTCAATTGCTCACAAAAACATAATATCAAAATAAATCGTAATTCAAACACTATTTTATCAAATTGTGTAATTATTCGGATTGAAATACCTACTAATAAACTAGGTCTGTAACGTACCATTTTGTCTACTACTACTTCACTGGAAATAAACTATCGGAAAATCATTCCAAACCAAACTTGGTAAAGTTATCAAGAAATGCATTCGCTTAAATTTATTTCCAGTGAAGTATTTAGGACGAAATGGTAGAGCAGGAACCTAAATTAACGGTATCGGAATCCTAATAATAACACATTTCGATTAAATTGTGTTATATAACTTACGATTTATTTTGGTATAAAGTTTGAATGAAAATTCGGTGCGCCAGACTCACAATTTTTTTTATTTAGGCATTTGTTATTACATGACATACCATCACGCCTGTATTCCCCGAAGGGTTAGGCAGAGGCGTACTAATGTACACCCACAGTTCGCCGGTATGTTTAGGTCCCATGTAATAGGGGGTGAACCTATTGCCATTAACCGGGCACAAATTCCAAACTCCGAGCTGCTACTGCGAATTTCATAGAAAATCCCAATCACTTTGCTCGACCTGGGAATCGAACCCAGGGCCTCAAGCGTAGCAGTCGCGCACAGGACCACTTGGCTAAAGAGCATTTGTTATTATACTTACAAAATTAAATGAATTACCTAACTGCACGTGTAAGCATTTATAAATTATCAATTATAATCTGTCCTACTGCTAGCCACGGGCTTTCTCTTATATTGAGAGCAAAACATGCTGATGTTTAGGTACTCCCTACAAAGAATAAGCCTTAGTATAAAATCCAACAACCAAACAGGCCTAAGTACAAAATCCCATAAACTTATAAATATAGCCGCAAAGTGCTACTTATAGTAAATCAAAGGACAGCAGTCCATCCATAAAAACGGAGCGTAAAATACTTATCTCCCGAATTTATTTAATGGTAGCTCTAAAAATAGATAAAGGAAATCGAGAGCGCCAGATGACGGATGTAATCGAAGGAAAGTTGAGATTCCACCTGAATTTGAATGCCAAAAACTTAGACTTAACCACTTTTACTTGTTGAACCAAATTTAATTCTTAGCTTTTTTCTTTAGGAACTCGATATTTTAATGTTTTCAGATTTTATTTTTAATCATGAGAGATATACGTAAAATCTCATTGTTAACATGGTTACTAGTATTCTTTTATCTATGACATGGTTAACCAAATATAGGTAATTATAATAGACTTGGTATCCTGTATCTTCATAAATGTTATTTTAAAAAAATCTGAATTTTGTCAAAAGAAATATCTTGGGTACTTGTTCATCGATAAAATTGTATTTAATGATCTAATCATTTTCTAAACATTTTAGTTACCCATCCTTCACGAAAATAGGAGCGATTTATCGAATATGATGTAGATAGAACGAGACAGAGAGAGTCATTAGTTACAGGCTGTGCTCTTTTCATTTGGAGAAAATAGTTTTTAGGTATTCTTTTTTAAAAGTAATCTTAGTACATTATGTCGTATATCTAAAAGATTATAACAAAGAACGATCAATTTCCGATATTCCAAAAAAGGTCTCTAGTTTTTGTATCTACCTAAAATCAATCTATCATATTCTAGACATATTTTTTTTGTGGTATTATCTTGGGTGATGTTCTGAATTTTTCTGTCTTACGTAACGGATAGGCTGCGAAAGTTCTAGAACTTTGTTTTTGTTTGCGAAAAATTGTTTTAAGCATTTGGAGCGTTAGGGAAACTCCAATTTCACAAACTTTTTTATAGCGTTTGCTAACTGAGTAACCGAATTTCATATTTGGTCATAATTTACTAATCTTGTTTTTATAGTAAGTACCTACATTTGAATGTTTTTTTACTTCTACTGCATCTCTTTGTTAATTACTTTAGACACATATCTACCATCACGCCTGTATTCCCCGAAGGGTTAGGCAAAGGCGTACTACTGTACACCCACAGTTCGCCGGTATGTTTAGGTCCCACGTAATAGGGGGCGAGCCTAGTGCCATTAACCGGGCACAAATTCCAAACTCCGAGCTGCTGACACGTGTTGTGGGTTCGATCCCCACACGGAGAAAATATTTGTATGATCTACAGATGATTGTTCCGGGTCTTGTATTTTTGTATGTGAGAGTTTGTGTTTCTTGTAAGCGCACCCACGATACAGGAGAAAATCCTATTGAGAGCCAACGTTTAAAAAAAAACTGTAATGTCATTCTCTCTCACATTTCGTCCAGGAATTGAACTTTTGTAACATTCTAATAAAATACAGAACACTTATCAAAGCACAAAATAATAAATAAATATAACATAACATACCATCACGCCTGTATTCCCCGAAGGGTTAGGCAGAGGCGTACTAATGTACACCCACCGTTCGCCGGTTTGTTTAGGTCCCATGTAATAGGGGGCGAGCCTATTGCCATTAACCGGGCACAAATTCCAAACTCCGAGCTGCCACTGGGAACTTCATAGAAAAACCCAATAACACTGCTCGACCTGGGAATCGAACCCAGGACCTCTAGCGTAGCAGTCGCGCTCAGGACCGCTAGGCTAATGAGGCAGTTAAAATTATATTTATTTCTTTAAATATATGTTCTGAAGACACTTTTACGAGTTATTGACGGATAATCGCAATCCATTACTCTATTCAATTTGTCATAACCACATCCACAAAGATAGTATCTTTCTTGAAAGCACCTTCTTCTAAGAACGACTATTCATCTTTATGAACCTCAACGTTTTGGGATATTACCTTCGGGGTAATCATACTCTTTGAAAGACATTTCCCAGACGGGTTTTTGACTACATAATATACAAATAGTAGAAATGATTTTATGTATCTACAAATATATAAGGAAGAGACTGCCTCATTCGAATGGCCGCACGGGCAAATACTCCGTTAGATGTCCCGGGTTTGATTCTCGAGCAGTGTTATTGGGTTTTTCTATAAAATTCTCAGTAGCTGTCCAAAGTTTGGATCTGTGCCTGGCTCAGCTCCTATTACATGAGACCTACCGACAAACTATGTGGGGTCAATAATACACCTCTCTCTAACCGTTCAGGGAATAAGCCCTTGTTGGTATCAATACTTACTAATATATAAAGCTGAAGAGTTTGTTTGTTTGTTTGCTTGAACGCGCAAATTTTAGGAAGTACTGGTCCTATTTGAAAAATTATTTCAGTGTTAGATAGCCCATTTATTGAGGAAGGTTATAGGCTATATCATCGCGCTACGCGGACGAAGTCGCGGGCAGAAGCTCGTAAACAGATATTATGTATCTGTTTACGTGTTAAATTCTAAGATGAACCCTAGAATTTGGATAAATATTGATTGGTTAATGGCAATAACCCTGGCCATCTATTGCGGAGTATAAAGACCATTTCCCGTTGCGATTAACCGTTCACAAATCCCACCACCCGGCTGCTATTGAGAGCTGCTAGCACGAGCTTGAGGTCATTATTATTTAAATGAAGCGGCGGTAGCCTAATGGCTAGGGCGTCGGACTTGCGATCATGTGGTTGCCGGTTCGAACCCCACCCATTGCACTACCGACGTGAACCCACTCGTAACACAAGCATTTAGCTTAGCACGAGGGGTTAACAAGAATACTAGTAATGTGTGACCCACATTGTTTGTTTGCTTGAATGCGCTTATCTCAGGAACTATCTTATGGTCCGATTTGAAAAATTCTTTCAATGTTAGATAGCCCATTTATTGAGGAAGGCTATAGGCTATATATATATATATTATCATCACGCTACGCGGACGAAGTCGCGGGCAGAAGCTATCATAGATAAAGTACAACACTCTGGGGTTTTCGATTATTACTCGTAGTTCTCGAGTGGAGACCGCAACTAGGCAAGTGTAGTGTAGGGCGCCCGCTGGCCAGGTGGAGTGACGATGTGCGGAAGGTAGCTGGCAGTGACTGGATGAGGAAGCCGAAGATCGGGCTCTGTGGCTTTCACTAGGAGAGGCCTACGTCCAGCAGTGGACGAATATAGGCTGATGATGATATTGATGACTCTAGTCTTTTCCGCGATCAGTCTATGGATGGGACCATGGTTTGCCCATTAAGGTCTCGCTGGGCTTAAAGTACGTTTAGCTGCTTGTGTGCCGTCTTACAAACCTATGACAATAGAAGCCTGAAAAGTCTGAAGACTGGTTTAGAATACTGTTAAGAGCAGCGAATGAATGGTATCTGAAGGGTAATTAGTTTATAAGTCCATTTTTAGGGTATAAACGCCATAAATTTTACGTTTAGGTAAATTTACGATATCAAGTCAATCACGTTTCTTCACGTTTGCGTTGTGTTTTAGTTTTAGTTTAGGTAGAAGAATAAATATCCTTTGACATTTGCGAAGACGATACTGAGTCCATTAGGTTGCTAATATTTTGAACATTTATACAAAATGATTTCTAAGATACGCGAATGTTGGATATATTGAAATAAAACAACTTTACGCATTTTATTGCGATATATTTATATTACAACTGCCTCAATAGCCAAGTGGTCCTGACCGCGACTGCTACGCTAGAGGTCCTGGGTTCGATTCCCAGGTCGAGCAAATTGTTATTGTGTTTTTCTATGAAATTCCCAGTAGCAGCTCGGAGTTAGGAATTTGTGCCCAGTTAATGGCAATAGGCTCGCCCCCTATTACATGGGACCTAAACATACCGGCGAACTGTGGGTGTACATTAGTACGCCTCTGCCTAACCCTTCGGGGAATACAGGCGTGATGGTATGTTATTTATATGACAAAATCAAAATCATACCCTTTGAAATATATTTCACGGGATTTTATTCTACATATTCAAATTGAGTAAATGATTATTATATTTCTACAAAATATGTACCAATACTATAAAGCTGCAAACGCATTTTTTTAATAGCAGCATTTGCGTACTTTGTCGACTATGATCGTAAATACAAAAGACATGAAGATAATTATATCAAGTATAAAATGATATTTATTTCTGTAAATAGATCTTTTAGAGACAGTTTTAAAAGTCATAGTTTTTTTTTTAACTAGACATTTGACTTACGAATGAATAGGCACTAAATATAAAACAAATGACGTAACATTGCTTGCCTTACTCAAATTAGCAAAACTAACATAGCACTTTCTTTACCGACTGTACAAGTGTCTGCATTTGAAATGTTTGTAATGGTTTTCTAATATTTATAGGTTATGTAAAATATATTTTATCCACTACAATATGGGTTTTGAATAGAAACACGTCAGTCAAACAGATGAAAATTACTGTCACCAACAGAAGATTTGTGAAGTAAAACAGTGTTATATGTAATATTCCTAGACTATATTTTATTAAGATTGACTATGGATCTAAATTTGGCATTTTGGATTAGATGTAAAGAGTGGATGAAGATCGGGCTTTGTAGCATTCACTGAAATAGGCACGTAGGAGAGCCATGCTTCAGCACGAATGAGCCGGCTCGACCGGAGTGATACCACGGCCTCACAGAAAACCGGCGTGAACGCTTGCGTTGTGTTTCGCCAAGTGAATGAGAATACCGGAGGCCCAAACCCTTTTAAAAGGTGGGCGATTCACTCGTGACTCCTCTGGTGTTACGGGTGTTCATAGGCGGCGGTTATCAGGTGATCCGTCTGCTCGTTTGCTCCCCTATCCCATAAAAAAAGGTCTAAGACTAGCAGTGGTCGGATGTTGGTTAATTATTGTGATGATGGTCCAGTTACTGTTAGAGTCTGACATACCCTGTCAACTCTCCTGGTGGCAGAAAAGAGAATTTTCCGTACTATAAAAAAAATAAAAACAAAAGTTTCAAACCCGACAGCAAAAATATCAGCTCAAAAGTATGTAACAAGACAAAAAAGCGGCGGTAGCCTAATGGCTAGGGCGTCGGACTTGCGATCATGTGGTTGCCGGTTCAAACCCCACCATTGCACTACCGACGTGAACCCACTCGTAACACAAGCAATCTAGCTTAGCACTAGGGGTTAATAAGAATACTAGTAATGTGCGACCCACATTACTAGTAAGCTTTTTTAAAAAAAAAAACAATATCCAGGAACAGTGGTTTTCAATTTATGCATTCCGCCGTAATTAAATTAAGTTAATAAGTTAATTTAAGTTGGCACCTATAAGCCATAGCGGTAGACAACACACTATTTCTTAAAATCCAATCAGTAATTTTGAGCTACGATGGAACATCCACACAGAGACACATACATACGTTGACTGTTAAAATGATTGCCCTTTCTTTTTCGTAGTCGGGTAAATAGAAATTTCGTTATATTGAGTGAGTTATTAATATTCCAATTTTATATGACTTATAGATGATAAGAAGTCCAACAAGAACGTTCATTTCAAATGTAAAGTACTATAAGCTTCAGAGCTCTCATAGCTTGTAGAGCATCCACTAGATATTGAGAACTCTTGTGTTTTTATTAATTTCAGTGTGACCCTCGTATTTCATCTGGATCTGTAGATGACATGGCAACATCTGGCTTAATAATTCATATATTAAAATACATTTATGTAAGCATTTAAATCAATATGTATGCTTTTACAATAAAATTCTAGACCACGGTCAATACTTAAGTCACACATCATAACATACCATCACGCTTGTATTCCTCGAAGAGTTAAACAGAGGTACCCCACAGTTCGTCGGTATGTTTAGGACCCATGTAATAGGGGGCGAGCCTATTGCCATTAACCGGGCACAATTTCCAGACCTGCTACTGAGAATTTCATAGAAAAGCCCAATAACACTTTGCTCGACCTGGGAATCGAACACATGACCTCAACCGTAGCAGTCGCACTTGGGACCACTAGACTAACGAGGCAGAAAAGTCATACATCAAGCCGAAGCTATTGAAAAAGGGTTACTATATAGTCAAAGATTACGTGAAAGACAAAAATGCTTAGAATCGAGCGACTTTAATAAATGGGGTTATTTTACTAATGTAAGTATTGTGCCCACGTTGATGTTGCATCTGATATCTATATAATATTAGTGCTTTAATTCAATGATTGTATAAATTGTGGAGTTTTGTATTTCAATGTCTTATTTTCGATTCAGTGTCAGAATTCAGAAAAAAGAGTCGGTAAAAACAACCATAATTACTAATTATATGAATAAATTCACAAGGAGGGGCTCGTAGATAAATAATAACCAAGCTAATCAACTTATCTGCAAGGTTAAGCTGCGATCACTG
Organism: Acronicta leporina; assembly: GCA_947256265.1. Lineage (NCBI taxonomy): Eukaryota > Metazoa > Arthropoda > Insecta > Lepidoptera > Noctuidae > Acronicta > Acronicta leporina. The sequence continues at coordinate 899,739 of OX366517.1, read as the reverse complement.
CGGTCAATGTGTAGATGGGTGACCATTCTTAACATATCGAGACCCCTCCGTGCATCGGTTAACACGTAAAGCTGCCTGTCCCGCTTGTCATACGAACATCTATGTCAATTGTTAGTGGTAGTCAGAAGCCCAAAAAATACTTACAACCAGTTTATACTACGAATATCGGCACTGACCAAATATTGGGTTGCGGAGGTCTAATGGCTGTCGCTTCGTGTAAAATAAATTAAAACGCAGATGCATCTGGATAGAAGATGATGATGAATCAAGTAACAAGTGAAACCTAGCTTCTCATAAACGGAAAAATAAAGTAATTTTTACGGGAAAGCAAAAAATATCGTGATTTATTCCAATCATGTCAATCGTGGTTTGAAATTCTTTGGCGTGTAATGACGTATTCAAACTTCCGCTTGGTATTCCTTTGAGGCCGTGTGGGCTGAGCGTGAAACGCGAACTCATAATGAATGTAGGTGGTATACCTACCGTAGTCGAAGTTGAAACCGTTTTGGGTTGCGTAAAAAGCTAGCATAATGAAAAAATAATGTTTTTCTTTTAAAAAAGCTTACTAGCAATGTGGATCGCACATCACTAGTATTCTTGTTAACCCCTCGTGCTACGCTAAAATGCTTATGTTACGAGTGGGTTCACGTCGGTAGTGTAATGGGTGGGTTTCGAACCGGCAACCACATGATCGCAAGTCCGACGCCTTAGCCATTAGGCTACCGCCGCTTCTTAATGATAATTTAATATGTAACGTATGGTAATAAAGTATCTTTTCCGTTGTTTAACATGTCCTGGGGAATTATAGCCACTTAAAACAATATATATATATATATATATATATATATATATATATAAAACTGCGTCGTGAATCTATTGCTCCCAACTACAACCGCTACGCTTAGATTCCCAGGTTCAGCAAAGTGTTATTGGATTTTTCTATGAAATTCTCTGTAAAAGTTTGCATTTAGGCTCACCCACTATTGCCGTAGGGGCTCTTAAAGGTCAACAACCATCAGCTCCTCTGGTGATAAAGATTTCTATGGCTGACGATGACTACTTACCACTAGATAGTTCATCAGCTCGTTTGCCGACTTCACTACATAGTATATGTAAAACAAATTCGCTTCCCGCTGTCTGTCTGTTCCTATGTCTGCTTAGATCTTTAAAACTACACAACGGATTTTGATGCGGTTGTTTTAATAAATAAAGTAATTCAAAAGGAAGGTTTTAAGCTATTTAACATAACCCTCTGACTCTTAGGAATGGGGCAGAGTAGGTGAAACCACGGGCGGGTCGCTATTAATAAAAAAAAAATATTGAAAAAGAAAATTGTATATAAAATAAATAACATAATATGTAATACAGTACAAAACAAATTTTAATGCAGTAATGAGTTGACCAGTTTTTGTCAACAGACTTAGGTTAAGCTCGGCTTTACTCGGGTCGGATTAGAATATAACGAACATTCTGTTTTGAGAATTTTATTCCAAAAATAGAATGGGCATTACTTAAGTGGAGGTCACAAGGTTGGGTTCGAAAAAAAAACATGGATCATATTATACCTTATAAGTTTAGTGATTGTAAGCGCCACTGCTACGCTAAAGGCCCTGGGTTCCATGATAGATAAATCAGTAATGTCTATAATTTTTTCTAAATTTTTGTTTTTGTAAAATTACGCTTGATCGCTTTTGTGTGTTACCATAATACCCAATATAAAATATTAACATTATTTATTCCAGATTAATTAAATAATATGCTACTTACAGAAAATTCTGAAAAAAGTAAGGAATTTCTCCACCCGTGTGAAGCCGGACGGGCCGCTTGTCTCTACTATTATAAAATTGTAAAAAAGCTGTGTCTGTACATTGAAGATATTTAAAAAAACAAGCTGGTTAGGGTATATAAACGTCTCCGAACCCAAAAATGAGATTATTAAAATTCTTGTCTGTTTGTCTGTTTGCTACGGGTTGGCGCAAAAACTAATGAATAGATTTTAATTTTGTTATCACTGTTAGAAAGTATGTGCTCCAATTTAAAAACTGGTTTATTTCTTATCTCAAATAATTAAACAGAACCTGAGATACAGCTTGACCTCTCTAATGTATAGAGACCTATACAAAGAAGAGATCATCACTGTTGGTTATTGAGCTTCAAGTGAGTGAAGCTGCGGGCAGAAGCTAGTTATAAATAAATTAGCTCAATAGGTACACTATACCTCAGCCTTACTCTTCAAGAATACAAGCGTGATAGTATGATTGTATTCTTAGCTCTATAATCATCAAAACATGCGTCAGGTTTCAAATCCAAATTCAAAAGCGAGATAGATTATTCTAAGCTTCTTGTGGTTATGTTAACTTAGCACTTAGGTTTAGTAACACGGCTTAATGGTTTTGTAAAGTGAAACCAATCAAAGTCAATCGTTTGTACATCAGTATTGCTCCTACTGGCACTTTGTTAGCCCTGAGAAAAATACATGCATAACTTTCCAATAATCAAGGCAATTTTAAAACTTAATTTCTAATTTTCAACTGCCTCATTAGCCAAGTGGTCCTGACCGTGACTGCTACGCTAGAGGTCCTGGGTTCGATTCCCAGGTCGAGCAAAGTGTTATTGGGTTTTTCTATGAAATTCCCAGTAGCAGCTCGGAGTTTGGAATTTGTGCCCGGTTATTGGCAATAGGGTCGCCCCCTATTACCCGTTTAGGACCCCTAAACATACCGGCGAACTGAGGGTGTAGGTACCTTAGTACACCTCTGCCTAACCCTTCGGGGAATACAGGCGTGATGTTTCATGTTATATTGGAAGGGAACAAATATGACGAAAAATACTTGAATAGACGAGGAAGTGCGACCATCTTATTGCCTCTAAAATATACCACTTATTACATTTTCTCATAAAGCGTATAATGTGAAATATTATTAGGGCGACGTAAGCCGTATGAGGGGCGGGCGGGTACTTCCTTCACATGATTATCATTATTATGGCCATGTTTCTGAGAATATTATATTCCGGAATATTAATGTGAAGGATTTGTTTGTTTTGTGATTTAATTTTGTATTGTAATATAACTACTTCTTCGGTGTGTGGTTGCAGTGTGTGGTCCTGTTATCAATTTCGTTAAAAAAGTTTTAAATAGGATTTTTTTTTGTACTTTGAGCTGGCAACACTTAGCTGGTAAGTTCGTCTGGGTTGCTAACTACAACCACATTACTCTTGATATTCTGCTAGAAACTAGTAATTTTAATGTATTCCGATTTGATGGGTAAAGTGGACAGTGAATTACTGGGACAAAAATTATAATGCACCATTGATATCATTAGTGTTGCTCGCGTCTATGGCTGCGGTTGCCTCTTGCCATCATGGGTCCTGTCTCCGTGTTTTCGCCCACAAAGCAAGACCTGCATGCCAGAGATTTTTTCAACGACGTACGAAGTCTTCTAACCCGCATTAGTCTAGCGTGGTAGACCATAGCCTAATCCCTCTCATTCTGATAGGAGACGCGTACCCTGCAGTAATACAATGCATATTTTTTAACTATAGACTTTTCCCTCACATTCTAAGAGGAGACGCGTACCCTGCAGTAATACAATGCATATTTTTTAACTATAGACTTTTCCCTCACATTCTAAGAGGAGACGCGTACCCTGCAGTAATACAATGCATATTTTTTAACTATAGACTTTTCCCTCACATTCTAAGAGGAGACGCGTACCCTGCAGTAATACAATGCATATTTTTTTACTATAGACTTTTCCCTCACATTCTAAGAGGAGACGCGTACCCTGCAGTAATACAATGCATATTTTTTAACTATAGACTTTTCCCTCACATTCTAAGAGGAGACGCGTACCCTGCAGTAATACAATGCATATTTTTTAACTATAGACTTTTCCCTCACATTCTAAGAGGAGACGCGTACCCTGCAGTAATACAATGCATATTTTTTAACTATAGACTTTTCCCTCACATTCTAAGAGGAGACGCGTACCCTGCAGTAATACAATGCATATTTTTTAACTATAGACTTTTCCCTCACATTCTAAGAGGAGACGCGTACCCTGCAGTAATACAATGCATATTTTTTAACTATAGACTTTTCCCTCACATTCTAAGAGGAGACGCGTACCCTGCAGTAATACAATGCATATTTTTTAACTATAGACTTTTCCCTCACATTCTAAGAGGAGACGCGTACCCTGCAGTAATACAATGCATATTTTTTAACTATAGACTTTTCCCTCACATTCTAAGAGGAGACGCGTACCCTGCAGTAATACAATGCATATTTTTTAACTATAGACTTTTCCCTCACATTCTAAGAGGAGACGCGTACCCTGCAGTAATACAATGCATATTTTTTAACTATAGACTTTTCCCTCACATTCTAAGAGGAGACGCGTACCCTGCAGTAATACAATGCATATTTTTTAACTATAGACTTTTCCCTCTCATTCTAAGAGGAGACGCATACCCTGCAGTAATACAATGCATATTTTTTAACTATAGACTAATCCGTCTCATTCTAAGAGGAGACGCGTACCCTGCAGTAATACAATGCATATTTTTTAACTATAGACTTTTCCCTCTCATTCTAAGAGGAGACGCGTACCCTGCAGTAATACAATGCATATTTTTTAACAATAGGTAATAAATAATAATGTTTATTTCCAGTAAAAATGTTCACAAAGGTTACAAGTGCAGTAAATGGAAAAAAAAATACTATATAAAATGCATAGATCTTCTGGCTCCCAAACTAGGTTTATAGACTGTGACCAGTGTTTCCATAAGGTTAAATAGATGAACAACATTATTTAGTAAAACTTATTTCACCAGTAACATAGTTAACATAACAATATAATTATTATTTATGTGCATAGTAAGAAGAAAAACTAAAAAATAATTAATAATAAACTGTTTGTAAGTTGTTGAGTGAGAGTGAGTTGAGTTGTCATGGTAGGTGTAGTAGGTATGTTGGTGTATGTTTAAGTATTGTGAAAGTGCTGAGTGTGTATAGTATGAAAATGCATATTTTTTAACTATAGCCTTTAATAGGCTATAGTTAAAAAATATGCATTGTATTACTGCTATAATCCTTCTCATTCTGAGAGGAGACCCGTACCCAGCAGAAATACACAGCATATTATTTAAAAGCATACTGGCAATGTGGGTCGCACATGAGGTACTAGTATTCTTGTTAACCCCTCCTGCTAATCTAAAATGCTTCTGTTACGAGTGGTTTCACGTCGGTAGTGCAATTGGTGGGTTTCCAACCGGCAACCACATGATCGCAACTCCGACGCCCTAGCCATTAGGCGTACCGCTAATAAATAATGAATTGATGAAGACACCTTTTACATTAGCAGAGCTCGGTCACCCAAGTACTTAATACATTTAATGTGGGATCAAAATTATCGGTCCCTTGAGAATATACAAAGTTAACTCCAAGATATAAAACTTTTACGAACACGACAACATATTTTATACTTACGAGTTTTTTATATTTATACGTCGAACCTTTCATAAAATAAACGAAACTAGTTTCTCTTGAATAAAGTACATTAACGACACGTGAGAAAGGTAAGTTAATATTTAATGGTATTTAAGTAAATAGAGTCTCTGAAGTCCATCCTATGGTTGTCTGAAAGAGATCGCTGGTCGCGATAAGGCGCATTGTATGTTTTTTGAATATTATTTTTATCCTGTTTTGGTGTATAACAAAGAGTAGGTATATAAATAAATATATATATTTTAACTGCCTCGTTAGTATAACGGTCCTAATCACCGCGGATCCTTGGTTCGATCCTCAAGTCGAGCTAAATGATATTTGATTGTTCAACGAAATTCTCAGTAGCAGCTTGGAGTATGAATTAATATACTGGTGAACTATGTGTCTACATTAGTATACTCTTCTAAGACAAAGGTGTGTGTAAAGGCAGGTATATTTTAAGGTCCCATATATTATGGGACAAACCGACTTATGCCAAATGCCAGATGCAAGTCCCAACTCCGATTCCATAAAAAAACCTGCTCCACCCAAGATTCGAACCAAGAATAAGTTGCTCAACATTTACAGTGACCAGTTAATGGCAATTGGCTCGCCCTATTACATGGGACCTAAAAACATACTGGCCTTAGGCGTGATAGAGTTAGATAAAATGTTATGTTATGGTCTCACACATACCATCACGCCTGTACTCGTCGAAATGCTCTTCAGGGATTCCGACGTGACGGAACGTCTAAGCGACTATCTATTCGACTTTTTTTTAACATAAACAGTTTCTCAGATAAAAGACCTACCGCTCACCTGTCACGTCTTCTAACACTAAGCCAATCAAGCAGTTTCGTAACATAATGTTCTGAAATAAATAAATATTTGGCTTCTACCTTACTTTGTAGCAACTTTCACAATTTATCGCTGAATCGGCAATGGCTTAACGAAGTTTAGCCGATATCCCGAATAAAAGGCGAGTTAGCGAATTTAGAGCAACTGAAATAATGTTAAAAAAGATACTGTTTCGGCACTTTTAGGTACTTTTGCCAAATTATGGCATAGAGTTAACTAAGTATTGTTGTACCTTTAATATATTATGTTTTTAGGCCTGTATAAATACGTAAATACAATCTGTATCAGAATAAGTGCCATGTTTCGACACGAATGGGCCGGCTCCATTAGAATAAATATAAATAAATAAATAATAAAGGTTTATTTATTTCGATGATTTAGAATGATACCACGGCCTCACATAAAACCAGCGAGAAACAACGCTTGCGTTGTGTTTCGCTAAGTGAGTGAGGTTACCGGAGGCCCAAACCCTTTTAAAAGGCGGACAACGCACTTGTGACTCCTCTGGTGTTGCGAGTGTCCATGGGCGTTTGCCCCCCTATACCATTAAAAAGGGCATTGTAGTAGCTCTGTTAGCTACTATAAACAGCCGCGTGGGTCTAATAACTTAATTAAGTGTTCAGTAAAAATATCAAAATCAATCAATGCGAACATGACACGACACAAAACGACACGACTTCTTCATTAATTTATTTTTAAATTCCCAATTGTTTTTTTAAATTAAAATTTACCTCGGTAAAACCACTTGCAGATAACTTCAGACGCGCTAAGAATTATTTCGGAAACACTGTAGCAGTCACCTTTATCTACAGTTCTACACTAATATTATAAAGAGGAAAGATTTGATTGTTTGTTTGTTTGTATTGAATAGGCTCCGAAACTACTGGACCGACTTTAAAAAATATTTTACCATTAGAAGCCGACATTATCCCTGATTTTTACCGCGATAAAGGCTTTTCTTACGGAAAAAGGGGTGGAGCCGGACCAGGCAGTAAGTGATCAATAAAGTAATGAAGCAAATAAAATCACGAAATTTACACATATCTCCTGATTTAAATTTGCACAGGCGCGCGGGTTCCAAAAGGTGATTATCTGCAAAATTATTGGGTTGCGAAACTGCCGAGTAAGTAACCTGAATTATGGGTCATTATGTGTTACGATCTGCGGTTTAAAAAGGAATTTTAGCGCGGGATTATGGTCTGGGGACAATAATTTGTGTTGTTGATGTGCTTATAATGAAGTACATATACATACATAATCAAACCATTATTAAATTATTCCACTTCAAAACTCTGTCAGAATTCAAACCTAGTTAGTACTAAATTAGGCCAGCTTATATTTCAAACTATTCGAATCCGGAATATTAAATGATAAATTATTATATAGAATGCTAGTTTTTTCCCGCGGCTTCGCTCACCTGAATTCGTTCGAATCTAAATATTAGGATTAGAAATGGATTAAAAAAATAATGTCATCAAATAATAACGAAGATATAATACACCATGCTGGCTTATAATATATGGCTGTGCAATTTTCATATTTATAGAATTTACAAGCAAAAAGTTTTTGTCTCGAAGATGCGTTTATCGTAGGTAAATATATAAAAAGCTTGGCCACGTGTAAACTAGATGTATGATATCTGCACGTGCCAGGGTTTTACCTATCAATATTGGCATCTCGATAAAAACACAATGTTACACATTGTGTTTTTACACAACAATCGTAGACAGGCCTTGCCTACAAGACGATTCAAACTGTATGCGATACTCGTAGGAACTTGAAAAAAGAAAACATACGATATCGATTTTAGGCCATTCGACAAATCGTAAGCAAGTATCGTCTTGCAGTACCTACGATACACATAACGATTATTACCTGACGAGTATCGAATAAAAATCGTAAAATCGAATAGAAGTGAAATCAGAAACCATGGGATGTGGGAAAACACATGCGTGCTGAAATCAGTTGAAGATTATCACCGTTTTTATGGCATAGGGCGGCAAACGAGCAGACGGATCGATGGTAAGCGATACCACCGCCCATGGACACCCGCAACTCCAGAGCAGTCACGTGCGTTGCCGGCCTTTTAAAAGAGTTTGTGCCTCTGGTAACCTCACTGACTCGGCGAAACACAACGTAAGCGTTGTTTCACGCCGGTTTTAGGTGAGGCCTTGGTATCACTCCGGTCGAGCCGGCCCATTTGTGCCGAAACATGGCTCTCCTATGGTCACCTTAATAATTGCAAATATAACCTTGCTACGTACAAGAAATTCTCTGTATGTAAATGGGCCTTCCTAAAAATTGAATTCCAGACGACCTCACAAAGCTTCATACAAAGAAGGACAAAGCAAAAAGTTTTTCTTCATAACAATTTATTTGCATACCGTTCTCAACTTGTAAGCGATGTGACGCAATAAACGAGTCTTTACATCTTCGTGAAGAAAGTAAGCATAATATTTATCGTAATATGGTTGAATGTCTTGAACAATCGTAAGAATTTACATAACCTTGATACTTTAACGACTCTCTTTAAATATTGTTATGACGGAATACATATGTGAGATGTTACGCAAAAAGCTATTTTTTATCGCTATTCCTAAATATCAAAAAGAGCTTCCATAAGTAATATAGAAATGGTAAATGTAAATGAATGGCCTAATATCTGTCATCAGGATGCAATCTATCTCGTTGTCAAAAATTATCGAAATTCGTTTAGATCAAGCAAATCCTTCCAAACTGAAAATATTAAACTTTCCTTTAAAATAAAATTGAGCATTTAATTTGCCCGCTAACCGGTAGCTCTAAGGAGGTGGAAAAATAAAATGTAGCTGTTGACTTTTATCAGTATAAATTACGCAAAATGTGGGAATTTAGATAGACTGGCACTTTCAATTTTTCTTATGTTGTTTTTTTTTTAAAAAAGCGTACTAGTAATGTGGATCGCACATTACTAGTATTATTTTAACCCCTCGTGCTAAGCTAAATGCTCGTGTTACGAGTGGGTTCACGTCGGTAGTGCAATGGGTGGGTTTTGAACCGGCAACCACATGATCGCGCCCTAGCCATTAGGCTACCGCTGCTTTTGTGATTATAGGTTTCGTTTATAGAAACGTTATCTTTATGTCTCTCTAAAACAAAGTCGGGTTTCGGCTGGATCGACTTTCTATCTTCAATTTGTTGGAATTGTCTCCGCCCTGAATAGCAGAAAACGTTTTAAAGTTTAAAAAATTCACTACAAAATAAATGATGAAGAAAATCCTCAACAGCAAAGAGCAACAACCTATGATGAAATAAACTCGACAGAAATAAATAATTTATATAAAATAGCTGCCCGGTCCGGCTTCGCGCGTTTTCCCGTAGGAATGAAGCATTTTCCCGCGGTAAAAAGTAGCTTATTTTCATCAGGGGCCCAAGTCTGCTATTTCAGTTGTATCAAAATGGTCGTTCAATGGCACTAAATGACTTAAGAACTGGGCCCCAAGTCTGCTAATTTGTCGTGTCAAAATGGTCACTTAATGGCTTCAGAATTGTTGATTTTTGACAGTTTTGTCTACGAAATCTGTCAGTTCTTATGTCATTTAGTGCCATTGAACGATCATTTTGATACAAATGAAATAGCAGACTTGGGCCCCTGACAGATTTCGTAGACAACTGTCAAAAATCAACAATTCTGAAGCCATTGAGTGACGATTTTGACACGATAAAATAGCTGACTTGGGTCCCTGGGATAATGTTAGCTTCTAATGGTAAAATATTTTTTCAAATCAGGCCAGTAGTTCCGGAGCCGATTCAATACAAACAAACAATCAAATCTTTCCTCTTTATAATATTAGTGTAGATAATAATAAATATTCTGCGACATTTTTACACAGCACCATCTAGTCCCAAACTAAGCATAGCTTGTACTATGGATACTAGACAATGGATATAATACTTATATATATATTTTTTGTAAATATATACTTATAATACATAAGAAACACCCAGACGAACACAAACACTTATATTCATCACATAAATATTTGTGTCCTGTGGGAATCGAACCCACGACCTCACCGGTCAGCAGTCCGGTACTCGAACTCCTCAACCACAGAGATCGTCAATATCAGATGTAGATAAGTCAATATTATCTACACAGTTGTTTGCTAGAATCAATTGCAAGTTTTAGCTTAATTTAGTTAGAATTTAACTGCTCGACAATCGTTAGGTGTGAGCAAATACCCTTCAATGTACGCAAAGATATTGGTGAGCTCACAAAGTTAAAATGTATGTAGGATTCCACTGCAATGGATATCGGAAAATGTTGGAAGGAAACTCACGGTTGTATGTAAAAGGCGAATGTATTTGAAATGAAATGATATTTATTTCTGTAAGTAGATCATTAGAGACACTTTTACAAGTCAATGTTTTGTTTTTTTTTTATAGCTAGATGTTTGATGAAAATATGATGAAATAATGATTGTTTGTTGTCAGTAGTTTTCGAATTATTACTAGACTTCTGTGACACTTTGATTTATTTGCTCATATTTATAGACATAATAACAGGTAAATCCAAACCATGTCTATACTAGTTATAATTTGTTAAAATATCGTTATAATAATATAATATTAGTTATAATTTGTTATCTGTACATATAATAAAATTGTAACAGAGCGATGATTGAAGAAACACTATTATAATATGTAACTAATAACTTTATTAGAGTAACAGAAGCCTAAATAACAATGTCTGTATGTTTGTACTCGCATCACGCAAAAACTACTGTATGAAATTGAATGCAGTTTCACAGTTGTATTGCTGGGGGTCGAACTTAAAATCTGATGCATGTTTCATCTTGATAAGCCGTAGACGTCGAGTTATCTCGGTTCAATCTTTATAACATACATTCTTTCTAAGTTATAATTTACAAATAGTTACAATGATAAATATTAATTATAATTTTAATGATGTTATGTTACTGCTTCTAGTACCATTATCAGAACTCATAAAAATAAAGAATAATACCGGCGAACTGTAGGTGTACATTAGTATATCTCTGCCTAACCCTTCGAGGAATACATTTGTGATACTATATAATATTACTATAATTATATCATACAAATTGTAAAAAAAAGCTGTCATACTTGTGACGAATCAGGCTGCTACTGACCGGAGTTTTTGGCTACGATTCGAAATCGGCTTATTAAGAATTTATGTGAAATTTTCAGTAGCAGCTTAGACTATATATGATGGCCGATTAAAGGTAAAAATAAAAAAGTTATTACTAAATCTTAATAACAACCTGCCAATTTCACAATTCTAAATTGAATTCAGTGATGTGAGACCTAGATAATAAGAAATAAGGACACTTTTACTTTACTCAAAGTTGTAAAGTTTTATTTCAGTACGTTTTCGTGAAAAGAATCTATATTATGTTCCCAGACACCATAAAAATCAATTGTAAGCGATATGGTGTGTGCTTCTTAAGATAAAACTACGCTACTTCAAGTTTCTATCTGTTTATTTGTTTTTTTTATCGACTTCAAAAATGGAAAAGATTCTCAAATCGATTGTATATTTTTTTATGTTTGGTATTTCATGCTCTAACTCTCTTATTGGTGTTGGAAGGTCATAAAAGCTTACGAGCTATGGAGTGTGAGGTCCCGGGTTTGAGTCCAGGACAAACATTTCTGTTCGTCGTTTGATGAAAAATATCTATGTATTAAATGGAGCACCATAGCTAAGATTCGGTTCAATAAGAACAAGATAACTAAGTCATTAAGTTAAGCATTGAACTTAGAACGATATTACTTACATTTTGTAATGGACTTTTAAAGTTGTATAAAACTTTCCTAAGTGTTATTAATAATATAAAACTGGTAAATATTTACAGATTTGCATAGTTATTTCTACTACAAAACCAACTATTACGTGTTATCTGGTCTACTAAATATACTTTAACTTAACAATTTCAAATATCTTTGTAGTTAAAAAGTTGTAGTATGAAGAATAAAACTAAGTTACCGTCATTGCTACGGCGTAGTAATGATGCTACGCTGGCTACGTTCGTAGCGGTTGATTGTGGTTCGTACCAATATACCGGTTGCTACGCATTGACCATTTACTCAAGGTAAATTCATCAATCTGGGGGCACGGAAAGTGTCGAGTGCCAAGTCGAGCAAAAACAAGCGGCACGACCGTACCATCCTTTTCTCGAAGCAGTTCAGCCCATTTTCGAGCCCCTATAACTTCGTTGTGGATTAAACTAGAAGCCTGAATTTTTAGTAACCATGCAGGCATTGTATAGACACAGTATATTTCAAACTTCATGAACAACAACAACAATTTGAACCTTCATGCAGTAGTACCGGAAAAGAAAAAGAGGAAGATTACCTACAAAAAGAAATGAAATGCCACTAAAAACACCTTTCACATAGTGGTGGGATCACGGGAATCGATCTCGCATGATCCGCGATTCCACCGCGACGTCCAATGTTGGACCCTCCCCGAGAGCCAAGTGGAATGAGCTCCCTTAATTATGGTTGAGCTACACGATGACTGATGCATGCTTGCCGTCAGTTAGGACTGGTCTACTCAAAGCTGCTATGGTTCATTCCTTAAAAGGCCATTTCAGACATTGCCCTGCATTGTCCCACTCGCATTATTTTATATCTGGTATTTAAAAGAGACCATGCTTGGAGTTTGTTTCGGTGTTTCTTCTCAGAGGTCGTCAGTTAGGAAATGCGAAGCAATCTAGCTTTAAAAAAAACCATCGACTTGTAAAAGTGTATCTTAAGATCTACTTACAGAAATAAATATCATTTCATTTCAATGACTGACGGATGACCTCGAAACCAAGGCTCTCTATGCGGCGATACACTGACATGTAGCTATACAATTCCCACCTCCCTAAGCGGCAGAGGAATCAACTACATAGTATAAAGTAAATTCGCTTCCCGCTGTCTGACTGTCCCTATGTATGCTTAGATTTTTAAAAGTACGCAACGGATTTTGATGCGGTTTTTTTATAATAGATACAGTAATTCAAGAGAAAGGTTTTAAGCTATTGAACTTAACCCTATGTCATGGGTGAAACCGCGGGCTGGTCGCTAGTGATATCTATATAATATATAGATATCACTAGTGAGGAATAGCTTCATATATATTATATATGAAGCTATTCCACGCTAAGAAAAGATCTATAAGAATTTTCTAATCATGTCAATGGTTTTTTTTTTTTTTTTCTTTTTTTTTTTGGGTTGGCAACACTTGCGACCGGTTGTCATAAAACGGTCTTCTTATATAATTATTCTTAAAAAAATGTTTTTTCGTAATAATCATTACATATTGTTATCAAATTCTGTAGATACAATTATCAGTTCCATGGATTAGTGTTTGTGAATCGTTACGTTGCAAAATCTGTGAGAAAATCGAGCAACTTGTAGCAGCTGTCATCTCAACGGACGGATTTGAACCTTCGTGAAACCCGGGGAGTATTTTATTATTATTTATCTTTACACGTACCTAAGACTGCCCATAAAATCGAAACTATTTGCAACTATAATAACAGCAGTTTTTATTATTTCCATTCTGCTGAACAACTAGCAAATACCTACTTGCACAATGACAGTTGCACTTATACCACAAAAGATCTCATAAAAAGTAGACAACTCAATTTGAATCCTAATATTGTTTTATTATAAGTATAATAGTCCTCTAAATTATAAATTAACGGACTATATAAGTATTAAATATAAATATCCTTATTACTAACATAAAAATATTGTGAACAGTCCCTCTTATTTTGTTTCTTGAACTAAAAAAACAGATTTACAATATAAGCAGCAAGCAAATTTACCAGGATTAGTCAAAATTTTGATTAGTTAACCCATTTCTTTGATTAATACTCCTACCCACTTGTCACTTTATTATTACTAAAATAAACTTAATTTATTAAGTACCTTTTTTTTTTTCTCCTCACTAGCCATTCTAGGCTTCTGCACTCAATCTCTCATATATTTTAAATACTCAGCTTTCTTTTTACACATTCCAGGTGCCTCTGAGGTTAATTGGTCAAAATGTTGACTCGCAGAGCTGCATCCATGGAGGATAAATTGAGGGTTGCATTGAAGGAATTGGAGTCTTCCAAAAACCTATGCAATCAACTGCTACATGAACGAGATGACAGTGAGGTGGAGGTGAAAAAGATTGTTGACAAAAACACTGAGCTGAAGAACCAGTTGGCCGAACTACACATCAAGCATTTGGACATACTTGACCAACATCAACAACTCCGGGATATTGTGTCAAACTTTCAACAGTGCATGGACACCCATGAGGAGGCATTGAAACGTACATCAGAGCTGGAATGTGAATTGAGCGAAGCCTACAAGATTATCTCTAATCTTGAATCATTTAAGGCAAACATACAGACCACGAACACCTGTAGTCTTTATAATGAGTTAGTTGGTAAGAGTGATCCAGTATGTGGGGTGGCAACGGTAACTATAGACTTGACCAAGGATGAGAGTATTAATAAATGCACATTGTTAACAAGTCATAACAAATTAAAAAAATATATTAGAATTAACAAATTAATAAAAAAAATACACAGGTCTAGGAAAAGATATAATGTTTATAAAACAAATATTGTTCTTAGTAAAAATAATGTTAATTTATATCATGCGTTGGACAACTGTCATAAAGAACTAGAATTGTGTAGGAACCTTTATGATGCTGACATACAGTGCCTACAGGATGAGTTACTACTCAGGGAAAATAATCTTAGGAATATTTTCAGTAAATATGAAGCTTCTCAACAAGACCTGAGTGAACGCATGCTGGAGGCCGGTGAGCTTGTAGATTTAGTTAGATACAATGCAGAGAGGTATGAGTCGCTGACAAATAACCTTACATGTGCCTGCGCCCACTCTAAGCAACTTTCTGAGCCTCAGACTGTGATACCAACTCCTGAAGCTGTGCAACCTTTAGGCAACTGTGATAATGTTACAAGTTCAGTCTTGAGCAAATCACCTTTGAGTAAACAAACATATATTTTTTCAGATCAAATAGGTCAAGGGTTTGGTAGTTTGCTCACCCACTATTCTCAACAACCTGTTTTAAATAATTGTTTCCCTGGTGCTAGCTATAGTGAACTAATTAATAATATTAAATTGACTTTAGTAGACTCCACTTCAACTGTCATTCTGTTATATGGCAATGGTTTGGCTGTTACGAAGAAGCATATAGTATCATGTGTCCGTTTGATGCTTGATATGAATGAAAAATCCCACTGTAAGTTTATAATGTGTGCCTTACCCTATTCAACAAAGCTAACGCGAGACCAAAACAGGTATATATATGACCTGAATATGCTTATTTATAATATAACCTGCCGTCATAATGACATTATTATTTATTTTGATTCTAATAAATTTATTAGTAATTTTATATTGACTAATGATACCATGTATCTGCCGCCTAGATGTAAGAGACAAATAGCTAAACTTTTGGCTTACAATTTAAATTTGTTATACACGGTGACTTTTAAATCACCTACGGTTATCGTCAGTTATAATACTGACATCAATACGACTGGACCTAGTAGTTTAAACTACCAGGAGGGACAACAGGTTGGTCACATGGTTTAAATGTTGTACATCAGAACATTCAAGGCCTTCCTGGCAAAGAACTAGAGTTAAGTTTATTTATGGAAAATTACAATGTTCATGTTTTATGTGTAACTGAGCATTGGTTAAAAGAACATGAAATTTATCTATTAAATGACGAGAATTATACTGTACAAAGCGGATTTTCCAGAAATAGTGCTATTCGCGGTGGCTCTCTAGTGATTGTTTCAAATAAGTTGAAATGTAAAGAACGTTTAGATATCGTAAAGCTTTCTATTGAGCGCACTGCTGAGTTGTCCTGTGTTGAACTAGAGCGATATGTTATATTGTGCGTTTATCGGCCCCCGCTAAGTGACTTTAATTTGTTTGAAACAATAATGGAAGATTCACTTAATAAAATTAAATCTAATAAAAAGGGTATTATAATATGTGGTGATTTTAACGTAAATATCCTTGAAGAGACACCACTAGGTAACAGACTTCTTAATCTTTTTAAATCATTTAATTTACAGAATTTATTTTTTGAACCTACGAGAATCACACCTATATCTTCCACATGTCTTGATAACATTTTTAGTAACAGTGGCGCCTCTAATAAACAAGTTTTAAGTGATCTGACCTCAGACCACTGTGGACAAATAGCTACTTTTCCTCTATTAATTCAAAACAAAGTACAGAAAATTGAATACAGGCCTTTTACAGTTAGTCGATGTAATCGGTTCAAAGACAAAATTACAGCTAAAATTACACCTTCAATACTAAAGTATGAGAATCCGAATGAAATCTATGAAGCTTTATTTGATGTTGTACAGAACGAGTTTAAGAGCATTTTTAAGACTAAATCTTTCAATGTCAACAGTAATTCAGTCACATTTAATCAATGGGCCACTATAGGTATATATAGAAGTAGAGCGAGACTATACGAGTTATATGGTATGAAGAAATATAAATTTGATGCACAGTTTCTAGATTATGTAAGAAACTATTCCAAAATATTTAAAAAGGTATGCACTATTGCAAAAGCAAATTTTATTAGTAATACAATTAAACGTGCAAATAACAAGGTAAAGGCCACCTGGAAAATTATTAACAATGAAACTGGCAAATCTATTACACGTGATAATCAACTTGAGATTGTCATTGAACAAAAATTAGTAAGTAAAGCAGTAGATGTAGCTCAAGCGTTTAACGATTTCTTTGCCACCATACCAATAACTACGACTCGCTCCTTAAACGCATCATCTTCTGATGCCGAGAACTATTTGCGTAGTAGTGTGCCACGATGCAATTTTTTGTTTCAATTCGAACACATAAATTCACGTGATGTAGTCAACGTTTTTAATTCTTTAAACCTTAAAAACACTGAAGATCTATGGGGCATATCTATTAAACTCTTAAGCATTATAATCGATATTGTCGCTCCCTACCTTTGTAATACCTTTAACAAATGTGTGGACCTAGGTATTTTTCCCGACCTTCTAAAATTAAGTAAAGTTATTCCTTTGTTCAAAGCCGGTGACAAAAGTGACATTGGCAATTTCAGACCAATATCTATTTTACCAGCATTTAGTAAGATTTTTGAAAAGTTACTACTCAAGCAGTTATTGTTACATTTTAATATTAATAGCCTCCTGCATAAAGATCAATACGGATTTACTAAAGGCCGCTCAACAACTGATGCTGGTGTTGCTCTTTTAAAACATATCTATGATGCTTGGGAGAATTCACAGAATGCAATTGGTGTATTCTGTGACCTCTCTAAAGCATTTGATTGCGTAAATCATGAGACGCTCCTATGCAAACTTCGACATTATGGTGTACAAAACGTTGCTCTTAATGTACTTCAATCGTATTTGAGTCAAAGGTTTCAATGTGTTGCTGTTAATGGTGTAAATTCGTCAAAAGTGCCCGTGCAATTAGGAGTACCTCAAGGATCAATTCTTGGACCTTTCCTATTTTTAGTTTATATAAATGATTTGCCTTTTTACTTAAGCAGTATCTGCGATGTGGTCCTATTCGCAGATGACACCTCACTCATTTTCAAAGTGGGTAGGAATAGACAGATTTTTGACGATGTGAACGGTGCACTCTCTCAGGTAACCCAATGGTTTACGGCAAACAACTTAGTACTCAATGCCAAGAAAACCAAATGCATTAAATTTACTATGCCTAATGTAAAAAATCTAGGGCCAAACATTGTTATTAATAATAGCGTTATCGATACTGTAAAGTCCACAGTGTTCCTAGGCATTACTGTTGATTCTAAACTGCAATGGGGGCCTCACATATCATGTCTTGAGGGAAGACTTAGCTCTGCTGCGTACGCAGTCAGAAAGGTGAGACAGCTAACTGATGTAGACACGGCTAGATTGGTTTATTTTAGCTATTTCCACAGTGTAATGTCCTACGGTATTCTTTTGTGGGGTAAGGCTGCAGACATTCACAATGTGTTTGTTCTGCAAAAAAGAGCTGTTAGAGCAATATACCAGTTAGGTGCCAGAGTCTCTCTAAGAGACAAATTTAAGACCATCGGCATTCTTACTGTAGCGTCGCAATACATATTTGCCAATATTATGTACATAAGGCAAAACATACATTTATATCTAAAGAACAGCGACGTTCACATTTTAAATACCAGAAATAAGCACAAGCTTCATGCTCGCGTCCACCGTCTTCAAAAAGTACACAATTCGTTCGTGGGGCTTGGTATTCGCCTTTATAATAAATTACCTATTTGTATACTTGATTTGCCTCTCACAGCATTTAAAACAAAAGTTAAATCAATTCTCTTTCAAAAGGCTTACTATACCGTGAATGACTACCTAGAAGATAAGAATAGCTGGTTGCTATGTTAAACACAGGACAAGTAACCACTGTTTCTATTGTCGTCATAATTCACTGACATGTTTACAATATTTTATTTTTATGATTGTCTTCTTTTTTATTTCTTCATTTACAATTGACATGTGTTTGATTGATTTGATATATAATTTTATTAGTTTGACATTTTTCTGTATATTATATGTAATTATGAATGTACAATGTTGTTACTAGTGACCTCGGCTAACAGTTAAACTTGATTGTTGTTTAATACGATCTGAACCTGGCTGCATTGTCGTCATGCTCCCTTAGATGTCATTGCTTGCGGTAGCGACATTGGTCGGGTCACCTCCTTCCCTCTAAAATGGCGAGGGGGGTGATGGCTGATCCGTGCGTTATACTCGTGAACGGGTGCTGCTTGTGGTGACTGGTCGACTTGCTGGCTATGGTTTCTTAATACATTTATAGCTTTTTAAAAGTTAACTGAATCGCCTTGTAGGTTCTAGTTACGCATATTATCATTGCTCGTGTAGGCAGGTTCACTGTTTTAATAGTTAAAATGGTCATTTAAATTAAAAGAAAGGAGGCTTGCTAATATTATAAATACTGCTTGAAAATTAATAATAATAACATGTGCGCCAGCTGACAGTAGCAATGAATAAATTAATAAGTACCCCAAACAATGATGTGAATTCTATTTTGTATAACGCCTTTTAATAACTTAACAGACAGAAATGTGTTTGCTGGGGAGTTTGTTGCGCCGTTTCTTCTTCCCAGCGAAAACACTAGGAAGCGGTGAAGGGCGGGCGTTTTTGGGGGCTGTCTATATTGTAAAAATGACGTTCAAAAAGTACTACCTAGTAGTCTATATTGAATAAATGATTTTGACTTTGACTTTGACTTTGACTTTGACTTGAAAGAATTTTCGAGCAATAAAAGGCCACCTTAATGGCATCAAAGGGTTTTGCGAAATTAATTAATAACATACCATCATGTCTGCATCGAAGGGGTAGGTACCTAATACACCCACAGTACGCCGGTATCTTTAGGTCAGCTGTAATAGGTCTAACCTCCGAGCTGCTACTGAGAATATTATACAAAAACCTAAAAACACATTGCTTGACCTGAGAATCGAACCAGGGATCTCTAGCGTAGCATTCGCGCTTGGGACCACTAGGATAAGGAGGAGTCGGAATCATAAATAATGATTCATGGAATGCGTCTTTTCTAACATATGACATACCATCACACTTGTATTCCCCGAAGGGTAAGGCAGAGGCATACTTACTAATGGTGTACATTAGTACATAGTTCGCCGGTATGTTTAGGTCCCATGTAATAGGGCGCGATCCTATTACATGGGAGTTTGGAATTTGTGCCCATTAACCGGGCACAAATTCCAAACTCCGAGCTGCTACTGGGAATTTCATAGAAAAACCCAATAACACTTTGCTCGACCTGGGAATCGAACCCAGGACCCCTAGCGTAACAGTCGCGCTCACGACCACTTGGCTAATGAAGCGTCTTTTCTAAACTTCTGATTTTGGCATTCTTTGATAAATGATATTTATTTATGTAATGTAATGTAATATTATAAAGACACTTTATACAATATTAGACATTGAAATAAAACTAATTTCTGCAGACTTTTTCGCGCTGTATTGATATTATTTAATTCCCGACTTTTGATATTATTTTTTTCCCGTGATTTTGGATGCTGTAAAGGATCCGAAACGTCCGTAAAGTTTTATTTCAATGTTTTACATTTTCGCTTTGCATCAAATAACTGCTTTTATAATTAAAACATTTAGATTATTATATTCAAGAATGTGTAGCGATACTCGTACAATAACAACCGGCCAATTAATTTTGAATCATTAATAATTTTAGATGTAAGCATTGTTGCTAGATTTCAACCCACAATTAACGTAATTAATGATTTAATTGTTAGCAACAATTTAGCTAGTACTACAATACAAACAATTTACTATTAAAATGAGCATAGATATTATTTGCAAATAGGAGTAATATTTCTGTTTTGTGGCTGGTATTAAATTTTAATTACTTTCGAGCAAATGAAATTGGTTTTAAGTTCTGTTTTTTAAAAGTTAAGAATCGTTTAATGTCAATATAGGTTCGCGGCTAAATAATAACAACACTGATAAAAAGATTTCTATGTCAAAGTCAAAAGATTTATTGTCGATGTAGTCGAAGAAGTATGTTGGTGGGTTTCTCTATAAAATTCTCAATAGCAGCTCGAAGTTAAGAATTTGTTCCCGGTGAATGGTTCGCCTTTATTACATAAGCATACATACTATCACGCCTGTATTCCCCGAAGGGTTAGGCAAAGGCACAATTTCTAAACTCCGAGCTGCTAATGGGAATTTCATAGAAAAACCCAATAACACTTTATTCGACCTGGGAATAGAACTCAGGAATTCTAGCGTAGCAGTCACACTTAAGACCTCTAGGCTATTTGAATATTAGAATTTTTTTATGAGATCCAAAAGATTACTAGCAATGCGGGTCGCACATTACTAGTATTCTTGTTAACCCCTCGTGCTAAGCTAGATTGCTTGTGTTACGAGTGGGTTCACGTCGGTAGTGCAATGGGTATGGGGTTTGAACCGGCAACCACATGATCGCAAGTCCGACGCCCTAGCCATTAGGCTACCGCCGCTTTAGACTTAAAGTTGACATTAATGTAACATTGAAACGAAATATTGAAGCTATAATGGGTGTTTATTTATTTAAAAATTCAAAAAAGTTTGTCCAGCAATATTCCTACCCCAGTAATGTCTAAAACAGCGAAATAATAAATCAAATAAATTACAGGGCATTAATATTTCGATACCGTTTCTAATATCAGCTTATCGGACACAATTTGGAAGTCTGCCCATACGCTTAACAATTATGGCGTTATGTCACTACAGTAACGAGGTAAGCACACGTATGGACTTGGCAACGAGCTCTTGTGGAGCTTCTATACACCCCTATGTAAACTGTTGACGATGTTCAATTCAGGTGGTTAAACTTATACATATTCATCATCTGTATCTAAGCTTTGTCCAAACAATATACAGGTATATGTAGAATATAATTTCGGCACTTACGGGAATATTAGACACTAGCTTCTGCCCGCGACTTCGTCCGCGTAGCGTGATGATAATATATATAGCCTATAGCCTTCCTCAATAAATGGGCTATCTAAAACAGAAAGAATTTTTCAAATCGGACCAGTACTTCCTGAGATTAGCGCGTTCAAGCAAACAAACAAACAAATAAACAAACAAACAAACCCTTCAGCTTTATATATTAGTAAAATATAGATTGAAAGAACATAACATACCATCACGCCTGTTTTCCCCGAAGGGTAAGGCAGAGGCGTACTAATGTACACACACAGTTCGCCGGTTTGTTTAGGTCCCACGTAATAGGGGGCGAGCCTATTGCCATTAACCGGCCACAAATTCCAAACTCCGAGCTGCTACTGGGAATTTCATAGAAAAACCCAATAACACTTTGCTCGACCTGGGAATCGAACCCAGGACCTCTAGCGTAGCAGTCGCGCACAGGACCACTTGGCTAATGAGGCACTTCAGACATTGAAAAGTGTCTTCTCCGGTACCTATCCTAGTAATTGTGCCGAAGCATTGCCCTCCTACAGTTAAAAGATATCATAAGGTAGAGCTCTATATTTTTTATATTATAGTAAGATTTAATTTAATTTAAGATACCTATTAATTCTATACAGAGAAGGTGATAGGATGGGAAATAAATACTTATTACATAACTATCTACAAATTAAAAAGTAGTTAACTTAAAATTAGTGATAGATATTTCAAATGCTGAAAGAATATTCCATATTATTACATTACGTATGTACTAAAATATAATGTAATACCAATTATGTACACATAGAATGAAATAAATCTTTTTGACTTTTGATGACACAGAAACATGTTTAAAGCATAATGATGGGAAGCGGCAACCGCAGCTTATGGACGCCAGCAACACTAGCGGTCAACTCGCGCGTTTCCATTTTGAGAACTCATTTGTTAAGTCTCATTTTCCCAGTAATTACTCAGGCCACATTGTCATTACAGCTGGAACACATTAATGTTCACATTAGCTTAGCGGCAGAAAATTACGCGGTTGCTTAGCGACAGAAATCTACACTAAAAGTTCTATCACCTCTGCATTTATTGATGAAAAAAAAACCTAGCCATCTTGGCCATCGCATGGAAACACAATGTAGCACACAAGTAATACATTTTATATTAAATTAGATTGTTAAGTGCGATTGCCAAGTCAATCTATTTATAACATAACATACCATCACGCCTGTATTCCCCGAAGGATTAGGCAGAGGCGTACTAATGTACACCCACAGTTCGCCGGTATGTTTAGGTCCCATGTAATAGGGGGCGAGCCTATTGCCATTAACCGGGCACAAATTCCTAACTCCGAGCTGCTACTGGGAATTTCATAGAAAAACCCAATAACTCATAAGACGGTTGTAATAGTTCTGAAGTGTTAATTTTTTAATGTAATATAAATTTTCATGTTTGTGTACTATAGCGCAATAAATGGATATTGTATTTTACCACATAGATGTTAGTACTTTTATACTGATAATTAAAGCAATTCCTGCGAAATTATTCCCTAACCATTCCAAAATGCACAACGTTAATGTTCAAGTTTTCATTTCTGCCGGCATTCCCGAAGTGCGACCCGTTGTTTTTTTTTAATTGTAATTTATTAAAATTAATTAAAATTAAAAAAGTACTTATCATAAGAGGACTAAGTACTAAAAGAAAGTATTAATATGTTTCTGTTACTTAAATTATTAAATAAAATAAAATTCAAGCTGCATAATGAATGAATTAGTTTGAAGAAAAACAAAATGAAAGGCTCAACATGACTTTGAAATACCCTCCTCTAAACTAAGTATTAACTTCTGATTTATTGCTTCTAGTAAAGCAATATTTTAGTAAATAATGTACTATATTAATTGCAATTAACGATAATGATTATTACAAACATCGAGGGGCTCGCGGCTAAGTAATAACTAAGCTGATCAACTGATCTGCAAGGTTAAGCTGCACTCACCGCGGTTAGTGTGTGGATGGGTAACTATTCTTAATACATTGAGAGCCTTACGTGCCTCGGACAGCACGTAACGTCTTTGGTGCTGGCTGTCATACGAACATCTGTGACAATTGTTAGAGGTAGTCAGAGCCCTAAAAAAGAGCCTAAGAAATCAAGGTAGCAGCGTCAAATCAGCAAAATTAAAAAAAATATATGTATAATTTGTAGCTTTTTTGTTGCTATTTAGTTGCTAAAATCGCGATTTTGTTGCTTGACCCGTTCGCGAAAAATCGCAATTACTGCTAAATTCATATAAAGCTAGCATAAAATTTTGATAAATCATAAATATCAAATCAACTATTGAACCAAAATTTGTTGCTGCAAGTAAGTACTACCGAAATTTTAAAAAAGTGCTCTAAAAAGTGTGTCTCTCCTCCGAATATCGGCATTGACCAGAAATTGGGTTGTGGAGGTCTGATGGCAGTCGCTTCGTGTATAAGTTTGATATTCAACCGCATCTATGTAAACTGGAAGCCGGCCCCAACATACTTGGGAAATTTATTTAATGGTGATTCCAACGATATACAGTTTATATACAGTTCATATACAGTTCATATACAGTTCATATACAACAGTTTCGAGTTATCCTCATTTTAATCACCCGCGCCAGACCACCCACGTTGTTTTGACAGATTCGCTACAGATATGTCTTATTACGCAAAATGGGCGTCGGAGGGGATATGAATGAGATGAAAACTTTATCTCATAACGACCTACGCTATCTCGTGGTACACCCTCTTCAGCAAGTGGCTCAGGAGTAATGACGTCATCAATTTATGATAAGGCGCCAGTCATGATAGGATTTCGAACTGGTTACGTAATCGTTAAAACTATATTATATACCAAAGGATACGGTGAGCTCGTTCTGCGTGAATCGGATCGCTAATAATTAACAAAAATGTAAGGTAGCTGTTAGTAATTTTAACATCAAGACGTACAACACCTCAGTCTGCCCGTGACCATGGATGCTGTAAAGGATCCGAAACGTCGGGAACAAAATAATATCAATATACCGCGATAAAATCCGTAAAAAGTAGTTTCATTTCAATATATTATTTGGGTTTTAAAGTTTATTTAATTACTGTAAACATTTTTTCTGAGCAATAATTTTATAGGTATGGCAATATACTTACTGTATATTATACGCTAATAAATAAAATTAAATATATGCTGTATATTTTTTTAATGGAATAGGGGAGCAAACGAGCAAACGGATCACCTGATGGTAAGTGATAACCGCCGCCCATGGACACCCGCAACACCAGAGGAGTCGCAAGTGCGTTGCCCACCTTTTAAAAGGTCTCCGGTAACCTCTCGTACTCGGCGGAAAACAACGCAAGCGTTGTTTCACGCCGGTTTTCTGTGTGGTCGTGGAATCACTCCGGTCCGCTTATTAACGCTTTTATAGATATCCATTTATGTCTTTAATAGCGTTAATTATCTCAATAGTTTGTTGGTCCCAAATGCTCTTATAATTATTAATTACATTTGCTAACATTAGCAAATGTTTTTTGAGATTTGCTATGAAAACTCGGTAGCAGCTCGGAGTTTGGAATATGTGCCCGGTTAATATTAATAGGCTCACCCGCTGTTACATGGACCCTAAACATACTTGCGAAGTACATAAATTCGCCTCTACCTAACCATTCCTGGAATACAGGTCTGATGGTATGTTTTTTTCGTCCCTCTGCTGGGTAAAGGCCTATCGTATGTTACGGTAACTTATTTTTTTTAATATTTACAGGTCTGGGGTCTGCGTAGCATCGAGTTCTGCACAGAGAAATGGCCGGACTCGATAAAAAAAGAATTATTCGGCGCGTTCAGCTTCGTCCTTGTGTACGCTATTCCGGGTGAGTGTTTTAATATTAAAACGACTCCACGCTTCCTCTGTGCGACGCGGATTGCATGTTTTTGAACGGCACGTCGATTTGTTTTTGCTTCGAATTTTAAATTCGAATGCAGGAGTATTTTCTGTGCGTTTCGGGAGTGAACTGTCAGCCATGATTGAGCATTGATCGATTTGAGCTCAATATGGATGAGAAATGTAACTAAACTAATTTTCTAGCCTTCACGAAGTAATCACTAGTGTTTTACTAGTAGTTTTTTTTATGGGATAGGGGGGCAAACGAGCAAACGGTTCACCTTATGGTAAGCGATAACCGCCGCCCATGGACACCCGTAACACCAGAGGAGTCGCAAGTGCGTTGCCCGCCTTTAAAAGGGTTTGGGCCTCCGGTAACCTCAACTCACTCGGCTAAACACAATGCAAGCGTTAATTCACGCCGGTTATCGGTGAGGCCCATTCGAAAATTTGTTTATTGGCTCACCAATAATTGTTAACACCAGTAAAATTACAGAAAAACGCGCTTATATCAGTTAAGTGTTACAATCTCTTACAGGTAAGCACCGCATACACCACCTATCGTACCTACCTATACAAATTGTTTATTGTATAGGTACTTAACTTTAATAAAGAAAAATACAATACAATACATCACCTAAACAATATTAAAACACTTTAATTAGTTTAATTAATAATACACACAAAATAATCACTCATTTAGACTCTCAGGTCTAGTAAGTTTTTCCATTAATTAATAACATATGGAATAATATAATATGGAAATTTATATCATGACACCCGTATTTCCCGAGAAGTAAGACAGAGCTGTAATAAACTACACACACAGTTCACCGATATATTGGGTGGAGGAGTGAGGGTCCTATATAATAGTGGGCAAGCCTATTGCCATTAACCGGGCACAAATTCTAATCTCCGAACTGCTACGGGGAATTTCATAGAAAAACCCAATAACACTGTGCTTGACCTGGGAATCGAACTCAGGACCACTAGAGTAGCAGTCGCGCTCAGAACCACTGGGCTAATAACGCAGTTTAACTATATTTTTTTCTAAAATAATTTTTAAAGTAAGGTTTATATGTCAAACATGGTCTTTAATACGCATTAAAACTTGGCGGTGCACTATCGTACACCCAGATATATAAATAACTTAACTTTTTGCCCTTTATATATATATACTAAGCAATATAATAGCATATCCACGGCCTCAAGAGACATAGACATCTTCAACAACAGAATTGGTAAATTTAAACGTCATATTTTGGAACAACTGCAAGTGTGATGCTCCTCAATACTAAATTATGTCATTAATTTATATAAAAAAAACTAAATAGACTAAATAAACAAAACAAAAAAAACTAAATAGACTAAATAAACAAAACAAATTAACATAAACTTTGAATATATATTACAATAATAATAATTTTTCGTTGGAAATCCTAATCAATAAAATACAATAAAATACAAAATACTAGCTTCTACCCGTGACTTCGCCCGCGTAGCGTGATGATAAGCATATATAGCCTTTCTCAATAAATGGGCTATCTAACAATAAAATATTTTTTCAAATCGGACCAGTAGTTCCTGAGAATAGCGCGTTCAAGCAAACAAACTATTCAGCTTTATAAATTAGTATAGAGTATAGATAATATAAAATTAATATGAAACATTTTATACGAGATTGTCAACTTTATTAATATCTTAAGATTGATAAAATTTCATTTCATATATCTAACTTATAAAAGTTTAGGCAGAATAATAAAATTAAATGAAAATTCTTTGAACTAAAAGTTTTTGATACTTTCAAATAGGTTTAATTTAAATTTTCATCTTATTCCAAACTATCAGCGAATCAAAATGTCATCAGACTAGTTGGTCGAGTGTTGAGACTTCTAGATTTTTTAAACTATTTATTTATACAATCTTAATTTTAATATAGGCGAAACCCGAGACATGTGTCTAGTAATTTTATGTAAAGAATATATGTAGATACAAAATTTCAAAACTTATTATGTTCCTACGTTGTCCGTCCAAAAACATGCTCACCACTCTTATTACCCTCGTCCGGCTGTGCTCCTGCACCTAGTGCCGCTATGACCTACCGTGACTAGTGTTGCGCGTGTCAGAATAGGGGGTAAGTGTATCTATGTGTATAATATAGAGTAGATATCATTATTAAGGAATCAAACAAATGCATCATTTTAAATCAATCTAATATATTTCTCAAACGCACGGTTCCAAATAGATTCTATGGAGAAGAACCGGCAAGAAACTCCATAGTCATTCATTTTGATATTCAAAGATCAACAAGCTAACACCATCACATCATTTATATTAAATCATGAGAAGATGTGGGTAGATACAATATATTATATTACTCAATTACTTTACAATTAATTATTTCGTTACGGGTACTTTAGCAACCAGAAATTACTTCGATACAATAAATGATTTAGCATCCAAGGCACAACGATAATAGAAACAGTAGCATAATATCACAGTATAGAAACAGTAGAATAATAACACAATAAAGTAACAGTATCATTATTGTTATAATGATACTGTATACACAGCATAGTAACAATATCAAGAACAGCATAGTAACAATATCATAAGAACAGCATAGTGACAATCAGAGTACTTAACTTTCACACACAGCAGTAGATCCTTGACTAACTGATTTTGAGGAATACCTCCCTTTTTATACGTTTTCTAAACAATAGAACAATATTAGTAATACCGCGCCATTATCGACCAATCAGAGATCGTTATGTTTTTAGCTGATTAACAATAAACATTAGCAATAATATATAGATCAAATTCATTAAAACTCTTTTAAAACATGGTAGGATAATTAAGCAACTTCGAAAACCAACAAATATGTGAACGTTAGCTTTATCACAATAAATCATTGCATCAATTGACTGTCCTATATAAATTAAATTAACAAATAAAACCTGAGGATCATTCTATAAATCATTAATTGATTTATACTCACTATACACAAGTCTGAGAGTAATTATTTATATACTTCGTAGTTAGTAAATAAATTGTACCATAGATCATAACTTTCGTTCCGAAATAATGATCTATGATATAGAACAACTAAGAATAAAACATTCAGAAATACATAAAACAATAATCAAGGGTCATATACAATACATATTCTCACACGCGCGTATAATAACGGAACTATAGTGTCGCTCGGTGTCCCATTTGTAACTTTTTTGTTTTTATTTTTGGGATTTTTGGGACCATTTTTGGGACCCAAACAAACAGTATTCAGGTTTCGAATAATATACTAAAAGTAATTTTGTACTGCCTCATTAGCCAAGTGGTCCTGAGTGCGACTGCTACGCTAGAGGTCCTGGGTTCGATTCCCAGGTCGAGCAAAATGTTATTGGGTTTTTCTATGAAATTCCCAGTAGCAGCTCGGAGTTAGGAATTTGTGCCCGGTTAATGGCAATAGGCTCGCCCCCTATTACATGGGACCTAAACATACCGGCGAACTGTGGGTGTACATTAGTACGCCTCTGCCTAACCCTTCGGGGAATACAGGCGTGATGGTATATATGTATGTAAGTAATTTTGTATATAGAATTATTTTTTCCCTCAATGTGCAACAATTGCTTCAGTGTCTGATCTTCTTCTTGTAAAAGCAATAATTGTGATAAATATGTCTGAGAATTTATGTTTGTAAAATCACCCATTACACAGAAAAAAATCTTAGTGGCACAACGTTTTATTTTGTTTAAGAAAAGAAAAAAAATCAATCGATCATTGCATAAAAATAAATAAAAATAGTTTCACAAGCTATCTCGAAAGAAAATTACCTTAGCGAAAATTTAACTACTTAAGGAGAAAAGAGGTCACGTAGGTATTTTATGGTCCAAACTTCTGGACGAGCGAACTAAATTGTAGGTGACAAGATTGATAGGAACCTTAATTTAATTGTTATAAATGTTTAATCAGTAATCCGTAATTTCTTACTTATTTTTTTTTCTTTCTTTTATTTCTTATCCCTTCGTTGTTATCTGTATTAATAATGCCTAATGGCGCGTCGGACTTGCGATCATGTTGTTGCCGGTTCGAAAGCCACCCATTGCAATACCGACGTGAACCCACTCGTAACACAAGCATTTAGCTTAGCACGAGGGGTTAACAAGAATACTAGTAATGTGCGACCCACATTGCTAGTAAGCTTTTTATTTAAAAAAAAAAGTAATGCATCTAATGCTAATTTATATATTTTAATGTTTATCTTAACTTTCTTAGAACAACGTTGTCCTCGCCTTACAACTACCTATCCTTAAAATTTTGATTATGAATATGTGAAATAGTAATATCATAATATATGAAATGTTTGGTGAGCTTTAAGAAAATATATGTTAACTTTGAGTTCAACCATATGACTTCTAAATAACTAAGTAGTTTTAAAGTTACTGGAATTTAATATGAATATTGAAACCATCAGTGACTTATTTTTTGTGGCAATAATTTCAATATTTGCTTGTCACTTTAATTTTGCTCAGAGACTTGTAATGTCATGTGGCTTGGCAAAATTACATACATTTTTTATTTCTTGCAACCACCTATTATAGTAAATGCCATGTTATTCAATTTCTACGTGATCTCGTAGCTCGTAGCTCGTAGCCCGTAGCTCGTAGCGATCGTAGGCGCCTACGACACGTCGAAGTCTAGTATTATTGTAGGTACATAGAACAAAAATATAAGCAAGTCAGCTTGTGACTGAACCTATTTAAATAAAATAAATATTTTAATGTTAGCTCATTGGTAAGCACATTACTTGAGAACGGATGGACCGATTTGGCATTTATTTTAATATGCGTAATAAAAAAAATATTTTTTCCCTGACAACTGAAAAATTCGTGATATATTAAAACTGCTATTGAATTTTTTGTAATTTATTTTGAAATGTACTTATTAAAAAAAATATGTCGCGTCAGCTTATTTAGAAATTTAAAATTTGCGAAGCGACTTCTCGTAACTTTTGATATTACATATCGTAAATCATTCTTCTCTTCCAAACTTTCGGAACAGATGTGGCAAAATTGTATTGAGTCAGTAATATGTAATATATC
The DNA here is from genome assembly GCA_947256265.1 of Acronicta leporina. Lineage (NCBI taxonomy): Eukaryota > Metazoa > Arthropoda > Insecta > Lepidoptera > Noctuidae > Acronicta > Acronicta leporina. The sequence continues at coordinate 868,850 of OX366517.1, read as the reverse complement.
TAATAAGTGGCGATATGATATATATCACACAAGTTACGATTTATGATTGTCCAAGGCACTCTTTTTTATAAATTTCTGTTTTTATAGCTCTGTTTTTAAATATAATAGGCTAATTATATTATTAAAAAACCTGTATAGTTTTTATAAGAAATAATTTTCCTTAAACCGATAGTATGGAAAATAGTTAGCCTATGGTACAGAAAGCATTGCATTTGTTTTTTAGTACGGAAATCCTCATGGAGCGCCACTCGAATGTCTGCGATATCGAAATCTGTTCTACGTCTTAATATAACGTGATATAAACCTATTCATGACACATTACTATGTACAATCAAAAGAGCAACAACATTTTTTGTTTTGTGAAGTAATATTTATCATGCAGTTTATGTCAAACGCAGGTGTTGTTTGTACTGTCATTCATATCAAACCCTTTGGATTTCATAATAATTTATAATGCTATCAAATCAAGAAACAGATCGATATCTCCCTGCGTATCTCTTCTTGCAATATTACTCACATATTTGCTACTAAGTACTAAATCTAGACCTTAAGATACCACTATTATCCGAGTTTGTTTCGGAGTTTCTTCTTACGAGGTCAGGAAATAACGGTGCCATCTAGTTAAAAAGAAATAAAACATGAACTAGTAAGTGTCCTTAAAAGATATATTTACAGTGATAATTATAATTGACCATTTACCTAACTCTTTCGTGGACTGTACTTGCAAATACAAAGAAAATCTATTTTCTACTGACTATTAAAATGGCTAAAGGTATTGCTACAAGGGATATAAATGATTGTGTGTCTCCAAGCAGTGGGGATCATTAATATCCCTCAGGTACTTTTTATTCTTGGTATTTCTACGCTAGAGAGAGCTGATACATTTTAGAAAGATGGCGATACAACACAAGTTTATTTTAAAAATCAATGTATGAATATTATAAAGGATATTTTAATGTTTATATGTAATATTTTTTTTGAAAACTGCCTAACGCTAGAATTTTCTCTTGTATCGTGGGTGCTCTTACCAACACAAATTCTCACATACACAAACGCCCAGACCCTGCAACTACCTTTCATACAAATATTTACTCAGTGTGGGGATCGAACCCACAACACGTGGTGCAGAAGCTAATCGCTCAGCCAAATGTGTCACATTTTTTATTATATATTTCTTTTAATTTTTCAATGTAAGCTTTTGCACAAGTTAATAAACCTTATACCTATCAAAGAGGATACAAATTACATCCTGACTAAAAAAATATCATATTAATATTTGTCTCAGATTGTAATAGAAGCATGAGTTGCAAGATGACCAACCCGCATTTTTAGCAAGAACATCTACTTGTTCAGATAAAAAAAAACGATTAAAATATCACATATCTTTGTCACACAGAAGGTCAAAGACCCCACGTGGAGACGTGGGGCCTGTGGCCTTCCATGAGGCGTAGAAGGAGTTTCTTGCCTCACGATGCAGATATGCAACGCGGTAATACAATACAAAATTGGACAAGATAAACTCCGGGCTTAATGAACGAACCTATTCGACAAAACTCTTTCCACCAATTTAGATCAACACACCATCACCCCTGTATTCCCCGAAAGCTTAGGCACAGGCGGACTAATGTACACCCACCATTCGCCGGTATGTTTAGGTTTCATGTAGTTGGCGGCGAGCCAACTGCCATTAACCGGGCACAAATCCAACCTACAAGCTACTACTGAGAATGTAATAGAGAAACCTAATATCACTGTTCGACCTGAGAATGGAACTCAGAGCTTTAGCGTAGCATTCGCGCTCAGGTGAATAAGATAATGAGGCAGTTGTTATCTTTTTATACTTTGAGCTACTACTGAGAATTTTATAGAGAAACCCGAGAACCCATTCAATTTCATGAAGTCGTTTTTACGGAATACACTTACAAACATAAATAGACTTCGAAAAGTCAGAGGTACGAACTTTGAACTCCAGACCATTAACTTGGCAGTCCAATGGTCGTAGTGTCATAGTGTCTTCAAAAGATCTATAGAAATAAACGAGCTGTTGCCCGCGGTTTCGCTCACCTGCAGCTATATTAGGATTAGAAATAGACCCCAAAAATAATTTAATCAAAAACCAACAGTGATAATTTCTTCTGGATGGCTCTCTACACATCAGAGAGGTCAAGCTGTATCTCAGGATCCGCTTCTTAATTGAGATAAGAAGTTTACTAGTTTTTAACATTAACATAACATACCATCACGCCTGTGTTCCCCGGAGGGTTAGGCAGAGGCGTACTAATGTACACCCACAGTTCGCCGGTATGTTTAGGTCCCATGTAATAGGGGGCGAGCCTATTGCCATTAACCGGGCACAAATTCCTAACTCCGAGCTGCTACTGGGAATTTCTTAGAAAAACCCAATAACACTTTGCTCAACCTGGGAATCGAACCCAGGACCTCTAGCGTAGCCGTCGCGGTCAGGGCCACTTGGCTACTGAGGCAGTTACTAGTTTTTAAGTTGGAGCATAGACCTACAAGTAATTTCGAACCGTGATAACAAAATAAAATCAATTCAGTAGTTTATGCGCCAAGCCGTAACAAACATACAAATAGATGAGAATTTTAAAAATCTCATTTTTCATTCTGAGCCGTTTATATACCCCAACCCACTTGCTTTTTTAATATCTTCAATGTACAGACACATCTTTTTTACAGTTTTATAATAGTGGAGAAGATATCATTGCACGCGTATCTAGCCCATCCTATCGCTGGTTTAAAAGCACCTCTAATGATAAAGTTTACAACACGCTTCTGTACCTACCAACATTAATATTTCCTTAGGAATACTTGTTATGCTAACTTTGACTAATTTGTTTTGTTATGGAGTTGCCGGAGTCAATGGTCTGTTAGACAAATGGAAAGGAAAAAGGTCAGGCGAAGTTTGGGATAATCACGATGGTCGATGAGTCTCCTGAGACTTAAAGTTCCCGTATACTCCTGAATTAACTATTTTCTGCGGTTTCACTCGCATTATAATAAATCTACTTGTAAATAAAATTGTAGTATCTGTTTTTAATATTAAAATAAACGCTTTTTACTAAGTGCATTTAAATGTATACACGGTACATATACCAAAACCAATATTTTTTACAATTTTTGTCTGTCCGTCTGTCTGTTTGTTCTGGCTAATCTCTGAAATGGCTGGACCGATTCGGCAAAGTAGGAAAATATGCTTCCCATCACAAAAGAAATACTAAAAACGCCGCTTTTTACAATTTGGTTATAACATTAGATAACAATTGTTATATAAGGATCGGGTTCAAAGTTAAACACTCACCAGAATGTATGTTAGACCATCAGTTCACAGTTGTACGAGTATGTTTGGAGTTCTAACTTATCGCATTCAATTTCATGAAGTAGTACGTAATACGCGTACAAGCATATAGAAAGTAAGCTGTCTCGCTAATTTCATTTTGCCTTATAATTATTAACACTACAAATATCTTTATAAATTAGAATCTATCTTATGGTTCCGCAATAATGTAGCTTTCCTAAACGAAAGATTTTTTTAAATCGTTTTAAATCAAATCACATCAAATTGTTTATTTGTGATAAATGGGTTTCTATGTACCTACGTTTGAGTAGTTTTTGAGTTACAAATATAAAATCTTTCCTCGTTATAATTATAATATAGTCAGACAAGTATTTATTTACAATCAGGCTATGGAATGCCAATTAACCTGCCGAGTTTTTACCAAAAGACCATGGGGTTTTTCAATAAAGTGTGAGAAGGTTTTTACAGAGCCGGCAGCGCGCGAGCCACAACTCTGATATAGTAGACATAACATAACATAACATACCATCACGCCTGTATTCCCCGAAGGGTTAGGCAGAGGCGTACTAATGTACACCCACAGTTCGCCGGTATGTTTAGGTCCCATGTAATAGGGGGCGAGCCTATTGCCATTAACCGGGCACAAATTCACAAACTCCGAGCTGCTACTGGGAATTTCATAGTAAAACCCAATAACACTTTGCTCGACCTGGGAATCGAACCCAGGACCTCTAGCGTAGCAGTCGCGGTCAGGACCACTTGGCTATTGAGGCAGTATATATAGCAGACATCCTTAGGATACCGTAACTGCTTACTTAAAAAACGTATATCTCAGCCCATCTCTGGTTCCCATCGCTTGTTTAAAAGCACCTCTTAAATTAGATGAGTGAGCTTCGGATTCAAACTAGTAATCTATGAATTTACAGTCTTCTTGGCTTATTACTGCTTTTAAAATATAAATTTAAATTAATATAACTGATATTTTATAAGTTTTAAGGACCCAATTAGAGCGTAAGTCGTAGTTGTGACTAACTTTTAACAACTGTTAATTTCAGAGTTAATAAGTAAAGAAACTAAGAAAGTAGTTTTAGAGTAAACTACATTCACGCCTGTATTCCCCGAAGGGTTATTAAATATTAATATGTAGGAATATTATTTAGTATATCTACGCAATAATTTTATATAAATGCTGCCTCATTAGTCTAGTGGTCCTGAGCGCGACTGCTACGCTAGAGGTCCTGAGTTCGACTCCTAGGTCGAGAAAAGTGTTATTAGATTTTTCTATGAAATTTCCAGTAGCAGCTCGGAGTTTGGAATTTGTGCTCGGTTAATTGTAACAGTCTCGCCCACTACCATGGAACCTAAACATATCGGCGAACTTTGGGTGCACATTAGTACGACTCTGCCTAAACCTTCGAGAAATACAAGCGTAATGGTATGATAAGTTATGTTATTAAATTATTTTAGAGAAGGAAAAATGTGACTGCGGGCAGGATTCGAAACTGCGACTTCTGGTTAGATACACCAGACGCTATGAGCACTAATCCACCTCGAGCCCCACACGTCATGTCGAAATTTGCCTTAAGAATCGGAATTTACATCTTTGATGATTTTCAATCATAACGAAATATATTTTGAGACAAAACGCAGCTTATGTCCTTTTCCATGATCTAATCTGTCTCTACATCAAAATTCACTAAAGTTGGTTCAGCCGTTTAGGCAACAACATGTAACAAACAGACAGAGATACTTTCCTATTTATAATAATATAACCAATCCAAAACGTTAGGATTTCATGAGAGAGAGAGAAGATGGTTTGGTCGCACCACTCTTAAATGAAAGAAAATTCTATTGTAGATTTTATTAAATCTATAGTCTTAATAGTCCTAATAGTCGGATTGCATAGATCAGGTATAAGCTATCCGTTTGTAATTTTATAGAAAAACAACAGACGCCTAACACCTTAATCTAACCTTGACTATGGTAAATCGTCGAGATGTAATAATAATATAACTAGATAGAGATTTGATCTACGCAGGATGAATATTATACGAAATGATAATGATGACTTGAGACAAGAGATATATTCAGTAAAAAGTAGGTAGGATCTTTTTTTCGAAAGAATTCATAGTTCGCCATAATATTTTCTGTCTGTATTTCGTTTTGCGGCTGTTTGAAATCGTCAATCTGTTCACGGACCAATTTCTGGCTCAAATCAAGCGAAAATATGTTTGCTAGAAGCACAATATTTATTCATGAGAGATATAGTTTGACGAAATGTTTGGTGTAGTAAGCGAACTGGTGGAGAGATCGCTTAGTTATATAATGGCTAATCTACGCCACGTGTTGTGTGTAAGAATTTGTGTTTGTAAAAGTGCCTACGATACAGGATAACATCCTAGAGCGAGGCAACGTGGGAGAGCCATGTTTCGGCATGAATGGGCCGGATCAACCGGAGTGATATCATGGCCTTACCGAAAACCGGTGTGAAACAACGCTTGCGTTGTGTTTCGCCGAGTGAGTGAGGTTATCAAAGGCGGGCAACGCACTTGTGACTCCTCTGGTGTTGCGGGTGTCCATGGGCGGCGGTTATCGCTTACCATCCGGTGATCCGTCTGCTCGTTTGCTCCGCTATCCTATAATAAAGTAAAATAAACGATTTATTTTTAAGAAACTGAAGAACAGTTAATAATTTAATGAAGAAGATGAAGTAATTAATTTAGTTGAAGTCGTAAATCCAATATTCTAATACCTAATTACAGCTACTTATAAAAACCTTTTTAATTTAATTTCCCACCTTATAACAAATTAATTGCAATAAATTTAGCTAGTAAGAGCAGCTGAACTATGCTAGCACCTGGTAGGCTAACATAATTTTGTAAGATAATATTATCTTTGAAAACATCTAAGCATCTTGGGTTTATTTTACTTGATGAAAAGTAGATGTGGAATCTATTTATTATTATATGTACTTACATAAAATACATAATGTATACACAAATATTTAATTTGCCCACAAATTTTATATGATAAATGAAACTGAAAAATGTTTTACTAAAAATAACATAATTTATTTATTAATTTTAGCCCGCGGTTTCACCCGCGTTGCCCCGTTCCTACGGGTTGTATGTTTAATAGGTTAAATCCTTTCTTAAGACTCACTCCATCTACTCATTGGTGAAAACCGCATGAAAATCCATTCAGTAGTTTTTGAGATTATCGTGACAGGTAGACAGATGCGGCGGGGGACTTTGATTTTATAATATGTAAGGATGACTACCTACCTCATTGGTCAAGTGGTTTGCTACTTTATAGATTCTAGATTGGATTTCCAGCTCGAGCAGTGTTATTGGGTTTTTCTTTTGTAAATATACAGAGGAGCTTTGTCCAGCGACTACGCTCAGATATTATACCTACCTAAGAAAGTAGCTAAGGACAAAGCTAATATCACTAGTACACATAATTGAGATCTAAGAAATCTTGAGTTATAAGCGGATATACAATGCGATAAAATCCGTAAAAAGTAGTTTTATTTCAATAACTAGCTTCTGCCCGCGATTTCGTCTGCGTGGACTTCAGATAAAAATTAGCCCATTTGTTATTCCAAACTATAATCTATCTCTGTGCCAAATTTCATCCAGATCCGTTCAGCCGTTCTGGCGTGAAAGAGTAACAAACATCCATCCATCCATCCATCCATCCTCACAAACTTTCGCATTTATAATATTAGTAGGATAGGATAGTAGGATAGGATGTATAACATTTTGCTAATTTTGCTTGATAGTAACATAACATACCATCACGCCTGTATTCCCCGAAGGGTTAGGCAGAGGCGTACTAATGTACACCCACAGTTCGCCGGTATGTTTAGGTCCCATGTAATAGGGGGCGAGCCTATTGCCATTAACCGGGCACAAATTCCTAACTCCGAGCTGCTACTGGGAATTTCATAGAAAAACCCAATAACACTTTACTCGACCTGGGAATCGAACCCAGGACCTGTAGCGTAGCAGTCGCGCTCAGGACCACTTGGCTAATGAGGCAGTTGCTGAGTTGCTTGATAGTAACATAAAATAATTTCTATTTCATAGTTACGTATTAATTATAATCTTGTGCTTTCCTTTAAGGAAAGCACAAGAAAGGAAAGCATTGATTAGCTCGTCTTTACGGTTTATGGTCCTGACACCCGGTTTCTTTGACACGGGTCAATTGCCTTTGTATCTGCGTTAATCCACTTTGATCTCTATGTAGTAGTTCCGAATTAAGACGGAGGCTTGTCTGCAAGCGACTTTGTAGTGATTCATTAGCATTGTACATTGCAGTTCATTACTCTGCCAAATAGATGGTTCTACCCGTGACCATGGATGCTGTAAAGGATCCGAAACGTCGGGAATTAAATAATATCAATACAATGCGATAAAATCCGTAAAAGTAGTTTCATTTCTCGTGTAAGTGTTTGTTCATTTATGTCAAATCTGGCAAGCCAAATTAGAATCACAATTTGACATCGGATTGAGCTGAAATTTTCATGAACTTAGGTGATATTACAACATGACATAAATTTATGTTATTTTAGTGAAGGTAAAATTCGACTTGCGGGCAGGATTTGAATCTGCGTCTTCTGGTTAGATACACCAGATGCTACGACCTCTAAGCCACCGCGACTGTCACCCGCCACGTCGAAATTTGCTTTCACATTCTGAATTTACGTCTTAGTAAAATATTTCCATGCTTTTCCCTGACTGTGAGTTTAGGAATGTAATCATAATTATTATACCGTCATTGAACTCTTAATACATACATACATACATACATAAAGTCACGCCTCTTTCCCGTAGGGGTAGGCAGAGACCAAAGACTTCCACTTGCTACGATTCTGACGTACCTCTTTAGCTTCATCCACACTCATCAATCTTTTCATACATGAACGTAACTCTTAATATAAACAGAATGTACGTAAATAAAATTATTTTACGCAATCCGGATATTCCTGGAGGGCTTATCTATTGAAAACAAGAATAAGCACTGTATATTAGAAATAATATTATTTGAGTTCAATATTATCGTGAGCTTGTTTGCAAAGAAAATAATTTTACGTAATATGTTGTTCTTGTCATTATTTTGTTTAGATACTAATGATGAAAATAATGTATCATCGGAGTTTGGGAAAATATTGTCTTTGTTGGTTATTATGTTATTTTTTTTCTATTGTGTTTATACGATACTAATGTCAATATTTTTCTGGTCGTTTTCGTAATATTATCTACTAAATCCGAAGGCTTTACACGTGGTGATGTGACTCAGAGGACTGAGGGTTTCATGAATAGAATAGAATAGATATTTATTTGCCTTTTAGAAAATGATTGCTATTGTACGGAAACTCCAAACTTGACACTTGACAAGTAAACCGCTTCAAGACGTCATTTAGAGATGAAATGATATCTTTTTGTGATTGTGTTTCATTTTTCATGCTAAGATTATAAAGTTATTTTAGTGAAGGAAAAATTCGACTCGCAGCCAGGATTCGAACCTGCGTCTTCTGGTTTGATACACCAGACGCTATGACCACTAAGCCACCGCGAAACGATAGTCAGGCAGTTGGGCGACCTCTGCTCAGGATAGATGTAAGATGTCCAGCAAGATATATTTTGTGGGCAAGTTAAGTTATATGATATATTGAAATAAAACTATTTTTACGGATTTTATCGCGTTGTATTAAATTTTATTATTTCCCGACGTTTCGGATCCTTTACAGCATCCATGGTCACGGGTAGACTGAGGTGTTGGACGTCTTAATGTTAAAATTACTAACAGCTACCTTACATTTTTGTTAATTATTAGTGATCCGATTCACGCAGAACGAGCTCACCGTATCCTTTGGTCTTGCAGTTTTGGGCTTGGACTTAGACTTAATAGATTCTATAATGGGGTTCCAAGCAGCTGGTAAGACCCAACCATCTTCTCTATTGAAATTTGGGTGTTTTTTAATTTCAATAGCCTCACGAATCATCCTAGGTAGGAATCGGTTTTCTTTTGCGAGGACTTGTGGTTTATCAAATCTGATGTAGTGCTGGGTCTTGTCTAGGGTATGTTCACAAACTGCAGACTTTCTGGAACGGCGGTGTTTGACATCGGCAATGTGTTCTTTTACGCGGGTCCCTATGCTTCTTTTAGTTTGGCCTATGTATGAGAGACCGCAATCACAATCAAGCTTGTATACTCCTGCATCTTGAAGAGGTATGTGGCACTTGACAGGTGGTAAGAACTGACTAATCTTCTTCAGCGGCTTGAAGTATGTTTTGATTGAAGCTCGCTTCAAGATATAGCCAATCTTGTCTGTGACTCCTCTAACATATGGCAATACAGCAGGTAGACGCTCGACTGTGGCACGTTTCACGCGGTTTCTGTGACGAGGGCGCGGTATTCGGAGCTTGTTGTCATGTAGCACTTGCTTGACATGTTGAAGCTCTGCAGCCAGGTGTTGCTCATCACAGATCCCACGCGCTCTCTGAAACAAAGATTTACCGACGGTAGATAACTGTGTTGGGTGGTGGTGTGATTCACCATTTAAGTATTTGTCTGTATGGGTTTTCTTTCGATACACAGTGTGACTCAAGGTATTATTGGGGGTACGAATTTCCAAGACATCCAAGAAAGCTAAAGAGTTGTTGGCCTCTGCCTCCATAGTAAACTGAATTTTAGAATTTAAGGAGTTAAGGTGGTCTAAAAATGCTGTTACTTTATTAGATGGTAAAATGGTGAAAGTATCATCTACGTACCGCTTGTAGAATTTTGGTGTTACAGGTGCAGATTGTAAGGCAGTCTCCTCAAAATCTTCCATGAAGATATCAGCAACAATGGGAGATACTGGAGAACCCATTGCTACACCATCCACTTGCGTGTAGAATTGATTATTCCACAACATATAGCCAGATGTTAGGCAATGTTTTAGTAGTTCAGCATATTCAATAGGCATGTTATTCTCTAATAGTTTCTTAGATACAATTCTGATGCAATCTTCCACTGGTAAACATGTAAATAAAGACTGAACATCAAAACTGACCATAGTTTCATTGTCGGTGAGGTGTAGATGTTTTATTTCACTGACAAAATGGTATGAGTCCTTCACATATGCTGCATTGTTTCCTCTTAGTGGTGTGAGTACTTTAGCAAGGTGTTGAGCCAATCTGTAGGTTGGTGAGTCGCCACCACACAACACAGTTATCTACCGTCGGTAAATCTTTGTTTCAGAGAGCGCGTGGGATCTGTGATGAGCAACACCTGGCTGCAGAGCTTCAACATGTCAAGCAAGTGCTACATGACAACATGCTCCGAATACCGCGCCCTCGTCACAGAAACCGCGTGAAACGTGCCACAGTCGAGCGTCTACCTGCTGTATTGCCATATGTTAGAGGAGTCACAGACAAGATTGGCTATATCTTGAAGCGAGCTTCAATCAAAACATACTTCAAGCCGCTGAAGAAGATTAGTCAGTTCTTACCACCTGTCAAGTGCCACATACCTCTTCAAGATGCAGGAGTATACAAGCTTGATTGTGATTGCGGTCTCTCATACATAGGCCAAACTAAAAGAAGCATAGGGACCCGCGTAAAAGAACACATTGCCGATGTCAAACACCGCCGTTCCAGAAAGTCTGCAGTTTGTGAACATACCCTAGACAAGACCCAGCACTACATCAGATTTGATAAACCACAAGTCCTCGCAAAAGAAAACCGATTCCTACCTAGGATGATTCGTGAGGCTATTGAAATTAAAAAACACCCAAATTTCAATAGAGAAGATGGTTGGGTCTTACCAGCTGCTTGGAACCCCATTATAGAATCTATTAAGTCTAAATCCAAGCCCAAAACTGCAAGACCAAAGGATACGGTGAGCTCGTTCTGCGTGAATCGGATCACTAATAATTAACAAAAATGTAAGGTAGCTGTTAGTAATTTTAACATTAAGACGTCCAACACCTCAGTCTACCCGTGACCATGGATGCTGTAAAGGATCCGAAACGTCGGGAAATAATAAAATTTAATACAACGCTATAAAATCCGTAAAAATAGTTTTATTTCAATGTCTAATATTCGCGTAAGTGTCAGAAACCAGTATATATGATATATGTTTGAAATTACGAAGAGAGAAATGATGAAATTAGTCCTAAAAATTAAACCTAGCTTCATGGATCGAAATTTTGAGAGCCGTTTTTGAGAACAGTATTCGAAAAGGCCAATTTTATTAGTAATTAAGTTTTACTAGTCAAAGGTTACGTTGAAGCTAGGTTTTGGTCTTAGAATATTGCTAGTACAGGATATCTTAAATTGAATTAAACCTTACAATAATTATGATTACATCGTCAGTCTAGTGACCAAGCATGACTGCTGAGCGGGAAGTTCTGGCTTATTTTAGGGTAAATAAAGTTATATTCCATCAACTGGAGCATGATGAATATATCCAAACTCCAATATGGCAATAGCCTGGCTATACCAATAGCCAGCGAACTATTAGTGCAACAGTATCTCTGTAAGTCCCTTCGGGGAATATAGGCGTTATGATATGCCTTTTGAGGGTTCCGTACCTCAAAGGAAAAAAAACTGAACCCTTATAGGATCACTTTAGGTATGTAATTCATATGAAATACTCGGGTCTTGGAACTGTGAAAAATCAAACTTCTAAGCCGTAATCGAAAGATACAGCCGTTTATGCTGCAAATTTTCGGTACTTCCCGTGAATTCAGAATCTTGAAATTTATTAGGTAGCAACGTCTTATAGTACAGATAAAGGAAAAATTGCGAGTACGGAATCCTTGGTGCGCGAGTCCGATTCGCACTTGGCCGGTTTTTTTTATTGTTCCGGTTCCCTGATAGTAAGCGGTAACCGCGGTCTACAACACTAGCAACACCAGTAGCATCAATAGTGTGCAGCTGTTATCTTGATAATTTAGTTTTTTAAGTCTCATATGCCTAGTAAATTTAATGGCTAAATTACCCACCAAATTGTAATACAGTGATGTTAGCATACTTTTTGCTTTTAGCTTACTTTTTTGTGCAACGCCTTAGTAACTTAACAGACAGAAATGTGTTACTGGGAAGTTTGTTGCACCGCTTCTTCTTCCCAGCGGAAACACTAGGAGCTGGTGAAGGGCGGGCGTTTTGGGGGCTGTCTATAATGTAAAAATAACGTTTAAATAGTACTTCCTAGTAGTCTATATTGAATAAATGATTTTAACTTTGACTTTGACTCATATAGGAATACTCAGCAGCCGAGTTCTAGTAGATATGTATTTGTAACAATCATATTTTCTATTTTTCAGGGTGTATAGTCGTGGTGTCATATTCTCTCATGGGACGACGGTTGTGCTCGGTACTTCCACCTTTCGATCAGACGGAAGGGAGTGCGAACAGTCAACAGGTAAATACCAAAACATACTCGTAAGTTCTAGTGCATACTGGCAGCATGGGGCATGCATTGGGGTGGGCAGATTCTAGACCTCTCATGCATGATCATCGGTATAAGGTGCGCTTAACCCTGCCTTTTTTGAGAACGTCAGCAATTTAGGTTTGGTATTTTTGCCGAGGTCACGTCACGACATTAAGAATAAAACATTCTCTACTTAAGTATATAAAACGTAAAAGGAGAGGTCTTTTTAGAGATTATTGTGGCGGGGTTTCTTTAAATTTTATATATGTCGGCGGTTACTCGTGTATCCGCTATTCGCTTCTGTCTTACACAGCATAAATTTCTTTCATTGACACGTAAGCGATTAATATGGTATGATCCACCCTAATAGTTATGGTAATATAGTTAAAATTTCAATGATGACAAATTAATTTATTTTAATATATATTTTAAACTGTACCTCGCTACGACGCTTCGTGGCGAGAGTTCGGTTCCCAACCCAGGCAATTATTTGTGCGTGCCAATATTAATATTCTCTACTATTATAAAATTGTAAAAAAGCTGTGTCTGTACATTGGAGATATTTAAAAAAAAATTTTTGTCTGTTTGTCTGTTTGATACGGGTTGGCGCAAAAACTACTGAATATATTTTAATTTTGTTTTCATTGTTAGAAAGTATGTGCTCCAACTTAAAAACTGGTGAACTTCTTATCTCAATTCATTAAATAAATCCAGAGATACAGCTTGACCTCCCTGATGTATAGAGGCCCATACAAAAAAGAGGTAAACAATGTTAGATTTCCATTTTACTCCTGATATAGCTTCACGTGAGTGAAACCGCGGGCAGTAGTTAGTATAATATAAATATCTATTATTAATTAACTTTTTGTGATTTTTTGCATTTTTTATGCTAATTCTTATAAAGTTATTTAGTGAATGAAAAATTCGACTCGCAGGCAGGATTTGAACCTGCGTCTTCTGGCTAGGTACGCCAGACGCTATGACCACTAAGCCACCGCTATTAATATTTTTTTAAAAAAATGGAGATAAGCAGAATTTGTTTCAAATACCTAATCGTTATTAGTTTATCAAATCGCATTACATCCCTATTATCTACAATATTTCTCACACAAGACACCATTTTATATTATCACCGGCGTAGGATGAAAGCAAACACATACTCGCAAATGTGTCCATAAAACAATATCTCATATTTGTTCATCGTGTTTGCTCCTTGAAGAAATACGCACTCTTCTCCCCTGCCAAGGGTATCGTTTCAGCTCAAATATTGTTTTAGCACTAAAAATGTTTGAACATCTCATTTTGTACCTAAATGATATTGGTATATAGGCACTTTTCATTTGTTTGGTGGCATAGAATGGACCTGATAATAAAACTGGCTGGTAATAAAACTGCTTATTCTGGCCAAATAGTACGCGAATTTAAGACGTTCAAATATAAAAAAAAAGATTTAGACTTTTATGATACTACGTACATTGTATGAACTGCCTCATGAGTCTTGTGGTTGTAGTTGTTAGGTTGAGCAGTGTTTTCGGTTTTTAGCACTTTACAGTACAGTAACAAATTTATACTCCAAAGTTTTGTCTTGTGCCTGGCTAATGACAATTAAGCTTTTTAATGGGACTTCAAGGGATTCAAACACACCGACGAACTGCGGGTATTAGTATTCTATTATATTTTTAATATTAGGTACAGGTACATTTTCTAAACATTAAATTATATCAAAACAACAAACAAGGATATAGCCCGTCTGATCCCCGCCCGATCTCTTGTCATTATTTTACTACCCTCGAAGTCTGCAGCACAGAAAAATTGGTACTCCGTACGCAATTACTATTTTCCTCCGTCTAACACTTAAGACACTCACTTATTCCCGCAAGGGACACAAAACCAACCTTACCGTTTATGCATACATCTTCGCGTACACAAACTTCAAATTGCTTATCGTCAATGATACTCCAATACCGCTTATCTAATATTTTGCTTAGCATTGTAATAAATAGTTAACATTTAAAATTGGCATTACAGACCCTAGACAAGTGTCATAAATGCCAATTGAATAGAATAGAATTCTCAATGTATGCAAATGACTATGCTTTCGAAAAATCGAGTGCGCCCAAATGTCATATCCATACATTTTTTTCCATTTGTTTGTCTATTCGAACTGCAGATTGCCACTTGTCAACCGACCCAGTAGTGTTAGTTCAGCATTACAAAGTTTATAAGGAGTTTCCGAAGCTCTCACTCCAGCTTTTGTTCCTTATAATGAGCTCTTTACATTTGTAATAATTACTTTGGCAAAACTTATAATTAATTCACGCAAAGCTTTCAAAAATAATATAATTATGCAGATGTTCGCGATACTTGGTAATTGTATCAGCGATGAAATTAATGATGCTATTTTATCTAATGTTTTTAGATTAATGGGCTTACAAAGTTTGGTAAGTAGAGTTTTACGTTGGGTTAAGATAATGTGTAAGTTTATCATTTATGGGTAATGAACGCAATAAGGTAGTAACAAATAAGTTGGTTACATATCGATCGCAGATAATTGGCTGACTAATTGCTGCTTCTATAACACGGGTACCGCTGCTGTGAGATAAGGTTTTTCTATGGATTTCTCAATAGCAGCTCGGAGTTTAGGATTGTTTTAGGTTGATAGTAATAGGCTTGCCCCGTATTTCCAAAATAGAACCTAACATGCTAAACCCTACGAGAAATACAGACACGATTATGCTATTTTCACGTGGGAGAGCTATGCTTCGGCACGAATGGGCCGGCTCGAAGAAAACCGGCGTGAAACAACACTAACTTGCGTTGTATTGTGAGTGAGTGAGGATACTGGAGGCCCAAACCCTTTTAAAGACGAGCAACGCACTTGTGACTCCTGTAGTGTTGCGGGTGTCGATGGACAGTGGTTATCGCTTACCATCAGGTGATCCGTCGGCTCGTATGCTCATCAATCCCATAAAAAAAAATATTTCGCCTTGGATTGGAACACGATACAGTTTCGGGCCCGGGCACACATAAGATGGAATACATTCTGTCTATTAAAAAAAAAATTCCTATACATAGTGCACAATTAGTAGGCCAATAAAGAAGCGCGATGGATCGTGTATATTCATAGTATAAATCTACAAATAAAACTTATTACAGCGACACCTAGTGAAATGATGTATATGAATATACATCATTTCACTAGGTGAATTCACCTACTGCTAAGTTTGAAATTTTTATTGATTAGCGATGAGGTTACATGACAGTTCTCTAAACAGTTCAGTTTAGTTCCCTAAAATTATTATAGATGGGACTAGTGTCCACTAGTAGTGGAATGGAGAAATCGTGATCAGCATTTGCGAAAGCATCAATGAGTTAAATCAGTTGCGATGAGTTTATTTAGCATGTACAATGAGAGGCAAATAAGGCATTCTTTACTTACTTAAAATCCATAGGTTGATACACAAAATTATGTTTATAAACTCATTAATTAGATAAGGTTGTTATTTAGGTAAAAACCTTTCATACAAATTACTATCAAAGAAAATGTGAACATCAAACCATTAAAATAATATACTTTTTTTACGATAAGCTCAAAATAATACAACAGGAAGTATTAAAAGCATGTTTTGTTATAAGCTAATAAGGTATCGTTAAAATATTATCAATAATGTCGTTGGGTAGATACACAATGATGAATGATAAACGAGTAGGCGGTACACACGCTAACATAGCAAGCCATATAGTAGCACTACAAAAATCACCTTTATTACGACAGAATACGGGCTACGGTGTCAAAGGTCAAAGGGCCCATTGTATCGCTTAATATTAAAGTCAAACATACACAATTTCGTAATAGGTTTTGCATAACTGACTAACGTTAAATACGGGAGGTACTCACCAAAACCACGTTCTGGTAAGAAATCGGTTCAGATTCACATCACATCACTTTAAAACACCATTACTTCTATGTGCTTACCGTCAGAATTGTACAAAGTAACAGCACGCTACAAAGATTATTTATAAGATAAACTAGAAATGTGTATTTGTCCTGTGAGCACAAACACATATGACGCGTCAAGGATGAAGCGTCGGTAGCCTAATGGCTAGGGCGTTGGACTTGCGATCATGCGGTTGCCGGTTCGAACCCCACCCATTGCACTACCGACGTGAACCCACTCGTAACACAAGCAATCTAGCTTAGCACGAGGGGTTAACAAGAATACTAGTAATGTGCGACACACATTGCTAGTAAGCTTTTTAAAAAAAAGAAAGAAGATCAACCGCCGTTACTACATCGGGTGCTAACCATCTGAGATTCCACAACACTACACACTTCAGCAATTTTTTTCTGAACATTGATTTCCCATACTGTCACTTAATTTATCACTAAATATTTATTGTTAGATACATTATCACAAGACCTTGACGTCACAATCACCACAAGTTATGCGCAGCACACTGTTCATTTAAGGCGAGAAAAAAAACAGCGCTGCGCAGAATCACATCACTACATATTATAAAACAAAGTCGCTTCCCGCTGTCTGTCCCTATGTATGCTTAGATCTTTAAAACTACGCAACGGATTTTGATGCGGTTTTAAGCTATTTAACATCACACTACGACTCTTAGGGACGGGGCAGCGCGGATGAAACCGCGGGCGGGTCGCTAGTTTAGGTATAAGTGTCAATCCGAATATCGCTTTGCCAAAAAGTGAACGCGATGGACTCAGTACACGTCAGTGTCGCGACTAATAAGATCTGCGATCAACAGGACGATCGCAACGAATCAAACAAAATGAGGGTAGATCGCATTAAAGTGAAATGATAAATACCCACATGCAATTTACAAATTATGCCGCAGTGCTAAGTTGTGTATATGTTACGGTAAATCTGATTAATTGAAAATTATTAATATTTTTACAAAATTATTAATAATAACCACATGTTTTGGTAAATGTGAATAAACGATCGAAATTTATTACTTTTAGTAAGAAGTAATTATTAATAATTCACGACAAATATTGGTAAAAGTTATAAAATAAATAAAAACCCAATGTTTTTTGACCAGCAGGTATTTATTTATAATATAAAACACAGTCTTACAATTATATTAAAATAGGCGAACTGTAGTGTTTTAGTTTATTAAATGAAATTAATTTGGTTCTGGCACTCGCCGGCCGCTCCCGCGGCACCGCTCGCTTCGCTCGCTCGGCTCCTGCGTTGTGTGGTCACAGTTCTAACCTAACCTAACCGATATCTGTATTTAGAATTTTGCAGCGAACTTTATTTGAAATATGGCGGCTCTCTCTTGGCCACTTATTACATTTATCACTACTAGTGTTAAATTATTAATAAAACCGACAAATGTGATTAATTTATTACGATTATACGGAATTTAGGGTTGAGAGTGGTTTATGTCCACCACCTGAAATGGTGACGAGATGGCGCAGAGAGGCACAAATAAGTATTTTGGGCCAATGGCGAGAGCGACTGGAAAACCCTAGTGCTGGTCATAGGACACTAGCGGCTATTAAACCTATATTAGAGGAATGGGTGCGAAGGCGGCACGGGACGCTTACCTTCCGCCTGACGCAGGTCTTGTCAGATCATGGCTGTTTTGGCAAATACCTGCACAAGACAGCAAGACGGGAGGTGACTCCCGTATGTCACCAGTGTGGTTTTGACGAAGACACTGCTCACCATACCCTGGAGCAGTGTCCTGCTTGGACAGAACCACGTCGTACCCTCGTAGCAGCAGTTGGCAATGACCTCTCACTGTCGGCCTTGCTCAAAGCAATGCTGACCAACAGGGAGAACTGGGAGGCAGCCGCATCCTTTTGTGAAGTGGTCATTTCGCAGAAGGAGGCGGCGGAGAGGATCAGAGAGGTGGACACCCTCGCCGATCCCATTCGCCGCAAACGGACGGGTAGGCGCAGGAGGCGACACGCCCTACTGATGCCGCCCTAATAGTAGGCCAGCGGGAGGTTGACCGGGGATTATACCACCCGCATAGCACGGCATCTGTAGAGAGGGGACGTATACGGTGTATCAGCACCGCATAAGAAGGGGCCGACATACAGGTCCACCGCTGGAGGGGTCGCGAAAGTAATGCGTAGCAGTTCTCGTGGCCCCTCCATGAAAGCGGTCGTAGGCAGAAACGGAGTTTTTAGTGGGTGCGAGCCCCACATAACTTCACCTTTCCCCGAAGGTGTCGTATGCGCCAGGCATTATCTCCGAACAAAAAAAAAAAAAAGGTATGCGAATCGCAATAATTATGTCGCGATTAAATCAATGTTTTTAATACAAGTGGACTTTGACTGCAAAAAGGAGGAAATCCACCTGAAATTGTTTTATTTTTATCTTTATATTTTAGATGTTTAACACTAGATGGCGCCCGCATACGTTAATTGACGACCTTTAAAAATAAACTCTAAAACAAACTCAAGAGAATCATGTCTCTGTTAAAGTACAAAATAACTTTGTGAGTAACACAATTAAATGGAAATAACTGAATGTCATTTGGAAGAAAGAACCATAGCTTTGAGAAGACCAATCTGACCTAATTGGACTGATATAATTTAGAGGCTATTACTATGAACAACCTAAACTCATAAACACAGTTTATGAGTTTAGGTTGTGCGCGAGTTTAGGTTTGACGTGCAAGAGCCATGCTTCGGCACGAATGGGCCGGCTCGACCGGAGTGATACCACGGCCTCACAGAAAACCGGCGTGAAACAACGCTGCGTTGTGTTTCGCCGAGTGAGTGAGGTTACCGGAGGCCCAAACCCTTTTAAAAGGCGGGCAACGCACTTGTAACACCTCTGGTGTTGCAGGTGTCCATGGGCGGCGGTTATCGCTTACTATCAGGTGATCCGTCTGCTCATTTGCTCCCCTATCCCATAAAATTTGTTTGCACAATAATTGTTATTTTTATAACTCCTGCCTCTCCATGGGGTCAAAAGTCAAGCATTAATAAAGAAAAAGTCATCTACGTACATTTTAAAACAAACACCTACATAAGTTGTTGCCAGATATAAATTTAATGTTAAATGGACTATAACTCCAGTAAATTAAAGAAGAGATATCCTTTATTCAACACTTTTATGTCGACATTATTACCAGTCGTTAAAAGTTGACCCTGGACATGGCAACAGGTAAGATGATGTCAAGTGCGAAAAGGATTTGGGTATACGGAGTTCAGTATTACATTATCAAACTCGTATAGACGGTAATACTTATTGAACATCGAGTTATATCATTACCCATCTGAGAGGCTGTGTATAGTGTCCATTTCATGGACACCTATCTACAATTCGATGTGAATCTGGTTTATAGAAATGATATTGATATGCAAAATGTGAATTATAATACAGATAATAATTATTACATATCAAAGCGTAAATAATAGACTTGTCACTCTACTGAGAACGTCTTTTTAACGTCGTCCTTATCATCACGGAAATCTACGGTTTTGAACCTCAGAAGTCTACAATAAAATATTTTTTTTCTAATAATTTTAATACCCACTCTGATGTCATTGGTTTTAAAATAATTTCATTCGTACGAGTACCTGGGTTTTCGATTCCGCTTACAGAACCCAAATAAAAATCTTGATGACGTCTTTTACAGCCCATAAAATTCTTTCTGTCGGATTTCCTTCGAGAATTTCCCGGGTTATTTGTGTAAATCATTTCTCGTTTTATTTGTGTACCTACCGTTTATCGTGACTGTAAAATATAATATCTTGATATTATTTAAATATATATAGCTACTATTCATTTCCTATACAAATCCGATACAAATCAAACGATAGCCTTTTTATTTTAATCATATCAAATTTTTCACGCACCTCTGATTTTTCGTAATCATGTGAAGTGAATGAAAACATCGAGAGGAAACCTGCATGCCTGAGATTTTCTCGACGGCGTGTGAAGTCTGCCATCCCGCATTAGGCTAGCGTGGTGGATAGCCTATACTCTATACTCATCCTATAGAGGGATTACCCTCTCATTGTGAGAGGAGACCCATGCCCAGCAGTGAGACAGTTTATGGGTTGATTATGTTATATCAAATTTTTGGCGACATAACCACCCTAAGCGTGGGGTCTTCGACTATTCCAGAACATAATATGTATAAAAAGTGACTGTGATCTACTGGATGTAAAAGCCCACATAAGCCTTCTTCTGACTTCAATGATGCAACTAGTTTTTAATAAATTTAAGATGTACTTACCAATAATCATGACCTAACTGAAATAAAATATTTTCTGAAAACTTTGTCTTGGCTTAAACGCCAGGACATTCTAATCAAGGGTTACCATTCCAAAATTGAATGAAGTCTGTTTGTACAAAAGTCTGACATATTAGACATCCTGCTTAATTTTTCAGAAAAATACCTTTTTACTGCTGAACTTATACAACCAACAAACATTTTTAAACCTCAAATACCTCATCATCATAATTTCAATAGGTACCTGACCAAAATTTTACTAAAGCAAAAAATGCATTTCTCAAACCAATAAAAGCCGCGCGCTGGTCGAGGTCGAGGACTTAAAATGCTTATGTAATGTATAGCCTGTTATTTTAGTAACCAATTCTAATCAAATTCAAGCTGTTTTTCTTATACGTTTCCAGCGCCTACGCATCGTGCGGGAACGCAAGCGAGTGGCGTGGATCCTGCTGCTGCTGGCGGTACTGTTCGCGCTGTGCTGGCTACCATACAACATCCTGCAACTACTGATTGACGTGAACGCCGTCAATGTTGAGTCCGTGTCGGCAATGCTACCATACACACTATTGCTTGGTGGGTTTTTATTTTAAACTAATCTGACCTGACAGACGTCAGCTTGTCCCAAACTCTCATAAAATTAGTAGGAAAAATGTGACTGCGGGCAGGATTCAAACCTGCGTCTTCTGGTTAGATACACCAGATGCTATGATCACTAAGCCACGGCGAGTCCCATCCAAAAAGTTGAAATTTGCCTTCTCATTCTGAAGTTTAGCTTAGTGGCCGCGGTCGAATTTTTCCTGCACTAAAATAACTTTATAATCTTATCATGGAAAATGGAAAATAATACAAACAATCCCGAAAACACAGAAGATTAAGAAAACATTTCCCAATTCTTCGCCATTTTCCAGGCACGTTTTTCATTCGTCAAAAACCTTATTCGGACTATAAAAATTATAAAAAATCCTTTATTTGTTAAATAATTCTTCTTCTAGGGCTTCCTCTTCCTCGCTCTACCTTCCCCTCTTCTCCTCATTCTTTGCTTATTCTATGATAAGAAAAATTTAATCTGGCATTAACGCTAATGCAAAAATTATTGCATTTATATGATGTAGTCCAAAACAAAATAAAGGGAAATTGAGGAAGATTCTTTCTCCTCAAAGTAATAATTATCTGAAACTATGTAAACAAGTATTAATTATCTTATTGTCTTCACTATTGTCAGATTCTAATACAGCTTTACGTCATCGCGTATTAGATAATCGGATTATGTTGATTGAATATACCTACTATCACCATGTTAAATTTACTAATCATTGAATCGGAATTAATACATATCGGGAAATCTATTTATCGGAATTCTGTAACTTAATCAATCCTGTAATTGAATGGATTCTATAATTGAATGAATTCTATCCTGCATCTGGATGAATTCCAATTGCGCTTTTTTCCTTCTGTGCCTGTATTCAATGTGCAGTTTTTATCGAGCGCTAAGGAATTTTATAGATTTAAAAAATAGGTAGGTTGGGTTATAATTGGGTTGTCTCTCTCTCTCTCTTGATATTAATAAGTTTGATGAGTTTTGACCCATGAAATTCCATAAATCCAAATTGTTGTGTGTGATAAATTATATTGTTCCTAAACGCACCAACGATACAAAAAGGAAATCCTAGTGCAGGACAAATTTTATATAAAAAATGTATAATTAATGTATACCTATTATTTTGTGTATATAATTTCAGGACACACAAATTCAGCAATCAACCCTATAGTATACTGTCTGATGACGCGCAACTTCCGTCGGTCGCTCCGTAAGCTGATCTGCCACGATCCGGGTAACATACACTCTAGTACTCATTTCCATGTAAGTTTAAACAAAAACCGATAAAGTCAATACAATTCCTTCGATTAACTAACAAAATAATATTTTTTCCAAATCCATTCCAACTCTAATCCAAATATCCAAAAGACGTGGCATGTTTAATTGTTCGTAGTTTGTTTGTATGCTAGATTACTGTTGTTGTCGGCTGTATATATGTATAGATTATTGAGTAGGAAAATATAGTATCTCAATTTTTTTTTGTGTATTTTTAAATAAACCATCGCTTACAGTGGAAACAAAACCTGTACTCAGGAATAGTAATGTTTAATTATAATTATTCGTTGACGGTGAAATACGATGTTCTTAAATTTAATTTGACTGGAAACCGTACAAAAATTTTATTAAACGATGTATATTATAATTATATAATTAGGGCTGTATTTTTTATAAATTAAATTACACAATATCTTAGGACCAAAATATACATTATATTTCTTGTGTATTATTTTAGTTCTGAAAGGAACGCTACCACTGAATGTCATTATCAAACTTTGCTTTACATTCTGTGTGTTTACCTATTCGTATTTTAATCATTATTGTATTATTCTGTAAAAGTTTTTAATTTAATTAATTTGAAACTTTGTCTATACTTAGTATGTTGTTTTATTGTTTGTTCAAATTTAAACAAACTAACTGGTTAGCATAACTAAGTTTTAAAGTAGGTAAACTTAATATTTGCAGTGTGCAAAATATCACTCTGAACTTGTGTAAAAGTTAAATTTATTATTTTGAAAATGTAGTCAAAAATATTTATCATATTACAATCATTCATACTTCGTAATGCTTTTTTGTTACGTTCAATTTTTCATGAGCAAGAGACTTACAAGAGGCAGTATAGCTCAATTTCATACGAATTGTAAGTTAAAAACTTACTAGATTTTGTAGTTAGAGGTTTTATTTTGCTTAGAAGATTTTATAAATGAATTGTAGGCTAATACTGAAAGCTGTGTAGGCTAATATTTTTATATTTACTGATCCATTTCCTTCCAGATGCAAGGCTTACGTCAAAAATCCAACACGTCTAGCATGCGGACCTGCACAACGGTTACCTTCAGGAGTAGCAACAACCAGTTAGGAAGACATGGCTCAGGCACTCCTAGCATTCAGTACGGAAGGACCAATAGAACCGCATCATTCAGGGACAACGGGTGGAAGGACCGCTACCAGAAATCTCCTCAGTTTTTGTAAATTGCATGTAAATTAATTAAAAACAAAAAGAAAAACAAACAAATTAAACAAACAGTGTACCAATAGTATAAAATTTTATTATTTTGTGGTCCATTTTCTATTAATTGGTCACATTCAGGCCGCTAATGAGAATTTTCTTTGTCCGGTCTGAAAAACTAACCTAGAAATAAGAACCACGAAGCAATGCCTAACTATGAAATACACAAATTTTAACGTATTGATGATATTGATGACTTAATTGATATGATTTTGTATAATGATAATGGGAGTTAGGCATTACTTCTGTTACTACTACTACTGATACAAGTAGCGCCATCTCTTTTATAGAGTGAAGTAAATATTTTACAAAGCTTGAACAGAGCTTGAATTTAAACGTCACTAGGTGGGGTTAGAGGTGTGGTGAGCTATGTTGTGCAGCTTTGAAGTACAGGGAATGTGCTAAGTCATTAGATTTAGGATTTATAAGTATAAAATATTTTAATAAAACTATGCAAAAGTTAATTATCACGCGCTTAAATGTTGAAGGAAAATCGTGAGGAAACCTGCATGTCTGAGAGATTTCCTCGACGGCGTGTGAAATCTGCTAACCCCCATTCGGCCAGCGTGTTGGACTATAGTCTAATACCCCCCATTGAGAGAAGACCCATGTCCTGCAGTGGGACAGAATAATGGGTTGATTATGCTATGCAAAGTCGTGCAAAAACAAATAGCTTATAATTATTTTAGACCTGTTTTGGTGAATTTGCTATAATATCATCTACGAGACATGAGATTTTTCTTACTAATTCAATTTAAATTATTTATTTTTCTTAAATGTAGACGATAACCTCTCAAATAAGAGAAATCTTTCAGACTGCCATTTTTTTTAAAGAAACTTTGTGTTGTAGTTAATAGATGCATCTATTTACTATAGCGGAAAATTTATTTTCAAAGCTTACGGCAGCTTTCAAAATTGCAAAGGCGTCATCTGGTGATGGTCTTTGAAACAATTCAAAATACCCAACAGATGGCGCAAGTGTCGTAAAATGTGTCACTAAATTAATAGATAATAATTCGGTGACTTAAAAGTAATATATTATTCGTTTGTAAATAGGTACTATACAATACAAGCTTCGGCCTTTAAGGCTTAACATTATTGAGGTAAAAATATGGGCGTCCACGCAAAAAGGAACCAGTTTTTGGCATTTAGTTTCCGAGATAAGTAGGTTTACGCAGTTTTGTAAAGTTGGGTGAAATAATTGGATTTTTTTTTAAATAAAGATCTTTTTTCTTGAAGAAATTTCTTGATTTATATGATTATGAATGAATGCTCAATTAGTTACAAGTACACATAGTAAATGAATTTATATGATGTTATTTTAGTGAAGGACAAATTCGACTCACAGGCAGGATCGACTCGAGTCGAATTTTTCCTTCACTAAAATAACTTTATAATATTAGCATGAAAAATGCAAAAAATCGCAAAAAGATAATTTATATGATGTTTTTAAAGACCAGAAATTTTAAGAGAACTTTTATTAAAACGGTACCAGTGGTACCTAGACATGTAAAATTTTGAATATTTTTTTTTCCAAATCAAGAATTCCAGAGTTTCCTTCAAATGACTGAAAAAAATGTGCCAGTTGCTTAATATTTTTTAAATCTTTATTATCAATTTTATTGATCTAGATTATAGATTATATAATCTAGTCTTCACTCAGCACCCCAACACTGGAACCTTTTTGCTTGCGCCCATATTTTTAAGAATCGTAAATCATTTTAAAAATGTTTATATTAAAAAATAATATTTTAAGACGTCTATTAATTATTTTCTCTTACATTCATTAATGTATATAATTGAAATGGCACTCAAATTCCATAAAATTTAGGTAAAGCTAGAAATATAATATAAAAGAAAATGTATAATACATTATGTATATAAAGTGAAGTTTCAAGCTCTTTGGTGTTTTATTTAATTCTTCTTATCAGCATAGCTACATTTTATGTCTTAGTTCTTAAATTTATTATTAGTTTATGCATTGGTAAAGTGATTTACCAGTAAGCATTTTACAACGATGCTCACTCCCAGGGTATGCCTAGCACAGTCCGTCATATAAGTCATGTAATGGAAAGTTTGATTATAAATTATCATATCCCAAAAATGGGTGAAAATATTACTAAAACCCGCACAATTGTTTTTAAGATTAGGCCGAACAAACAACACTATAATTTATAATAGTTATGTAGGTAAAGATATTCTCTCATTGAGGTTTTTTAATGCAAGTTTCTTTGCCTTGATAGTCACGGCCATAAAGTACAAGCACCATCTCCATCAAGGGGCGAGAGTTTGAAATGATAGCAACATTGCGTCAGGCTATAAACTGGTATATCAGCATGATGCTGACACATTACATATTTAATAAAATAAAAATAAATAAAATTAATTTATTTCGGGCAACGAGACCCATAAAAGACAATTTCAATTAAAACAATTACACCAAATACAATTAACATTTATTAATTAATATTAATGCCAGGGTTGATTTCGTACAAAAATATTAATAGTAAATTATATCCCAATCATTTGTAAGTATCTACAGTAAACTAGAAGGCGTTCTTTTTTGTGGGATTAGGGGATAACCAACGCAACACCAGTGGGGTCACAACAAGTGCGTAGCCGGCTTTATAAAAGGCCTTGGTATCACTCCGGTCGAGCATGGCTCTCTCACGGTTTATTCGATATTCACAACGCTTACATTGTGTTTCGCCGAGTGAGTGAGGATACCGGAGGCCCAAATCCTTTTAAAAGGCGGGCGACGCACTTCCGACTCCTCTGGTGTTTCAGGTGTTCATGAGCGGTGACAATCGCTTACCATCAGGTGATCCGTCTGCTCGTTTGCCCCCCTGTTCTATAAAAAAGGTAGTGCTATCATTCCGGTCGAGCCGGCCCACTTGTGCCGAAGCATGGTTCTCCCACAGTTAACTCGGTTTATAAAATACCTATTTATAAATAACTGTAGGATTTACAGTGAATCCTAATTTCCGATTATATTTAACCGACCAACTAGGAAAACCAACTTACATTGCCTATGTATATATACATGGCCTCAAAACTTTATACGTACGTAATCTATAAGAATATAAAGATTAAAATCGGCTTGAAAAATTTTCTATTCAGACCATCCTCAAAGTCGAGATACGTGTAATCAGAAGTTTTTCACGATTTCCTCGTTTCAAATTCTTATCTGCTTTGACAAGTCCTTGCACGAGAAATTTTTCTTCGTTATGAAATAAAACTTTTACTTACTTTTCATCGGGAGGTAGGTTGAGCTGTAGACAAGTTGACTTTTAATTCAACATCAATAATGTCCAAAGTTGCAAATAACATACAGTATAAGTTATAATTATAATGTGTTGTCTTTTTGTTTTGCAAACTTGCTTATATCTGTCGTGTGTCTAGATTCTAACATGTTGTATTTCCAACTCATGCTTTTTTATGAAAATGCGGGGGGGGGGGGGAGGCAAACAAGCAGATGGATCGCCTTATGGTAAGCGATTACCGACGATAGACACCCGCAACACCAGAAAAGCCTCAAGTGCATTTTTCATTGCTTTTTTTCATTATTTCATTTTAAAAGGGTTTGGGCCTCCGGTATCCTCACTCACTCGGGGAAACACAACGTAAGCTCTGTTTCGCGCCGGTTTTCTGTAAGGCCGTGGTAGGTAATTATCACTCCGATCGAGCCGGCCCATTCGTCCCGAATCATGGCTCCCACGACAATTTTATGATTCAGAACACTACAATACACACCCGCAGTTCACCGGTATATTTAAGAGTAAGTCCCATGTAATAGGGGCAAACCTATCGCTAAGCCCGGGAACAAATGTCTAGCATATTTCAAAATAAATTCATAATCAAATCCTACGAAATATAAAAACAACACAGTTTTTTAAATATAACACAAATTGTAGAAAATATACTTATCCTTACTAACATTAATCAGTGTCAGCAAATAAATTACAAACTGTGTAGTACTTCGGGTGACAGACCAACAATTTGTTACCTTTTATATAACTCATCAACTTAAACCTCTCTTAAAAAGTTTATAGTACTGTAATGTTTTCTAAATTTCAGTAATAGGAATACTTTCCAAATATTAGTGCATTACCAACACAAGGATAAATGTGACCCCATCTGAAATTCATACCATCACGCATGTATTCACCAAAGGGTTAGGCAGAAGTGCACCAACTATAAAAAACAATTTCTATATCAGAATGAATTTTGAGATACGTCACTTCTCTTTACACTGTAATACAAGCTGTGACAATACATACCTACATAAACAAACATACCTACGAATAGTAAGATGAAAGATGAATGAGGACAAATAGAACATTGGATAAGTAATGTACTAATTAAACATTGTCATAAACTAAAACAAGGGAAGCGCATCAAATATCTGAAACTTGTGTATGCAAATTCTAGCCCAATCACTAACGAAATCTGAGAATCTTCCATCCTATTCCATGGTTCAGATTAAGAGCGGGACGGAGTGATTCTATTGTTCGGGACTCGTCAAAGAGATTCGTGCAAGCCCCGTGTTTATCTTAATTAGCATAATTAAATTCTGTTTTCCGTTGCCAATTTTGAATGACACTTTTATAAATTGGTTCGTTTCGTACATTTTATTAAATTATACGAAATTCAATGGACGCAATAAATTGTTGTTTGTTACTTCTTTTTGTACCGTAAGTTGTTGGATGATATTGAATTAAATAAATGAGTATTTAATTATATGCTTTCGAGGATGGTGTCGATGTTGCTAGTACGTAAAAATAATATCAGGTCTCACAAATGTCTTTTCAAGCGGATGAGTGGCGATAATTCGATATATCTATCTTTATATAATAATTCTTCTGTAGGTACGTGTGTTTGTCACCTAACTCCTAAACGGCTGAACCGATTTGAATGAAATGTTGTTGTTTATTTGAATCGGTCCCTGGATGGTTTTAAAATAAAATTTGATACGGCGCTGCAGTTGGGTTCTAGAACTTTATTTATTTTCAGGGTAGGCAACGTCTGCCGGATCTGCTAGTGTTAAGTAAAAACTAGCATTTGCCAATTCTAATCGTTTTGTGATTAAATGAATTTTTCATTTTATTTTTGCTTCTAGCAACAAAATGATATTTTTATCAAGAAACATATTTAATTTTTTTCGTTTCATCTCGCAGGCTATAGATTACTTTCTGTTCATACTAATATTCGTTCCGTGTGAGTATCTAACCTGCGACCCGTGGTGTGACATAACGGGCAATAAATTGCTCAACTAGTTCTCCAATTGCACCGCTAAATTCACATATTGTTATTTTTATCAATGGCTGGACTTGTAGCAACTAAAAACCGGACTTCCATTCCTATAGTTACTGCCTAGGATTAGCCACGATAATGCCAGGCCTTGGTCCGACGTTCGCTTGACCCTTTTATGAATGGCAGTTATTCATAAAAGGGTATTCAGTTAACCACTGAAGAGCTAATCAAGTGTAAATGTTTTAAGCTTAAATTCCACAGCGTCAGTAAACACTATATTTTATTAGATTTATGTGAATATTATTATTGGGAGTGCAATGTTCTTTATTCAATTTTGACGGTTATGATAATAATATTTCAAAATCTCTACTATTATAAAATTGTAAAAAAGCTGTGTCTGTACATTGAAAAAACAAGTGGGTTGGTATATAAACTTCTCCGAACCCAAAAATGAGATTTTTTAAATTCTTGTCTGTTTGTTACGGCTTGACGCAAAAACTACTGCATAGATTTAAATTTTGTTATCATTGTTAGAAAGTATGTACGCTTCTACTTAAAAACTGGTATACTTCTTATCTAAATTAATTGAACGGATCCTGAGATACAGCTTGACCTCTCTGATGTATACAGACCCATACAAAGAAGAGATCATCAATCACTTTGACTTTGAATTTGAAGTGATCATCAATGTTTGTTTTTCCATTTTTACTCCTAATCTAGCTTCATATGAGCGAAGCCGCGGGCAAAAGCTAGTAAGAATATTTTGGGCATTCGATCTTAAATTAAAACAAATATTTGAACATCGAACAGGTGGCAAAATTCAAGGCTCATTGTTCATTTGATCCCGTTATTTTCACGACTGAGAATCTAACCTTTGAGAAGCAAAGGAACTTGCTTTCAATAGATTTTCAATAGTTTACGACGTAAATTCAGAATATGATGGCAAATTTCGACATGACGGGTGGGACTCGCGGTGGCTTAGTGGTCATAGCGTCTGTTGTATACAACCAGTCTGTTGTATGTAACCAAATCTTTGGTTAAAAATACTTATTAAGCCAGAAACTGCGATAACGGTCAAAACTAAGAGCGCAAATTAATGTATGTTAGTGTTAATTTTCATTTACACAACTCTTAGCTACAATAACTAATAAGAAAATGTTTTAGTTTTAAATAGTGTACGAGTATAGTGTATCTAGAATTTTTTACAGATATCTAAACCGTGAAAACAAATTGTTTGGATTTGGCGAGTTCAAGTGAACGGTCAGATTTAACTGCGCTGATCAATAAATAAGCAAGTTTAAGTCTTTGCGTTCACGGTAAGTTTATGAATGGGTGACCATTGCACCATGCATATACCTATAGACAATTTAATTCCACTAAGAGCTTATTACAAACACCTGACAATGAATCAAAGGAAAGGAAAGCGTATATTTGATAAGGAGGTGAGTACTAGGAACTCAGCGGCAACGTCGGTGGCTCTGCTAGAAAATAAAATAGACATGTTGGAACAGCAGGCAAGGCATTGTAATATTGAGCTGGCAAACATTCCTGAGCGACGTGGTGAAAACCTGGTAACCGTGCTGGAATCAATTGCGAATGTAATTAATATAACTTTGGCTAAAAATGACATCATTGCAATTCACCGTGTTCCTCATGCACATGCACAGAATAATCGCCCCAAGAACATTATAGTGAAGTTTACCACCCGCTTGCTTCGCGATAATATGCTAAGTGCATATCGGCTATCCAAGAACCTAACAACCGATCGCATAGGCCTCACCGGAACACCGTGTCGCATCTACATGAATGAGCATTTAACGAACTGGAGACCTTTGACTTATGAGTCCAATGATCATAAATAAACAACAATAAACTGGACAACCTTTTTTTTGTACTAAACTATTCAGTATTATTCATACTGAATGCATTCAATGTGTAGTAATTAAATATGGACAATTGGACATCGTTGGACTAGAAGACTACCCAAACACAGTTGGGAGAGGACGAAGAAGAAGAAGTTATGAGGCTGTTGGATGACGTATCGTTATTGATGTATTATTTATCGTTGTACTGTAGAGTACTACTTTTAGGGTCCTAAATCAAAATAATCATTAAATGACTTAAGAATTATTGATTTTTGACAGTTTATCCTTCAAAATCTGTCAGTTCTTATATCATTTAATGCCATAGGGAAACTATTCTAGTACAATGGAAATAGCAGACTTAGAACATAAACGTTCAGTTATTCACAGCACATACAAAGCTATATTGTAAACAAAATGCGCCAAACCCTTCAGTTAAAGTATGTATGTAAGGCCTCAAATCGTTTGCAGCATTGATATTCACTACAACAGCGCGGCCTTATTGAATTTTACCTTTTAGTGTGTGGTGCAGAGTGCAAAGTAGTTGGCTTTATTAAAACATTTCTAAAATATATTTTATTTCTTTGGAGTGCTTTTTAAAGTATTGCAGGTAAGGTAATAAATTGTTTAAAAGTCATTAAGGCTTTAGATAGTAAAGTTGATGTAGGTTTTTTATTTGAAAAAGAAAACTACTTTCAAGCTACTTTATGGTGTTTTTATGTACATAATCAACCCATATAATGTCCCACTGCTGGGCACGGGTCTCCTCTCAGAATGAGAGGGATTAGGCTATAGTCCACCACGCTTGCCTAATGCGGGTTGGCAGACTTCTCACGCCATCAAGAAAATCTCTCAGGCATGATTTTCCTCAAGGTGATTTCCTTCACCGTTGTAAGCAAGTGATTTTATCTAATTAAAGGCAAAACACATACCTATAATGGAAGATGTTTTGCAATGGTGATAAAAATATACTTACATATGTAATCTCCTGAGTATACTAAAACTCTCTGTTGTTTTTGACAATTAAGTATAAATATAAATTTTCGCGAACCCAAAATGAAATTCCAGCACCCCCCTTAAGTTGAGCCTTAATCGTCTGTAATATACGTAACACGGTATTTATGATGATGAGGAATTTATATAAGACGAGTTGTAGCTCGTGTTAATGGTGCCCCATTTGATGCAATTAGGTGTGACAGTACTTTTGTGTTCTGAAAAATCATGCGGTAAAAATGTTACAGCCGGAAATTGAGAGCGTTATGGTACCTTTCCATCCTGTCAATCATAACGGGCCTTACCGCAACCATAGAGGCAATTTTTTTTATGGGATAGGGGAGT
This sequence comes from Acronicta leporina, assembly GCA_947256265.1. Taxonomy (NCBI): domain Eukaryota; kingdom Metazoa; phylum Arthropoda; class Insecta; order Lepidoptera; family Noctuidae; genus Acronicta; species Acronicta leporina. Next base: position 836,322 of record OX366517.1, on the reverse strand, counting down.
AAACCAGCAGACGGATCACCTGATGGTAAGCGATAACCGCCGCCCATGGACACCTGCAACACCAGTCAGGCGAAACACAACGCAAGCGTTGCTTTACGCCGGTTTTCTGTGAGGCCGTGGTATCACTCCAGTGGAGCCGGTCCATTCGTGCCAAAGCATGGCTCTCCCACATGAAGCAAATTTGCGTCTTTCCCAAAATACCCAGCCTATAATGGCCTATATATAATAATAATAATAAATAATAATATACTCTTTATTGTACACCAAAGTAACATCATAAATAAAAACATAAATTTTAACAAAATAAAGTACAATAGGCGGCCTTATCGCAATCAGCGATTTCTACCAGGCAACCTTTGGATGGACTAAAATGAACAAAGAAAAGAAAAATGGGGTTGACGGTGCATTCAAATTAATAAATATATACCTAAAAATACAGATACATAATAATAATTTAATAAATACGTAATACATATATACCTATAAAAATACATACTATACTATAAATGATATATACATAATATAAACAATAAATAATGCGACAGGAAAGATAAATAAATTGATAACAACAGCGAATAATAGAATTACAATGACAAATAGTGTTCCTTCACAAGTCTTTTAAAAACTGGGAGTGATTGGGCGCGCCTAATTGGTATTGGTAATGCATTCCAGAGACGAGCAGCCTGCACTGAAAAGGACTTGTCAAAAAATGACGTGGAATGCATTGGCATCTTAAGTATCAGATTGTCCGATGACCTTAAGAATCGGGAGTGGGAGTCACCAAGAAATTCGAAACGTTTTTTAAGATACAAAGGAGTAGAAGGCAGAAAGAGTACATTGTAAAGTAAAGAAAGAATATGAGCATTCCGGCGAAGACGAATAGGTAACCACTTAAGCTTTGCACGAAATTCTGAGACATGGTCAAATTTGCGTAAGCCGAATATGAACCTAATAGAAAAATTTTGAAGGCGCTCTAGCTTATCAAGTTGTTGTATATATTACATACATAGAGATAAATAGGGGTTATCTCTCTACCAACGACGTATGAACCTTCAATGTATCCTCCGAAGAGTTTGCAAAATATGTTTAGGTCCCGTGCAATATTAAAAGAAATAAAAATATTTATTGTCGCCCATGAAACAATGCACAACAAAAAATAGAACTATTAAAATGGCTGTTGATAACACATGCCAGTGCCAATCATCCAATAAAATGTTAGTACCTATCAACATAATAATAGTAACCAGGGGATTGAACTGTCTATAAAAAATCTATATTTATTATGAAGTGTTTAAATAGATTAAATACGTCATGCAACACATCTTTATACCTGCCAACTTCAATATAACTTTCCTTTATACCCTCAATGGTCGTTTGAATCGATCTTATTGCACTATTGGATGGAATGCCCTCTATAGAATCGATGAAGCCGCTTCTCTGAGCGAATTATTAGAATTTGTTCACGTAGGTATAGAGCAAAACATGAATGAAAATTGAATTTGGAATACAGTATCTATGGTCCTTATTTTGTCAAGAATACCTATTATCTATTTTCATATGTTTACATTAAATGGTATATGGATGATGCTGACTTCAGCATTTATATACCATTCGTTTGTTTGCACGCTATGGCTTTTTTATGGAATAGGGGGGCAAACTGATCAATTGATTGTAAGGGATTACCGCCGCTCATGTAAATACCGGTAACACCAGAGTCCCAAGTGCGTTGCCCGCCTTTTAAAAGGATTGGACCTCCTGTCCCCACTTACTCGGCGAAACAAAACGTACCTACCTAAGCATTGTTTCACGCCGGGTCATACGTAGAACGTGCATGGAGGAACACCGTGTGGTTTTTAGTCGGTATGTCACCCAGAGTGATTCTGGGCTCCACCCAGAATGGGTCCACTCCGACACGCTCCGCCGTCTCCCCGGGCGGCGGAAGTCCATGAGTTTATTTTCTACACAACACAAAAAAAGGTCGTAGCGGTACTAGTCGCGGGCGCACAGCAGGGCGGGGGTAATAAGACGTGGTGAGCATGTTTTTGTACGGATAACCAGGAAACATAACAAGCTTATAATTTTATGATTTTTTGTGATACAGTTTTGAAATTTTGAACATCTAGTTTCATTTGTTCACAGTGCCATCTTCACTGTTGTTACTATACTAGCACCCAAGTTATTGCGAACTCGCAAAGTTCCATCCAGTATACGTTTCATTTTGTCATGGCGCATTCATTATCTTGGCATGTCTTACGAAGATACAGAGAAATTGTTAATTGTGTTAAAGTAGGCATTTATTGTGTGTTATTTTTACTTAATTTTTAGTTTATTATTGTTATACTTCATTTTTGTATATTTATGATCGTGTGATTATTTTAGTCCTTAAATGTATTTATATTTCTCGCCTGAAACACAGGATTACCTAGTTTAGGCACATAATGTAAATAAGATAGTACCTAAGTAAGATTGTATAACTCATTTAGTCATGTAGTACTTTTTTAAATTTGAATAAATGATTTGATTTTGATTCCATTCTGAACTATATTTGGTGTGCTGAGGAAGGAGTGAACACTTTTTAGGCGCGCCTGTTTTAGGTGCGTTCAAGTTGGATGCGTTCGTAAACTGATTGCAAAAAAATCTAGTACCCTTTACAAATCTCGTTGTTAACAAAAGTTACGAAAATTGCCTTGAATATAAAAAATACTTACACGTTACGCGAGGGGGTCAAATGTTATGAAAAATGTAAGAAATGTAACCATCTGGCAGCACTGCTGTACGCCTTTGAAAAATCTCGGGGATCTTATTCCACAACCTCGGTATGCGTGGGAGGAGTTAATGACGTTTTTAGTATTTCAAATATTCATCCAGAGCCATGAGCACGAAATTGTCAGTGACCCCTTACATCTGTGTGATTGCTTTCATATGAATTGAGTTCGGAAGAAACGACCCAAAATACTTCCTCATACTAATTCCCTTTACAAATAAACGTATAAATAATAAATAAGCTACGTAGTTACACACTATTTTCCCTTTTCTTAGAAATGATAAATCACAGTCGAAGGAAAGTGTTATGTTTTAAATAAATAGATTAACTTCAGTCAATGCAGGCTTCTAGTTTTATTCCACAATAAAGTTATTATTCCATTCCTATCAGAACTCAGATATTAACGTGATTTTTCACGTGGGAGAGCCATGCTTTGGCACGAATGGGCTGGCTTGACCGGAGTGATACCACGGCCTCACAGAAAACCGGCGTGAAACAACGCTTGCGTTGTGTTTCGCCGAGTGAGTTGAGGTTACCGGAGGCCCAAACCCTTTTAAAGGCGGGCAACACACTTGCGACTCCTCTGGTGTTGCTGGTGTCCATGGGCGGCGGTTATCGCTTACCATCAGGTGATCCGTTTGCTCGTTTGCCACCCTATCCCATAAAAAAAGAAAATATTATTTGCTTGTTTATCGAAACGGTTTACACTTGTTACGATCCTGGCATACCACTTTAGCTTCATCAATGTTCATCAACTCATGGATGATCGTCGGCTAAGGGTGTGCTGTGCTGCCTAACTCTTCGGGAAATACAAGCATAACGATAAGTTATGTAACTCTAAGTATTCAAAGCATTACATACTAATTTCCTAATTAAGTTTATGTATATTTTAGGCAACTGCCTCAATAGCCAAGTGGTCCTGACCGCGACTGCTACGCTAGAGGTCCTGGGTTCGATTCCCAGGTCGAGCAAAGTGTTATTGGGTTTTTCTATGAAATTCCCAGTAGCAGCTCGGAGTTTAGAATTTGTGCCCGGTTAATGGCAATAGGCTCGCCCCCTATTACATGGGACCTAAACATACCGGCGAACTGTGGGTGTACATTAGTACGCCTCTGCCTAACCCTTCGGAGAATACAGGCGTGATGCTATGTTATGTATGCATATTTTAGGCATTCAAATAATAAACACTAAGTTCTAGTTATTACGTAAGAGAGTTTTCCGAGGGTTGATTACCGGCTATGTTTGTATTATCTAAATTATAATTGGGTCTGGGTATTCATAACCAATAGATTTTGAATATTTAAATAGATTATCTAAGCGCTTCGGTAATCTATTTAAATATTCAAGATCAATATTCACCATTGGAGAGCCAAGCTTCAGCATGAATGGGCCGGCTCAACCAGAGTGATATCTCTAGAATGTTTCTTTTTTAAATTTTATGGGATAGGGGAGCAAACGAGCAGACGGATCACCTGATGATAAGTGATAAGCGCCCCCCATGGACACCCGCAACACCAGAGTTCACTAGTGCGTTGCCCGCCTTTTAAAAGGGTTTGGCCCTCCGGTAACCTCAAACACTCAGCGAAACACAACGCAAGCGTTGTTTCACGCCGGTTATCCGCGAGGCCGTGCTATCACTCCGGTCGAGCCGGCCCATTCGTGCCGAAGCATGGCTCTGCCATGTAGAATATTATTGAAGTTGATTGGAAAATGGAGTAAATATTGTTGGAATTGATTCAGTTACTCTGAACAAACTATATTCAGGTTTCGCATATACTATAAATAATTTTGTATATCCTGTTCACGGGAATACATATGTGAAAGAAAGAAAGAAAGAAGAAAGAAGGAAAGAAAAAGAATTTATTTAGGGTGCCCATTGTGTTTGTGACATAAAAATTAGTAGGTACAAGTAAATTATATATTAAACAAATAAACATATCAAATAAAAAGAAAATACTTGTGGGTCATGACTCCGCTAAATATGATCTGGTCCAGCATGTGCCCGACAATTGCTTGGCGCTGGTTTTCAACCAAACCAGTTTTTGTGATAGTATTTATTTTCAAAACTACATGTACATAACAGAGACACACAAAAGCATTGCATTAAACACTGAAATCCAACGCTGAATGACGTCACACAGCTATCAGACATCGAACTACTTGTATCATAAATCATATGGAACTGGGAAGGTACGTGATAACACTTTCATTTGAAATATTATGTTCAAAGTGACATTGAGAAGGTACAACAGAAAAACCACTCCCTACGAAGGATAACTATACGTATTCTTTTTAAGTGTGTTGCCATCGATGATTTAATATATGCGCCTAATCCGTTAATGACAATTACATTTATATAACATGTCACTCATTAAGACTACAGACTGACAACTTTAGTTATTTCGCTGTTATTGAAGTATAAAATTCTATATTAAATAGACAATGATAGTCATTGTCTATTTAATACAGAATTTTCATTCATTTCATTAGATCATTAGATCAAATAGAAAAAGTGTTATGATTCACTCTTATTTGAGTTTCTTGCCGGATTCCATGCAGTTTCTTGCCGGATTCCATGCAGTTTCTTGCCGGATTCCATGGAGTTTCTTGCCGAATTCTTCCACAATGTATCAACTTTTTGGAACCATGTAACATGACTCACAACGTGTCTTCAGTTATTGTAAAAGCTTTATTAATGTAGCTATATAAATATGAATTGCCAATGTTACCTATGAAACATGAATTAATGATCATCACTTTAGAACGGGCCGGCCGATTTGGTTGTTTTTTTAAAATTCACCGTAATCAGGATACTTTACGCAGGCGAAGCTGCAATTGGGTGGGTCGCTTGTTTGAAAAAAAAACAAACAAGAACATTTTACTTAAGTAATGTAAAGTGTTCTTGTTATATTTAGGTAATAAAAGTGGGACTACCGTTTTTCATTTTCTAGTGGTCTCAAACTCTCTTTTTGTATTTATTTGAAACGTTGCCAAACGGGCTTCAATGACAGAGAAACGTATCCACATTTATTTAGACGTCAGTTTTAATGTGCGCTAACGCGTAGCGAAAATAAATAATCATCGGAAGTAGGTATTAGTTTCGACGCGTAAATGCGGGAATTGCAAAAATTATGAATTGTACAAATCGGTAGGTTATGCGATCATTTCTAAAATTAGACATTTTTGTTGTTGTAGTAATAAGCAAAAACTTTTGCAATCAACATCAATATCATAATATTATAAACATTTTTTTATGGGATAGGGGCAAACCAGGAGACGGTTCGCCTGATAGTAAGCGATTATGGACCAACATGAGTTACACCAGAGGAGTCGCAAATGCGTCACCGGCCTTATAAAAGGTTTTGGGCTACCGGTATCCTCCCTCACTCTGCGAAATACAACGTAAGCGTTGTTTCATGCCGGTTTTCTATGCGGCCGTGGTATCAACCAATATATATGTTGTTTGTGTATTTAAACTTCGAAACTTTATTCGAAGAATAAAAACAGTAGGTACTATTACAAATTGTGTAGTGATATAACCATTGGACTGCCAAGTTCAAGGTCTCGAGTTTGAATCCAAGGCACGACTCCTGAGGCTTTTCGAAGTCATATGCGTATTACTAGTTAATTATCATGCGCTAAAATGTTGAAGGAAAAACATCGTGAGAAAACCTACAAGCCTGAGAGATTTTCTCGACGGCGTGTTAAGTTTACCAACCCGTATTAGTGCTAGACTAAGCCTAATCCCTCTCATTATGAGAGGAGACCCGTGTCCAGAGGTGGCATATAGTGGTGGGTTGATGTACATGTATTAAAATTAGTAGAGTAGGTACTATTAAAATTGGAGAGAAATCTATACTTAATATATAAAGCTGAAGAGTTTATTTGTTTGTTTGCTTGAACGCGCTAATCACAGGAACTACTGGTCCGATTTGAAAAATTCTTTCAGTGTTAGATAGCTCATTTATTGAGGAAGGTTATAGGCTATATATCATCACGCTACGCGGACGAAGTCGCGGGCAGAAGCTAGTATTTATTAAAGTTCAAGTGAAAATCTTAAAATCTTTTACAAAAGTTTATGAAACGCTATATATTGAGTTGAGTTGTTGTTGTTGAGCAATTGAGTTCTAGTTGTAGGTACGGTTTCGAAAACTTGATCCTACTCGTATGGAGAAGAATCCTGCAAGAAACTCAATGGACACCCTTTTTAAATAAGTAGTAAACTGTATATACTTATAACATCAACTGTCTCAATAGTCTCGGGGTCCTAAGCGTGCTACGGTAAAGGCCTAGGGTGATTGATTCCTAGGTCGAGCAAAGTGTTATTGGGATTTTTTATGATTTCTTGCTCAGTGTTTGGGATTTATGCCCGGTTAATGGCAATATGCTCGCCCCTGTTACATGAGACTTAAATTTACCAGCGAAATGTGAGTAACATTAGTATGCCTCTGCCTAACCCTTCGGAGAATACAAGCGCGATGGTATTTTATGTATGTATAATTATTTATTTGAATTTCGACTTTCATTCTCCACTAGTGCTCGTAATCATGGATGCTGAGCGAGAGGTGTTGGGTTCAATCCTCAAATCCCAGATTCCCCAGAACGATGAAATATCCGAATAATGGCAATATATGACAGGTACCCTATTACATATATGAGTCCTGAAATATAATAAGATAGCTGTGTTAATCAGAACAACACTACCTGACGACTTTATAAGAATACAGTCGTGATGGTATCTAATTAGGAATTAACGACCTCCTTTTCTGAAGTCAGTTATAAACAAACAGGCAAAAAAAGCTGAAACCTGATCCCAATACAGATATAAAGTTACTAATTGAATGTTCTACATAGAAAACTTTAATGGATAATAATTAAGTTTGTAATGCTGAATGAATCGCTAGCCAGTGTTCCGAATATTTTTATCAATGAGTTGCGAACTATCTCCACGTCTCATTCGCACGCTGTCTGTCTCGCTCGCACGGTGCGCTATTCAGTAAGCTTCAGAACCTTCCGCATGTAACACGCCGACGCTGAAAGCTTCTGAAAATTTCGCGACTCGACGAAGTTTCTAAAGTACATTTGTTCGGGTATTTTTGGTCTGGTGAAAGTATTGAAACAAGTGTTTAGAAATTTATATGAGAAGTGTGTTGAAAATGATTTTTGAAGGTGTGAAAAATACTGAAGTGTTTGTGAAAGTTTCGTAGTTTCAAAATGTTTTCGAATTTGACTTTAAATGACTTTAGCGCTTTACATGGTTTGAACATTAGTGGTACTTTGAATGACAGCTTTCAGTTTGGTTCCGAGTTGGACATATTTTTTCAACCTGAAAATGTCCTTATTACGTTGTATGTGCCAATTATATTGCTGTCTATGGTGGCGAACATTCTTCTCATAGTTGTCGCTGTGAAGTGCAATTATACCAAGAAGTAAGTTTGCTGTTTTAAAAAAATACTGATATTGTTTTGAAACTGGTGAGTTTTTTTAGGTTCACCGGTTACAAACTAATGCCTACTCTAATATTTTTGTTATGACTGTGCTGTTACTTTATTTTACTACTAGCTTCGGCCCGCGACTTCGTCCGCGTTAGCGTGATGATATGTAGCCTATAGCCTTCCTCAATAAATGGGCTATCTAACACTGAAAGAATTTTTCAAATCGGACCAGTAGTTCCTGAGATTAGCGCGTTCAAGCAAACAAACAAACAAACAAACAAACTCTTCAGCTTTATATATTAGTATAGATACATATCGTTTACATTATTGTGTAGGTACCTAACATCCACAATCCACAGAATAAATATTTGCATCGTGTGTAAGCAGTTATTCCTGGTGTGTGTGTTATTGTTTGTAAAGTGATCCGCACGGAATAAAATCGTAATGTTGTAACCTGCTGATGAAAACCTATCTAATTTTCTGAAATATATCACCAGATCCGCCTCAAATCCGCAGATGTAGCAACTAACAGACACATCATACCATCACGCCTGTATTCCCCGAAGGGTTAGGCAGAGGCGTCGGTACTCATACGGCCACAGTTGGCCCGAATGTTAAGGTTCCACGTACTAGGGGGCGAGCGCTTTGCCAGAATAAAGACTATACAATTGTAAGACAGCTTAGAACATAATTAAACAGTTTTAGATTGTAGGTATTTACGAAACCGTATTTTGTCATCGGCGATAACACTTGCGTGAAACAACGCTTACGTTGTGTTTCGCCGAATGAGTGAGGATACCAGAGGCCCAAACACTTTTAAAATGCCTGCAACGCACTTGTGACTCCTCTGGTGTTGCGGATGTCCATGGGCGGTAGTAAACACTTACCATAAGTCGATCTTTGAGCTCGTTTTGTATCATAAAAAAATTGTTTACAATAAGCTTGTCACTTCTTCTTCCATCCGCGAAAATTAGGTCATTATTGAATGACAAACCAGTCCATTGGTAATTATGTCATTATGTCACAACGTAGCTCATCATATTACCTTTACCACCCTTACCCCTTGGTCCGTACACAATTAGGAGCAAACCAGAAGCAATTATCAAAAGGTGGCCAGTAGTTATCGGACAGACATCCCAAAACTTTTGTGGGTATCCAAAGTGTCACGTTTCCCTTGTGAATGTTTGAGATTAGTTTCTTGTCCGTTGTTATATGTTTGGCAATCAAACTTTGGCTAGCACTAAGATTTAGGGGGAACAGTTAAGAATATAAAACTTCCTCTTGGCTAGGAAGTAACGCATAGCGTAAATAAAACTCTTTTTTTAATCCTTGATAGGCTTACGGTTGATCGCCAGTTCGCCTGATGAGCTTCGACCTAAGAAGGAGCGCGCTTGCCTAGAAGAAATCGATTCACTCGTAGTTTAAAGACACCCAGATTATATATATCGGGGAAGAACCACTCGGGAAGCACATTCCACATTTCCGCGGTACGCATGATAAATGTGGACTTAAAGCGTTTCGTTCGGATTTTCGGAATATCCACCATGAATCGATGTCGCTTTTTGTGCTTCTGGTCGTCCGATAGTAGAAAGGGCAAGGGGGAATAAGATCGTGGAGATCTGATGCACCACTCTCCAAAATGTATCCGATAAAGAAAGAAAATAAATTTATTTGCATAGACAAGACGCAATTGTGTATTTAAACAAGGAAGTAAACTAGGTAGGTACATAATTTGCGAAAGTATGCATCACATCCACGCAAAACGGCCAATCGCTCAGCTTTTTGTTATGACTCGTGCATGGAGCAGAATCATAACGCTGGTTTTCAGCGACAGCCGGTGTCGACGTCTTGACATCGGACGGAGCAGCATATACAAGATTATGAAACATTATAATAATGCGATTAAAATGTTGAAAACTTAAAACAGTATAATACTATATTTTTTTTTTATGTAGCAACAATTCAAGTTCACGTCGTCCGCAGCGCGACGCTCCTCGATAAAATAAAGATAAGCTAGCAACTTTGCGATGTTCCAGACTTTGGAGCATAGCATTCCTTCCTGGCACGCTGGATAGGTAGACTCGAGAGAACGCTTAAGCCCTGGCAGTAATTGAATAAAATATTAGATGCTCTGTCCCTTTACCCTAAATTCTCAATCCCTAGATAATTTGGTACTTCTAACAAACTATCGGGGGAATTTATGAAACAGTGTCAGTTACAGCCAGACTAGGCCACATTGCGTGTAGTCATGTAAGACATTAAGTGTTATGTATCCCATGCGAGTGTTTAAGATGGGTCGTGTCTTTTGGTAAATGGATGGCAATTATGTTTCGGCTAAGACTTTAACATACCATCACGCCTTTACTCCCCGAAGGATTGAGCAGATCTGTACTGTTATAAAACTAGATTTGATGATATATTTATGTTTCTTTTGATAGTGGAAAAATCTAAGCTCTGCGCTGCTGCTGAGAAATTTTATAAGAAAACCAAAACTCAATACTTTGCTCGACCAAGAAATCGAATGCAGGATCTTTAAATCAGGTAAAACAGGCTATAGATTTACAACACTTAGCAGAAGAAGAAGAAGCAGTAATCATAATTGTTATACGACAAAAGTAATAATAGTTGTGATTTCCTATATACGTTACTAGCTTCTGCCCGCGACGTCGTCCGCCTAGCGTGATGATATATAGCCTATAGCCTTCCTCGATAAATGGGCTATCTAACACTGAAAGAATTTTTCAAATCGGACCTTTAGTTCCTGAGATTAGCGCGTTCAAGTAAACAAACAAACAAACTCAGCTTTATATATTAGTATATAGATACGCAGATATATATCAGCTTTAAAACCAGGGCAGAGACACAAGACACGCTCGGAATAACAAACAGTTGGGACTTAAAAGTTTTCACATTATACAGAAGTAAGTAGGTTGTTTTAAAAAAGGCTGATCTTTCGTCGGGTTTCTGTTTATAGATACGTGCTTGTAATTTTAAATACACCTCAGACATGTTATTTTGAGTGTTTAGAATTTTTTTGCTTTGATTTTTATAATTGAACTAGCTGCCCGGCCCGGTTTCGCCCGTTTTCCCGTAGGAATGAAGCATTTTCCCCCGGTAAAAAGTAGCCAATGTTCATCGGGGATAATGTCGGCTTCTAATGGTAAAATAATTTTTCAAATCGGTCCAGTAGTTTCGGAGCCTATTCAATACAAACAAACAGTCAAATCTTTCCTCTTTATAATATTAGTGTAGAAAATAAAACAGATTATTTACCGTCACACCATCACGCTTATATTTCTGAAGGGTCAGGGAGAAGTGTACCTACTAATGGACAGCGAACATCCACAGATCGCCGGTATGTTTTAGAACCCATGAAAAGAAGACGACCCCTAAGCTGACTGATTGACATCCGAGCTTCTAATGAGAATTAAATAGAAAAACTCCAATAACACATTGTTCGACCTGGGAGTCGCGTATTGGGACCGCTAGACTAAAGAGGCAGTTACCTATTGAGCTGTCTCAATAACTGCCTCTTTAGTCTAGCTAACCCCTCATAAGATATCTGTATATCTTATGAGTGGTTTAATATTTTTCTATTGAGCTAATATTTGACATACTAGCTTCTGCCCGCGACTTCGTCTGCGTGGACTTCAGATAAAAAGTAGCCCATGTGTTATTCCAGACTATAATCTATCTCTGTGCCAATTTTATCCAGATCCGTTCAGCCGTTCTGGCGTGAAAGAGTAACAAACATCCATCCATCCATCCATCCTCACAAACTTTCGCATTTATAATATTAGTAGAATAGGAAGTAGGATTTGACATTGACATTTGACATATAAATGGCCCTGTGTTTTTGTCTTTGTTTTTCTTTTTTTTTATGTTGCCCCACACTAGGATTTTCTCCTGTATCGTGGGTGCTTTTACAAACAAATATGTTTACATACACGGATTGTTCTATAAATACTTGTACAGTGAATGATAAATCGTATCACAGTATCGAATATTTCTAAGAGATTTTTATCTTACTACTTCCCTACGACAAAACTTCCTTACTACAGGGAAAAATCTATTTATTTTATTATTAAGGCGCCACACTTTTTGTGTATTTGCCAATGTCAAGTATAGAGTAATCAAGTAATATTTCCCATCATGGGATTGTATTATGGCACCACACTTTTTGTGTTCGCCAGTGTCAAGTTTATGTTGTTCAGTTGCCCCAATAAAACGGTAGAAACTTTATTGAGGCTATGATGGAGTTTAGGAGTGAACCCAAAAAGTCACGATTTTCAATTCTATATCATTTGCCTACACTCTCACACGTTCACGAACACTTAATGGTTAATTATCCACCATAATTACACATTAACCTTCGGAGAAATTCAAGTTTTGAAAAATAATATAAAATCGACAATGTGCACTTTTCATTTTCCCGCCTAAACTCCGGGAAAAATCTATTGAAAAAACTAGATAAATCTACGACCGCGAAATACCTTTACAAAAAAAGATAACGTTGGATAAAACATCTCCATTAAGTCTGCGTCTTATTGTACAATTTTCTGCTGTCAAGTTCGATAAATGTTTTGTCGCTCGACAAAAAATGTCGACAAGGAAACCGTACCGTCTGTATTTATACATGAACATTATCAGCTCGCCTCCACTCAGGATTAATGTCGAGGTTTGAAATTTATTTGCAACACATGTGCGATTTTGGTTTGCGGTTAAGTCTTATTTTGGGAAGTATTTACCTAAGCATAGCTTTTATGAGTATTCACTATTTTAATTGGGGAAAATTTGTCACCATTTACTGATAGCCTAGTGATATGCCCACTGGACTTCCAAGTCAAAGGTCTCGAGTTCGAATCTAAAGCACGCACTTCTGACTTTTCGAAGTCATATGCGTAGTAATAGTTAAACGGTGAAGGAAAATAACGAGAGGAAACCTGCATGCTTGAGAGATTTTCTCCATGGCGTGCAGTCTGTCTGCATTAGGCCAGAGTAGTGGACTATAGCCTAATCCCTCTTATTTTAGTGAACGAAAAATTCGACTGGTAGGCAGGATCCGAACCTACGTCTTCTGGTTAGATACACCAGACGCTATGGCCACTAGGTCACCATGAGTCCCACCTACCATGTCAAAATTAGTGGTCAAAATATAGCGTAGACGCTATGACCACTAATTTTCGATTCGATTCTAAAAATTCGATGAGTGTAGAGTGTATCTAAACACAAGAGTCATCGATTTTTTCCATCACTAAAGTAGCTTTATAATCTTAAGTAGCATGAAAATGCAAAAAAAAAAGATAACTAATCCCTCTTATTCTGAGAGGAGACCCGTGCCCTGCAGTGAGACAGAATAATGGGTTGATTATAATTGTCAAATTTCATTAGTTTTTTCGTCTCAGCATAAATTTAAGGGTAAGTAAGTTTCCTACATCTAAGACTACATTAATACAGCTCTCACCTAATATCTTGGAGATACAGGTGTCATCGTATTTTTTTTATAGTATATAGGTTTGGATATCACCACTATCTCTTTCGACGATGCAGTTGACCATGAAGTCCACTTGCCTGTTTTGTTTAGAACAGAAAATGTACCCAGCAGGGTATGTAAGACTTATATCGACTAAAATAGAGTTCACTTGCTCAGAAGAAATCTATTCACTCGATAATTGAATGTTCCCAGGTTGTACGAATTTAATAACATAACATAATCAACCCATATACTATCCCACTGCTGGGCACGGATCAACTCTGACAATGAGAGGGACTAAGCTATAGTCCACCACGATAGCCTAAGGCAGGTTAGCAGACTTTACACGCCGTCGAGAATATCTCTCACGCATGCAAGTTTCCTCACGATGTTTTCCTTCACCGTTGTAAGCGAGTGATAATTAATTACATGAATACAAAAAGTCAGAGGTGCGCGCGTCTTGGGTTCGAACTCGAGACCTACGACATGGTAGTACAGTGGTCATACCCCAAGGCTATCACTCGTATTTAATGGTGCTAAGCTCATTAACACAAGTCACCGCAGTTATGGTGATCATAAAAAAATCTATATAATTATTATTTCAACTCCCACTGCTTGTGAAAGTTTTAAATATCAACGACAATTTGAGTCAGATGATTGGCAAAAAATACTTGTCATAATATTTTTCCTGTGGTTTTCAACTAAAAATAGCGGGACTCGTGTCGTGGTGGGGGCGGCTAATGAACTATTGTATGATGGGAGGTGTATCGTGGGTGTAAAATGAATGATGATTTATTTCATTAGCGTATATACTATATTATAGGTATGTATACACCGTGAATTTTTTGTCGTTTTGGAACCAAAACATGGTAATTGAAATAAAAAAGTTGACATCAAAAAACTTTTTTGTTCACTTTTTCGAGTTTGGTCGTAGTAGTGCACCAGGCATGTTAAACCGCTTACTTGTGTGTGTGTAACATTGAATGACATCGATCGTAGTGATTTCAGTAACCTAAAATTTAGTGGAGTTCTCATTTTTAGTTCGTGACTATAAGACATTGCTTTGTTATTTAAAAAAATGAATTTTTTGACTTTAAATTATACATTAATAGGTTCTATTATCGATATAGAGTCTAAAATTTCCGGTTCACGCATCTCTGTTCACGTAAAAGCTAAAACGTATCTATGTTATCTCTCGTCGCAAAGGCGTAGATGAAAAAGTATAAAAACAACAGATAATAATCCTATTTGTTACCCCCTTATTGAAAAAATTTAGAATTTCATTAAAAAGTTCCTTAGGTGTGCTTTGTCTTCTTTTGACACGTGATATTTTCTGTAAGGAAAAAGAAGACAAAACACATTTTCTTCTCTTATAATATTCTTAAAATGTATTATTCTAAAACTGTGTGAATAGATTTTAATTTTATTATCATTGTTAAAAAGTATAAAAGCTCCAACTTAAAAACTGGTGAACTTCTTATCTATGCTATATCTATAGCCCACAAATGTACCAACCCGGGATGGGTTGGTACATTTGTGGGCTATAGATACTAGCACTTATTCATGCCCCACTGTTACCAGAGCATCAGTTATACGATATCTCGGTATCCAATTAGTAATGTCCGCGCGAGTTCGAAAACTCATTTTCTTATTTAAAAAACTAAGAGTATCTGCCAATAGCAACATCCTTAAGATCGTTTACTTGGCACTATGCGATTCTATATTAAATTATTGCATCACCGCGTGGGGAGGAGCTGCCAAAACTGACATTATTCAGGTAGAACGAGCACAAAGAGCAGTTATAAAAGTCACCTTAAAAAAACCCTTCAGATTTCCAACACGGCAACTATACGCAGAGTTTGAGACACTAACAGTCCGACAACTGTACATTTTTCGCACAGTCATGAGAAAACACGTAACCCTCCCATATACCACAAATAAAAGCCCAACAGCCAGAAGAAGACCCAACCCGCCATGCCCCAAAACACACACAAATACCACATTTGCTAGGCGACATTTCACTTACTTAAGTGCACGCATCTATAACAAAATGCACGAAACGCTAGATATCCACTCCCAAAACACTTTCAACTGTAAAAAAATACTTAAAACTTTTCTACTTACCCTAGATTATGACGAGACAGAGCACTGGTTAACCCCTCATCCTCATAAATCCCTAATATTAATCACCATACAAAGTACACAAACGCCCAAACACCATCAAACACACACCATCCGTCACACACTCACACACCATATCACACTCTCCCTACACTCACACACACTTTCTCTCAAACATGCGAGAATGCACTACTCACGCACGCGCGCTCACACGTACATAAATTATTATATAATGTTACACGTTTGGTTCATTCAATTCTTGTTAATTGTAATAACAGACGAATGGATGTCTCCTATAATACAGGACTTTCCTGGCATAGGGGACATTATTCATAAAATAAAATGTAAGAAAGAACTCATAGACTTAATGTAACATGTCATGAATTTTCTGTTTCTTTCTTTCTTTGGGCAATAAATTATATTATATATATTATATTATATTATATATATTATCTCCATGAATTGATCGGATCCTGAGATACAGCTTGACTTCTCTGATGTAATAGACCCATACAAAGAAGAGATCATCACTGTTGATTTATTATGAAATTATTTTTGGAAGCCACCTACTATACCTTCAGGTGAGCGAAGCCGCGGGCAAAAGCTAGTAGCTATAAAACAACTCTATAAGACGTTTTATATTTTTATGAATAAGGGTTTCAGTTTTCCCAGATCATTTCTTTGATTATAAGCTTTCCTCCAATACAGGAAAGCATAAAAAAGAAAATAAACTAGCCACTTTAGCATCTAGTACTACTTAAAATATAAAAAGATATGTAGCGACATCTACCGCGCTACATACAAAACAACGACGCACAAATCCTGAATCGCGCAAGTGAAGTTTGCAACGTGAGTTGCATATATACAACCGCCCGGCATCAACCATGGCCCGCCAGGCAAAACACCTGTCTGGTCGGAGGATCCTCCCTTTGGTTGAAGGGGCAACACACCTCGCTCCTCCACAAATCGTTGGGGATAGTGCAATACCGCGTAACTAACACCTTATAGCCATTGCTCTAAGCTCTAATTATCAATGAAATAACATTGAAAATTTAACCTCATAGCCTCTTCTACGGCCTGATTATCGATTAGATAGGTAACATTAAAAATAAACCTTATAGCCAAGTGTAGTTACGCGGTATTGCACTATCCCCGATGAAATAAAACATTGACTTCTAAAAGTGTCATTAGAAATCTTTTTATAGATAACATAACATAACATACCATCACGCCTGTATTCCCCGAAGGGTTAGGCAGAGGTGTACTTATGTACACCCACAGTTCGCCGGTATGTTTAGGTCCCATGTAATAGGTGGCGAGCCTATTGCCATTAACCGGGCACAAATTCCTAACTCCGAGCTGCTACTGGGAAAATCATAGAAAAACCCAATAACACTTTGCTCGACCTGGGAATCGAACCCAGGACCTCTAGCGTAGCAGTCTCGCGCAGGACCACTTGGCTAATGAGGCAGTTTTTATAGATAATCATAACGTAAATAATAAATCATAAAATATCATTTCATTTCACGATGGCAACTTACAGGCCGAGAAATTAAGCGTACATAGTTTCCAGAATCTTGAAAATAATATATCTGTATTACTTGCATGGCACAGATATTGGCGTTGAATGTTTGTTCTCGTGATTTGTCCGGTAATAACACCCACAATGTAGGAAAACCAACCTTGTAATTGTTTGCTGAAGGATTGATTGCAATTTATCGTTTGCGTCCCAAATTGAGATCAAGTAATAATTGCCAAATAAATGTCCCAGTTCAGATGAAATAACCAATATAACCATGCGTTACTTAAATATGATACTTAGATACGATACTTAAATGCTATTGTGCACAAATATCAAAATCAGTAATGATTATAATATAATAGGATATCTTATTGTTCAATTTAAAAAAAAAACGTGATTTTTATGCATAATATTCAATTATCACTCGCCTAAGCGGTGAAGGAAAACATCGTGAGGAAACTTGCATATTATCTGAGAGACTTTCTCGACGGTGTGTGAAGTCTGCCAATCTGCAGTAGGTAGCCTAACCCCTTTCATTCTGAGAGGAGACTCATGCCTAGCAGTGACGGTGGGTTGAAGATTAATATACGATCACGCCTGTACAATTGAAAGGGTTTGGCAGAGGCATTATTTAGGTACCAGAATTAATCTTCCAATCCATGTGTCTGTTTGTAATACTAAAATAACCGCTTTTTACTAAGTGCATTTGGATGTATACACGGTACATACTAATATAACAAAACAATTTTTGTCTGTCTGTCTGTCAGTTTGTTCTGGCTAATCTCTGAAATGGCTGAACCAATTTTGACGGGACTTTCACTGGCAGATAGCTGATGTAACAAGGAGTAACTGCAACTTTTTTTTAATACCACGCGGACGACAGTTAGTATTGAAATAAATAGACGTTATCCTGTAATATTCTCAATAAATATTCTACGTACTTACGTGAATTCTTTGTAATTCGACTTAAGATAACATCAGGTATCGTACGTATCTTCCATTCAATTGCTTCATTCTACAAAGAAGCTTATTGATGTAACACAGGCGGTGTGAGCGTGTTGGGGGCATTGACAAATTGCTTCTCTTTGAGTAAATACTATTTAACGCTTCAGAGAATACGGCCGGATGTTTTAATTACGAAACAATTTGAGGAAGAGTTGGTAAAAAAAAACAAAGATTTATTTTTTTCTTTCATTATAACTGCCTCATTTGTCTAGTGTTCCTAAGCGTAACTGCTAATCTAAAGGTCCCGGGTTAGATTCTCATGTCAAGCAAAATGTTATTCGGGTTATTTCAAGTCTCAAAAGACGCTCGGAGTTTAGAAATAGCCTTACATACTTATTGCAATATTGTCGTTTTGTCAATCTTTCGGCGTTTCAGAATTAACTTGCTTTTATAAAATTACTCACCTTGGAAAGTTATTGTACATACTTGAACTACTCCATACTCAGTTATATTTAAGTTAAGATTATCTCTTATCTCAAGGTGTATATAATTATGCAAAACCTTATTTGCATTTACATTCCGTTGCTACAGGTTAATATAGCAATCAGGGTTATTAAGAAAACAGTTTTATCTGCACTGAGAAAATTATACGTCTTTTGTGCTTGAGTTCTTCATTTTCAACAGCCTCAATGGTCCCTAGCGCTAGAGGTCCTGGATTCAATTTCTAGGTAAATATTAATGAGGCAGTTCTAATATAATACAAACCATCACGCCTGTATTTCCTGAAGGAAAAACCAGAGGTGTACATTACGTAGGTACACCTCTATATTAATATATCCACAGTTCGCTGGTATATTTAAGTGCCATGTGATAGAGGCAAGCCTATTGGTATTAACTGGTCACAAATCTCAACTACGAGCTGATACTAGAATTTCTACTTTACTAAAAAACTACTTTTCTAGGCTTAGGAACTAGGGCCAAGGCCCTCTAGCGTAGTTGCGTTTAGGACCAAAAAACCAATGAAAATAACAAAAAGGTAATTTATTAAGATATTTGGATTAGAAATGAATCCCAAAAATAACAAATAATCAAAAGCTAAAAGTAATGATATCTTCTTATACATCAGAGAGGTCAAGCTGTATCTCAGGAACCGTTTAATTAATTGAGATGCGAAGTTCACCAGTTTTTTAGTGGAAGCATATACTTTCTAACGGTGATAACAAAATTAAAAGCTATTCAGTTGTTTTTGCGCCAACCCGTAACAAACAGACAAAAATTTAAAAAATCACATTTTTGGGATCGTTCAGAGATGTTTATAATTATACCCTAACCAGCTAGTTTTTTTTAACATCTTCAATATACAGACATAGCTTTTTTACAATTTTATAATAGTAGAGAAGAGATTATAATAGTTTTATAGAGTACGTTCTATGTATACTAACCGAGTGAGCATGGCTACGTTGATGCCGACGAGAATTAGATTTATCCTTCAGGGGTTATGAAGTTCGTGCGTAATTGGATGTACAGTGATAATTAGTGTGCGTGTATTATTATGCGTAGAATTTTGATAAGATTAATTGTTGTTAGAGCGTGTAGATACAAACGTTTATTGTTTGAACACAACTTAATATATTTTGGTTAGTTCGGATGACAATACATACATTTATGATGGCATGTTTGGCGTCTAACGATCTGCTTCTACGCTACGGGTTCTGGGTTTGATTCTCGCCCCCACTGGATTTTCTTATAGGTAAGTGAATATGTATAGGTAGTCATTTAGTAAGGGGTTTCGAAAAAGTTTATTTTTTTTACAATTATATTCATAATCAACCCATATAGTGTCCCACTGCTGGGCACGGGTCTCCTCTCAGAACGAGAGGGATTAGGCTATAGTCCACCACGCTTGCCTAATGCGGGTTGGCAGACTTCACACGCCGTCGAGAAAATCTCTCAGGCATGCAGGTTTCCATACGATGTTTTTCCTTCACCATTGTAAGCGAGTGATAATTAATTATTAATACGCACATGATTACGAAAAGTCAGAGGTGCGTGCCTTGGGTTCGAACTCGAGACCTACGACATGGCAGTCCAGTGGTCATACCCCAAGGCTATCACTGCTTTACAATTATATTCGCCGTGCGTTTTTTCAAAAGTTTTACACAACAAAAGTGTTTTTAAATAATTAGTTACATTAATATTCCCAGGCTCTATGAATCAATCCATAAAAATATAATTATAATTTTGAATCAAGAAATTAATCAAAGAACAACCTTTACTCCTAATAGGTTTTATCTTCCCACGATGCCCACGGTAACACGGTCGTCACGATTGACGCAATCAGTGTTGCCACGAAAAATATTCTTCAATAGAATTTAGAAGATTTTTAATTCATAGTTAAGGCGGATCGTTCACCTGAGCCCGCCAAATTCAAATTTCAATTGGTTTTTCGCAGTTTGTAGATCTATAACACATTTTAGATTCCTAACTGTAATAATTGCGGCATTAGCTATACAATATTCACAACTGAGCATAAAAAAATTGCTTAATTAACGTTAAAGAAGCTAAAAGTAGATATAATCGTCAATTTTGCCCAAAATTGACGATTGTACCTACTTTTAGCTACAATATCGATTTACAAGCAACGTTTACCTTTTAGACCTACAAATTGCGAAAAACCATTTGAAATTTGAATTTGGCGGGCTCAGGTGAACGATCAGCCATAATGTAATTTATTTCTTTTTGAATTCCGCGCGCGAAGTATGTGCGGCGTAAGTCGGAATGATAGATTAAGAAACAGTGTGATGAGACAAAGTTGTGGACTGAAAGATGATGTAATGATACGTATTCGAAAGAATATGCTGAGATGGATTGGTCAAAAAATGAATGAAAGACGATTAACGAAAGGAATTTACAAGGCCAATGTAGGTGGCAGCGTTGGAAGAGGTCGTCCTAGAAGGACATACGCCGATTTTATTGGCATGGTGAAGGCAAATTTCGACATGGCACGTAGGACTCGCGGTGGCTTAGTGATCATAGCGTCTGGTGTATCTAATCAGGAGGCGTAGGATTGAATCCTACCTACGAGTCTAATTTTTCCTTTACTAAAATAACTGAATTTAGCATGTTAAAATATTTTATAACGATATGTATAATTTAACGGTAAATAAATAAATCTCTATATATAAATATAAAAATACGATAAGAAATACAATAACAGATGATTCACAGACCAAATCTGCAAAAACTGAATGTTTATATAGTATGTCAGCATTTCTTTCTCTGTTACGTAGACTAAACAAGCGTTACGTAAACTGTGGACTACAGACAATAATTTTCCGGCAAAATGCGTACACAGTTTACAGACAACGATGTGGCGTAATAGCCACATTGTTGTCAGTAACCTGTATGGTAAAAAAATTATTGCATTGATTTTGTTTTCATGGAATAGGGGGCGCAAACGAGCAGATAGATCATCTGATGGTAAGCAATTACATATCATCAGACGATAATTCACATATCCTTGACTGCTTCCTATATAAAAGATTTGTCCATTATTACTTCTAAATTGTAACCATTTCGAATCGTTCACTTCACTACTACAAAAGATTCGTGCGACACCATTGCAAAAAAGCGATTACGATTCGGACATATATCCGATATTCAAGCGGAGCGCACATATTTGCTCTCAGCCGAAAATCCGGCTTTTATAGTTGGTAAGAAATTTGCTCTGCCATTAAAACAGCCTGCATAATAACATACCATCACGCCTGTATTCCCAGAAGGGTTAGGCAGAGGCGTACTAATGTACACCCACAGTTCGCCGTTATGTTTAGGTAATTACTTAAAATAAAAGCAAATAATTATTTAAAACCATGCTAATATTATAAGCGCGAAATTAAATCAGTTTTTCTCATACCGTTTTATGTCTAAGCCGCTGAACAGATATCCATAGAACCTTTCAAGTGGATAGATTGGATTCTGATGAAAAACTTTTGCCGCTTGTCTCAAAGAAATAAATAGTAAATAATACTATTTTAGTGAAGGAAATAATACTATTTTAGAGGTCATAGCGTCTGGCGTACCTAGCCAGAAGACGCAGGTTCGAATCCTGCCTGCGAGTCGAATTTTTCCTTCTCTAAACTAACTTAATAATCTTAACATGAAAAATGCAAAAAAATCACAAAAAGATAATGTTAATTATGTAAATAATACTATCGAGGATGCGAGTGAAACAATGGCCAAAAACTAGTGTATTATAATTCTATTTAATTAGTAGATCAAGATCATCGAATCTCGAATCATCGAATTTCACTGATACAAGCAGATATGTTTGGTTTCTGACACTAAAGCGAATATTAGACATTGAAATATAACTACTTTTGATGGATTTTATCGCGTTGCATTGATATTATTTAATTCCCGACGTTTCGGATCCTTTACAGCATCCATGGTCATAGGAAGACTAAGGTGTAGGACGTCTTAATATTAAAATCTTACATTTTTGTTATTTAATACAAGTTATTAGTTTAATATTGTTTAGTATTAATTTAATACAATTTAATACAACTGCCTCATTAGCCAAGTGGTCCGGAGCGCGACTGCTACGCTAGAGGTCCTGGGTTCGATTCCCAGGTCGAGCAAAGTGTTGTTGGGTTTTTCTATGAAATTCCCAGTAGCAGCTCGGAGTTAGGAATTTGTGCCCGGTTAATGGCAATAGGCTCGCCCTCTATTACATGGGACCTAAACATACCGGCGAACTGTGGGTGTACATTAGTACGCCTCTGCCTAACCCTTCGGGGAATACAGGCGTGATGGTATGTTATGTTAATAATATCAAGACAAGGCAACAAAATCATAAAATGTAATCTACTTTTTACAGATTTAAAATTATTGAAAGTAGTTACTAAACCTGTCTCTAAGGACCAATTTATTTAATAAATAAAAAGGACCAGAGCAAGTGGTCCAATGCCTTTGGCTGTACATAATCACGGTACGATGTTAATTAATTCCAACTTACGGCCATAATTAATAAAAAGTTTTATTTTTTACTTGAAAATACGAGGAATTTTAAAGACGATAGCGAAGCTGAGGGCATTTTTATGTTCTTGATAGTTTGTAAATACAAAAGAGATATAAATTAATTTTCTGGAATATAATATAATTAGTACACTATAATGGAATTGTAATATTTACAGATATCACATCGGTAATGATGTATGAGTATAATGAATTGTATCTCTATCGATCTACTCATCAGTTGGCTAAGAACAATGATAATCCCTTATTCAGTTTAGTTAGATATTTAATCAGAAATCGCGCTAAGATCATTTCGCTACTACTAGATTTTAGTAGTTACATAATTATTATAAGAAGTAAACAGTGACAATCATTATGATCCTTGAAATAATAAACTAAATAAGGATTGGATAATCTAATATTATTGGAGACACTGTAAATTCTGATCAGATTTTAATAAATCGGCATTGATAACTTCGATTGCGGTTTTTCTTTTCGGAATAGATTACTTATTAATACCTACTCAGTATCAGTCTTGATATGGGCATGTGATGAGGAGGTATGAAACGCATGTGAATAAAAGAGTGGTAAATATGAATATGAAGGGACAATGGGTAGAAGGAGACCAAAGAAAAGATGGATGGATTGTATTAAGGCCAATATGATGGGAAAGGAAGATATGATGAGGTGACGGCTGACAAGAATGAATGGAAGAAAAAATCATGATGCGCCGACTCTAAATAAATTGGGACAAGAGGAAGAAGAAGAACAAGACTACTCCTATCATTGTCAGTATACATGAGGAGCCATAAATACCGATGGCTTTGATGACAATACCATCAATAACGTGATTCGTAACGATAATACCGACGTCTCGAAAGACCAAAATTTTTAGATACATTATTTTTAATACCGATACATTGAATAAAATCCATCTTTCATACCGAGAATAATATTACAATACCAGTGATTAATGACGAAGCCACTAGTACAAATGAAGTGAACGATGTTTCCATTTATACCAATGCATATTATGCCGACGCCATTTTATACCGAGAATGATACCGTATCGCTATTCAATTACACGCTTTGCTGAATAAAAAACATATTAATACCAATTGGGTCCACTGTGAACTTGTGAGAAATAATAATAAATATTGCAATGTCACAATTGAAAGCTAAATTCCAATATATGGCCAGCATTCCAGCGGCGAGAGAATTTTCAATACGGCTTACATAACTCGTCTTGTTGTTTGTACATCCATTTACCATGTCTTCGACGTATAAAGGGATTTTTTATTGCATTTCTTGCGAAGAAGATTTTATTAGTTTGTTTGTTGCATCGATTTTCATAGGTACAGACAATTATATTAAGTGTTCACGTGTACTTACTTACCTATATCAGCGCACGATCTCAAGTACGTCAATTAGACATTCGAGTCATACTCGTATTGGTAATAACAAACGCTTTATGTCCATATTTATCATGCGTACCGCGGAAATGTGGAATAAGCTTCCCGAGTAGGTCTTCCACGATAGTATATAATCTGAGTATCTTTTAATCACGAGTGAATCGGTTTCTTCTAGGCAAGCGCGCTCCATCTTAGGACGCAGAGTCGCTTAACATAAAGCGAACTGGCGATCAAGCGTAGGCCTATCAATCCTTAAGTAATTTTGAGACAATGAAGCATGTTTTTTTCCCAGAAATCCTTTATACCAGCTAAACTCACCACTCGTGGCTGTAGTACAGTCATTCCCACAATGACTACGTTACGGCGCGCACACTAACACAGAAATCATTTGTGCAAATAGGTTTCAATTTTCCACAACTCGAGCCACTGATGGATCAGGGAGCCATAGCTTCAGTACCAAGCCAAGCACGAACAACTTGCAAAAACGTATTCGTATCGAAATCGAGAATAATTTGTATGAGAAGGAGGTTAATGAACGTAGATGAAGCGAAAGTGTGCCAGGATAGCATATGAAAATCTATAGTCTCTGCCTACCCCAATGGGAGACAGGCGTGAAAATATGTTTGTATGAGATTAGTAACAGAAAAAAACTCGATTCGTTTACGATACGAATTTAATAGTTTTTCGTGCTTAGGCTATAGGTATTGTAATTATCCTTTTGGGAAAAATTAACACAACATATTAAAAGCCGCTGTAATCGATTTAGTACCTAGTAGATTCTGAACAAACTACTTTCAGCTCTGATCATCAGATTCTGTTACAGGTTCTATAGTAGGTACTTGCTTCAGCCCCTGTTTTCGTTTCATATATAATTATTCTTTCCATAGATTCCAAATACCGCCAATGCATTCCTTTGATGTTTCTAAGCAAATATATAATATACTAGCTTTTGCCCGCGGCTTCGCTCACCTGAAATTATATTAGGATTAGAAATGGTTTCCAAAAATAATTTAATAAAAACTAACAGTGATGATCTCTTCTTTGTATGGGCCTCTATGCATCAGAGAGGTCAAGCTGTATCTCAGGTTCTGATCATTTCCTTGAGACAAGAAGTTCACCAGTTTTTAAGTTGGAGCATATACTTTCTAACAGTGATAACAAAATGAACATCTATTCTGTAGTTTTTGCTACAAACACAGCTTTTTTACAATATTATAATAGTAAAAAGAAAAGAAAAATAAGATATTATAAGCAAATGATATCTTAAAATTATAAAAAATATAGTATCTTTCTTTTTCACTAGCTATCGTAGTCGAATAAAGCTCCAAATCTAAACACTAAATTTCATAGAAATCCGCCAAGCATCCGTATCACACAATTAGTATCCTCCGCTTATGTTTCCCCAATTATCCCAGTCCGCCGTTGCTTCACACGAAGACCCGAAGAATACATTATATTTCAGTTCACTCTCTAAGCCGATTATTGAGCTCAATACGAAGCCCTGATGTACGCTCTAACTCGATGAAAAATCCCTTTCATGTTTCCGGCTCAATCCGTCTGTTAATGTTGAAAGTCTGAAAAGAATTAGGTGAAGCTATAGTGACGATAGGCAGTAGAATAATAAAAATCCTTATGCACATTGAACCCATTTATCCATAATTACCTATAGAAAGTACATCGATCTTTTTAAAAATGACCCACTTCTATGAATGTCATTGGATATATAATATACTTTGAATAAAAAATTATAACTTAAATTAAAATTTTGAGCTAGGGAAGACTTTGCTGATTAATTTTCATTAAACATAGCGATGCATTGCAAATGAATCCGTTTAAACAAAAAAAAAACTTATAACAATTAGCTGATCTGTTTAGAAACTACAATGCCATTATTTAAAAGCATTCTTATGTCAGTAGTCTAGTGAGGAAAACAAAATGGCGTCCGTATATTTTATGTATTTACTTGAATTACACGCTCATATTCAGAACCTCTTCGTGTAACGAGTAAACATAAATAAATATATAAAAACAGGCTTGCCCTCTTATTACATAGGACCTATACAAACCGACGTCAAAACTCCTCTGTCTAGTCCTCAGGGGAATACAGGCGTAATAGTGCCTTTTATGCATATTCAATATTGTTATAAGCGTAGGAAGAAATACGAGTATGCTCACCATTTGATATTGATTTCACAAAAAGGATTTCACTACATCGTTAGTGGCACAAGACTTGGCGAAATCGGATGTTTGTGCACGAGATTCTCATGCGCAAACAGTGAATTTCGGCTCGAACATTTGCGGATTACAGTAATGTTTGTCCCAGAGGATCACACATCGCTCGTGCGTTTGCTAATATTCACTGAAATCAGCAGAACGATCTCAAATTTTGGAGCAGTCTTATCTATATTTAATAGCCTAGTGGTCCTGAGCGCGACTACTACCCTAGAGGTCTTTGGTTCGATTCCCAGGTCGAGCAAAGTGTTATTGGGTTTTTCTATGAAATTCCCAGTAGCAGCTTGCCGCCTATTGCATGGGGCCTAAACATACCGGCGAACTGTAGGTGTACATTAAGTACGCCTCTGACAAACCCTTCGGGGAATACAGGCGTGATGGTATGTTATGACATATTTATTAGAAGAACATTACATTAAAAGATGTTTTGTTGACCATTTGAATGATAGTAAAAGCATAACATTTTCGAGAATTTAGACGTGATGGCATTGATCAGTCTTTGATACGCGTTAATTAACGATTCTTGGTAAACTGATGTAACTATTTAAATAAATCAAACACTCGCTGTTCCTAAGAAATTTTAAGGTTTCTTTTCCATTACTTTTGTTTAAATACATTACTTTTCTTGTTTCTTTCTTTGTTCCCTTTGAAAAATGTATCCTTGGGGGCAAAAGGTACCTACAATTTGCCTTGGAAAACGGTTTGTTTTGTTTCATTAACTTTTTTTATTTAAGTTCTCTAACGAGGCTGAGAAACATACCTTATTCAAACGAGTTGTCAAAACAATGTGCGGTAATTATCGAGTAAATACGGCCTATGGATGTTGTAGGCCATTAAAAGTCCGTGGGACAGAATTTCCAATAATAAGGTAATACCAAAATTAATCGTAATTTAAACACTATTTATTCAATTCGGATTCCTATACCGTTACTCTAAATTTTCACATCTAAATTAACAGTATCATTTCGAAAATACTGGACTGGAAATAAATGTAAGCGAATGATAACTGTGACCACTTGATCGAACTTGAACTTGATAACTTTACCAATCTTTTTGTGATCTTTTTGCATTTTTCATGCAAAACAATTACAAAAACATACAAAAAAATCACAAACTAAAATAATTTTACTAAGTTTGGAAAGACAAAATGGTACGGTACCAACTTAGATTAACGGTATCTCAATCCGAATAATACACAATTTGTTAAAATATTGTTTGAAATATGATTTATTTTGGTATTATGTTGTTTATGAGCAATTCAAGCACCCCCGGACCAATAAGTATTCGAAGAAGCTGCTAATGGCGAATTTCTCTTTTGTACCATCAGTTAAGTGTCCGGCAATCTTGAATTGACCACTTGCCCCATTGCCACATTGTCCTAGTTTAACGGTATCGGAATTCGAATAATAACATCGAGTTCTCAAATAATGTGAATCCTCGTTTAATATTGTCGACTTCGGTCAAACATGGACATTCTCCAACGTTCACACATGATCTTGCTATCGCAATATTGTACCAGTGAAGATTGTAACTTATTTTATTTTAAAAGAGTGGCCATGGATTTCTTGCCGGATTCTTCTCCATAAGATCAACCTTTTGGAACCATGCAACTAGAATCATAACGTTTCATAAACGCTTGTAAAAGCTTATTTGAAATAAAAAAACATTCGATTTGATTTGATTAACACAAATTGATTTCATTGTGTTTGAATTACGATTTTTATCGGTATTACGTTTATATTGGAAATTCGGTCAGCCGGACTGTTAAGACTAGTCTACTCAAAGCAGCTATGATTTTTTCCTAAAAAGGCTCTTCATAATTTTGATATACCCAGTGTCACTCTCACAATTATGACGTACTTGACGACAAGGCCTAGCTGTCTAGCTAAAATTCATCAAGCCGTTTAGGTTACAGGACATGACGAAGAAATATACATACATACCTATATCTACTCAAAAAACAAAGCCCTCTATAGCAGTCGAGCGATTAAAGCAAGGACTATTGACTTATAGTAGTGGCTTTCTAAATCTTACAGAAATAAATTCATTTTTATTTTCCCCTATTTAGAAAGATAACTTAATACCTAGATAGATACTTATTAGGTGTAAATTGAATTCTAGTCATAAGATTCCAGGTAAAAAGGCTCTAGCACTCAACATTATCTAGCTCCAAGCTGATACTAAGAACTTATATACAAATAAAAATGAAATATATTGAAAAATATATCATAAATTTCTAAAAAATATGCTTTAATATTATGTTAATATCTGTTAGTAATGAGATTATTT
Source organism: Acronicta leporina (assembly GCA_947256265.1). Lineage (NCBI taxonomy): Eukaryota > Metazoa > Arthropoda > Insecta > Lepidoptera > Noctuidae > Acronicta > Acronicta leporina. Next base: position 807,113 of record OX366517.1, on the reverse strand, counting down.
TCCAGGTAAGAAAGTCCAATTTTCTGCTCTTTAAGCGTCTCCTGCCGCATAAAATGTTAATTAAGTAGGTATTAGAATTTTATTGGATTATCCCAAACAAATTTTGTATTTGATGTTTATATCTTGTAATTAGTACGAAATTGGTGGACATATTATATTATTACTAGCTGCGTCTCGCGGTGTTACCTGCTTTTACAAAACCTTAAGAATTTTTGCAATTCGTTTCTTGGAGAAAGTCTATACTTTTCTAGGCCCCGGTAGTCAGCAGACCATGGCGACTTGGGACTCGGCAATGAGTCAGCAAATCGTTTCGTCTCACCAGCAAGACGAACCATCAGGTGTCCATCCATTGTACCATCAAGTGGATTATCTTCGTATTTGCCGCCGTAAACAATACGATAAAAAATAATCATGGGCTTATCTTTAATTCTTAACTCGTAGGTACTTATTAACTCTTATCTAAACAATTAAATAAGTTTTCCACTCCGTAACCCGGCTAACGTCAGCCGACCTAAAATCAGATGCGCAATTAACTTCTTAGCCTTGATACGACAAACTAGGGCTGTCTAAGAGATGAAATGTTTTGGCATAACACAAATAAATCAGTTTTCTGTTCTAAATAAGCATTGCAATCATGTTATGGCCTTGAAAAGAACCAATTTTGTCTGAAGCGTATATTTTTCGTTCAGAGAAGGAAAAATCAGGTTCAGTGTGCCAATGACAGTCAGACTATTTTACGACAAAATCAGCCCACAATCGCTGCTCGGCTCGACCGGAGTTCTACCACGGCCTCACAGAAGACGTGGCAGGAAACAACGTTACGTTGTGTTTCGCCCAATGAATGAGGATACCGGAGGCCAAAACCCGGCTGGCATGGCACCTGAGACGAGTCTCAGGTAAGCGATTACCGCTGGCCATGAATACCGGCAACACCAGTCGAGACTAGTGTTGCCGGTATTCATGGCCAGCGGTAATCGCTTACTATCAGGTGATCCACTTGCTCGTTGGCCCCCTAATCTATAAAAGACAATGCCTAGTATCTAGCCAGACACTACCTATACCAGTGCTATGATTCCGGTGTTGTAGCATTGACACAGTTGTTAAATTAAGGTCATATTGCCCCATTAATTTTCTGGGTTATTATTGTTCCAATATTATTCCCTTCAAATCCAATCATAATAATGTTAGCACATTAGTGTATACCGAACGAACCGAATATTTGGCAATACGCTGATACGAACGCAGATGAATTCAGATGAACTTCAGATGAAAAAATAGTGGTTACAAACAGCTAATACTTTTTTTATGGGATAGGGGAGCAAACGAGCAGATGGATCACCTGATGGTAAGCGATAACCGCTGCCCATGGACACCCGCAACACCAGAGGAGTCACAAGTGCGTTGCCTTGCCCGCCTTTTAAAAGGGTTTGGGCCTCCGGTAACCTCACTCTATCGGCGAAACACAACGCAAACGTTGTTTCACGCCGGTTTTCTTTGAGGCCGTGGTATCACTCCGCTCGTCTTTTTGAGGTTTATGACATTCAGAAGTAATTTAGGTAAATCAATCAGTCGCCACTACCTTACATAATGCCTTTAATTTTGTAAGATAGAGATGATAACGTGTGCGCCAGCTGATATGTAGCATTGAATAAATTATTAATTTAGTATCCCAAACAAAAATTAGAATTCTACTTTATGTAACTTCTAAGTAACTTAACAGACAGAAATGAGTTGCTGGGGAGTTTGAAAACTTCCCAAAGAAAACACTAGGAGGCGGTGAAGGTTGGGTTTTTGGGGTTGTCTATAATGTAAAAATTACTTTCGAAAATTACTACTTAGTAGTCTTAGTAATAAATGATTTTGACTTTTTTACTTCGCGTTGTTGTTGGATGTATCGAAAATGTAGGACTATCGAACTTTTTGTATAGGGTAGTAGTATAGTATCGATAAAATCTTTTGGACTATAGGCAACCGATTAGAAATAAATGGAGAAGAAATAACCACGAAAGTAGGAAGAACAAAATCAACGCGGGTACATACGAGTGCGGGGCTTGGCTACTATTTTGTAAATTATTAATCGATACAACAATGTCATCCGGATAAGCCAAACAGTTCATACAGTTACCTCTAGTAACTATCGATTTCGAGGTAAATTATAGAAAACAGCATTAGCGAATTGACACAACGCTAGCACGAAGTCTGAACTTGTCTCTAAAGTCATTGTTTTACCAGATCAGGGCCCCAATTGTACTATTTTATTGTGTGAAAATTCAATTACTAAAGAATTGTAGAGTTTTGCCTTCAAAATCTGTCAGTTCTTATGTCATTTAGACTATCTACTACTACTACTATCGGACGACCATTATGACATAATTAATTGATACAGTAGTCTTCGGGCCCAGATCACCGGTATATTGGTAAGTAGGTCCCCCCTAATAAGCGTCGAGTAAAGTATAGTAGTATTAAGTACCTAGTAGTAAAGTATTGTAGTAGTGTATTTGTAAATTTTTATTAGCGTGGCTACGCTACAGTTCCTGGGTTCGATTCCCAGTCCCAGTCTCGTTCGGGACAACTAGGCTAATAGTATATTCACTTTCTTTTAAATACGACCTTGAAGGTATCAGCTTTTTAATTTCCTTTGACAAGGACGAGTGCAAAAAATTTGTTTTTCTCGAATGTAGAGCAGAATTAATTCGAAATAATTTGCTTTGTTTGCTCATTTTGTAATCGTTCATAAACGAAGTTTTAGCAAAAAAAAACGTCGTTATTTTATGATAAACAAGTGTTTGTTTCAAGACGTTTTGTTTAAAGCATTTATTCCATATCTCTTTGTAAGTATGTTTACACTGTCACACTGTTTTCAACTGACTTCAAAAAGGAAGTTCTCGAATTCGAAGCTATTTATTTTATCTTTTTGTGTTTTTTTTTGCATTTTTCATGCTAAGATTATAAAGTTATTTTTCCTTCACTAAAATAACTTTATTTTTTTATAAGTTTGAACAATTCAGCCATTTAAGAACTGATTTGAAAAACTCTTTTTTTGCGTGAAAGAAAAAATCGCCACTCAAAATGTTGAAATCAAAACGGCTTCAAAAACAAAAACAGAATGTTATGTGCGATACAGATTCGAAAGTCGGTGCCATTAGAAGGTCGGATCTTTTGTTTTGGACACCGACTTCCGCACCATTTTCTTTCGTATTTTTTTCCTGTTTTTGAAGGCGGAACGGAAGATCCGACGAAGTACGGAACCCGCGCGAGTCCGTCTCGCACTTGGCCGGTTTTTTTTTGTATGAAACTGATTACTGGTTTTGTGTACAATAAAGGATACTTATCCTATTCTATTAACAAGTTACTTTCTAGTCAAAGGAAATATTACCTAAGTACTACTGTTTCAGTACTGGATTGAATATCCTAAAGCTTAATACATTATTACTAATAACATGTTACATAGCACTTTCTAATAAAATGTTATAACACTAAAACCCGCTATAATAGTGACTGGATACGTGTGAATGAGGATTTACTCAATAAAGTTGCCCGTCGTTGTTGCCTAAGAACCTAGGCGATAATGTTTTATTACCGAGTGGGTATTTTGTGACGTGTGACGACAAATACGTAGAAGTAGTATAATTTAAATAAATCGCTTGACTCTGATTAAATTATGACTTGTACCTCTTTTCCGTGGAAGACATTTCATGAAGGTGGCAAGCCTACTTTGATTAACATAAACATACCATCACGCCTGTATTCCCAGAAGGGTTAGGCAGAGGCGTACTAATGTACACCCACAGTTCGCCGGTATGTTTAGGTCCCATTTAATAGGGGGGCGAGCCTATTGCCATTAACCGGGCACAAATTCCTAACTCCGAGCTGCTACTGGGAATTTCATAGAAAAACCCAATAACACTTTGCTCGACCTGGGAATCGAACCCAGGACTTCTAGCGTAGCAGTCGCGCTCAGGACCACTGGGCTAATGTGGCAGTTTGGTTAATTATGACTTACTTTGATTAATTTATGACTTATGCCTCTTTTCCATGGGAGACATTTCATGAAGGTGGCGGGCGTTTCATGAAGACTTTCCCGTCCCCAAAAAAGATAGAAAGTACAGAACGCTATGTGCTACGATCCTTACATACCGCTTGCTTTGTTCACTTTCATTCATCCTCTTTGTATGAATCATTTTCCGGCCCCACCTGAGTGATACCACGGCCTCCCAGAAAACCGGCGTGAAACAACACGTTGTATTTAAACGAGTGAGTGAGGATACCGGAGACCCAGACCCTTTTAAAAGGCGAGCAAAGCACTTGCATCTACTCTGGTGTTGCGGGTATCCATGGGCGGCGGTAATCGCTTACCATCAGGTGATCCGTCTGCTCGTTTGCCCCCTATCCCATAGAAACTTACTTCAGGGATTTTACCCACAAAGTTGCTCCCCCATTTTTACTGACGTCTGCCTTAGGTATAAATTATTTGTGAACCTAGCCACAACAATTTATACACACAGACAACGCAATATCTCAATTTGAAAATGTAGTTTATTATTCGTTACAGCTCATTGGGTTACACGCGAATACTCACGTCATTATTGTCTTTTATGTAAGAATTTCCACTTCAAAGCGAGTTTTTTGGTGTATGAAGTGATTCAATCAGGGTTACAGTTTTATTAACAATGACCTCTGTGGTTTAGTGGTTCGAGTACCGGACTGCTGACCATGGGGTCGTGGGTTCGATTCCCACAGGACACAAAAATTTATGTGAAGAATATAAGTGTTGTTCGTCTGGGTGTTTCTTATGTATTTACAAAAAAAGTATATAAGTATTATATCCATTGTCTAGTACCCATAGTACAAGCTCAGCTTAGTTTGGGACTAGATGGTGCTGTGTAAAAATGTCCCAGAATATTTATTTATTTATTTATTAAGAAGATGACATGAAATCCTTGAACGAAAGACGTGGAAAGGGGAGACTAAAGAAAATATGGATGATGATAATAGATTCTGTGAGAGGTACAAAGAAAGTGAATGAAAAAATGAAGGCTGCTATAAATATATTGTGGAATAAAAAGACATACTGCGCCGACCCAAAGTAGCCGATTGCATGAGGATGATGTAATAATGATATAATACTGCAATATATTGCACGGGAATCGAACCCGGGATCTGACGTTCAGTAATTTTACTTGCGAGCAGACCAATGTGGCAGTTAATCCTAGCGATAATTGATATATGCATCCTTATTAAAGTGCAATAGAATAATCAAAGTCAGCCCGTTAAAAACAAATCAACTGTGTTAGCGCTGTTTTCTTCTGTAGCCTAAGCACAAAGAACTATCGAATTCGTATCGTAAACGAATGAGTTTTTTTCTGCTACAAATCTCATACATACCTACATACATATTTTCACATCTGTCTCTCATTAGGGTAGGCAGAGACTACACTTGCTACGATCCTGGCATACCACTTTCACTTCATCTACGTTCATTAACCTCCTTCTCATACAAATTATTTTCGATTTCGATACGAATACGTTTTGCAAGTTGTTTGTGCTTGGGCTTTTTTTTATGGGATAGGGGAGCAAACGAGCAGACGGATCACCTGATGGTAAGCGATAACCGCCGCCGCAACAACAGAGGAGTCACAAGTGCGTTGCCGCCTTTTAAAAGCGTTTGGGCCTCCGGTAACCTCATTCATTTGGCGAAACACAACAAGCGTTGTTTCACGCCGGTTTTCTGTGAGGCCGTGGTATTACTCCGGTCGAGCCGGCCCATTCGTGCCGAAGCATGGCTCTCCTACGGTTAACTGGGCTAAACACAAATAATTAAAGATCCTGTCATCTACCATTATCAGACAACGCCGAAACAATCAATTACAACACCGTCGTAATTCTATAAAGCGTGTTCTCCTGGCATGTTTTCAATCAACACGTTTTGGCAGCGACACAAAGCGTCCATTTTGTTTACGTCATAAAGACAGGTGTACATTGAAACGTATACACGTTTTTATTGGGAGACTTTATGACCTGTTAAATTGATTGGGTTCAGCTTTCATGAGTTAATGTTTGTATATATTATGTTTGTTCGGGAATAGGGCAAGCAGGCGTTGTCTTTAAGGCTCATAGTTCAAAAAAAAAAAATTATTTCTGTAAATACATCTTTTATAGACACTTTACAATGTTTTACTTTTTCTACTAGATGGCGCTATCAGAGGACCTCTGAGAAGAAAAGCCGAAAGAAACACAGAGAATCATGGTCTCTTTTTAAATCCAGACAGTAGTAGTAGTATTATAAGATATGCGTGTTACGATGTAGGTATAGTGCAATATCTGAACAGGCCTTTTGAAGAAATAACCATAGCAGCCTTGAGTTGACCTGTCCTAACTGACGGCACGCATACACCCGGGGACGCGTTAGAATACTATACCTCACTGCCACTCAGATTGGCATCTCGTGAGAGGCGAGAAAATATCTTAACACATGTGGTAGGACCTCTTGGGGTCTGACTGGCTGGCGACCAACCTTACAGTGAAGTCTGTCATAGGTGTGTGTTTAGATTTTTCCGCGTATAATCCCTATTATAAGCATATATTCCCCCTAGGTTGCTACGACTTTGGCAGTCTGCAGTCCGTAAATCTGCAGTCCGGATCTTAAGTGTTGGCAACCCATCAGACACTCCTGTGTTATTGCAAATGTCTATGGGCGACGATGAGATCTTACTCGAAAGTTTGTTTTGTAGACTTAAACAATAATAAAAATACTGAAAAATAAAACTATTGCTTATAAATTGCTATCGTATTTAAAAGTTATGTAAGCACTTTTTTGAAAATACCTATTACCTATACAAAGTTACAATAAAAAAAAAAAAGATTACTAGCAATTGTGAATATATTATATTAAAATACATTCATTGTGAATATCATACAAACCGTTGCCATTAATGATACAATACAAATTATTATGATCTTACAGACTGAGAGTAACATCACAGTAATTTGCTCTTTTCTTCTCTCAGATTATGAACACAATATGAATAAGAAATTATTCTTTGGATCCGCCGCCCACGTGAATGTTTACCTATTCAAAAACGGCAAAAAGGCATTGACCTTAATTTCTCAGTCATACAAAATTGATATCCCGGAGACGAAGACTGGACCTATTTCATAATCAGAAGTCATAGTGGATTTAGGCCACCTGGGGTAATGATGGTTCAAACGTTCAAATTAAACATACCATCACGCCTGTATTCCCCGAAGGGTTAGGCAGAGGCGTACTAATGTACACCCACAGTTCGCTGGTATGTTTAGGTCCCATGTAATAGGGGGCGAGCCTATTGCCATTTACCGGGCACAAATTCCAAACTCCGAGCTGCTACTGGGAATTTCATAGAAAACCCAATAACACTTTGCTCGACCTGGGAATCGAACCCAAAACGTCTAGCGTAGCAGTCGCAGTCAGGACCACAAGGCTAATGAGGCAGTTTAAATACACGTAAAATTAAACGTTCAAATACACATTCAAAAGTTAATATATCGTTTATTATCCCCAAAAAGGCCCCTTGCAGCTTCACTAATGCTGTTGTTAAAAGTGTTGGTAAAAGTTGTGCATAAAAAGTTGCGGAAGAATCTCCCAAGCACATTGATTATATTATGTTTAACGTTACTTTAGTGAAGGAAAAATTCGACCCGCAGCTCGCAGGCAGGATTCGAACCTGCGTCTTCTGGTTTAATACACCAGACGCTATGACCACTAAGCCAAGCCTGCCATGTCAAATTTGCCTTCACACTCTGAACTTACGTCTTAAAGGTGACGTCAGTAACATCTATTGACAAGCAACTTACTTTGCCTCTCAACCGACATGACTTATACCTATATATAAATACCATACATACATACATACATAATATACCATACCTATATGTTTAACTACAAAGTTAGCAATATGCACGATTATATTATAGCAATGTTGATAGAATTACAAAGAAACAACTACCTAGACACTGGCACTATCTAGACGTGCGTACAAGTCAAACCGAGACCATAAAATGGGACTTGGTTTCACCGCTGCTGTGCGTCTTCTAACTTCATTGATAACATATAGTGCCACCAGATGGTTCTGTCCTCTCGGTTAGTCAACAGCATCACGACATAATCAAGCCTCTCATCGACTTAGAAGAAACTTGTTATTGAAAAATGTTTGCCTTCTAACATCCTTCAATTACAAAAATATAAAAAAGTTAATCTCCTCAATTAACAATGAACAACGAGAAGAGAGAGAGATGCGATGAAAGTAGAAGGAGATGAGTACAGCGAAGCTAAAACGGTATTTCGCTAACGTTCTAGACTGATACAGATAAAAAAAATTGGTATTCTCGCATCGCACTGCCTACATATTATATAACTTAACATAAAATTCTGCGAAGCGGCGGTAGCCTAATGGCTAGGGCGTCGGACTTGCGATCATGTGGTTGCTGGTTCGAACCCCACCCATTGCACTACCGACGTGAACCCACTCGTAACACAAGCATTGAGCTTAGCACGAGGGGTCAACAAGAATAATAGTAATGTGCGACCCGAATTGCTAGTAAGCTTTTTAAAAAAAATATGGTTTGTGATCAGCAATAGACTTAGAAACTTCCTTACATTAATTTATTAAACCTAATACTCAAATTAATTATTAAAGCGATATCCACTATGCAGGCATTAATTAAGTTCGATATTTTCCGCTAAAGCCGGTAGTAGGCGCATGCAAATTTAATTAATGGTAAAAGCAGACATGATTCCTCAGACTTTGTTATGTAAAATGCAGTGAACATTCTATGTTTTATTAGTGGATAATGGTATTATAATGAAGCGGATTAAAATTATTGAATTCGATATAAAGCAATCTTTTAAAACAGATTTTGCTTAATTGGATTAACCCTCCGATTTAATCCTACGAAATCTTTTAATCGATGAATACGGACCTTTCCACCAAAAATCGCAAACCGCAGCCGAAATCGCTTCTAAAATCGAGTATTTAAATCGATTCTCGCTAACAAAGAGCAACTCGTTAACCTAGCAATCGAGAGGCTTTATCGGTAATCCAAACAGATCACGAGACCGCTGTCAGTATCCTGTTCGTGTTTCATTTATATGCAGATTTGTTTGGTGAATAATAATAACATCTGATTTTATAGGAGAGCTGTAATAGCTTGGTGGAAAATCTTAATAGGTTTTCGAAATTGTCTAACATACGAGACATGTTTTTTGGCATGACCTTTGGAATGACCTTGAGATGTAGAATGTGGAAGATAAATTCCACAGCACCTACCGCGGTTCCAGTAGCTTAGTGATTAAAGTTTACTTTACCAGAGGGACATGAATTCGAATCCTGGCTGCCTGGGACGTATCGAGGGCCACTACTGCTAGGTACTTTTCTCGTGATTATGTAAACAATCGTAATTGCAGTGTTCATACTTTATACAGTAACTATATGCTTCATAGATTGATCAGGCGCGCCGCGCAAATATTTTGATATTTTCTTGAAATTATGTAGTATCGTCATGTCACGTCATGCCAACCTGAAGATAGCAATTTAGTTTGCATCATCTAAGATGACAGATATTTTTATAATTAACAATTTAGATTATTGAATTTACATTTTAAAATTAATAGGTTAATGAACCAATAACTTTTAATTATATCAATGTAATTATATGTTGTTGCTTTGTTTCTACAAAGCAGAAGAAGCCGAAAGAAGATCTTTTCTTACGTGAGGCCGAGGCAGCAAGGCCTCAGTTCACTTCGACCCCATGGGATATGTTGTACTTGGCCTTGTGAAAGATAGTTTCAAAGTTTCAACAGACTATTTCACATAACTTATTCCATATACCTAGATACGAAATAGGTATACAGTGAACTAAACTGGAATAAACTGAAAAATACAAATATAACATAAGCTGATTATTGTTAATGCTTACAGAAAAATAATTTCCTAAAAAATAATCCGCTTTCATAATAAAAAAGGTGGGTTGGAAGAAACTCTATATTATCGTATTACAAAAGTTCGTTCGCTTGAAAAATACATAATGGTCTTTAGGGTCCATTGTAGTATTGAACCCAACGAAGATCTTATTTTTTGAGTTATTTATCATACGAATATTTTTCACGAGGGAAAATTACAATTGTGGCCTTGTACAGGGTAGCTCTTAAATGCTGTAGACACTTGCTAACAGTAAACAATTTATAAAGCTATATTAGTGAAGGAAAAATTCGACTCGCAGGCAGGATTCGAACCTGCGTCTTCTGGCTAGGTACGCCAGACGCTATGATCTCTAAGCCACTGCGAGTCCCACCTGCTATGTCGAAATTTGCCTTCATATTCTGAACTTACGTCTTAAAAGTGACGTCAGAATCCTGCCTGCGAGTAGATTTTTTTCTTCACTAAAATAACTTTATAATCTTAGCATGAAAAATGCAAAAAAAATCACAAAAAGATTTTTTCCCAATTCCAATCTTCAAAGTCGAACTCTTTTTCCGTTTTCAATCATCGATACGCATTTTTTTAATCTGGTCCTTCGAATTTGTTTCCACTCGATTGCAGCCCATCACATAATCACCTCACATTAGGAAAGCCTTTGACTAAAAGGGAAATGTCGTTGGCTCCTTACTTTATTTGATAAGGAAGATGTTAGCAGAATTTCCACGATTTAGCCTCATTAAGTTTGTTTGTTGGTTCATTAGTGAAACACGAGTATTTGAGGTAATTTGAAAGATAGAACTTTAGATGGCACGATTGTTATAGTGGCTCAGTGATCAGCTACTGCACAGGTCACGGGATCAATCCAAGTTTGACAAAAAATACTATATGACGGTTTAAATAAAAAATAAATGTAATTTTTTTTTATGGGACAGGGGTCAATCTAGCAGAGGAATCACCTGATGGTAAGCGATAACCGCCGCCCTTGAACACCCGCAACACCAGAGGAGTCACAAGTGCGTCGCCGCCTTTTAAAAGGGTTTGGGCCTCCGGTAACCTCACTCACTCGGGAAACACAACGCAAGCGTTGTTTCGCCTGTTTTTATGAGGCCGTGGTATCACTCCGGTCGAACCGGCCCATTCGTGCCGAAGCATGGCTCTCCCACGTGAAAAATATAGGCTTTATGTAGGCAGTATGTGGTATTGTTCCATAACCACCAATTTTATATCTGGTACCACCTGTATTCTACGCAAATAAATTATTTATCTTTTTCTTTTGTCATTATCCTGGCACAAATCTCAAACTCCGAGCTGCTACTGAAGATTTCATAGAAAATCCAATAACACATTGCTCGATCTGGGAATCGAACCCGGAACCTCAAGCGTAGCAGTCGCATTTGGGACCACAAGACTAATGAGGCAGCTTTTAATTAAATTAAGACCATTATAATGAAAAATAAATCTCATTTTCTCCTTTTAGTCATTCTTCATTCACCCGATAACTTTAGCAATAAAATTAATATAATTAATCAAAATAATGCCAATGAGAATTGGTGATTGAATTTGATAGTTAATTTATTAATTTAATCATCGATATATTTATAATAAATTATACCTAGCTTTTAAAGAACCGTTTAATAATTAGGATTTAATAGAAAAAAAATGTTGGTATTTTGTAAAACCTAAACAGAACTTTATTTAGCACACACACAAAGGCCAAAGTTTAAAATAAATCTATTGATCTAAGAATTTTGGTTATGTATATAGATAGAGTCATTAAAATCACTTTATAAAGTACTTAACGAAACACGTAGGTACGTGCAAAGTAATATAGTATTTATTTATTTGTTAAGAAACTGCTGTCTGATCTGCTGTAAGCTACTATTATATAATTGTAACAAAACTATGTCTGTACTGAAGATATAAAAATAAAAAGTTAGGGTATATGTATAAACGCCTCCGAACCCAAAAACGTGATTTTTAAAATTCTTGTCTGTTTGTTACGGGTTGGAGCGAAAACTACTGAATAGATTTTAGTTTTGTTAGAAAGCATATGCTCTAACTTAAAAACTAGTGAAATTTTTATCTCAATTATTTAAACGGATCCTGTGATACACCTTGACCTCTCTGATGTATAGAGTCCCATACAAAGAAGTGATCATCACTGTAATGTTGGTTTTTGACTAAATAAATTTTGGCAATATAATAATTTTACCATTTAGGCAAATTGCAACATGGCGGCTGGACGCCCGATGGTTATAGGTCTGGTATATTGACGACCTCTGTGGTTTAGTGGTTCGAGTACCGGACTGCTGACCATGGGATCGTGGGTTCGATTCCCACAGGACACAAAAATTTATGTGATGAATATAAGTGTTTGTGTTCGTCTGGGTGTTTGTATGTACGTATTATATTATTATTGTAGTATGTATTTACAAAAAAAAAAGTATATAAGTATTATATCCATTGTCTAGTACCCATAGTACAAGCTCTGCTTAGTTTGGGACTAGATGGTGCTGTGTAAAAAGTCGCAGAATATTTATTATTTATTATTATTATATCTAACCAGAAGACGCAAGTTCGAATGCTGCCGGCAAGTCGGATTTTTCCTTCAAGAAAATAACTTAACTTCTAGCTAAAATAACGATTCCTTATTTTGTTTCAGTGTGACGAATATATTTCTGGTGAACCTGTCGGCTGCGGATCTCCTAGTGACGGGAGTGTGCATGCCAATCCAGCTGAGCAAGGCCATCACCCTCGTCTGGTTCTACGGGGAGACGGTCTGCAAGATTGTTAACTACATTCAAGGTAATGCTTTAGAATAATTTTGGTAATAACTATTTATACGTAGGAGTATAATAGAGCTTTAATCAAGTGCATTTAATTATAGTAGCTGAAACATTGACTGGTTTTGAACTTAAATAGGGCTCTTGGGAAGAGCTTTGGTATTTTGCAGGTCTCTTAGGGCTGCATTGATTTTTATTGTCATATACATAATATGTCGAAGCGATACATGATTACGGATGGTCTGTCGACTGATCAAGGCGACGAAGCCACCTGGTGGTACTAAATGGTATCAACTGCGACACGCTTCGAAGGGGCAATCACTGCAGCGGTGAAACCGAGCTACATCAGCGTGCATTCCGTGCCTAACTCCGGCCAGAGACTGAGTGGGGGACACTTCACATCCTGGGTTCGACTTGTGCGCGCGTCGTTATACTTTCACGAGTTCTTTTATAAATCTACCTAAATAGTTATTGCTGACGTTATAATTTAAAAATCATTTTAATAATCGTAATAGACCATTACCGTTGATTGGGAGTTTCTTTTGGCTTCCTCTCCCAATAACACTAGTGAAGCCACGAAGAGTATTGGTCAGCGTACTTAGTACTTATACATAAAGGAGAGTCTTTAATGTAAAACTTTTAGATGTATAGTCACGTGCACAGATATGTATAAGCTTATAATACAAAAGCGATTTTCTCGTAAAGTATGAAAATAGTGTTTTCGAACCCATGTTTTAATGATATTGGCATTATCACAAAGTTTGCGATCGTCATTTCACAAAAAAAAACACTGAGAGTTTTAATGAGTGTAGGTATACATATTTATGTTCATGACTGTACACAGGGTTAGATATCACGCTGTATAATATATCCAGTACCTATAAGCTGACGTCACATTGTATAGGCTCTACGTATGATAGAGGTCAGCTTATACTGACAAAAACATACATTGATATGTAGCCGTGCGTACAATAAAAATAATTGTAAGTAAAGTCAGACCTTATCACAAGCCAATAAAACTGAATGTCTAACTAACCATTCAGGGGTGAGAAACGTGATATCATTTATAAGCCTTACAGTGAAGCACTGAAATATCGAGTGTAAGATAGTGCATAATATTAATGGAAGTAATAAGGGGAATGACCAATGGTCCCTAATAACTAATGAAGTTTGACCCAAGATGACGTATGATGAAGTAATAGAAAAATAATTAGATTTAAGTTTCTCTGAACTGCCTCGTTAGTCTAGTGGTTTCAAGTGCGATCGGTACGCTAGAGGTCTTGGGTTCGATTCCCAGGTCGAGTAAAGTGTTATTGGGTTTTTCTATGAAATTCTCAGTAGCAGCTCGGAGTTTGGAATATGTGCCCGGTTAATGGCAATAGGCTCGCCCCCTATTACATGGGACCTAAACATACCGGCGAACTGTGGGTGTACCTTAGTACACCTCTGCCTAACCCCTTAGGGGAATACAGGCGTGATGGTATGTTATGTTGAAATTTCTAAATTTTTTTTAAAGAAGTGGGAGGCAATCGAGCAAGCCGGTGCAATCTTTCTACAATTCATTACTATCAACACATTTATTGTCTCGCTGCTAGGCAACGCACTTGCAACTCCTCTGGTGTTGCGGGTGTCCATGGGCGGCTGTACTCCTCATCATCAAGCGATACGTCTGCTCGTTTGACGCCCTAATCTATAAAAGACTAAAGTCGTATTTTGAACGCGTATGTTCTTATCTGTAACCTCACAAACAAAACCTTTTCAGTACCTTCAGTTTATTCGAATGAAACAATTTTGTTTACCTTTTAGTCTTGTATCTAATTTCTTAATTAAATAATGTCATAAAAGGTACGAAATAAAACCCTGCCGATATTCAGTAAGAAAATTCAAACAAATATAACGTGCAAAAAACAATTGCTATCGTGACATGGCCAGACCATTTTGAATCTTGTCATAAATTGTGGGCATGATAGACAGATTCGATTTAGACGTAGAACCAGGGGAGCTAAATCGCCACTTTTGATGAACTATAGTATGATACTGTACTGTGCGAAGTGAGCAGGTCATACGAATATCCCCCCCAAGCGGTTCTCATTAATCGCGGCTGGGGGGCTTCGTAACGGGATAGGATCCACGGTGAAGCTAAGTAGAACCCCAGGGAGGGGCTGCTCCTGCGGGCTTGGGCCAAGAAGACAGGTCTTCTTGGCCCAAGCCCGCAGGAGTTATCGGTAGAAGAAGGGGAGGGAGAACGTCCACGTCTGTCTCCCCTTATGCGAAGGGGGCCGCAAAAGGCGGCCCGCCACTGCCGGGTCCGCGGACGAATGCTACAGCGCTCCCGTAGGCCCGGCACCAAAGTGGTGTCGCGAAACGCCGAGGTTGGTTTTAGTCGGTAGATTGCTCTTTTCAGAGCGGAGTCCGACACACCCCACCGCTCTCCCCAGAGTGGTGGATAGTGCATAAAGCATTTCCAACCCCGTCAACAAAAAAAAAAAAATGCCCGCAGGAGCAGCCAATGTAGGTTGCGATGTCGTGTGGGAGGCACCGCAACTGAGGCGGGCCGCGGTGTTGTACGGGCAACATTGCGGCTGAAGGTTTAAGGGGCCGCGGCGAAGGGGAGTCCCGTTATCACGGTGTGCTGGTATCACGGTGTGCCGCTCTCCCTGCCTTCCGCGGCCTCGGCGGGGAAGCAACAACAGTACTGCGGCCACGGTGGGGCTGTTTGGGGGAATGAGTGTTGGTATTACTATGCTCCGCTCACCCTACCCTCGCGGCCGAGCGGAAAGCGGTAGTTGTGGTGGTTTTAGTCGGTGTACTGGCCTGCACCTGGCCAGGAAGCCCGTCATAGTTGTCCCGCATCCCCGAAGTGGGGTAGCATGCATAAGGCAACATATAATAACCGACCGAGTGCAGTGCCACCTACCGGGTCCAATTTTCAAACCACCCAGGGACATATTTAAAAATACATACAACATTTCATCCAAGTCGGTCCTGGCGTTTAGGCGGAGTTACGTGGCAAAGATAATATATAAACTGGTAGAGAATGGCATTAATCAGCCTTATGTACTACTTTTGTGCATAGATGTATAAATAAATAAATATATAAAGATTACACCTACAGTAAGTTCATCCTCCATTACAGTATTTTCTCAGTTCTTTGCTCCATCTTTATGTATCCATTTTTATGTTTCGCCTCAGTGTTGCCAAATAAACGTATTTTCTTTCTTTGTTAAAGTTTCTTCGCACTGAAAACGTTAGAAAAAGTCTCTTGACGAGTGATGACGAATGAAAGGAGGTTTTTATTATACTGCGTAATGTGTTTTACTGCTGTAATTAAACGCCCACTTGTAACACGTACGTTTGTTAAGGTCATTCCTGTATGACGTCAGTTAGCTTTTACGAGTTACTCTGGATTGATAATGTTTCCGGTTTGATGGGCGAATAGTCTTTCACTAATTGAGTGATACTAAGTAGGTCAAAACTGTGTATATGTTACAGTCAAATCTCATAACCAGTCAAAACCACTTTTGACTGAATTTCGCAGTCAAAAGTGTTTTTGACTGGTTATGAGTTTTGACTGTAACATATTAGGTATACATTACATTTTTTTATACGGATAGTCAAAGTCATAGTCAAAATCATTTATTTAGGATAGTCCATACTAGGAAGTACTTATTGAACGTCATTTTACATTGAAGATAGAAAGACCCCTAAAATGCTCTTCATCGCCTCCTAGTATTTTCGCTTAAAAAAAAGCGGCGTAAGAAACTCCCCAGCAACACATTTCTGTCTGTGAAGTAACTTAGGTGTTAGATAAAATAGTATTCTAGTTTTTGTTTGGGGTACTTATTAATTTATTCATTGCTTCATGTCAGGTGGCGAACACGTTATATTATGACATCAAAGTTAATAGTAAAGCATTATTTGTAATATTAGCAAGCCTACTTTAATTAGCTATCCAAATTCACTTTTGAGGAGGAGAAAACCGATTACAAGTATTTTGTGGCGTATCTTCAAAGCCGACAGTCAGACAGTAACCAGGGATCATCTCAATGTTAAAATATGTAGTGGATGAGGGCAGGGGCGGTTAAGGAGGTGTGTCATATATCCAGTAAAATTACTAGGTACCTATAAGAGACTTAACAGCTGAAGTCTCTAGATGACAACGCGCTGGTAGGTATTAAGTTATTTTAGGGAAGGAAAAATTCAACTCACAGGCAGGATTCGAACCTGCGTCTGGTTAGATACACGCTATGACCACTAAGCTACCGTGAGTCCTACCTAATGCCAAGTTGAAATTTACCTTCACATCCTGAACTTACGTCTCAAAGGTGACGTCAGTAACATCTATTGAAGCAAGTTACTTTGCCTCTCAACCGCCAGACTTACTTAGTTGTATGTCGTACGGTGCTACATACCTATTAACTACACACATCAAAAAAAGTTTGCGATCACTAGCTTAAGCTGATATATTTTTTTAAATTGAACTTTATCTAAAAAAATCTTTGTTGTGTGTTTTCTTTAAATAGAAATACCCTGTTAAATAAAACACACAACAAATATTTTTTTCTTGATAAAGCTCAATTTTAAAAATTATATCAGCTTAAGCTAGTGATCGCAAACTTTTTTTGATGTGTGTATCTTTTTGTGATTTATTGAAATAAAACAACCTTACGGATTATATCACGTTATATTAGTGTCAAATACAAATCCGTCCATGGTCACGGGCAGACTGAGTCTGCCCGTGACCATGGACTCTGTAAAGGGTCCGAAACGTTGGGATTTGTATTGTATTTGATACTAATATAACGCGATATAATCCGTAAGGTTGTTTTATTTCAATATGTCTGATATTCGCGTAAGCTTCAGAAATCAATATTTTTGTGATTTTTTACATTTTTCATGCTATGACTATAAAGTTATTTTAGTGAAGAAAAAATGCTGGTATTGCTTGGTCTATAGGTTGCGGTTGCAGCTTACTATCACGCGATCCGTAAGGTTTCCGCCATGTTACTATAATATATAAAAACATACTTTTTTGACAACCTCTGTGGTTTAGTGGTTCGAGTACCGGACTGCTGACCATGAGGTTGTGGGTTCGATTCCCACAAAACACAAATATTTATGTGATGAATATAAGTGTTTGTGTTCGTCTGGGTGTTTCTTATGTATTATATGTATGTATTTACAAAAAAAAGTATATAAATATTATAGCCATAGTACAAGCTCTGCTTAGTTTGGGACTAGATGGTGTTGTGTAAAATGTCTCAGAATATTTATTTATTTATTTTTCCTTTTATCATCTTTGCTTCCGTATAATTACGTCGTCAAAGTATGTCGATTGTAGCCGTAGTTTTTTCATGACAAGAAAATGATTTCAGGGCCCGTGTATAAGCGTAGCTGATCAATATTCTGTACCTGCTGGTCTTCTTCCTTCACAGGTGTCGCAGTAGCAGCCAGCGTATTTACTCTCACAGCCATGTCGGTGGACCGATGGCTCTCCATATCCCCTGAGCCTCGCCTCCGACCCCCTGGCCGAAAGCAAGCCTTACTCCTGCTGCTTTTGCTGTGGGGTGCTGCCTTACTGATATTCATCCCTCTGCTGATGGTAGCCACAGTGAGGAGGGAGTCTGTCCCCATCATATCAAAGGCGCTCAAGAATATATCGGTATGTATGATTCGTGATTGTATTCTGTATGATGAAGATGCCTATCTCATTGGTCGAGTGACTGCAAGGTCGTATCGGGTTTTGATGCCCTATTTGGGAAAAGTGGTATTTGGTTTTTATATGAAATTCTTAGAAGCAGCTCGAGTTTAGATTTTATGCCGTAATAGGCTAGGCAGGACTTAAAAAATACCGATGAACTGTTGTGGGTGTACCTCAGTACACCTTTGCTAACACTTCAGGGACACAGAAAATATGAACTTGAATGTCATGATCAAAAATAAAAACGTTTTGTGATTTTGGTTCTTAGTTAGGGCAAACCTTTGCCCAGCTGTGGATCACAAACATAATCAACCCATTATGCTGTCCCATTGATTAGCATGGGTCTCCTCCCAGGGTGAGAGGGTTAAGCTATAATCCACGCTAGCCTAATGCGGGTTGATAGACACGCCGTCAAGAAAATCTCTCAGGCATGCAGGTATCCTCTCGATGTTTTCCTTCACCGCTTAAGCGCGTGATAATTAACTATTAATACTCACGCTATCGTACACAAATATGACAATTTATATTGCAATAAAAAATTTACACTTCAGAACTATTACAACGCTCTTACAAATTTTCGATCAGGTCACGTGTTCTGATGTGAGCTTATCATTTTTTACCCATCTCACAAAGTGCACAACGCCTCTAAAGACTTCACACTTAAAAATAGCTATTTCTTCTGTACCTACCTACCTATTATAAAATTGTAAAAAAGCTGTGTCTGTGCATTGTGGTATGGCAAGTGGATTATGGTATATAAACGACTTTGAATACAAAAATGTGATTGATAAATTCTTGTGTGTTTGTCTGTTTGTTATGGGTTGGAGAAAAAACTACTGAATAGATTTTTGGTTTATTTTTGGTTTATTTGGTTTAAATAATTTATTTTCATAAAGACAAACAATGTCACTCACATGAAAATATAATTAACATTTTAGTAAAGTTATTGTGATGGTCACCGAGCACTCAATCAGTGTCCTCATAGTCTCAATCGGGAGGTGAAAAGTGTTCAACTATATATTGAGAGAGTTGAGACTTGAAGCCACTGGACAAGCTTACATTTTTTATATTGGAAGGTAGTCTGTTGTATAGCTGTGCTCCTTCAAAGGTAATTTTTTTTTTTGCGTAGTTTTTTCGAACTTTGGGAAGTACGAGTAAGCTAGGCCGGCGAAGACTGCGTTTACTGATTTGAGCTTTTTTGACAAAAGACAAATCAGTGTGGATAGTTCTATCTATAATTTTTCTGATTAAAAGGCAGGTATTATGAATATATAGTTGTTTAATATTAAGCAGTTTAGTTTGTTTAAAGATCTTATTAGTTGGTGTTAGGTAAGGATAGTGGAAGAGTATCTTTATGATTTTATTTTGTATTCTTTGTAGTTCTTGTAACTTTGTTTGAGCAGCACTGCCCCAAATTTCTATTAGATAGAGTAAGTGTGACTTTACTAAGGCGTTATAGATAGTATATCGTATTTTTGGAGGTATACAATGGGAAACATTACGGAGCGATCCAGCAAGTGCTGAAAGTTTATCTTTTATGTACTCTATTTGTTTGTTCCATGTTAAATAGTTGTCCATTCTCAGGCCAAGGTATTTTAATTTTATTATCACTGTTAGAAAGTATAATAATGCTCCAACTTAAAAACTGGTGAACTTCTTATCTCAATCAAATAAACGAATCCTGAGATACAGCTTGACCCCTCTAACGTATAGAGACCCATACAAGGAAGAGTTCATTACTGTTGTTTTGTTGAGTTTCAAGTGAGCGAAGCCGCGGGCAGAGGCTAGTACATATATAAATAGCTATATGAATACTTAATAATTAATAAGCACTCTATAGTCTATAAGATCTTCATAGTACCTATTACACAAGTAAATATGAACCGCAGACGTCATAGTTATGACCAAAAACTAACAATCTTCGACAAAACTTATACATCTTCTCTATTCTCTCAACTCATAAAAAATATTAATTGCACAACTTTGTTAACATATCTACTAATAAGTAGCGTAATTGATTACCCACATCTAATTTGCAAAGTTGTAGTGCAAAACAAGAATAGTTTGTATCATAATATATTAAAAGTTCGTTTGATAAGTGATACAAAATAAAATGTTAAATTATCTATTTTTGATTTACGTTGAAATGACTAAACTAGACTGCTGTGTTTACCCGTAATTTCAATACGCTCAAGATTAGAACTGAAAATTGTAAAACGTAAATTATTGTGTATTTTTAGATGGTACCAATAAATAAATAAATCTGAATATAATAGAAGTATAAAATTAATAGTATAATTTATTTAAAACCAGTAAGCTGGTTGAATAACCATAACTGTTAAATTTAAATTAACTCAATTGCAATTAATACTAATTACTATATGAAACCTAAAAAGTATGAAATACAAAGAAGTATAAAATATGAAAATACAGGAATATTTTTTAAGCAGTGCGCAAAAAAATTTTGGTAGTTCAGTATCAGTAATAGAACACATTCCCATTATTAGTTCAAAACTTTTTTTAAAATTTTTATCCGGCTTGAAATCAGCAAAATATGGACACATAATATCTATTCGCAATAATAACACTAAGCACGTGTGCCAGCCGACTCACGCGCCGGTGTACAGCTGATGTAGGTACTAAGGCGCGCGCGCTTTGCCGTGCGCTAGCGAGTAACCATAAAATCAGTTTCAAAGTAAACATCTTTCGCTAACGATAACTTCGATATTTTGTACTAAGACATATCAAAATAACAAATTGGTGTTTAATAAAAGTCGTTTAAGTATCAATTGTCAAAGTTTGCGCACTGAATAAAAATTATTCCAGTATAGTGACAAAATATGTTAGGTATTTAATAAAGTAAATAAAAATGTAAATGCAATACCATTAAGCACTTACTTCTTCTGTTCTTCTTTGTCTCTCCTACTGAACTGTGCTGTACCGGTCAGGGTCCATAGGTAATTACTCCTTTTATATTTAAATCACTAGTCTATCATATATCATATATAACACTATCATCTAGTAATTTAAACACTATTTATTATTAATAAGTAACAGAATCATTGAGGATTACTAATGGTTTTTCTGGCTACTCAACCGAGTTATTGGAATCTAACACATGTACATACATTATCTGGTTCAATAAATATAGGAAAGGAGATTTAAGGTTAATAAACTTTTGCTGAAGTAGTAGTTGTTGATGCTAGAAAACTATTATGTTAAACTTGTGTTTTAGTGTGAGTGTGTGTTTTTTATGTGATAGGGGAGCAACCGAGCAGACGGATCACCTGATGGTAAGCGATAACCGCCGCCCATGGACACCCGCAACACCAGAGGAGTCACAAGTGCGTTGCCCGCCTTTTAAAAGGGTTTGGGCCTCCGGTAACCTCATTCACTCGGCGAAACACAACGCAAGCGTTGCTTCACGCCGGTTTTCGGTGAGGCCGAGGTATCACTCCCGTCGAGCCGGCCCATTCGTGCCGAAGCATGGCTCTCCCACGTCAAAAAAGTGTGGAGACATAATTAATGAAAAAATAGTCAAAAAATTACATAAATTTCTTAGAAATACAGATTTTCATTTATAATTTTGAAGTTAAATAGTACTGCAAATAAAATCGAAAATATATTACTCAAAATAGAGACGAAGAGAAGTAACACCATTTATAATTATACTATCACGCGTTTATTCTCCAAAGGATAGGTGCCTCCCCAAGTACCTAATCTACACCCACAGTTCATCGGTATGTATAGGTTCCATGGTATAGGCCAAACTTCGAGTAGCTCCTGAAAGTTTCATGGAAAAACCGAATAACACTTTTCTCGTAATAACCTGCTAATCGAACCCATCACCTCCAGAGTAGTAGTCTCATTTGGGACCACTAGATGTACGATGCTGTATAGAAAAAATAACTATAGTATTACTTCTTTCCACAAGTAAAACTTACATTTATCATAATCGTTAATATGTCTAAAAGCTAATTCCCAACTTATGATTAATGATAATATTTTTCAGAGATTACTTACATTCCTTCGTAATAAGGACTATTTTTCAGTGTGCCTATAAAAATATACATTTTCATAATCTTAATACGATTATGGTAGATATATACTTACACAAATTTTTTATTCCCTACAATATGGTTGAGTTGAAAACGCCGATTCACACGTCATGCTCATGAACGGGTGCTGTCTGTCGGGGCTGATCAGCTCTTACCTGCTGCAGCAATCTCTTTTTTTAAATGTAATGAAAACACCTACACATCAAACTGCATAATTCTCAGCAACTATTTAAAACAAAGTTGTAAAGCTTTTCACGTGGGAGAGCCATGCTTCGGCACGAATGGGCCGGCTCGACCGGAGTGATACCACGGCCTCACAGAAAACCGGCGTGAAACAACGCTTGCGTTGTGTTTCGCCGAGTGAAGGAGGTTACCGGAGGCCCAAACCCTTTTAAAAGGCGGGCAACGCACTTGCGACTCCTCTGGTGTTGCGGGTGCCCATGGGCGGCGGTTATCGCTTACCATCAGGTGATCCGTTTGCTCGTTTGCCCCCTTATCACATAAAAAAAAAAAGCTTTATATTGTTTAAAATATACATGAATTTAAACAAAATATATTCAAGACATTTGAAGCAAAACTTCAGTCTCACCATTCACTATATAATATAATAATAATATGTATCAATTAACATAATATTCTTCGGTAATCCCGTTGCGCCATTTGTCGTTTTGATTTCGACTTAAAATAATCCGATATTGATATTAATTGAATACTATCAATTAATAACCAATATCGGATTTCGTTGAATTCTCAATTCAATGCATTCCGATTAATGAACAACACTATTGATGAACAAACGAATGTTTAATTCATGATTCATGAATGAATATTTATTATTTTATTTGGTTAAGTAATTGGGATATTTACATGCCCTTTCGGATCGGATAAGGGTTTTTAACATAGTGTACCTATACATATAACTTTATTTATTTATTGGATTGATTCCTTTAATTTTTTAACGTTAGATACAATTTAGGTTGTAGAGATAATCATAATATTTAAAAAAGATCTCCGGAATATGATATATGAAGTCAAATTACAACAAAAAGAACATTAATTAATATATAATATATAAAATACAAATTTTATTTCAGACTTCGTTAAGTCTGAAATAAAATTTGTCTCGCTGTTTCCCGGAATTATAATTATCATGAATATTATTACTAAGTATTGCGAAACATAATGATGGTCAGTGTATATTCAATTTCATTTTCCGGGGCGAAAGCCGGATATACGACCTACACAATACCTACGGCTATATGACCGAATATCTTTATGTCGACTGCCTCATTAATCGAATGATCCCAAGCGAGACTGCTGGGTGAATATTTGAAAAAGAATAAAACGTTAACTTCATCCTAAAGTTAAGAATGCAGATGGTTAAAACTACAATTATGCTAATGAAAACTTAAACTACACCACTCCCGTCAAGCAATAAGACAAGAAAACAAAACAATCTGAAACTATTATAAAGTTAAGAGAGGTGAGAAGAATGATTTGTTAAATAATGTTTGCAAATACCAGCGAACTGAGGGTGTACTTTGGTAAGCCTCTGCCTAATCCTTTGGGTAATACGGGCGTGGTGTGGGCGAAAGTATCTATATTTGCTTTAGTCATATTCTATTATATTTTCGCCTGCGTGCGAGCAACTATCTAATGTTTCTTGTAAAATTGCTAAAGACGTACCATTTATTCTAGATAGAAACGAGAGACGTGCACTTCTGTACCGAGGAGTGGCCAGGACCTGACAGGAAGAAGCAGTTCGGAATGCTGAGCTTCACATTAGTATATGCAATACCAGGTGAGCCTAGATTATGTTTTTTTTCATGGGATAGGGGAGCAAACGACCAAACGCATCATCTGATGGTAAGCGATAACCACCGCCCATGGATACCCGCAACACCAGAGGAGTCACGAGTGCGTTGCCCGCCTTTTAAAACGGTTTGGGCCTCCAGGAACCTCACTCACTCGGCGAAACACAACGCAAGCGTTGTTTCACGCCGGTTTTCTGTAAGGCCGAGGTATCACTCCGGTCGAGCCGGACCAATAGTACCAAAGCATGGCTTTTAATGTAATATTACCTACTTTCAGAAGGAGACGCTTGCATAAATCTGGCCTGAGGTCTATTTTATTTTATCTTGAGCCAATGAGTCCAAAAACAATAGAATGTACATTGTTGTCTGGAATTTGTCGCTTGACAATATTTAATTTAGGTTCACACATTCTGTTCTTAGACGATGCGAACTTTTAAGACGCATCTGCACAGGGTAAAGACGTATTTATCGATCTAATGTACCTAGACATTATTGAACTAATATTATGTAGATAATACATAATGCAGCATAGATCCCCCTACCATCCACTTCCATCTTCCATCACAAGAGAATAATAACATTATTGATTTTATGCTACCGATTTAATTTCTACTGGAAGAATCAACAATTTCTAAAATTACAATTTCAGCCACTAGCTACTATCATTGTAGTAATAACAATAGAATTTTGAAATGGTTATGTTTCATCCATATTAATATAGGTAATAAATAGTTACGAAAGCAATTCGAAATATGAAACTAACTGCCGAAACAATTATGACAATTTTTGTATAAGGATAGAATGGAACTCGTAGAAGGCTATAGACTACGTTAAGTCTGGAAAAGTGAGCGTGAGTGACTCCACGGGCTATAACTAGTTTGTAATAAAATTTAAAACATTAAATAAAATTACAATTAGTAACTTGAAAATCCACTTACTTAAAAGAAAAAAATATTTTTTTGCTTTGAGTTCCTCAATTTGTTGTCCATTATCAAGACAAGATTTATAATATTCGTCTTCACTAAAAAAATCATCTAAAAAATTATGTCTTTTTATCAAAATAAAGACAATATAATACCGAAAAAAATGGCAATACAATTTTATTTATCAGATTTTTATAACCATTTCTACTAAATCACAAAATATTTTCTTTTTTGATAAGATGTTTAAAGCATTTCAATAAGTATCTTTGGTAATAACTACTTGCTAAAAAGCTCTCCTTTGATCTAACATTTAAAATAACTTCCTATCTATATAATTTAAATTTCTTTACCATTACTGCTTCTGTTGGAATTCATTAATGCGGAATAGTCTATTGGACTTGGAATATACAAAATTTATTATATGCCAATACAAATATAACTTTAAGTTTATTCTTGGAAGTACCCATATTTGATAAACAACTAACTGATGCTTGAAACATTTATTGTTTGCGAAGTTTGTTGGCATCTATTTGAATTCAGGAGGATCAATATTCTATTATCAATTCTATAGAAGGAGGTTTATTATACAATACATACTGTCTTCATGATTTAATATATAAAGGACATATAAAAAAACTCTTAAAGCAATCAGTATCATTTTACTGAAGAAAAATATAAATAATTTGATGTGGTGCAAGTAAAAGTGACTGTCTTGTGAAATTATTTGATCTCACCAACTTTAACATTACGTAATATCCCATGCGCTATGTCAAATAAAAAGAGACAGGTAATATCTCCAAACGGGTAATGTATTATGCCTTATTATGTGATCATTAGAACCAAGCTAAGATATAGCTTATGAAGACCATTGCAAGAGACGAGCCCTATAAAAGCGGTTTCATAAAACTACTTTTACCCATCCAAAATCTTTTAGGAAGCAAATGACCTACAACTGGCCCCCAACACATGGCATCCCAACTGTTTTTAATATCTAACGAAAGGTTTTCGTCCTCCAATTTCCTTATTTTTCCTCTCAAAGGTTTGTTTGCACTGTCCCAAAACATTTGAACTGTAAGAGTATTTTATTTGAAGAAATCGTAATGTAGGGACATTCAATATGTATTCTCTGTGGTTACTAAGGGTTTGTTTATAAGGTCACATACGTGGAATAGATTTACCCCGAGCTACTGTACTGTTATCATTACGAGCCTTAAGCGATTCTTCTAGTTCAATATTTATTGTACCAAAAGGTTTCTTTTATTATTTCCATTGTATATGGTTTACTACTACAGACTGCTTACATTATACATTTATAATACGTCTGGTTTATCTTTCTCTTGGAATTTCATTTAATTTGTTGTAGTGGCGGTAGCCTAATGGCTAGGGCGTCGGACTTGCGATCACGTGGTTGTCGGTTCGAAACCCACCCATTGCACTACCGACGTGAATCCACTCGTAAAAAAGCATTTAGCTTAGCACGAGGGGTTAACAAGTATAATAGTAATACTAGTAATATACGACCCATATTGCGAGATAGATAAAAAAAAAATGTACGTATTTGCATATTTATGAAGTCTAAAAAAACACAGCTAAAGTCTGAAATAAAGAAGTAACAATTTTTTTTTCATTTTCCATGCTTAGATTATGCTTAGGTTATTTTAGTAAAGGAAAAAACTACTTAGGAGGTCATAGCGTCTGGTGTATTCAACCAGAAGACGCAGGTTCGAAGCCTGCCCGCAAGCCGCAAGATTTCCTAAGATAACTTTATATAGCAGTAAGTAAATAATTATAAATGTTTTCAGCCGAATTTAAAAGTTCAGATTTACTTAACCCAAATTATGTCGTTGAGAGTACTCTGACATTAAACTGACATGGGACCGTTTGTCAAATCTGTAAGCACTTAATGTACAAGGCTTGTTATGAAAAACACTCTACATTCTATTATTATACTTAACATAAATAATACCAATTAATATTAAAAGAAAAAAGAGATAATCCATACGGATTATCTCTTTTTTCTTTTAACCTTTCCTTGACCGAAGCTTGTGTATTTACGAAAAAGAAATGTAGCATTAGCACTCCATAATATTGGCATATTTTAAAAACAAAACATTTGTACCGTTAAAATCTGAAAATAAATAACACATCAATCAATCAAATCTATACTGTAAGTAATAAATAGATGAAGAATCCCATCGTAAATTCTAGTATGAAAAATAAACAGACAAAATGTAAATCCTTGCGCTTGTAACATCAATATTCTCAATTCACAACAAAAGATACGAGTATATTTTCTTGTTACAAATCTCTCATATAGTTATCCACATAGGTTCTAGACTTTCTTCTATTTTATTTCTATTCTAGACTTATGTATCGAAGGGAGGTTAATTTTGGTAGTTATTTTTTTTACACGAAGCGACTGCCCTCAGACCTCCGTAACAACGACGACCATTTCGTCGAAGATGCTCGTACGACAACCGGGTCCCACAGTGTTAAGGATGGTCCATGGACCCATCACTCTGACCGCGGCCAGCGCAGCTTAACCTTGCAAATCAGTTGATCAGCTAAGTTATTATATAGCCACGATACCCTCTTCTTTCCCCTTTATTCATAAAAATATAAATCTTTTTATAAATTTCTGGTAGCTTATATGTTGTGACCGGGAAAAGAAGACAGAACATAGTATAGCCATAAGACGTTTTTATTAATATGAATAAAGGGGTAGGTCTTTTCGACCTTGATAAATGATATTTAGGTATTTCAGTACATAGATATTTTAAAGACACTTTTACAAGTCAATGTTTAACATTATTTTAAATAGATAGCATTGCGTATGGCGTTACGTAACTGACGACCTCTGGGAAGAAACGCCACAATACAATAATTATAATTACTGTGCCGTTTTGTCGAGCGTTTGAATGAACCTTTTCATGTTTACCCCGGCGACGCAAAGCTAGAGATTACAACCAGTCAAAGAGATTTAAAAGGGTTTTAGCCAGAGTTTATGCGAACATTCTTGAACAAAAACTTTGATACCTTTCTTTGTCAGGTTGACAAGAGATTTATATATTACCCAAAGGTATCAAGCAGTGGATAACGATTTTGGAGGTGATGTCCTGTTTAACTTTTATTTAAATATCTTAGGAACCGATTAAAATACTTACAATATGCAACAATATTAGAATTATTTTTGGTTTCTTTTCATGCCAAGATTTTAAAGTTATTTTAGTAAAGGAAATAATCGACGGCGGGGAGTATTCGAACCTACGACTTGTGGCTAAATACACCAGGCGCCTTGACCGCTAAGCCACGGCGAGTCCCACTAGCCAGGTCGAAATTTGCCTTTACATTCTGAATTTACGTCTTTGAAGTAACGTCAGTGGCATATATTGAAAAGCAAGATAATTTACTTCTCGACCGACATGATTTACTTTACAGTTGGTTCGATGTCGAACGATGCCACCTTACCAATTAACTATCTTTTTGTATTTATTTTTTGCATTTCCCATGTTAAGTCCCATTCCCCAGGTCGAAATTAGCCTTCACTTTCTGAATTTACGTCTTTGAGGTGACGTCGTTTTTAGAATTGTTGCAAAGAATCCTATAACACCTAATACACGCTGAGAATATGTTCGTTGATGTTTTGCCGAATTGCAGTTTTATCGGTTCAGTCGGCAAAAAAAACACGGTATGTATTCATTGCCACCAATGGACACGTGTAACACCAAAGGAGTTGCTGATGCATTGCCTGTGCGACTGTCAGAGTCGCAGCAATTGAGGAGGAACTAGCTCTTACACACAAAAGTTTGACGACACTTTTGGCGTAGCGGCTGAGCGATCGGCTTATGCGCCACCGGTTGTAGGTTCGATCTCCACACGGAGCAAATATTTGTATTACCTACAAGTAGTTGTTCTGGGTCTGGGCGTTTGTTTAGGTAATAATTTGTGTTTGTACAGAAGACAATACTAGTGTGGGACAATAATTGTGGGGTATATCATGTTGAGGGGTTGGTTAATGAAGGTCGTCACTTTATATATATATATTTTACTGATACCGGTCACAATTACATAATATTATACTTATAACTATGAACGACCTAGCTGCCTGAGTGTGGGGAGACGACTGCTGCGCCGCGCTAACACAGTAATGCGCCTGTATGCAAACCGAATGCGTCAGCAGTGTCCCTACAACAATTTTTAATTAAAATAATGTCTAAACTTATACGAAGTTGCTATATGGCAGACTTCGACGTAAGAGTAGTTGCCAGCCAATCAGACCCCAAGAGGTCCTACCACCGTGCAATTCAGATATTTCTCGCCTCTTACGAGATGCCTATCTGAGTGGCAGTGAGGAATTTTATTCTAACAATTCCCCACAGGGGACAGCACTTATCTCGAGACTACTCGAATTTCAACTTTATGTGTAGGAACTAAACAATTAAATTTTTCATAGGTTCAATAACAATAATGTCGTACGCGTGCATGGGGCGCACACTCTGTTCGGTGCGGCCTCCCTTCGACATCGACGAGGGAAATGTCAGCATGCAACAGGTAAAACAATTGTATACTTTCATTGTTGTAGTATTCATAGTGCAATTCCTAGAAGTTAACTTTCTAACTTACTACTTAACTGTTGTTAACTTAACTTAACTGTTCAGACCTGCGTGTTCTGGCTAGGTACGCCAGATGCTATGAGCTATAAGCCACCGCGACTTTTGTTAATCGTCTTTCATTCAGTCTCTCAACAAGTCCAAACCATTTCAGTATATTCTTATCGATACGTATCATTTTTCAGTCCGTATAATTAATAATTATAATGTATAATTTCAATATAATTTTATTTAATTCTCTCTAATTTTATTTAATTTAAATATAACAAAGTATATAATTTGATTGGGATATGTAATATGTATGTGTAGAGCTTAATATAATTTTATTTAATTTTACCACCTCTTCGATGCTGTGCCCCGACTGGGTTTCATGTTGAATCTCCTTAACTGTAAGACCTAATTATGTACACATGAAGCAATAAAGAACTTTGACTTTGACTTTATCATTCCGATTCATATCCGTAAATCCGTAAATATATATGTAATACGGATATATTTACGGATATCGTTAATTTTCGTAATTCGAAAATACACTTTATAACTTCAGTTTTAACAAATAAAACAAAACAGTGCTTGTTTAGGTGCTTCCTTTCCGGTCACATAAATTTAATATATAGTAATATGTACTTAAACAATGTGTATATTTTTCCGAATATAAGTCTGAGCTTCTGCCCGTGACTTCGTCCGCGTGGAATAGTTACTTTTGTCTTAGCGTGATGATATATAGCCTTCCTCAATAAATGGGCTATCTAACACTGAAAGAATTTTTGAAATTGGACCAGTAGTTCCTGAGATTAGCGCGTTAAAGCAAACAAACAAACTCTTCAGCTTTATATATTAGTATAGATATAAACAACAAGAATTATACGAGTTAAATTATTTGCATGAGATACCGCAATTTAATATTTTAGCACTGTTTAGCGCCCACGTGTTACGTGTTCCATCAGCGAGAGAGCTTAATAAAACTTTGACTTGAATTTTCATAAAAAGAGGAATAATAATATAAAAAACCGGAAACATTATCATTCCAAATTTGTTAGACCTCATTAAAAATATAATTTTGTATACGATGGGGTTTTTCGTTACATGATATACAGTTATGCCTGTGTTTCGTTTAGTCCCTTCACTAAATCTATACTTCTATATCTATACTAATATATAAAGCTGAAGAGTTTGTTTGTTTGTTTACTTGAACGCGCTAATCTCAGGAACTACTGGTCCGATTTGAAAAATTCTTTCAGTGTTAGATTCTCTTCTTGGTAGGGCCACGCTGTTCGCAGCATGAATGGGCCGGCTCGACCGGGGAAGTACCATACTCTCACAGAAGACCGACGTCTGAGTAGGAGCATATCGCTCCTGCGCTTCATTCGGTGAGTGAGAGGGCCGGAGGCCCACTCCCCCCCCCCCCTTTACCCAACCATGGCAGCGGAATTCAAAGAGAGAGTACCCCAGGAGGGTACCAGTGCGTGGCGCACTGGAGAATCCCTCCCTGAGCATGCTCGCTCAGGCTGCCCTGCGTATTCTGGGGAGGGCAAAATCCCGCTCGCTATCTCTGCCGGAGGCAAGAGCAACAAAAACGCGGCACCAC
Source organism: Acronicta leporina (assembly GCA_947256265.1). NCBI lineage: Eukaryota > Metazoa > Arthropoda > Insecta > Lepidoptera > Noctuidae > Acronicta > Acronicta leporina. The sequence goes on along the minus strand of OX366517.1, from coordinate 775,680 downwards.
CATCTGAACTCCACGTACACTTCTGCAACATCAGGGGATTACATACTAATCTAAACTCTGTCCACCACCACCTTGAGACGGAGAAGCCGGCTTTGCTCTTTTTAACGGAAACTCAGATCTCGTCTCCTTCGGATACGTCATACCTAAATTACCCAGGCTATAAAATTGAGCACAAGTTTGTGCCACGAGCCGGTGTATGCGTATACGTGAGGGACGATATCTGTGTCCGCCGCCTAGGCAGTCTTGAAGGTAGGGACCTCTCCTATATCTGGCTGCGTATGGATTGCGACGACCACCCGCGCATATACGCATGTCTCTATAGGTCCCACAGCGGCGATGCAGAAACAGACCGACTCTTCGAGCACGTTGAATTGGCCATTGATTCCGTAATGATTGATCCGAAAGCTGACCACCTGAAAAAGGACTACAACTTTTCCTCCCGATCCCTCAAAAGAGCCCTGGCCATGGCAAAAGCAAAGCACATCGGCAGGATTGGTGAGAAACTGGCTCGTCTTCCCTCGGGCACACGTGCCTTTTGGTCTCTTGCCAAGGCTGTCGAAGGGAACTTCTGTCGACCATCTTTTCCACCTCTACGTAGGGAGGATGGCGATTTGGCTTACGATGCAAAGGAGAAAGCCGATCTTCTGGGCTCTCTTTTTGCATCCAATTCTACTTTGGACGACGGGGAGAAACCACCACCGACCATCCCGCGCTGTGACAGTACTTTGGTGGACATTAAATTTACTCAAAAGTCTGTCCGAAAAGAGCTTATCTCCCTGAACATTCACAAGTCCAGTGGGCCTGACGCCATCCCTCCTATTGTACTAAAAATATGTGCTCCAGAGTTGGCTCCAATATTAACGCGTCTTTTCCGACTCTCCTACATTGCAGGCGCAGTCCGACAGTCTTGGAAGACGGCTTTAGTGCACCCCATTCCTAAAAAAGGCGACCGCTCTGATCCAGGTAACTACCGGCCCATTGCCATTACCTCTCTGCTCTCAAAAATAATGGAATCCATTATTAACCGCCAACTTCTACGGTACCTGGAGAAAAACCAGCTGATTAATGACCGCCAATACGGATTTCGTCAGGGTCGATCAGCTGGTGATCTTCTAACCTACCTGACCCATCGTTGGGCGTTGGCGATTGAGAGCGGGGGGGAGGCCATGGCGGTAAGTCTGGACATTTCGAAAGCCTTCGATCGGGTGTGGCACAAGGCGCTTCTTTCAAAGCTTCCTTCTTATGGGCTGCCTGAGAAACTCTGCAACTGGGTTGCCAGCTTCCTCACGGAGCGTAGCTTCAAGGTCGTTGTCGAGGGTTCATGCTCCAACCCTCACCCCGTGAACGCTGGTGTCCCACAAGGCTGTGTGCTTTCCCCAACCCTTTTTCTTCTGCATATCAATGATATGTTGCATTTCGGTAACATTCATTGCTATGCAGATGACAGTACGGTGGATGCCTCTTACTTTGGCCACTCCAACATTTCTCAGGCACACGTCCTTGAGTGTCGGAACAAACTTGTGTCTGAAATCGAGATAACCCTAGACCAAGTCTCGAAATGGGGCCATCTCAACTTGGTAAATTTCAACCCCCAAAAGACACAGGTCTGCGCGTTTTCTGCCAAAAAAGCCCCCATGGTCGTACCTCCTCAGTTTCAAAACACTCCACTTGATATTAAGCCGGGTATTGGGATTCTCGGTACCGTCGTAGAGAGTGACGTCAAATTTCGCGGTCATTTGGAAGACAAAGCTAAGTTGGCTTCCAAAAAGATGGGTATCCTCAACAGAGCTAGGCGGTATTTCACGTCGGTGCATCGCCTCCAATTATATAAGGCGCAAATACGGCCGCACATGGAATACTGCTGCCACCTCTGGGCCGGGGCCCCACAGTACCAGCTTCTTCCTTTTGACCGCATTCAACGTCGTGCAGCTCGAATCGTCGGTGACGGGAGTGCCACTGATCGGCTTGATCCTCTTGCCCTGCGGAGAGACGTGGCGTCTCTATGCATTTTTTACCGCATTTATCACGGGGAGTGTTCTGAGGAATTGTTCGAGCTTGTACCTCCCGCTACGTTCCGCCACAGATCCACCCGTCGGAAATGGAAATTTCATCCATTTCACATCGACGAATGGGTGTCCAAGACCGTGCGTTTCTCAAGAAACTTTTTACCTCGCACAACTAATCTGTGGAATCAATTACCAGCGGAGGTATTTCCGAACCGGTACGACATGGTAACCTTCAAGAAGCGAGCCTATTCATTTCTCAAAGGTCGGCAACGCACTTACGACCCCTTTGGTGTTGTGGGTGTCAATGGGCGGCGGTGATCGCTTACCATCAGGTGACCCGCTTGCTCGCTTGCCTCCCTCTACTATAAAAAAAAAAAAAAAAATAGATAGCCCATTTGTTGAGGAAGGCTATAGGCTATATATCATCACGCTACGCGGACGAAGTCGCGGTCAGAAGCTAGTAACTTTATAAACTTAGTATGAAAAATGCAAAAAATCGCCAAAAAGATAATTCGTGAGTAGTTGCAAGCGCGTGTTACATGATTGTCTGTAGTATATTCCAATGTACTACAGACAATCATGTATAGGAGATTGTACACATTTGAATTTGAACCTTATGGTTCTAGACATGCGAAGGCGTATACTGGCAATCTGCTAATACATAATATCTGATTTGAATGCGCTCACGGGAATAGTTTGACAAACTTAACATAAAGGCCGCTTAAAGTGTTCTCGAAGGTACATGGAGGAATAATTAATGCCTTAAAAGAGAACCCACAGACAATTTGCAATCTAACAAAATGTATCGAAATGATAATGATAGTTGTTTTAGTATTATAGAAAGAAGGTTTATGTAATTTCCACACATCGGCACAGGGCATTCATAAATTAATGTAATTTTTATACAGTTTGTTCTGTTCATCAATTCGAGCGGTAGATTAAACTTGCCTTTAGGTACTTCGTAGACACTCAAAGGTCTTGAAAGAACTTTCAACTGGTCACCTATCGTTAAAGTTATCATCAATCTCGTCTATTTCTTCACAAGTCTCTCATAATCTTCCCTTTAAGAATATTTCTTTGACGATTATTTGTATTTGTTTTGTTACCTGTAATTGTTCGAAATGTTTGAAAACGCTTGGAGCTACGGCTCTTTTAGAGGCTTTAACTTAGAAGTAGATTTTATTTCTTTTTGTGTAACTATCTGCTCAACTAACAATAAACGGCCTCATTAGCCAAAGTCCTGAGCACGACTGCTACGCTAGAAGTCCTGGGTTCGATTCCCAGGTCGAGCAAAATGTTATTGGGTTTTTCTATGAAATTCCCAGTAGCTCGGAGTTAGGAATTTCTGCCCGGTTAATGGCAATAGGCTCGCCCCCTATTACATGGGACGTAAACATACCGGCGAACTGTGGGTGTACATTATAGTACGCCTCTGCCTAACCCTTCGGGGAATTACAGGCGTGATGGTATGTTATGTTGTGTAACTATAGGGGACGATTTTAATCTTTGTCGGTTTAAAATTAATTTACCTTAGATGTCCACAAAATGTTGTCTGTGGTACATTAAAATACACAGTACAAAATATTTTTTCCTTTAACGTAATCATTAGAGTGTTACGTAGTCTTTCATATCTCGCTTGGTTACGTTGTTAAAAAATAATAAGTAAAACAACTTTAATATTTTCTTTAACCATTAAGGTACGTTTTTGTTTGTTCATTTCTTGTTTATTGTAATAGTAATTTTAAATGAATTTTGCTTAATGTTAATTTAATTTTAAATACGATGAATTTATGAATCATGTTTAATTTTTTATAATCTTCAAATACGTCCCACTGTGAATGACATGTGTGCCTGTAATTGGCTTATTTACACATGACACTTTTTTTAATGTACGACCTCTACAACCCAATTGGGCAATACCGATATTCGGAGAATAGACTGGTGGTTAGGTCTTTTTTGGGCTTCTGACTACCCCTACCTAACAAAATTGTCATAATTGTTCGTATGGCAAGCGACACTGACGGCTTTGCGTGTTCTCTGAGGCATGGAGGGGTCTCGATGCGGAAAGAAATGGTCATCCATCCACACACCGACCGCAGCTTAACCTTACAGATCAGTTGATCAGCTTAGTTATTACTTAGCCACGAGCCCCTCCAAACGAGTGTATATACAAACGAGTATATATAATATAATAATAAAATATTATGTGATATTCTTACACAGTACTGTAAGAGTTTAAAATAAGGAGTTTTTATTGTGCGCGCCCAGGCACGTAGTACTTTAGAACAAAAAAGTAAGTAGTTTGAAAATGTCTAGAAAGAATTTGATTATTGTCATTCTATAAGAATCTTCGCTTGAGTAATAAACGCGCAGTATTCGCTCTTATTGTGCATTTTTTTAATTAAACGCAAAAACCCCCCATTATATCTAACCCGGCCTCTACAAGTTGGTGGAGGCGCCGGGTAATTCAAAAATAAAATATTAATTGGTTCGGTGTATTTTTCAGAAGACGTAAAATAAAATCCGCCGGCGAGCAAGCCCGGACCGCGCTGGAGCGCACTGACGACTTCAGAGATAAGGGAGCCGCACCTATAACCTGAAGATCTTCCCGAAGAAGGAAGAAGAGAGAAAAAAAAAAGGAGAAAAAACAGGATCGAGTTTCAATTGTTTTTTTTCTTCACTAGTATAAAAAAAAATGGCGCAAGAAATGTTTTTCTTCTCCGGCACCGACAATGTGTGTCTAGATGAGTTCCTGGTGCAATTTAGGCTGGTGGCCGCAATAAATAAATGGCCAGAAAGTGATCTAGCACTAATAATCGGGGCGTATTTGCAAGGCCCAGCCTTGATGTTTTTTAAGTCCATGTATCGCGAGGGGATTGAGTACAAAACCGTATGCGAGAAGTTGAGAGTAGAATTCCCCTCCGGAATTAATTACGTTGAGAAATTTTATAGTAATAAGCAAGATGTAAAGGAAGATGCGATCACATATTATTATAGGTTGACGGATTTAGCCGCGAAGGCTGATATTGTAGATGAAAGCATATTTATAAAAACATTCTTAAAGGGGTTACTGCCGTGCGATAAGGTAAAATTAGGCACCAAATTATATGCCACAAAAGGTGAATTGCGTGCAACTATAGTGCAATTAAGGGACATATTCGAGGACAATAAAACACCCTCGATAAATTTGCCAATCCAACCGCCCCGCGGCATATTATCAAAGGTACGATTTGAGCAACCATGCCCTACGACCACACCGTCACCGACATCGCCGAGAGCTTCGAATTCGTCGACAACAGCAACCAACCAGCAACAGCAACCTTCAACCCCATATCAATCCCCGGAAAGGAGGGATAGAGAGGAGTTTCACACCCCTCGTTATAATTTAAGACCACGATCTCATTTCACCCACACAAACTCAAACCAAACACTAACACTAACACCCCTAATAATTTTAGTATGAGAAGGAACCCGCAGCACCCAAACTACCAAGGACGTGGTCGATAAAGGAACATGAGGAGTTGCGAATGACTGCGTCCGAAGACCAAAAACTCCTCGATGAGCAGGAAAGTTTAGGTCAGTTCAGCCCTTTTATTAACATCGATATAAACGGTCAGACAGTGGTAGCTCTGATAGATACAGGTGCATCTATCTCCTGTATCTCCGAGAGATTAGCAGCGAAGGTAAAAGCAAAATATAGCAGCGACACATCGGAGAGGCGTTTTGTGAGATCAATTTCCGGTGCGTGTCTAAATGTAGTCGGAGAGACATTACTGAATTTTATGGTGGACTCGTGTCTTTTTAATAATAAATTTATAATTATCAGGGATATAAATCAAGAGATAGTCCTTGGTCAAGATTTTTTTTATAAGAATAAGGCTGTGGTTGATTTTCGAAATAATTGTATAACGTTGAAAGAACAATTTAAGATAAAGTTTCTTAGTAAGGCGTCGCTACAAAACGGTGCTTCTGTGTCGCACTCCATGATTTATAGTGATCAACATGATGAAACTCAACAAAATAAGATTATGTTCGATCATACGAAGAATGAAGAAAAAAGTTTGAATTCAGTCACCAAAAATGATTACCTATATTTCTTAGAGCTGGCCCAACAAAACGATGACAAATTTATTTTTTCGCTGGCAAACAATTTAAAAGAAGTAAATGAAATTGACATAAATCCGGACTTATCTGACAATGACAAGATGTCATTACGTGAACTTTTTTCTTCATATAGAAAATGTTTTGCTTTTTCAACTTCCGAGCTAGGAAATTGTAATTTAGTTGAAATTAGTATTAATACAACAGATGAGCAACCAGTTCATCGACCTCCGTATAGAGTATCCCCTAAACAATTGGACATAATTAATTCTCAAGTTAAGGATATGTTGGACACGGGAGTGATTCGTGAATCCAAGAGTGCTTATGCCTCTCCAGTGGTATTGGTACAGAAACCTGATCAATCTTGGAGATTTTGCATCGATTATCGTAAATTGAATAAAAAGGTAATCACAGATAGTTATCCTCTGCCAATCATTGAAGATATAATGATTTATCTTTCGGGGGCGAGATATTTTGCTGACTTAGATTTGAATTCTGGTTATTGGCAACTAGCAATTTCCGAGAGGGATAAACACAAGACTGCGTTTGTCACACCCTCAGGACTTTATGAATTTAATGTTCTACCATTTGGCCTTAAGACAAGTCAGGCTGTTTTCCAGAGAACTATGGATAAGGTATTAGCTGGCATAAAATATAAGAATGCCATTTGTTACGTGGATAATATATTAATATGGGGTAAAACCTTTATAGAATTTAGGGTAGCTCTAGAGCAAGTGTTAGAACGCCTTAAAAATGCAAATTTAACATTAAAACCGAGTAAATGTAGTTTTGGTTATAACAAAGCTACGGTGTTGGGACACGAAATATCAGGAGCTGGTATTAAACCTGATAATAAAAAGCTAGAGTCACTGAAAGGGTTAAAACCCCCAATGAACACTAAACAGGTGAAGTCAGTATTAGGTTTGTTTTCTTACTATCGTAAATTCATTGATAATTTTGCACAAATAGTGTTACCTCTCACTAAATTATTGAAAAAAGGTGTGCCATTTGTTTGGTCGCAGAAACATCAGGAGGCATTTGATAGAATCATACAGTATATGTGTAATCCTCCTATATTGGGTTTTTATGTTAATGACAAAGATGTGTTGACTCGTTTGTATGTTGACGCCAGCGGAGAAGCATTAGGAGCATGTTTAATGCAAGGTAAAAATGTCATGCATCCAGTTTCATATGCCTCTAGGAAACTTAGTGATGGAGAAAAGAAGTATTCAACGACAGAAAAGGAATGTTTAGGTTTAGTATGGGCATTAAATTACTTTAAACATTTCTTATGGGGTATGAAGTTTCAGGTTGTTACAGATCATAAGGCGTTGTGTTGGTTAAGAGATAAGAAGGACATGAATGGAAGATTAGCTAGATGGTCTTTGTCTATTCAGGCTTATGAGTTTGATATAGTCCATTGTGCAGGAAGAGAAAATGTGATTGCAGATTTTCTGAGTAGAAACCCATTGAGTCAGGATGATGAGAATCATAAAGAAGTGGCAAGTCAAGATGATGGTCTGCAGGTATATAAAATAGATATCACAAAAATGTCAGATGAACAACGCGAAGATCGGGTTTGTAGACAGTTATTAGATAGAATAGCGACTAGTGAAGGAAATACATATAAAGGATTTAGGGTCATAGATGGTATTTTATGTAAACAATCCATGAGATTTAATAGTATGAAGAATTTAGTGGTATTACCAGAGCAGTTAATATCAGACATATTAAAAGAGTTGCATGATGATCCTTGGGCTGGAGGACATCTAGGGTTAGCTAAGACTTTAACCAAATTTAGGGATAAATACTTTATTAAAGATGCAGAGAAGAAAATTGAAAATTATATTAGGAGTTGTAGTTTATGTCAGGAGCGGAAAAAGGTTAGGCAAGTAGCTCAATTACAACCTGTCTTAGTGAATCATTTAATGGAGAAGGTAGGGATAGATATATTAGGTCCGTTCAGAAAGTCATTGAGAGGCAACAAATATATAATTGTCTGTGTAGAGTATGTTTCTAGGTATGCAATTTGCAAGGCAGTGCCTAGGGCTACAGCCCAAAGAGTTAGTGATTTCTTGATAGAAGAGGTATTTTGTCGTTTTGGAGGGGTGAAAGAAGTTATTTCAGATAGAGGTTCAGTATTTACATCACATCTGGTTAAAGATACTGTTGAATATTTTGGTGGTAAATCTCGCTTTACTACGGCTTTTCATCCGGCTTCTAATGGTCTAGTAGAAAGGTTTAACAGAACGTTAACACAAATGTTGTCTATGTATGTTTCTGCAGACCAAAGGAATTGGTGTAGTTATGTACCCTTAGTATGTTATGCATATAATTCAAGTAAACAGTCAAGCATTAAGATATCACCGCACATGATGATTTATGCTAGAGAACCTTTATTCCAGACTGATATGGTTGTTAATTCTGATAGGCGAAATTGCATAATTGATTATGTGGGAAGGCATGATTTTCAAAATTTCTTATCTCAAAAAGCTATACACAATTTGAGAAAAGCACAGACCAAACAGAAATTAAGTTATGATAAGAAAGTTAAAGTTAATAATTATTCGCCTAACCAGCTAGTTATGATTTATACTCCTAGGAGAATAGACGGTAAAAGTTTAAAATTGTGTAGGTTATATAAAGGACCTTATCGGATTGTAAGAAGGATTTCTAATGTGAATTATGTAATTAGGAAAATAAATAATAGTCGATATAGAGATATAGTGCATGTAAATAGGTTAAAGCCTTTTCATATTAGATTATAGATTGCTTCATAATATATATATATAGGTCATTAATTTTGCTTGGTAAAAGAAGAATATTTAATATTAAATATTTTGTACGTTTGTTTTCATATCTGATGAGCTGCCTGATGTGCTGTCTGAACGAGCCAAGAGAGGGGGAAGATGCCACTGCGTTTTCGGTTGAAGGCATTCCGAATATATAAAAATTTTTGAGGGATTTATTTTATCTAGCAGGAGGGGGACCCTGCACAGGCTGTATCGACTTCGTGAAATGGACATAGTCCTTGCGAAGGGTGTCTGAGTTGGACACATATGATTCAGCAAATATTTTTTATTTTTATTAGATAATATTATAATAAAGAGGGGTATTAAGATTAGTCATGGAAATTAATTATAGTTCGGAATGAATTCATGACAGGATTAATATGATTTCTTAAACTTTCCCTCTCTCTGACTCAATTGCGTTAGAAGAAGTTAAAGTTTTTGCATATGATATTGATTCTTTTTATATTCAGTCTCATTAACCCTTCAGGCATGATGCTTAGCTTTCAATGTAATTAATTTTGAAGCATCATTGGATAGGAGGCCGTGGCGCATCTTTTTCAGGCGTTTTGGTGCGTCAAAGTTTATGGCGTGTAGTATTTATTAACTATGCTAAAGCTTTGTAAATTTTTAATGATAACTTAACCATACACATGCCATAGACTATCCTGCTTTGAGGGGCGAGCCTCATGTATGGTTGTAAGTGAATTATTTTCGCCTGTTAATGTTTCGAGTTAGGACATAGGCAGGTAGTTAGTTACTTTTTTGTTTTTATTTGGGTAAAACTTTTTTTTGTGTTTCATTGCCTTGTTTTACCCAAATGCAGGGGCGTAGCTGATGTAAGAGTTTAAAATAAGGAGTTTTTATTGTGCGCGCCCAGGCACGTAGTACTTTAGAACAAAAAAGTAAGTAGTTTGAAAATGTCTAGAAAGAATTTGATTATTGTCATTCTATAAGAATCTTCGCTTGAGTAATAAACGCGCAGTATTCGCTCTTATTGTGCATTTTTTTAATTAAACGCAAAAACCCCCCATTATATCTAACCCGGCCTCTACAGTACCATCTAGTCCCAAACTAAGCAGAGCTTATACTATGTGTATTAACAATATGGAAAACCAGAATCCTTTTTTCTATGAGATTTTTCGAGGTAGTTAGTTGAAACTTGGAGAGGACAACGTTTCTCAGGTCAGCTAGTACATAATAAACACACACACGAACACAGAACTTATATTCATCACATAAATATTTCTGTCCTGTGGGAATCGAACCCACGACCTCGTGGTCAGCAGTCCGGTACTCGAACCACAAAACCACAGACTTCGTCAAATATAGTCAACAGTAGTTGTGTGTTTCTGAATCCAACTTTATATAATATGGAGTTCGAACTGCGAGTATTTACTAGTAGATATTTGAGTTATACTGTTCTACGCCATTAGGCTCCATTCACACGTACCACAACCACACCACAACGACGCGACAAAAAGTGGTAAAGCAGTGGTTACGTGTGAATAGCGTCGCTGCAGCTTTTTGCAGTTGCGTTGAACCACGAACTAGCATCTGATCTACAAAATGTAGATGTTAGTTCTCGGTGTCGCTGGTGGTTGCGTTGTGGTTGCGATGTGGTCGGTATCACACACACGGTCGATAACGTTTGCAAAATCTGGTACGTGTGAATAGTCCTATTCATTTTCAATATCAAATATACGGCCACGTGGTGTGGTTGTGGTACGTGGTGTGGTTGTGGTACGTGTGAAGAAGCCCTTAATGTTGATAGTTTTCTTAAAGATAAAGCTGTTTAAGTCAAATAGAACAAAATAACTAAAATGAAATACTAACGCGAAATATATATTTTTTCATCTTAAGTGAAAGAGTTTTTTAACTATAAGAGTAATAAGAAAAATATGAACAGATGTTTCAAGATTTTGGTTATCATTTAAAATACTTAGGTACTTATACAGAATGTTGCCTTTTTATGGACTGTCTGAGACTGATAAAATATCACTATCACTATCACTACTTATTATAAAACAAAGTCGTTTCCCGCTGTCTGTCCCTATGTATGCTTAGATCTTTTAAACTACGCAACGGATTTTGATACGGTTTTTTTAATAGATAGAGTGATTTAAGAGGAAGGTTTTAAGCTATTTAACATCACGCTATGACTCTTAGGACCGGGGCAGCGCGGGTGAAACCGCGGGCGGGTCGCTAGTAGTTGATAAATTATTTAAATAGATACTGAAACACATAGAGACTCCTACATATTTATGTTGTTACAATAATTTTAAAGTTTTATTGACAATTAATTAAATTGTATCTCTTTTAAAAGCATTACGTCAAATGTTCAAGTAGATCTAAGTAGAAATAAATAAAATATACATTAAGTAGGTACATCATAAAAACAGCTTCAATTTTTAAATTCTAAAATAATTTGTCAGTACAAAGTCAAACGTATCTCAAAATCCGATTATATAATTAGACAACATAAAAAAAATAAACATAAAAATCTTAAATTGATATTATGTAATAAGTACTAAAATCGTTAAAAAGTGCCAATAAAGCTTATAGAAATAATAAAATTATTTTATATTTAAATAGCTTCTTCCCGCGACTTCGTCCGCGTAGCGTGATGATATATAATAGCCTATAGCTTTCCTCGATAAATGGGCTATCTAACACTGAAATAATTTTTCAAATCGGACTAGTAGTTCCTGAGATTAGCGCGTTCAAGCAAACAAACAAACTCTTCTATATATAAAGGTATAAAGGCTATATATCATCACGCTACGCGGACGAAGTCGCGGGCAGAAGCTAGTTTGTTATATTGATGTTTATCATAATTTTCCTGTGACACATTATCGTTAATTCTGAACATCAGCAAGCTCACAAAATATTTGTGGTTTAAGGAAAAATACTTCCAGGGTCTGAGACTGATGAAGGAGAGGAAGCGAGTGGCATGGATTCTCCTGCTGCTGGCGGTCCTGTTCGCCATGTGTTGGATGCCATACAACATCATGCAACTCCTGCTCGACGTGAATTTGGTCAACGCCAAGGACTTGAGCATGTATTTACCTTATGCGCTATTTATAGGTAAGTAATTAATATTCTTGTAACTAAAATTATTGGATTGGGGTGTTTCGGTGCCCGGTTAATGGCAATAGGCTCGCCCCCTATTATGTGGGACCTAAAACATACCGGCGAACTGTGAGTGTAGTACGCCTCTGCCTAACCCTTCGGGGAAGAGAGGCGTACTGGTATCTATGTTTGTACTAAAAGGTTAGTAACACCTCATGATTATTGAACATATTTGCACCAAATAATTATTGACTATGACTAACACCAAGATAAGACATTGTAATCTCATCTTAAAAAAATGATTGCATAAGAACTTGTGAGACTACTTACCTTACCTTCAGCAGTTACATGCTGAAGCTGAGATCAAAATATAACGATGTTGGTTGGCTTACAATAAAATTATAAATCCCATTTGTAATTTTTCCATATAATATTTCTATAGGTAAAATTCTTTAAAAGTATTGATGTAATAGATTTGAAAATGAAAATAGAATCTGAATCGATGATAAAAATAAAACAATTTTAAACTTTATAATTCCTTTTCATTTAAAATACGTGATGATTGTTTTAAAAAGTCTATTTAGTTATTAATATTTAACTCTCAATATCTCACCAACTTCGAAAAGGATAGAGCAAATAAACTTAAAATGTTGGGATATTCTGCATTTTTTTAGCAAATAAGGGTTGATTTGCTAAGAAAAAAACGCCGCAGGGTGGAGCTAGTTATGAATAATGAAGACACGATGTTTGTGCCAGAAAAACAATGAATGTCTAACATTGACGAGTATTTCTCGATGATTATCCTTCGTATAAACAAGATGTTGTTTTCATCTTTGAACTCAAATACGTTTTTGATTCATTACGTTTTCATTCGCTTCAGTCAACCGGTTTATCTTGTATACACAGCTATGATTTTCCAAAGTAAGACTTATTTTTATCATTATTCCTGATAATATCTTGAAATGAGATAGACCGTGGGAGAGCCATGCTTTTGCATGAATGAGCCTGCTCGACCGGAGTGATACCACGGCCTCACAGAAAACTGGCGTGAAACAATGCTTAGGGTACGTTCTGTTTCGCTGAGTGAGGGAGGATAACGGACGCCCAACCTCATTTAAAAGGCGGGCTACGCACTTGCGACCTCTCTTGTGTTGTGGGTGTCCATAGGCGGTGGTAATCGCTTACCATCAGGTGATTCGTCTGCTCGTTTGCTGATAAAAAAAAATACGGATCATTCATAACATAACATACTATCACGCTTGTATTCCCCGAGGGGTTAGGCAGAGGCGTACTAATGTACACCCATAGTTCGCCGGTATGTTTAGGTCCCATGTAATAGGGGGCGAGCCTATTGCCATTATCCGTTCACAAATTCCTAACTCCGAGCTGCTACTGGGAATTTCATAGAAAAACCCAATAACACTTTGCTCGACCTGGGAATCGAACCCAGGACCTCTAGCGTAGCAGTTGCGCTCAGGACCACTTGGCTAATGAGGCTTCATATTTTTTTTAATCCTACTATAGTTATTATAAATGCGAAAGTTTGGATGGATGGATGGATGTTTGTTACTCTTTCACGCCAGAACGGCTGAACGGATCTGGATAAAATTTGGCACAGAGATAGATTATAGTCTGGAATAACACATGGGCTACTTTTTATCTGAAATCCACGCAGACGAAGTCGCGGGCAGAAGCTAGTAATATACTATTTTAATGGTAAAATAGTATGATTTGCCAAGAAATATTTGGGATGAAAATTATAGTAATAAAGTGATAACTATAGTAAGAAAGATACGCAATTTAGTTCTCCTAATAACATACTTCGTTTCATAAGTATTAATATAAGCGTTCCTACTCCAGCGATGTTCAGAAATACACAAAAGCCGAAACCGTTCAAAAAGTCTTGATTAGAGCTGTCAGAGAGACGAGTACTTTTCCATAAGGCATTTTTTGTTACGAGAGCTTTATGACAGTGATGTAGAGGAGTAATTTGAAGCCTAAACATGAAAAAATATTTTGTAATGGATTATTTAAATAGTGATTTAGTTTTTTTTTATTAGAATACAGATTTTCATATAATTGTTATATGTTATGATGCTGTTAATGGGAAGATGTATTTCCGTTTCCGAATACGTGTTTCCAAAAAAAGCTAAAAAAGCTCACTCCAGTTCTTAGTAATTTTATAGTATTCCGCATCAATTGGTATTGAGTTTTCAGTCATCCAATCTAATTTTTATTATTATTTTGGTATTTATAAACCTGACTATGGATTATAATAATCCAATTAGTTGAAAAATTCGATTTTCAAGGAAATAAATTCGACATAATGCTTATGCTCATTTATAATTCTACTATTATTTGATGTTACAGGAATATAAGCCAATATGTCCTATTTTGCTATTTTAAGCAAACATAGTTGCAAATTTTAAAATATAGACAAAGAATTGTCTACCACTAAAATTGTCTTTTGAACCCAAAATAACTGGCTTATTAAAATAAGAGATTGTAGCTTATAAAGCAAGCTAGTAAAAAGCGTAGGCAAAATTATAAACCTACTTGGGAAATACTCAATGAGATTTTATGATATTGTTTATTTTATAGATGGACTGTCTCGCTTTGGCCATTTAATCATCATGTCAAAGTGGCTAAAACTGAGCTACACGATGACTGGTGTATGCGTGCCGTCAGTTAGGACAGGTCAACTCAAGGCTGGCATGGCTCTTTCTTCAAAAGGCCTGTTCAGATTTTGCCCTACATTGTAACACACATATCTTATAGGTAATACTACGTAGTAGAAGCATGGTCTCTTTTAAAGTCCAGACAGTAGCCTGTCTGGGCCTTTAAATAGACCATGCTTCTCTGAGTATATGTCGGCGTTTCTTCTCAGAGGTCGTCAGACAGGAAATGCCGGCGCCATCTAGTAAAAAAAATGTAAAACATTGACTTGTAAAAGTGTCTTTATAAGATCTATTACAGAAATAAATATCATTTATCTCTAAATTTTCCTACAGGACACGCGAACTCAGCAATCAACCCTATAGTGTACTGCCTGATGACAAGGAACTTCCAGAGATCAGCCCGCAAGCTTCTTTGCGGTAGAGGCGTCTGCCAGCAAACCAATTTCACGGTAATCTATTCGTTTTGTTACTTTATTTTTTACATCGGTTTAAGGACTAGACAATTACTGCCGGGGAAAAAGGACAAGACTGTTTATAAATAAAAGCGGCGGTAGCCTAATGGCTAGGGCGTCGGACTTGCGATCATGTGGTTGCCGGTTCGAAACCCACCCATTGCACTACCGACGTGAACCCACTCGTAACACAAGCATTTAGCTTAGTACGAGGGGTTAACAAGAATACTAGTAATGTGCGACCCACATTGCTAGTAAGCTTTAAAAAAAAAAAAACTCTCTGTTGCACGTGCTAAGTTTCCAATTTCTCGCACTTTGGTTCTCATACAAACGTAATGCCAAAATAAACTCTAATTCAAACACAATTTACTCAAATCTTGTTACTATTCGGATTCAGTTACTGTTCTAGATTTCCTCCATTTCATTCAAAATACTTCACTGCAAATAAATGTAAGCGAATGCAATTCTGACGACCTCTGTGGTTTAGCGGTTCGAATACCGGACTGCTGACCACGGGTTCGATTTCCACAGGACTCAAAAATGTATGTGATGAATATAAGTGTTAGTGTTCGTCTGGGTGTTTCTTATGTATTACAAGTATGTATTTACAAAAAAAAGTATATAAGTATTATATCCATTGTCTAGTACCCATAGTACAAGCTCTGCTTAGTTTGGGAGTAGTTGGTGCTATGTAAAATGTCCCAGAATATTTATTTATTTATTACTCATTAGCCAAGCGGTCCTGTGCGCGACTGCTACGCTAGAGGTCCTGGGTTCGATTCCCAGGTCGAGCAAAGTGTTATAAGGTTTTTCTATGAAATTCTCAGTAGCAGCTCGGAGTTTGGAATTTGTGCCGGTTTATGGCAATAGACTCGCCCCCTATTGCATGGGAGCTAAACATACCGGAGAACTAGGGGTGTACCTTAGTACACCTCTGCCTAACCCTTCGGGGAATACAGGCGTGATGGTATGTTCAATTTTTATGTGCAATTCAAGCCCGACCGGATCCTAGGGGCCACTTGCACCAACTTCATAAATATGTTTAAATTATATTTAAAAACAATTTTTCATAGAAATTTCGTGTTTAAATACAATTTGAACACATTTAAGAAGTTGGTGCAAGTGGGCCTAAGGGCCACTTGCACCAACTTTATAAATATATTTAAATTGTATTTAAACGCAATTTTTCATAGAAATGTTGTGTTTAAATACAATTTAAATACGTTTAAGAAGTTGGTGCAAGTGGCCCTTAGTGTTGTTTCGCTTCGCCATCTTTATATCTTATTCCTTTCATTTATCACCTTTGTCTTACATCATTATAACCCTATTCCAGTCCAGTTTAGATCGTTTGAGTAAAGACGAGGCCCTCATTATATTTTATGATTGAGAAACACGAGCTAAGTTCAAGTTGGTCAGAATTCAAGGCCGACTATAATGACGTACCGCGCCCACACTACATTTCATTTGTATAATCTGTGTAGACGATGGTACCTACACATCCTGTGCCCCGAAATAGGTACTTTTGCAAACAAGCTTATATTTGGCAATGGGAAATTAATCTAGCTATGTTTAGAAAAATGTGTTTGATCTGCTTATATAATTTTTGGCTAGCTAACATTTATTATTGGTAATGTTTCACACTTCCCTCGCATATAACTTAGTACGTAGAATCTTTTAATAAACGCAATATTCAGTGGTCAGGTCTTGAGTTTGATTGCCAGGTCGAGCAAAGTGTTTTTAGGTTTTTCTATGAAATTCCCAGTAGCAGCTCAGTTCAGCTCTGTGGCAAGCCTAGCCCGTATATTACATGGGACCTAAAGATACCAGCGTACTGTGGGTGTACATTAGTGCGCCTCTGCCTAATCCTTCGGGGAGTGCAGGCGTGATGGTATGTTATGTCATGTATAATATGTAACGTATTCTGATTTGAGATTACATTAGAAAACATCTTAGAAAAGTATAGTAGATATAACCATTAAAAACAAGATGAAAAAACGAATAAAAACAAAATGGAACCAAATTCTATGAAAAAATTTAATCAGATCAAAATGATTTGATTTAGCTCGACGCGCACAATTCACGAAGGTAATTTAATAGGTTACGCTTAAGTGACGACTTGATTCTGAAACGCCCAGGTGAGTGAACAAAATATAAGGGAAAATAAAAAATATGAAAATGGAACCCTTCAGTATTCCCAAACCAGAAGAGTTGGTATGTTTTGATGTATTTTTTAGACAATTTTAGACACGTACCTATAATAATAATAAATGCAATTTAACTAACAGCCTCACTGATGTAATTAATGTCAAAATCTCCAAAAACAAACAATGTCCAATGAACAGAGGTTATTGAATAGGTATGCATTTTTTTTTTATGGGATAGGGGGGCAAACGAGCAAACGGATCACCTGATGGTAAGCGATAACCGCCGCCCATGGACACCCGCAACACCAGAGGAGTCACAAGTGCGCTGCCCGCCTTTAAAAGGGTTTGGGCCTTTTTTTTTTTTTGTTGACGGAGTTGGAAATGCTTTATGCACTATCCACCACTCCGGGGAGAGCGGTGGGGTGTGTCGGACTCCGCTCTGAAAAGAGCGATCTACCGACTAAAACCAACCTCTGCGTTTCGCGACACCACTTTGGTGCCGGGCCTACGGGAGCGCTGTAGCATTCGTCCGCGGACCCGGCAGTGAAGGGTTTGGGCCTCCGGTAACCTCAACTCACTCGGCGAAACACAACGCAAGCGTTGTTTCACGCCGGTTTTCTGTGAGGCCGTGGTATCACTCCGGTCGAGCCGGCCCATTCGTGCCGAAGCATGGCTCTCCCACGTGAGCAGATGCATTTATGTTGTAATAACTATCAAAAGGGCACTGATAAGAAATTCGTAGCGGCATAGCTACATAGCGGCTTATAATGATTTCCAAAGCTGTTTGATTTGCAGTGTGCGTGTAAAACATTGTAGAAACATAGATAATGATCCAATAAATATCAGCTTAAGCACTACAAAGGAAGCCCGAATAGATAATAATATTGAGAAAACAAATAGTATAATTAACTAGCTTCGGCTTCGCTCACTTGAAGCTCAAAAACCAGTGACCAAAAACCAAACAGTGATGAAATAATGTGAATCCTCGTTTAATATTGTCGACCTCGGTCAAACGTGGACATCCTCCAACGTTCACACATCTTGTTATCGCAATATTGTACCAATGAAGATTGTATTTTATTTTAAAAGAGTGTCCATGGAGTTTCTTACCGGATTCTTCTCCATAGGATCAACCTTTTGGAACCGTGCAACTAGAATCATAACCAAGGTTTCATAAACGCTTGTAAAAGCTTATTTGAAATAAAAAACATTTGATTTGATGATCTCTTCTTTGTATGGGTCTCTATACATTAGAGAGGTCAAGCTGTATCTCAGGTCCCATTTAATTATTTGAGATAAGAAGTATACCAGTTTTTATGTTGAAGCACATACTTTCTAACAGTGATAACTAATTTAAAATCTATTCAGTCGTTTTTACGCCAACCCGTAACAAACGGACAAACAGACAAAAATATTAAAAACTAGCTTCTGCCCGCGGCTTCGCTCACGTGAAGCTATATCAGGAGTAAAAATGGTAAACCAATATTGATGACCTCTTCTTTGTATGGGCCTCTTTACATCAAGGAGGTCAAGCTGTATCTCATAGGATTCATTTAATTAATTGAGATAAGAAGTTCACCAGTTTTTAAGTTGGAGCATATACATTCTAACAGTGATAATAAAATTGAAATCTATTCAGTAGTTTTTGCTCCAACCCGTAACAAACAGACAAACAGACAAGAATTTAAAAAATCACATTTTCGTATTCGGAAACCTTTATATACCATAACCCACGTGTTTTTTTTAAATATCTTCAATGTACAGACACAGCTTTTTTACAATTTTATAATAGTAGAGATTACATTTTTGGATTCGGCGACGTTTAATATATACCCTAACCCACTTTTTTAAATATTCAATTTTTTGAAAATTCAATGTACAGACACAGGTAGCTTTTTTAAAATTTTATAATAGTAGAGATATATTTTTATGGACTAGGTGTGGATAGTGCCCATTAAACAGTAAGTGGCTACTGGATTTTGATTTGACACGCGAATATTAGATGATGAAATAGAACTACTTTTTACTGAGTCTATATCGCCGCATTACGTGTTGATTTAATTAAATACTGAAATCTCAAGTATTGAATCAATCTATACTTACTATATAAAGCTGAAGAGTTTGTTTGTTTGTTTGTTTGCTTGAACGCGCTAATCTCAGGAACTACTGGTCCGATTTGAAAAATTCTTTCAGTATTACATAGCCTATTTATTGAGGAAGGCTATAGGCTATATATCATCACGCATCGCGGACGAAGTCGCGGGCAGAAGCTAGTCATATAATAATTCAAATTCAATCATATAATTTTACAAATTCTGTTAACAGAGTTCCATTGCAATAAAATCTTTAAATAGTAATTTAATTTCAATGATAAGTAATACTTATGAAATTTTAACAAGGGGCTTGTAACTGCTTTATTACTCTAATGATTATGGGCGTGACTGTTACGTTAGAGTACGTCGTCGAGTTCGAGTCCCAAGTCGAGCAGTCTTATTAGGGTTTTCTATGAAATTCTCAGGATCAGCTCGGGGCTTTAAATATGTACCCGGTTAATGGTATGAAGTATGTCCCATGGGATACAAACACACTGGTGAACCTTGGGTGTACCATTAGGATGTCTCTGCAAAGCATGCTGGTATGTCATTTTATAATAAGTGGCTACAGTAGGAGAGCCATGCTTCGGCACAAATGGGCCGGCTCAAACAGCCGACATCGAACTGGGCTGGCATCGAACGGAGTGATACCACGACCTCACAGAAAACTAGCGTGAAAAAACGTATGTTCTGTATCACCTGATTACGAAAGATAACGGATGGCCAAACACTTTTAAAAGGCGGGCAAGGCACTTGTGACTCCTCCGGTGTTGCGAGTGTCCATCATGGGCGGGGTTAATTGCTTACCATCAGGTGCGCGTTTGCCTCATTATCCCATAAAAAATCATAATAGGTAGATCTTTTAAAATCTATAAGACCTCACTCGGTTATTTGCAGTTAGAGACGTACATATATTATAAAGTTAAATGTTACTAGAACCTTCTCTATTTATTTTAAATTACTATTTTTATGTCCCATATTTCCATTTACAATTTCTCTTGAAATTGAATTCTTTACAAAACACTCACTACATGATCCACACTTCAACACAATATTGTTATTTTTATATAGAGTTTGAAGTGGCAATTTTAATTTTTTTGCATTTTGTTTGAATATTTTTACTTTGATTGAAATATTTTAATGTTCAATTTTACCTTTGCATTGTGTTTTTTTCATTTAGGTATGATCATACGTACACTTTTCAATTCACTCTTGGTGAACAAAGAAAAGCAAGAACAAACAAAATTCATATATTTTTAATCATAAGTGTTAATACTTATGCATCAAACAGAAATATTTATAGAAGCTTTTGATTTACAGCATTGGTTTGAGGATACATTATTATTCTTTAAAAGTAATGACACACAGCTCCAATCTAAACACATTTTCTTTATCAATATTGTATATCTGTTTGTTTAATTAAATATTTAAATTATTATACAAAAAGATTTATTCAATGTTACAATTTAACAGTATATAAATTAGTGTTTTTTTTAAAAAAAAAGCTTACTAGCCATGTGGGTTGCACATAACTAGTATTCTTGTTAACCCCTCGTTCTAAGCTAAATGCTTGTGTTACGAGTGGGTTCACGTCGGTAGTACAATGGGTGGGTTTCGAACCGGCAACCACACGATCGCAAGTCCGACGCCCTAGCCATTAGGCTACCGCCGCTTGTAATAATAACTAAAACGAAAGTACATAATTATAATAGGTACAGACAAAATATTCGAAAGTCTAGAGGTATGTAGCGACCTGCCTGATCTAGGCTTATAAAATTGAATCTAGTTCGGCATTAACATCAATAAAGATATACTTTTTTGTAGGATAAATTTTCTTGAGTGCTACTTTCCTCTATCCAGTAACGAAATCATCATAAATTCGGATAGTAGATTTATTATATTAGTTATTATCTTAGTAGAAAAAATAGGTTCGTTTTTCTTAAGGGCTCTCAGTTCCTAATCAAGACTTGAGAAATATTGAGGATGTTAGTATAAAATTTTCGGAGAAAACCATAGCGACGACCTCTGTGGTTTAGTGGTACGGGTACAGGCTGCTGACCTTGAGGACGTGGGTTCGATTCCCACAGGACACAAACATTTATGTGATGAATATAAGTGTTTGTGTTCGTCTGGGTGTTTCTTATGTATTATAAGTATTATATTTACAAAAAAAAGTATATAAGTATTCTATTATCCATTATCTAGTACCCATAGTACAAGCTCTGCTTAGTTTGGGACTAGATGGTGCTGTGAAAAAATGTCCCAGAATAGTTATTAGATATATAGCTAAACAACGTGGCTATGGAAGAACTTATTTAAGCAAACTCATTCTAAATAATGTGTAGAGAGACTGAAATTTACAAAACGAGCATACGTGGTCCACAACCAAATTGCGGATGTGCTCAAAAAAGATCGGGTTAAGAGCTCCATAAACTGACGATTAAATATGAGGAGGTCAATGGACCTCTGCTCTAATGAACGTAGATGATGCAAAAGTTGTGTGCCAGGATCGTACCCGGTAAAAATCTATAGTCTGTGCCAATTCCAACGTGAAAATATATTTACCTTTATAGGTATGTAGCCGTAAGACATGTCAGGTGAAGTTAAGACTAGAATAGTATTTAGGTTAGAACAATTTTTAATTTTTAATCACAAAATTTAATATAATTGAGAAATTAGGTATTTCTCAATTATATAAAATTTGTGACCGCATAATAACAATGACAATACAAGATATTACTTATTTAAAACTAGCGGTTAAACCGGTTAAACCTAACCCTTAAACTAAAATAAAAAAAACAGCAAGCATTCGCATAACATTATAGCAAAAAAACAGCTGCCTTACCACAATCAGCAAGCATTAGCATAATTATTATGATCATTTTTTCCTTTTTTTTTCAAAGTAAGCAACAGTAGACAACTTCTAAATAATTCCAACTTGAGAATCGGCGCTTATTGTGATTCTGAGAAAAACTTTATTACACTTTTAATAAGGGAATTATTAATTTTACAATTTACAGCAGCTGTCAGTTCCCATCCAGAATTCTCTTTAAGTAGTCGGATTCCTTTTTATTTATTTATCAATATTGTTGGAGTAGGGAACCTTGCCTAAAACTTTCTCGGATTAAGTTCGTCACTTATTATAATAATATAAGAAGAGATTGATGCGGAATATGTACGTCAGTCTGTATCCATGTTACTGCCATTATTTTCCGATAATTCAATCTGATATCATAATATTTCATTGATCAAACAACCCTACCTTTTATATTGGACATTAACGGAAATATTAAAAAGAATACTTTAAGAATATTGAAACAACAAAGTTATATATAAATTCAACTAGATTTTTTTATTGCTATATTTCACTTTCTTGTATTCTAAGCTTAAAGAGCGTTGGAAGTTTTGTAAAGAATAAATATTTGCTTCAAAGAAGGCCCACTTCTTTAAACATAAAAATATACGAAAAATCTTCGTATATCAAGGATAATAATAAATAAAATATACATGTGTACTTGAAATGACATTATAAAGTATTTCTTGGGTGATTAATTTCAGCCTATTCCTAGCTGAGGAATAATAACTACGCGCTAGTTAAAGTTACGTTTCTTGATCATCGTAGTTTGACACACAGTAGGTAGTGTATGTGCTATACAATAATTAATTGGGCATACAGAAGATAGTTAAGCACAAAAAATAATAATAATAAAAATATTAATGCCCAATTAGGGCATACATAGTAGGCAGTGGGCAAATACAATAATTATTGGGAATACACAGTTGGTAGGCAGTGGAGTAAATACGATAATTAATTGAGCATACCCAACAGGTAGTGGATCATAAACAATAATTATTTGGGCACATACAGTAGGTAGTGAAGCACAAATAATAACTAAGTGAGCACGCACAGTAGGTAGTAGAATGAATACAATAATTATTTGGGCACATACAGTACTAGTGGATGTAATGCACATGCAATAATTAGGCATAAGCAGAGTCAGGATTACTACACTGTTAGCTACATGACATGTGTGGCGGTTGGTCGGAGCAGAACACTAGAGTAATGACATGAGCAGAATGAGCGAGTGACAAATTAAGGCCGTGCCGATACGCAGCTGTCTTGTACGAATTTCTCAAAATCCAAAGTTATACTTGATCAATGGTTGTTCTTATAATAAATTGTTGAAATACGTAAAAAAAATATTCATTACTTCTAGCAATAATTAAAATTCTGAAGTAACTTTTAACACTTTACCAAATTAACAGACATTTGACGCTCTGGAGTTTTTTTGCCGTTTCTTCTTCCCAATAAAACTGTAGAGCAAGGGTTCTGGGATAACAATGATGATCAAAAAGTTCTACCGAATCGTTTATCTTGAATAATTTACCCTGCAAGCATTGTAATTTACTGACATAATATGCAAAATAAAAGTTACATATTCTCAAAACTAGAATTCACATCTTACAAGCGAAGCCAAATGTTAGCAGGTACATTAAAAATATAATTTTATAAGACATGCTTCGCCTTTAGTTTCATTACAAAGGAATATAATTATTGAATAATTTAAGTGATATTTGTGGATCTATTTGCGCAATACACGCCTGTACTCCCTTTACTTAAAGCATATATTACATCTCATATAAATCATATATTACACATTAGCGTAAAATGTTGCTTATGATCCAGAAAGACCTTTTCTCTTTCACATTACCGTGGAATATTTACATGAATTCGTACAAAGGATCTCATCTTTTTTAAGCAGTATTATTAAGTGAAAGTTTTGCCTCGAGCCAGTTCCACAAATTGAGCCTAATGATGCTTCGTAGGTTATCTATTCAATTCTCAAAATACAATCACTAATAGGCTATTCGTTTTTGACTGTACCTTTTCTACCTTAACTTATAGTTATGTAGTATACATACCATCACACCTGTATCCCACCAAGGGCCAGGTAGATAAAATATCATTCATAGTTCACCGGTATGTTTAAGAATGTAATAGGGAGTAGATATTGCTTTTCAAATCCACCGCGCACAAATTCAGCTCAGAGTTTTTGAATTACTGGGAATTTTCAAGGAAATCGCAATAATACTTTTTTTGACCTGGTAATTGAATCTAGGACCTCTATAGTTGCGCTTAGGCCCATCAGATTAATGAGGTAGTTAAAATAAGGCAAAATTGAAGTCTAAGTTAATAAGTCTCTTCCAACAGTGGCGCTGCGCACAGAAGCCTGAAGGTTCATCCAGCGATTACGAGCTATACCACGAGCCACACAAAAGGTGTTATTTACAGGTATGTATTATAACCTAAAAGTTTTTGCATTGATACGGATCTCCTTGACTATAATTGTTTAGTCAAGGAGATCCGTATATTATTATTATACATTGTAATATACTGCCTAATTAGCCAAGTGGTCCTAAGCGCGACTGCTACGCTAGAGGTCCTCGGTTCGATTCCCAGGTTGAGCAAAGTGTTAGTGGTTTTTTTTAATGAAATTCCCAGTAGCAGCTCAGAGTTTCGAATTTGTGCCCGGTTAATGGCAATAGGCTCACCCCCTATTACATAGGACCTAAACATACCGGCGAACTGTGGGTGTATAAGTATTAGTACGCCTCTGCCTAACCCTTCGGGGAATACAGGCGTGATGGTATGTTATGTTATATACACTACAATATTATCTCCTTAAAGCAAAATTACGGTTTGTCTCTTTAAGCACAATCTTCACTTTTTCTATGTGTAGGTAAATGCCTTGATTTTCTTTTGGGTGTATGTTCGTAACGAACTTATATGTGGTTAAATTATGAATAATGTGAAAAAAAATAATCAGGAAGAGAGAGCGATACTAAATAATGTTGACAATAAAACTAATGTCAATTAAGCATTGTAACAGTGTGTGCAAACTTTTTTTAACAAAAAAACATCCACTTAAATATAATATTATGTTCGCAAGCAATCTATTACCGCAATTGACATTATTTCTTGATAATCTCGACGCTATAAAATATTTAAGTCACTTTATATCTGATATTTGGCCTTTAAGATTACCAGCTTAAGATGTCCCTTATTCACCACGTTAAATTACAAGTGGACCAACTAAATTCCTCGCCGACGATAAATCTGCATGATTCAGAGAACCAACCTCTCCGGAACAAAGTGTCGGATGGCTGAGTTTGGACCTTGTAAGACAAATTACTGAAAGAGACATTAATAAATTGATCTCAATCTTACATTTAATTGGAATGAGTTTATGTTTATTTGATTCTAGAACAGATACACTTAAAAGTAACAGTTTGAATGGACCATTTATTGAAAATTTATGCAATATCCGCTTATCGTACCACAGAAAAGGATTAAAGATGTACCAGAAATATTTTGAGTTTAAATATGGATAGATAAGGAAAGAGATATGGAGAGATGGATGGATAATAGATAACCAAAGAAATATGGATGGACTGTGTGAGAGATAATACTACAAAGGCAGAGAATAATGCTATGATGGTTGATATAGATATATATATGGAAGAAAAAGACATTATTGGTGGCACCAAGAAAATTCGTACAGGGACCAAATGATGATGACACTTACGAGTAGGAGTAATCAATAATATTAACTAAATCTCTTATTGTACCTATACTGACTTTGGTATTCGGATAAATACACCATTTCATTTCACACAATAAGGAATATTTAGGTTCATTAATGAATATAAAAATGACTTCAGCAATGATTTTAAACGAAACAAGAAAGTTGCTGTGTCTAACAATGCCATTAGTTTTCAGTCATTCGGATTATATTATATCCTTTTAGATGGTATTTAAGAACTGTAAGATTAAAATACTTTGATGATTTACCGAATCATAGATAAGTATAATTTTGGGCCACCGTCAAAGTTTGTTACAGTTAAACAAATTATAATCGTTACCGACAAAATGTTTTGGACAAGGCTTGTCATTATCACTTTTGCAAGTAAGGGCCTACAATGAGTTGAACTGGAGGGGTTGTCGTAAAGCAATTTTGTGTGTGTTTCGACTTTTGCGCGTTAGAGCCAGTTCCCCCTCAGTTGCTACGGCTCTGGCAGTCTGCGGTCCGTAGGAGCTCATGCATCAGCAACTCCTTTGATGTTGCAGGTGTCCATGGGTAACGATGACTACTTACCACCAGTTGGCTCGTCAGTTCTTTTGCCAACTTAATCCATAAAAAATGTGAAAAATCATTAGTCTCCATTCACACCAGTTCCATAAGTAACCATAACCTTGTCTTATTTGTTTTTTTTTTATTCTCAGATGAACAACCTCCGGTACAACGGTCATGCCTACAGCACACATATTCCGCGCGGTATCGAGACTCGTGCGCAGACCACGCAACTGAGCCACGTCACGCGCTCCTCACGGCGGACGGCGCCCGCGCATGCGCTTTCAGTAGAAATGCTGCAGCGACACGGCCTGATTGACTTCAAGCGTTGATATTATTAAATAACTTTTCATATATGTGAGTGTTTATCTATCGTGTCGTGGTAGTATTTATAACCAAGGAACTTTTAAGTCATTCCTCTTGGGACAGTAACGTCAACAGCTGTGAATGAGTGGGTGAAAATATAAACTAAAAATGCAATGGAAATATTTATGGTTACACATTTTATATGTATACGATTAGAAATATTAATTAATTATGAAGCTAATGAATTACATGTTACAAGGAAAATTTAAAAAAGGATCAGACGGAGATTTTGGGACGAGCTAGACCTTTATTGGAAGGATTGGCCGAAGAAAGTTCTAAACCAAAAGGAATCTAAAGGAGGCTTTGCTATGACAAAGTCTACTCCAAAAAAATGTCTCACTATAAGCAGTGGGACGTGCCGCAATAATTACACACCAGGGTAAAGGCCTCCGTACCCTCCTTCCACTCCTCTCGGATTAGAGTTTTCTGTGGCCAATCCTTCCAATAAAGGCCTAGTCCCGTTATCTCCTTCTAGACCTGCCACGACGTCGTCTAACGTTGTGTGGCTTAGTTCCAAAGATTGTCCAACATGCATCTGAATAAAAAAAACAGCAAACTAACATTTTTGTTTTGCAAGATTTGGGAATTTCTCAAAGTCTGACTCTTTACAAAATTACTGATGTTTCTTGAAACAGTTTTTTTATTACTTCTTTAATAAAAATCTTAGTTTACATTTTAGAATATTTTTCTATTCACTATTGAATCAAACTATATTGGTTGAAGGAGAACAGCTATTTAATAATTTACCAGAAAAAATTAAAAAGTGTGATAGTATTAATATATTTAAATCTAAACTGAAAAAAACATTTATGTACTTTCTTTAACGTCGCCAACACACCAGATGTAAATATTATACTTACCTAGTAATTCTGTATATCTCATGTTAAGTGAACTGTAATATTATGTTCTTATGGGAAATAAATTCATTAAACCTAATTTTCATGAATCAGTAACACACACACACACACATATTGTAAATACTTGTACGTTTATCTACAAATATATTATAATGTTTAAGCTAAGTTTCTAATTGATGTAATAAATTGATGTAAAGTTTCTGTAAATATGGATGTAAAATAGTCATGTGTACAGCACGCTTAGCATGGTCATCTGACCACAGAAGGGCGTTTTTGGAGAAAAAGTTGTTATAAATGAAATTTTCTATGCATAGAAATGGTTATATCGACATGGTTTATAGCCTCTTCTCTACAGTCGTACTATATAGTAAGTAAACCAATCATGGGACGAACGGCAGTTTGATGGCCCTGACGATATGGCAAGGCACATTTAAGTGCAGGTTCGTACAAGTACCCTGTCGCCTTCCCTGGTAATAGACGATCCATAATAATGTTCCACATTACACCTATTATATATCTGACGACACGTTTGGCGTAGCGGCTGAGCGATCGGCTTTTTCTGCGTCACATGTTGTAGGTTTGATCTTCACACCGAGAAAATATTTGTATGATCTATAGGTAGTTGTTCCGAGTCTGGGCATTTATGTGTGTGAGAATTTGTGTTTGTATAACCGCCCACGATACAGGAGAAAATCTTAATGTGGGTGTGTGAACTCCTTTTCTGTCACAATAATGACCATTTTTGCATTTTTTTTTTCTTTAGTTACATATTAGACTATACAATTGGTTCTTTCTTCCAAAATCACAATACCCGGACCAAATCTAAATATAATAAAATTGTACTTTTAGCATACCTGACTAGTACGTAGTTTAACATTGTTTTAATTCCTAACATTGTCATTCAATTTCGCGTTCCACGAATATGGAAAGCAATTAGCAAATTTTGTTTGTAGGTTCGCAGAATCAGTCGATATGTATAATTTTATATACTACACAAGTATTGTGTACATCCAAAGGTTAGCAAGGTATCCAGCAAATATCTATGTACTTATCTAAATGTTCGCGAATAAGTTAGCATAATAAATGTTAGATTTTTTTATAATGAATGTGATACTAATACATAAAATATGTATGAATAAAATAATAGAAATCAATACTTTTGTTTTATTGGCAAAAGGCCTGAAAGCGAATTAAATTATAATACAATCAAAAATTATTTATTTTTCAACTCTCATTTACTTGCATTGCTATGAAAAAAGGTTATTGAATACATTAGAGAAGTCAATTAACGTAAATAAATCGTTAAATTACAATGATCTTACAAACATCTCATCTCGCTAGGTTTTGGCAACCCTAATTAACTCATTAGTAACTATTGAATCATTATGTATTGTGTATTATTGGTGTCTCTGAATTCGGCTGCGCTACTCTGTTGTATATTATGAGTTTCCAAACCTATTTTACTTTCTTATTAATTGTTAAAGAGTACCCATCCTATTTTTTTATCGGATAAGAATTCGAGTCCGACATCATTTTCTTACTTCATTTTGCATTATTTTCTTTGAAAAGATTAATAAGCAGTATTTTCCTTAAGCACGAGGTAGTTTGAAAAGATAACGATTTCAAAATGTTCTTCAGTGGGCTTCATAAAGAATGTCACCCATCTCAGAAGAAATAAACTTTTTTTTTTATTTGGCAGTATCACTGACCTCTGTGATACTATTGAAAGAAAGAAAACTTGAAAAAGTTTATACTATAGGTACGCTCTTTTTGTATTTTTCTTTGCATTTATATCTTTTGGGAAGAAGACTGGGGTAGCCTTTGCCCTGCAGTGGGACACCACGGGCTTTTAATAATAATAATTTATATCTTTATAATTTCATGCTAAGATTATAAAGTTCTTTAGTGAAGGAAAAATTCGACTCGCAGACGCCAACTTTAAGAACTAAGTTCAGAATATGCGTTGACTTAGTGGTCATGGCGTCTGGTGTAATGTAATGCCTGCGAGTCGAAGTTTTCCTTCACTAAGATATACTATACTCTTTTAGCTTAGAGAAATATAGAGATCGGTGCGCACGATGTTATATATATTATACCTACCTTTATATCGATGATATAAAGAGTATTATGATATAAAGATATATTATTGCAACATCGTAAGCCTCGCTTAAGAATAGTTCACACATCAAGTGACTTATGATGATGGAGCAGGGGAGAAAATAAAGCAACTCGCCCATCAAGACATACCGTCACTTACACATAGCTTTACCAACAAATCATGCAAGACTAAATTCCTTTTTTTATATAAATACCGATTTGGCTAGCTATTTAACTCTTTTTTTTTAAATATCTTCAATGTACAGACACAGCTTTTTTACAATTTAATACTAGTAGAAATGTCTTGAAAATCACGAACACTGCGAAAAATATTGATTTGATGCGATGTTAGAGTGATATTTCAGTGGCAATTGATTTTTATTAATATTTTTATTTTACTAAATGTTTTTTGTACCTATTCTTTTCGACTTATTTATGTGTGTAGGATTTAACATGCGAAAAAAATAATGAATGGTTATTAATTATAGACATGTAAAAATGTTAAACAAACTTCAAACACAGTAAGGATTTAATTATATTCTCGAAATTACAATTGTTACAACTCGCAACACAGTCCTTATTACAAAAGCAACGAACAAATAAGTTAATTCAAACAATGTGATTATGGAACCGCCGAAACTCAGGGAAAATACACCTCCATACGTGGCTGAAACAATAATCATAAAATAAATAGGTACCTACCTACATTTTATTTCGAATTTTATATGGTAACATACTGAAAATAAATGTAAAGTTTCAACAAAATGATGAACTCATTATAATGATGTTGGGAATAATAACCGATATCCAAAAGCTGTGTGAGTTAGGTCTTCTTTCACTTAAAATGAATAAGATTAAATTCAAAATTGAATCGAAATTTATTTGGAAATATTACTGCCGTGTTTAGTATAATCGCAAGCTGTATTTAGTATAGGCGAGCCATGCTTCGGCACGATACCACGGCCTTACAGAAAACCGTCGTGAAACTACGCTTGCGTTGAGTTTCGCCGAGTGAGTGAAGTTACCGGAGGCCCAAACTCTGTTAAAAGGCGGGCAACGCACTTGCAACTCCTCTGGTGTTGCGGGTGTACATGGGCGGCGGTTATCGCTTACTATCAGGTGATCCGTCTGCTCGTTTGGCCCCTATCCAATAAAAAAATAACTAAGGTAAGCTATGGGTATTGGGTTCAATTATTAGGTCGAGAAAAATGTTAGTTTTGTCAATTAAACTCTCAATAGCAAATTATAGTTTGGATATGTGGCTTATTCATGGCAATAGACTCGTCCTATATTACATGGCATCTAAACACACACACACCTCTGTCTAACCCTTCGGGGAATGTTACCAGAGGTAAATATTTGTGTGATAGCAGATATTTCTTCCGATTCTAGGTGAAGAGTACATTATTTGAACTAACATTGTGTGGGTAGTCGTTGTCCAAGAAATTCATAATATCATAAACTCTGTATAATTTATTGATTTCTGAAGCTTACGCGAATATCAGACATATTGATATAAAACAAACTTTACGGATTATATCGCGTCATATTAGTATTAAATACAATACAAATCCCGACGTTTCGGACCCTTTACAGCGTCCATGGTCACGGGCAGACTGAGGTGTCATGCGTCTTATCGTTGTATTTATTGAACAGCTCCCCTCCATTAACCCTTTCACTTTTACATTAATCATTTGTTATTCATGCAGAATGAGCTCACCGTATCTTTCTGTCTTGCAGTTTTGGGCGTGCATTTAGACCTAATAGAATCTATAATAGGGTTCCAAGCAGGTGCCAATACCCATCCGTCCTCTCTGTTGAAATTTGGGTGCTTTTTGATCTCAATGGCCTCACGAATCATCCTGGGTAGGAATCGATTTTCTTTTGCAAGGACCTGTGGTTTGTCAAATCTGATATAGTGCTGAGCCGTGCCAAGTGCGTGTTCACAAACTGCTGACTTCTTGGAACGGCGGTGCTTGACATCAGCTATGTGCTCCTTTACACGGGTTCCTATGCTTCTTTTTGTTTGGCCTATATATGAGAGACCGCAATCACAGTCAAGCTTGTATACACCTGCATCTTGTAGAGGTATGTGGCACTTGACAGGTGGCAAGAACTGACTAATCTTTTTCAGCGGCTTGAAATAAGTATTAATTGAAGCACGCTTAAGGATGTAGCTAATCTTGCCAGTGACTCCTCGTACATATGGTAGTATAGCGGGTATGCGCTCAACTGTAGCACGTTTCATGCGGTTTCTATGGCAGGCCCGTGGTATTTGTAGCTTGTTATCGTGCAGCACTTGCTTAACATGCTGAAGCTCTGCAGTTAGGTGTTGCTCGTCACAGATACCACGTGCTCTCTGAAACAGAGATTTACCCACGGTATTTCGGGATTTGTATTGTATTTAATACTAATATGACGCGATATAATCCGTAAAGTTTGTTTTATATCAATATGTCTGTATAATTTGTTTCCTTATTGTAACAGTCAGCAATCAAAACGAATCTCGGAATTATAATCAGTTTACCACGTGTAAGGTGGGCTCACGTTCTAATTGGACTCGTGAATGTGAAAACTATATTAAAATACCGTGACCTGTATTGATAATAATGAGCACGTGTAGCATGAAAAAACATGTTCGTTTTACAAGCTGATTGTTACGGTCAACTCTATTCCTAAACAGGTTAGAGTCACCTCACAGCTGACAAAGGTACTCGCGGGACTTAGATATGTCGCATAGACAGCCAGTTTTGATGAATATAATATGATTCCCCGATATGCGGCTACAAAATATGTCATATTGTGATTTATCAAAGTTCCAAAGTTACCATTTTAGCCAGTACTTAATTAATATAGAAAATTATGACATTTATATAGGGTTAGCAATTATTTAGTCAACAAAAAGTTTCCCATACCTACTGTTTATTACATCAATGGCTATAGAAACGAACTGGTTTTTTTGGTGATTATTTTTATGAGAAAATAGTTGAATGCATTAACACATCCATGTTAAAAACAAATCAATTACTTAGTTTGATTTGAAATCACGTTGAATTAAAAAAAGTATGAGACTCTTCAACAATGGACATAAGTTCCTGTTGACTTGTCCAGTAGAAAAATATCATTAAAAAATTCAAGTATGTAAAAACTTACGCAAAATTACCCAATTTAATAAAAAACAGATATTTATTTGATTATTACGCGAAAGCTCAACACAGCGTTAACAAAATATTCTGTAATTAAAATTCTCGACTGCTCACAATAAAGGTATTTTAAATGGTTTGTATTGAATAGTTGATACTTTAAAAATTATGCGAGTTGAAATTTAACAATGCTGAGTTTTGTTTACATATCATCCTGTGTTGTGAACTTGTATGGATATGTTACTCTCACACTAAAACTATTATAATTTATTAATCTTAACAATAATAAAGCTAAAGCTATTATCTAGATTTGGCACACGAGGTTGTTGACATGTGGGAGGTGGATTCAGCGATCATTGTTCCAATCGTTGTGTCAGCCAATGGCTTAATAGCCAAGAGCCTCGACCAACACCTAAGGAGGCTCTCATTGGATGGCTGGATCAAGGGCTTGATGCAGAAGGCAGTGCTTCTGGACACGGCTCGCATTGTTAGGAGGTTCCTTTCTCTGGGGCCCTGACCACCGGTAGCTTGGACCCTGCTCCCGATACCGGTGGGCTACTATTTTTTATATTTTTAAATGTTTTAATTTTTTTTATAAACATATTTAAAAATGTATTTAATAAGTAAGTTAAAATAATAAATGAAAATAAAGCTATTTAGTGCATTATGAAATCCCATTAGCCTACCATTCTGAACTTATGTCTAACGTAAATTGAGAATGTGAAGGCAAATTTCGACGTGGCAGGTAGGACTCGCGGTGGCTTAGAGGTCATAGCGTCTGGTCACACTGTGGTCTGGTGAACCTAACCAGAAGACGCAGGTTCGAATCCTGCCTGCGAGTCGAATTATTCCGTCACTAAATAACTTTATAATCTTAGCATAAAAATGCAAAAAAATAATATAGCTCTTACATCAGTATAACACATAGACTATAAATAAAATATTGACGTGCAAGTCGCTACTGAAAATTTCATAGATAAACCCAAAAACACTGCTCGGCCTGGGAATCGAACCTAGAAGGACCTCTAGCGTAGCAGTCACGCTCTCGGCCACGAGGCAGTTCACGAATAAATAAATTTGCGTGTGTCCTGAATGCCGAATACTTGAAATTGTTGTACAAATTAGTTTTTAATTGCATTTCTATTTACTTTAAGAAGTTTCTACTTGTTAAGAAGCACTCGGATCGCACGGATTCTTGTACAGCACAAACATGGTTGGTAGCATTTTCCATTAGTGAATATTTTAACTTTAGTTTAAAATAGATTTTTTCAGATATTCTAGAGGGTTATAATATGACCTTAATGGTAAGAAACGCCAAAATACACTAAGAGAATTGTAGTACCATCAAAATCCAGATATAGTAGGTAGGTACAATTACAACGTTGAATGAGTTGGGAATTGGTGTTTTTGGCAGAGTTGTCAAATGAATCGGTCATTTCTTATTTTAATGAGAGACCATTCTGAGACACTTCATGTAGCAGTCTTGAGACAATTGTCCACTTCTCTCTCGATCCACAGTAAATGCACTGCATGCAGGGGAGCGCAAACACATCACTGGCTTCCATAAGATGTGGCCTCAGGGTGGCTGACTCGAGAAGTCCACAATGAGACAATGACCCCAGTAGGTCGCGCAAGTGTTTTACATTCGAGTGAGTTGCGAAACGGTGCTTCTTTCTTTGAAGGGGTCCAGTGAACGCAGGACTGCAGCCTGCCATGGTCGTGGACTCGTGGTGAATATCATGGATCCCAAGACCCTGACTATACATCAAAAAAGGCAAGTCTAATTTTCAGTTCCAGATTTCCCAGGCAGCAGATGATCTATGAGGATTTTCTGTACTATAAAAATGAATGCTCTGGATGGTAATTTATATTTCCTCACTCTTGAAAGCTCTTCTAAAACACAAATGAACCTTTACCATGTTAAAGCGTGTTATTATGTCATACATCAAATCACCTTAAATTTCCTCAATAAACCCTATTCCAAATCAAAACAAAAGCCTATCAAGGTTGTCCAATAAATTGTTAAACAAAATTCGTCCCAAATAATGGGTTCCGGTTCTTATAAAATTCTCTTGAAATTATGGTTGTGTTTATTATCCAACCCCTTTTAAAAACACTTATGGGTTTTCCGCTCCCATTAGGAACCCATACACGTTCCAATTAACAATACACAACATTTGTTAAGTAAGTAACATTTGTCAGAATTCGTAATGAGCGAAGGATGAGTAACATTTTTAATTATTGGAGTTCTCTGGGAATTTCGTATGATTATGGCATTATTCTGATATCATCCTCTAATCTTTATTCTCAAATATCCTAAGAGTAGACTCGTTGTCAGAGTTTTTGGGCTTCCGACTACCATAAAACAATATACACACACAATAAATATAAACAAACAAATACAAACAATATAAACAAATAAAATGAATATTGATGAAATGTTCGTCTCATTTCCGTATATGTGATCCATTTTCATAAGTTTTAATTAACCAACTTTGGGGCAACATTTTCTGTAAATTGAGATTGATGTGTCTTGAAAAGATACGAACCTTTGCAAAAATGTGCGAATCTATTTTTGACTTCCATTTAATTGAGATAACAAGTTTACCAGTTCTTAAGATGGAGCATATACTTTCTAAGAGCATTAAAAAAGTTAAAATCTATTCAGTAATTGTTGCGCTATCCCGTAACAAACGGACAAACAGATTTAAAATCACATTTCGGGTTCGGAAATGTTTAATACCCTAACCCACTTGTTTTCTTTTATATCTTTAATGTACAGACAAGATTTTTACAATTTTATAATAGTAAGTAGCAAGGCTTGTTTTATAATTATAATAATTATATGAATACTTGACTCCATCTGTACTTATTTGATTTCAGGATTCAGTACTTGTAAAATATATTATCACTATGCTACAGTTCAGAATACTTTCAAATTCAAAATTCAAATTTCTACTTTCAGTGATCATAATGTAAAGAGGATCCTATTTTTTTATTAGCTATGGATAGTAAACTTTATCACGTATAGCATTTAAGTTCCAAATTATAGAACCCGATAACTGTCTTGAATTCAAGTAGTTCTCCGTATTCAATGAAATCCCGAACTTTGAAGGCGGATTCCGAACTGGAACTGCTTCCAATAAAAGTTGGTTAAGTCTATAGATCTTTTACGATCCTTTACAATATTAAACTCCTTCAGTTTATCTTCGTAAGTATTTAATAATCTACTTTTTACTACAACAATAAAGTAATTAATACTGTCAAGTCATGATTTCAAATGAAGGCACCCAAATTTGATTTTTTGGAATCATGTGGGAATTCAAATAATGAAATCGCACAGATGAAATTTGCAAGCAAGAGACTTTTACGACAGTAAGTGAATTCTGCGTATTGTCTCTTTGGCGTCAAGAAGACTGCCCACGACATCATCTGCGTAGACTTTAGAATTGGGACTTGTATTAAAAGCCTATGTGTAACAAACATCCATACACTCATACATCCTCACAAACTTCACGTATATAAAATTAGTAGGACTTACAATTTTTTGCGATATCAGCTTTATGACATTATCGCAAAGCACAAAATATTCTACGTCAGTTGGTGTTCTAAATATTTTCAAATCTCAAACCATCAAATGAATAATGATCTCATTAAGACTCTAGATGAAAAAAAAATTACATAACATACCATCACGCCTGTATTCCCCGAAGGGTTAGTTAGAGGCGTACTAATGTACACCCACAGTTCGCCGGTAGGTATGTTTAGGTCCAATGTAATAGGGGGCGAGCCTATTGCCATTAACCGGGCACAAATTCCTAACTCCGAGCTGCTACTGGGAATTTCATAGAAAATCCCAATAACACTTTGCTCGACCTGGGAATCGAACCCAGGACCTCTAGCGTAGCAGTCGCGCTTAGGACCACTTGGCTAATGAGGCAGTTTGCAGTAGATGAAAAAAAAAACATAAAATAACTGGAAATTCATCAACAAGGAAAAAAAAACACATAAGGCTTGATTTCCTCCTACGCTGAGGTCGGTCGTGTACGTCGGTCGAGCGTACGAATATACACAACATTCTATGGGACATTGCACAGCGACACCAACGTGTGGTGCAGATTTTCTGTGTCATACGCGAACAACGACGGTGGGCTCGACCGACGTACGGGACCGACGTCAGCGTAGGACAACGTAGGTCATAAATTTCATTCTTTCATTTCATTCTCTTCTTTCTAGGAGGATCTCAAAACTAACTCGGAACTTTAAGAACCTAGAAGGTAATTATGTAAATTTTTACGCTGACAATATAAGTAAAAGAAAAAAGGTACAAACCAATAAAGTAGCTCATATCTATCAGCAAGGTCAGCTTGTAACAATTGCACGTGGACTTTCCGAAGTACACCTTCAAAGCTGCTAGCTCACTCACATTGGCACCAGCACTGTAAATTCAGGCGTCATTAATATTTTTAACTGCCTCATTAGCCTAGTGGTCCTGCTACGCTTGAGGTCCTGGGTTCGATTCCCAGCTCGAGCAAAGTATTATTGGGTTTTTCTATGAAATTCCCAGTTACAGCTCGGAGTTTGGAATTTGTGCCCAGTCAATGGCAATAGGCTCGCCCCTTATTACATGGGACCTAAACATACCGGGGAACTGTGGGTGTACATTAGTACGCCTCTGCCTAACCCTTCGGGGAAAACAGGCGTGGTGGTATGTATGTTATAATAGTTTTAGGCGAACGAAACTATTATTTTATGATCATGACTAGTTGACGTACCGACCAGAGAAAGAATGGAAACCCTGAGCATACCTAGAGATACCCGCACCCAGGACCAGAAGCGCAAATACCCTGGATTTTGGAGCATACCACCCGTACACAAACGAGGCCGCTCGTGCCTCAAAAACACGGAGTAAGTACAAATAAAATCCCACCCCGTTTCCGCGGACCAGGTTTCATTTCTTAACTAATTAGCATTTTTTGCCAAAGGAAAACAGGACCTTTATAAGTTGGAAGTTTCTGCAAAGAACTTTATTGGCTTTTCTAGTGGTTTTATTACATTTTGTTAATTTATATTCTGTCAGTTATATATAAAAATATATCAAGGTTGTCTGTAAGAGATCGCTGTTAGCAATAAGACCGTTCATTTTAATTCTCTATGATCTATAAAACTGTACTTTAAATTATATATATATAATTTTTGGTGTGCCAAAAGAATATTCTTTTCTAATTAGGTATGTGTAAAATATATTATTGTTAACTAGCTTCTGCCCGCGACTTCGTCCGCGTAGCGTGATGATATATAGCCTATAGCCTTCCTCAGTAAATGGGCTATCTAACACTGAAAGAATTTTTCAAATCGGACCAGTAGTTCCAGAAATTAGCGCGTTCAAGCAAACAAACAAACAAACAAACTCTTCAGCTTTATATATTAGTATATAATTAATTAATTAATAATATTAATGATTAATTTCCCTAGATAATTCTTTGATGATTATTTCATAAGATTACAACATTGCAAACCAACGAAGACACAATTCGCCTCATATTATGTATATTCGTAATAGGTCACCTTTGATGTAGGTATATTATGCCTCTGGGGTGCTTAAGAATTCATGGAATTATTATCACGTTATGTGAAAAGCCTTAAACCGTTAGAAGTGCAGGAAGGCCTTTACCCCCCAGGAGTGGGACCCAACGGGCTAATAATAATAATGTGAAAGTTAGTTACACATAGATATGGCATAAATGAAGCGGCGGTAGCCTGATGGCTAGGGCGTCGGACTTGCGATCATGTGGTTGCCGGTTCGAACCCCACCCATTACACTACCGACGTAAACCCACTCGTAACACAAGCATTTAGCTTAGCACGAGGGGTTAACAAGAATACTAGTAATTTGTGACCCACATTGCTAGTAAGCTTTCTTTTAAAAAAAATTTTTTTATGGTATATAATCATGGCCTCTCAGCGAGCTATTGAGAGAGCTATGTTTTGGCATTTCACTACACAACTCAATCAGAAAAGTAGATTTCTACAAAAATCTAAGTTGCCAAGCAAAGGACCAAAGGATTAGTTAGCTTAAGTGGCAGTGAGGGGGCACATACTTAGTTCGTAGAGTAATGTCCGCTGGAGCAAAAAGGTTCTGGAGTGGAGACCACACGCCTGTAGTGAGTGGTGACATCCAATGAGATGAACTAATGACCGGGTAAAGGATATGTATATAGAATAATTATGACGACGGAAAAAATGCAACCATAATTTTACAATAAATTAACGGGAATTTCCGTAATATCATAGCTAGTTATTTTATTCCTAATGCTGGGGAACCAGGCGCAAGGCAAAAAAGCAATCGGCGAGTAGGAGTGAAAAACAGCAACAAAATTAGTATCATACACAAATTGTCGGTATGTTTCGGTCCATGTAATAGGGCGCGAGACTATTGCCATCCATCGAGTACGCATCCAAACTCCAAACTGACCTTGAGAATTTAATAGCAAAACCTATTAGCACTCTACAACAACAAATCGAACCCAGAATCTTCACCGATCAATAAAAAAAAAACGAAAATCTCGATATTGGGATCACTGGATAAAGCAGCATCAAAATAATTCAACATTGATTACATAATAAAGGATCAACCCTTCCTTAACATTTTCCATTGCGTCCCATTAAGCACCGCCGACCTCAAATTATTTTGTTTGAAATCCCAATTTAAAAGTTTTGTTTGATGTTATAACAAGCAAGTTGTGAATTCAATTAATAATGCAGAAAATGGTTTCGGTCGGCGGCCATCTGTTATTAGGGAGACGTTTAATTCTCGAACGGATTAATTGTTAGCCTTACTTAGTACAATTACTTTGTAAATTCTGGATATAAGTTTGTGTAGTGTTTTTTTAACATGTTGTATAATTTCTGCCCATTATGTCGTCTACTTTACGGAGATTGAGGTCTTATGTTTAATTTCCAACTAAGGCAAAGTATGATAAAATATTGTATCTGAGTTTTTGAGGATAATCTCAGAAAACATTGCAATATACTAAGCTTACATATGTGTTGAATACATATCTACTGTTTGGGTTTACAGGTACGATAGTATGTTACATAATTATATTAACAAAAAGATGACCTTTACTTCAGCTTACATAAGACATACAGAATATAATCACATAATGTTTAGCCAGTCTTGTTCTCAATAAATTTGCTCTGGCTCTGGTTACCTTTGGCTGACCTTAACAAATTAACTATGTTGATTATGTAACAAAATTCTGACTTGGTTGTTGTTCAAGGTTTTTGTTTACACAGCAACTACGAGTAAACTAGATTCTATGGTCAACAATATTTTTTGGTAACATTTTCTTCTACTGTAGAAGATGACAGACATATTATACAGTGTGTTAAAATAACCCTTTCCAATCCAAAAGCGGCATACAGGTATCATAAACGCTATAATTTGAAATGATTTATGAATTCACACGCGTCAACTATTGAACTGCCTTTAAGCATTACTAATGTATTTCAATAACTTCTCAAAGTAGTGCTTTATGCTAAAAGTCTTGTCCTTTTTTACGAGGTGGTTTGACATTAATCTTGTATTCATGTTAACCACTCATATTTATATGAGACATACTTCAACGGTAATTTTATTAAAGTTACACAAAAAAATGCATCACCTATCGCACTTGTGTTATTATGCCTAGGAGAACAATCATTTTTGTTATTTTTTTTACACCACTAAGGTGGTAAACAAGTATACGGCCCGCCTGATTGTAAGCGGTTACCATAGCCGATGGACGCTTGCAACCCCAGGGGTATCACTCGCGCATTGCCGACTCTGTAAAGATCTCACACCTGTTCATGGGTTCCGCTTTCATACCGACGAGTGGATCAATCGTTTGTGGATACAGAAACCCAACGGAAATCTTCCACTGATTATCCTCGTGGAGTTGTTATGTTTTCCAGATTATGGTTGAGCTACACAATGACTGATTCACATAGCGTCAGCTGGGACTGGTCTACTGTAAGCTATGGCTTTATCTTCAAAGGGCTGTTTCAGACATTCATTATTGTATTGTTATTCAGGTTTTCTATTACTATGTCTGCTCCTTAAAAGAGTTTTTCTGAGTTTGTTTCGGTGTTTTTTCTCTGATTTTGTCATAATTATGTACCATTTAATTTTTATCTTTAAAGATCTACTTACAGAAATAAATATCATTTATTAGGCTAATTCCGACTGGGTTTTACTTACACAAAATGTACTTATAGCTTTGAAAATACTTAGCATCCGCACAAAATAAACAAAGAATCTATGGAGTTTACGATTCAAATATTCTTAGAACTTTTAATTGGTTGTGTGAAGGACCTCTTTGTGGAATTATTAAGTACTATTCTGTTCAGTTGTAATATGTATAAATGGCTCCTATTTATTTTTCCGCTTTTCAAACTTTTATAGGTATTATTAGGCATATAATGAAAGTGCTTTTGAAAACTCACAAACTTTACCCGGTCTTAAAGTGGAGAGATGGAACATTAATGGTATTTATAAATTCAACGTCGTCATTCATATATTATTGTTAACTTTTAAGTACTATTAAGTATTGTTAATACGTATCTAAGTACCATTAAGTATACGTTTGCGTTTCAGAGGGCCTATAATAAAAATACAAATTGAAAGTCGAAGCTTCGGATCGAAAGAACCGGCTTCAACTATTATAACCGCTTGTCTGTTGACCGAGCTCCAGGAGCGCGACGTCAAAAAACGCGCGTCTGTGTACCACGCTCCTGGAGATTGATTTTTTGTGCCGACCTTTACATTTTTCAGAATTCCTTAGCAGACAACATCTGAGAAAAACGCCAAAATGAATTCGGAGAATGGTCTCTTTTAAAATATATTAAGTAGAATACAGATATTTGAGTAGGAGCAGTAATATCAGATATTTGTTTTTTACAATTTAGGTCATCATTTTACATACACCACGCTTGTATTCCCCGAAGGGTTAGATAGAGGCGTGCTAATGTACCACTCAAAGTTCGTCGGTAAGTTTAAGTTCCATGTAATAGGGGGCGAGCCTATTGCTATTAACCCAGCACAAATTCTAAACTTCGGGGCTGGGAATTTCATAGGAACACTCACTAATACTTTGCTCGACCAGGAAATCGAACCCAAAACCTCTAGAGTAGCAGTCGTGCTCATGACCACTTTAATTCTTTTTTTATAATATTTCTTGAAGTACGAGGATGGTTCTTACGGAGATAAAAAAATAAAAATGCCTGAAAATGTCTAAAAACAACACTTTTCTATAATCCCATAGAAAAAATTCGTAATAATACTTGAAAGTCAATTTGAACTTTAATACCATACCATAAAGTTTAAGTGTTAGTGGAGCGGTTCCGGGAAGGCAAAACATTTGAGTGACGTTAGTTTCAGAATCGACTGTTAGGCGGTACGAAGTTCGCCGGGTCAGCTAGTTATTAATAAGGAAGCTCAACTAAATAAAAAAATAAAGATCGGGGCACGATGTAGCTATCTATACTTATATTATAAAGAGGAAAGATTTGTATGTATGTGTGTATGTATGTAACGAATAAACTCAAAAACTACGGGGCAGATTTCAAAAATTATTTCACCATATGAATGCTACATTATTCCAAATTAACATAGGGTATATATTTTTTTGAAAATAGTTAGGGATTTCTCCATCCGGGTGAAGGCGGGGCGGGCCGCTAGTATAAGATAATTTACGGTAGATCACATCAAAAATTCTAATACTGTCAAAGATCGATAAAAGCATCTTGTTTCTCGTTTTAAATTAATAGCTTTTCTTTTTGTATTAAATCTTTATACTAGCTTCTGGCCGCGGCTTCGCTCACTTGAAGCTGAATAACCAACAGTGATGATCTCTTTTTTGTATGGCTCTCTATACATCAAAGAGGTCAAGCTGTATCTCAGGTTCCGTTTAATTATTTGAGATAAGAAGTATACGAGTTTTTAAGTTGGAGTACATACATTTTTAACAGTGATAACAAAATTAAAATCTATTCAGTAGCTTTTGCGCCAACCCGTAACAAATAGACAAACAGACAAGAATCTTAAAAATCACATTTTTGAGTTCGGAGATTTTTATATACCTACCCTAACCCAATAGCTTTTTTTAATATCTTTAATGTACAGACACAGCTTTTTACAATTTTATAAATGGAAAATCTCTAATTTTCCATGCTAAGTTCATGAAGTTATTTTAGTGATGGAAAATCTATTTTTTCGAAATTCGTTTCGAATAAGTCAAAATTCATAATGTGTAGGCAAATTTCGACCTAGCGGAGATTCGCGATGGCCTGCCCACAGTCGATTTTTTTCTCCACTAAAATAAATGTTATTTTGCTTTTGTTGAATGTTTTACCTCGTATAAGTTTTGCTTTCTTAATATTTAACGGACGTCTAAAATTCCAACAACATTTCAAATATTCACAAAAAAGCTTAGTTTTTAAGTGTATAAATTTAAATTTCTGCTTCAAATACCTTCAATAGATAGAAGGTAAAAGATTCACAGACTTATCTATTAAATCTTTTTTCACGATGAAAATATTTGTGATTTCTCGTGAAAAAATTTGAGATGTGTAGGTCCTACTACCTACTCAATAAAAACATGTAATTTATTACTCTGAAAAGTATTTCATACTTTCGAATTTTCGTAGAATTTAGTACAATTCGTTTATTGCACCCCACAATGTTAACAGGTGTTAAAAGAAAAATAATAGTATTTAAAAATTTTAAATACAGGTACAGCAATATAGTAGAGAGGAAGAAGCCTTATAAAATAGAACAGGCTTACTTTATTATAATATAAGGATTTACCCGAGTTCGATTAACCGAAACTTCTAAGGCAATCAATCATCGCATTCGCCGTATTATGCCATACGAGTCGAAAATATACGATTTTGGCGGAT
Source organism: Acronicta leporina (assembly GCA_947256265.1). Lineage (NCBI taxonomy): Eukaryota > Metazoa > Arthropoda > Insecta > Lepidoptera > Noctuidae > Acronicta > Acronicta leporina. The sequence goes on along the minus strand of OX366517.1, from coordinate 731,808 downwards.
GATACGAACAAAATTGTAATCTTCTCTACTATTATAAAATTATAAAAAATCTGTCTGTACATTGAATATATTAAAAAAAGAGTAGTTACCTTTGTATGGACCTCTCTGATGTATAGAGGTCCATACAAAGAAGAGATCATCACTGTTGGTTTTTTTATTGATTTTTTTGGAATTCATTTCTAATCCTACTATAGCTTCAGGCGAGCGAAGCCGCGGGCAAAAGCTAGTAATACATAAAATATAAGGATTTAGCCGAGTTCGATTACCAAGACGAAGAAAATTTTAAAACTTCTAAGGCAATCAATCATCGCGTTCATCGTATTATGTCATACGAGTCGCTATTTCACGATTTTGGCGGACGATACGAACAAAATTGTAATCCTGAATAATATTGTGTTACTCAATAAGTAAAAAATGCTCTATCTGTCATACTCAGCCTGACAAAAAAAGAAATGAAATCGAACTGGGAAAACTTGTTTAATATTATTCCCAATAAACATACCATCACGTCTGTATTCCCCGAAGGGTTAAGCAGTGGTATATCGTGAGGTTAATATAACCCCAGTTTGGCGGTATGATTAGGTCCCATGTAAGGTCGAGGTCCAGCCTATTGCTACTCTGAGAATTTCATACACAATTCGAAACCCACCCATTGCATTCCCGACGTGAACCCACTCGTAGCACAAGCGCTTAGCTTAGCACGAGGGGTTGACAAGAATACTAGTAATATGTGATCCATATTGCTAGTAAGCTTAAAAAAACACTTTGCTCAATCTGAGAATCGAACAGGACCTCTAGCGTAGCAGTAATTATTAACATCACTAGACTAATAAGGCAATTTTGTGGCCAATATTCTTAACTAGCTGCCCAGCCTGGCTTCGCCCGTTTTCCCGTAGGAATGAAGCATTTTCCCGCAGTAAAAAGTATCCTATGTTCATCAGGAATAATGTCGGCTTCTAATGGCAATTTTTTTTTTAAATCGGTCCAGTAGTTTCAGAGCTTATTCAATACCTACAAAAAAACCATCAAATCTTTCCTATTTATAATATTAGTGCAGATGTATGTTCTATTAGATACCCTTTTAAATCTCTCTGTGAAATATGCGTAAAGTATTACAGTAAGTTACATACATAGCTTCGCTCGGGTAGTCGGCAGGTAGGAACGGTGTCAGATCACTGGTGATACTGTATTTCTTGTCCCGACACTCCATGTAACATATAGGATTGCATAACATCTCCTTGGTGGATTTATGGACTGAAACAAAATATTATGTAAATAAAGTAAAGCATATAAAGTACCATAAGCCGTCGAATGCATGTACAGTCGCGAAACTTGGCGATCGACCATTTTTCAAACTAAATCCTTTCGACTTTCGATACGTCAGCCAAACTCACATTTCGCTTCCGCCAATTAGGATAGTTTAAAATGCGAAAACTCATAATACGATTTAATAGAAATTCAAATTATCAAGTAACACGCATGAAGCTCAAGGGTATATCGGCGGGGTGAGGGAAGGTGTGATAATGCACAGCACGCCGGCGCGCTCGGTGCAAGCGATTTTAGCCATAAGGGTGGTTCACCGCTAAGTTTGTCGATTGTACCTACATAAAAAACAACACGTTTGGCGTAACAGCTGAGCAATTGACTTCTAGGCCACGTGCCACGTGCTACGGTTCGATCGCTACACATGGTAAATATTTGAATGACTTACAGGTAGTTGTTCCGAGTCTGAGGGAGTCTTTGACAGACTTCAACTAGGACTTTCAAAGTCCAAGTCAATTTTTTTTATTTCAATTAGACCATTATAGAAGGTACTTTTGAAAAATCAAAACTAGTTGCACGGTTCCAACGGAGAAGAGCCGGCAAGAAACTCCATAGATACTCTTTTTAAGCGAGATTAATAAACCCTCAATCCAAGTTTAATTAAAACGCCTCACTAGATCCCAACAATATGTAGGATGATATCTATGTTTAACAGCCGCAATGATCGCGAGAAGTATAATATTGTGTATTATTGCTACCTTCGCTGGTTCTTGCCTATATTTCACAGTAATAGCCTATTATTTTCTACACCTCTAGAGATTTTCATCTTAAATAAAAATATTCGATCAATTTCAGGAATTTATGTACCTACCGATCTAGTTTATCGTCTTATTTCGATTACGAATTTTATTATAATACTAGCTTCTGCCCACGGCTTCGCTCACTTAAAGCTCAAAAACCAACAGTGATGATCTCTTCTTTATATGGGTCTCTATACGTCAGAGAGGTCAAGCTGTATCTCAGGTTCCATTTAATTATTTGAGATAAGAAGTTCACCAGTTTTTAAAATATGAGATCTTAAAGTAGGTTAGATTTGACTTGGCCAGTTTTCATTACATCAGTCATTTTATAAATACACTCGGCAAGTGTAATATTACACTCGGCGCTAGCTAGCTAGTTCCTTTGCTTGAACTTGGCTTGACACGCTGCCGCGTGTCTAGATTTAAAATCATAGTTTATAAACTTATACAATAATATCAAACACTACCATCACGCTAGTATTCCCCGAAGGGTAAGGCCGGAGCGTAATATATATAACAACAGTTCGCCGGTATGTCCCATGTAATAGGGGGCGAGTCTATTGCCACCAACATCCAATAACACTGATCAACCTGGGAATCGAGCCTAGGACCTCTAGCGTAGTAGTCGCACTCAGGACTACTAAACTTATGTGTCAGTTATACAATATCATAATGGAAATAATACACAGATGACAGCAACACATATTTGGAGGGGTAAGATTTAATGGAATTACAACAGTGGTGGGCCCTGAAGTTAGAGTTTTATTCATTTGCATGAACATACTAAATAAGACAAGTAGATATAAATGCTTCGAATAAAGCAGCCCTAGCAGGCTGTATTTCATATATACTAATATTATAAAGCTAAAGAGGTTGCGGTAATCTCAGGAACTGCTGGTTCGAATTGAAATACCTAACCTTTTTTATTGGATACTCTATTTATCAAGCAAAGCCATATAATATCACACTACAACCAATAGGAGAAGAGAATCTGTGAAAAATTTTGCAAAAAGGAAAAAATTATCCTCTTGAGAGCTTCCTTGATGTGGTTTATTGTATTATTTGGAGCTGGGAAGTGACATGGGTCGTTGATAATGACTTTAAGAGACAATCCGAACTCCACGCGGGCGAAGCCGCGGGCGGATCTAGTAATATTGTATTTACAAATGGCAATACCAATTTTTACTATATTACACCACACACCATCATTGCCAGTTGGAAAGTTGTTATGCACCAAGATAGCCGAATATACATTACAGTTTACATAGTTTAAACTACTTTCTATAATTATGGAAACAACTTTTTAATATGCAACATCTTTTGAAAACCCATGTTATGCAAATAAAGAATTTGAATTTGAATTTGAATGGATGTTTCCAAAAAGGATTCGTTTTCAGGTATATATTGTAGGAAGGTTACTAATTTATATATTCAGATAGATATCAATTATAATGAAGGTAGCTGGGAGTCGGAAATGTGATAAATTATCTTGAGAAGCTATTACGAAAGTCATTTTTTGTTTGTTTGTCGACGCTTTCCGATGGTAGTAAAGATAATAAAAAAATATGTCAAAACTTAAGCTCATCACTTCATCATAACTCATCACCTTCTCAATGACGTCACAATGATTGCGATCGCGTTCTCCAATCCGCTAGTTTCATTGCCACACTCACAACATCAAGTTAATAGGATCACGGCCGAAGTCTAAACACGCTAAGCATCTAGAATTTCAATATAATTGTTGTACGTTTAGAGTAAGTCTAACCAATTCAATGAATAATTAACTCCCACCCAACTACCTATTACTAATTGATTAAGTTGAAACGCGATATACAGTAGGAATTATTCAATTATAAGTAGTATGATCATTTATGTATGACCAAGGCCAAGCGCATATAACCACTTTTTCAATTAAAAAGTTTTTGTTTTTATGCATTAACTAGCTTTTGCCCGCGGCTTCGCTCACCTGCAGCTATTGGGAATAAAAAAAACAAACCAACAGTGATGATCTTTTCTTTGTATGGGGAGATCACAGAGGTCAAGCTGTATCTCTGGATCCATTTAGTTATTTGAGATAAGAAGTTCATAAATTTTTCAGTTGGAGCATAATATATACAGTGATAATTAAATTATAATCTATTCAGTAGTTTTTGCGCCAACCCGCAACAAACAGACAAGAATTTAAAAAATCACATTTTTGTGTTCAGAGACGTTTATATACCGTCACCCACTTGTTTTTTTTTTAATATCTTCAATGTACAGATAGGGTTTTTACAATTTTATAATAGTAATAAAAAATAAATAAAAGACAAAGATAATATCACCGTGGGAGAGCCACGCTTCGGCTTGAATGGGCAAGTTCGATCGGATTGATACCGCGGCCTTACAGAAAACCACCAAAAAACAAAATTGTATTTACCTGTTACATTATTCAAGCACTTCATGTCCTCAAAGTCACAAATGCGAGTTGATTTTTCTGTAACATAACATAATCTTTATTATTATACTACTACTTCAATGGACTGAAGGTTAGAAGCGTAGGTATCTGCTTAGCGTGAGGTCACCGATTTAATTTCTTGTTTGCTGTTAGATTTTTCGATCTCATAGTAAATTTATATTAGCTTTGTATCTACTGATTTCTGACACTTACGCGAATTCATTTATTTCATTTCAACTTTGTATCTATTTATGCATCTATTGTATGTAAGCAGTGATAGATAGATAGATAGTGCGTATGACCACTGGACTGCCATGTCGTAGGTCCCGAGTTCACACCCAAGGCACGCACCTCTGACTTTTCGTAATCATGTGCGTATTAATAATTAATTATCACTCGCTTACAACGGTGAAGGAAAACATCGTGAGGAAACTTGCATGCCTGAGAGATTTTCTCGACAGCGTGAGAAGTCTGCCAACTCGCATAAGGCAAGAGTGGTGGACTATAGCCTAATCCCTCTCATACTGAGAGAAGACCCGTGCCTAGCAGTAGGAGAGTATATGGGTTGATTATATGTTGTATATATTTATACTAGGTTAATGGCAGTAGGCTCACAACACCTCACGCTAAACTTTTTGTTGTTATGAGTTATTTTATAACTTTATCCACTTTGTTTCAGTCGCGCCTCGAAAGTATTCACGTATGTAGCGACATCTATCGCTCTACATAACAATGCAACGCAACAAGCTTAAATGCAGATGCCCGACATTCACCGTCGGCCCGTAGCTCGCCAGACAAAGTATCTTTCTGGTCGGAGCCTCCCTTTGATTAGAGGGGCAAAACACCCCATATTTTCAGGCTAACTTATATATAATTCTATTTCTAGGCTGCGTCATCTTTTATTTGAAGGAAAAACCAAGTAATTAATCATCCAGCACTCCCATGCTGTTATTTTAGTGAAGGAAAAATTCGATTTCCGGGCAAGATTCGAACCTGCGTCTTCTGGTTAGTTACATCAGACGCTATGACCATTAAGGCACCGCAAGTCGAAATTTGCCTTCTCATTCTGACTTTACGTCTTAATGGTGACGTCAGTGACAAATATTGAAAAGCAAGTTACCTATTTTGCTTCATAATCGACATAACTGTCTTATTTTGCAGGTATTCCGATTTTGTACGATGCTACCTTATCGACCTATCTTGTAATTATTTTGCATTTTCCATGCTAAGATTATAAAGTAATTTTAATGAAGGGAAAATTCGACTTGCGGACAGGATTCAAACCTGCATCTCCTGGTTAGACACACCAGACGCTATGACTACTAAGCCACTCCCATGTTGATTGTAACAAATAATTTAAAATGGTATGAAGTATATTTCTAGTAACATACCTCTGGGATACTTGTAAGGCACACAGTTACAAGCTTCCAGATAATTCTTCATCTTGCACTCCGTGTAGCACGTCTCATAGCTATATCTATCCGTATGGCCCAGGAGGATCTCGTCGTGGAACCAACAGGCTCTCTTGTCCGGCTCCACCTTGCGAACATTGGCGTCGCTTTGGAAGACCATGGGCTCGACCTTGATATCCAGCGACTCTTCTAAAGTTACGTATCTGTAGAGGATTGTCGTTTCTGGGTAGTCGTTTGGGTCGCTTATAAGTACCTGGATGAGAGGAAAATAGGAATAGAAACTGTGATTACGGTTAATTGAAGTGAGTAGAAGATTATTAAGTCTTTTTTAGTCACTATGACCTTAAAAGGTGCCTGAAATACAGCTTGATCTCTCTGATGTATAGAGGCCCATACAAAGAAGAGATCATCACTGTTGGTTTTTAGAAGAAGATAAGATCTATGTATAGGAACTCAGTGAAATTAGTACAGAAAAATCATCTCCATAAATCTTCGTGGCCGTGCACACAAAGACACCAAAGTATATAGTCGGATATCTTTTATAGTAATTGTATTTATTTATTCATTCCTGCTTTTAGAACAAAAATATTAATTTATTTATAAGTATAATATCGTAACATACCATCACGCCTGTGTTTCCAGAGGGGCGAGGCAGAGGTGTACTAATGTACGCTCACAATTAAACACAAACTATATATGTAACTATGTCCCATGTAATAGAGGTGAGGTTATTACATATGTTTAGACATGTTAATTTTGAAAGTCAAAGATAGGCACATACATACATACCGGGCAAAAATCCAAACTCCGAACTGCTAATAATAATTTCATAAAACAAACCGAATAACAATTTGCTCGTATGAATCAAACCTGAGACATATTGAGTAGCAGTCGTGCTTACGAATATTTCAATTGTCTATCGTGATTTTTAAATGAAAAAAAAACCGTTATCTTTAACAAAGTTATTTAGACCTTCATTTAAAAAGAAAAGATCCTTAAAATGGGACGAAAGGGTTCCAAATTAACCTAATTTGCCATAATTTTATCCGTAGCTATAACTAGTACGCGGTTAAGTTAATTTTGCGCTCATAATGAAGTTAGCTGGGAGCACGGGTCGCTATATCACCCCTTTGCCCATTTAGAACCCCCCACGTCAATATTCTCCTGGCTTAGAGCTAATAAGCTCGCTTAGCGCAAAATTTACGCGGTGTTTTGTCCATATGCAACTTTCATAATGATTACGTTTTAGTGTTAATGAACTATATTTATTTCTGTAAACAGATCTTTTAAAAATACCTTTGCAGTCAATGTTTTGCTTTTTTGTTAACTAGATGGCGCTGTTATTTCCCAACTGATGACTGAGGTGAAACACCGAAACAACCTCGGAGAACCATGGTCTCTTTTAAATTCTAGACAGTAATCTTATTCATATCAGATCATATCAGATATGAGTTTTTTTGTAGTTGAACATAATATTGAATTTGTTTGAACATAATATTAAATTTTAAGTTCAAATGTTTTTATTAAAATATGGTACCTATTTGCTACAAGCTTTCCGGAAAAGTTATGACTTCAGTTGTACGGTTTGAAAAAGTCGTTCCAATGAAGAAGAATCCTGCAAGATACTCCATGGATGTATGTAAGTATATGAAATGATTGTATCTTTATAGATTCATATGTAGGTATATTTAGTTGTCTGTATATTTATATTAAAGCAAAATATAATGCCTAGAAACTTGGTATGTACGTTGCTAATGAAGTGTTGACATACGATAACAAAGGAATTATTAAAAAACTTACGAGATTGACAAAAACAAGATCAATGCGGATGACACCAAGAAGCACAAGTCTCTTACTCCTAACTTGTTTGTGTGATATAACTATTTAGTTATATCAAATAGCTTCAATGACGTGAATCCACCCACAGCGTGAATTACCTATATGTATCTACGTTTACAAATCCCATTTGGATTTGTTTTGTAGTAATATAACGCGATAGAATCCGTAAAGTTGTTTTATTTTAATGGGCCGGCTCGACCGGAGTGATACCACGGCCTCACAGAAAACCGACGTGAAGTAACGCTTGCGTTGTGTTTCGCCGAGTGAATGAGGTTGCCGGAGGCCCAAACCCTTTTAAAAGGTGGGCAACGCACTTGTGACTCCTCTGGTGTTGCGTCCATGGGCGGCGGTTATCGCTTACCATCAGGTGATCCGTCTGCTCGTTTGCTCCCCTATACCCTTTAAAAAAATATATATGTCTAATATTCGCGTAATTTTTTGAAATCGTCTACCTATTCTTATAACTATAATACTTTTTTCCCCCTTTTGTTACCTTAAACATAAAACAGTAACCTGTTTTCATTACATAAAATAATGTTCCTATTTAAAGTTATTTAATCGATGTGAGTAGTATTTTAATTTATCTGTGGTTACACACAAACCTAGCCATTATTTTGCTTTTTCTATGTAGGTATATTATTAGTCTGTAAGTCAATGTAAAATAAAAAAATAAAAATAAAATAAATAAATTTCCTAATAAGTACTAATTAAAATTGATTACTTTTTATAGTTATGTTATTTAATTCCGAAAAAGAACTAGGTTAACAGTACGTACCCACGAAAATATACCATATTCAAGAACTTCATAAATAATAGATGTCTTACTATACAAACTACTTACCTAGCAAATTTATCAATTTTTATTATTTAAATGAACTTAGTACTTTTCTAGATTCATTACAAAAAGTTTTCATTTAACTAGTAGCACTTCAAGCAGCAAGAAAAAGTAATAAAGAAAATATAAAGGTTAATGGAAATAAATTATTTAAACTTTGACTGTCTCGTTAGGAATACAATTAACCTAGAATTTCGACTAGTAGTAATGGTTGTTTTAATCAATATGCCATTAGTTTGAAATAGAGAAACTAGTAGAACATTCAAGTCATTTATAAAAAATATGGAATCTATACTTCTATACTTAATACCTTTAAAAAGCTGAAGAGTTTGTTTGTTTGCTTGAATGCGCTAATCTCAGGAACTACTGGTCCGATTTAAAAAAATCTTTCAGTGTTAGATAGCCCATTTATTGAGGAAGGCTATAGGCTATATATCATCACGCTACGCGGACGAAGTCGCGGGCAGAAGCAAGTTGTGATATAATTAGTAATATGACAGAGCCACAGAGCATATAGACCTCTCCAACTCGCAAGGACTTTCCGCAATTACAAGTTCATGTAAAAAGAACGCTGGCGGTCAAGCTGCGCACTAGGCGATTTATCGGTCTATTTGGTGGGGTGGGGTATCCTATCGATAAACAATATACGAAGCCGCGAGATAAAGGCTAGTAGTTAGTACAAAAATAAAACAATAGGCCTAGTACTTTCGTGCGCGAGAGTACCCATGCGCAAACACACTCCCTCCACTTTCTTCCAGCGTTCTTTTAACGTGACGCGGACTAAGAAAAAAAAACACACATCGTGATGAAACCTGCATGCTTGAGAGATTTTATTGACGGCGCGGCGTCTGAGCTCAGCCAACCCACACTAGGCCACCGTGGTCACATATCTTCCCTTCTTCTTCTATTTCTATACTATTATAAAATTTTAAAAAAGCTGTGTCTGTATATTGAAGATATTTAAACAAAAACAAGTGAGTTAGGGTATATTATAAACGTCTTTGAACCCAAAAATGTGATTTTTAAAATTCTTGTCTGTTTTTATGTTTGTTAGGGGTTGGTGCAAAAACTACTGAATAGACTTTGATTTTGTTATCGCTGTTAGAAATTATTTGCTCTTCTTATCACAAATAATTAATCGGAACCTGAGATACAGGTTGACCTCTCAAATGTATAGACACCCATACAAAGATGAGATCGTCATTGTTGGTTTATGAGCTTCAAGTGAGCCAAGCCACGGGCAGAAGGTATTTATATATAATTATGATGGAGCGATCTATGATGGAGCACGATTGCCTTGAAGAAACCCATTTGCTCGTGATTTAAAGACACCAAGATTATATCTATCGGAAAGCGCATTCAACATTTCAGCAGTACGCTTGATTAAAAGTAGACTTAAACATTTCGTTTGGGTTTTTGAAATGTACACCATCAATCGATGTCGCTTTTTGGCGCTTCTGGTTGTCTGATAGTAGAGAGGGCAAGGGGGAATAAGATTGTGGAGATCTGATGCAAATGTACTGGGTTTAGAGATATATAGATAGATAGATTATTCTTTATTGTACACCATAGGACAGCGGAGATACAAAACAAATGTTAAAAGAGTAAGTACAATTGGCGGTCTTATCGCTAGATGCAATTTCTTACAGACAACCATTGGATGGACAAGAGTTGAGTAGATAAGTCAATGGGCGGTTGCAGGTGTACATACTTACTTAATAAAATGTTAATACTTAGAACATAAATCTTCGATGCAAAATATATACGTACTATACATACATACAATACAAAATATAGTTTTTTTTTTTTTTAAAAGCTTACTAGCAATGTGGGTCACACATTACTAGTATTCTTGTTAACCCCTCGTGCTAAGCTAAATGCTTGTGTTACGAGTGGGTTCACGTCGGTAGTGCAATGGGTGGGGTTCGAACCGACAACCACATGATCGCAAGTCCGACGCCCTAGCCATTAGGCTACCGCCGCTTCAAATATTATACGATACTTATATCTATAATAAATACTATACTACTTACATACTACTAAAATACAATACAATAAGATAGTAACAATTTAGGTACAAATAGAGGCCAAGTAATGCTGTTTCACCATTGTTTTAAAAGATGCCAAAGTTTGTGCACGTCTCACGGAAACCGGCAGAGCATTCCACAGACGAGTCGCCTGAACTGTGAAGGACTGGTCAAAAAACGTTGTAGCGTGCATTGGCATCTTCAGCTTTAAGTTCTCTGATGAACGTAAGGATCGCAAATGTGTATCACAGACGAACTCAAAGCGAGTTTTAAGGTAGAAGGGCATTTTAGGATTGAAAAGAATACCGTAAAGTAAGGAAAGGATGTGTGTATTCCGACGAAGGCGTATTGGGAGCCACTTGAGCTTAGAACGAAATTGTGACACATGGTCATATTTGCGTAAACCAAATATGAATCTTATACAAAAATTTTGGAGACGCTCAAGTTTATTAAGTTGGTCCTCAGTGAGATCAAGATAGCTGGCATCGGCATAGTCAAGTAGTGGGTTTATATATGAAATTGTCAGTAACATCTCGGTTTTTGGATTTTTTGCTAGTTAATGGGAATAGCTCGTACCTTACATGGCATGCCAGTATGTTTTGTAGTTAAGTAGACACATTATACAAAAATATCTATATTTTTTAAACGTTATGACGGTCCCCATACCAATGTGTATCTACACCGACCTTTATATACAATATACAATATTCTTTCTTATTATTTTCGACACGCATCATTTGCTCACGATCAGTAAGGATCCGTACAAAACCTATCAGGAAATAGGGTAGCGTGAAATTTAAGTACACCGTGATGGTGGGCTGTGTCGGACTATTAATATACTTTCAATGTTACATGAGCCTGAAGGCAGGCGATTCTTTAGCATTAAATATTGACGACGCGTGTGGCGGAACGGCAAAGTGATCCGCTTCTGACCGTTCTTAACACAATGTCTCAAGTAAGTCTGAGCTGTTATACTAACAGGTAGCTAGAAACTTGAAAAACCAAACAGTTTATCATTGACGTCGGTTATTTCCCAGGAATTTGGACGTGGAGGTCTGATGGCAGTCGCTACGAATGAAATACTGATATTCAGCCTCTGTTTAGATCGGATATACAGTATATAAATGGCGCATCCTATTATCCTGTCTATCAATGGGTTACCCGATTAATCTTTTAACTATTTCAAGCACTGAGCACACATTTTACAACTTACTTCTATAACATTTTACTTTGGACCGTCCTATTCCGTTGCAAAAGTGGTGATTTTTGCGTTCAGCTGTACGATTTGAATTGTTGTCATGAACGAAGAAATTGATAGAAATTATGAGTGGAAAAAAGGAACCATCGCTTGCTGGGTATAGCAACTCGTGAATTAATAAGAAAATCATAGCATGCGCTTAACGTACCTTAACTCCATAATAGGCAACGGGAGACCAGCTCGGGTAGTCGTTAGGCTCCACGTTGAATACCACGCTCAGACCAGATCCTCTGAAATGAAACAACATACCATCACGTCTGTATTCCATAAAACTACATCTACTCTAATAGAAACTTTGTAGTACGGATGCTTACTGTAATCAATAAAAGTCAATTCATACTAGCATAGAGTCGAAGCGAAGCTTCAAATTTTTCGGAAGTTGCACTAATGCGCGAGTATTTTTGAGAGTTTTTTGCGCATTTGCATGTCGTTTACCAAGAGCTCTGATGAATACTATACTACTGCTATTTTTTTTCTTATAAAAAAAGGTAGCAATGCGGATCGCACAGTACTAATATTCTAGTTAACCCCTCGTGCTAAGCTAGATTGCTTGTGTTACGAGTGGGTTCACGTCGGTAGTGTAATGGGTGGGGTTCGAACCGGCAACCACATGATCGCAAGTCCAACGCCTTAGCCATTAGGCTACCGACGCTTCGATTATTACAAGTATAGACTACCTACAACTTCTCATTGTTTCGGCACAAATTGAGGTCAGCACACACTGTATCGTACGTATGATTTGTATCGTGATTCATTAAGATTGCCATAATATTTTAGAAATAGATGGTTACTATTGATCTGAACTGCTTTTGTTTAACAAATTCCTATCATGTGATCCAGCTTTAAATTAACTTCTAAATTCGAAGACGTTGCTAAGCAACTTCGCGGCGGAATTCACGTAGATGGTAGTCGTTTGAATATTATTAAAGTTAGTCACTTTACTTGCAAAGGTCAGAAATTCAAAGCAAATATAATATCAATAAATAAATAAATATTCTGGGACATTTTTACACATCACCATCTAGTCCCATACTAAGCAGAGCTTGTAATATGGGTACTAGACAATGGATATAATACTTATATACTTTTTTGTTGTAAATACATACTTATAATACATAAGAAACACCCAGACGAACACAAACACTTATATTCAACACATAAATATTTGTGTCCTGTGGGAATCGAACCCACAAACTCATGGTCAGCAGTCCGGTACTCGAACCACTAAAACACAGAGGTTGTCAAATAGACCTTAACAAAAGCAATCCAACAAAGTAAAGTATACCCGTTATTAGGTCAAACATTTCCTTGTTTTGTATTTATAATTAACTGCCCTATTAGTCTAGTGTTATTGCTTTTTTTATGGAATACGGGGGCAAACAAGCAGGTTAATCAGAGTAGTCGTCTAGCAACGAGCCCTTCTGTTAGCGTTTCTCTTAGCGGAAACAATGCTCAATGATCCTTATTCAATATTGAGCTAATAATATAGATAGTTACATCTATATTATTGTGATTTGGAACAATATCTTTAAGGAAAATGTCTTATAAGCGGGTAATCGTTATTTTCCGAGAGCAAATAATGATGTCTATATCATTATATCTATATCATTTGGACATTATCCGTATTTATATATATATACAATAGTGTTCACAGTAAGAGTTTGGATTAGTAATCAAAGTATTGGATAATATATTTTGATAACTACTACTAAATATAATTTGCTACTAATCTTTTGTGAATTCTATTTTAATTCTATGGTAAGGTCTCAAGGTTTATAATATGGGCCTGTAATCTATAAAAATAAGACTGCCTCATTAGCCAAGTGGTTCTGAGCGCGACTGCTACGCTAGAGGTCCTGGGTTCGATTCCCAGGCCGAGCAAAGTGTGATTGGGTTTTTCTATGAAATTCCCAGTAGCAGCTCGGAGTTAGGAATTTGTGCCCGGTTCATGGCAATAGGCTCGCCCCCTATTACATGGGACCTAAACATACCGGCGAACTGTGGGTGAACATTAGTACGCCTCTGTCTAACCCTTCGGGGAATACAGGCGTGATGGTATGTTATGTTAATCTATAAAAAGAGTTAGTTATGCAGGCAACTAAAATGTCTTCGCTTTGATAAAAACTGTGAAATAATATATCACGCAATGTATCAAATGCGGGTTTTGTCAGCTGCCTTTATATGAAACTTCTTGGCAGATATTTATTTATAACGCAATCATGTCAAGAAACAGATATCGTTAGTTCCTGCATACCTTACTCTTTTGTTGACTGATACTATGACTATGACAAAAAATATGCTCTGATTTGTTCCTGAGTTATGAAGAGGTTCGTGTAATGGATACACTCGAACGAATCTTTCTAGAACATAATGATCGTACATTACAGGGTGTTTCCGTGAGCTTCAAAAACCAGATGATATAATTGATGATATCTACTTACATAATTATAGAAGTTTATACTCTATTATGTACTATTCTAGGCATTCACTTATAGTCACACTACTTGATTTATTGTTGCTAATTCTGTTTCATTAAAACTAAAGCAATGACGTCTATTTCTTACAAAATAAATTAGAAAAGATTAAAAGACTATTCATAGTCCCATAAAATCATTCAACTGTTGATTTTAAACGCCAATTTGTACCCCATCGCAATAACTACGTTAATAATAATGTCACAGACTTATTTGGGACTTAAGGAAGCTATAAATATTTTCTGACCTTTGTCGATATTTTTAGTAAGAACGGGATAAATGACGTGACTATAAATAAAAGCAGTATTAGTTACCTGCCAGATTCTGAAGTAGCGATAATGGTAGGAGATGTAGCAGTTCCATCGTTATCACTGTTCTGGTCATCATAGTACTCCATATCACTGTCTAGTGAAAGTAAAGGCCTGCATTAGGAAAAAGTATTTAATGTTACTATGCTCACTATAAAACCGAAAAGATTGTAATAGAAGCTTTCAGATCACTGCAGATCGTCATAGAGACGAAAAGATCAACCCAAAAAGAAATCCATCGATAGGTTTGCTTACTAGAGGTAGTACTTTGTCATTTTTTTTATTCGATACGGAGCAAACGAGCAGACGGATCTATGGAGATCTAATCTAAAAAATAATCTGGGTGTCTTTAAATCACGAGTGAATCGGTTTTTAGGCAAGTGCGCTCGCAGTGTCGCCTAAAATCAGGCGAACTGGTCAAGCGTAAACTTATCAAGGATAAAAACAAATACAAGAGTAATGGTATGGATTACCCACACTTCACTAGCATCATTCAGGGCCGCATAGTTGAAGGTGCAGCAGTGTCCTTCATAAGTCTTGATGAGGGCAAACATGTCGCTACAGTGCCTCACTTTCCTGTTGAATGAACAGAACAGTAGGAGGTCCTCACACTTTTGATGTATCTGCAAAAATAAAACATATCAACCAAAGCAGCTTGAAATTGGTAGACTACTGGCATACCATTAACAACATTTAGAGTGATGTTTGTACTGAAGGCATTGATCTCTATATTACTTTATGATAGTAGAGTGGGTATAGTTATGGAGGTCAGTGATTTAAAGTGAAGAATTGTCGACATGGGTGGTGAAAGACTCTTCAGTAGACTACGGCTTTATAATTTTTGTCGTATTATCGTCTTCACCATGTAGGTATATATCAATCCTCATATGACTGCAATGAAAGCTCAATAAAAGCAATGAAAGGAATGAAAGCAATGATATGACTATTAGAGTCATATTGCTTTTCTGTTTATTGCTCAAAAAAAGTCAAGAAATAATTTATATGATGTTTTGTAGTTTTTTCTTGTGGCTTCTACACTGATTCAGGCCTGTCTCGTGGATGAGGAACTAATATATAATATGGTAAACCATAATGTTTGTAATTTGTATACTGTATCTACTAAAGTTTTATGTATTTGTAACATCAATTTGGAATTATTACTGTAAAGATGTTGTATTTAAGGTAAATAATAAATAAATAAATAAGAACAAATGGTAAAAGTACTAAGCCTACCTCTTCCATAATAGTATCCACAGTAAAGAAATGGTGTTTCATAATATCCATGATGTCTTTGAAATTCCCCAACTGTCCGCTGTTTTTTCCAGTGTTCTTCAAATTTGGGAGTGCGTTCAAAAAGTTATTTATTTCCACGTCACTCTTATTATAATTCTTTCTGGAATTGTTATTGTAATGTTCGCTTTATTAAAAACTAGCTTTTACCTGCGGCTTCGCTCACATAAAGCTACATTAGGCGTAAAAATTAAAACCAACCATTGATGATCTCTTCTTTGTATGGGTCTGTATACATCAGCGAGGTCAAGCTGTATCTCAGGATCCGTTCAATTTATTGAGATAAGAAGTTCACCAGTTTTTTAGTGGGAGCATATACTTTCTAATAGTGATAGCAAAATTTAAATATATTCAGTGGTTTATGCGCCAACCCGTAACAAACAGACAAATTTTAAAAAACACATTTTTGGGTTCGGAGATGTTTATATACCCTAACCCACTTGTTTTTTTTTTTACAATTTGGTATGTACAGACAGCTTTTTTACAATTTTCTAATAGTAGAAATAATTACTTTACATGTTCCGTATTTCAATGAATTTGCAAATTTATGGTCAAACTTGCAATTTGCATACCTAGAAGGGTTTAAGTAGTAGGGATGCACTATCTTCAAAGTGAGGGTGTACCGTATCCTCAGTTTTTCGATAAATTTAAGGTCCCATCCCATTGGGTTGGATTTAATCACTTTTTGAAAAACCTAAAACCACTTTGTTCGAACTGCGAATCGAACCCAAAACTTTTTGCTTAGTAGTCACACTGGCAAGGACTAGACAAACGCTGTAGTAACAATAAAATATAAATGGTGAAGCCGTCTTATTTCTTCACAAGGAAACTAGCGCTCGGCTCCACTCAAGTGAAAAATTCGTAATTTTCCAGGATGGAAAGCACTTTATTAGACGTATTGTTTTCCGGGTAGTTTTGGAATGTAACTATGGGTATATAACAAACAGAGTGAGGGATAGAGATAGGCTCGTGGCAAAGGAATAAATATCTTCATCAACCGATTTGTAAGCTCAAACTGCGGCTCAAAGGACCACCGGACGCAAAATATGGGTTTTGTTGTAAAGTTGCGGAAAATAGCCTGCGCCTGCTGCGGTCAGTCTCATAATCATCAGCCTATAACAGTCCACTGCTGGACGTAGGCCTCCCCCAATGTGCGCCCATTTACCCTGTCCTCGGCTTGTCGCATCCAGCTTCTGCCGGTCACTCTGATGATGGGTAACCGTTCTTAAGACATCGAAACCCATCACTGCCATGGAGAGGTCCCGCTTTGACACCGCTGATAAATTTTAGTGGTAGTAAGAAGCCCAAAAAGCTTGAAAACTTCAAAAAGCTTCCTTATTTTTCAGTATTGCCTAGAAATACGGCTGCGGAGGTCCGATGGAAAATATAGTAAACTAGCTTCTGTCCGCGACTTCGTCCGCGTAGCGTGATGATAAGACCTATAGCCTTCCTCAATAAATGGGCTATCTAACACTGAAAGAATTTTTCAAATCGGACCAGTAGTTCCTGAGATTAGCGCGTTCAAGCAAACAAACAAACAAACTATTCAGCTTTATATATTAGTATATATAGATTAGAATTAAATTAGTTATGGTTTCTTCTTTGCCTAGAAAAAAACATAAATAATTTCCGCTTAGTGCACTCCATCTTACGTTGCAGTGTCGCTTAACATCAGGCGAATAGGTGATCAAGCGTAAGCCTATCAAGAATAAAAAAAAACGATATTCAGGCAGGTTTCTGGCAGACTGACGGACCTAGAGTCCACATAGGTGGCACAAAGCTGAAAATCAGTATATCACTGTTTAAGCGAGTTAATAATATAGGTAAATAAGAAGACGCACATAATTTCGAAAAGTTAGTGGAGCGTGGCTTGGATTCAAACTCGAGTTCTTTGAATTGGTAATCCACTTTTAGTCGATTTCTTATTCTTCATAAGTTTTAAAATCAAAACGTAAGATTACGGTTTACGGTTGAAGAAATTTATTTCACTCAAAAAGAATACAATTATTCACTTCTATGAGGAAAAAATATAATAATGAAGATAAGCGACGGTTTCGCTCATTTCGCAATTTACAGGTTTTGAAGGTGGTGCTTTAATAGCCTTTTAAAAGTTGGAAGTGATTTCGATTCCTTAATGACCTTAGGTATAGAATTATAGAGTGCAGCCCCCTCATAAACGATTTTTTCGTTCGAAAATTGAAGGTGTTTTCATAAACTTGGATTGCCAAGGCAATTGATCATTGTTACGTTGGTACTAGGAAATTTATTGGCAAGTATAAGAAGGTACGATTAATTTCAGAGTAACAGGGCTTCATTGTACTTTGCGTCGAATGGAATTTTGATCAAGTTCGGTTAAGAAATGATAAATGATACTCAGTTATTGTGGTGCTAGAATGAATGAAGCAATTTATTGCAACGGTATGACGTGCTCGTTCCGCTGCTATATTAACTTCAAATAGACTTTTGTTGATAAATAGTTTTTCGTACCACTTGCTCAAAAAAGTGACATTCTATGCCACAAAAAGCAAACATAACAATAGTCATTTTTAATCTGTTAAGGTCTGGAAAGAAAATTGTACTGAATTTCATTCATCCTCTAAAGGGAGAATGTGATTTAAATTTGGAATACTTACTGAAATTTATACTGAACTACATCTGTGTTTACACCATTGAGTTTGTATATAAAGCATTATACATCTTTTTGAAAAAGGAATACGCATTTATTATGCAGTTAGGATCTTACATATAATAAGAATGTAAGTGAGCCGTGTCTGTACATTGCTTATATTTACAAAAAAACTAATTTGGGGGACTCAGAATCGGTAACACAATCCATTTCTATTATTTTTGGAACTTTTGTCTGTCTGTTTGTCTGTCGGTTTGTCTGTCTGTTTGTCTGTCGGTTTGTCTGTCGGTTTGTCTGTATGTTTGACCGCGCATCAAATGATAACTACTGAAGAGATTTGGAGGAAGTGGGCAGGAATTCATAGCCTGTTTCTTGGATTAACATTTAGGCTATTTTTAATTCAAATTGGTTTTCTCTATCAAAAGTTATTAACATTTTAACCATTGAAAACGCTGAATTTTAAAAATAACCATTGAAGTCAATTTATTTTTCAAGTAATTCTGTATTAGACTAGCACGGATCAAACATTATAACAGAATCAAGTAATAAAATTAAAAAATACACTTATAGGGACTAAATAAGATAAAACAAGAAAATAAAGCAGATCAATCAGAAACCATTATTGTGACCAGGAATTAATTATTAGTACAGTTATTCTAACTCTACTTACACAGGGAATCACGGGGCATACATAGGATTTATCCAGCGAGCACAAGCCGGTGTAAAAACTAAATATTTGAGTAGGTTATAGGAGTAAACAAAGAATGACAACTTATTTTCTAGCGGACTAACACGACATCGTTATTACCTCAATGAAATTTGATTCGATAACAGGTGTCATTTTGAGTTGACAATTTTGACAATTATTTTTTTCTTCTCTAAAGCATCCAGCCATATAGTAACTTATTTTATAATTTGAAACCTCCTTAATGTAGATACAGTGCGCACACTATATTTGAGAAAGTAACTAAAGAGTTTCCATTTATTCAAATAATTAAATAATATACCCTAAGAATATACCACATTTATGTATGTATAATGATAAAAAAAAATGCAACGTGCGTTAATCTTAATTTACTGACGCCGAAACAGTTATTTGAGATTTTTGTCTATGTAGGTATGTCTGTTTATATTTCCATGCTTCACGTCAATACCACGTAAACAAATTTTTGAAATTAAGTAATTTATAGGTCAGAAATACGGTATTCAGAGGTCCAATGCGCTAAGTGTATTAGAAATATGGAAAATCAAATTTTTCGAGGTGGTTAGTTGAAACCTGGAGAGGACAACGTCTCTCAGGTCAGCTAGTTATTAAATAAAATTACGAAAACCGACGAGCGTATGCCTTTGCTTTTCCGACAAAAAAATATTAGTCTAGGAATTTGCCGCGTTTTTGTTTTCTTCAAATACATAAACGTTAAGTTTATTTTACTTTTAATTGTCATTATTTTTAATAAAGGCTAATCTCATATTATTATTGTGTTAATTTTTTCGCAAATGGTACGATAAGTAGAGTATTTTCCTCGGTGATAAAGGTGTCTTAGTCTTGGGTGAACTTAAATCCCTCGCTACACTCAGGACTCGTCTTAAATCCCTCGCTTCGCTCGTGATTTAAGTTTTTAACACCCTCGCTACGCTCGGGAGTAAACCTCGACTCCTTCGTTACGCTCGCGATTTAAATCGTCACCCGCGACAGAAGACACTGCTTTATCCCCTTGGTTAATAATCTACTATTACTGTTCACTTTATAAATGGTTTCTAATATCCTGTATTAGCTAATTAGGTTGTAAAGCAACTTACGTCGGATGAACAGCTAATTTCTCAATTTCACAAAAAATATAATTTACACTTCACTCGACCTGGGAACTGATCACAGAACCTCACAATCAAAAAGACCACTAAACCAATTAGACCAAAAAACTTTTTATCTTAATATTAACTTTTTTATCAACAAAAAGAATATATATTGATATTATTTAATTTTTTAGCTAGATTTCATTGTTAGTATGATAAACGGGTATTAAAAACAACGTAAGATAAAATATTTTACGTTGTTTTTAATACCCATTTTTTCACATTCAATAACTAAAACATAAGAATGAAATTTTAAAACTAATAACGTCTCCTTTTTGCGGATACAATATTAGTTTAAAAAACTTTAATTTGTTTTTTTCTACAGGCAATACTCACAAAACTCTGGCAATATTCTGTGATTCTCTCAAAGACACCATATTGAAATTGCAAATGCTGACCGCTGGGAACGGCACTTGGTTCACTTTGCAGTTCGCGTTTATCTGTTGAATAGAATTGTTTTTTTAAAATACCAGCAGCAGCCATCGGGAATGAATAATTTGTCGAGTTTTACGAGAAATTTTAGTTCATTCGAGTGTAAGCAAAGGCGGGAAAAAGCTAAGGCGGCAAGACAAATAGATTGATGGATTAATGCGTGTACCTGTCTTATGTGTAATAATTTTAAGTAAAACTTTAATGCTTTAAATGGGCTTGATCTCTATTGTATTTTTATTACAATAAATCATACATACCATCACGCCTGTATTCCCCAAAGGGTTTGGCAGAGGTGTACTAAGGTACACCCACAGTTCGCCGGTATGTTTAGGTCCCATGTAATAGGGGGCGAGCCTATTGCCATTAACCGGGCACAATTTCCAAACTCCGAGCTGCTACTGAGAATTTCATAGAAAAACCCAATAACACTTTGCTCGACCTGGGAATCGAACCCAGGACCTCTAGCGTAGCAGTCTTACTTGGGACCACTAGACTAACGAGGCAGTCTAACTAAAATAAATCAAACCATAAATAATTATGGTTTGATTGATTTTTTCCTATTCTTTTAAATGGAATGTTGCCCCACACTATGTTTTCTCCAGTATCGTGGGTGCTTTTACAAACCCAAATTATACATACAAACAACCAGGCCCAGAACAACAAATTGTTCCACAATACGTATCTAGCGTAGAAGCCGTACTTTACCTGAATATGATTTTTAATATAATTCCTGACACAAATTATGTTCGTTTTAAAAAAAGACAGCTCCTGCTCTAGAAAGCTTATGTTCCGGGAGCTTCACAAATACACAATCAACAGAACATACAACTATTCGCTTCGAGTGGAAATTGAATCCACGACACGCTGCAAATATTTCGTAGCGGCATTCACAAAACTATAATTGAAGTCATAAAATGACTTCAATTACATAATCTCGGCTTTCACAACTTATCCTGAGCGTAAACAAAATCATGCTCCAAACCAATTTTCTACTAAGTAGTGGTTCTCCGACTCAACGACGTTTGAATTAAGATATTCTACTTATATTAAACGTAAAGAAATAATATTTAGATATTTCTTTTCCTTCACTAAAATTTATTTTAAAGCTGCCTCATTAGCCAAGTGGTCCTGAGCGTGACTGCTACGCTAGAGGTCCTGGGTTCGATTCCCAGGTCGAGCAAAGTGTTATTGGGTTTCTATGAAATTCCCTGTAACAGCTCGAAGTTTGGAATTAGTGCCCGGTTAATGGCAATAGGCTCGCCCCCTATTACATGGGACTTAACATACCGGCGAACTGTGGGTGTACGCCTTACGATTAGTATGCCTCTGCCTAACCCTTCGGGGAATACAGGCGTGATGGTATGTTATGTTATTTTAGTGAAAGAAAGGATCCTGCCTGCGAGTCAAATTTAAAATTTTTCCTTCACTAATATAACTTTATCAAAAATATTTAGGTAGTATATAGATCAACATTTTCAATAAAACAGCACTTATACCAATAAACTTTATCTATTATTTTTGATTTCGTACTGTCGAGATCGTAAGAATAATGATATAAAATATGTTGTAACAAAGAATTGCGAATTTCTATCGACGAATACCCTTTTACAAGACGTCGATTCTGAAGGATCATGTTATACCTAACAGTATAATATAATATAAGTTAAAGTGGTTATAAGATCTCTTTGGAGGAAATAGGTTTCCAATTTCATTATTGACTCACGCACTCTTGGAATGTGTTAAATCACTCATATACCTATTTGAAAAAAGAAATGAAAGATAGGTAAGTCCTGTCACTGAAAAAGAGGAAGAAATATTATAGAGAAGGTAGTTGAACTGATCAGGTCCCTCTTCACTTTTATAGATAGATAGAATCATTTTTGACGATGGTTAAATTAAGCCATAAATCTGGGAAGAAAGATGCTTCGATCTGCAACTATATTATAGAAGTTCCAGCCAACATACGTAAAGCCCTGATCGTTCAAACACGGCTCTTTATAAATTGGACGTCTTGTCCTGTCAGGGAATTTACCCTAGTGACAAGATGTTACAATTGCCAACAATATGGACATGCAGCAAAAACATGCAGAGACCCAATTTCTACCTGTGGACACTGTGGTGAAGTAGGTCACTCGATGGCAGAGTGCCCGAAGAAAGCTGAAACACCGAAATGTGCAACATGCTCACGTTTTAAGAAGCCTAGCAGTCACAAAACCGGAGACATAGAGTGCCCTGCGAGGAAAATAGCAGAATATAGATACATTAACTCTATTGATTATGAGGGCACCTAAGGCGCCATTTGGATTACAACACGGTAAAGTGGAAACATCTGTGTTTATATCTTACAGCATTCCATTGTCCTGCTAACCCGCAAATTGTCGCCGTGTAAGCAAATTACTCGCCTGCATTATGTAAAAAAGTGCGAACAAAGACAAACGTAATTTATACAACAACTAGTTTACGATACTGCTGATGCTAATAATTCACGAAATCATGTGTTCTTGAAATAATTTAATTATTAAAGATAGAATAAGTACAAAAGGTATAGGTTATCATTAATTTACTTTTCAAACAATTTCATTTATCCCTAATTGTATGTATTTATGTTAAATATTGTTTTAGAATTTTGTTTATAAATAGCAACTTTTAGCACTCCTGTCGCCTGTGATACAGGTTTATCCTAGTACAGGCATCAAATATTGTTATACCTTTATATTGTCTAAGCTTTATATTGTATTTTTATCAATGTTGTATTTTTGGAATAAAAATATAAAAAAATATAAAATATAGATGACTGAAACAGATGATAAAAAATATACGCGTTAAAGTGATTCTTGCGGAAGATCACAACTCTCAGCGCTAAGGAATACGAATTAAGGAGGAGGATGTTTTATAAGCTCAAGTACAAATATAAAGATCAACACATATAAAAACGTTAAAATCTTGACAAATTCGAATAATCGGTGACTGCGGTGGGAGTTCAATCTCCAAATGTAACAAATGAGATCTGATGAAAATCTTTAAAGCTCTCAAATCTTTAACACCTGCAGATATTTTGTTACCGTTAACCGTACATAAATCATAACTCTGAGCTACTACTGTGTTTTCTTTTTTTGTGTTTTTATTTGTGTGTTAATTCCTATCTCTTAGAGAAAATGGAAATTAAAACTCCTAGTTTTAATTTCCATTTTTTCCACATTTCCCCTAATTCTGCCACACTTGCTAGTCAACCAATAGATGAATCTACTAAATCAACATTAGACGGGAAACCACCAAATGAAGAACACTGGCCTACAAAACTAAGTAAGTACTACCTATACAAACTTTTAAAATTTCATTTTCTTCTCAACTATAGAAGTTAGAGATTTAAAATAAAAAATGTTTTATAGCAAATTTTATCAGCTTTCTTCGAAACTAGACAACTCTTTTACAATTTCTTTTTATTTCGAAAGTTTATCTTGTGTACTTAAAAAGTATTTGAAATTTTAAAAGTGTGGTACCTACTTAGTTTTGCAGGCCAGAGTACCTATATTAATACTTACGGAAGTAACAATCTGGCTTTCATTGAATTTCTGTTTGATGACCATGATGAAAGCTATCGTCAGGATCATGTTGCATACCATCGCGATACTCCACAACATCAGAGACTTGCCTGACTTCGAAGTGAAGTGGCTCGTTCCGTGTAACGTCGTGATCTTCTCCATAATAGCTATGTAGTTTGATCCGTTTATTTTCTGCTTCTTCTTTGACATCTTGACTTCAGTAAGGAAAAGAAGGTTAGAAGAAAAAAATATTATTCCATTAAGGTGGCATACAAGCATACGGCCCGCCTGATGGTAATAGTGGTTACTGTAGTCTATGGACGCTAGCAACACCAGGGGTATCACTCACGCCTCGCCGACATATTCATGTACATACTTAATTCTCTTCTAAAACAATTAAGTGCTCAAATATATTATTTTTGGTTAAAGTTTCCACGTTATTCAATTAAAAAGGGTAATCTTTAATTTAATGTTGTACTAATTTTCTCTCTCTCGCTCTGTCTAATTTTATCTTTATTTTTACACATATATCTCTGAGCTGTTTCTTGAATGTTTTTTTTTCGCGGTAATTAAAGATTACTGACGAATGTTTGCTTATTAAGAACGCTTGAGTAGCTTTCGCAGGCCCTTGTACGGATAATAATATATATTATATATACGTAGAGCTTCAAGGAGTGTAAGACTTTATTGGCTTTGATTTGGTTAATGCTCTTTGCGTGGATAAATTTATCTTAGAATTTTGATCTTGTTTTTATTTTAATCCGTTACGGGCAAATGTATTATTTATTTTTTTGCGTTCAGTGATAATATCGAACACGGAACAACTTGTAACGCCATCTAAATGTGAAACTAAAATAGATATAATCTGGGTATCTTTAATTTACGAGCGAATCGATTTCTTCTAGGCCAGCGCGCTCCATCGTAAATCGCAATATCACTAAACATGAGGTGAACTGGCGGTCAAACGTAAGCCTACTAAGAATAAAAAAAAGAAAAGCTGAAGAGTAATTATAGTACATAAAAAATCTCTAAATATAATTCCAATCTAGTCTGCAAATGTCAAATGGTATTCTACTAAACTAAAAACAATGTCAAACGCAAAAAAAACTATCTAGTTTGTTTGCGTTTGACATTGTTTTGAATTAAATCTTTAATTGGAATTCAAAGGTAATGCTTATGATACTGAAACTACGAAATTATATTTTGAACATGTTTAAAATACTACGTGTGATTTGGGATTGAGAGAGAAGGATACCGCTCTATAAAATAAATATCGCTCTAAATTCAAACCATCTAAAAATGATCGCAATAGCACGTCATGTTACAGCTTAAGGTCTTTTGTAATAAGCGTCAACGATTAGATTGTGTGTCGAGAGTCGAGTTCGTTCGTTTACTCGAGAGTCTCTCATGGTCGAACTCATCCAACCTTTCCATACCTACTTACGCTACTTCTTACTTACTTCGCCTGTCAACATTATTACCAAAACCATGATAAACCCTTCTCAATTTTATAAACCTTCTAAGTAGGTGGTAGCCTAATGGCTAGGGCGTCGTACTTGCGATCTTGTGGTTGCCGGTTCGAAACCCACCCATTGCACTACCGACGTGAACCCACTCGTAACACAAGCATTTAGCTTAGCACGAGGGGTTAACAAGAATACTAGTAATGTGCAACCCACATTGCTAGTAAAACTTTTTTTTTTTTTTAAAAACTACATACAGATTTCTTTCATTCAAAAAAGATCCCTTATCACACTGCCATGACCTCAATACTACGAGTATCTGAATTAAGGTTAATACGTACGTTGGTAAGTATTAATAATTCCTCACGTGCTCTTTAGAGCCTTCTACTAAACTAAATATGTTTTAGGCTTACTTACATGAGGACCGTTAAAAGCATTTATTAAATATTAAACACTTGGAACTTATTAACACGAATAAAATAAATAATCATTATATTCCTCGGAAATATTGACCTACATAAAAAAAAATTGTTTGTCAGGTATTATAAAAAAGAAAATCTTATTGCATGTAGTTTCTATTACAAAAGATTTTAAGTACATATTTTTTTATTTTCCTATACTATCCGAAATAAGTATATTGACGGATTTAAAGTGTTCAGTTGTAAGCTATGACGTCATGACTGATACTGGACTGCAGGGTTAGGCACTTTTCTTCATTGATTACGAAATCAGTTGAATTGATCTTCATTTTGTTATTGGTTCAGGTATTTACCACAATAATTTGTCTGTGTTTAATGTTGCTTTCCTCAGTTAATTCCAGTGCCAATTGTCGATTCGTCTAAAGCTCTCAATTTAACTTGTATCATTAGTTTTGCGCATCGTTGCACGAACTTGCCTTTACTAATAAAACTAGATAGGCAAAGTCTGTAGTTCCAATTAGTAACACAACCATAACTTATTGTGTTGATCCATAACTTTCAACAATACATACCGACTTTATGTTTACTTTGCCTTCGTACTATTTCTAAAAACTTAATTGTTAATTGATCCGAAATTAATTGGAGTTCTTTAACAAGTCCGTTAATTTATTTTAATTGATAAAATATATATAATTGACGCCTACACACTTTCATTAGAAGCACTAGAAGGTATTCATTTACACAAAGCACTTTAGCTTAGTGTAGTTTTAAATTCACAGCAGTTAAAAACGAAATTAATTCTAAAACCTTGTTACAGTTACAGATCAGTTTAAAAATACAATAAAAGTCAATCTTAGTATTAGCTACAATATTTTGTAACCTTATTTATATAATGTTGATTTGTTTTGGGAATATGTAAGATTAGTTTTTTTTTAAAAAGCTTACTAGCAATGCGGGTCGCACATTACTAGTATTCTTGTTAACCCCTCGTGCTAAGCTAGATTGCTTGTGTTACGAGTGGGTTCACGTCGGTAGTGCAATGGGTGGGGTTCGAACCGGCAACCACATGATCGCAAGGTCGACGCCCTAGCCATTAGGCTACCGCCGCTTCAAATAATAGATAAAATTTATAGATTAAAGTCTTCTTTATTTTTAGATAGGCTTAAGCTTGACCGCTAGTTCACCTGATGCAAAGCGACACTGCGATCTATGCAGTTTTTATTCAGTTCAGTTGCGTTAGTTAGTTTCTGGCTACAATAAACACGTTTTTTTTATTCGAGTAATTTGAACGTAATATTATTTTTAGATAAAATAGACCCACCCTTAAGAAGCACAGATAATTTTTAAAATGGCTACTACTACTAACAAGGAATTGAAGACAACAGTGGTCACCATGTGCAAGTCTTTCTGCAAGCAGTGTACTCTCCATGGGGTGTACTACTTCTACAAGGCATCAAGCTGGACGGTCCACCTGTTCTGGTGGATGATCATGGCTTCGAGCTTGGCCTTGTGCTGTTTTCTTGGACATATGATTTGGGAGAAGTTTGTCATTGATCCCACTTTAACTGTGGTGAGTAAAATTAGTATTTCTTAATGCCTTGCCACGACTGCTACTCTTAAGGTCTTGTGTTGGATTCTCAGGACGAATCCTTCTACTGAGATAGAAAGAAATACTCAATGATACTCTATTGAGTATTTCTTTCTATCTCAGTAGCACCGATTTCCAAGACATTATCTTAATAGCTAGAATAATATTATAGACCATTTACCAGCAGTACAGTAATTAGGTTAGTTTCTAAGATTTTATAAACGTTATTTAAAGCTCAAAAAATTCGCGTGGCAATAATACAATCCAATGTTACATTTTGTTCTCTGGGCATAATTATTTACTCTAGAAGCTTTAGAGATTTAGGAGATTTACACTAGTAGTCTAAAGAGACTACTAGTGTAAATCTCCTAAATCTCTAAAGCTTCTAAATGTAATAAATATGTAATAAATGTAATAAAATGGCATCAAAATTTAAAAATGTAATAAATACCAAACTACAAATATTTTTTGCTTCAAGATCGTGTAGCTTAGAAAATAATTTATAAGTCTTTACTTATAAATTATTATGTGTATGTAGATACTATTATAATTAGCAGCACTTGCCAAATAGGATCCAAAACTGTGTACCTAAAGGAGATATTTGCAAAGAAAAATTTTATTATCCCAGAAAGAGACTTGCATGATAATTATTATTATTTATTATATAAGCCCGGTTTGTCACACTGCAAGGCAAAGGCCTCCTTTCCCTCCTTCCACTCCTCTCAATGCTTTTTCGGTCCAATGTCCAGTTCGTCCCGTCATCTCCGTCTGGGCCTCCCACGTCGTCTTACGCCTTGTGGACTCCGCCTCGTTGAAAATCATCATCATCATCATCTGCCTATAACACTCCACTGCTAGACGTAGGCTTCCCCCAATGTGCGTCATTTCACCGATCCTCGGCTTGTCATATCTAGCCACTTCCAGCAGCCTCGTTGACAATATAAAAACATAATTCTATTTAACCTCGAATGTCCACACATCCTGTTATCGCAATATTGTACCAGTGAAGATTGTAACATCATTTATTTCAAAAGAGTGTCCATGGAGTTTCTTGCCTGATTCTACTCCATAAACGCTTGTAAAAGCTTATTTGAAATAAAATAATTTCAACTTGAATTCTTTTTCAGTTTACAAGCTTTATCACGTGATAGCTTCTGCCAGCGACTTCGTCCGCGTGGAATAGTTACTTAGTCTTAGCATGATACTAGATAGCCTATAACCTTCCTCAATAAATGGGCTATATAACACTGAAAAATTTTTTCAAATCGGACCAGTAGTTCTTGAGATTAGCGCGTTCAAGCAAACAAACAAACAACTCTTCAGCTTTATATATTAGTATAGATTTCAAAAATCATAATAATGTTTATAGTCTACTTCTAGCTCATAGTACACACAGCTCGCACGTGTAACCATTTTATTCAGAATCGAGCAAAAAAAATATTGCTCAGTGGAGACTGAAAAAAGGTCCGTCTATTATTATTTAAATAAGTAAAATATGATATTCTTTTGTGATTTCAACTCTAACCATTTAACATAGTCTATTATAGTCGGTAGTTCATATTTCATCCTCATCACATAGCTTTTAGAAATATTCTAATAGAAGTAAGCTGACGGATCATAACATACCATTAAGCCTGTATTCTCCGAAGGTTTAGGCAGAGGCGTACTGATGTATATCTACAGTTCGCCGGTATGTTTAGGTCCCATGTAATAGGATAAGAGCCTATTGCTACATAATCCCAAACACCGAGCTGCTTTTCATGATCTGTTAATCAAACCCAGGATCTCTAGCGTAAATCGCTCTCAAGTATACTAGTAGGTATATTTATATATATGTACCATACTAGAGGCAGTACATTGTGTGATTTTTTGCATCTTCATGCTAAGATTATAAAGTTAGTAGCTTCTGCTCGCGACTTCGTCCGCATGAGCGTGATGACACATAGCCTATAGCCTTCCTAAATAAATGGGCTATCAAACACTGAAAGATTTTTTCAAATCGGACCGGACCGGACGAAGTAATTTCTGAGATTAGCGCGTTCTAGCAAACAAACAAACAAACTCTTCAGGTTTATATATTAGTATAGATTTTAGTGAAGGAAAAATTCAACTCGCGTCTGGTGTACCTAACCAGAAGACGCAGGTTCAAATCCTGCCTGCGAGTTAAATTTTTCCTTCACTAGAATATTTTTTTTATTTGTTTTTTTTAAGGAATATTGGTATAGCGGGTATAGGGTATTAGCGTCCCAGTAAATACTTGCTGACTTTCATCAAAAAGCGAATTTTTGTCTTCATCAATTTCTTGAGACCCAAAATAACATTTCTTATAAGTTTGTGAGTAAAACATAAGATATAACACACACCATATTTACAATCTGTATTTTATATGCATAGGCTTGATAAAAATATTTATTCAAAAATAAAGTCAATGTACACCGAAGCTTTATAGAAAGGAAATCTAAAACCATGATCTGTCCTTTTTAGTTAATCATAAGATTTCATGAATTTATAAGGTCTATTTAAGTCTCTTAAAAAGAAAAAAGTCCAAGCCGAATTGAAAGCACTCATACCAAGGCAGGGTCTTTAATTTTTTATCACAAGATACCTATCTTAGCGAAAAGTGTTCTTCAAAAGAAAGGTGATAGAAGTCGTGCTTGGAATATTAAAAAAGTAGGAAGATCTATAAATACGAGTACAGAGTTATCAAAAAAATGTGTTATCTATACTAATATTATATAAAGCTGAAGAGTTTGTTTGCTTCAACGCGCTAATCTCAGGAACTACTGGCCCGATTTAAAAAATTTTTTTAGTATTAGATAGCCCATTTATTAAGGAAGGCTTTAAAAGGCTATATATCATCATGCTAAGACTAGGTAACTATTCCAAGCGCGGACGAAGTCGCGGACGGAAGCTAGTCTAAAATATGGATACTACTACACACTCTTGCCGAGGCTTTGGAGAATGTCCCACATGAACTCTTGTGGGGATGGGTTAAAAATATAGTTCCTGACTGTCATTCAGATGGGGCTCGTGGCCAAGTAATATCTAAGCTGATCAACTTGTCGCCAAGTTAAGCTGCGCACACTGCGGTCAGTGTTTGGATGGGTAACCATTCCTGACACATCGAGACCCCTCCGTGCCTCGGAGTGCAGGCAAAGACAATTGTTACTGGTAGTTAGAAGCTCATTATAGTCTAACAACCAGCCTATCCTCCAAATATAGGTATTGCCCAGAAATGGCTGGTGCTGGCAGAAAAGAAAATACTGATTTTCAGCTGCATCTGGTTAGACTGGAAGCTGATGCCAACATAGTTGGCTCAGAGGAGGATGACTGTCTCTCAGATAGGCATCTCGTAAGAGGAGAGGAAATATTTGACTTGCTTTTTTTTTTGGAATGGACATTAGTTGTTGATTCAGGGAATCTTAACAGCGTAACCGAACTTGGTGGCGAGGCACCGAATGCCTCCAGCCGGGAGCAACAGCAACACACACAGCTTAAAATTAAGCAACAGCAGCTAAGGGCGTCCCCTGCGGGACACGGGCCTCGGCTTAGGGCGTTGCTGGGGGGGCAGCTAGGGACGGCTGGATCTGGTTTAAATTATTATTAGGGACTAATTGACTAATTTAAAGCTACTGGCTCGGCGCGGGCCGGCTCGAGCAAGGGTCGGGGGGGGGGTTACCATTACTGGGTCTTCGCGACGGGCCTCGCCGGCGAGGACGGTAAATCGGGCGGCGTATTTGACTTGCTCGGTGATAGGACCTCTTTAAATGAGAGTAATGATGTGAGGGATTTAAATTCAGCGCATGAAAGCCATAGCCAGCCCTTCATTTGCTACGGCTCCGGTATGCTGTTCGTAAGTGCTCTTAAGGCCGCCAACGCATCAGCAACTCCATTCGTCGTCTTCATATTTGAAGACATCAAATAAAAAAATACCGTGTCCCACTCAAGTTTTATTTTACTAATAGATCTTTTTGTTCATAGGTAGAAACAACTCATTACTCGCTGGTAAATATACCCTTCCCTGCGGTCACCGTTTGTAATACCGAATGGGTGTACCCGCCTAGGACTCAGGAGATCACCGAATTATTGTAAGTACCTACCTACAGCTATTTTTAAAGATAACTAACGCTTAGGGGTTAAGCACTGTGTCCCGGTGCATTTCACAAAGTTTAGCACCTTAACTTAGCAGAACTTTATTGGTTAGAGTCACGAACTTTTCCAAAGAATCTTTCTTAACCTTTCCTTAAAGAATTAAAATAAGAAAAAATCACAATTACATTATGTAATTTCTTTTAATGATTATCTATGGTGTTTATTGTCGGTTCTTCTCCGTAAACTATTCTGAACCGTGCACTTAGTTTTATTGAAATAAGTAAAATATTTTACGTTGACTTTGAAATATTCTAGAATTCCACGTATATTAGGCAAAAACTACTTACTACTTTTTTTACATAATGGAGAGTTCTGTTCAATATCTCATATTACGGAGGTCAGAAAAAGGCAAATTAAAATATTTTATGACATAATTATTATATCAAAACAATGTTCATACGTTCTATGATAATTCTGTCATCCTATCATAGAAGTCAAATTGTTTTATTCTATTTGAACCATTATGACAGATACTTTAGAATTTCGTATTTTACCATGGGAAAGCCATGCTTCGGCGCGAATGGGCCAGCTCGACTGGAGTGATGCCATGGCCTCACAGGAAACCGGCGTGAAACAACACCTAAATTGTGTTTCACCGAGTGATTGAGGATACCGGAGGCCCAAACTCTTTTAAAGGACGGGCAACGCACTTGCGACTTTTTTGGTGTTGCGGGTGGCGCTTACGGGTCATCTGTCTGCGTATCAAATGATCTGTCTGATCGTTTATATCCTATCCCATAAAAAAAATTTGCTAATTGTAGTTGCAGTTCTATGTGGCACGAGAAATGTAATGACAAAGTGTTACACACACATTATCCACTATCAGTATAATTATATCTACATTGGCGTAAATATCGATGTTTTAAAAAAACCGTTAAATATTCAATAAGTACCGGCAAACGACCCCGGATCAAATTATCAATTCTCAGATCTTTCTAAGTTCAGCCTCAGATGAAGTAAATTTAATTCCAATCAATTTATTGTCAATTTAAATCAGTCAATCTAATTTCAGCGATTTAAATTTTACCTCAGAAGTTCGACGAACGTCTTTGGTATGAATTTTTTGCTCGTTAGTCCGTGATTTCTACAAACAGGCGATAAGTTCTACTGGATAAGCAAATGAAATACTGTTACTAGTACTTTGATAACTGTTTTTTCGAGGAATCGTTGATGTTTTCAAAATTCAACACTGTAGACTAGCTATATAGCTAATGCTATAAGAAGTATAAAAGACGTTTTATATTTTTATGAATAAGGGGTAGGTTTCTTGGAACATAGAGGTCAATATGTAGGTGTTAGTTAATAAAAAGATATTCGTACTGCACAAACATAAGCTGTAACATATATTAGCAGAGAGACATGTTTCGTCATGAATAGGCCGGCTCAACCGGAGTAACCATGGCCTCAGCGAAAACCGGCGTGAAGCAACGCTTACGTTGTGTTTCGCCAAGTGAGTGAGATATTCTCATTCACTCACTCACGGAGGCCATCAGGTGATTCATCTGCTCGTTTGCCCCCTACCGCATAAAGAAAAATATGGATTAAGCTTGATCGCTAATTCGCCTGGTGTTAAGCGACTCTGCGACCCATGATGAAGCGCGCCTGCCTAGAAGAAACACAAGAAAGACACCCAGATTATAATTATTTATCGGGGAAGACCCACTCGGGAAGCGGATTTCTAGGAAATACCTATTAGCATAAATCAATTTTGTCCTACAACTGTTATGGAATTTGCTATGAAATTCTCAGTCGCTGCTCGCCACAATTGCATTTGTGCCTGGTTAATGGCAATAGGCTCATCCCTTTTTTTAATGGGATATAACCATAATGGCAAACTGACATACAGGAGTGATTTTCTTCTCAGGCTTCTTCGCGGTTATAACATAAGCGAAATTCAAGAGTTCTATAAAAGTTTCACGGGTGTTAAACGAAAGGGCTATACTCCAGATCCTTATATTAAGAAGATGCATTCTTTGCTCGAAGACATCGGATATATTTGGGGAACACTGCTGGATATGGTAATGTTTAGTTTATATAAACACAATCATTATTGTTTCTCTTAAATAATACTTGATACTAGGTGTTGCCCGTGGTATCACTCGTATTTATTTTTATAAATAAATAAATATGCTGCGATATTGTACACATCACCATCTAGTCCCAAACTAAGCAAAGCTTGTACTATCGGTACTAGACAAAGGATATAATACTTATATAGTTTTTTTTTGTAAGTACATACTTATAATACATAAGAAACACCCAGACGAACACAAACACTTATATTCATCACATAAATATTTGTGTCCATCCATCAAATGTTTGTGGGCATCCAACCCACGACCTCGGTCAGCAGTCCGGTACTCAAACCATTAAACCACAGAGATCGTCAATTTTGCACATAAACGACTTTTTATGATAAAGTGGTTACCCTTTACACAAAAAAACCTTTGTTCCTCGCCTACGTATAATCTTCAAATCCTGCACTCAAAATCTCAAATAACGAATGTCACGCGCAAACCCAGACAGCTTAAATGGGACTAGGCGGGATTCGTCAGCCACCACAAATTGGATCACACATGGAGCGAAGTGACACCGTGGTCGGCCCGGACGGAGGTTGCGCGGTAAATTGGACTCATATTAGAGTTATTTTTAATGAAGGAAAAATTCAACTGTGTGGAGGATTCGAACCTGCGTCTTCTGGTTAGATATATGATATACGAGGAGCTAAGTGAAAGTTGTTTTGAAAAATAAACGATTCCTATTAGGTACTTTATCTTGTTAGTTTTGTTCCCCAAATAACATAGCATCGACTTTCAGCATAATGTATGTATGAATTTTACACGAAACGATTAACAATTAAATCTTCGTAAATTAATTTCTGCGCAGTATATTCGATTGTCAAGATTTTTGGGCTTCTCACGATCATAAACGATTGTTATAGGTGTTCCTGTTCGTGTTATGACTTTACGTACAGAAGAGCACGTAAAGCTATACTACGAACACCAAGAGGCAGGCAGAAGAAGACCCAGGCCCGAAGAGTCTCGTTCTAAGAAAATAAAAAATACCTAACTTGAAGTGGATACCTACAGTGGAGACTTAGTGAAACCAAATTAACGTTGGAAGGCACTTGCCGTATTTATTCAAATAAAACTTAGATCACTAGCACATTCATTCCGGTACGTTACGTTCTTCAGGTTTCAGTCTTCACCGCTGATCTGGTTCAGTTCTTCAGGGTCCCTTCTTTTGCTTCCCTTTATCTTCAAGTCCGGAATAAACGAACGCACCAGTTTTTTTTTTTTTTTTTGGAATGGACATTAGCTGTTGATTCAGGGAATCTTAACAGCGTAACCGAACTTGGTAGCGAGGCACCGAATGCCTCCAGCCAGGAGCAACTTAAAATTAAGAAACAGCAGCTAAGGGCGTCCCCTGCGGGACACGGGCCTCGGCTTAGGGCGTTGCTGGGGGGACAGTTAGGGACGGCTGGATCTGGTTTAAATTATTATTAGGGACTAATTTAAAGCTACTGGCTCGGCGCGGGCCGGCTCGAGCAAGGGTCGGGGGGGGTTACCATTACTGGGTCTTCGCGACGGGCCTCGCCGGCGAGGACGGTAAATCTGGCGGCGAACGCACCAGCGAAATGGCCTCGCTTATGTGCTCGCGTTGAAGGGCGCAAGTTGTGTGCATCGTAACTCTGTAACAATATTAAAAACGGCCCTCAAAAACGAAAAGAAAATATTTGTGTGCAAAACAGTTTCGGAAGTCAGTGGCGAAAACAAAAGATCCGACCAAATTAACGACAGCCGGCGGCGGTTTTACTTTTTGTTAAAAGTTATTTTATTTCAACATTTTGAGTGGCGAGTAGAATCTACGACGTACCTCGAGGGCATTGTAATTTATTCGGTTAATACGTGTTATTGTATTTTTTTTCTACATTTGTGATCAAGCCCAAGCACGAAGACTTTCGAAAACGTATTCGTATCGAAATCGAGAATAATGTGTATGAGAAGGAGGTTAATGAACGTAGATGAAGCGAAAATAGTGTGCCAGGATAGTAGCAAGTGTAGTCCCTGCCTACCCCAATGGGAGACAGATGTGAAAATATGTATGTGTGTAAATATGTATCGCAATAAATATGAGTTCGAAATAAATAACACATTAAATATGATAATCCAGTGGTTAACGAATAACAACTTACAAATAAACCTGCAAAAAACCAAAATCATGCATTTTCAGCAGAGATCAAATGTTAGAGACATAAGTTTAAATTATCAAGGAGAAATAGTTGATTCAATTAATGTAACAAAATTTTTAGGTATATATCTCGACAATCAATTCTCGTGGAAAACACATTTAGATGAGCTCTGTAAAAAAATAAATAAATCAGCTTATGCTCTATATAAACTCACCAAAATAGTAAGTCGAGAAACTGTTCTGTGTGCATACCATGGAAATGTCGTATCCGTTCTGAGGTATGGCATTATATTCTGGGGAAATTCAGTTTCGAAGGATGCTATTTTTAAAGCCCAGAAAAGATGCATCAGAGCCATATGTGGTCTGGACACAACAACTAGTTGCCAGCCGTACTTTAAACATTTAAAATTGTTAACATTGCCTTCGCTGTACATATATGAAGTGAGTATCTTTGTTAGGATGAACACACATCTATACAATATTGCACATAAAAGTTATTACAGAAAACTACGTGATAAGAATAAACTGGAGCTTGAGATTACGTACGGCGCTGGCACAGCACTACTGAGCAAGAGTTTTCTTTGTATGGCACAAAAAATCTTTAATAAATTGCCAGATGAAATTAAAAAATTAAATATAAACCAATTTAAAAAATGTATGCATAAGTTTTTAGTTGCGAAATGTTATTATACAATTAATGATTTCCTAATAGATACTATAGACATGAATAATTTTATTGTTATGTTCCACTAAATTTTGACTTGTGTACCTACTTACCTAAATATTTGCACGCCTTGTTGTGGCAAAATATAGAGATACATACTAACCTCATTCTGTAACAACGTTCTATACTTACCTATATTTGCAAATAAAAATGATTTGATTTGATTTGATTTGTGAGATTTGTAGCAGAGAAAAAACTCATTCGTTTATGATACGAATTCGATAGTTGTGCGTGCTTGGGCTACTGATATTCACCAAATTTTAATGAGACAAAAAATCCAATTCAGTTTATAAATGTTTGAGTAATTGAGTAACAAACATACCACAAGATACAGATGAATTGAGAACCTCCTCCTTTTTGAAAGTCAAGTCAACAAAATTTTTGAAACGACATTTTTGTCTGGTACGAAATATTAGATTCCGAGCTGAAAATAACTTAGTATACATGGTGTTAGCTAACGCAAAGAAATTCTAAGCTCTTACTGTAAGCCGTTTGTTCACAAAGGCATTAAAGCTACCGTGACGACACGGGGAACTCTAAGTCCAAGGAGTACAGTATTTTCCTGAAAGAGATTTGCTGTTTTACTTTTTTTGTTTACAATGTTTCATTTCTTTCCACCTAGGCTTAGGTTTATAAAATATTAATTTACAGTACCTTTCATTTTTTAGATAATAATAATCACCTATTAGTTATGTGTATAGTTCTGTTGGTGTCTTGGTTAACATTTATGTGTAATCTCCTTTTTTTCCTTCATCGCTTAAATCATCAGGGGTATCAGTATACCCCTGATGATTCTAGATATCTAAATATCTATTTCTATGATTTCTAGATATCTAGGTGAGCATCAGTATGCTCACCTAGATATCGCCCTATGTAATAAATCGAGTCGAGTCTATTGCTATTAACCAGCACAAATCCAAACTGTGAGCTTACCAATAATATATATATTAACCGACACAGCCTTTTTTATGATTTTGTAATAGTAGAAAAAAGAAAAGAAAAAATTTTTATATACATAAATGCTCAGAGTGTTATTGGGTTTTTCAATGAAATTCCCAGTAGCAGCTCGGAGTTAGGAATTTGTGCCCGGTTAATGGCAATAGGCTCGCCCCCTATTACATGGGACCTAAACATACCGGCGAACTGTGGGTGTACATTAGTACGCCTCTGCCTAACCCTTCGGGGAATACAGGCGTGATGATATGTTATGTTATGTTTAAATGCTCAGACCTGGAACAACTACTTGTAGGTCTACTTTATTTTGGTGTCGATGTCGAAGGTGTCTTCTTTATATCGACTGTATTGTTTATGAGAACATGTAAATCTATTCTGGGAGTGGTAAATACTGATAAACTATATTCTTCTAGTTCAAGAGACCATGCAACGATATGCTAGTGGAATGCAGCTGGAGGTCGAGGCCACACAACTGCTCCGAGATGTTCAGACCCGTCTACACGATATCAGGACATTGCTGCCAGTTCGATATACCATATTTTAGGTCAGTATTTTTAGGGCTTTTGTGTATATATATGCTTGATGGTCCAATTATAGAGAACTCACACAAATTATTATTTGACTCCAAAATAAAACATCAGAAGGTTAGGTAAAACTTGTTGTCTATATTGTTCGGTATATTAATAACGTTAGAAACACTGCACACGAAAGCTGGGAGACGACTGGAGGCGGGGAGCGATCGCTTATTGCTACCAGCGTTTGCTAACTTGCAATTTCAATTACGATTGTGTCACTACAGGGCTATGGAGGGGCTCCTGGCTAACTAACAACTAAGTCTAACTGTCCTTGCCGCGGTCAGTGTGTGGATGGGTGACCATTCTTAACACATCGAGATTCCTCCGTGCCGATCCGAACACGTAAAGCCGACGGCTTTACGTGTTCGGATCCCGGTTGTCATACGAACATCTATGACAATTGTTAGTGATAGTCAGAAGCTCAAAAAAGCCTGACAACCAGTTTATGCTATACTCCGAATATCGGTATTGCCCGGAAATTGGGTGCGGAGGTCTGATGGCATGGAGGTCTGATATAGGGTGTACAAAGCTCATAAAAAAATGCATCCGTGCAATTTCTAGTGCACGATTTTTAGATAGTTGCAAACGACTATTTCAAAAACTTAATTTACCTTTACCCTGCCTTTATATATTAGAAATATGTGTCTTTGTTAGAAAATAATAATAAAATAAAATGTTTATTACAATTACATAAATGCGTTAATACAGTAAATGGAGATCACCTTTTAAGCAAGGAGTTGCTTTTGTTAGGAGAAAACGTGACGTCATCACATATACCATCACGCCACGCTAATTATACTCTTTTTGTATATAACAGGAGCCATGCAGATATTCAAACAAACTTTATATCTGGGGTAGATTCCTCTGAAGCACTTGATATTGTGGTCAACAGCCAGAATAGCACCCTCGCAAAGGATAACGCTTATGTATATGCTCTGGTAAGTTTACAAATAATTATCTGTACTAACATTTTACAGAGGAAGGATTTATATGTATGTGTGTAGCGAATAAACTCCACAACTACTGGCCTGATTTCACAAATTATTTCACCATTTGATTGCTAAATTATTCCAGACTAGCTTCAGCCCGCGACTTTGTCCGCGTTAGCGTGATGATATATCGCCTATAGCCTTCCTCGTGAAAGCCAGGCCCAGCATACTTGGGTAAAGGTAGGATCATGATGGAAGCATCCTCAGCTTATTCATAAATTATTTATGAAACCGCCTCGTAATTTGTTTGAAACAAAAATGTATCAATGTTTTTCACAATACTTACGCACTCGTCACCGGGACTCTTTGTGACAGCACCACGAATTGGGGCGCATAACTCCAAACCTCACTCCAAACAAAGGCAGACATTTTGAAATTTCCCTGCCGATGACATTACTCGGGATATTTTACTACATAAATACGAGATTAAGATTTAAAGGAAGATTAGGTATATGAATGGCTAATCTCGTAATTAAAAGTACGTATCCTGTACCTTGAAATCGCGATTAAGTTAATCTTATGTTTTGTTTTCTACTTAAATTTAGAAAATAATAATAGGAATCGCTAAAAATTTACCAAGCCATTCGGGTAATACAAGGACATAGAGAATGTGTGTGTTTAATTTTTAATTTCAATGTACCTAGTTTAAGAAAACAATATTTTGTTTTTAATTTCCCAATCTAGAGAGACGGAAGGTTGGAGGGAAATTCCCAGCGAGTACGACAGCGATCATAAATAAAAAATATTTAGAATTCCAGCATAAATTGTTATATTATGAAGCAACATCCAACGCAATTTTTTTTTTTAAAAAAGCTTACTAGCAATGCGGGTCGCACAATACTAGTATTCTTGTTAACCCCTCGTGCTAAGCTGGATTGCTTGTGTTACGAGTGGGTTCACGTCGGTAGTGCAATGGGTGGCGTTCGAACCGGCAACCACATGATCGCAAGTCCGACGCCCTAGCCATTAGGCTACCGACGCTTTTATTTTTGTTAGGAATTCAATTTAATAAAGCATCGACTCTAACTATAGCACAATCTCAATTTGTTTCA
Organism: Acronicta leporina; assembly: GCA_947256265.1. NCBI lineage: Eukaryota > Metazoa > Arthropoda > Insecta > Lepidoptera > Noctuidae > Acronicta > Acronicta leporina. Next base: position 691,304 of record OX366517.1, on the reverse strand, counting down.
GATTTACGTATACGATCAAAAAGACAAAGTGACACTCATAGATAGCTCCATCAGCCTCACACCGGACTCGTACTTTGACGTCAACGTGTACGTGTGGGCGATCGACTCGTCCACTTATGTCAACGCACTGTCCCTTTCAGCCAGAAAATGCATATTGGAGACGGTAAGTCAACCTCATTGACATACATAAACATAATCAACCCATTATAATGTCCCGCTGCCGCGGACGGGTCGCCTCTCAGAATGAGAGGAATTAGGCTATAGTCCACCACGCTAGCCTGAGGTTGGCAGTTCACACACCGTCGAGAAAATCTCTCAGGAGTGCAGGATTCATCACGGTTTATTCCTTCACTAATTAATACGCACGTAAATTTAAAAACACAGAGGTTGCTTTCTTTTGGATTCGAGACGTTTGCCTTGGCAGTCCAATGTTCATATCACTAGGTTATCATTATATCAACCTCATTGGTCTCTTAAAAAAGGATAGGTGTAGTAGTTCTCGCAAGCGGTGCGTATATTTTTATAGTTGCCTAAGGTTATGAGTCTATTTTTACCTAATGTAAAAAAGGCTAGGTGTAGTAGTTCTCGCAAGCGGTACGTATATTTTTATAGTTGCCTAAGGTTATGAGTCTATTTTTACCTAATGTAAAAAAGGCTAGGTGTAGTAGTTCTCGCAAGCGGTACGTATATTTTTATAGTTGCCTAAGGTTATGAGTCTATTTTTACCTAATGTAAAAAAGGCTAGGTGTAGTAGTTCTCGCAAGCGGTACGTATATTTTTATAGTTGCCTAAGGTTATGAGTCTATTTTTACCTAATGTAAAAAAGGCTAGGTGTAGTAGTTCTCGCAAGCGGTACGTATATTTTTATAGTTGCCTAAGGTTATGAGTCTATTTTTACCTAATGTAAAAAAGGCTAGGTGTAGTAGTTCTCGCAAGCGGTACGTATATTTTTATAGTTGCCTAAGGTTATGAGTCTATTTTTATCTAATGTAAAAAAGGCTAGGTGTAGTAGTTCTCGCAAGCGGTACGTATATTTTTATAGTTGCCTAAGGTTATGAGTCTATTTTTACCTAATGTAAAAAAGGCTAGGTGTAGTAGTTCTCGCAAGCGGTACGTATATTTTTATAGTTGCCTAAGGTTATGAGTCTATTTTTACCTAATGTAAAAAAGGCTAGGTGTAGTAGTTCTCGCAAGCGGTACGTATATTTTTATAGTTGCCTAAGGTTATGAGTCTATTTTTACCTAATGTAAAAAAGGCTAGGTGTAGTAGTTCTCGCAAGCGGTACGTATATTTTTATAGTTGCCTAAGGTTATGAGTCTATTTTTACCTAATGTAAAAAAGGCTAGGTGTAGTAGTTCTCGCAAGCGGTACGTATATTTTTATAGTTGCCTAAGGTTATGAGTCTATTTTTACCTAATGTAAAAAAGGCTAGGTGTAGTAGTTCTCGCAAGCGGTGCGTATATTTTTATAGTTGCCTAAGGTTATGAGTCTATTTTTACCTAATTTAAAGCACAGACAAAGGCACTACAACGTGTGAATTTTCTAATCAAGGGGTTAAAAAAACCTTTTGATAAAACCTTGTGTTAATTTAGTCAAGGAAAGATTCGACTAGCGAGCAGGAAAAAAACCTGCGTCTACTGGTTAGATTCCCCAAACGCTATTACTAAGCCACCGCGAGTCCCACGCGCCATGTTGTAATTAAAAAAACCTTGCGTTGATAATTCAAAAAAAAACTGCTAAATTAGTGGGGCCGTTTTCAAGTCTTACAGCTATTGATTTTTATTTATAAGTGTGAAAGCAAGTCTTAAGGTGTAAGCCAATTTGAATCATTTCTTGTGGATCATAGTTATCAGAATTTCAATAAAAAATCATTACACGCCGGATCTGTTTTTTACTTTTTGTCATAAATTTTCAGCCAATATAAAAACAATGAGCGATGTCGGTCGAATTTGATTGAAGCTACAAATGATCATCAATCAAGTTCTCTGTCGATTATCGTGAACACGAGCCCTTAGGAAATGGCGTCGATGGGGTGAAAAATAGGTCACCGGTTCAAGTGATATGACATGTAGAGCTCTATAAAGAAAATTAGGATTTTTTTATCGCGTGTGGCTACGAGATAGACGACTTCTTTCTGTTCTTATTAATTATGCCCGGCCCGGCTTCGCCCATTTTCCCGTGGGAATGAAGCATTTTCCCGCGGTAAAAAATAGCCTATGTTCATCAGGAATTATGTCACCTACTAATGGTAAAATAATTTTTCAAATCAGTCCAGTAGTTTCGGAGCCTATTCAATACAAACAATCAAATCATTCCTCTTTATAATATTAGTGTAGATGTAGATTACAAACAAGCGTTAAAAGAACAGTAATTACATTATCACTATTAAGTTCGCAAAATTGAATATTAACCTTAATATTCAATTTTGCGAACTTAAATAAATAATATTATAAATAATATTAAAAGCATATTAAGCACGTAGTTTTAATAATCATCTATTACCAAACTTTGTAGTGAACGGCTAATTTTAAATTCCCTTTGTCATTGTAAAATTCTATTTCTAATTAAAGTAACGTGAAAGACATGCAAAACTTGCGTCTATTTTAAACTAAACTTTATAAAAGAGAAATACACTGGATAGAGACGCGAACGTTGAGTGACCGAAATTTAACTTGCAAATTGGTCTCTGGTGAGATTAAATAAAAATGAGTTAAAGCTTTTGTAAATGTATGCATTCAATGTTGAGAAAGAAATATGTAGATAGGTACCCAACAACCACCCCACTAATATTGCAAATGTGAAAGTTTACCATCTTTTAGGCTAAATTATTACTTACTCAATAAGGAAAAAAATGGGTAAAATTTGCCACACATTTTGTACCCTAACTTAGTATGTAAATTAAGCCTAATTCACAAGTCCACGCAGATGAAGTCGCGGGTTTTAAATTACCTATGTAAAAATAATATAATATAACATATATGCCATCTCGCCTATATTCTCCAAAGGGTTAGCCAGAGGCATACTGATGTACCTACCTACGCTCTTAGTTACCTAGTATGTTTAGATCCCATGCATGGTACCTAAACTTAACGGGTGTGGGTGAGCCTATTGCATTGAACCGGACACAAATCCCAATCTCCAAGCTGCTATTGAGAATTTCATAGAAAAATCCAATAATACTACTCAAACTGACAGATATAATAATTATATGCGTAAAATACAAAAATTGAGAATTTGAATTACGAGCTCAATTAGGCGCAGTTAGGTGACAAAGCCTACTCTTCCGCGCTGTTATTTGGTAACTTACATGAAAGACTGACCAGTACATGGTGCCACGGACTCACCTTCTTCTATTATTTTATCAACATGACGTACACAGTATAAACTACTATAAAATTAACAGAATTGGTCCCCTTTAAACAAAACTTTTTAAACAAACTTTACCAAAATTAATTATAAACTTAGTTTCGGGTATTAATTATTGTAGCAATTTATCTACGTGTGAAAGGTTGCTGTCTCACCCGCTTCACTCTGTTTATCTTTGATAGTTTATAGGAAAGATCTTATCATGGTCCTATGGTACGCGGTCGAAAAGACTAAATTTCGTAACTGTTATACCTAGTACCGTGGCAATTTTGGCAAAACTTTTGCTATAAATCAAAGCTGTCTGATATGTAACATGGTAGCCAACCCGGTTTTCCTATTAGAAATTTATCTATATCAGCTCGGAGTTGGTATTTGTATCCGTTTAATGGCAATAAACACACTCCCTTTTTACATGGGAACATACCGGCAAACTGTGGGTGTACATTAGTACCTACGCTTCTGCCTAAACTTTACCTAATAATTTTAGTAGGTACTGTTAAGTAAATCTTAATATTGTAATAAATAATGTTTTGTAAATATATCGTAGTGTCTTTTTTTAAAAAGCTTACTAGCTGTGTGGGTCCATTACTAGTATTCTTGTTAACCCCTCGTGCTATGCTAAATGCTTGTGTTACGAGTGGGTTCACGCTGGTAGTGCAATGGGTTGGTTTCGAACCGGCAACCGATCGCAAGTCAAGTTATATTTTATTATACGATTATATTATAGTTTTATAGACAGTCGATGATGTAATGTGTGATGTGGGGTAACAGTGTGTACGCAGAAAAAAAAATGCATAAGAATCCTAGCCAATATTTCAGATCCAACTATTAGCTGTAAATTATACTTAAAAAAATTGCGAATTCTAACACTAACAAGTATCTACATTTTTGAAATGTGTACAGAAGGACCAACGACTGCAGCAACGAAATCTACGTTATCAAAATAAATTAGCTTTACCTACTTCTAAACTTACCATGTTTCACTCCGGACCGCTTGTAATGTGTGTGAAAATATATAATAAACTACCTGACACAATAAAAAATATAGTGTATGAAAATAATTTTAAAAAAATAATTACTAAAATACCTAATCCTAAAATGCTATTACAACATTAATGAATATCTAGTTTAAAATAATATATTCAAATAGATAATGTCTGTGTAATAAATAGAATATTAGGATAAGGTTGTATGTACAATGGATATAATTAATATAAACAATAAAGTACACTAATATAATATAAGGTAAAATTCATTAATATCATTATAATAAAACTAGCATTAAGATTTTTGTTGTGCCCTATAACAGGGTCCATAATTGTCACAAATATTAAATGTTACTATCTATTATACACATTATGGAAAGCAAATAAATGAGTATGAATATGAATAAAGTAGATTAATTCTACTTTAAATTTGCGACAAGTTAATTCCGTTGTGCTCGCAAATGGCGAGGAGATTATAATGTCTGGACTCTGAAAATTAATTAGCAAGACGTAAAATTTGTCGTCTATCGTCCCTTGCGTAGGTACATAGCCTAAAACTCGAGAGCCTTTGGTTGTAGGAGACATCGAATATAATATTGTGGGAATGTTGAAGAGAAACATGAGTGTAGAACTTATATCGTGTTTAAGCTGCAGTTACCTATTATCTGTAGTACCGACAACACGTATTGTTAGAAAAACTTGAACTGCCTCATTAGCCTAGTGGTCCAGAGCGCGACTGCTACTCTAGAGGTCCTGGGTTCTATTCCCAGGTCGAGCAGTGTTATTGGGTTTTTCTATGAAATTCCCAGTAGCAGCCCGAGCTGCTACTGGGAATTTCATAGGAATTTCAGGGAATTTCATCCTATTGCCATTAACCGGGCACAAATTCCAAACTCCGAAGTTTGGAATTTGTGCCCGGTTAATGGCAATAGGCTCGCCCCCTATTACATGGGACCTAAACATACCGGCGAACTGGGGGTGTACACTAGTACACCTCTGCCTAACCCTTCGGGGAATACAGGCGTGGTGGTATGTATTGTTAGAAATTGTATTTGTTTATTGTTAAGTCTTGCAGAATAATAAAACATATATAAACGTGTACACACAAGCATAATATACCCTTGACAAAATTCAAATAGCGATTTACTCTTAAAGTAATATTTGAATTTTTATGCTGTTATGAACATAGTATTTTGTGAAACAATGCTTTAATATTATGCTGCATAAGCATAATATTAAAGCATTGTGCTTTGTATTATTTAAAAGTTTACAATCGTCATTTCACGAATAAAATCACTTTCGAATTTAAGTGTATAAAGATTTATGCTCGTGATTGTATACCCCGAATTGTAGGCAAAAATGTATTTACGTATACTCTCAGTGCTAATATGTTTAGCCACCATTAGTGGGACAAACCTATTGCCACTAACCAGACCCAAATCCACAATCCCAGCTGTTACTGAGAATTTCATAGAAAAACCTTGTAATGTTTTGCTCTACCTGGAAATATACCGAAGACCTCTAGCCTAGCAGTCGCGCTTGAGACCACTTACTAAAGAGGCAGTTATGTAACCATGCAATCACAAACATATTATCACTATCATCAATCTTTATCCTTCAACGCTCTAAGTAAATACGCTGACTTGCAAACTCTTCGGCTTTCCTCATTCAGTCATAAGCCATAAGCCATCACTCCACCTGGCCTTCAGGAGCCCATTGCCTCGATTCGTATTCGTATGCATTCAATGTTGAGAAAGAAATATGTAGATAGGTACCCAACAACCACCCCACTAATATTGCAAATGTGAAAGTTTACCATCTTTTAGGCTAAATTATTACTTACTCAATAAGGAAAAAAATGGGTAAAATTTGCCACACATTTTGTACCCTAACTTAGTATGTAAATTAAGCCTAATTCACAAGTCCACGCAGATGAAGTCGCGGGTTTTAAATTACCTATGTAAAAATAATATAATATAACATATATGCCATCTCGCCTATATTCTCCAAAGGGTTAGCCAGAGGCATACTGATGTACCTACCTACGCTCTTAGTTACCTAGTATGTTTAGATCCCATGCATGGTACCTAAACTTAACGGGTGTGGGTGAGCCTATTGCATTGAACCGGACACAAATCCCAATCTCCAAGCTGCTATTGAGAATTTCATAGAAAAATCCAATAATACTACTCAAACTGACAGATATAATAATTATATGCGTAAAATACAAAAATTGAGAATTTGAATTACGAGCTCAATTAGGCGCAGTTAGGTGACAAAGCCTACTCTTCCGCGCTGTTATTTGGTAACTTACATGAAAGACTGACCAGTACATGGTGCCACGGACTCACCTTCTTCTATTATTTTATCAACATGACGTACACAGTATAAACTACTATAAAATTAACAGAATTGGTCCCCTTTAAACAAAACTTTTTAAACAAACTTTACCAAAATTAATTATAAACTTAGTTTCGGGTATTAATTATTGTAGCAATTTATCTACGTGTGAAAGGTTGCTGTCTCACCCGCTTCACTCTGTTTATCTTTGATAGTTTATAGGAAAGATCTTATCATGGTCCTATGGTACGCGGTCGAAAAGACTAAATTTCGTAACTGTTATACCTAGTACCGTGGCAATTTTGGCAAAACTTTTGCTATAAATCAAAGCTGTCTGATATGTAACATGGTAGCCAACCCGGTTTTCCTATTAGAAATTTATCTATATCAGCTCGGAGTTGGTATTTGTATCCGTTTAATGGCAATAAACACACTCCCTTTTTACATGGGAACATACCGGCAAACTGTGGGTGTACATTAGTACCTACGCTTCTGCCTAAACTTTACCTAATAATTTTAGTAGGTACTGTTAAGTAAATCTTAATATTGTAATAAATAATGTTTTGTAAATATATCGTAGTGTCTTTTTTTAAAAAGCTTACTAGCTGTGTGGGTCCATTACTAGTATTCTTGTTAACCCCTCGTGCTATGCTAAATGCTTGTGTTACGAGTGGGTTCACGCTGGTAGTGCAATGGGTTGGTTTCGAACCGGCAACCGATCGCAAGTCAAGTTATATTTTATTATACGATTATATTATAGTTTTATAGACAGTCGATGATGTAATGTGTGATGTGGGGTAACAGTGTGTACGCAGAAAAAAAAATGCATAAGAATCCTAGCCAATATTTCAGATCCAACTATTAGCTGTAAATTATACTTAAAAAAATTGCGAATTCTAACACTAACAAGTATCTACATTTTTGAAATGTGTACAGAAGGACCAACGACTGCAGCAACGAAATCTACGTTATCAAAATAAATTAGCTTTACCTACTTCTAAACTTACCATGTTTCACTCCGGACCGCTTGTAATGTGTGTGAAAATATAATATAATAAACTACCTGACACAATAAAAAATATAGTGTATGAAAATAATTTTAAAAAAATAATTACTAAAATACCTAATCCTAAAATGCTATTACAACATTAATGAATATCTAGTTTAAAATAATATATTCAAATAGATAATGTCTGTGTAATAAATAGAATATTAGGATAAGGTTGTATGTACAATGGATATAATTAATATAAACAATAAAGTACACTAATATAATATAAGGTAAAATTCATTAATATCATTATAATAAAACTAGCATTAAGATTTTTGTTGTGCCCTATAACAGGGTCCATAATTGTCACAAATATTAAATGTTACTATCTATTATACACATTATGGAAAGCAAATAAATGAGTATGAATATGAATAAAGTAGATTAATTCTACTTTAAATTTGCGACAAGTTAATTCCGTTGTGCTCGCAAATGGCGAGGAGATTATAATGTCTGGACTCTGAAAATTAATTAGCAAGACGTAAAATTTGTCGTCTATCGTCCCTTGCGTAGGTACATAGCCTAAAACTCGAGAGCCTTTGGTTGTAGGAGACATCGAATATAATATTGTGGGAATGTTGAAGAGAAACATGAGTGTAGAACTTATATCGTGTTTAAGCTGCAGTTACCTATTATCTGTAGTACCGACAACACGTATTGTTAGAAAAACTTGAACTGCCTCATTAGCCTAGTGGTCCAGAGCGCGACTGCTACTCTAGAGGTCCTGGGTTCTATTCCCAGGTCGAGCAGTGTTATTGGGTTTTTCTATGAAATTCCCAGTAGCAGCCCGAGCTGCTACTGGGAATTTCATAGGAATTTCAGGGAATTTCATCCTATTGCCATTAACCGGGCACAAATTCCAAACTCCGAAGTTTGGAATTTGTGCCCGGTTAATGGCAATAGGCTCGCCCCCTATTACATGGGACCTAAACATACCGGCGAACTGGGGGTGTACACTAGTACACCTCTGCCTAACCCTTCGGGGAATACAGGCGTGGTGGTATGTATTGTTAGAAATTGTATTTGTTTATTGTTAAGTCTTGCAGAATAATAAAACATATATAAACGTGTACACACAAGCATAATATACCCTTGACAAAATTCAAATAGCGATTTACTCTTAAAGTAATATTTGAATTTTTATGCTGTTATGAACATAGTATTTTGTGAAACAATGCTTTAATATTATGCTGCATAAGCATAATATTAAAGCATTGTGCTTTGTATTATTTAAAAGTTTACAATCGTCATTTCACGAATAAAATCACTTTCGAATTTAAGTGTATAAAGATTTATGCTCGTGATTGTATACCCCGAATTGTAGGCAAAAATGTATTTACGTATACTCTCAGTGCTAATATGTTTAGCCACCATTAGTGGGACAAACCTATTGCCACTAACCAGACCCAAATCCACAATCCCAGCTGTTACTGAGAATTTCATAGAAAAACCTTGTAATGTTTTGCTCTACCTGGAAATATACCGAAGACCTCTAGCCTAGCAGTCGCGCTTGAGACCACTTACTAAAGAGGCAGTTATGTAACCATGCAATCACAAACATATTATCACTATCATCAATCTTTATCCTTCAACGCTCTAAGTAAATACGCTGACTTGCAAACTCTTCGGCTTTCCTCATTCAGTCATAAGCCATAAGCCATCACTCCACCTGGCCTTCAGGAGCCCATTGCCTCGATTCGATCTCCACTCAAAAATTTAGTATATTAAAATTACCGCGATGTACTATGTTTTTGTCCCCAGGATCAGGGAGCGGGAGCCGGTTTTTACCAGGGTTGCATGTCGCGCCTGATCTTAAGAAGAGTGGTCAAACATTGCCGATGCTTACCATTTGATTATACGGGTAAGTTTATGTAACGATCGAATCCTACTAATATTATAAATGCAAAAGTTTGTGAGGATGGATGGATGGATGGATGGATGTGTGTTACTCTTTCACGCCAGAACGGCTGAACGGATCTGGATAATATTTAACACAGAGATAGATTATAGTCTGGAATCACACATGGGCTACTTTTTATCTAAAGTCCACGCAGACGAAGTCGCGGGCAGAAGTTTGGAAGCCATCATCTTCTACTTATTCTATAGGTTGCGATAAGCATCCCTAGTTCAGATAGTCTGGAGTGATACCACGGCCTCACAGAAAACCGGCGTGAAACAATGCTGACGTTGTGTTTCGCCGAGTGAGTGAGAATACCGGTGGCCCAAACCCTTTTAAAATGGCAGGCAACGCACTTGCGACTGTTTTGGTGTTGAGTGTTCATGGGCGTCGATAATCGCTTACCATCAGGCGATCTGACTGCTCGATTTCCCCTCTATCCCTGTAAAAAAAAATCATTTGTTTTTTTGGAACAACCTTACTATACGAAATCTCTGCCACTGCAATAGATGGATGGAATGGATTTGCATAACATAATTTGTATGTAAATTATGTTATATTCATCACGCTTGTATTCCCTAAAGTATTAGGCAGATGTATATTATACGTCCCACGTGCCAGTGATCGGGAACAAATCGAAACTCCGGGCTTCTAGTGAGAATTCATAGGAAAGCCAAATAACACTCCTCCACCTCCACCTTTGGTGGACGTTCTTAGAACCACAAGACTAATGAGGAATGTATTTTCAATGGAGACCATCCCTAAAATGATAGCAAAATGATGACGAAACAGACTAAATTATAATAATTGTTTTGAAATTATTTACTTTATCTTTACTTGAATTTCAAAAGAGTTATTGAGAAGAGAAACTTCTCTGTGTTCGTTGGAGTTCCAGATATAATAATAATATCAAGTATTGTTATGTGAATTAAAGTTTAAATAAATATTTTAAGAAAATGTTATTTCTTCTTTCTAGTTAAAACTTAATTTTGCGTACATTATATTGAAAACATACAGGTATAGTAATAGCACAAATACCTACATATGCATTTCTAATAATAATAAGACTGTGGAAGTTGTTACATAGTTTCTTTTTTCGAAGTTCCCCTATTGTTGGGATTTCATTCAAATTTTTGCAAGAAGTTTGAACCTTTGTGTCAAACGACAGACAGTCGAGCACGCGAGTGACAGCAATAGAGTTCCATTTTGGACCCTTCAGATACGGAACTATAAAAACTTACGAGATATTTTCATTGCATAAATATTAAAGGAATCCTCGGGCTCCTGAGCTATTACAAACTTTTTAAGCCAGTTTCTGTTGTAAATAAGTTACAAAATTATTCTAATAATAACAGAGTAAAATAGTTTAGGATAACGTAATGGAAATTACCTTTTTGAATACATAAATTTATTCACGTAACACAGCTCTAACCGCGACTAGTTTTCTAAGAGCTGTACTAGGTTTCTTCCCAGCAACCCATTAGTTCATTTATATAAGAATTTAGTAACACGTAGCGTAGAAACTAATCTACGCCAATCGTGGCGTAAAAAAATATGTTCTATCAGTAGCAGCTTAGTTTATATGAGACCTGAACTTACCATTAGTGCACATTATTAAATTTCTGCCCAACCCTTCAAGAAATACAAGCGTTATGGCATATAACACATTTTTTTTACTTTAATTTTATTTATATTAAATTTTTAAATAAAAAAAAAAAAATTATTAATTCTTCTTTCAGCTAAAGAACTTGATGTAGAAGAGTATGCCATATGTTCATGGGAACGTCTCGTCTGCATTTACCAAACTATCGGTCAGTATATTATATACCGTTTATGTATCATATCTCACTTAACTAGTCTAGTGGTCCTGAGAGCAATTGCTATGGTATAGGGTCTGGGCTCGGTTCCCAGGTCGAGTGGTATTTTATGAAATTCTCAGTAGTAGCTGGGAGTTAAGAATTGTAACCAGTTAATGGCCCTATTACATTTGGCCTGGTGAGTTCACCAGTATGTTTATCCCAAATTGTACTAATGTATACCCTGGGTATGGTATAGTATACCCATAACTATATAGTTATGCAGACTTACGCAAACCAGTATTACTGTGTTCTGCGTCGTGGGTATGTACCAACCAAGTCCCAAAAGAGTATTTATATTCGATTGTAAAACCTATTTATTTTAGATGAGGCTAATAGGTCCTTAATCTACTAAAGTATTCCATTGCGCGCTCAATAGTAGCTCAATATCAAAGATTTCTTGATTTATTAAATAGAGGGTCTCATCTAAACTAATATTATATAATGCGGAAGTAACTGTCTGTTTGTAACGTTTTCAGGCTTAATCTCTGAACATATTTCGATGAATTCTGGTATAAAACTACTTGGTACACCTACCTTTTGTCTCAGGTCCATTGGAATGTGACTAAAACCATGGGCAACAGAAAAGTATCTCTTATTTCAAAAATCATCATTTCTTTTTTTAATGTTGATCAAAATATTTACCGAGTATACCACTGGTTCCATTATTTGTATGTATCAATAAAAGCTACAGCCAAATAGAAACCAAGACAACAAACTATCAAATAAGATGTAAGTTTCCATTCTAAGGCTTTATTTTCCAATCAAATATATTTGCCTACAGAATCGATTCAAGTTGACATAAAGGATATAATATCGGACAGCGAGTGCTACCAGAGATGTGACTACGTGCAATATGACACTGAAGTTGAATTTATTAAAAACCAGAGGCATTTGTCGTAAGTGTAATTTAAATCCTTATGAAATTAGTCACGATCAAAAGGGACAAGTTGTCAAATCAAAGTCAATTGTTTTATTCTAATTAGATCATTATTAAAACACTTCCTAATAAGAAAAACCTACTACAGTATAAAAGAATACCTTGACGATAAACTACAATAACCCATTAAAATAAATATGATATAATATTGCTAACAATACAGACGTAACTAAATTTAATTAAAAATAAATACTTTAATATTATTCATTATATATTAAATAAATATTCTAACAAATCAAATTAAACAAACACCAAATAAAAATAAACATACTTACTACTTATATTGAGAAATAAAACAAAAAAAATAAGTACCATTAACACCAAAAATTAAAAACAAAATAAAACAGAATTTAGCTATAATGGGAAAAACACATAAATAAATTCTCACTAATTGCATTAATTAGATTATGAATGAGACATAATAAAAAATATGTATGTACCTACTCAATAGAGGTGGTTAGAAAATAAATGTAACCTACTCTTATTATTATTGTGATTAATAAAAAATAAATAGTGCAATAAAATATTATAGTTAAAATTGTAAATAATACGTAAATATAATAAATAAAATGTATAATACTAGAGAATATTGACTTCAACTTGTAAAATATAATAAATAGACACGTCTCCCTCTCTCCTACTAAGCTGTGCTGTGCCCAACAGGGTCCATAATTGATGCCTAGATTTAAGCCTACCATCTGTTTTATATATTTTTGTACATTATGGAACGCAATAAATGAATATGAATATGAACTACTTTTGACGAGTCAAAAATTTACATGGTTCCAAAAAATTGATCATATGGAGAAGAACGCCAAGAAATTCCATGTACTCTCATTTTATCTATCTATACTAATATATAAAGCTGAAGAGTTTGTTTGTTTGTTTGCTTGAACGCGCTAATCTCAGGAACTACTGGTCCGATTTGAAAAAATATTTCAGTGTTAGATAGCCCATTTACTGAGGAAGGCTATAGGCTATATATCATCACGCTACGCGGACGACGTCGCGGGCAGAAGCTAGTCGGATATAAATAAACTCATCGTTTTTGCAAACCTAACTCCATATACGATCCAGTTTCGCGCTCAAGTAACTCCGTTGGGTATCAAAATATATGGTGATGTTCTCTGATCTAAAGAAACACCGACGTAGACGAGGTATTTATACCGCGAGATAATAAAACGCAGTGAATTCTACCGCGTCTCAAAGGACCAATACCAGAAACATTGCTGTCTTATCAGCTCCTCGTCCCTTAGGACCAAACAATATTGCTTCCATCTACCACTTTGATCAACGAAATAGACAAAAAGAAAATGTTTAATGTCATTGTATCTCAGTTTTATTGGTTCTTAATAGTTAGATATATCTTAAACGTGATATTGTTGTTCATGAATTATTTCCAGATGATTTTATAATAAAAGTTTTAAAAGATTTAAAAAAATGTCGCGGTACAATTATTATCGTATTGTGTCGAATAACCAAAATCGTAGCGAATCAATAATAAACTATGCAGATATGTAACGGTAGTTTCATCTTATACAATATCGGTTGCTTTCAAACCGTTTCAGTGGGCGCACTCCTTCGTAAATTTTATTCCCAAGGTGGTGAAAAAACCGATCAAACTATGGAAGTACTTTAGATATTTTTGCATAATGACACTTTTTATACGACTGTACCTGCGTTGCATATCGTAGAGGATAACTTCAAAGAAGCATAGTTACATATATTATCTATGTATGTATTATTAGCATAGCACAATGACATAATTATGTAACAGTATCAGCTTCTATTATGGGGCTTGTTCTACTGTTATCAGTTATGATTACCTATATGTAAAATATTCTCGTCATATACCTACATGCGAAACAAATGAAGTACCGAATTATTGCCGTTTTATATAGAGACAGCCAGAAATCATCCAAGTTCATACATCTTATACGCGAACTAATTACGAGTAATAGGCGCTTAACTTGAAGGACTTAACAAAAAACATGGGTGTATTAGGCATCCCTTCCCGAGGCTTATACAACGAAATCCCCTTTTTTACGATAATCTTTTATTTATTTTCTCAACATTCAATTCTCTTCTTTAAGAGCTCAGCTCTTGTCACTGGAGCAAACAGCACTCTTCTCTACCTTATGCCTTCCGTTTTGCCTCTTGATACGACTTGATTGCCACCCTTTCCTTCACTTGTTCCACAAAACATCGTCTAGGTCTTCCTCTTCCTCGTTTCCTCTAATTTTACCTTCTAGTCTAGTTCTGAAGACGTTGTTGGGTCGTATTAAGTGGCCAAAAATCTTCCCTATCCTTCTCAACAACTGTCTTTCCTCTTCTACAATTAATTACATTCCATTACAAAAGGTAAAATGTACTTCATGCATGAGGTTACAAAACAATCTCCCTCTCGATTTAAATATATACGAGTAAAAACGTAACGATATTTTTGTAATAGTGGGTAAATAGAGTTAAGACATTTTATGTACGCGGCAACTGTCAGGCGTACCAGTCTCCGAATATAAATACGTCTATTAATGAAGCCAATGTTTGATTGTGCTCACGATAGTTCCCATATCTTTCAGTAACGTATTGCGTTGACCGTAATTATATTGGGATATGGTTATGAGGATATACTATGTGCTAATGTTTCCAAATAGAGTTTAAAAAGAAAATTTACCTTTCAGAAAACTGAATCAGAGTAGTAGCAAGGTGATGGTACACTTTGGTCAAACTACTAGTATAAAGTACAGGAGGGAAGTACTTTATACCTGGGACCAGATGTTGGGTAAGTATTTTCATTTCTAAAAGTAAAGATAGTTCCTTTACGTTCAAAATGAACTGTTATATGCGTACGAATATTATATCAAGGAAATATTTAGATCGTTGCTCATTTTGATGATTATAGATGACAACAATAAAATAAAATGTAAGGATTTTCAAACGAATCTTTTTTATGTCATCGTAAAATAATAAACAAGCATACGAGCCGCCTAATTATAAGCGGCAACCACAGTCTATAATGTATCACTAGCCGTTGTCAACTCGAGAATGAAATTTTAAATCTCTTTTGCCCAGTACATTTCAAAGAAAAATAGAATAATGCACACTACTGCTAAGCGACATACTATTTGGCAATACGGTAGAGTTCTATTAACAAAGTTGGTAATATTCCGACAGTAGTCAGTAACTCCATCTATTCTTGGTCCTTTGATCGTGTCAGTTTTGTGTAACTTTCAGCAAATCTTGGAGGTATATTTGGCCTCTGCCTCGGCGGTTCCGTCATCAGCGTCATAGAAATCATCTGGTTCCTTCTCGAACTCCTGACAACTGTGACTTGTATCTTATGTAAGAAATCTATCGTACCCAAAGAACCTAAAAAGAACCAAGTATACATAATTCCTCAGAAAGATAAGTTTTCAGAAAAATATTCTAATAATAAGAAGATATCTGCAAAATATAAGTTTGTGAATTGAAGAATAGTATTAGTCTTGCAACATATTCTAAGTTACCCACTGTTGTATAATTTTTAACAGAAAACCAATTAAAAATAAATTTTCCACTCTCCTCGGAAAATATTGATTATACACGGCGACAAGAACCTACCAAAAAAATATGCTCCTAAACCGATTTTTTTCACAGAATTTTTAAATAAATAATCTGGTCAAGCATAAGACAAAAATAAAGTAAGTACTGCTATCAAACTTTTAAAAAATAAACACTTTTTCAATAGATTTGCTATTTGACTTTACCTATCGTAGTTTTTTTTTATGTTATATGATTACTGATCTAACTTTATGTGTTTTTTAAATAATTAATTATGTAGTTAAAAGCTCGTAAAAAATCACTTGATGTTAATTTTGTTTACATTTCATTAAACTTATGCGTAATTATACTTCTCAGTTTTAGTTAAGAATACAGAACAAAAAAGGTACATAATTCTATTTTAATAGAAGTATACGTTATAGTGTTAAAGGAAACTTAAATGAAATAAAAGCAATAAATAGATTTTTAATTGTGAATTACTTTGTATTATTGTTATCTAATTAAGTTATAATTTTGTTAAAACATTTATTATCTTTTTTTTTTATTTATTTAATAAAAATATAAACAAATGATAACAATTCTGAAGTCGGGCAAACTGCATTGCAATTTGTCGGCAGCAGTTCTTGCTTTACAATAAAAAGTGTACAAAGTTATTACGTTTTTTTTTATTCATTGAGCTAAAGTCAACAATAATATCCACAAATTACGACAACCGTCCTGGCAAACCACAACCTCAATGTGAACATTGTTTGCGTAACACACAGCTATGGGCACAGTGAAAGATAAAGTTTCTTCAGAATTCTTCCTCAGAATTTATTGGCTTATATAACGAAAATTCTCTAGTTTTCCAGAAAATATAGATTGGATCTTCGAGTTGGCGACGCGTTTGGCGTATCTGCTGAGCGATCGGCTTCTGTGCCACGTGTTGTGGATTTGATTCCCATACGGAACAAATATGTGTATTACTTACCTACAGATAGTTCACAGGATCTGGGCGTTTGTGTATGTGAAAATTCGTGTTTTTAAAGATAAAAAGATAAAACAAAGTAAAAAAAATATAATAGAAACGTCCACCGATAGATTTTTTATTGCACACAATCTATTGTGCGATCAGCGAAATCCTCTGAAATTCTTACTTTAATCGATTCGATCTAAGATCATACCATTATCACTATCTTGTAGGATGATTGATGATTAATATTTAACTTTAATTATAGAGAGTAGTTTACAGATTCTGTAAACCTTAAATTACCAACCTTAATTGTTGAAATCTTTGTGAATTTCAACTAAACCTATTTCAGAGGTAATATTTCAATTTGAGGTCTCAATTACTATCTTATCTACAAGTCATTTTATATACCTACGTGAAAGCTTTGCCCTAGGCTTAATTTAAACTCAAAATTGCTTGGTAATTGTACCTGCATTAATTCATGAATTTTTAATGAACCAATTTTCATAAGTTTTTGATATATTACTGTTAACGTTTAGCGCGAACTTTCTTAGTATAAACTTTGAAAACATGATGGATGTTTAAGTCGGTTAATCACTTTATAATGTGTCTAGAAATGATACAATTTTCATACTAAACCTATATATTTTTCTGAATGCTATGCAAAAACCAATTTACAAAGTATTCCTAAGGGTCCGGCGGAGCTTGAATTGCTCACAAAATCGTAATACCAAAATAAATCGTAATCCAAACAATATTTTTTTATCAAATTTAACACAATTTGATAAAATATTATTTGGATTCGAAATTCCGAAAATTACCAATTTTTCATAATCGACATACCTACCGTTAATCTAGGTTCTTGTACCGTACCATTACATCTACTACTATTTAACTAGAAATAAACGTACAAAATCGTTCCAAACTTGGTAAAGTTATCAAGAATTGCATTTGCTTACATTTGTTTTCAGTGAAGTATTTTGGATGAAATGGTTGAGCAGAAACCTAAATTAGCGGTATCGGAATTCGAATAATTACATACCTATCTATTTAAATATATAAAAGAAAGTCGTGTTAGTTACACTATTTATAACTTAAGAACGGATGAACCGATTTGGCTGAAAATTGGTGGAGAGGTAGCTTAGAACTAGGAGACAGACATAGGATACTTTTTATCCCGTTCACGTGGGATGTGATGACAGACCAAATTCCACGGGGGCGAAGCCGCGGGCAGAAGCTAGTTTTGAATAAATTGTGTTTGCAATACAATTTATTTTGGTATTATGTTTGTATTGGAAAGATTTGCGCCTGACTCTTAAGATATTGAAGCATAAATACAATTTTTATTTGTAATATACATTTTTTATTTATTAAACAGCTTTAATGTACGCGGAAAACGGGCAACCCTTTTCTGCGTCGCATGGTTAATTAACCCTTATTATCATACTTTGTTTTAAATTATTAAAACATTTTGTTAAGGTATAGAACTCTGCCTCGGAAGTACTTTATTATTTACACATAGTTCACATAAACAAAAAGGATCTTATTCAATTAAACATTAAAAATAAACTTAACAATATATCAAGGGGTCATCCTTAACACTCTGTTTCCTTTTAACATCGTTTCAAAAATCATGACGTTCGCCGTCTGTATTTAATTTGGGCCCTTTTCATATTTCAGGAGGTGAAAGACATTATGTCACGATTTTTTTTATAAATAAAGATGTCTTAACAATTATATTTTTGTTTTTGCACTAACATCGCTAACAAGCATACAGCTGCCTGATAGTGAGTGGCAACCGTCAATAGACAACCAGTCGAATCTGACACTCCTGCATCCCCCAAAGGGTTAGGCAGAAGCTTACTAATGTATTTTTATTTATTTGTTGAGTACACCAACAGCAAATACATACAACAAACTTGAGATCAATATTAGAAGGCATGTTATCTTATGTAAATACTAATTAGAGGTGTACATTATATTTACAGAGATAATTACAAACAGAACATTATTATTTGAAATCAGAAAATTATTTAAAACAAATCAGTCTTCAGAAATGACTAGTGACAGAAAGAAATTATAGAAGTAGGTTTTACATTTAAGACATAAGAGAACTATCTATACTACCCTTGCTTAAAAATTATCTTGAAGATTAGACGTTACAATTGAAACTTAATTCTATTTTTTTTTCTGATACCGTACAAGGAGTCTTGTTTACATCCCATGTAATAGGTGGCAAACCTATTACCCTAAGTAACCAGTACTTTTATTGGCTACATTGCTCTTTAATCCAATTGATTATCATATAACATAACACCTACATTATTCTTTAATCTAGAAAGAAAGAAAAGCGCGTCTCGCATCACATTGCTTTTATTCTGATACTAGCTTCTGCCCGCGACTTCGTCCGCGTGGCGTGATGATATATAGCCTATAGCCTTCCTCAATAAATGGGCTATCTAACACTGAAAGAATTTTTCAAATCGGACCAGTAGTTCCTGAGATTAGCGCGTTCAAGCAAACAAACAAACTCTTCAGCTTTATATATTAGTATATCTATAATAATATAGATTAAACTGCCTCATTTCTCTATTGGTAATTGGAACTTGGGCACTGCTTCTGGTCTACATGACCTGGGTTAAAATGCCTTACGGAGTGTTATTTGTTTTTGGATGAAATTCTCAGTAGCTGATTAAAATTTTCATCTAATTAATGACAATAAACTCAAAAAAAAAAACTTGAAAAAAAATTCCTGGTACCTTTTAGAGAAATGTTTTTGATTGGATTTCATTTGTTTATTAGTTTTGTTTTATTTGATTTACTTGATGACTATCTTTTCAGCCGGTAACGCCCTCTGTTGAGTGTAGTCCTCTTCTCTATGTCCCCGATTATATTTGCTTTGTAATAGCAACATCAGCAAATATTTTGTAAACCTGTTCAAAATAATAACTGAAAAAAGTAATGGTATTGAATATATTGAAATAATAGGGTTAGTGTAAAATGTAAATAAACATGCATTCGTATACGGAAAAAAATAATTAGATAAATAACAATAAAACAATTATAGATCTCGGATATAATATAATATCTCACTATGCGAGGTAATAGTGGTTGTGGTTTTAGTCGGTAAGCTGGCCACCAGTTCGAATAGCCCAACATAACCGTACCCCATCCCCAAGTGGAGCGGAACGGACAAAGCGCATTTCCCCATCAGTAAAAAAAGAATATCTAGCGTAAACAAGAACCAGTGGCGCTTATGACCACGAGGCTCATGACGCTAGTTAAATACTCAATATTGCATTCCACAATGTAGTATAAATATACAATCAGATTGTAAATTTAACAATAAATTAGTTCATTTTGAACCCCGTCGGGTACGCAACGTAGAAGAGAGATAGAAATACCCAATAACAATTTGCTCGACCTGGGAATCGAACCCAGGACCTCTAGCGAAGCAGTCGCGCTCTGGACCCACAGTTCGCCGGTATAATTTAGGTCCCATGTACTAGGGGCCAGCCATTGACTGGGCACAAATTCCTAAATCCGAGCTGATATTGGGAATTTCATAGAATAACCCAATAACACTTTACTCGACCTGGGAATCGAACCCAGGACCTCTAGCGCAGCAGTCGCGCTGAGGACCACTTGGCTAAAAAATATAAAATTTGAAAATTTTATAACAGTATTCGGGATTTTTTTGTAATTATTCTAGTCTTGATAACATACCATCACGCCTGTATTCCCCGAAGGGTTAGGCAGAGGCGTACTAATGTACACCCACAGTTCGCCGGTATGTTTAGGTCCCACGTAATAGGGGGCGAGCCTATTGCCATTAACCGGGCACAAATTCCTAACTCCGAACTGCTACTGGGAATTTCATAGAAAAACCCAATAACACTTTGCTCGACCTGGGAATCGAACCCAGGACCTCTAGCGTAGCAGTCGCGGTCCGGACCACTTGGCTATTGAGGCAGTTTTATTTGGTTCCTCGGCAAGCAACAGGTCTCAAGTTTCAGGAAAACGAGTGCCCGTTCGTTAAAAATTCTTCGAAATGACAAACATCTTTAGTGCTTAATAAATGTAATCCTGTTTTTTATGCTGGGCTGATGTAATAAAAAACGCTCCGAAATGAGCCAATGTCAATACGCCTACTTCAATCAATTTAAGGAAATCTTTGGCATGTAAAAAGTCTTTTACCATTTTTGGCATGTAAAATGTGACTTTAACTACAAAATTTTACAATATCTGTGTATACATATAAAAAAATAATAGGCTGATGTCTGTACATTATAGATATAGAAAAAAAAACTACTATGGGATTAGAGCAACAGAAGCCAAAGTAAATTTTTTTCAAGAATTTCTTACAATAACTCAATAACACTGCTCGACCTGGGAATCGAACCCATGACCTCTAGTGTAGCAGTCGCGCTTAGTGACAGCGAGCAATTAATTCAATTCTAATTTAGTCAGATAAGGAAGATTATTTAGTTCAGTAAATGTCATTAACGTGTCTGTGGTGACGCATCGCGACTGAATTCATTCAACCAAAGCCTAATTCAAACTTCCATATAAATAAAAGGTATTTCTTTATTATGTCCTCAAACGTTTTTGTGTCAGGGGAATGGGGATTAAAGGATTTCCCATTTCAAATGTTCTTCTTAAAGAACACGAGACAGATTACCTGCTGGAAAACATTTGTTATTGAAAAGTCAAAATATATTCTTAGTACACTTAGGCCCACTTGCACCAACTTCTTAAATGTGTTTAAATTGTATTTAAACACGAAATTTCTATGAAAAATTGTGTTTAAATTCAATTTAAACATATTTAAGAAGTTGGTGCAAGTGGGCCTTACCTGCTTAACTTTAAGGAAAAATATTTGAAAAAACATGCACTACCTCATTGATCTACTGGTGGTAAGCATGGCTGCTGAATATGGTCCTGGGTTTGTTTGCCATGTGCCCAGGACGAGCAAAGCGTTATTGGATGTTATGGACAGCTCGGTGTTTTTGATTGTGTGAATATTAACTGAATCTAAGATAATAATTACCTATTAAAAATAGGTTAATGTTTATTTATGAACGTCGAGGATTTTTTTAATCAATCTGTATTGTATTACATACGAAAAATAGGTTATATCGGGAATCACACCTAGTAACATTCTAAGAATAAACGCAACTGGGTTACACCCACTTAACCCCGTTTCAAAAGAACAAAATAATATACCACGGTTTCTAATTATGACAATTGAACAAAGCAGCGGCTTAGATACAATTATAATTAAAGCTGTATTCGAATGAATTTCAAAAAGACAAGTACAATCAACAGCATTATAAGCTATACAGGCAGTGAATGATACCTACATGTTATAGAGTGACTGGCTTAGCGTAAAGTATATGTATATAAACATAATTATGATGACAGGTGCTCATTATAACTAACAACTTTCCTAGACATTTTTTTTTCATTTCACGTTATAATATAAAATACTAGCTTCTGCCCGCGGCTTCGCCCCCGTGGAATTCGGTCTGTCATCACATCCCACGGGAACGGGATAAAAAGTATCCTATGTCCGTCTCCTGGTTCTAAGCTACCTCTCAACCAATTTTCAGCAAAATCGGTTCAGCCGTTCTTGAGTTATAAATGGTGTAACTAACACGACTTTCTTTTATTTATAAAGATGTCACTATATCGCTACAGTATTAATGCACCTCGATCACAATCGACGTTTTGACACATGCGTGATACATTATTACACAATCTTCGTAAATTTTTGGGTGCCTGTAGAGATATAATCTGTTTTTAGACTGTACATAACACTGTTCACGACGCAAACATTCTCCATGTTACAACGAGCACAAATAAGGTTAGATAAGGTATGAATAATTAAATAGCAATCCTTTTAATAATTAATATTGTGTTGAGTTGATAAAAGTTTGTTTACGTGTGGCGAACAGGTACTTGCGAGATAAATTCATGTGTGTGTTTGGCCATTAGGTTTACCTACGTAAGTATAATTATACACTACTAGCCTTTGCCCGCGGCTTCGCTCACTTGAAGCTAATAACCAATAGTGACGATCTCTTCTTTGTATGGGTCTCAATACATTAGAGAGGTCAAGCTGTATCTAAGGTTCCGTTTAATTATTTGAGATAAGTATACCAGTTTTTAATTTGGAGTACATAATTTCTAACAGTGATAACAAAATTAAAATCTATTCAGTAGTTTTTATGCCAACCCGTAACAAACAGACAAACAGACAAGAATTTTAAAAATCACATTTTTGGGTTCGGAGACGTTTATATACCCACTTGTTTTTTTTTAATATCTTCAATGTACAGACACAGCTTTTTTACAATTTTATAATAGTAGAGAAGAAGAGATATATGTATTGTGCCTTTTGCAGTTGGCTTTATTTTGTGATTAAAATCTACTAATGGAAAACCGGATAACACTGCCCGGGAATTAAACCTAGATTCACACACTGAGCAGCTGCAACCAATAATGCAGCAAATTTAACCAACTTGCAACCACTAGAATCACAGAACTAACTAACTAGGTTTACTAAACATACACTGGCCTGCAAAACCAAGTAGCACACTTTTAAAATTGCAATAGCTTTGTGTAATACTTCGTTTTGAAGGCCAGTGTAGAATGCTGTTTGTTACTTAATATAATATTTTTAGTTTCACTTTTTTTCATTTAAAATAAAAGGCTTTATTATTATTATTCTCTTCCATTTATTATAATGACTTATTTCATACATTTTTTTTAATGTGATAGCAGGCAAACGAGCAGACGGATCGCCTCAGGCAAACGAGCAGACGGATCGCCTGATAGTAAGCGATCGCCGCCGCCCATGGACACCCGCAACACCAGAGGAGTCACAAGTGCGAAAACCGAGGAGTTGAAGCTCAAAAATCAATTCAGGGAAGATTACTTTTAGCTTTGTTTTCCAAGAATTTTAGTTAAGGTTAATCTTATTATATTGATATTCGTGCGATGGATTGCAGTGATAATCCATCACGCCTGTATTCCCCGAAAGGACAGCCACAGACCATGGGTATATTTAGGTCCCATATGATAGAGGGTGACCCTATTGCCACATATCCCAAACTCCAAGCTGCTACTGAGAATTTCATAGAATAACCCAATAACGTTTTGCTACACCTGGGAATTGAACTTAGCGTTGCAGTCGTACATAGCCAAGCACCACTAGCAAGGCAGTGTTATTAAAATTAAATACAATAACAAAGGAACAAATTAAAAATTCACGTAACAAAGAAAAAACAGACGAGTTAAGAAAAACCTCTTACGTTCAAAACGAAAAAGCTTTTAAAACAGAAAGCATACTGAAAAGTAAAACCATTTCTTCTTTCCGGGTACTCTATTTACTGATAAAGTCAACTAAAAATTTTAAGTAATTATCTTTTAGGCTCAACTTACACAGACAAGGCTGACAGCGAAGCGGCTAGCTGTTTCAGTGGCAACATTTTCGCAGAATAATAAACTTTACCTTGATTATTATAATGTATAATATCGCTTGAGATGCTAGCTGGCGATCTCTCGGCATCTGTCAGTGCTTGCACAGCTAGGCACTGTCGGCCACTACCATGAATAAAGATTTACAATCTCCTTTATAAAAGAATTCAAAGGACAATGTCTTGCCCATCCTACATTAATCATTACTAGTTTATACAATGTGTTTTTTTTAATTTTTTTTTTGTCTACCTTATCCAGCTTACAAATCGTCATTATTGATAAATCATAGTCATATTTTATTTCGAACAGTTTTTTTTTTAAGCTGCCTCATTAGCCAAGTTGTCGTGAGCGCGACTGCTACGCTAGAGGTCCTGGGTTCGATTCCCAGGTCGAGCAGTGTTATTTGGTTTTTCTGTAAAATTCCCAGTAGCAGCACAGAGTTAGCAATTTGTGCCCGGTTAATAGCAATAGGTGAGCCCCCGATTACATGGGGCCTAAAACATACCTACCGGCGAACTCTGGGTGTACATCAGTACGCCTCTGCCTAACTCTTCGGGGAATACAGGCGTGATGGTATGTTATTTTATGTTATAAAGCTGAAGAGTTTGTTTGTTTGGTTGAACGCGCTAATCTCAAGAACTACTGGTTCGAAATGAAAAATTCTTTTAGAGTTGGATAGGCCATTAATCAAGGAAGGTTATAGGCTATAAAACATCACGCTATGACTAATAGGAGCGGAGCTTGAATGAAAAATGTTGCAATAACGGGAAAAAGTTATTACTTTTGTGAGCTTCCGTTGCGTGCGCTGCGTAAACGATTAAAGTTACGTAAAAACCATATACCTACCATGAAATTGTTCCCCTTTAAAAGTTCTAAAAAAATCTGTGGCAGCATATGTCTATCTTTTAAGGTTGAGTCAATCCAACTAATTCTATCGTTCTCAAATTTGTTCTAAAATAAAGCATTATTTGCGAAAGTGGTTTTATAAACATGATATTAATTCTTATCCAAATAATTACTTTACTTCTCAACCGACATGAGTTATT
Source organism: Acronicta leporina (assembly GCA_947256265.1). Classification (NCBI taxonomy): domain Eukaryota; kingdom Metazoa; phylum Arthropoda; class Insecta; order Lepidoptera; family Noctuidae; genus Acronicta; species Acronicta leporina. The sequence continues at coordinate 665,850 of OX366517.1, read as the reverse complement.
ACCTACCTACTTTGCAGGTAATGGGATGTTGTACAATACTGCCTTACCTAATAACTACCATTTTGTAATTTCTGGTGTATCTAACCAGAGAACGCAGGTTCGAATCCTGCCCGCAATCGATTTTTTCGTACTATAATTATACTTTTTGTAATCTTAGAGTGGATTATGAAGAAAGTTATTTGAAAGATAGTTATTTGATTATTGATTGGGAAGTGACTTGGGTCGTTGATAAAGACTGAGTGACAGACCGAACTCCACGCGTGCGACGCCGCGAGCGGAAGCTAGTATATAAATGTATACACACATACATACCCACATACATAGACAGTTATACTTATTCCTTTTCGATTCAACAAAAACGAGAAAATTGAAATTCTAAGAAGCCTTTTTCAAATTAAGTAAAGTTGAAGGAGTGAGTGATCCCGTTTCGACGGCACATTATAACGCTGACGAGTTATTTGCATGCCCCGATCTAGCTCAGCGAATAATGATGAGATGGTATCGCTGTATGCAAATTTATTTCATTCGACACCGAGCTTGAAGATTACGAAGAATTTCGTAGATTTTTCCATAATGATTTAACTGTAGAAGATGTCTCTGTCTCTCATCACAAAATGCATTTCTATTTAGCTGACATCAGAATGTTATGAAAAACTAGCTTCAGCCCGCGATTTCGTCCGCGTAGAGTGATGATATATATATATGGCCTATAGCCTTCCTCAATAAATGGGCTATCTAACACTGAATTTTTCAAATCGGACCAGTAGTTCCTGAGATTAGCGCGTTCAAGGAAACAAACAAACTCTTCAGCTTTATATATTAGTATGGATGTGTGAGGTAACAGTACTGGGTAAACTTTGAGTAAGTGGCAGTTTGCAACTATTTCACAGCAAATTGTAAAGTTTATACAAAGTTTTAAAGCCTTATATTGTAAACGTGTTTTTCTAAAGAGTTTTTTAGTGTTCTTCATCTCCCCTCAATAAGTCCCACTTTTGAAACCGTGCAACTACACTGGCCTGCGAAACTAAGGGCGCACTTGAACCAACTTCTTAAATGTGTTTAAATTGTATTTAAACACGAAATTTCTATGAAAAATTCAGTTTAAATACAATTTAAACATATTTAAAAAGTTGGTGCAAGTGGGTCTTAAGTTCCACAATTTTAAAATTGCAATAACTTTTTAACAAGATAAAGTTTCGTAATAAAAAGGACTTGAAAAATAGTTGTAAAGTTTACTATAGTTTAGTAGAAAGCTGATAAAATTTGCTATAAAACGTTTCTTATTTTAAAACTCTAACGTATGTAGTTTAGAAAAAAAATTAAAAGTGCAGTAGGTTCTTATTTTATAAGCCAGTGTAATTTTGACTTTCCAAAAGTAGGTACCTATTTTAATGGTCTGATTGATTTGACTTTAAATTAGACTTTGACTTTAAAAGATTGAGAAGTGGGACTGTAACCGTTTATTAGAAGCAAACATCATATGCTAACAAATTAAGAACATGGTAACACAAAATAATTTTTAAAACATAAATGTGTACACACAACAACATGGTTTAATCAAAGAGAAACGAAAAGATAGATGTTTTTTTTCTTAAAAGATGAAATACACAGCTCTTAGTATTACTAATTTAATAGGTACATTGTAGTCTTCTTCCAATTTAATCTTAGTGTACTTGAAACCTGTGTTCACTGAGCAAGCATTCAAACGCGGATTTATTTCGAGCTTACAATTACTCAACTCGCGGGAGATGATACAGAGGTTTTGTATAAATTGTTCTTCATGCCTAATACAGTAGGAATTACATTATCCGACGTGGAAATAATTATTCATCGCTCTGTTGTTATACATGATCTCAAAAGGGCTTTAGCTGAACTGTTAATTAAAAAAACATATTACACTGTCAATGAATATCTCCAAGACAAATTTTAAATTGTATGTAATATCTACCTATGTGCCCTAAATTAAATGGAGTAATTAGAATTAATTGTAATAATGTATTTTGATTATTAATTTTATTATGGTTATTTTATACTGGTATTATCTAATTTTATTTTATTATTATTTGTGACATTGTACCTATTAGTTACTAATTTTATTGTGTGATAACTTAGATTATGTTTTATACATACATACATACATACATATTTTCACGCCTGTCTCCCATTGGGGTAGGCAGAGACTATAGATTTCCACTTGCTACGATCCTGGCATACCACTTTCGCTTCATGTATGTTCATTAACCTCCTCATGCATGAACGTCGGTTTAGGGTGCTCTTAACCTGTCCTTTTTTAAGAACGGCCGCAACTTGGTTGTCGTACGTTCGTCGAGGTCGGCCCCTTCCAACTCTTCCATCCATACTCATCATGTATACTCGTTTCGTCAATCTCCGTTCATCCATCCTCTGTACATGCCCAAACCACCTTAACATACCTTTCTCAATCTTTGTTACTATACCTTCTTTCACACCACACCGCTCCCTTATCACGCTGTTTCTCACTCTATCTTTCAAAGTTACCCCACACATACTTCTCAACGCTCTCATCTCTACAGCATTTATTCTACTTTCATGTCTCTTCTGCCATACCCAACTTTCACTACCATACATTAGTGTCGGCGCCAACACACCCCCAATTACAGCCCGCCGAGCCTTTTCGGACACACTTCGGCTATTCATGAAAGTGTGCAGCGCCCCATTCACTTGATTACCGGCACTCACTCTCCTTTCAATGTCACTCTCATGCTTACCATCCCTAGTAAACAAAGAACCCAGATATACAAACTCTTTTACTTGTTCCACTCTTACGCCACCTATCAAAATATTGCACACTGTCATAATTTCTTCCCTTTCAAAAATCATAACTTTCGTCTTACTTACATTCACTTTCATTCCCTTATTCCTAAAAGCGCCATCCATAACTGTTACCATCTCCTGTAACTCGTCCTCCGACGATGCAAGGATAACTTGATCATCGGCATAGAGGAGACATTTGACAAGTAACTCATTCATTCTTAAACCACATTCACTGTCTTTCAAATCTTTCAGACATGTGTTTTATGTAAATTATTATTAAACTACTATACATATATAATTCGTATGCCTATCCGGCGGGACATAGAGCACATTATGTATAATATTTCTTCATGTAACATCTTTTCTAACCTATGTAGGTACACGAAATAAATGAATTTGAATTTGTTTCTTAACTCGAACATACTCTTTGAAGTACTTATAGTAATAAATAATAGCGTTGTTCATATTGAAATAAAAATAACTAAATGGAATTACACAACCACACACACACTTGTATTCCCCTACGGATCAAGAAGATATTATATACACCCTTAGTTTGCCCCCATTTTAGGTCCGATGGATTAAGAGGCGAGCCTATTACCATTAAGAGGGCACAAATCCAAACTCCGAGTTCCAACTGAGACTTTCATAAACCTCGACCTGAGAACCCAGGACCTCAGCGTAGTAGTCGCAGTTTTAGGTCCACTAGAGAAGTAGTAAATGGAATTAATAATTTCAAGTAGTCAGTTTTTTCTTCTATTACAACTTTGATTAATATCTTTGTCACAAAAACCAAAATACTAGCAGTTTAGGTCTATTTACTACTTCAATAGTCTAGCTATTGAAATAGTAAATGGAATTAATAATTTCAAGTAGTTTTTTCTTCTATTAAAGCTTTGATAAATACCCTTGTTATAAAAACCAAAATACTTACATTAAGGACTGATATCAGAGATTAGCAATTATAATGCCGTCAATCCGATGTTCCTACAGCGTCTTTACGAGATTACTATTGGGTTGTCACATAAATAATGAGCGTTTAGTAAAATTTATCTAGTTTTTTCGAGAAACATCTAGAACATTCTACGGTTGAAGGTATATAAACAGTAGGCGGCGCTAGTTCGTCTCAGTCGCAGCTTGAGAGTTGATGTGTAAAAATCACGTAAAAATGGAGGACATCAAAACGCACGTTAGGCATTGTTTACTTTATGAATATCAATCAGGACATTCAGCGGCCGAAGCTGTGCGAAACATATGCCAACGTATAGCTCCTCATGCCGTATCGGAGGCTACAGCAAAAAGATGGTTCATCCGATTTCGCAGTGGCGACTGCACGTTAAGTGATCAGCCGAGGTCTGGTCGGCCAGTGGAAATAAATATAAAGGAATTAATGTCGCTAATTGAGAGAGACCCCAGAATTTCTTTGCGTGCATTAGCTATTCTTTTTGAATGCTCTCATACCACAATCAAACGACATTTACACGAATTAGGAAAAAGGTATATCTATATATGGTGTTTGGATACCTCATGAGTTGAGTCAATGTCAACTCCAGTATCGCATAGACGTCTGTAAACAACTTCTATCTTTTCGCCGTACATTTAACTGGTTGGGCCACCTTATTACTGGGCATGAAAAGTGGGTTCTGTATGTTAATCATACCCGCAAGCGCCAATGGCTACGCCCGAATGAACCCGGAAAACCAACTGCAACGAAAGAACTTCACTCGAAAAAAGTGATGCTGTGCGTTTGGTGGGATGTGCATGCAGTCATATATTGGGACCTTCTTCCTACAAATACTACAATGACGACCACAGTCTACTGTAACCACCTGGAAAGTTTAAAAACTGAAATCGAGCGTAGACGTCCAGAACACGACAAAATTTTCTTTTTACATGACAATGCTCGACCACATTATCGAAAATAATTATCCACCCTCCTTATTCACCGGACATGGCACCTACAGATTATCACTTATTCAGGTCCCTGAGTAACGCAATATCTGAAAAAAAATTTGATGATGAGGGCCATCTACGACAGTTCCTAGATGATTTTTTCAAGTCAAAACCATATCAATTCTACAGGGATGGTATTCATTCTTTGCCAGATAGTTGGAGACGTATTGTTGATTCTAATGGTGGTTATGTTATTGACTAATAAATTAAAAAATATATAAATATAAGTTAAATTTAATTTTATCATAATGGCTCATTACTTATGTGACAACCTAATATAAGGCGGACCATTAATTTGTAACGAAAACATACTTACTCAATTTCACAAAAAGACATTACATTGAAATGTGAATCAGTCGTAATAAAAATATAGTTGTTCGCGAATACCCTTCTATCTGCGTAGTTGAGTCCCGCAGGACATTATAATGACGTTACAAATTGCAGCCCCTGTCTGCGTCAAAATAGATGGGGCGCTGAGAAAATGCCGGGTACTGGGGCCCGATATTGTGATTGTCTCCATTTGTTAGTGTTCGTAAGTATAGTGCCAAGGGACGCCACAGAGAGAGCCTAGTTGTGTTAAATTTATTTTAGATGGAGTTCGGTCTCAACGACCCATATCACTTCCCAGCACAGAATAATACAATAAACCACACAAAGAAAGCTCTCAAAAAGGAATATTTCTTCCTGTTTTTGCAAAAAAAAAATATTGATGCTCCACTCCTATTGGTTATAGCGTGATGTTATATAGCCTATATCCTTCCTTGATAAATGGCCTAACCAACACGAAAAGATTTTTTCAATGCTAACTAGTGGTTCCTAAGATTAGCGCGGTCAACCAACCAAACAAACAAAACACTACATACTATTAACGAGCTTTTGCCCGCGGCTTCGCTCGCCCGAAGCTATATTGAGATTAAAAATGGAATCCAAAAAATTATTCAACCAAAAACCAGCAGTGATGATCTCTTCTTTGCATGGGTCCGTATACATAAGAGAGGTCAAGCTATATCTCAGATTCCGAGATAGAGAGAGAGATAAGAAGTTTACCAGTTTTTAAGTTGGAGCATTATACTTTCTAACAGTGATTACAACATTAAAATCTAATCAGTAGTTTTTGCTCCAACCCGTAACAAACAGACAAACAGGCGAACAGACAAGAATTAAAAAAAACACATTTTTAGATTCGGAGACATTTATATACCCTAACTCACTTGTTTATTTTTTTAATATCTTCAATGTACAGACACAATTTTAAAATAGTAGAGAAGATAAGATATAATTATGATAATATATAGTATAGTTAATAATTTTATTATTAGTGGTTATGAAATGAGAGAATGTATATTTTAGGTTTTTCCTGTCAACCCTTGTTACAATACATAAATAAGTAATTCCTCTGTCACGCGCAGATACCTTATCCCATTAGACACTAGAGTAAATCAAATTACAGCTACTTTATTTCTAATGTAGGTAGGTATAATTATTATACAAAGAGCCGATATTATTGAGTCGTGAATGAAAATATTTTCCTTATATATAATACTAGCTTCCGCTTACTACTTCGTCCGTGTGGAATAGTTACTTGGTCTTAGCGTGGTGATATATAGCCTATAGCCTTCCTCAATAAATGAGCTATCTAACACTGAAATATTTTTTCAAATCGGACCAGTAGTTCCTGAGATTAGCACGTTCAAGCAAACAAACAAACAAACTCTTCAGCTGTATATATTATAGCTTCTGCCCGCGACTTCGTCCGCGTAGCGTGCTGGTATATAGTCTATAGCCTTCCTCAATAAATGGACTATCTAACACTGAAATATTTTTTCAAATCGGACCAGTAGTTCCTGAGATTAGCACGTTCAAGCAAACAAACAAACAAACAAACTCTTCAGCTTTATATATTAGTATTACTATAGATATAATATAATATTTTCACAGTGTTTTCCGCGCGGTGTCCTTACGGATAATTAACTTTCTGTTGTTTACTAAGCAGTCAATTAATTTTTTTTTTTTTCATATGTATTATGATCGCCAAATATCACATCCTCTAGTATTGCTTGTCTCACCAGTCATCCTGTAAACAAGACACAAAATATATTAAAAAATCACAACAAGAGACAACATATTAAATATAAAAATGAAAAAAAAAACGCCAAGGTTACGCGGTAATGCATCTGCCACATTTTGTCTCTGTATCACCCTATGGTCGACTGGTAGAGAATGCTTATAGCTTAGCCTAATCAATATGTAGGTATTTTATAAAAGGTTATTTGCATCAATAAAGAGTATTTGAATTTTAATTTAATTAATTAAGTCCGCCTTAAAGTTTTAAATAAATAAATAAACTACGTCAAGATATCAGATACGGAATAAAGTCAAGACATAAGTTATTGATTTCGGTCTAAAAATCAGATTAGACCGGTAGGTCTCATTCCGTCAATATTTAGTACTTATCTAAGTGGTCAAAACTTTCTTTGAAGGCTATGTTTTTGCCTGAGTTGCCAAAATGTTGCCCAACTATTTTATATAAAATAAAAATCTTGGCAATCCAGTCACTTTTTTTTATTCACTTCCCACTTTTTGGCAACTCAGTCACTTTTTTTTATTCATTTCCCACTTTATCAGGTTAATGGCTTATTTAAATTCAGTACAGGCAAGGACACAAGTCTATATCTGAAAATTAATTCATTAGCTTTGAATGTCTCAAAGAATAAATATATAAAATTTCAATAAATCGCTTTGCCGGTGGAAATAGATCGGCGGCTCTATAGACTCAAATCTCCTTTTTTTTCAATTTTCTACATTAACTATTCATGACAGGTAATCTGACCTTAAAGTAGGTTAAAGTAGGGTTCATATATTATTATTTAGGTACACATAAATTATGTATTAGGTATGTTAAGGTGGTTTGGGCATGTACAGAGGATGGATGAACGGAGATTGACGAAACGAGTATACATGTTGAGTATGGATGGAAGAGTTGGAAGGGGCCGACCTCGACGAACGTACGACAACCAAGTTGCGGCCGTTCTTAAAAAAGGACAGGTTAAGAGCACCCTAAACCGACGTTCATGCATGAGGAGGTTAATGAACATAGATGAAGCGAAAGTAGTATGCCAGGATCGTAGCAAGTGGAAATCTATAGTCTCTGCCTACCCCAATGGGAGACAGGCGTGAAAATATGTATGTATGTATGTACATAAATTATCATTGCCAAAATTGAAACTTTTTGCAGTAGGGAGCTATCCAGAGCTTGTATTACTCCGTTGTGAATATCCTATAAGTAATGTCGCGGTTACTACTACTATGATCCTAGAATAAAATTTCCGAAACACAAAGAAATAATAAATTGACGGGCGATGAACGAACGATTTGCCTTTTCTGAAGCTTAGTTTAGTATAAGTAGTGACATCTATTGACAGTTATGACAACGTTCAACTCTAAGTGACATTCCCGTTCCGTTTTCTGTGGTTCCTCAAATATTTTTGAAACACTGCCATCTATATATGAAATTGGAACCTTTAGGAAACTGGTCAACTTGCGCTGTGTTCAGCAAACAAGCAACAAGCAAACAGCCTGATGTTCAGTTTTAGAGAGTGAAAAATAGAGGTCACTGCAGTTTCAGTGCGAGTTACAATGACAATTGTTTCACTGATAGTAGATGGCGCTAGTAGTTTCATTGTTTATTTAATAAACATTAGTGTACGTGGTTTTAGATTATAGTATTTTTATAAGGGATTTAAATTGGAACAAAAATTAAATCTTTTATGTTCGTAATGGCTTAACAAATATAAATCTTAAGACGACACCACGCGAGTGGTGTGGAATCAATTGTTGTTGGTATCTATAAGTTACAGTTCAATACATCGTATAAACTCCATAAAAAAGTCATCATTAGTATAGAATTATCAGCACTAAAGACATCTTACATTTTTCTTGATTCGTAGACCAACGCCGTTTAACCACTCCTAGAAATAATCCAGATTATTTTTGTGGGCGAGGAAGAAACCTTCAAAATGCTGCCGGTCTACTGGGTAGGCCGAGGTATGTGGGATTTTCACCGCACTATAACCCCCCGGTGGCCATTTTCAGCACAATTTTGGGAGGATCCGGGAACTAGGCAGTTCATATTTCCAGAAGGCTTTCTGTGCCTATAAATCCACATGGGGATTGTAACTCTAAAGCCAAGGATACAAGATCTTTTTTCACGTATCTAAAACCTTTAATTTAATTTACATATAAGCAACCAAGTTCTTCAACCCATTACCAAAACTTATTCAAGCTCTATACGAGGTAACACAAGACTGCTGTTGCTGGTAACGTTACAACCAAGTGCTGAACAACAGGGATCGAGAAAGAAGCCACAATAGTTATCCTTTGCTCACAGTGCAGTTTAATCCACGATAAATTTGCCTTATCGAGAGAACTGGTACGGCAAAGATATAGAGATTGTGTCTAGAAGTATTTTGAATTGAAATAAGCTTTTTGAAAATACATACATACACACACTCACGGATTTTTCGACAGGGGTAGACGGTAACTATATACCGTCAGTTGCTACGATTTTTGCATACTTATTTTGCTTCTTCCACATTCATATATCTTCTCATACATAAGCATTGGTTAGGAGTAGGTACTACACATTTAGATACACGTACATTTTTGTTCTACCTATGCAAAAAACTCATCAGTTCATCATTTCACCTGTTATCATCAAAATACATATAGTTTGTGTTGGTTTGAGATATAAAAATCTTTTGTAGGACAATAATTTGTCAAAAAAGGCAAAAGAAGGCCGTGTGCTCTACCGCCAAATATCTTCCGGTAAACCTTTTCAACTTGCTCTGTTCTCTGTTAGGTGGGAATCAATTCCACCCAAGGCAAAAAATTGTTTTTTTCACGGATATATAATTTGAGTCTCGGTATACTTGTGGCCGTTAAATTAACAATTTATCGCAAAAAGCTTCCAAAAATTCCTAGTGCAAGTCTTTAAAAAATGTTTGAAGATGGCACTTCTGGTAACTTTAAGTCCATGTTCGTTTGTTAACATGTGTGTGGCGTAATCGGAGCGATCGATGATGATCAAAGTTTAAAACACAATATTTTGACGATAGTTTATTAACAAACTTGTTATCTCTCTAATGTTATCTGTTTCTTTTTTAATTTTTATTATTTAACAGTAAAGATTATAAGTATTTTAGTATTTAAATTGTTTATAATAACATTTTGAGTAAATTAGTCATATTTTGCTTATTGACATTTTTTAAATCTTACGAGAACCCTTGACGTTTCGCATTTTGCGTATATTATTATATTCTGATGGCTTTTACGGCTTTAAGGCCAAAAAATTTTGAAAGAGCCACATAGTGAAATTTCATCATTCAACTTCTCACAATCAAAAAATAACTTGTGAAACCTATAAAATATGTCTTACAATGTATAATTTATATGTAACGGTACAGTCAAGCGCACAAATCACGTACGAAAGGATCACGTTCCGGGAACCGGCGGGACAGCGTATATTTGCGGGCGTTTGAATTAAATTTTCACATTGCTTGTGTGCGTGACGCGGTTCGGATCGCGTGACACCTATTCGCGTCCCTTACTATATACATCTTGATTCCCACGGTCACTTTCTACACTAACTCGAAATTTATGTAAGCAGCTCTCGAAGCACGTTGCATTACTACCTAATGTGAAAGAAAAAGTTTGTAGAGGTATTTTTAAAACACTTGAATTCACCATTACTAAAAAATATGTGCGTTATACTATCATTAAATACCGTAAAAGATATGTGAGATGATTTTAAATATAGTTTCAAGTGATATAAGTACTTCGCTCTTTGGTAATTTTGATATATATTTACGTGCGTAAGGTGCACCTACTATATACTTAAATAGGTACTTCAAAGAAGCTGAGTTCTAAAATTTTAAAAAAAATGTTTCAAAGGGAAGTGTGATATGATATAAAGTCATTTGACAACTAAAATCTTTTAAAACACGCCTTCTCAACCATGTCTAAATGTTAAGTACCGCACGTCTGTACCATCAAGCAGACAGTCACTGAATAATTAAATCTGGACTGTTCTCAAGAAAAATTGATAGCGATCCGGAGCCAATCGGAATATTGGACACGTGACCCGCGTTCCGGAGCGTTTTTATTTTTTTACCACTTGTTTGTGGAGCCGACTGTACTCGAGCGCGTAATTTCTTTATGCCTCAATGTTTATTTTATGCTTGTTTGTGAAAAACACTACTCGTAATTTATTCTAAGCTGTATTTTATCGGATATGGCTTTTTTGAGTGAGTAAAGTGTTGGATTCAACTGTAAATCTTTAGAATATTTGTAAGCATTTTTAATATCTCTCACACCTTGGAGGAATTATACCTTATTATTTAGCCGTTGTCGTCTCACTGTAGGGCAAAGGCCTCCCTCCCCTCTTTCCATTCGTCACGGCTCAATGCTATTTTGGGCCAATCCTTCCAGAAGAAGTCAAGCTCATCCCGCCATCTCCGTCTAGGTCTGCCGCGTTGCCACCTACCGTTTTGAGAAACCCACTGGGTAGCATACCTACTAATGGATTATTAGGTACTTAAAAGCACCTATCATTTTAATACCTCCCAAAACTTAACTACTTACTTCCAATTGAATTCCTTTACCTATATTGTAATATTTTGATCACATCTCCACCATGCCAAACGAAGAATATAATGATTTTATATAAACTTGGTCCTTTAAGAATTTGTTCTTAAAAGTTTATATAAAAACATTTATTTAAAGAAGCAGTTTAACGATTGTTCTATCAACTCCCTAGAAATAATATTATTAAAGAAAAAGTTAAACTGTTTTAAAGTTTTGTTTTAACTAGGGTCAATGAAATTTTCATTAAAAAAAAACACCTCAAATACCTCAACGCGCGTGCGTAACTGAGGAACAAATCGCTTGCGGAACGAAGGGCACTCAAAAACAGATAAAATAACAGTCGCTATCAGTAAACATGGAATATTATTAGGGCGTATAAACGCTGCGTAATAAACGTGCACTAGATTTTTATGTGTTTGTAATAAAAGTTGTGGTTCTCCTAGCGAGGACGATGGGGGGCGTATTCTGGTGAGGCGCATCAACGAACAACGTCGTATTATTAATACGTAATATTGTGTAAACTCTTCTGACTGTTTCAAATCATTAGAATTGAGAGTTACAATCGGCTTATCTTATGTAAAAATAAATTTATTTTTTTGAAGCGGCGGTAGCTTAATGGCTATGGCGTCGGACTTGCGATCATGTGGTTGCCGGTTCGAAACCCACCCATTGCACTACTGACGTGAACCCACTCTGTAACACAAGCATTTAGCTTAGCACGAGGAGTTAACAAGAATACTAGTAATGTGTCACCCACATTGCTAGTAAGCTTTTTTTAAAAAAAAACACTTGATGTGTTAGCAAAGATTTTTAAACATCATTCTGTAAACATATTATTTTCTACCAGCTTTTGCCCGCGGCTTTGCTCACCTAAATCTATAGTAGGATTAGAAATGAATTCCAAAAGAAAACTTATAATAACCAACAGTGATGATCTCTTCTTTGTATGGTCCTCTAGACATCAGAGAGGTCAAGCTGTATCTCAGCAATCGTTTAATTTATTGAGATAAGAAGTTCGCCAGTTTTTAAGTTGGAACGTATACTTTCTAACAGTGATAACAACATTAAAATGTATTCGGTAGTTTTGGCTCCAATCCGTAACAAACAGACAAGATTTTAAAAAATCGCATTTTTGGATTCTTAGACGTTTATATACCCTAAAACCCACTTGTTTTTTTTTTAAATCTTCGATATACAGACACAGCTTTTCTACAATTTTATAATAGTAGAGAAAAGAAGAAGAAGAGAAGAGAAGATAATACCTAGGTACATTTTACTAATCAATTAATAAACAAATGACGATATTCCATTTCATCAATTTATAGGTTCAAATTTAGAACGTCTTTGACTGTGTTGCAGGAAAGAAAAGATTTTTTGCAAAAAGGAAACGCTATGTATCTTATACTCTTCAGATTGTTTTGTGTTGATCAATACTCGTTTATAATAGGGTATTACACCTTTTTTTGAAAACTGTTTTAAATTAATCCTTAGATCGTAATGAACCAGTAGAATTTTTATTTCAGTTTTATAAAACCGAAAAATGCCTTTAAATCTATTTTTAATTTATGATTTTCAATTTTCGCGCGGAAACGCTAGCCGCCATGCTACTTCGGCTCGTGACGCCACTTCGTTGGTAAAAATACAACTGCAAAAGACCAAGTAAAGTCGAGTAACTATCGGAGTGACATCACGTCGGAACCCAATATGGCGGATGGCGTTTTAGACATTTAAAACACAGATTAAAAAAGACGATTTTTGAAATTGAATTATAAAATTTACATTGCATTTTTATAAATAAATACTAACGTTTCTCATTAACTTTTTTAAAAATCTATCATAAACATGCATTTTTATATTTTTACTTACATGGTGTAAAATACCCTAAGTATTCAGCAAAAAGTATTTTCTTCACAAATACGTACCGATACAAACCGTTGATCATTGTTTTCTTTTCATTTAAATTCGAAGTTCGCAATCGAGGCTCGCATTCTCCAGAATACCACCAAGGTATCTTGAAAAAGTGGCGTAACGGAAGCTACGGCTGTATTCATTCGGAATTTCAATGTCGTCTATCTGTGAGGAAGAGAGCCATAAACATAGTCGTAAATTTGGTGTTATTTGTGAAAAATTTTGTGCGCGCCGCTTTATTTATACGCACTTATTGCGTTTAGTGGTATTGTATTGTCTGTGTTCCTTTACACAGCGCTTTTTTCAAGGTTTTATTATGATTCAATTATATTTATTTAATGGTGATATGTAATAATCAAGCTTAGAATAAGCTGCGCTCGCCGTGGTTGGTGTGTGGATGGGTGACATCAAGTCCCCTCTGTGCCTCCAAGGGCACGTAAAGCCGTCTGTTGCGGTTATCATACGAACATCTGTGACAATTGGGAGTGATATTCAGAAGCTAAAAAAAGTCTATCCTCCGAATACCGGTATTGACTAGAAATTGGGTTACGGAGTTCTGATGGCAGTCGCTTCGTGTAAAATACTAATATAATAGCCGCATCAGCCTCAAAATAGTTAGGAAAAGGCTCGGAGGATGTATGTACTTAAATATATACACTCACACCATTCTTCCCATAGAGGTAGGAAGTGTAGCGACATCTATCGCGCTACATAGATAAACTTCGACGGACAAATCCTGAATCGCGCAAGTGAAGTTTGCAACGCAAGTTGCATATATACAACAGCCCGACATCAACCGTTGGGCCGCGGCCCGCCAGGCAAAACACCCGCCTGGTCGGAGGATCCTCCCTTTGGTTGGAGGGGCAACACACCTCGCTCCTCCACAGAAGAATCTACACGCTTGCTAAGATTCTTGCAGTCCATACATTTTGTTATACACGCCCGCTTGTTGCAAGTACTACACACCTGACCTTTTTGAACGATCTCACCGATACGGTCGATGTATGTCTTTGTAGGCCTCTCCCGGCGGCTAGGATAGACTAGGAAGGCATTTCTATATGAAAAAAACCACGCATAATTTTTTCATATACTTAAAATACTCAATTAGTGAGAGTATAAAGCGGTCACTGCTGCTTTTCTAGCAGTATTTTTTTTTAAAAAAAAAAGCTTACTAGCAATGTGGGTCGCACATTACTAGTATTCTTGTTAACCCCTCGTGCTTAGCTAAATGCTTGTGTTACGAGTGGGTTCACGTCGGTAGTGCAATGGGTGGGTTTCGAACCGGTAACCACATGATCGCAAGTCCAACGCCCTAGCCATTAGGCTACCGACGCTTCAATTGCATGTATTCCTGATTATACGTTGATTGCGCTAATATGGTAGCTTTTTAAATGAAATGCCGGTTTCTTGATGGTGTTTACTTTTAGTAGTAGATATCACAAAATAGTTTTACAAATAGACAATTAAGTAAGAAAATATATTATGTATTCGCCGGAACGGCCATGGATGCAATTGCGATTAGCGCGAAATTCTTTCCACCTGTCAACGTCAGTGACGTTTCGTTCAAAAACGGCTTCAACATACATGATTTCGAAAAATAAGAGGTGCATAGATATTTTTTTTTCCACCACAATATTCTATTCCAATTAGTAACAAACATATTGCTTAAAGTAGCAAGCTAGGTACATTATAATACTAGCTTTTGCCCGCGACGTCGTCCGCGTAGCGTGATGATATATAGCCTATAGCCTTCCTCAGTAAATGGGCTATCTAACACTGAAAGATTTTTTCAAATCGGACCAGTAATTCCTTAGATTAGCGCGTTCAAGCAAACAAACAAACAAACTCTTCAGCTTTATATATTAGTATATATATAGATTGTGGGAGACTGGTGCCTAGATTCTCACTAAACACGTGGCAGTCCAATGTTTCATATCACTAGCTATCCCTACTTCTAAGACTGGTTCCTAATAACAAATCCGTGGATAGATTTGCTTACTAGAGATAGAATTTTGACATTAAATGCATGACATGACTTGTGTCAAAATCCTATCTCTAGTACCTAAGTAAATCTATCGACGGATTTGTAATGGGACGGGCCGTAAATCTGTTTATGGCGTTATCATTATTAAATACCAAGGAGACGTTTTACAAAACCATGCCTCCTTCCTAACGTTATTAGTCAATCCTCTCGCTCGCAAAGTTAAACTTGTTGTAACAACTTGAAGCTATTCATCGCTATTTTAATATTCACGGGAAACTGATAGTCGCTCAACTTCGAGGATAGTTCCTAACTATTTTTACGTGAGACTACTTCAGTTTCGGAAAATTCAAACTTTATAGTTTGCTACAGAGTTTGTATTTCGTTTATACTGTACGTACTTTTTTGCCTTTTGTTGCTTTACACCTTTTAATAGTAGAGCTTCTTTTTAAAGTCTTTTGAAAGAGTTTAGCGGGGCAATTGGAGCCGTATTCTGTATGAATCGGGGGCTTAATTCCCGCTTGGAATAATTATTTATAAAGGCCACAGAAGTTACCTATTCCAAGTCTAGGTGTTAATATATGTGAGACTGTTTTTTTTTTAAAGACAGCTCCCTCCATAGAGTTAACGAAATCAAAGTACTCACACACTCGAAATAAATGTCCGTGGATTATATAAATACTCAGTGCTGTGATAGCTTAATAATATGATCATTAGAATTGTGTCATAGTTCTCGAGTTCAAATCCAAGGCACGCACCTCTGACTTTTCGAACTTATTAATTATCACGTGCGTGTGAAAAAGATCGTGAGGAAACCTGCATGCCTGATAGATTTTTTCTACGGGGTGTGAAGTCTGCCAACCTGCGTTAGGCTAACGTGATGGCCTAATCTCTCTCAATCTGGTGGGAAAACCGCGCCCAGAAGTGGGATATTATAATGGGCTATGTTATGTTACGTACCGATATAAATATTAGTCGGTGGGAATCAAAGTTAGGTATATGGTAAGTGTAGCAAACGTTTCTTTTATACATTGTAGGTAAAAAGGAAGTATTGGTTAGCCAGAGTATTGACCAAAACTTCCTTTTTTCTTCCTTCAGTTCCACGTAAGTGAAAGTACTAGTACCACTGCCTCAATTTACTGCAATTATTCATATTAATTTTATTGTCGGTAAACTACGCAAAGGATCATTTAAGCACACATATTCATTCAATTGCAAAATATATTAATTACATATAAAAGAGAAGCGTTAATCAATGTTAACAACGTTGAATTAAAAATAAATAAATGTTAATATTTCAATGAAAAATGTGATGTTACTGGCCTATTTGGGAGCCTACTACGAAAATTAAACTGCGCAGTTTTTATGTCATTGTCATTTGACAAGTACTTGGATGTTGGATCTATCCACCGTAGTACAGTGTGCTTGCAAGGCTGAAAGTTGACAGAAGTGGAGAGTATTGCGCGCAGTAGCCTTTGATGCCAGCGGTGGTGCCGAGACGTATCCCTGTCCAATGACAGCCACGATCACTCTGTCAAGAGTGCCCAATTAAGAAGAAGAAAAGACTTGGATGTTTGACAATATACAAATAATTGTAAGATCATATATGATGAACCCTTCGTGGGACCAGAACCTAGGTTACCGATCCCATACAATATCGTCAAAAGAATCATCCATAGAATAATGGTAAAAGAGTCGAACCAAAGATGGCAATCAATGGAAGGTTGCCGACAATCAAAAATCTTCCTAAAGTCGTCATATGACGAAAGGAAATCCCAAAAATTACTGAGGATGAGCAGAGAAAACATAAAGATAGCAGTAGGGATCGCAACGGGACACTGTGGACTTAACAGGCACCTGGCGATCATGAAAATAAAGGAGGACCCTATATGCCCAGCATGCGGGGAAGCAGAAGAAACAAGCTTCCATCTAATAGCAAAATGCACGATGTATGCGCTACTTAGATGGGAAATACGAGGAACCGATAAGATAAATGAAGAACAGCTAGCAGAACTCTCCATCGGACAACTGGTGGACTTCTGCAAGGCTACGGAAAGATTTGCGACGCCGAGCGCCAGTAACCCATGACGGGATCCACCAAAATGGGGAACTGGGCGAAATAATCCCAACATGAGGACTGATCGCCCGCCTGGTGCCTGCCGGCGTCCCCGAAAGATAAATAGAATAGAAGATCATATATCACATCGTTATTTCGTGTCAATCCGAAGTTCGATCTTCATAGTAGACCCCCAGACACTTATATGGACTGCAGATAAATGTTTCCGGGAGAATTAAAATGATGTTTTCAACGCTTAATTTATTCAAATATGAATTTCCTGGATTTCACTGTGCGAGTGCTTGTTTTTGTTTGATGAACTTTGTGGCGGTGAGTTCTAAAGGGTTAATGGGTACTGTGACACGTTTTTGTGAACTTGTGATGGATGGAATGGAAAGGCATCGGTTAAGGACCGATTTGTACCTATTGCGTCAGACGTAGGGTTTGCTTATATCAATATGAAACATGTTAATTCAAATTTCTTTAGTCTAAGCTTCAGCCACACTGTCTTATAAGTCTAGTTTAAGCGCGCCTGCTACGCTAAGTGTTTTGGGTCCAATTACCAGATCCAATTTTTTTCCAATCCAGAACAAATTGGGTCCTTTTATGAAATTCTCAGTTTGGAAATTATGCCCAGTGGCAATAGGCTCGCCCCCTGTTACGTGGGACCTTAAAATACTAGCTAACTGTGGGTGTACATTAGTATACTTCTGCCTACCCTTTCGGGAATACAGGCGAAATGGTATGCTATGTTACAAGAGTTCAGCATATAATTATGTTAACATGAATAAAATAAAATCCTAATTAAAGCCGCCATTACCACTCAAACTAACTCATTATTCAAAAAGAGAGCGCGATATATATTTTTTTAAGGGGACGCTGGCGCTTCGCTCGCTCAGTTGCGTTCTGTGACCTCGTTCCGCACGAGTCAAGCTCGAGAGCGCTTCACGCCGCTTCACAGCTTCGCGGCAACGCTTAGCATGCATGTGTCTCTCAAAAATATTCCCGTCGTAATTATTTTTGTAATTTAATTATATTATATTCGACCTTTTTGTTGAGTAACATAACACACTATCACGCCTGTATTCCCCGAAGGGTTAGGCAGAGGCGTACTAATGTACACCCACAGTTCGCCGGTATATTTAGGTCCCATGTAATAGGGGGCGAGCCTATTGCCATTAACCGGGCACAAATTCCTAACTCCGAGCTGCTACTGGGAATTTCATAGAAAAACCCAATAACACTTTGCTCGACCTGGGAATCGAACCCAAGACCTCTAGCGTAGCAGTCGCGGTCAGGACCACTTGGCTATTGAGGCAGTTTTTTGTTGTTGTTTGTTGTTTAACTTTTTGTTGAGTATATTTTTGTAATTTTGTTATTGCTGGTCATTAAAGTTTTATGTCAACTAGGGATCTACCTTTTTTTAGCGAAACCAGTCTGATACATAAAATACTCTTTTTATATGCAACAGACTAAGATAGTGCTGCTTTTGTTTTCTGAGATAGTAGTACCTATGCAACTTCTTTTTGTTTTCATGTTACCGTCTATATATTTGATGCTAACAAAAAAATACATTTTGCAGCCTTTCTACCAAAACATTTTTACATCAAACACTTAAAATAGTAATCTTTATATAGATGTACAAAATACAAAGTTATATAATTGCATGCTTAAGCGTTGAATTTGATTTAAAAATATATATACCTAATATATAATTAATTGTTCCGGCGGTCGAGGAGCAGGATTCGTTTGATAATTGTCCTAGATCCGGATGTTTGTGTGCATATGAAATTTAAGTTTGTGTACACACAAAAGGTACAGAAGAAAAATAAATAATCTTCACATAAAATAATTTCCAAAAACACATCAAGCACCAAAAAATAAAAAGGCACAAATACAAAACAGCCTACCGAGTAATGAAAAGTAAAATTTTAACCATCTGCGTTACGATGGCCTCGGGATAAATTCCGAGGGTCGTAACAATAAAAACTTTTGGACTTCTCACCTCCTTAATTTAGACACGGCAAGTTTACACCAGCAACTTGGCGCGGTGTTTTACGCAATATTATTTTGTTAAATATTTGAAAGGAGGCCCGTTGAGCTGCAATTAAATTTCGATATAACATTTCGAATTTCAAATATTACGTTATTTGATAGCTTTCTGGTTTGAGTTCCCAAGTTGACAGTAGTGTAGTAATGGTACCTATTATTTACCTTAATACCTGAAATTGTTTATCAACATAAAATAGTGAATTTATGGCAAAATACGTCGAAAAACTAACTGGGTAGTAAGTTTTTTTAAGTATTAGTCCTTAAAAAGCAACTGCTACTCTAAAAATCCTGAGTTTGATTCCCAGTTTGAGCTAAAAGTTATTGGGTTTTTCTATTATTTGGGACCTAACCATACAATTTTAATTTTGAAGATAGTTTATTTATTTCTTTTCATACAGACACCTTAACTTAATCAGAATCACTTTACGCGCAGAAAGCGTATCTTAATAGTTAAATTCATTGCGTAGTAAGTATTGCTGAACCTTAAGAGAGCATTGCGGACTGACAGAGCCGCCCTAATAGAGAGGCGGAAAGGTTGTAGGACTCTCATATAGAATTCCGAAGCTCGATCTTCAGAATATTCTATATTCAAGTCTTCCACAAGTCTTCCATTCACCTGACCAGTGCCGGATTTTTACTTAGGCCTACAACGCCCCGGCCTAGGGGCCCAGCCAGCCTAGGGGCCCTACTCCCAGTGGCGGGCCCTACAAATAAGGCCAAAAGCCTAGCTTGAAGGTGCCCCAAATGCTAAGTGCCTAGGGGCCCTGGACCTCTAAGTCCAGACCTGCACCTGACAAGCATGTGTATTGTGTAGGTACTGGATCAGGTAAGTATGCCTAGACACAGTCACGTGATCTTGTGTATCATATACAGATGATAAAAACAGACTTAAAAAATAAAACGCCCCTCCTTTTCAACTAAGCCGTGAAACAGGGCTGCGAACAACTAAAAACTAGGGCTCCAAAAAAGCGTGTGTCGCGATCGTACCCAACCAGCCCCGAGATAACTTTTGCCCTGTTAAATAAAGACGACAGTTTTATTGAAAGTAGGGCCGTTTGCCTTCTGTAATTTTCTCGGGATACCCTTGTCCTCAGACCTGAGTTATAAGCGGTGAGCGTGATGATAATTCTGAGTACGAGAGGTAAAGGACCTGCGGTGGGATCATTGTTAACCTTTTAACCGTCGACATTGCTGAAATACCTAGCTTGTAAATGTCATCTTGTTATCAGAAAAAAATTGTCAATTTTTATGGTAAATCGTCAACAAAATGTTTACGTTACAAATTTTTGGTGTGCATAGATAGCTGTTAAAAAAATATGAGAGTTCATTTGAAGTTATATGCTACCGTTTACAAGAAAATTATCACAATTTGACGTATCTAATTTTTTAATTATTTATTCCATACTCGCACTGCTTATGTATATTTTTGAGAAAATACTTATTTACTAAATAATAAGAGACACGAAGTTCTTGAGCCACTAACTTTATTAATAGGTAGTTCATTTTAAATCTCGAAATTCCTACATTAGATATCATTGAGGGTGTAGCCATGTATACTAATCCCTACTGTAAACTTAGTCGATGGGTATGGTCCCTTACCTTTCATCACCAGAATGTTTTGATATTTTTCCATGAGGGCAAGGTGACAAACAAACGTACGGATTCCCTGATCGAAAGCAGGAACCACAGCCCATACAAATGCCAGAAACTCAATGTTTACACATTATTAATTAGCTGCAGGGTAAATGGCAATAATGAGACACACCCCGGGAAACTCAGCAGCAGACCTTTCTATTTTATTATACGTATAACCGCTTCAGTTTGTTCCTTCTACCAACGACAAGAGGAGATAGAGACATTTTTCGCTTTTCCACAAAGTTAAAAACTCGTTATTCGCGGGCGAAAAGTTAAGGGGAGCGAGCATTGTGTCTGGCGTTGAATTTATCGCTCCGTCCGCGATGACGGCCCGATTATGACAACAACTGCCAAATGTTAATTGGGGCGTTTGCTGTTTGTTGGAATGTTCTAGAAACATCAAGAACAAGAGAGTTATATGTCGTAACAATAAGAAAAGATTCATTTTAATAACTGACACCTGATCGTAGACGTAGTCCTTTTGTGATGTAATTTGCTACTCTATTCTTTGCCTATTTTTTTATAAAGTTGTCTTTATTTTTTTACGATGTTTATTGCTGCAATTTCATGAGGCTTTTAGCTAAATTTTCTTGTTCTTTATGAATCATCAGGTAAAGCTATAAGCTTGTGATATTTTCCCCCACTATGTCTTGGAGTAACTAAGAAAATAACTACATTGAAAGTATCACATGGATTCGATAAAAATATTTTACGATTTTACAAATAAATTAGGAAATGCTTGCTGAAAAGAGACGCTTGCCAATAAAAAAGTTGCAAAATAAATGAGAATCCTTTACAATAAAAATGTTACACTTGAGTGAAGTACATAATATTGTAAGGTATATTTTTCCAACCTCAATAAATAAAACAGCCATATGTCTCCTTATTGCCGGCTCAACAAAAACGTTATTTACCTCATAAATACCTGCACGTACGAACGTTTTGCTCGAATTATGTATCAGATAATAATAACACAAGAAAAAAAGGAAAAAAATAAGGAAAGAAACGTCTCGTCGGAGACGCACTTTATTCTCACGAATAAAACACCCAAAAACATATGCCAGAAACTGGCTACAATATATATATATATATGAATATGTAACACTACACCCCTACTATGCTCCTACAGTCGACTTCAAAACCAACGTATAAGTATCCGTCTTCTTCAGTTCTTTGTGCAAAGAAAAGGATAGCATGACGAAAGCGAGTTTAATTTTCGGAGCTGCGTAAAATACCCGTTCACTCGTTCCCCCGCAATATATTTTATGGAGAGCGCAACGTTCTTTTTGCAATAGCTACCAGAAGGTGCTCTCGAACCCTTCATATTTACGATTAAGTCGTGATCAGAAATATAAAATACTAGTGTTTTTTGTCGATAGGCTATACACGGCGCTAGTCAAAACGCGATTTTTTGTACATTTTGCTTGTACTGCTTGTAATACATTATGTAAAAGGTGTCGCTGATTCGTGTTAAGATTTAAGGAATCTTTTGTCCTCCGTCAGAGGTTTTTAAATATGATATTTTTTAATGCATTGGCGCCTCGAGTTTTGTTATACTCATATTTCTCATATCTTTCTGTAAAGTTGTAATGCTGAGCACTGATTGGTTCACAGTGTCACAACCAGACACCTTACATTATAAACTATTGAATATTTATCGCACTATATTGTAATTTCATTGTCTATATATGTCCATGTACAACTACAATAATATGTATAAAAAATGCATTCTTTTAACATTCATTCAATTACGAATAAACATCGGCAAATTTTGTGTGCGCAAATATTTCTGTCAAATAAAAAATAAGATAGAAAAAGAGGTATTGCTACGTCTGCCGAGCACGGCTAGTAATATATATAAATATATGTTCTCCTACTACATCAAATACATCTCCAGAAAGCGAACCTTTCTGTCTATTAAAAATGTAGAAAAGTCGATGAGTTTTCGAATCACGATCCGATCATAAAAAGTGGATGGGGCTGCGCGATATTTGATTTTCAACTCCACTATATAATATATATGTAGACAGGGTGAATATACCGCACTGTAACGGAACTTTGTATGCAAAACAGCATAGTTTTTTTTTACCGTAGATTTGAGCTTATAAGGAAAGGTTTTGTTAATATCATTAAAAATACAAACAGCACTGGTTTGACATCCTATATAAAGGCAATTCTGGTACTTAGAAAACTTTAAATTTACAAAAATTTTCAATTTATTGATTGGGTTATCCAAGACCAGAGGACTACAGACTTACACCCCCAGGCCTCATTATAAAGATCATGGAAGAGCTGTGTGAAGAACTGGGAGAGGATAAGGTATCTAAGGGAAGCACAAAAGATACCACTGGGTTGAAGTGTACTGAGGCTTTGCTGCCTCGGCCCCACACAAGATCAGATTGGTTGGTTCGAAAAAAACTATTCGATATTCAGAGTATCTGCATGCCACACCCAGTACAAGTATCTAGTATCAATGCAAACAAACAGACGAACAATTAGGCGATTTATTTTGCTCAATTAAGTAGCAGTTACAAATTAAGAAACGCGAACGAAAGCGCTCGCTGTTAACAGATTATGTAAACACGGTAACGAAGTGACTGGGGTGGAGTTGCGAATGCAATTGGACATGGTAAATGTTATAGATGATTTTTTTATTTTAAGACGAACAAGCACTGTGTATTTATACATATCCAACATCTCCTAGACCAGTGATGACCAAAGTAGTCTATATCGATCACCAGGAAGACGACATACATCTATTTTAGTGGAAAGAGAAATTAGGGTCTGTGAAATGGGATATAATAAATAAAAAAATAGGTAAGAAGGGGGTCTAACCAAAACCGAAAAATATGACAAGTGGTTGACAAGATAAAGAAGTTTGGGGACCACTGTCCTAGACCACCTTAAAGATGGTGATAGAGATTAATAGATATGCTCAACCATATTCAATTTATTTAATAAATTATGTCATATACATACCTATGTTCTTGGAACCACATGGTGGTTCTTGTCAAATTCTTTCCTTTATCATTATTTTGCATTACCAACGGTTTCACTCGCACCCAAACGGATTTCTAAGATGTACCTTCGAGAAATACCAAAATCAATCAAAATTTGTTCAGCGGTTTAGGTGTGAAAACATTTTGTATTTAAACGCATCCACAATAGAGAAGAAAATCCTAGAGTTGAGCAAAATCTATACTAATTTAAAAAGCTGAAGAGTTTGTTTGTTTGCTTGAACGCGCTAATCTCAGGAACTACTGGTCCAATTTGAGAAATTCTTTCAGTGTTAGTTAGCCCATTTTATTGAGCAAAACTATAGGCTATATATCATCACGATAAGACTAAGTAACTATTCCACGTGGACGAAGTCGCGGGCGGAAGCTAGTTTTGAAATAAAAATAACCGTGTCTACACCTTCGTAGCTCTATGGCAGGCTGTCACGCCGTGTCGCTGATTACGGCGACACCTGACGAACTGCATCCGCTCCGGGCCTAATTGTTGGAAAAATTGCATTCAATTCAAGTAACAGAATGTGCATTGGTTTTATGGAAAGTAGAACTCTTGGACTGTTGAACATCGTTGACTGTTGACTGTTGAACATTGGACTGGTCAACATTGAAGGGTATCTATGTTTTTTAATCATATATAATGTACCTACTATCACGCCTGTAATACACAAAGGGTTAGACAGAGGTGTACTAATGTACACCAATTATTCGCTGGACACTTTTAATCCCTTGTGATAAGGGTGCCTACAGCCTTTAACCGGGCATTAATCCAAGCTATGAGCTGCTACTAACGATTAGAAGCCTGATAACACTGTTAATCTAAGAAACGTCTGCTTATGTCCGTGTGATGCACAATAAACCTTAAATATTACTAAAAACTAAATGCACCTGACGACACGTTTGGCGTAGCGGCTGAGCAATTGGCTTCTGCGACACGTGTTGTGGGTTCGATCCCCACATGGAGCAAATATTTGTATGATCTACAGTTGTTCCGGGTTGTGAGAATTTGTGTTTGTAAACGCACCCACGATACAGGATAAAAACCTAGTGTGGGGCAACGTTTTTTTTTTTTTTAAACTTAAAATTGTAAAAATACATATTATAATACCTACTCGTAAAGACAACAATATTTCAATAGAATAGTAAAATGAACTAAAACGAGGGAGTGCGTCAACTAAGCAATCCCTATTCTCATTTTGATTTATTACCTACATAAATTGAATAAATTTCATACATCAAACTCATAATTTGACAGTCTCTGTGGTGTAGTGGTTCGAATACCGATGACCATGAGGTCGTGGGTTCGATTCCCACAGGACACAAATATTAATGTGATGATGATAAGTATTTGTGATTGATGATATTTGTGTTCTGCTGGGTGTTTTTTATGTATTATAAGTATATATTTACAAAAAATAGTATATAAGTATTATATCTATTGTCTAGTACTCCTAGTACGAGCTCTGCTTAGTTTGGGACTAGATGGTGCCGTGTAAAAATGTCGCAGAATATTGATATATTAAATATATATAGCATCTTTTTAAAACAAGCTTTAATTAGGATCGTTTTCTTATTATTATTAATCAGATTTTTTTTAAAATAAGTATTTATTGAGTGTCTTGCCGACTCTGTCTTGCCCATATCTCGGTCATAGCGTCTGGTGTATCTAACTAGAAGACACAGGTTCGAATCCTGCCTGCGAGTCG
This sequence comes from Acronicta leporina, assembly GCA_947256265.1. Taxonomy (NCBI): domain Eukaryota; kingdom Metazoa; phylum Arthropoda; class Insecta; order Lepidoptera; family Noctuidae; genus Acronicta; species Acronicta leporina. Next base: position 640,113 of record OX366517.1, on the reverse strand, counting down.
AATTTTTCATTCACTAAATTAACTTTGTAATCTTAATATGAAAAATGCAACAAAATCTCAAAAAGACACCTTGATATTTCTAAATTATTAGTAAGAAAACCGGCGTGAAACAACGCATGCGTTGTGTTTCACCGAGTGAGGTTACCGGAGGCCCAAACCCTTTTAAAAGGTGGGCAACGCACTTGCGACTCCTCTGGTGTTGCGGGTGTCCATAGGCGGCTGTAATCGCTTACCATCAGGTGATCCGTCTGCTCGTTTGCCCCCCTATCCCATAAAAAAGCAGAAATACTAAAGTCAGTAACAAACAAATAGAAACAACAATTATTATCATATAACTATACCATATCAATTACCATAAAGCCTCAGTAACAGACGTTGACAAGAGCTTGGCTGTCTCGCCCGGTGACCTCATAACACTAACTACGATTAATTCACAAACAATCCCAGAAAGCGGAGCAGCGGTAATAACTAAGTCGGGTCAAGTGTACCGCCATAACTTGCGGTGTACAACTGCACATACAATATTTACACAAGCTCACTCAAACACCTTTGATCAAAAGTTAGCGTTACAAACTGTAATTCCGCGGAGATTAACAACGAATTGCAATGATATTACCACATTTGTTAAAGTTAACTATGGTTAAAGTTTGGTGGACTCGGACTGTCGTTATTAGTTGGAAATTTTCTGTTTATGCTTATAGTTGTGGGTTATATTTGTTTGCAATCGCAGTTTCTGAAATTAAACTAAATTGCCAAATATATGCATATCCCTAATGGTTTGAGTTGTAAGAATTCATCATTTTCAAGATTTCATTGTGAGAATTCAAGTCATTGAGACTAATATTGTGGCTAGGTATGATTGTCAGGTAGAGATTTGTTGAAGTGAAAACTTCTTTAGCGGCGCTGTGCACTATTTGCGATGGGGAAAAAATGTTGAACTCGCGACAGATCATATCGCGACGGATAAGACCGTAAGACAAAAGTGAAAACAAATGTTTTCTTAGACAGTACTACTGAACATTATCATTTATTGAAGTGTATATAATATCCATTTCAACATTACTTTTTCAACAAAAGTGCAAAAATACAGCAGTCGTCGCGCCAGCCACCTCGCACTACACTACCTGGTATAAGGACCAACTACGGAAAAAATAATTTAACATATGCGGGAGCACAATTGTACAACAAACTTCCAAAAGACATCAACGCAGCGACTACGCTTGGTATTTTCAAAAACAAACTATTTGTTTATATTTTGAATAACGAATCGTTTTTTTAAAGCCGCTAGTAACTTGGACCACCACCTTAAGTAAATGTACCAAGCTCGCGTCACCTGTCGATTTCTTCTTTTTTGTTTGTGAATTTTAAACTACCCACACCGGGTCATTATTGTTATCATAATTAAGTATTCTCATGTAAGTGACAGATTGTCTTAATGAGAAATAAAGATCTTTAAACCGAAGTGAAATCTTCGTTAGTGCGAGTGCAACCCGATGTTTTTTTTTGTATGAAATACTAGATAGTAGTCCGGAAAGACTATAATTATTATATTTCATCAGGAGTAAAAGGTAATACAAAAATATATTTTATATAAAACTAGCTTCTACCCGCGACTTCTTCTGCTTTTACTTCAGAATTGGGTCCGAACTCGATAAAAAGTGGCCCATGTGTCACTGTAGACTATAGTCTATCACTGTGCCAAATTTTATCCAGATCAGTTTAGCTGTTCTGGGGTGAACGAATAACAAACATCCATCCATCCTCATAAACTTTCACATTTATAATATTCGTAGGATTGACCGAAAACCATAAAATCAGCTTCATGGCACGAACTCATTCAAAATTCTCACAAACGCAACGCATGGGTTCTATCCTTTTTCAGATATTCACAAAAAACCATTACTATACGGCAGTGGGTTGTAAATAGTGTGGAGTCGAGACACGGCACGAAGCACGTAGTGCCTTGTAAAATATTCACAGACGGTGAAATAAAACCCACTGACTGTCTACTAGACGGAATGCTGGCAGAGGTATTAAGTTTGCTGGGGAAGTAACCAGGAAATATATAAGAATTGAACGTTCAAGCGAAGAATTATGTAAACTATATTATTTAACTATATGAATTATAATACTATCACTAATGGCGAAAAGTAGAGTTCCTGGGATCGATTTCGATTTTGCCGAGTCTTATCTTTTTTTTGCGTTTTTCATGCTAAGATTATTAAGCTATTTTTAGTAAAGGATAAATTCTACTCGCAGGCAGGATTCGAACCTGCGTCTTCTGGTTAGATACACCAGACGCTATGACCACTAAGCCACCGCGAGTCCCACCTGCCATGTCGATTTTTGCCTTCACATTCTGAACTTACGTCTTAAAGATGACGTCAGTAACATCTATTGAAAAGCAAGTTACTAAGTATATAGCTTCATGTAAGCGAATTCGCAAAGCTAGTATAAAATGTAAGAAGCATGCACCTGAAATCTTCGGGAAATATTTGTATAAATTGATATCTACATAACCTAACTTTTTCATCCACATTGAGCCTATATTTTAACCTAGTAAGTATCTTATAAAGAAACATACCGCTGTTGCGTAGTGATTCAACAAAATTGATTGCGTCGATTACTTAGATTGAACCTACAACATGAATGTTTAAGCACAGGCGGTCATCACCATCCATCTTGAGATGGAAGGTCCGAAGGCACCTGAAAGAAGTTATATTATTCGAAGATTGATATTATAGAATATTCAAAACATGTTTTAATTCAACTACACTGATAATAACTGCTACAAGTGGTCGAACAGTTTCTATTCCCAAAGAAAATACTAGTATTGGAATCTATATCTATATTATATATCTACTATATCTATATCTTATATATATATATAAAAGAAAGTCGTGTTAGTTATAACTTAAGAACGGCTGAACCGATTTCGCTGAAAATTGGTCGAGAGGTAGCTTAGAACCAGGAGACGGACATAGGATACTTTTTGTCCCGTTCCCGTGGGATGTGATGACAGAACGAATTCCACGGGGGTGAAGCCGCGGGCAGAAGCTAGTACTAATTTATAAAGCTGAAGAGTTTGTTTGCTTGAACGCGCTAATCTCAGGAACTACTGGTCCGATTTGAAAAATTATTTCAGTGTTAGATAGCCCATTTATTGAGGAAGGCTATAAACTATATATCATCATGCTAAGACTAAGTAACTATTCCACGCGGACGAAGTCGCGGGCGGAAGCTAGTTTTCTTATAAAGTTAGTTGTCAACCATTTTTATACTTACACCTATAAAAATATAAGTCAGGAAACGCCGGCGCCATCTAGTTTATAAAAAAAGAAACTATGACTTGTAAAAGTGTCTCGAAAAGATCTATTTACAGAAATTAATAATTATCATTTATCTGAGAAACGACGCCGAAACACAACATGGTAGAAAAATAATATAGTATCACTCTATAAGGCAATGTCCGAAATAAACTTTTGATGAAGAAATGACAGAAGCAAACAAGGAAGAATAAAATTAATGCATACTTTATTTATTCTTCAATTCTTCACAAAAAAATCAAGAATACCCTCAACCAATTACTTCGTTATCTTGGGCTCTAACTGAATAAAACTCTGGAGCGTTTCATCATTTTCGCGTGGCGAAACTTTTAGTTAGTTTTTGTGCTAACTTCTGATTTATGACCCCACCGGCCATCCCTCACGGCATACCCTCTAATAAAGGAATTTACTCGAAAAAAGGTCAAGGAATTATTTTTTTTCTGCTCCCACTTGATGAAATTTAAGCTGGTTTTGACGGGATACTGTGTGTAATATTTTATAAGGACGAGGGTTTTTGTCAAGATTTTTCTTGAATTTAGTTTAAGAGTGATACTCCTTTCTAGGATAAAGTATCCATGTCACCTGAAGATTGGTATTGGTAATATACGATTTTCTGTAGTCTGTAGTTTATTATCATCACATCACAGGCTGTGCCTGATATGGGGGACGATAATCCTCATCCTCATGGGTCATACAAGGATACACAAGGCATGTGTGATTTTTTGTGAAAGCCTTTGCCTTCTATTACTCTTACAACATATTCCTCTATTTAGCTCCCATAACGAAAACTCACTTACTTACTGCCTCATTAGCCTAGCGGTCCTGAGAGCGACTGCAACGCTAGGGATCTTGGGTTCGATTCCCAGGTCGAGCAACTGTTATTGGGTTTTTCTATGAAATTGCCAGTAGCAGCTCGGAGTTTGGAATTTGTGCCCGGTTAATGGCAATAGGCTCGCCCCCTTTTACGTGGGACCTAACCACACCGGTAAATTGTGGGTGTAAATATGTACGCCTCTGCCTAACCCTTCGGTGAATACAGGCGTGATGGTATGTCTACAAAAACGCATATAAAATAGGACCGTGTCTGTGGTTTTGGGAATTAAAATGCATGGTGGTTATGAAAATCGTGACAAAATCCACAGTTTTACATCTAGTTAACTTGCAAAATACAAGAGTTGATGAAAAATCAGATTCCACGTGTTACGACCTGCACGTTTTGTTAGCCACGCGAAATCCCCAAAATTGGCTTCTTTAATGTATGGCACGCGCAAATGTATGAAAAAAACGTGTGCAGATGTACTACTTACAGTAGCGAAAGTTTGGCATCAGCCAAACCCCAGTAGATGGAAGAAATATAAAAGAATATTTCAATTTTTTGGGTGTAATTTGGAAACACTACTAGAACAGAGCTTAGGCATTTTTCTTCGACATATCGTTTTTAAATGAAATATAATATTATTTTACGCTTATTAACAATTTGCCTGAACTATAAGGCTTTAAGTCGCGTTGTGTCCATAGTTCACGACATATTAAGAAAATAATTTGTTATATTTTTAATCCATATGACAGCTCCTTACGATTTTTTTTTAATCTGTCACAATTTAAATTGTGAAAGATTATGATTGAGATTCTTACATTTTTAATTGATGTATTGGAAACTGCGCTATGATAGACAGCATAATTCATTCTTTCTTTCTTTTTTTCTTTTTTTTATAAAAGCTTACTAGCAATGTGGGTCACACATTACTATTTTTGCCACCCAGGCAAAATGTCCCGCCGCCACCGCCCGTCCCTCAACTCCGGTAGAGGCCCCGACACGCGTGAGTACGTCGACCCCGAAACGTGCTTACGCCGCTATTGCTGCCGGCAACAAACCCGCTGCATCAAAACAGCAAGATCAAGAAGGGGATAAGCAGAACAAGCGTGAAGTCAATCACACGGATCTGCTGCAGTGTGACAAGGAGGGCTTTACCAAAGTGGAGAAGAAGAAGAAGAAAAAGCCCACTCGTCGGAACCAGTGTGGTACCGCACCGACCGGACCGAACTATATGCTGCGACCTGCTGTACCAGTGACGCAGCTATACGTGTCTCGACTGCATTACTCTACAAAAGCCGAAGAGATTGTAGAGTACATCCGCATCAAGACCAAATTCACGTTAAGGGTCGAACGGTTGGAGTCTCGTCACAATGTGGATTTTAATTCTTTTGTGGTGAGAGTGCCGACCGAACATCTGTCGACCTTCATGAAAGAAGAATTTTGGCCAAGAGGGGTAGTGTTCCGGCGATTCCGAGGCCGGCTACCGGACACCGCGCGACACACGACGCCGACTCTTCGTGTGAATTAGTGTTTATTTTTATTGTGTATTATTATAATATATGTATGGTATTTTAATTGTTATTAGTATAAGTTATATTGTATTGCATTATAGTATTTAATATGATATGGGCCTTGTAGCCTGATTTAAATAAATAAATAAAAAAAAAATAATAAAAAAAAAATATGCTTGTGTTACGAGTGGGTTCACGTCGGTAGTGCAATGGGTGGGGTTCGAACCGGCAACCACATGATCGCAAGTCCGACGCCCTAGCCATTAGGCTACCGCCGCATTCATTATTTTTTATAATGAATGAATGAAATTTTAATTCAATTCATTAATTTTGATTCAATAGTAAATAGTAATTAAACAGTTTTTTTTAATTTATGTAAGACTTTTTAGGTCAGGCTGTCATGAGGGTTACTAATAGGACTAGGAAAGTGCGAGTCGGACTCGCACACCAAAGGTTCCGTATTAATTATTAGAAAAAAAATATTATATGATGTAACTAAAAATGTATGCTATTCGCAATTTTTTCCTATATCAGCTGTGCTATAAGACGTTACTTCGTACCAAATTTGATTCTTGAATTTGATTCCCTGAGATCTTGACAGACAGATAGACATACAACAATGTGATCCTATTATAAGGGTCCCGTTTTTTCTTTTTGAGGTACGGAACCCAAAAAATACGAAAAAATATTTAAATGTTTTGTAAATATTTAGTCAATTCAAGGATTTCCTCGGCATGTTCAACCAAAAATTAGCCACCGTCTCACGAAAAGCCGATATCAACATAATGTATCATAAAGGCGGGTGCATAATGTCGGCGTTGCACGCGCCACCTGCGACGCTAGCGACACATTTTATGACCCGCCCGTGGCGCGAATTGCAACTAACTGCCGATACGTTTGGGAATATACGGGGATGTAGAATGCTCGGCAGCGTGGTTCGAGATTTAAAATTATTATAATTTTAGTTTCTGTCTTTTCATTTTAATTGTACAGTCATTTAATCGAAAATTATTGAAATATTTCCATAGTGATATTAAACATATCTACACAAATATATAGTTTTAGAATCGTTTATGATCTTATTGATGCCGCTTATATAAATAAAGTTATGGAATGGATCTTAAATCATACCGTTTAGCGAAATTATTGTAGAATGTAAGTACTTTAGCTTAGAGATTAGTGACTTATATCAAAGTATCTACTTCCTATTATATAGATATATGGGATTGACACACATTGGATCACAAAGGTATATAATAAAGTAAAAGTGATTTAATTATTTTGAAAATTAAACATAAACATGGCGCATACTTTCCCATCTTGCTCCCCTATATTTCCTTAATCGGCTGCCTATAACCAGCGTGTTGCTGAACAAAACTCGTGTTGTAAGCTATTTATTGCCTATTTACAATCATTCCGAGTCGCGCGACTGTGCGATTTACAACGAAGTCCGCTATTGTGCCCCCCGCTTTGTTACACGCGTGAAAAACTTAGCGAGTAAAGAATGAGAAATACCTCTCTTATGTACGGAGAAAATGACTTTGTTTTGTGTTACGAGTTTTCTTTTCAGGTTTTGTATTCAACATGTGTGTAATTTTCAGTTTGTTTTATCACACTAGTAGCAAAACTCTTTGCGAAAGCATCCATACTAATTATTTTCTAAAATTAATTATTACCACAAACGACGCATGTAACGTGAAGATATGCACATTTTTAAACATAATGATGATATATGATTCTTAACTTTCTCTACTATTGAGGCTATTGAGGCAGTTGCCTCAATAGCCAAGTGGTCCTGACCGCGACTGCTACGATAGAGGTCCTGGGTTCGATTCCCAGGTCGAGCAAAGTGTTATTGGATTTTTCTATGAAATTCCCAGTAGCAGCTCGGAGTTAGGAATTTGTGCCCGGTTAATGGCAATAGGCTCGCCCCCTATTACATGAGACCTAAACATACCGGCGAACTGTGGGTGTACATTAGTACGCCTCTGCCTAACCCTTCGGGGAATACAGGCGTGATTGTATGTTATGTTATATATGATTCTTAATAGCTACGACAGTTATCAACTCGTAAATCTCGAGTTCAGATCTCTTGAATCGAAAATCCTTTGTAATAATGGGCGTATCAATAATATAATTAATTTTAATTCGCTTAAATGGTGAAGGAATTACATCGTGAGGAAACCTGCATGCCTAAGAGATTTTCTTAATGTCGTTTCTTAAAGTCTGCCAACTCGCACTAAGCCATCGTGGTGAACTGCCTAACCCTCTCTCTGCCTATCTCATTGCGAGAAGAGACCCGTGCCCAGAAGTGGGACCATAAATGGTTTTAAGAATATTATATAAAAAAACTCAAAGATTCCATTCCGTTTTCCATTCAAATTTTCAATGGTTTCTCTTAATCTATTAGAACTCCCAAAGGGTTTGCTTCAACAATGAGTCCGTTCTTCACACAGTTCTAGTATTCGGAGGCAAAACTAAGCCCCGATGTGGGAAGCCTTAGACCGGACTAATTAATGCACTGGTCACAAAGTGTGGGCCAGGCCTTTGGAGACCTTTGTGTTGTAATGGAAGTAGATACCTGGTATAAAATTAGGAGGAACAGGTAAGAGGAACAAGGGATTATATTCCAAAGAGGTTTATGTGTTTCGAGTTATGGTCGATTTCTCGAAACACGTTATGCTTCTACCGTAACAAACGGCTCATGCTACCAGCCTCGGGCAGCGAGGTATTCTAGATTTTCTCCTACGGTGCCTTATCTTCATGAATTCTTCCATTGAAATTATTTGGCTACAATTTAGAACGTGAAAGGTTGGGTTAAAGTTTGAATCTTTTGGAAAAGCCAATCTTGGTACTACCTATACTTTTAAGAGGACATAAAATTAGACCTAAGACGGAACACTTGTTTACCTTAGATTGTATGTAACAAAAAAATATCAGCATATCAAATAATATCTATTTATTAGAATACCTATGTACCCTTAGTTTTAATTTTTTTTAATTTGGTTTCTCATAGAATGTACATACAATAAAGATAATTATATTCTTATCGGATATCTCATCGTATCTATATAAATCAAACTAGCTTTTGTCCGTGGCTGCGCTCACATGAAGCTAAATTATGAGTAAAAATGACAAACCAACATTGATGATCTCTTCTTTGTATGGGCCTGTACCTATACATTAGAGAGGTCAAGCTGTATCTGAGGATCCGTTTAATTAAGATAAGAAGTTCACCAGTTTTTAAGTTGGAGCATATAGCTTTTAACAGCGGTAACAAAATTAAAATCTATTTAGTAGTTTTTGCGCCAGCCCGTAACAAACAGAAAAGAATTTTAAAGTCACATTTTTGGGTTCTGAGACGTTCATATACCCACTTTTTTTTTAATATCTTCAATGTACAGACTCAACTTTTTTTTTCAATTTTAGATAAAGTCAAAAAATACAGTATTTTTTCGAACTGATGGTTAAAATGTACGCCAAGTTTCTCTCCAGATCTATGAACAAATCTAATCTACACTAAATTACAAAATTATGATTCTGAAGTATAATCAGAAATATTTCCTGATACATTAAAAATTGCCAAAGTCACACCAATACATAAAACCGGAAACAATGCAGATGTGAGTAATTACCGTCCAATATCAGTCCTACCAATTATTTCAAAAATATACGAAAAAATAATTCATAATAGGCTACAAGCTTACTTAAATTCTATAAATTTCATTTCAAAAAACCAATACGGCTTCCGAAAAAAATCTAACACCCTATCCGCGACAATTGACCTTATAACTAACTTAAAAACTAACATTGATAAAAAACAAATAGCTCTTGGGATCTTCGTTGATTTAAAAAAAGCGTTTGACACTGTTTGTCACAAACTTCTTCTTAAAAAACTGGAAAGTATCGGTATTACTGGCTTTGCATTAAAAATGTTAAATTCTTATCTTACCAATAGGTACCAAGTTGTTAGTATTGGTGAATATCGAAGTGAACTAAAACTCATCACATGTGGGGTACCACAAGGTTCTATACTGGGGCCTCTATTATTCGTTATCTACATCAACAATATTAATGATATCGGACTTGAGGGAGCTATCTCACTGTATGCCGACGATACTAGTCTTTTCTACTTTGGAAATAATATGGAAATAATTATTAAAGAAGCACAAAATGACCTGAATAAACTAGCTATCTGGTTCCAATGCAATTTGCTTACTATAAATGCTAATAAAACCAAATACATGATATTTAGTGCGAAAAATAAAAAACTTCATACATATGGTGAATTAAATATACATGGCCAACTCCTACATAAAACAAATACTGAAAAATATTTGGGTCTCATTATTGATGATAAACTTACAATGAAACCTCATATTGAGAAAGTGAGAAAAAAGATATCATCACTGACTGGTGCACTTAGAGGAATTGTCCGGTGTCTCCCACAACAGGTCAGATATATTATATATAACTCGATGGTTAAACCACATCTAGATTATTTAATCGAAATATGGGGAAGTGCTGCCAAAACTCACCTTAAAAAACTTCAAACATCTCAAAATAAAATTATTAAGGTCTTATTCAATTATAACTATTTAACATCTACTCAAAAGGTTTTCAAAGAAACAAAACTAATGCCTATCGACCAAATTTATAAATATAACACCTGCATACTTGTACGTAAAATCATTAATAGAGATATACATACACAAATAACGTTTACGAAAAGAATGCAAGTTCAAAAGCGCATGATGCGCCAGGCTAACCACTTGATCTTAAGAGCACCGAGGACAAACTACGGTAAAAAGACTATCGTTTATGAGGGGGCTGCACTCTATAATTCTATACCTAAGGTCATTAAGGAATCGAAATCACTTCCAACTTTTAAAAGGCTATTAAAGCACCACCTGCAAAACCTGTAAATTGCGAAATGAGCGAAACCGTCGCTTATCTTCATTATTATGTTTTTTTTTCCTCATAGAAGTGAATAATTGTATTCTTTTTGAGTGAAATAAATTTCTTAAACCGTAAGTATCTCCTCGAGCTGACCAGGCTGATTAGTATTCGTGCGGCGAAACCGCCGAGGTATCGGGAGTTATGATGGCGCCTCCTCGGAACCGCGAGATGCAATAAAGTGAATTATGCACACAACTGCGATACTTTGTTCTGTTCCCTGGAGAATAGGTTTGAGACTCAGTGAAGAGCGACGCGGGAGCGGGGATTGGGGATTATGTAGATATCTTTTGCATTATATAAGTAGCTAAGGAGGGTAGGGAGGCCTTTGCCCAGCAGTGGGACGAAACGGGCTAAAAAAAAGTAGCTATGAAAATATATTACTAACTTGCTAGTTCTCTGTAGAATATTATTAAGAATAAGTGTCATAAAAAATATTATTATTAAACGCAAATTAATAAATTATGTACGAACGCTCAGTACTCCTTAATTTGTGTATTTTAGTGTTAAATATAAAGACTGGAGCGCTTGTCAATGCAGTCTTCGTAAGCGAACGGAATCCATATGAACCAATCCATAGTAAAATGACTTAAATATACAGGTGATGACACGATTCCTTAAATTTAAACGTTATAAATTGACGGAATTTTTGATCTTGGATTTTTACTTGTTTGGGTGTCCTACCTATATAAACACCAAAATCTATATATATAAAAGAAAGTCGTGTTAGTTACTCCATTTATAACTCAAGAACGGCTGAACCGATTTGGCTGAAAATTGGTGGAGAGATAGCTTAGAACCAGGAAACGGACATAGGATACTTTTTATCCCGTTCCCGATACTTTTTATTCCACGGGGGCGAAGCCGCGGGCAGAAGCTAGTATTTTTTATAAAAATAATTTTCAAAACAAAATAAGGGCGGGCGTTTTGGGGTCTGTGTGTAATGTAAAAATGACATTCAAAAAGTAGGTACGACATAATAGTCTATAGAATTAATGATTTTGACTTTTACTGATTTCAATTCAGGTGTTCAAAATCCCAATACACTACCCAGGCCAGATTTCTATGGCTGCATAACGACAGCCATAGAAAAGTTAGAGCCCGTACACACGCGACCGACTCTGAACTAGGCCATCATCCCGACACTCGTATCCCCACGAGACTCCTAATGCAGACTTACACAGAGCCGCAGTGTTCGTTCAATTTAAACTTTAATATGCAACCGACTAGCGCGCCAAATTGGAAATAATGATCTGTGAGGGCACTATTTTATTTTTCCCGGCTGTATTGTGCTCGTGGTGTGGTGCATTAATGCAATACCGATATTGCGATTCGAGGATATAACTTTAGTTACGTTCCGTATAAAAAAATGTGGCGACTTAAAATATTTCGGATGGAATTTGTGACGAAGGTGTCAATATGATTTTTAATTCTTTATGTAATAAATAGCTTCTGTCCGCGGCTTCACTCACGTGAAGCTATATTAGGATTAAAAATAGATCCCAAAAATAATTTAATAAGAAACCAACAGTGATGATCTCTTTTTTGTATGGGTTTGTATACATTAGAGAGGTCAAGCTGTATCTCAGGATCCGTTCAGTTAATTGAGATAAAAAGTTCGCCAGTTTTTAAGTTGGAGCATAGACTTTCTAACAGTGATAACAATATTAAAATCTATTCAGTAATTTTTGCGCCAACCCGTAACAAACAAACTGACAAGAATTTTAAAAAAAAAATTTTGTTTATATACTCTAACCCACTTGTCTTTTTTAATATCTTTATTGTACAGACACAGATTTTATACGATTTTATAATAGTAGAGATATACTGTTTCATTAGTCTAGTGGCCCCGAGCGTGACTGCTATGCTAGAGGTCCTGGGTTCGGTTCCCAGGTCGAACAGAATACTATTATTAGAATACTATTAGGTTTAATTTTCAGCTTGGATTCGTACCCGGCTAACAGCAATAGGCTCGCCCTATTACATGGGATCCAAACATATTGGCAAGCCATACGCGTACGTTAGTATAACACTACTTACCCCTTAATACAAGGGTGATGGTATGTTTAATCATAATAAATTAATAGCGCAGTTCGTTCGTGCAAAAGCTCACATTTGTTTTATTCTTGAGGGAAAACAGGCTGCGCCTAATGTTATAAGACATTGGCAGAAAGTACGGAAACGTAGTAATTTTATTGTTTTTTTTATCTTTTCTAGTTTCATGTTAATTCAGTAGCACCATAAAGCAATAAAATAGAGCATAAACATCCACAGTTGTTCCATCAATAGGCTTGAATTTTCCTGTTTTATAACCAAACTGATAATTTTTTCAATCGCACATCAAGCTACATTTTATCACTGATCCTTCGGAACTATAAAAAAGTATATTACACCCATAACACCATAGAATCAGCGGCATTTCGATACGAGATACAAATAAAACATGGTGATAACGGAGTACGACGGGCGATAAAAGTGATATACGTTGTAAAAATCACGTTGGAAGCACCGTGTTTGCATAATGTAAGTTTTATTTTGTGGTTTATTGAATACTAGCGTCTGCCCACGACTTCGTCTGCGTGGACTTCAGATAAAAAGTAGCCCATGTGTTATTCCACACTATAATCTATCTCTGTGCCAAATTTTATCCAGATCCGTTCAGCCGTTCTGGCGTGAAAGAGTAACAAACATCCATCCGTCCATCCTCACAAACTTCCGCATTTATAATATTAGTAGGATTAGTACGATGTTTACGCGGATTGGTCGAAAATAGTTAATTGTGACGTTTCTGATATCACTACTTGTCTGTGTTGATAAGATTATTAAAGGATAGCTTGTACGTTCGGAAAGTATCTACTTTACCGTGGGAGAGCCATGCTTCGGCCTCATAGAAAACCGGCGTGAAACAACACTTACGTTGTGTTTCGCCGAGTTCATTTTAAAAGGTTCGGTTTGCGGATCCGTCTGCTCGTTTATCCCATAAAAAACTCTAAAGTTGATTTTTATGATCTTCACATATATTACCCTTGAGTACTTAAAACATTCACGCCAATCTCCATGAAGCTCTCGTTTCTGGTTATATGGCCTAAGAACTTAAGCATTCGCAGTTGATCAATCGTCGAAAGTCTATCCTTGATGCGAAACTCCTTTAGGATCGAATTATTGGTAACAAACGCCGTCCAAGGATCTTTAGATGCCTCCAACACCACATCTCCAGTGCATGAATTTTGAGGCGATCTTGCAGTAATGACCAAGTTTTAGCTCCGTAGAGAAAGATTGGAATCACCTAACTACTAGTATTAACTGTGACCTAACCAAAATTATGCTTAATGTGATGAGTCTTGAGGTAGGCATCCATAAAAAAACTCTTTGTTTAATTGAATATTAACCTCACTAAACTACGATATTTTATTCGATATTTCAAAATTGGTCTGATAGTAAAAGCTTTATAAACCCTACTTTCTTTACTTGGAAGGTTCACAGTGAATTAAAAATTACCGTGTAAATATTATGTATAAACTGAGATTTTAAATTACTTCGCTATGCATTTTCATACGAGACAGACATATTATACATTTAAAACTAATACTGCGTTTCCATTTACAAGTTCCAGGAAAAAAAGACTATCTAAATATTACACAAATAACATGCAATCAAAATCCTCTTGAAACTCATAATCTCATAATCCTGCATTTCAATTTAATTTCGAGAAACAAGTTGTAAAGCTAAAGAAATATTCGCTGCGATGCGGCGTTGCGATGTTCCGCCTTATGATTTGCCAAGCGAATATGAATCTTAATTGCCACATTTTAAGGGCCCTAGTCGCGTTAGTTTTTTGCTAAAGCCCTCCACATGGTGCTAGAGATGCAGTCTGCTTATGGTTGGGGTGTGCCACAAGTGTTAATATTTTGTTTATGTTGCAACTTTGTAGAATTAAAGAAATTTCTTTTATTTCTATAAGAATTTCGAAATTGTTTTTTTCTAAATTTAAATCTTGACATCCTTTTTGTATATTAAAACACGTAGGTAGTAGTAATACTCTTATTTATTGCGCCAGCTTTTATATCACTTGATTATGATATATGTATTATGTAAGTTGTAGGTATAGCTTGGCAGCAGAAAGTAACTAGTATCCCATCAAAAACATTCTGTAAAAAACTAGCCAAGTCTCGATGGAGCTGCTTGTTTATCTCTAAAAAGTAATGAAATCTACAACGGCCAAGTCACACAACATTGACCATAAATAATAAATTAATCGCAGTAAGGAACCTTAGACTTGGCACGACTTTGTCTTGTTTTGGATGGTTGAATGTTTTTACTTCTTTTTGAAGGCGTATACGCCTCCAGATACGAGTATTTACTACTCGTAGGACAAGAATTTTTAAAAGGGAACTGCTTTTACTGAAAATTAAAATTAATTTAATAATATACATACACTTCAAACAAGTCGCTGATACAATCTCTGAGGCATCGAAGTTGGGTGTTATTTTTTTACCATGGGTTTGTATTATATTTTAAATTCTCTCAAAGAATATATCCCGCTCCCGCTCGCGCTTCTAATTTTCACCGTATCATAAGGTGAAAGAGTAAGGTTTTCTTGAGACGGCGTCGTGGAAAATTTAAGCCTGCATTTATGTTAGTTTATTTTTCAAGTGTTAGGTAATTTCTGACGTATTTTTTACGCGGCGGGATTTTAATTCCAATGGACTTTGATATTACGTACATGTCTTAGCTAAGTGGAAATGTATGTCAGACGTTACAATATATCCAGGTGTCTTGTTAGAAAATAATTTTGAGCTTATCTTTGCTTTGAGTGGTTTTTTTTTTGCGTTGATCTAGATAAAAGTGGATTTATAAAAATTTAGGATAATTTCATGAAAGTCGGGCAATCTGTGTATAAAATGTTAGAGAAGTTATTGATGATATTACTCTGAAGATTATGATTACTCTGAAGTTTCAACTCATGAGTCGCGCGGGCGACGTTTTGGGATAATGTCACCACCTGCATTTTATTTTTATTTATATTTTATTACTAGCTTCTGCCCGCGACTTCGTCCGCGTAGCGTAATGATATATAGCCTATAGCCTTCCTGAATAAATGGGCTATCTAACACTGAAAGAATTTTTCAAATCGGACCAGTAGTTTCTGAGATTAGCGCGTTCAAGTAAACAAACAAACAAACAAACAAACTCTTCAGCTTTATATATTAGTATAGATTATGAATAACTTTGATTCACACGCCTGTCTATTAATAAATAATAATTATTAAGGTTTCACACGTCCGACGTCATTATGTCGACGCCGGCTATCGCTGAAAATCAGCGCCGTGGCTCTGCCTCGTGCATGAGACACTGCATCATGCTGAGCGATGGCCGTTTTTGCGTGGTTGTAACGCATGTTGTCCATAGGCTTATTTCTTATTCATTTTGTTGTAATCTTTATTTTTCCGTGCATCATGTCGGCGCAAATAAAAGTATTTTCTTTCTATATCTTATTCAAGAACTTTACCTCGTTGACTGGATACAATAAATTGTCAAAATGTCAGAAAGCAAAATGATTGCCAATATATAGAATTTTACGTAAACAACGGATTCAAACTACAGCCAGACTCGGCACCAATATCTGTGGATAACAAAAAGATTTGTCTGGGGTAGGAATCAAACCCATAACACTCGGCGCAACATAATGACGAAATGACCACCACGACTCCAAAAGCCCACATAAATTATAGTTATCTTTAAAATATAAAGTTAGATAACTTTCTTTTGAAGTTAACCAGTACATTAGCAACTAGCTTTTGCCCGCGGCTTCGCTCACATGAAGCTATATTAGGAGTAAAAATGGCAAAAATCAACATTGATGATCTCTTCTATGTATGTGTTATACATCAGAGAGATCAAGCTGTATCTCAGGATCCGATTAATTAATTGAGATAAGAAGTTCACCAGTTCTTAAGTTGGAACATATACTTTCTAACAGTGGTATTAAAATTAAAATCTATTTAGTAGTTTCTGCGCCAACTTGTAACAAACAGACAAACAGCAAATAATTTTAAAAATCACATTTTTGGGTTCGGAGGCGTTTTATTATAATTATATACCCACTTGTTTTTTTTTAATATCTTCAAAGTACAAACACATCTTTTTTACAATTTTATATTAGTAGAGATATACTACCTATATATATCATACCTGCATAGTATATTTACAACAGCGGCATTGTATAAGGCACAGCATAATTTACACAAGCCAGTAATAACTGGAGGCTTTGTGTTTCAAAATAGAGGCTCCGTTGTCTATGGTTATGACGTCACCCGTGAGAGGTTGATACCGCAAAAACTATAGAGTTAAGATGTTAACGTTTTGCAATACTGATGTAGGTAATAGTTTTAGTTTATAACATAAGTTTAAAATACAGTAGACAAAATAAATTTATTGTAAGTTTATTATTAAAAAAACACATATTTAAGCAAGAGGTGCAAATTAAAAAATCACGCAGAGCATAGGTGTACTGCTGTAAACCCATAATTCGCCATTATATTTAGGTTCCATGTTATAGGAGGCGAGTCTAATGACAATAGCGTCGGAGAAACATGCTTCGACACGAATGGGCTGGCTTGACCGGAGTGATATCACAGCCTCACAGAAAACCGGCGTGAAACAACGCTTAAGTTGTATTTCGCCTAGTGAGTGAGGATACCGGAGGCCCAAACCATTTTAAAAGGCCGGCAACGCACTTGCGACTCCTCTGATATCGCGGGTGTCCATAGGCGGCGGTATCGCATACCATTATAATGTCCGTCTGCTCGTTTGCCCCACTATGCCATAAAAATTAGGTTCAAATTCACACTCCGAGCTATTACTGAGAATTTCATAGGAAAATCCAAAATAACACTGCTCAACCTGGGAATCAGACCCATGACATCTAGCGTAACAGTCACGCTTAGGACCATTATAATAATGAGGCAGTTAGTCGCTTCTCATGTCAAGTAAATTCTCAGAAAGAGTTGTGCGCCCCATACCATCGCATGTAGGGTTACTGGGTTACGTTATAATACCTTTGCCTAACCTGGATTACATCAGAATACCTCTATCTTTCCTCTCCTGCCTAACTTTTAAAGGAATACAGACGACGGAATATGAGGAGAAGTTTCACACTATCATTAAAAATTCAACTCAATTACCACCGCTACAAAGGCGTCGCAGTAATTTCCATATTTTCACAAAATCGCCAAGTAAATGGAACGTCAACTGAAGTTCCAACAATTCGTCGCGCGAACTAACGACGTTTTGTCGCGTCGCAAATTGGTCGCTTGCAACATAATATCGTTGGCTCCTCATAATAAAACAGCCTTTTCCAATTAATATTCCGTAGTAGTACCGTTTTTTGAATAATTAAACTTTTTATGGAAAATAAGAGACTACGGTAGGTACTTATTAGTCATGAAATGAAGTTAGCAATAAGTAATGTTAATGAGACATTTGTAAGTTGGAACTAAAGGGGTCTGTTAAATACTTTCCTTCGCTGTACTTACTTAATTTTTAAATATAATCTTTTTTATTGCTTAAATCTTTTTTGAGTAAAACCTTTTTAGAGTTCTTCTTTTGTTTATAGTAGTAAAATCTCAAATTTCACTTCTAGATGATACGTTACTAAAGCAATATCTTTTTTTAAATTTTAAACCTACTTTAACTATTTTTTTTTAGTTTTCAAGCATTTTGCGATAGTATACACACTATCGCAAAATGCTTGAAAACACATCATGCTTGATTAAATTCATACTCTCAAACAACATAGGTACTGTATAATCATTATTACTGTCGTTAGCCAATAACAAACAGGAAAACAACAGAAACATGATTTTTCATAATCATTGTGTCAGGACGTGTTTATATACCTATCCAAATCCAAAAAATCCAATTACTTTTTTTTATATTAATTTGTAATTAGTATTTGTAATTTGTAGTAATTGTAATTCTTCAACGTAAAGCCACAGTTTTTGTACAAGTTTATAATAGTAGAGAAGAATAAGATATTAAACATCATGCTCCGCAAGCTAGTATCAAACCTAAACTTATGATAAACCCACATTATCGAGTATATAGTAAGGCATCCACAATGTATTTTTGAACTTTAAAAACCCAGTCTTCTTTCCAAAGACAAGTTTCTGGCGCATCGCCAAGGAAGCCAAATCTTAAATCCTTAAATAAGTCTAGTTCACCCGACAAACCTCTTGGAATACTGCTTGTTCTGCTAGAATTTTCAATATTCTGTCACCTTATACCGGAATAATTTTTATTCAGTGCGCAAACTTTGACAATTGATACTTAAACGACTTTTATTAAACACCAATTTGTTATTTTGATATGTCTTAGTACAAAATATCGAAGTTATCGTTAACGAAAGATGTTTACTTTGAAACTGATTTTATGGTTACTCGCTAGCGCACGGCAAAGCGCGCGCGCCTTAGTACCTACATCAGCTGTACACCGGCGCGTGAGTCGGCTGGCACACGTGCATATTGTTATTATTGCGAATAGATATTATGTGTCCATATTTTGCTGATTTCAAGCCGGATAAAAATTTAAAAAAAAGTTTTGAACTAATAATGGGAATGTGTTCTATTACTGATACTGAACTACCAAAATTTTTTTGCGCACTGCTTAAAAAATATTCCTGTATACTTATCCACTTTAGATGGAGATAGTCTACTATAATTATAAGCTTTCAAAGAAAGTAATAATGTAGCTGAATTTCAAAATTTGCAATATAGACGATTACAGATTATTATGATACCAATAATGAGGTAAGTGTGTTTTTTATATGTAAAGACTATTTGTTACCCGCGGTATCACTCGCATCCCAAAGGAGTTTTTGAAACAATAGTTAACTTATGACCTTTTCCAATGGTGTATTCCCTCTCTATTTCTATCTTCTTCTTCACGTGCCATATTCTCAACGGATGTCGACGACCACCCCACGAAACTTGTCTCTATCCTGTGCCAATTTGCACAGACTGCCATCGTCGTAGATGTTGGTCCAGTACTTTATGTTATCCATGCAGGCCACTCTCTTTCTTCCCGTTCTCCTTTTGCCTTCTATCTTCCGTTCCAGAATTATGTTGTATGAAAATGTTATATTTTACGTTTTTTTATAGAATAGGGAGCCAAACGAGCGAACGGGTCACCTGATGGTAAGCGATTACCGCTGCCCATGGGTGTCATTGGGCAGCGGTAATCGCGGTATCGCAACACCAGAGGAGTAGCAAGTACGTTGCCCGCCTTTTAAAACTGTTGGTGAACCGGAAAAGGGTTTGGGACTCCGGTATTCTCACTGACTCGGCGAAACACAACGTAAGCGTTGTGTTTCGTACTGATTTCTGACACTTACGCGAATATTAGACATTGAAATGAAACTGCCTCATTAGCCAAGTGGTTCTGCGCGAGACTGCTACGCTAGAGGTCCTGGGTTCGATTCCCAGGTCGAGCAAAGTGTTATTGGGGTTTTCTGTGAAATTCCCAGTAGCAGCTCGGAGTTAGGAATTTGTGCCCGGTTAATGGCAATAGGCTCGCCCCCTATTACATGGGACCTAAACATACTGGCGAACTGTGGGTGTACATAAGTACACCTCTGCCTAACCCTTCGAGGAATACAGGCGTGATGGTATGGTATGAAATGAAACTACTTTTTACGGATTTTATCTACTTTTAACGTCGGGAACTAAATAATATCAATATACCGCGATAAAATACGTAAAAAGTAGTTTCATTTCAATACTATAATTAAAGTTCACATTTCATATGAAGCAGTCCCGTGTTCATTATTTTTAACGGTGCTTTCGCTCGACATAAAGCTCGACTTGTTAACAAAATAAAAAGTATTTGCTTGCCATTTCATGCTGGATATAGGATTTTTATTTACTTGACCAGTCGTAACTAGGTATGCAGCGACTCTTTGCGTTTCAAAATAAAGTACCGATATAATAATTTCTTATTATTACTTTGAACATTTGCTGGTAATAAAAAAAGATTAACCACTATCTCTAATTCTCATTTCAAGTTTTATTAATTTCTGACATTTACGCGAATATTAGATATTGAAATAGAACTACTTTTACGGATTTTATGGCGTTGTATTAACGGCGGGAATCAAATAATATCAATACAAGTATACAACGTGATAAAATCCGTAAAAGTAGTTCATTTCAATATTAGCTTTATATTTTTATTCCCAGAGTTTTGAATCCTTTACATCATTCATTGTCATGGTAACAAGACGTAAAATGACCTAATCTGTCCGTAACCATGGATGCAGTAAAGGATCCAAAATGTCAGGAATTAAATAATATCAACACAACGCGATAAAATCCGTAAAAAGTAGGTAGTTTTATTTTAATGTCCAATATTTGCGCAAGCGTCAGAAACCAATATCAAATTTTATCCCAGATGATAATTCAAGAACCTTATTTTATAAGTTTATTTACTGGCGAAATTTTAATAAATAACACTAAATGTGTTTCTGAACTCTTTGAGGAATATACTCGTAAAGGTTAAGTTAAACAAAGTAAATAAGTATTTGAAAAAAAAAACTCATGTAAACCCAACACAACTCGACCATGGAGTGCAGTATGTTTTACCGCAAATTTAAGAGCAAACTTAGTAAATGAGTTACTTTACAGCGGGGGAAGGTAAACAGGTTACTAGCCTGTTAACGGTTGACTTAAACCACTACCCGCAGTAGTAGGAGCTCTGGTTAAATTAACTTAACTTGAGATCAACCACGTATCTGTGTCACAATATTATTTTATTTATTTTATTATTCCCGTTATCTGTAGGTTATGAAAGTTTATTTATAAAAAGAAATACAAATGCGCTAGAGAAAAGAAAAAATAATATTTAATACCTAAGTATGATTACGGATGACTAATCAATATAATGGCGCAATCTGGTGGTACTAAATTGTATAAAAGAGGTCACAGTTACATAAAGTATAGTTACTTATGTAAGATATATTTATCGTGTTACATAAAGAATCTTTTATACATATTTAGAGTTGTTGTAATCAGAAACTAATAAAAACTGTACAAGTTGGCTCACCGAGACGTCCGTGAAAACTCACTATGTAGTTGCACTAATATTATCTAATGTTAATGACATAAGCTATGAAAGCATTAAGCCGATCATTGCTGTAATGAAAAGGTAAGTCAGATTGAATTATAATATAGTCTTTGTAGTTTAAAATTCTCTCAACATCCATATACGTCATGTTCATTTACCCAACTGCAAATGTAAGTTGTAATCACAGATAATATTATTTTACATGGTATAATTAACTAAAAAAAATCTGATATTTTCCTTTACAAGTGCTGTGAGAGCTTGCATCTAGCCAAATTTTACAATTCTGTGTCAACAAAAATTGTTCTATAGCTTTTCATTAGGTAGTGAGCGAGTATCGAAATATGAGTTATGTTTTTTATTGCGTCGACATCTCTTCTTACATACATACATACACTCACGCCCTTCTCCCACAGGGGTAGGCAGAAACTATAGACTGCCACTTGCTACGATTCTTGCATGCCTCTTTTGCTTCTGCGACATTCATACATCTTCTCATACATACGCGCCGGTTGCGAGTACTACGCACCTGACCTTTTTGAAGGACTTCGCCAATATGATCGGTGTAGGTCCTTCTAGGTCGACCTCTTCTGACGTTGCCGCTGATATGCGCCTTATAAATTCCTTTCGTTAATCTTCTTTCATTCATTCTCTCAACATGTCCAAACCATCTCAGCATATTCCTTTCAATACGTGTCACTACATCATCTTTCAGTCCGCAACGTTGTCTTATCACACTATTTCTCAATCTATCATTCCGAGTTATCTCTTCTTACTATTATAAAATTGTAAAAAAGCTGTCTATGGATTGAAGATATTAAAAAAAACAAGAGGGTTAGGGTATATAAACGTCTACGAACCCAAAAATGTGTTTGTTACGGGTTAGCGCAAAAACTACTGAATAGATTTTTAATTTTGTTATCACTGTTAGATTGATGACGGACAACAAAGTGAATTTAAGAGTTTCTTTTTAAGGTGGGGTACCCTAAAAATACACCCTAAGAGACATCCGTCTACAGCTTTTTACAATCTTGACAAAATTACAAAAAAGCGTAAAAGACGAACGAAATATTGTCGGCAGTTCATAGGATCAATCAGTCAACGTCATATCATAAGATAAAATTTAACATTCACTTAAATTTATCGTGTAAGGTGTTGCCATACACTTAACTCGATTATTTAAAGTCAGCTTTATCACATGCTGTTCGTGTATTTTGTCATGAGTGCGAAAGTAGAATTGATTGTCAGTAAAATCTTACATTGAATATTTGTGTTGTACTGTTGAAGTAGGTAGACTATTATGATGGTAAATAAATTATATAGCTAGCACTATTTTTTATGGTATAGGGGAGCAAACGAGTAGACGGATCACCTGATGGTAAGCGATAACCGCCGCCGCGCCGCCCATGGAAACCCGCAACACCAGAGGAGTCACAAGTGCGTTGCTCGCCTTTTAAAAGGGTTTGGGCCTCCGGTAACCTCACTCACTCGGCGAAACACAACGCATGCGTTGGCACGCCGGTTTTATATATATATATAAAACCTATAAGGCCGTGGTATCACTCCGGTCGAGCCGACCCATTCGTGCCGAAGCATGGCTCTCCCACGTGAAAACTGTATAAGGAATTAACATGAAGCTGTAATAGAGACAGAGGCTTCAATAAAATGACTACGTTGAAGTACATTCTACCAACAAGTCACGCCAAATCCCTGAAGAATAACAAACGTGAGCAGTTGCACGAACAAACCGTGCCATTGATTTTAATCTTGAATATCACGTTGATACTCCGCCAAGGGCTAAGGTCTACCAATTTATTCCCACAGTTCGCTGGTATGAGGTTCTACGTAATAAGGGAAAATCATATTGCCACTAACCGAGCATATACCTACCTAAACTCCGAGCTGATTGAGGCTTTTATAGAAAAAATCAGTAATCGAAATCAGGATCTCAAGCGTTACAGTCGCGCTTAAGAGTATTAAGCTATTGAGGTAGCTTTTTTATTGTATTATATTAGGATCTCCAACAAAGAATACACCTTACGTGCTATAGAAGTGTTTACAGTAATAGATATTCCTTGTGATTCCTCAATTACAGGAGACCACATCATGCAGTAGGTAATATGAACTTAGGATGTAAAATTAACAATAACATTACTGATTACAAGACATTTATATAAAAAAAATAACAAGAAAATATGATTCATTTTTTGTATATGAACAATGTGAAGTTTAAGTAGGTAATACTATATAGATAATTAATTTCTGAGCCACGGCACTTGAATTCGACGGCCAACAAGACGGCTACATTAATCCTGTATTTTTTTTATGGGATAGGTGAGCAAACGAGCAGACGGATCACCTGATGGTAACCGATAACCGCCGTCCACGGACACCCGCAACACCAGAAGAGTCTCAAGTGCGTTGCCCGCCTTTTAAAAGGGTAACCTTCGGTAACCTCACTCACTCGGCGAAACACAACGCAAGCGTTGTTTCACGCCGGTTTTCTGTGAGACCGTGGTTACACTCCGGTTGAGCCGGCCCATACCAGCCGAAGCATGGCTCTCCCACGTTAAAAACTTGCACAGCATCTGTTGTATTTTTCATCTTACATGTTCACTTAGCCTCAACAAACGCACCCTTAATCCAAGCATTACTTCATTATTAATGACGAACAAAAACAGTGGAGTTTTAACGCGCCGTAATAAATGAATGTAATACGCGTCTTCAGATGATCTATCAATGTCTACTCAAGATAAAATGACGTCACCAGAATTAGATTTATTAATGTCTTAGGTTAACTGAAGTGTGTCATGCGTTCTTAAAGGTTTTCCGTCGGTTGATTTATTGTGAGGTTATTATAAAGACGTCACGTCATATTTTATAACGGATGTCATTTGCCTTGATTTTTTTATTATTTAAGACACGAATGAGATGTCGTTGAAAACAACTTTTTTTTTAAATTTAGGAACGCACATTACTAGTATTCTTGTTTACCTCTCGTGGTAAGCTACTGTTAAGCTGCTAGTGTTAAGAGTGGGTGGCAATGGTTGGATTTCAAACCGGAAACCCCATGATCGCAAGTCTGAAGCCCTAGCCATTAGGCTACCGCCGCTTTGATACCAATAAATAAATTAATTATAGCTTAAAATATTATGATTCTTATCATCTGCCTCGTTAGGTGATAAGACTAGATGGATATGAAAGGACGCAAAATGCTGTTTTAATAACTCTAATGTAAATAGTATAAGATAAGAAGACATTGTAGTTCAGAGTCCTTTCTGATTTCCGCATCAAATTCTAAACAATTTGAACTCACATCTAACACGAAACAAGTTCCCACACTCAACAAGTGCTTTGAATGTAATAACCGCCAATACCGTTGATTCTATATTGACCTTTATTTCCCCCATAATTCGTTTGTCATTCATACAAGCCGGGGTCGACTAGTGTGCGCTTTAATTGTGCGAATATTACCACTTGCTGCGCGCCGTGTCGAGTACTGCGGAGTTCAGGCTTGTGACGAGAGCTTGGTGTTCACTGTTTGAAATAGCCTAGCTGACATTTTTATGACCTCATTTCTATTAAAAACACGGTACAAAAATAAGGGAGTTATATGTAAACATTTTAATTTTATGTTAGAGACATAACATAACACACCATCACGCCTGTTTTCCCCGAAGCGTTAGACAGAGGTGTACTAATGTACAGCCACAGTTCACCGGTATGTTTAGGGCTCATGTAATAGGGGGCGAGCCTAACCGGGAGAAAAATCCAAACTCCGAGCTGTTACTGGGAATTTCATAGAAAACCCCGATAACACTTTGCGCGACCTTTGAATCGAACCTACGACCTCAAGCGTAGCAGTCACGCTCAGACTGGAACTGCCTCATTAGCCTAGTGGTCCCACTAGGCTAATGAGGCAGTTCCAGTCTTCTCTCAATAAAAAAAATTAATCTACATGCTACATCAATATTTTAGAAACGTCGAGATTCGTGAATCGTCTCTGATATTGTCTTTTTCGTATTCAATTTCAAAGAGAAGCATTGTATTGTTAAGGTCTGTGTGCCTATACTGGAATATTTTAAGTCTATCCTCCGAATATGGGTATTGCCCATAAATTGGGTTGCGGAGGTCTGATGGCAGTGGCTGCGTGTAAAATGCTGATATCCAACCGCATCTGGTTAGACTGGAAGCCGAACCCACATAGTTCGGAAAAAGCTAGAAGGATGATGAGTTTATCATGATAATAAAGATTTTATCCAAATATATCATGACTAGCTTCTGCCCGCGACTTCGTCCGCGTAGCGTGATGATATATAGCCTATAGTCTTCCTCAATAAATGGGCTATCTAACACTGAAAGAATTTTTCAAATCGGACCAGTAGTTCCTGAGATTAGCGCGTTCAAGTAAACAAACAAACAAACAAACAATCTCTTCAGCTTTATATATTAGTATAGAGTATAGATAATAAACTGCCTCATTAGCCAAGTGGTTCTGAGCGCGACTGCTACGCTAGACGTCCTGGGTTCGATTCTCAGGTCGAGCAAAGTGTTATTGGGTTTTTCTATGAACTTCCCACTAGCAGCTCGGAGTTAGGAATTTGTGCCCGGCTAATGGCAATAGGCTCGCTCCCTATTACATGGGACCTAAACATACCGGTGAGCTGTGGGTGTATATTAGTACGCCTCTGCCTAACCCTTTGGAGAATACAGGCGTGATGGTATGTTATGTTACAAAGATTTTATTCACAAGCATAAATTTTATTTTTATACTTTGAACACCACGCTTTAAATCGGAAAGTTGAAATGAAACAAAATTTGGTCGGCAATAAAAACTGCAAAAGGCCGCGCATGCTGAAGTGGTCACGACTGTACCGCTGTGCACTGTATTGTTTCTGTGTAATAACGCACAGTGCCTTATTCACAAACGCCACATTTTTTTTATGGTCTTCATCATGCAAAATTTATATTAATTATTTTTACACTATTTGTATGATTATGTGTGTATTTGCTATATTTGAAATTTGTGTTTTAGGTATTTTATTTTAGTTTTTGGTTAACAATAAAGAATGTTCTGTTCTGTTCTGTTCTGCTCTGCTCTCCTGTGCTCTGCTCTGCTCTGCTCTGCTCTGTCCTGTCCTGTTCTGTTCTGTTCTATTCTATTGGATCAGCAGCTATCTTTTCTTGAAAGATTGAAAGATTACCATTATATTTACAATACAATACGTATTATATTTCTTTTTTTTTTAAAGTATTATTTTAATTCCTTTGAGTTTGTGCTTGAAATTGTAGCTAATTAATTTATAATCAATTGTTTTTAACCCCCGACGCAAAAACGACGGGGTGTTATAAGTTTGACGTGTCTGTCTGTGTGTGTGTGTGTGTGTGTGTCTGTCTGTGGCATCGTAGCTCCCGAATGGATGAACCGATTTTGATTTTGTTTTTTTTTGTTTGAAAGGTGAATAAGTCGGGAGTGTTCTTAGCTATGTTTGATGAAAATCGGTCCAAGATGGCCGCCGCCACAAGATGGCGGTTTACATATTTTTTCACAACTCCCACAATATTGGTATCAAATGAAAGGGCCTGACTAGTAGAATACTATACACTATGAAAAATTTCAAATCCAAGATGGCCGCCTCCACGAAATGGTGAATTTATTGATTTTTTTCACTACTCCCTCAATAAAGGTATCAAATGAAAGGGCCTGACTAGTAGAATACTATACACTATGAAAAATTTCAAATCCAAGATGGCCGCCTCCACGAAATGGTGAATTTATTAATTTTTTTCATTACTCCCTTAATAAAGTTATAAAAAGATTATTTTTTCTTTTTATAGGGACTCAGGTTTATTTTTGTGTCGGGGGTTTTTTTTAATTTTTAATTTAATTTGTTATTAAACACATAACAGTGAAATTACTGTGGTGCTACATTATACTAATAAGTATTCTGCTGAGTTATTACATAATTGTATTGTGTTAATTTAATTTAATTTATTAAGGTGAACCAACAATTGTTTGTTTAAGTCAACCATGCTTTCACGTGGGAGAGCCATGCTTCAGCACGAATGGGCCGCCCCGACCGGGTGATACGACGGACTCACAGAAAACCAGCGTGAAACAACGCTTGCGTTGTGTTTCGCCGAGTGAGTGAGGTTACCGGAGGCCCAAACCTTTTTAAAAGGCGGGCAACGCACTTGTGACTCCTCTGGTGTTGCGGGTATCCATGGGCGGCGGTTATCACTTATCATCAGGTGATCCGTCGGCTCGATTGCTCGCCTATCCCATAAAAAAACTCATACACGGATAAGGATACAAGCCAATAACCTGAGCTAAGTGTGTTTGACGATACGTTTGGCGTAGCGGCTGAGAGATCGGCTTCTGCGCCACATGTTGTGGGTTTGATCCCCACACGGAGCAAATATTCGTATGATCTACAGGTAGTTGTTCCGGGTCTGGGTGTTTGTATGTGAGAACTTGTGTTTGTTAACGCACCCACGTGCCCCCCGTCGTGCTAAGCTTAATGCTTGTGTTACGAGTGGGTTCACGTCGGTAGGTGGTTTTCGAATCGGCAACCACGTGATTGCAAGTCGACGCCCTAGCCATTAGGCTACATTGTCGCGCCCCTATAACCTAGGACCTAAGGCGTAAAGTGGGTATAATAGTCCACCTCTGCCATACCCTTTCGGAAATACAGGTGTGTTGATAGGTAAATGTTTATATATGTTAATTATATGGTAATATAACTGGTAACAGTACTGAGGAAATTAAATATAACCAATGACGTCTCAGGGTTGCAACGCCCGAATGTGTTAAATTCCTACATAAAAATAAACATACCATCACGCCTGTATTCCCCGAAGGGTTAGGCAGAGGCGTACTAATGTCCACCCACAGTTCGCCGGTATGTTTAGGTCCCATGTAATAGGGGGCGAGCCTATTGCCATTAACGGGGCACAAATTCCTAACTCCAAGCTGATACTGGGAATTTCATAGAAAAACCCAATAACACTTTGCTCGACCTGGGCATCGAACACAGGACCTCTAGCGTAGCAGTCGCGGTCAGGACCACTTGGCTATTGAGGCAGTTAAATTCCTACACGTGCCATGAAATACCGTATCTTGGTGCACGGTTTCTAATTAGTCGTTTCCTATGAAAAAGAACCAGCAAGAAATCTTGGTGCATTGTTTTTAATTAGTCGATACTTTTGGAGAAGAATCTGGAAACTTTCCTAAATGATTCTTAAAAATGTAGTTCGATAAAATAATAATTAGATACAGGTTTTCAGGCCCTCCACAGTCTCTTTTGCAGTTCAGTACTCCTTTCCGGTCTACCCGTGACCATGGATGCTGTAAAGGATCCGAAACGTCGGGAATGAAATAACATCAATACAACGCGATAAAATCCGTAAAAAGTATCTAGTTTTATTTCAATGTCTCTAACAAACTCAGTGAAAAAAGCGCATACCGTTTGAAATGATAATGAAGTATCATTAAAATATATTCAAGCACCACCTTTAAAAGTCTTTGAAGATTAGTTTGGGAGTCATCAGTAATAGCTGACTCGTTCTCCGTCTTCGATGCAAATCGCGAATCGATTTTCCTCCCGCCAATCGGTTCTCGGAGAATTTAACACTTTTGAATTCATAAGCGCGAGATGGGAAAGTTTTTGTGAGTCTTCTGGTTTGTCAAATAACTTGTTATTACTTGAGCGGTGGCAAGTAACTTCTTTTAAAATGGATATTTTCTCTAAGACAGGTTGAGGTCGGAACGCTAACAATGTTAAAGTGCAGAAGTGGTTAGATTACAGTTGTATGTTATGTTCGGACCCGTTAAAAAAAACAGAGATTGATTTGAGAATGAGAGAGAAAAAAGAAGAAATGAAATAGAATGTGAAATTATAAAATTTATATAAAACATACCATCACGCCTGTATTCCCCGAAGGGTTAGGCAGAGGCGTACTAATGTACACCCACAGTTCGCCGGTATGTTTAGGTCCCATGTAATAGGGGGCGAGCCTATTGCCATTAACCGGGCACAAATTCCTAACTCCGAGCTGCTACTGGGAATTTCATAGAAAAAACCAATAACACTTTGCTCGACCTGGGAATCGAACCCAGGACCTCTAGCGTAGAAGTCGCGCTCAGGACCACTTAGCTAATGAGGCAGTCAAAATTTATATTAACTTACGTAAATAATATCTAATTTAGTAATTAATTTGTATAATTGTCACTGAGAACAAGAAATAGTTCTATAGAAAAACGTTCTACTAGAAATACAATGCATTATGCATTGTATTTCCTACTACCTATTGTTTCTATCAGTCATCATTACATATAGTCAGAAATCCAATTATCTGAAGACCGGTCTCTAATTTGACTTGCGATCGTCTCGTGAAAATATTAAGTATATTGATAAGTAATGATATGATTAAGTGAAATTACAATTCGATTGGTTGAAGAAACATTCGATTATATTTTCACCAAAACTTCTAATTTAAGAATACCTTAATCCTCACTTTTTTAATACTGTAGGTATGCACTCAGAATGTTTATTGCTTAAAATATTTTAAAGAATAATTTCAATGATAATGCCACATGTAGTAGGTATCATTTTCGGATTTATACTTTTTAAAAGTATAGATAACTTCATCTGTGCTTCATTGTGCTTCTTTCTTTCTAGAAGTTTCCACCAAGCCCTCTAGAATTAAAAGACAGGGAACTACTTGGAAAATCTGGTTTTATTTGCCATGTAGTCCTTCGTTCATCATAGTTGCCTACCTACCTCCGTATAAATTAATTATTTTTACAAAGGCAAAATACGAGCACATCTGACTGAAACCTTTTCAAAGGTCCTTTGAGTCATTAAAGCCTAATGGCATTATAATAATTTAAGTGTAGGAAAAATATATTTAAAATTCTGTGTCGGTGTTCGTCAGTCACGCTCGGGATCGGGTTAAAATTCAACAGTTTTCGCCTTTTCCGTAATTTATTCAAATAAATTTTGGACATGCGACGCGACGGGAAAATGGCCTGTTTAGTCACGTCGAGAGGACCCGTTCTGTATTTAAATTCTACGGTCATTATAAACGTAATAATGAAAGATCAACACATCTTTATTTATAAACATTAATTTGAGTTCAGTTATGATGGCTCCGTGACAGTTACAGAACGTAATCCGAATTAATTTGAAATGTTTAACAGTTTCTTGTTCTCACTTTCAGCCGTTTAATTACAAATCATATTAATTCTTACTTTTGACGTAAACACGAGTAGATATGGCAATAAGTTGGGCTCAGTAGAAACATTCCTTCCTGAGTACCTAATTCAAAGAACTAATTAATGCCGTTTGTGTTAAAATATTTTTGTACAATTTATTGTGGTATATAATGTGCTAAGAAAGCATTTAATTATCTCTAGTGGAACTCTGTATAAAAGCCCTCATCTTGGATTTTACCAACAATAAATATCAATTTTTCCTGCGACAGCGTGGTCGGCCCAAACGGAGGTGGTGTGGTGAACTCGAATCTTACGAAAAAGGTTGGGTCGCAATGAAAAACTGCAGACAGAGCGGCTTGGAAAGAGGGACGCATTTGCCAAGCAGTGGGAAGAAATGCACTAGGAAAAACCATCTTTCTGCTGCTATTTTTTGGATTTTATAATAAAGAAGGTATAGTATGATATGGGATAGTAGGCAGCACCTGTTAAAAGTAATGTAAAATTAAAAATCTCTTAAAAGTAAAGTATATAGATCTATAGAGAAGTATATAAATCTGTTAAAAGTAAAGTAAAAGTAAAATTCAGAGAAAATAATATCGATTCATTTATAGTCAACTAGCTATGTCACACAGTTTCATTCACACCCGTAGGTATTTTTTGAGACAAAACAATACCTATCTTTATATTTTATATATAATTCTTCTGTACGTGTGTTGACAGTGAACTCCTCATAAACGGCTGGACCGATTTGAACGATTTTTTTTGTGTGTGTTTAAGTGGATTCGAGGATGGTTTAGATTCACAAATAGGTTATTAATCATTTCTTACTTTGTTTAATATCCTAATCGCTTGGTATATCATGCAGGACAACGTCTGTCGGGTCCGCTAGAATAATATTAATTTGTTTCAGCAGTTTAGACGTGAAAACGTAATAAAAGGATGGACAGGCATTCAAGGTTACTTTCGCATTTATAATATTAGTATATTGTAGCAAATATGGTATTAAACTGACTGTAACAACATTTTCATTTCTAAGTCACCAATATTAATACCTAATATAATTATAATGTTAATTAGTTAAGTTTCTCATTTTATAAGTGAACAATTTAATGTTCTTTTTGAGAAATAAATTCTTTAAACCACTATTTACACACCAAAAACAACATTTATTAGAAATAATTAGTGCTAATACTTAATCGCGTTCCACACCCAAAACACCTATCTCTTTCCAATACATAGCTAATGTATCCTCAACATACGCTTACTCTATCTAACAGATAGATAGTGTGTATGTCGTAATAAACTGCCAGTAGAGTTGTAACGCGCATGCGCGGTGCGCGTCACTGCGTAAGGTCAACCGGTAACCTGTCAAACTTCTCATAAACAGAAAGGTGGCAACACGATATAAATACGAGTTTTAATTCTAAAAATAGGTTTTGTGAAAGAAATATTATATGTTTTACGTGATATTATGAACGTCGTCATTCGTAACACTGTTTTTTTTTATGAAATTGTGACATAACCTCAACAATACCCATTAAAAACAATTGCTTAAGGAAACTGAACTTTAAACCCTACAAGTTACGGACTAACAAGAATGAGGTGCGGCAAAAGAATAGTTTTATTTACGTTATTCGCGATGAACTTGGTGGATCAGCCGGCTCCCGAAGTGATAATTGAGCAAGGGATTTTGAGCGGTAAAGTTAGTGCAGATGGGTCGTTTTTTGAATACGTTGGTATACCTTATGCGACTACCAATAGTAGCAATAGGTTCAAGGTAAGATTTGAGATTGACACTTACCTAATTAATTTGGCGAGTTTTTTGTGATAATCAAAATGTTACAAGGTACGGTTCGTCTCATACCGTGTGAAAACAAATCCTAATTATTTACTGCACCGCCTTTAGTGGTATTATTATTTTATTTATTTGCAATGATACGATAAATGTAAGTGTTAATAATAACATAACATACCATCACGCCTGTATTCCCCGAAGGGTTAGGCAGAGGCGTACTAGTGTACACCCACAGTTCGCCGGTATGTTTAGGTCCCATGAAATGGGGGCGAGCCTATTGCCATTAACCGGGCACAAATTCCAAACTCCGAGCTGCTACTGGGAATTTCATAGAAAAACCCAATAACAATTTGCCCGACCTGGGAATCGAACCCAAGACCTCTAGCGTAGCGGTCGCACTTGAAACCACTAGACTAACGAGGCAGTTCCACTAGACTAACGAGGCAGTTCTACTAGACTAACGTGGCAGTTCCACTAGACTAACGAGGCAGTTCTAGTGTTAATAACTTATGTAAAATTATGAGCTTAGTTTAGGTATAAACTTGTTCTGGATCTCGTTATAAAATGATATCTATTTTCTTTCTTAGGCACCACTACCACCGCCGTCTTGGGAAGGAGTTTATAAAGCAATTGATGAGATATACCAATGTCCTCAATCTTCATTCATCGGTATTGTTGGCACCGAAGATTGTTTGAAAATAAATGTTTATGTCCCATCAATAATTAAAAAACCATTATCAGTCATGGTTTACATTCACGGAGGAGCATTCTCGATCGGAAGCGGAGGAAAATTTGTATATGCTCCTGATTTTCTAGTCAAGAACGATGTTATACTAGTTACGTTTAACTATAGACTTGGAGCGCTAGGATTCCTTTGTTTGGGTATTAAAGAAGCTCCAGGAAATGCTGGCTTAAAAGACCAGATAGCAGCTCTAAGGTGGGTTAAAAAAAATATAGCAGCATTTGGAGGAGATCCCGATAATATAACACTTTTTGGACAAAGCGCTGGAGCAACTTCCGCGTCAATATTACTAGCTAGTCAGGTAACCGAAGGATTGTTTCATAAAGTAATCATACAAAGTGGATCTTCTTTAACTAGTTGGTCTATTAACAGACAGCCATTGTGGGTAGCAAGTTTGATAGCGAAAGATTTGGGCTACGTAGTTGAAGACCCAAAAGAAATGTATGAAATCTTTTCTAAAATGTCATATGAAGATTTATTAAAAGCTGGACCTAAGAAACCACTTGGGATGTACTTTGATACTGAATTATTAAATTATCCATGTGTTGAACAAAATATAGATGGTGAAGAGGCTGTTATAACAGATTATCCGTATAACATATTTATTAAAAACCCTAAGAATATACCAATAATGTATGGTACAACAAGCAGAGAGGGACTTTTCTTATTGCCTTATGATACAAAAGAATCTTTAGCAGCTAGAGATGCCAGATATATTTTTGCATCTGATCTGGAGTTTTTAACGGAAGAAGAAGCAGCAATTGTATCAAAAAAAGCCAAAGAATTTTACTTTGGTGAAAGAAATATCAGCCTGGAAGTAGCTAGTATTATATCTGATCTCAATACAGAGTTGTATTTTGAAGTTCCTACTATATTAGAAGCAGAAACATTAGTTCAAAACAAAGAAGCTATCGTGTACAATTATTATTTTAACTATGCTGGTGGTAGAAATTTTCTTAAATATTTAACTGGATTTAAGAATGAATCCGGAGCTTGTCATTGTGATGAGATCTTATACTTATTTAATGGGAATATCTGGCCCTTTGCTATTAGTAATAAGGATCAGAACATGATATACTGGATGACAAAAATGTGGACCAATTTCGCCAAATATGGGTCAGTATATTATATCTTCCCAAAACGGATCATCAATCAAAAGCTGAAACATTAATTTATGTTTACTTTTTTTTTAGAAATCCTACGCATACTAATGATTTACCAATACGTTGGGAGCCCAGTAGCAAGGACAATATGAAATTCCTATATATAGACGAAGAACTGAAAATGGGTCCGATTCCTAACCCCAAAAGTTATCAACTGTGGAAACATATTTATGAAAAGTATCGTAAAAAAAATAAACCGAACGATTTTGAGACATAAAAAACTTATTCATTTTTTCTCTTTGTGTCTACAAGTTACAGAAAAAAGTTACAAAGTTGTTATTTGTAGTTACGTCTACTTTTCTTTCTTTTCTATACTATTTATTATTTGATAGGATTTTAAACTTTCTAGTATTAACAAAAGAATCATTTATTAAATAAATAGAAACACATACTATTCAAAAAGCACATTAATTGATAAATTATACTATATTATAAATATAATATATTGAACGTGATGTTAGCATCAAGTACCTATGCACTTAGAATTGATTCTAACTGGAGTTTTTATTTTCACAGTAAGGAAAAATCATTATGCAAAAGCAAGAGTAGTAATAAAAAGCTTAATAATTTATTGAAAACGTGACTTTTTACTACCTTACTTTAAAAAAATTGCTTACTAGTGAGGATCGCACATTACTAGTATTCTCGTTAACCACTTGTGCTAAGGTAAATGCTTGTTTTAAGAGTGAGTTCACGTTGATAGTGCAATGTTTGGGTTTCGAACCGGCAACCACATTATCGCAAGTCCGACGCCGTCGTTGGCTTAATATCTATTTTATATTTTGCCGTCATGACTGTGATGAACGATACACTAACACTTATGATAACATCATACCCTATAACTCAAGAAGATTATGCTGAATGATACCGATACCGGTCTTAAAAGTCGTACCTAAAATGCCGATTACTAAAGCCGTAGGTACTAAAAATACCGGATCACTAAAACCAGTAAATAAGTACACTGGTTTTAGGTCAGTAAATAAGTTTAAACCAGTTAAAACCAGTAAATTAAGTATATCAGTGAGCGTATTGCCATTTAGTAGTACTATGTAGGTAGTAGGTACAAAGGGCGATAGCCTAATGGGCAGCGCGTCGGACTTGCGATCATGTGGTTGCCGGTTCGAAACCCACCCATTGCAATGCCGACATGAACCCACTCGTAACACAAGCATTTAGCTTAGCACGAGGGGTTAACAAGAATACTAGTAATGTGAGATGCATATTGCTAGTTAGCTTTATTTAAAAAAAAACACAAACTTCAAACTGCGACTGTACAATGTAATTTCATGAACATTTCAACACACACACCTGCAACAACTAAACCAGACATACACAAGTTTTTTTTATTGTATTATTTATCATTGTACGAATTTATATAACGTTATCTACATTGGATTTTTATCTGTCGATACGAATATCTTATCACAAGAAGT
Source organism: Acronicta leporina (assembly GCA_947256265.1). Classification (NCBI taxonomy): domain Eukaryota; kingdom Metazoa; phylum Arthropoda; class Insecta; order Lepidoptera; family Noctuidae; genus Acronicta; species Acronicta leporina. The sequence continues at coordinate 604,038 of OX366517.1, read as the reverse complement.
GTCAAATTACTAGCGGTGTAATAAGTAAAATGTATATTTAAATGTTAAAATGTTATAAACATAAAAACTAAAAGTTACCTTGAAAATATTTAAATTGTACATAAAAACATTTTAAATGATGAGTGTTCTCAAAAAAATTGCAAGTAGTAAATATGTAGTTTTATTCACATTATTTGCAATGAACTTGGTGGACCAACCAGCGCCCGAACTCCGAATAGATCAAGGGATTTTGAGCGGTAAAGTCAGTGCAGATGGGACGTTTTTGGAATACGTTGGCATACCGTATGCTACTACCAACAAAGATTCAAGATTTCAGGTAAGTGGTGTTTGTTTTTGTGTATCTACATCATTTGTGTTCCAATCTGCTTCATTATTATATCTAAACTGCGAATAAATAAGGATTTCTCATACTTACAGAAGACTATAGAATATTTGCTATAAGTTTATCGAAGATAAAAAAATATTCGCATTGAAAAAATAAGGTTTATAATTCCTATGCGTTGTTGTTTTATTTAATTTTAGAAAGCTTTAAATGAACTATGTTTATAGCTTTATGGTTTATAAGTCGACTAGCGGGCTCGGCACACATTGTCCTGCCCTTAAACTTAAAAATAAACAGCTATAATAGAAATCACCTTTATTAGCTCTTTTTATTTTTTTAAGCCAGTATGGCGTTATATGGCGTTACCGAACCCGTATACAACGCCATGTTAATTTTGTTCGTGTTTTGTTTCTGTGAAATTCGTCAATCCGTACGCGATACAAATTGTATGAGAAAACAAAATTCATCCATAATTTTTGAATGAGAATTTTTATCTGATGGTTTAATCATTATTCTTCTATTTGGGGTGAAGACAAATTCAGCAAATTAAAGATCACAAAACTAGGCCCAGCCGGTTTTGAATTATAAATGGCGTAACATACCCGACTTGTTTTCTGTGTAAGTTGGTTTTACTTAATAATATATAACAATTTTACAGGCACCACTACCACCACCAAAATGGGAAGGGGTTTACAAAGCTATTGATGAAATGTACCAGTGTCCACAACAGGGTGCCTTTGGAGTTATTGGTACAGAAGATTGCCTAAAAATTAATGTATATGTACCAATTACTACTGTTAAAGGACCACTTCCTGTCATGGCTTACATTCATGGAGGAGCTTTTGTTCTGGGAAGTGGAGGAAAACTGGTCATCGGACCTGAATTTATAGTAAAGCACGACGTGATATTAGTCTCATTTAATTACAGACTTGGAGCACTCGGCTTTCTATGTTTAGGCACCAAAGAAGCTCCAGGTAATGCGGGCTTGAAAGATCAGATAGCTGCTTTAAAATGGATACAAAGAAATATTGCAGTATTTGGAGGAGATCCAGATAATGTTACTATATTTGGAACTAGTGCTGGTGGGGCTTCAGTTTCCTTGCTAGTTGCAAGTGAGGTTACACACGGCTTATTCAAAAAAGCTATTATGCACAGTGGTACTTCAATATCACCTTGGGCTATTAGTAATGATCCAATATCGGTGGCTAGTAAATATGCTAAGAATCTTGGCTACGACACAAAAGATCCGAAGGAACTTTATGATGCATATTCTAAACAATCATACAAAGAATTGGTATTAAAAACTTCACGCTTGCCTCTGGCGCAGGTTTTGTTAACAGATCATTTACAATTACCCTGTGTCGACAAAAATATCCCTGGAGTAGAACCAGTTCTTAGCGATTTACCCTACAACTTGCTAACCACTAAACCTAAAAACATTCCATTAATGTACTCTTCTACAGATAGAGAAGGAATGTTCTTTACTGAAGAAGAGACAGAAAAAACACTTCAATATACCAATAAGCGCACTTTATTTGGTGATCACTTAGTATTCCCAACTGAGATGGAAAAAAAGGAAGTAGCCCAACAAGTAAGGGAATATTATTTTGGAGAAGAGGATGTTAGTAAGAAGACTATTGTGAATTTGGCCGAACTGATTGGGAATTTATTATTTGAATTACCTGCTTTTTTTGAAGCAGAAATAATGGCCAGTAGAATTGATTCTCCTGTGTATAATTATTATTTCGCATATGCTGGTGGAAGAAATTTAGTTAAAGATGGAAAAATATTTCGAAATGAAACTGGTGCATATCATGGAGATGATCTCCTGTATATATTTAAAGGAAGAGTATGGCCTTACAAAATTAATGAAAAAGATCAACAAGTTATTGACTGGATGACAACAATGTTAACTAATTTTGCGAAATACGGGTAAGTAAAATAACAAACCTTATATTTTTAGATGGATATACCTCATTGTTGGGAGTTAAACAGTTATAGTTCACGCACATAAGGAGTGAAGCTCCGTGATCCCCAATGGAATACTTCCACTTCAAGTCCTTTTACTAGTATTATTTGCAAGAAATCCTCATATCCTATTATGCTCTTTAGATACGATTCTAGTAGTGTCTCCGCTAGTGATTTGATCGGGATAGGGCAAAGAAAGTTCGGGGGTTGGGATGAATGTGCCCTAAGCAAATATGGATATAGTGACAGTTGCTCCTCCTCCTCCAAGTAGGAACAGCTACTTGCCGAACCTGCTACCTCCCTTCAAAATAAGACATTCATCAGTTTACATAAGATAATCAAGATTGAACAAAAAAAATAGAAATTGTTTGCGCTAGTAAAAAGTGCACCCTATCTTTGCATTTAATCGTTGTTACAGATAACTAACGTGGACAAGAATACCTACTCCAATAAATTATATGTTTTTTTTTTCAGAAATCCTACACCGAACGATCAACCAATTAAATGGATTCCACACAGCAAAGATAAATTGAACATTTTGAAAATCGATGATGAATTGAGGATGATGTCCGTACCGAATCCTGATACATATCAGTTTTGGAAAAGAATTCATGGGAAATATCGTAGAACTAAACTCAATTAGAAGTATAATATTGCTGCAGCATTCCAGTTCTTACAATTTTTTTTAACGTACTCATTTCTTATACTTACGCGAATATAAGACATTGAAATAAAACTACGTTTGTGACCATGTACGCTGTAAAGCATGCGAAACGTCGGGAATAATTTATTAAAAATACAACACTATAAAATCCGTAAAAAGTAGTTTAATTTCAGTGATTTTGACGGCTATGGATACTAATAAAAATTCCTGTTATAGGATTATTTGTTTTCTGTTGAGAAGTCGGGAAGAATTTTTTTTTATGTTTTCTCCATAAAATCTTGTCCTTTTTTTCAGTTCAATTTTGACACTGGTGTGATGAACATAATTTAAAACGGTATTATAATAATATAACTGGACTGAGCTAGAGAACGCTTTTTTCCTATTTCTGAGACACATAAATATCACATACTCAAAAACTTGATGTCACTAAGGGCCTATAAACACCACGTTTTTTAAACGCACCGTTGATGTGCGTTTGTAGCAATACGGACCCGATACGCACGCAAGTCAGACGCAGCCTGTAGACCTCTGCAGGATAAAAGCGCGCGCGTTTCTAAAACGCGCGTCGACGGCGAGTTTAAAAAACGTGGTGTGCTCAGGCCCTAAGACAGGAAAAATAATGTTATTCAAAATGTTTAAATAAAATAAATAAATCGTTTATTTCTCACCAAAAAAAAAAATACATAATTTATAGGTAGGCTATCTAAGAAGATACAATTTTTGTCGTAGATAGATCTTAAATATGTGCTTACATTATGACAACGTAGTGAGCATTGGTTGTCATCAGACTAATGGCCACTTGCACCAACTTCTGAAATATGTTTAAATTGAATTTAAACACAAAATGACAATAGAAAATTGTGTTCAAATACAATTTAAACACATTTAAGAAGTTGGTGCAAGTGGCCCTAAGTCGCCCTATCCACTCGTACCTACTAGTTAAAACTGTATCACGAGCAGTCAAATGCAAATAATTTCTTTACAGTTACAGTAGTAATTGCATGAACAATTTATATTAAACTATGAAACATTTTTCGTAAACAAAAACCAGCGTAAGCAAGCGTAAAATAATAATAATTCTTAAAATGGACTTTCTACAGAAACCTCACAGTCTTACTCAAAATTGTGCCAAAACTTAAGTTTAAATTTTTATGAAATAAGATTTATTATACACGCGGGTTTAAAGTAAAATTAGGGTTGATATAAGTGAAGGGATGGAAGCGAAAAGTTAAGTATCGTTAAACCCTAAGGCCCACTTGCACCAACTTCTTAAATGTATTTAAATCGTATTTAAACACAATTTTTCATACAAATTTTGTGTTTAATTACAATTTAAACACATTTAAGAAGTTGGTGCAAGTGGCCCTAAGAGTTTTTAAAGAAATTATTTTATAAATAGACACAGTTAATAAAACTATAGCTATTTTAAATTGTAACTAGCAGCCCGGCTTCGCACGGGTATTCAACAACAAAAAAAATTAGATAGTAGCCAATTCTCAGACCTACTTACTGAATATGCATATAAAATTTCACAAAAATCGGTCTAGCCGTTTCGGAGGAGTATGGTAACTAACATTGTGACACGAGAATCAAGAGTTTTGAGTCTCATATTGACGACGGAAAACTGAATAATTTTAATAGTATACGAAATAAAGTATACTAATATGTATTATGTTCCCGGAAAACATAAGCAGGTATGTACTGCTAAATAATTTTTATCACAGTTTGATGGAAGGATGACTCATATAATTATTGCATTGCCTGACTACAACACCGAAGTTGTTACCGAGAAGAACCTATAATAACAACCTAAAAATCAAACCCATGACCGTGAAACCACGGCCAGCAGTTGCTATTGCAATCCCGACACCAAAGAGGAAGGTTAAACCCGATAAAAAATATTGCTGCTTCGTTATTATAGTAGTCCTTAGCGTAATTGCTACGCTAGAGGCATAGGGTTATATCCCCAGATCGTGCAGTGTTATCGAGCTTTTCTATGATTCCCAGAAGCAGTTCGAAATTTAGATTTGCCCGGTTCATGGCAATAAGCTCGACATACTGGTGAACTGTGGGTGTAAATTTAGTCTCCCTCTGTATAATCTTTCTAGGAATACATAAATAGTTATAAAATATTGTTGTGTTATCCGCCAACAGCCATTCATTTGTACCACACCCGGTAGTCAGATCGCTGTTCTGAACTACAATGTCCGTTATGAATATTATATGAGGGGACTGCGTCTGTGACACTTTTGTCTTCCATCTCACTCTTATTTTATTATTTTACTAGCTTCTGCCCGCGACTTCGTCCGCGTAGCGTGATGATGTATAGCCTTATAGCCTTCCTCAATAAATGGGCTATCTAACACTGAAAGAATTTTTCAAATCAGACCGGTAGTTCCTGAGCGCGTTCAAGCAAACAAACAAACTCTTCAGCTTTATATATTAGTATAGATATGTTTTTTTCTTTATGTTACTGTATGTCAAGATAATTGATCATTAATTATTTTGAACGTTTTTAATCAGATCCCAAGTAGTAAAGCACAAATATTTAGTTACTAATTATTAAAAAAAAATATAGTCTATTAACAACAGAATCAGTAAAACGGTCTTGTAATTATTATCCACCTCTAATAAAAACACTAAATTAATTAAACCCTAATTTGATTCTTCGTCTTGTTTCGTTCAGCAATTCACTGTAAGGCTCCCCCTCCCCTGCTTACCCCTTGTGGTTTATAATTACACCCCAATTAACGTTCAACGTCTAATATTTTCATTTGGTGCCCAAAAAAATAGGTCCCAGAGTACCCTTAGCTAATTTTAACAAGACATTACAGAACTTGTATTTAGCTATGTTTTCATTAAACTCCCTCCGTAGAATTGCAAAATTTTATAAGTATTTAAGCAATAAAATTAAATTTATGATGCTTCTTAATAACGCTTGCGCTTAAAAAGATAACCCCGGGACAAGTAAAGGCGTTATTTATCGTAACTTCGGACTTTCTATTCATAATGTTGCGGTATAATATTTATATTTTTGGCGCTTATTAAAATTGTATTTGTTTTAACTTTGAAATTAGTTATGGTTGGATAAAGTGCTCGTGGCTTCAGTTTGTGGTGTGTTAGTAGTGGTAAGTTTATGGGGCGTCATTGTTCTTGTTTAAATATTATTATTTTTAATATCATTTTCAAATTGTGTGTAGTTTTTTTACCCAACTTTAACAATATTGATATATTACTTTGAATATTTAATTATTGAGAAACGCAATGGAAAAAATGTTCATGCTAGTATTTCTTTTCAGTTACGATAACGAAAGTATTTCATTAAGTAGGTTCCTTTTTTATGGCATAGCGGGGCAAACGGGCAGACAGATTGTCTGATGGTAAGCGATTACTGCCGCTCATGGACACCCGCAACACCAGAGGAGTAACAAGTACGTTGCCCGCCTTTTAAAAGGGTTTGGGCCTCTAGCATCCTCACTCACTCAGCGAAACATAACATAGGCATCTATTTCACGCCGGTTTTCTGTGAGGCCGTGGTATCACCCCGATCGTGCCGGCCCATAGTGCCGGAGCATGTCTCTCCCACGGTAAGTATCCACCGTTACTAGGTATGTCTTAACAATAAATTAAAATAGGAAAAGTTTTATCAATGTATAGTAGTAACAAGAAGCATAAAATAACGCTGCTTATACTTCATTATAATACTTGAATACCTACTTCTTTATAAAAATCTTGTGTGAAAATTACTGCACTATTAAAGAAATCCGAACACATACTATTTCCCGAAATCGAATCCAAATAATAGTGGCACTCGCAACGTAGCTATCTTGTATGTAAAATAATCCAGCGCTGCATTTGCCATTCATTGCGCTTTAGATAAAACACGCAGACATTTTTATTTTTCCATGTAAAACGTCCGTTTCAACGCGATATTACGACAAACGATTCCTAACCTTATGTTTTGGTTTTCAAAGTTAAAAATTCTTCGATAGGTTTATTTGAAAAAGATTGCAAGACAATTTCTCGATTTTGAAAAGGGGGCGGGCAGACGGGCGCTTTTTATATTAATAATAGAGTTGTGTTGTTTTGTTATATCGAGAAAATGCTATGATATTTATGAAAACATTGAGATACGGTTCATAAAATAGTATGTGCAGAGCGGATTGGTTCGTATTATGTACAAGACCTTTCCGTTATTTTGTAAAGTATATTGCAACACTTACTGGCGAGTACCTATACATGATCTTTGCATGATCAAAAATCCTTGCAACTGCACAGTTTGGTAAATTTTGTTTGCCAAACTTCATTGACTTTCGTTTTGATATAGATTGTGTGTGACTGTTTCACACACCAAGTTTCTATATGTGAGGGCATTAAGTCTAAATATTTAACTCATTAAAATTACGATAATATTGAATAGTTCACCATTGATTATAATATTTGTTTGTTAAACGTAATAATACTGTTCTTTAAAATTGGGCAGAGACTTGATAGCCCGCTTTGTTTTGCCATTAGAGCAAATATTGAGTACCTATTTTTAGAAACCAAATATAAAGTCAATGTCAAATGTAAAGTCAAAAATCACATAAAAAGAGCATATATATAATGTGAGAATATAATATGATCTGACAATCAGCTGTGTTCCCCAGAAAGTAGCCACTGTAAGTTCGAGTCTTTGGGAGACCAAAGATACCAACGACGTTTGAGATTAGGTATACTGACTAGAAACCTTATGTTATGTACTACATCTCACACAATTCTTTGTTGTTTTTAAGGACCCGTGTAATAAGGAGCGTCCAAATGCCATTAACCGGGCTTAAACCTAACTCCGACATGCTACTGATAATTTTATAGAAAATTCCAAAACCTATTCGAACTGTATATGTAACTGCCTCATTAGCCAAGTGGTCCTGAGCGCGACTGCTACGCTAGAGGTCCTGGGTTCGATTTCCAGGTCGAGCAAAGTATTATTGGGTTTTTCTATGAAATTCCCAGTAGCAGCTCGGAGTAAGGAATTTGTGCCCGGTTAATGGCAATAGGCTCGCCCCCTATTACATGGGACCTAAACATACCGGCGAACTGTGGGTGTACATTAGCGCCTCTGCCTCACCCTTCGGGGAATACAGGCGTGATGGTATGTTATATTATGTTTTATTAGAACTGAGAATTGAACCCGAAAAAAAATATACTGCAAACGCTAAGACCTAGTCGTGACGACAAAAAAGTCGCTCGCTTGCTCATTTAGCGAAATGAATAACAAAAAGCGATAGAAGCGCGCAGCGGCCGCGGAAGCGCGAACCACCGGCGATAAGCAACAAACAATCGTACTTATCATCGACTGGCATATCTGAAAGTCTTTGTGATATTTGTGAACGAAACATCAAAGAATACTCCAATAAGTCAGTCTTAAAATCAATATTTATGTTAGGCTTTTCATGTCTTTTTCACCCATGTTGCTCCGCTCCCAAAAGTCGTAGCGATATGATAGACAGCTTAAAACCTTTGTCTTGAATCATTTATCTATTAATGAACACTGTATTAAAATCTGTTACTAACTTACTTTAAAAGATCTAAGCGTAGAGATAGACGGAGCGATTTAATTAGAGCAATTAGGTATTATAAAATCGTTAAAAATCTGTATCTGTACATTGAAGATATAAAAAAAAGTGCTACCTATATAAACGTCTCAGAACCCAAAAATTTGGTTTTTAAAATTATTTTCTATTTGTCTGTTTGTTACGGGTTGGTGCAAAAAGTACTGAATAGATTTTAATGTTATTTTCACTGTTAGAAAATATATGCTCCAACATAAAAACTGGTGAACTTTTTATTTTAATATATGAAACGGATCCTGAGATGCGTAATGCGTAATCACGCGAGCAAAGCCGAGGGCAAAATCTAGAAAAAAAAAATTAATTCCGTAGAAAGCTTACAAAATACTATACCTAAATGATTACCAGTCCATTACATTTGGTTAAGCTGTGTCGTGGGAAAAACGCTCTTCCAGTTTACTAATAATAATAACAAAGTAAAAAACCCAATTTACATAAGTGTGTATATTATGTGTGTTCATACGCAAGTGTCAGTTTTCGGCTTTTGTTAGTATTTAAATTGTATTTAAACACGATTTTTCATAGAAATTTTGTGTTTAAATACAATTTAAACACATTTAAGAAGTTGGTGCAAGTGGCGCTCAGACTGCTATTGATAAATAATTGAAACACTACGTAACCACGAACAATGTCCCAGACATCTGTATTCATTATCAAAGTATTATTGTGTACAGTCGGAGATTACGTTCCCCGTCACCCTCCGGCGGCCGTGCCGGCTTTACAATTTTGTACCTCTAAACAACGGCATATTGCTTACCCTCATTTAAATTATTGGTCCGTATTTTGTCCTAAATTTGGATCTTGACTTGATTTGAGCTGTTAAATATGGAGGCGTTTGGGAAGATGCTAATTTGAAATGAAAGACTGTGATCACTGGTATTCAGATAATTTGTTTTTGGATTTGCTGTTTAGATATTTCTATGACAAAGAAAAAGCATAGGTATGTATGAATGTGCATAGAGCCCCTGATAACTTTGAAAACAAGATCAATGAAAGTAGAAAGTAAATGCTTTCGAAACCATAACTATTTCGAATATATTTAAAAAAAACAAGTGGTTTAGGTTATATAAACATATCCGAACCCAAAAATGTGATTTTTTTAAATCTTGTCTGTTTGATACGGGTTGGCACAAAAGCTACTGAATAGATTTTAATTTTGTTGTCACTGTTAGAAAGTATGTGCTCCAACTTAAAAACTGGTATAGGTACTTCATAACTCAAATAATTAAACGGAACCTGAGATACAGCTTGACCTCTCTAATGTATAGAGACCCATACAAAGAAGAGATGAACATTGTTACTGAGATTCAAGTAAGCTGAGCCGCGGGCAGAATCTAGTAACACTATAAAAAAACAGAATAATCAAATTAAAAACCTTCGTAACGAATGAAGTGAAAAAGCACATGCTTACGGGTGAAACAAATAGGTCTACAGATCACCATAATGCCAAGTAAAAATTGAGTGCCATAGAATGTCACATAATATTATATTTAACTAGCTTCTGCCCGCGGCTTCGCCCCCGTGGAATTCGGTCATCACATCCCACGGGAACGGGATAAAAAGTATCCTATGTCCGTCTCCTGGTTCTAAGCTACCTCTCCACCAATTTTCAGCCAAATCGGTTCAGCCGTTCTTGAGTTATAAATGGAGTAACTAACACGACTTTCTTTTATATATATAGATTATACGGTACGCATATAATAAAGAATTAATTATATACGCAACCTTTGATTACCAGGTTGCAAATATAAAACAAGATGAAGAAAAAACTGCACAGTGTTGAATTTTAAGGCAGACGCTATATAATATGCGCAAAACAAGACACTGTGCAAAACACACTCAACCTAAGAGGGTTCAACTAATTTCTTGGTCGAATGTACAAATGCGGGTATATAGAAACAATCCATTTAAATGTACTCAAGGTAGACTCAACGGGTTCTGTACAAATTAAAGCTGAATAGATTCCTACACACGTAAACAGTTTGCGTGCTATTCAAGGTGTTAATTATCTCATGAACTAAAGCAATTTACATAGTAGACTTAATCTACTTTGGGGAATTGTTTAATTGAATTCAGTCTAGAAGAGTTCTTGTGATCCAACTTTTGTAACGACATAGTAACTTCTATTCCCTGTTTTTCTTTAATTGAGTTAATTTTGAGTGACACAAATATTGCACAAAGGATTTTTTTTGGGGGATAACGAGCAGACGAATCATCTGGTGGTAAGCAATTACCGCAGCCTATGGACACATGCAACACCAGAGGAGTTGCAAGTACGTTGCTGGCTTTTTAATAGTGATTGGGCCTCCGGTATACTCATTCAGTCGAAACACAACGTAAGCGTTGTTTCACGCCAGTTTTTTGTGAGGCCGTGGTATCATTCCGGTCGAGCCGGCCCATTCATGCCGAAGCAAGGCTCTCCCATGGTCAGCATAGCTCTTTTATTTAATTCTTTGCCATATTGTCTTGCCGTGTCTACTTCATACGTATTTTAAAAACGTATAAACGATATATATTGTCACTAGCTTCCGCCCGCGAGGAATAGTTACTTAGTACAAATCGTAATAAAAGGTAGCCTATTTCCTTGCTCAGGGTCTAAAGATTGTCTTTGCCAAATTTCATCAAAATCGGTTGAGAGGTTTAAGCGAGAAAGCGTAACAGACAGCCAGACAGAGTTACTTTCGCATTTATAATATTAAGTAGGGATTTATATAATTTACATATCATCACGCCTGTATTTCCATAAGGATTGTGCTTGATTGAAAGAGGCGTACTAATTTACATCAACATTTCGTGGGTATGTGTAAAAGGTTAGCCTGTTGCCATTAGCTGAGCCAAACTTCGAGCTGATACCGAGAATATTATAGGAGTAAATGTTTTTTTTATCATAGGCATATTTTTTTTACATAACTTTGTTGTTAATATCTTTTTTATTATTTTGTAATTTTACCATTTTAATTGTTTAGCCATACCTATGTACCGATAATATAATAATATTTTTCTACATACAAAACATCTCACCATTCCTTCAAAACTCCGAATATAAAAACCGTTATTCATTCGAATTCATTTGTCGAACTTCTTCAAACTCATTACAAGCCGACTTTACATCGTAAATTTATTCGGCATCAATCAAATTTGCGACAGATGCAAACCCACTAAGCGTTTCATTAGTAAATCCATTTTTTTCTGTCCAGGCGTTGCCCAGGTGTTCGCAGATCCACGTAATCAGTACGACTGATGAGAAATGGCCGCCGTCTCGAACGCAACGGATTCGATCGGGGATTGCTATTGGATGTTTAAGTAGCTGCAATTTGTCATATGATCTGGCCGTCTTAATTTTCTTTGTGAAGTTAGTCCTCGTTAATGCAGCAGCAATTCTGTGTATTCATCTCGACGATTCAGTAAAACAGTTGTAAAATTATAATGAACAGTAGATCTGAAAGTTTCGCCGAAACTTAAACCAAGACACGACGTTAATTTGGCAGTTTCTCCTAGAAATTGCCTTCAGTTTGGCAACTAAAACTGTCTAGAGACTGACTAGAGAAACCTGATAATAATAATAATGACCGCTAGACGATACTTAAGTTTTCATTGCCGACTAATAACCTGAATACTTAGTAGTAGCCTATTTTATTCGCATCCAAATATGCCACACAACTCAGACATTTGTTGATCCATTTCGCTCTCTAATGCATACCAGAACCATCTTTAAAAAACATTGGATTATATGAACAATAGGATTTTCTACTATATCGTGAGTGCTTTTACAAAAACAACGTCTCATATACATTAAAGCCCGGATCCAGAACAATAATCTGTAGGTCATACAAATATTTGCTTCGTGTGGGGATTTAACACACAAAACCTGGGGCAAAGTTCAAGGTCAAGTTCAAACGTTTTTATTTCAAATAAGATTTTACAAGCGTTTATGAAACGTTATAAATCTAGTTGCACGGTTCCAAAAGATTGATTCTATGCAGAAGAACCTGGCAAGAACCTCCATGGACACTCTTTTAAAATAAATGATGTTAGAATCTTCACGCAGGTACACTATAGGGATAACAGCTTATGTGAACATTGAAGGTTAATGTCTAAGTGGGAAGAGGTCGATATTTAATGTCATTGTAAAAAGTAAATAATAAACTATGTGCAAAATACATACATCATCAAAGTACATAAAACTGTAATTAAATCTGTCACAATTCGAAATAATAACGAGTCTGTTGACATCGATCGTTTAGTACATAAGCCCATCTAGGTAACCTGAAAGAAAAATCATACATAAGATATGTTTCAAGATTACAATTGAATCAATTTCGTAAACCTTTTCCAAAATACACTAAAACTATACTTTAACTGGGTTTTAAAGACGCGTCATTTAAAAACGTTGTCTTGGAGCTGATAAGACGAAATTATTAGGATTATAATTACGTAACTCGCTGCTAGTGTAATGACGTGTACTCCGAGTGTTCAGCGAAGCCCTGGCTTATGTAAATTATATTGTCATCTTCAAGAATAGGCATTAAACCACGCCGTCTACCTTACGTGGTCCAAGTTATAAGAGATTTGTATAAAACACCCAGGGCTTAGTGAGCAATAATAGGTGTTACTAGCAATTTTGTACTGTGATTTTAGTCCCAAATGCGACCGCAAGAGGGCTTTCCACATAAACAATGCCAGGACATCAGCATATGGGGCACTGACTGACATTATTATATTAACAATAAATAATAAATGTTATCTAATAACACTTAATGTCAACTCCTACTTTAAGACGCAACATTTCTTTTATATCAATATCAGATATAATTATATTCCGCACAGTATAAGTAACATGACAATTAAATAATACTCAAAATATTATTCATCCATTTCACTGGTTTATTATGTTTCAGATACATTTTATAATTACTTATTTATTAATTCGTATTAGCATAAAACTTTTAATTTAGTAATCATAATTATGTTCACATCCACAACTCCTTATAAATCACTAAAAATCACAATCACGACAATACCTGATCACAATGAAAAATTAATATTATTTAATTTGGTTTGAGAGTTCATGTGCTACATGTGGTAATTTTTCACGTCAAACTGTATCAAATACAATATTTATTACATAGCTATTAAAGTCCACAATTAATTGAACACAGCGAAGAAGAGCATCTTCCCCGACACGAGTTGACTCGCTTAGCTCTCATAACTTAAGCAGACTTTATAAGTGAGTACATGAAAATACCAACTCATTTTGAAACAGAATAATTCCTACTCTACGTACAGGTATTTTACTATCCATCTTTAGATATGTTATTTATTAAGTGTAATATAAATACTGATTGTAATATTTTTGACAATCGCGATTGTGTTATCATGTAAACTGGAAGTTCGCGTCTTCTAGCTCATGGCTCATGGCTGACATTTTTGAAATTATACAATGCATAAGGATGAATTGTATGCCCCCGAGCAGTGGTAGCCTAGTGATATGACCATTGGACTGCCAAGTCGAGGCACGTACCTCTGACTTCGAAGTTACGTGCGTATTAATAGTTAATTATCACGCGCTTTAACGGTATAGGAAAACATCGTGATGAAACCTGCATGTCTGAGAGATTTTCTCGACGGCATGTGAAGTCTGCCACTCTAGGCCAGCGTTGTGGACTATAGCCTAATTCATGTCATTCTGAGAGGAGACCCGTGCCGAAGTGAGACAATGTAATGGGTTGATTATGTAGATAAGCCACAGATTATGAGTCTGGATGTTGGTGAATGAGATATTTAAAAAAACATAAACTTTATCTCATAATCCCACAATACGTACATGCATACCGGATATTAAGTAGTATATGTAGTCAAGTCAAATCATACGTCTCGAGTTTAAATCGGACGCATTATTTTGCAACATATACACAAATACGGAAAATCAGTTAACATAACAAGGTATTTTTCTGCAAGCTTCTCATTCTGAAAGAAGACTTGTGCCCAACCAGTAGTATGTTGAGTTATAAGCTGTTCATGTTTAACTTATGATAATCATCGGTTTTCCACAAAACTGAGTTGAACGTGGAAAACAAAAGGTAAACACTCGTCGTATTCAAAACACAAGGAAAAATGTAGATACACACATATAAAGTAGGATGATTATTTAGTTCGGTAAAAGTTCTTTTGTTTGTTTAGTTTCTTATCTAATTTATTCTTTCAAACTCATTGTTTTGTCATTTCATGGAAGTTAGGTTGGGTAAATTAAAAAAGTAAATGCTTACTAAGTTTTTTTTAGGTAAACACAAAATACTGATTGGATGGTAGTCTGCAGGTTATAATTTTATTACTTACTACTCGTAATTCTTGTGCCAAATTGGTAGATAGTAATAATCTTTTCTAGGCATATTTTATTATAGTGATAACAATATAACATACATACGATCACGCCTGTATTCCCCGAAGGGTTAGGCAGAGGCGTACTACTAATGTACACCCACAGTTCGCCGGTATGTTTAGGTCCCATGTAATAGGGGGCGAGGCTATTGCCATTAACCGGGCACAAATTCCTAACTCCGAGCTGCTACTGGGAATTTAATAGAAAAACCCAATAACAATTTGCTCGACCTGGGAATCGAACCCAGGACCTCTAGCGTGGCAGTCTCGCTTAGGACCACTTGGCTAATGAGGCAGTCTATAACAACTATAACAATATAAGATTATTTAATAAGCTATCTAAGTTGTGTTAATCGCTATTTTAACTTCTTTGAACCTTTTAAGTTCTTGTGATGGCCATCTGGAATATTACCATGAATTCTAGGAGTTATATCGCTTCGCTTGATTTAAAAGTAAAGTAAACTTTTGAAGTTCCATGAGACTTTTCACAGCACCAAAATAAAAAATCATTTTCGTGCCAGAAGAAGAAAATGCATAAATCTGCTGTGTTGAAAAGGCTTGAAAATTAGAAGTTTCTCTATCTTATGTCAGACGGTGTATTTTAAATTAAATGCTGATCTTTAACTGAGAGGTTAGATGATAGAAAACATTATTATGGCATTCAATCCCCCTTTGTGGTATTTTTGTATTCTATTATTGTTAGCCTGGTGTCCCATATATAAAATAAACTAGCTTCTGCCCGCGACTTTGTCCGCGTAGCGTGATGATATATAGCCTATAGCCTTCCTCAATAAATGGGCTATCTAACACTGAAAGAATTTTTCAAATCGGACCAGTAGTTCCTGAGATTAGCGCGTTCAAGTAAACAAACAAACTCTTCAGCTTTATATATTAGTATAGATATTTATAGAATGTTGTACGCCAACTTTTCTCATGTTAAGGGCCACTTGCACCAACTTCTTAAGTATGTTTAAATTGTATTTAAACACAATTTTTCATATAAATTTCGTGTTTAAATACAAATAAGAAGTTGGTGCAAGTGGGTCTAAATATGTTAATACCATAACGTTACCACATCACTCGTGAGCTCAAACTATACGCGTTTAACAACGCGATCGTTCTTGTTAAGCTCACCCTAATAATCTTTATAAGCCATGGCGCGCCGTGACTCCGTACCCTGGCGATTATATTAATGGCTTGTTATGTAAGTGAGACTAGTTGAATGGTTACTGTTGTGGTTCTTGGTATTGTGAGTTAGTTTGTTATAATTTTTGATTTTCAATTAACACACTCGGATTTTGATAGCTTTAGTGACAACATTGAAAGTGGTATTAAGGACATCTTAGAAAAAAATATATAATTACTAGCTTCTGCCCGCGATTTCGTCCGCGTAGCGTGATGATATATAGCCTATAGCCTTCCTCAATAAATGGGCTATCTAACACTGAAATAATTTTTCAAATCGGCCCAGCAGGCCCTGAGATTAGCGCGTTCAAGCAAACAAACAAACTCTTCAGCTTTATATATTAGTATAGATTGACATAGCCTCATTAATCTAGTGGTCTTGAGCACGACTATTACGCAAGAGGTCTTGGGTTAGATTTCTACGTCGAGCAAGAAGTTATAGGGTGTTTCTATCAAATTCTCAGTAGCGGCACCAAGCTCTGAGCTGCTTCCGAGATGGACTATTCTCCTATTACATGGGACACAGAAGTACACCACGCTATAACCCTTTGGGGAAACAGGCGTGATGGAAGGGGACACGAATCGAAACTATTACTGAGAGTTTCATAGAAAAATCCAATTTCACTCTTCGACATTAAAATCGAACGCGGGACTAAGTATGATGTTTTGACATTATATGGAAAACAAATATAACTAGCTATTGCCCGCGGCTTCGCTCACTTGAAGCTATAGTAGGATTAGTAATGGATTCCAAAGATAATTTAATAAAAACCAACAGTGACGATCTATTCTTTGTATAGGCCTCTATACATCAGAGAGGTCAAGCTGTATCTCAGGATCCGATTAATTAATTGAGATAAGTAGTTCACCAGTTTTTATGTTGGAGCATATACTTTCTAACAGTGATAACAAAATTAAAATCTATTCCATAGTTTTTGCTCCAACCCGTAACAAACAGCATTTTTACAATTTTATAATAGTCGAGATAAAAGTAGTTAAGATAATTATAACTCGGTAATCAAATTGACGTGTTTGAGGTCTTTGTCTTATTCCGTTACACCTTTTATATAAAGACTAAGGGCCTCTTGCACCAACTTCATAATTGTATTTAAATTGTATTTAAACACGATTTTTCATAGAAATTTTGTGTTTAAATACAATTTAAACACATTTAAGAAGTTGGTGCAAGTGGCGCTAAATGTGCCTTTCATAAAACAAAAACTTAACATAACCTGAATCAGCGACCGGTCGCTTAAGGGCCGGCGCCCATTGACGGCACGGCATGGCAAAATATTTTTATTCGACGAATAAAAATATAACTTAATGGTATGGAAATAAAGTTGAAAGCAAGTTGATAAGCATACCGCGGTATTATTTTTGTACTTACGACCGTTAACATTGAAAATTCTACTTTAACCCCATACTATTAAGTTATATTTTAATTCGTCGCCTAAAAATACTTTGCCATGCCATGCCGCCAGTGGGCGCCGGGCCTAACTTTCCAAAAATGTCAACTATACTCGTAACTTATCTATATACTCGTACACGGTAATTATTCTCGGCTAAGTGGGCGCTGAGCATAATCGCTATAAGCCGGGGTGCCCTGTGACTTCAAATGTGGATCAACTGTAATTGTATGAGCAGCTGCAATTGTGTGGTAATGCTATGTGAGAGAACGAGATAAATCATTTACATATGATACTTATTAAATAAAAAAAATTAGTTACAGTAAGTAGCAAAATGTTTAAATGTGTTAATACATCTTCGGCCTTACTATGTTTGACACCCAATGATGAGGTCACAGTCACCGTAACATAACATATAACATACTATCACGCCTGTATTCCCTGAAGGGTTAGCCAGAGGCGTACCAATGTACTCCTACAGTTCGCCGGTTAGGTTGATGGACCATGTAATAGGGGGCGAGCCTATTGCCATTATCCGGGCACAAATCCTAAACTCAGAGCTGCTACTGAGAATTTCATAGAAAAACCCATTACACTTTGCGTACTGGTAGCAGTGTAAAGTAAAATAATTATATACATAAATAGCGTCGGATTCGATACTTATCATTACCTTCACGGGACAAAGATAGTTTTCGTAACACATCTATAATATAAAAATGAATCGCCAAATGTGTTGCTAAGCGCAAATCTCGAAAGCAGCTGAACCGATTTCGCTAATTCTTTTTTTATAATATTCCTTGAAGTACGAGAATGGTTCTTACGGAAAGAAAATAATAATAAATTGCCTGAAATAGTCTAAAAACAACACTTTTCTATATTCCTATACAAAAGATTCGTAATAATACTTAAAAGTCAATTTGAACTTTAATAACATATCATAAAGTTTAAGTGTTAGTGGAGGGGTTACGGGAAGGCAAAACAATTGAGTGACGTTAGTTTCAGAATCGACTGATAAGCGGTACGAAGTTCGCAGGGTCAGCTAGTTGTATAAATATATCTTTTTAAATATTAACTTGTCTGTTTGGTACGAAAGTAATTTTTCATGTATCAGTTTTGTTTCAATCTATATCTATATATATAAAAGAAAGTCGTGTTAGTTACTTCATTTATAACTCAAGAACGGCTGAACCGATTTGGCTGAAAATTGGTGGAGAGGTAGCTTAGAACCAGGAGACGGACATAGGATACTTTTTGTCCCGTTCCCGTGGGATGTGATGACAGACCGAATTCCACGGGGGCGAAGCCGCGGGCAGAAGCTAGTTATCAAGAAAAACGGTTTTGGTTATCGATACGAGGACATATTACTTAACCCGTCAAGTAACGAGTTATAATTTTGTTGAGACCTGGGGCCCTGACGCCATTCAATGATTTAAAATGTTGATCAGTATATGAATTTGTTTTTTGTCCAAAACTAGTTGGACAATCCCAAAATACTGCAAAGAAACAATAACATGAATAGAATATGCTTCAAAAAGTAAAAAATATACTTAAATAAAGGCCTTGTAAGGATCTCCACTTCAAATTCTCCTACCCAAAAATCCTGCCCTTTACAAAAGCTAGTGGAACATAATATTACAACTAGCTTCCTTTCTAATTAGTACGCCGAGTCATAACGAGAATCTACTGAATAGTAATGAAAGGCAGAATTCAACGGTATAAAACTGAAGCCAGGCCTCACATCAAAAGAGCAATAAAGATGGCCACAGACACGTGGTTGGGCCAGGCCTCACAAGGCCTTTTTGAGCGTTGGCTCACGATTAAATGTAGATGCAAAAGGTCCACTTTGTAACACATGCAATGCAGTTGAACTGAAAACTATAATAGTGTGCTTAATAAATACGTACCTAATACCTTTATGTTAATAAAGAATAGAATCGAGTTTGTTATTTATTTATTAATCAACTTATACTGAAAGTATACACCACACATTCAAGTTAACGATCATAATAGGTATAATACTGATACAATGCACTGAGATAACACACTGAGATAGTGATCAAACGCAAACCTGACCAGTTTAGCTTAGCGCTATTTTCAAATAACATAATATACCATCACGCCTGTATTCCCCGAAGGGTTAGGCAGAGGCGTACTAAGGTACTACCACAGTTCGCCGGTATGTATAGCTCCCATGTAATAGGGGGCGAGCCTATTGCCATTAACCGGGCACAAATTCCAAACTCCGAGCTGCTATTGAGAATTTCATAGAAAAACCCAATAACACTTTGCTCGACCTGGGAATCGAATCCAGGACCTCTAGCGTAGCAGTCGCACTTGGGACTACTAGGCTAACGAGGCAGTGTTTTCAAATAATATTACTATTTTAATTAATATTACAGAATTGTATTATATTGATATAATGATTGCTGTGATTTTGAAACGATGATAAAATATCTATTTATATGAATTTAAAATCACCTGTTGTAAGAATCGAACCTTCTCTATCTAGTTTTTGCTATTGCACAGGCGCTAGAGCGCGGTTTTGTTTGCGGAGATTTAGGTTTCGTTAATTGAAAGGTGGAGGCTATTTTTCTTTTTAAGTTTTTAATCCTACCTTGTTATAATTACATTTATGTAAGTACTTACTTATATATACTTATTTCAAACAGTTTATTTTTCAAATATACATAAAGTCAAAGTTAGAATCATTTATTAAATATATACTACTAGGTAGTACTTTTTGAACGTCATTTTTACAATATAGACAGCCCTCAAAACGCCCGCCCTTCACCGCTTCCTAGTGCTTTCGCTGGGAAGAAGAAGCGGCGCAACAAACTCCATACATATAGCACTAGTTCAAGTATTGGGTAATAAAATTAAAAGTTCAACTACTAAGTAAAAAAATAACCAGTTAATAACATAAAAGCAACAATTTCTCTCAATGGGATGATAAACGCCTCAAATAATGATAATTATGAAATCATAAATGACCAAGTGTCATTTATAGTAAAATATAATATTTGGCAAGGATTATGTAGTAGAAATATTCTCTAAATCTACAATTTAATGCATCGGTAAAAGGGAATATAAGACACTTAGTTTCAACAAAAAATCAAAAATGT
This sequence comes from Acronicta leporina, assembly GCA_947256265.1. Classification (NCBI taxonomy): domain Eukaryota; kingdom Metazoa; phylum Arthropoda; class Insecta; order Lepidoptera; family Noctuidae; genus Acronicta; species Acronicta leporina. The sequence goes on along the minus strand of OX366517.1, from coordinate 583,381 downwards.
AAAGTTTTAACACAAAAATAAGCATTCTAAGAACATCCTTTTCATTATTTTAGTACGAAAACATTGTCGCATTGAACCATTTTGTCAAAGATTTTTCATAATAAAAGCCGTCGAAGCGAAAATATTACACCAAGTAAATATGCAACGTTACTCACCTATTAAATGCATTAAGCTTTTAACACATGTCTAATTCAGGGGAACGTGTATACAGGCCTTTCAACTAACAGTATTTAAAATTAAGCTCTATCTTGTTATTCTAAAGTTGTTTTTAGTTTGGCTAAAGTTTTCAGATGGGATCGTTTCAAAGTTTTTCATGGGAGAGCTAGAGTGTCGGCGGAGGAGTGAAGTTGGGTCGTCTCATTTATTATTGACCGTATACTCTCTGGGAGTTGGTAGAGTTTAAAGTTCGTTTTCCAGTAGCTGAAAAAAAGCGCTGACAATGCAGTTTGTAAGCGATATAATTCCTTGTTAGGGTAATTTTGTTCAGAGAAACTTTAGATTGAAATATTCGAATTTTAAGTCATCAATTATGAATTCACGTCTCAATATTTTGCGTAGTGATAGATAAATAGACGATGACCTCTCCTTCTAAGCGCTATATTTGCAACGAGTGCAAGAGGGCGCTATATTATTGATTTAGCATGGACGGGACCTGAACCTACACTGCTAACCAACTATTGAAAATTTCAAATACTTACTCAGCACATGCCTCTCTTAAAAGCACGTCAGCTTAAGCTGACTTCATAGTATGCACATGATTATTTATTTAATCCCCCAACGTTAAAATATAAAAATTGACAATCGGCAATGATTGGCGACAATAATCAATGATGAACGACTACGATGGGCGGCAGTGATGAGCGATAATGATGAGCAACAATAGTAAGCGGCGATGATGAGCGATAATGGTGAATGACAGTGATGAGAGGCAATGATGAGCGACGATGATTGACGTCAGTGATGAGCGACAGTGATGAACTACTATGATAAGGGTCCATGACGAGCAACAATGGTGAACAATAATGATGTGCGTTGCAGCAATAATAATAGCAATAACTTTTAATATTCGTACTTTAATTTTATACTTTTATATAGTAACTACTCTCATTTTATAGCTGCAAGTGTAGCACACACCTTACTCCTTCCACATTGAGTGTATTGGTATTTGTTACTTCTTGGGTCATTTACATCCTTTTATGTTGTGTGGTTACTAAATAACTCGCCGGTTGTCGTAACCACGCGGTTCCATTGCAACTGGGAGCATTAAAAAAAATATTTAATTTCGAGACTTTGTCAATTTTCTTTTTAATTGTGGTGTAAAAGTTTATGCTTATTTTAAGTACTAAAAGTTGATGTTTAAGTACCATTTTAATACTTCATTTATTATAATGGTTTGCAAAGATCTTTGGATAACTTTTCCTGGACTTAAGTTAAGGGTATGAGACCGATGTTTGATGAACGCGTATATGGTCGCTTTATCAACCACTGGTTTTCAAATCAAAGGTTCTAGAATATTTCACTGAGGTAATTCTAGCTCTCTATCACATACTAAGATGGCAAAAAAAAACTAGCAAGACATAATAGAAGTAGAAAAAATAGATATACATATATTTCGTTGGACGAACAAATGTAAAAGTATCTGAATTTTAAATTATGCCTTTTAAATAATTTCGGAAGATTATGAGCTCTAAGCCATGTTATTGTAAAAAAAGAATGACAGCAGTATAGACGAAACTTTAACTGTGCAAGCATGATTCATCATCATCATCATTATCAGCCACTGCTGGACGTAGGCCTCCCCCAAAGTTCGCCATTTCATCCTGTCCTCAAGCAAGCATGATTAGTATAAATACTAGTATTCTATTATCTGTGGTAAAAGTTAACTGCCTCAATAGTCTAGTAACCACTAGCTTAGTTGCTGAGAATGAGATTTTTAATTCACAAATCCAGCAAAGTGTTATTTTTGTTGTTTTCCTATAACATTTTTAGTATTAGGTTTAGCTCCCATTTTAAATAAAAACATACCGGCAAACTGCGTAGTAACATTGGTAGATAACCTCTGCCTAACCTGCCTTCGAAATATAATAGTGATGATATATTATGTATATTGTGCAATTTTCCAACAAAAGATAAAAATAATATTGAAATAGTTATTTAAAAATCACACCACGCAAAGTTATCATCACGTTCCAACGATAGATTATTTAAATACAACCATCAAAATATATATTACAATTAAAATAACCTAACTTTCTAGCCAGACAATGCTATAAAAAGTTGAACGACAGAGCAATCCAACTATCCAGGGCCGTCAATCAGCAGATTCAACAAAAACAACCGAACGGCGAACAATGAGAATGTGAACGAATTGTTGAATCTGTTTTGTCATCCCTACTGATTTGTAAAATAGCCGCAAAGTTGCTGAGAAAATGGCACAGCATAAAAATGTTTTAAGTGGCAAATCGTTTAATTTATCAGCAACGAAATAATTATAAATGTTAGTTTTTAGGCTATGGCTTTTATTTATTATAAAAGCTACAGCCTAAAAAACTAAACTTTTGCTCAATTTACCTCGAGATTGGCTGCTAATATCAATATAGACTTTAGTATAGGTCTCAAAAAAAGTATTCGTTAGTTTTCTAGACTGTGGCTGTAATGAGTAGCTTCGATTCAGCTCGAGAGTAGGGTCGGGAATAATTTCCATTTCATGATTGGAGCACACAAGCGACACCTGAGACGGCGTTTGTCAAACTGACAGACGCTCCCCTCTTTTTGTATAAACATCAAATATGTAACGAATTATTCATTGCGGTTCACTCCGCTGCGAGTTTTATTACAGTTTCCACTGCGAACGTTCTGAACTCGGACTAGTGTTTTCTCATTTAGTTACTTGAACAACGACAGTCGAGTTTAAATGTCAACTGCCTCAATAGCCAAGTGGTCCTGACCGCGACTGTTACGCTAGAGGTCCTGGGTTCTATTCCCAGGTTGAGCAAAGTGTTATTGGGTTTTTCTATGAAATTCCCAGTAGCAGCTCGGAGCTAGGAAATTGTGCCCGGTTAATGGCAATAGGCTCGCCCCCTATTACATGGGACCTAAACATACCGGCGAACTGTGGGTGTACATTAGTACGCCTCTGCCTAACCCTTCGGGAATACAGGCGTGATGGTATGTTTATGTTAAATGTAAGTATGTTTTACATTTAACATTTACAGCTAAGTTTATGTTTTTAAATGTGCAAGAGGGATCTATTAACATTAAACTATTTTTGTTGCCTCATTATTAGCCCGATGCTGTCCACTGTTAGACTAAGGCATCTTCATGCAATTTCCATTTATTTCTGCGCAAGGATTCCCTTATCCATTTCTTCGATACCCATTTTTACGATATCGTTACACATTTTTTTGTAACTTATAATGATTTAACTTTCCATTTCATCGAAAGTATTTTTTCTTGTATTGTAGGCGCATTTACACAAATATTCACATACACAAACACCCAGACCCAGAACAAGACGAAAAATGCCTGTAGGCCATACAAAAAAATTGTTGGCTTGAATCCAAATTACCTGGCGCAGAAGCTGACTGCTCAGCCACAGCGCTAAACTTGAATCAATTTAATTTTCAACAAATGTCACTATTCCGTCAGATTAATCTATACTATACTAATATATAAAGCTGAAGAGTTTGTTTGTTTGTTTGTTTGATTGTTTGTTTGTTTGTTTGTTTGCTTGAACGCGCTAATCTCAGGAACTACTGGTTCGATTTGAAAAATTCTTTCAGTGTTAGATAGCTCATTTATCGAGGAAGGCTATAGGCTATATATCATCACGCTAAGACCAATAGGAGCGGAGCATCAATGAAGAATGTTTCAAAATCGGGATTTTTCCTTTTGAGAGCTTCCGATGCATGCGCTGCGTAAACGGTTAAAGTTTCGCAAAAATCATATATGAAAGAATTGTTCCGCTTTAAAAGTTCTAAAAAAAAGTCCACGACAGCATATGTCTATCTTTTAAGGTTGGCTCACTATAACCGTTTTTATGCTAACTTTGTTCTAAAATTGGTTTTTTTTTTCCTTTTGAGAGCTTCCGATGCGTGCGCTGCGTAAACGGTTAAAGTTTCGCAAAAATCATATATAACAGAATTGTTCCTCTTTAAAAGTTTAAAAAAAAAGTCCGCGACAGCATATGTCTATCTTTTAAGGTTGGCTCACTATAACCTTTTTTATGCTAACTTTGTTCTAAAATTCCAAATGCATTATTTGCGTAGGTGTTTTTATAAACATGATATTAATCCTTATCCAAATAAATACGTTATTCATCAGCCTTTAGAGCGTTTGTTTTGTATCCGTGTGGACCGAGCTTGGGTCCGCTCGGACCCAACAAACGCTCTAAAGGACATATCCTCATTTAGCGTTCTTTTATTATTCATGTTCCCGTGACATATTTTACTAAAGTTCCGCTCGGATACTCAATACTCAATTATCAACTAACAATATTGGCTATATCTTGAAGTGAGCTTCAATCAAAACATACTACAAGCCGCTGAACGGGATCATCATCTTCTTACCACCTGCCAAGTTTGCTTGAACTTGAACGCGATAATCTCAGGAACTATTGGTCCGATTAGAAAAAATCTTTCGGTGTTAGATAGTCCATTTATTGAGGAAGGCTATAGGCTATCAACCTGCTAAGACTAAGTAACTATTCCACGCGGACGAAGTCGCGGGCGGAAGCTAGTCAATCTATATACCTAATTATGTATTATTATATTTCCCGACAATCGTCACGACAATGGCACGACAATGTTTGAATAAAAAATAATATTGGAAAATCAAAGTTCAAGTGTTTTTATTTTAAATAAGCTCTATGAAACGTTTTATTCTAATTACACGGTTCCAAAAGGTTCCTATGGAGAAGAATCTGGCAACTTCATGGGCACTCTTCACCAATCCACTGGAGAATTCGGATAAATTACTACACAGGCAATGTAGCGCATGGGTCGCTACAAAAATATAATATCTTTGTCTACAATATCCAGCGTAGACAATATCAGTTCCATAAACGTTTTATTGTTTAAAGACGCGTGGTCCTGGAGCGGACGGCTGCGTTGTGAGCGCACGCGGTGTGGTGACATTGTCAGCGGTTACACTGAAGTTTTTATGCTGTGGATGTGTATTTGTTGTTGCTCTTGTTTAAAGTACGGTGGGATTGGATGTTCTGTTTATTCTATGTAAGCTAGCTATAAGAAATTTACTCACATGAACAATTTAAGAACTTTCTAAATAACCTCCGGTTTTTTGTTGACAGCGTAATTTTTTTTTTGTTAAAGGAAGTGTTTTGCATTTCATCAGTGGTAAGGTAGTGTGCAATAAATCGTTGATTTTGACTGATTTTTTATTTTCGGAATGAGTTTGAAATGATTGTATATTATATATTAATGAATATCATAGCTCACCCAACGATCTGGAAAAAGAAATCTAATAAGTCTGCTAATTGTTTCCAAAGAGGTTAATTCTTTTTATTTCTGGTACTCCTATATTTATTATATTCAGTTCTGGTGAAATAAAAATGCTGCAAAATTAGATACATAAGTTGGTAATGTGAAATTATGTTGCTAAAATATAAAACTTACTAGCGACCCGCCCGCGGTTTCACCCGCGCTGCCCCGGTCCTAAGAGTCATAGCGTGATGTTAAATAGCTTAAAACCTTCCTCTTGAATCACTCTATCTATTAAAAAAAACCGCGTCAAAATTCGTTGCGTAGTTTAAAAGATCTAAGCATACATAGGGACAGACAGCGGGAAACGACTTTGTTTTATAATAAGTAGTGATTACCAGATGCTATTAAATTTATCAATCCATGTAATAGAATCACCTCATCACACAAATATAGGTATCTGAAAACCTATTAAGACTATTCATTCAACGATTAAAATCAAACAAAACCCTCCACAGCTTAATCCACTTCAACGTTCCATTCTTAGTTCCACTTCAGAAACTAAAACCGCCTCCCGACGCTACTCGTCTTCACGCTCTCGTGAAATTGAAAAACAACGATACGCCTTTGTTTGGACCTCTTTTGTCTTAACTGATACTTATCAAGCATTTACTCGTTTACCTGCCAGTCCATTTTTTTTAAAACCATCTTGTTTACCACTCTATCTTAGAGGGGATCTTACGTTTTCTTTGTCCTTTTTCCTCTTCGTATTGAGTTACTCGGTAACTGTTCTCTGAATTTTTTTTCGGATTGGTATTTTTTTTCTTAGCGTTAACATTCTGTTTAGGAACTTTGGTAAAGAGTGTAGCTTCAAAAAAAAAAAGTTATTTTTATCGTATTTAGCGATAATCCAAGCATTATTATTACGGGGTAGGGGGGCAAACAAGCAGACGGATCACCTAATGGTAAGCGATTACCACTGCCCATAGACACCCGCAACACCACAGAAGTCTCAAGTGCGTCACCGACATTTTAGAAGGGTGCTGGGTTTATCCTCACTCACTCGGCGAAACACAACGTAAGCGTTGTTTCACGCCGGTTTTTTGTGAGGCTGTGGGTGGTATCACTCTTGTCGAGCCGGCCCATTCGTGCCGAAGCATGGCTCTGCCACGGTTAAAACAATATCACTTCGCGCTTTTTGTTCAACCACATTTTTTGCAATGTTTAACGAATCACGCCCAACAGTCTAACTAGGCAATCAGTTTACAATTACTGAATGAATATTCAGTTTGCAATTTGAAGAACACATGCCCTTGTACTTTAAAATTTTACCATACGAGTATCGGCGTAGCACCAAATAAGAATTAAGGTGATTCCGTAACGTGCCGGTTTAAGGAGCAAACGCTGCATAACTAACGTTGGGTCGTGGCCTTATCGGAGCTGAACCCTATTAAATAACCCATTTCGTTCACTAACTCTCCACTTGCGAGCACGATAAGCTGATAGTCGGGATATTTTTCTTTCATTCCGCATCACGGAAGGAATTACAAGGTACAATTTATTTTATTTCCACGCTGGTGTCCTAGTTTACTTAACTGATTAAGTTTTGTAACTGTCTTATTTACTATGGTTTTTCTAAAGGCCAATTGAGCTAATATAAGTCCAAAATATACAATATGTTTTTAGTATACGCGAAACTTGAATACTGGTTTGTTCGGGATAAGTAACTGAATCAATTCCAATAATTTTATATTTTGTCCCAAAAATATTTAAAAAGGTTATAAGTAGGACGCCGAGCGATACTAAGAATCTTTTACTAGTAATTGCGACGCACATTGCTAGTAAACTTTAAAAAAATATATATAAGAGGTTATGAATAAAACTACTATCAAACTTATAAGTAGTAACGATCACCAGTAGAATAATGAAGTATCCCTGAACGTCGGGTCTTTCAGACAGGAGGCTACTTGAGTTGAGAGGGCTCCCCTCAACAGCTTCTATTTACCTCTCCCTGTATAGCTTCCATTTTCATGCAAAAAAACACAATTTGATACATACACACTCACGCCTTTCTCCCATAGGGGTAGGCAGAAACTGTAGACCACTATTTGCTACGATTCTTGCATACTACTTTACTACTTTTGCTTCTTCCACATTCATTTATATCCTCCCTACTGTGTTAGCGCGACGCAGCAGTCGTCTCCCTACACTTAGGCAGCTAGGTCGTACGTAGTAATAAGTATTCTAATACTAGCTGACCTGACGAACTACGTACCGCATCATCAGAAAAACATTTTTTTCATATTTACTCACCTTTTAAACCTTTCCTAGACTTCCACAAACATTTCAAAACCAAAATCAGCTAAATCGGCTCAGCCGTTCTTGAGTTTTAGCGAGACTAACGAACAGCAATTGTTTTTTATATATATAGATAGATAGATAGATGTATTTGTGACTGGTACCAGTAAATCATATAGTATAACAAGTACCGACCTTCATTTACCAACCACCTCAACACATAGACCCCACCACTCTCATACATACGCGCCGGTTGCGAGTACTACACACCTGTCTGTTTTGAAGGACGTCGTCAATCAGTTCGGCGTAGGTTCTTCTAGGGCGACCAATTTCTACTCTGCCGCTGTTATTCTCCTTAAAAATTCCTTTCGTTAACCGTCTTTCATTCAATCCATGTGTTTTTCTATTCTTTATGTCTAAAATTATATTTCGATCATTTTTAAGTATCAGACAGAACGGTAGACATTCTGTTTGTGCTTACCACGAGGTACAAGACAACAGAAAAAAATATGCTTTGTTCTACCACTATAAAATGCAAACACTTTTATACTAGACAATGTGTCTCTAAGCCTTGTTGAGCGTCAAGTCCTTACGTAAAGGACCACTACTTGGGTTGAGATCGTTCGCCTAAATAGGTAGTGTTTATAGCCATTGTATCAGTTTTACATTGTGGCTAGACTTTATGTATCACTTAAAAAGTAATTGTGAGAACGTGGGAATTAATTTACCGAATTTCTATCAAATCTGATGAGCTTAAACTCCAAATTAATTAAATCTATAAAATTAATCAATCAATCAAATCAAAAAAATCAATTGCCGCATATATATGAAAGGTCATTACTTTGTCATGATTTTGCGTATATATTTGTATTTTTAATAGATAGGGTAATACTTGCATGAAAGTAATGTTTTTTAAAATTTACTGGAATAGTCGCATGAATTTGGATGGGAACATTTACGCAGGTGAAGCTGCGCACATGACGCTAGTATATAATATATAACTACTTCATCAGTCTTGTGATCGTCGTGCGGCTACTGAGCGTGAGGTTCTAGGTCCGATTCCCAGTTCAAGCAAAGTGTTATCGGGTTTTCGAAAATTTTAGGTCGGAGCTTGGATGTGTGGGCACAGCAATAGGCTTCTATTACATAAGACTCAAACATACCGGTAGGTAGGTATTAATTCTACCTTATCCTTCTTGAAATACATGCGTGATTTCACAATTGCCGCTCATGGGCTAACTTTCCGCGCTGCATTAATCCACAATAGCTTTCCTCAATAGCTTATTGCATTCAACCAGAGGGAGAAATAGAACAGCTCTCCCCTCGGCGTGATTGTACGATCAAATATAACCCAAATAATTTAATACGTTTTGAAATGAAAACCAAAAGTCATTAGCTTAATCAAGAGTAAGCTCGACCTTATGAAAATTTAACGCGAACCGTCTGAAATCAGCCGAGTCGCCGGGAGGTGTTGTAAGTAATTAATAAGGTTAGCGCGCATCGACTGTGCGTGAGTCGGAGACGCCGCGAATCATTCATCGAGTCACCTTGTACTTGAGCAGAGAGCTGGTTCAAATTGTGACACTTAGGCCCACTTGCACCAACTTCTTAAATATATTTAAATCGTATTTAAACACAAAAATACTATGAAAATTGTGTTTAAATACAATTTAAATATATTTAAGAAGTTGGTGCAAGTGGGCCTTAATACTGTAGTATCAATGCTGACGCATATGTTTTAGCTAGTAAGGACTTGTAATGCACCTTAGCGTGAGTGGTCCTGCGAGCCGCACTCCTGACGACACGTAGGTATACCAGAATTGTATTGTGCAAGTAAAGTGTAGTCAAATAAATCTACACTTCTATAGGTACTAATATATAAAGCTGAAGAGTTTGTTTGAATGCGCTAATCTCAGGGACTACTGGTCCGATTTGAAAAATTATTTCAGTGTTAGATAGCCCATTTATTGAGGAAGGCTATAGGCTATATATCATCACGCTACGCGGAAGAAGTCGCGGGCAGAAGCTAGTAGTTCATATTTCAGTCCGGACTTTTGATTATTCTCCCGCACACGATCACAGGAACATTGAACACGCAACCTGACTAAGTTACCTCTGGCCACAAGGTCAACATTTACAGAAATACCAAACATCTTTGAATGACGGATGATATTAACATAATCATAATAAGTTTTGACTGAGTTACTATAGATAAATAAAAACAATAGCGGTATCACCCCCTATTTGGCAATAGTATGGCTTATATTATTGATGAATTTGGCGAATGAGCAAACGAGCCGCCTATTGATTAGTAGGTAGTCTTTACCGCCCATGGACACCAGCTGTATCAGTGGAGCAGTTGCTAATGCTTTGGCGATCCTTAATAGCCTATGAACTGCAGAACCAGACCCACAGCAACCAAATAAAAATTTCATCATATTCCATCTCTGGTTTATGTACTATAACATAAAATAAATAAAATAAAATAGATATTAAGAGTGTGGTGGACCGAACTTCCAATACAAACGTAATAGCAAAATAAATCGTAATTCAAACCCAATTTATTCTGTGTCTTATTATTCGGATTGACGAAAGATTAGTAGATGAAATGGTATGATAGGAACTCTTACATATAAAAAATACTTGTCACCTCTAGTAATATAATTATTATGTACATTATATATACTACTTATAGTTAGATATCTGTTCAACTGAAATACTAGTCTATTTTATGCAAAAAAGGATCTGTCCTTGAATGTGTCTTTCAGAAAAAGAAAAGTTTACAGTATAAAAGGTTTTCGTGTTGACTTCTCTCATTATGTTTCATTAACATTTACCCCTTTCACCGTCCTCACAAACACCTCTGAACTCAATCCTCCAGTCTGAACGTCGAACGGGAGCCTTAATCACTATTTAATTATGCGGAACTCAGGCGTCGTGGAAAAGAGCCCAAGTTAGCGATTACTCCATGTTTTTGTTTCACCCTCCCGACACGCCCCGTTGTTTGGAGCCGCAATGAATTGTCATTATATTCTGAAGTACCCTCAAAGTGTTGGAAACATCTGTAAGTAAAAATAAGTATTACTTAGGTACTTTAAAGTTATTTTTCGGGTGTTTCTTATTTAATATTAATAGACTTATCAGGGTTATTACTTGAGAAGACTGAAACTTTATCGATCGAGATGAATGACTAGAAGATTCCAAGATTATGTACATTCAAACCCATTATAATTATGTCCCACTGCTGCTGAGAGGGATTAGGCTATAGTCCAATACGCTAGCCTAGTGCGGGTTGGCAGACTTCACACGCCGTCGAGAAAATTTCACAGACGTGCAGGTTTCCTCACGATGTTTTCCTTCACCGATTAAGCGCGGGATAATTATCTATTAATACGCACGTAACTCCGAAAAGTCAGAGGTGCGTGCCTTGGATTTAAACTCGAGATCTTTGACTTAGCAGTCTAATGGTCATATCACTAGGCTATATATAAGATTGTATAATAAATGGAAATTAAATCTATACTTATACTTTAATATAGAAAGCTGAAGAGTTTGTTTGCTTGAACGCGCTAATCTAAGGAACTACTGATCCGATTTAAAAAATTCTTTCAGTGTTAGATAGCCCATTTATTGAGGAAGGCTATAGGTTATATATCATCACGCTAAGATTAAGTAACTATTCCACGCGGACGAAGTCGCTGGCAGAAGCTAGTAATGATATAAAAACGTCGTTGTTTGTGTAGAGAATATATGACTATTTTCAGTCTACCATCCGTGTCCTGTAGACTACCTAAATAATGCCGTTAGTCTCGATTGTTATACAAACACCTATGAAAATCGTTAGTACGTAGCAGTCAAAAGCCTGACAACTAGGTAATTGGAATAAAAGGGTCTGATGGCAGAGGCTTTTTTTAAAATATCTACTGAAATTTGAAATGTTTTAATTTCAAATAAGCTTTTATGGTTTATCAAATGATATGATCATATTTGCACGGTTCTAGAAAATTTATTCTATGGAGAAGAATCCGGCAAGAAACTCCATGGACACTCTTTTAAAATAAATGGCGTTACATTCTTCATTGGTACAATATCGCTATAACATGATTACATTATTGAACATTGATGGTTAATGTCCAAGTTGGAATGAAGTCGATGATATAAGATATTAAACCGCATCTTGTTATAACTGAAAACCAACCTGATATGGTTGTGAGAGGGCTAGGATAATAATGTTTGTGTAGTCCTTCAAAGTAGATAGTTAACTAGGACGCTATGACAAATTGCTTAACGTCAAAATTGTATTAAACACCACAACTCAAAGTGTACTCAACTTGATCTCAGAAGCAATAAAAACAAACAAATTGCAGGTAAAGTAATGCCGAGAGCCTCCCTCCGTGAAGGCTTTAAATCCTTATTTATATGATAACGTTGTAATTCTTTCGCGGCTTATTTTGGTGTTTCCTTATGTACCTCCTTTGTAGCAAGTGTTTGAGGTAATGGAGGGATGATAAGTGGTTAACAACCACCGTTGGAAGGTGTTACAGAAAAAATAAAAGCTGTTACAAATAAATTTGGGAATTTCAAACTTTGTTTCGGAAGAAATGGAAAGTAAATATTTTTGTTTTTTTCATTAAAATGACAGAACAAGCAACAACATTTGAAGATAAAAACAGAATATGAGTGCAATGCAGACAGGTTTTTTTTTAATTGGACAGGCTTGAGTTGGACTACTATTTCACCTATTTCATTCTATTGGTCCCAAGCGCGACTGCTACGCTAGAGGTCCTTGGTTCGATTCCCAGGTCGAGCAAAATGTGATTGATCTTTTCTATTAAATTCTCAGTAGCAACTCGGAGTTTGGTCATGTGACATATGCCCAGTTATTGGCTAATAGGATCGCCCCCTATTACATGGGGCCTAAAAATCCACCGGACGCCGGACCACTGACTTTAATCACTGAAGTAAAATATACATGAACAGACCCCGATTTTGACGAAGCAGTTTGCTCGGTGGTAGGATCTCTTGGGGTCTGACTGGCTGGCTACTACCCTTAAGTCGGAGTCTGTCGTAAAGCATCTTCGTGTGTGTTTCGACTTTGGCACGTAAGATCCAGTTCTCCCTCGTTTGCTGTGACTCGGGCAATCCGCAGTCCGTGGGGGTCCTTAAGGGTCGGCAACAGAGGCGGCTCGTCCTAAGGAGCACTGGAGCGCTGCACTCCCATAAAATTACTCAACAAAATGTATTTTTTTCATCTATGTTTATATGTTGGTAAAAACACATTGTTGGAATTATTAATTTACGTTAGAAATTACGCATCGATTTACTATTTACGCTCTGAACCCGATGCAGCAGAAAGCAGTATAGGTACAAAATTTGGCGTCAAGATGTACTGAGTGGCGCGTGCGCCGGTATTCGGCACTCATATGAAAACAAAGTTCAGTGCAACGGTTTGTACGAAATTCAATGAGTGGGAATGAGAAAGTGCGCTCGGCGCGTGAAACCGAAGATTTGTATGAGAAATTAGGCAAATCTGGAGCGGCGCTCTTGCGCGACCTTGCCAAACCTCGATAGAGCGCTGCCCGCCGCGCGACGACATCGTGCGTTGTTGCCGATTGATGTCAACAAATAAAATGCCAGTACGACTACGAATTCACATTATGAATGAATAACATCGTTGTGCAATTTTTGTGTAAAAATGAAAAGTATTTAGAATAAAATGGATCAATGCAGTGTACCTATCTTTTGTAAAAAACCTCTACGTCTCGAACTGAAAGCAAGTGGACCGAACATTGTTTTAATACAAAAATGTGTTACAAAAACTAAAACCTACACTCGTGTTTTTAAACCTGAACAATATATCAAAACCCCGTGGTTGTGTGGTTGTGAAAAAACCAACAAATTGTTTTGTTTTCCGTGTCTTGTGTATTAACAGTATTAACACGGGTGTTGATGATTTAGACCTTTCAATGAAAGTGTAGAAACATGCGCAGTCTCGATTTCATATATTATGTTCTATCGGGCGACAAGATATTCGTACAGTAGGTAGGTACCTACTAGATTCTTGGTATCGAAAATTTATTATAAAATTTAATGAACGAACTAAAGATACCTACCAATATAGCGCACAGATTAGCAAGTTGAAGTAGGTATATTTTTTAAGGGCCCCATTTTTTTCTGAACACCCAAGAAAAATTTTCACGACCCGCCACTGGTCGGCAACGCAACAGCATCTCTTCGGGTTATAAAATTTAATAATCTTAGCATGAAAAATGCAAAAAATCATATAAAGATAGTATAGTAGTATCGTACGACATAGAACTAACCGTAAGGTAAGTCATGTCGGTTGAAAGGCAAAGTAACTTGCTTTTCAATAGATATTACTGACGTGACCTTTAAGACGTAAGTTCAGAATGTGAAGGCAAATTTCGATATATCAGGTAGAACTCGCGGTGGCTTAGTGGTCATAGCGTCTGATGTATTTAAGCAGAAGACGCAGGTTCGAATCCTGCCTGCGAATCGAATTATTCCTTCATTAAAATAACTCTTCTGGTTTTGCAAGTGGCCATGGGTTATGATGACTAGGTACTTAACACCATAGTCGCTCGTCAGGTCGTTGGCAAACTTTATCCATAAAAAAGGAAATAATAATGCATAATTATATAGGTAATTTAAAAATACTAATTCACAATTTCAATATCACGACCATTATACAAATAGTAACACGTACAACAGGCAACGCAGCGCGGTCATTACTTTTATTTAACGACGTGATAACACCGCACACTTGTCTGTTACACAACTTTTCGGGACGGGTGTACGCGCTTTAAGCCGTACCGTGGGAAAATTATGGACATGGACGGGGAAATGTTCAGTATGAATATAATTAGGTATAACGCTAATAACTATCGCTAATCTAATAAATATCGCTTGTCTAATAAATATCGCTTATCTAATAAATATCGCTTATCTGATAAATATCGCTTATCTAATAAATATCGCTTATATGATAAATATAACTTGTTTAATAAATATCGCAAAAATAATAAATATCGCTTATCTGATAAATATCTCTTATCTGATAATTACCGCATATCTAAATAAATATCGCTAATATAATAAATATTATTTATCTGATAAATATCACTTATCTGATAAATATCGCAAATATAATCAAAATCGATTATCTGATAAATATCACTTCTCTAATAAATATCGCTTTTCTGATAAATATCGCTTATCTGTATCAGATATCTAATAAATATCGCTTATCTAAATAAATACCGCTTATCTGATCAATATCGCTTAGCTGTATTAGATATCTAATAAATATCTCTAATATAATAAATATCGCTTATCTGATAAATATCACTTAACTGATAAATATCACTTAACTGATAAATATCACATAACTGATAAATATCACTTAACTGATAAATATCGCATAATTATAATAAATATCAATCAAAATAAAAATCCAATGACACTTTGCTCGACCTGGGAATCGAACCCAGGACCTCTAGCGTAGCATTGCCTCATTAGCCGTCTAGTGGTACTGAGCGCAACTGCTACGCTGGAGGTCGTGGGTTCGATTCCCAGGTCGAGCTAAGTGTTGGGTTTTTTCTATTAAATTCACCTTTGAAAAGGGTTTGGGCCTTCGATATCCTCATCCACTCGAAACATAACGTAAGTGTTGTTTGACGCTGGTTTTCTGTGAGGTCGTTGCTCGACTCCGGGTGGCCTTCCCATTTGTGTCGAGGCATGGCACTCTCAAGGTCAAAACCTACTAAAATCATCAACATCGAAAACCTACCTACTCTAATAACATCAATTTCAAACCGTACCTTTAAATAAATCATAATAACACAAGGAATATCTTTGTCTTTGTCTTGTCACAGTCAATTGTACAAGTTTCCAAGTAGCTTTGGACTTTTTATTTGTGTCGATGCGCGTGACTTGGTCAATGAGAAACTTTGATACAATTCTATTTTTGATTTATAATCGAATATTGTTTAATGTACGGTACAAAACGGTTATTTCTATGTTCTGCTATATTACTATGTAATTTAATGCTATATTTCAATGTAGCCGTAGTACCTATCGATCTACATTCTTCCTTTTTGTAATTATTTTCATGCGGTATTGTATATGGATACGTAGTAGTACTTCAACTATTTATCTATATACACGAGATACTTGTATCCGATAACGATACTTAGTGACTCAATATGAAATAGGTTTTAACCTTTATCTTTCAAGTAATTTATTATACTAAAAGTTCATTGACTTAAGAAAATACAGTTGTGTGTATGTATCTACCATGATTTTTGTTCGCAATTTCGTTCAAGTGGATCTTTAGATCCGGAGATTAACTACTACATTCAAACTAACAAACTACTTTTTATTATTGTATGTACATACATATGAGTCTTTGAATGTACAAGAACAGTGGATGAGGATGAATTGTTTTTAGTTTGAAAGAAACCTAGGATTAAAAGACTATTTTGGATTCTACTATTTTCTATAAAAAAAAGAATAAAAACCTTAAAATGTCAGCTGACGACTGAAGGGCGACCAGTAATAGATGACGTCATAACCCTCAACTGCGAAGTGGATAAAAAATAAGTTGAAGTCGTTCCACATCGCCCACATCTGGTGCTAATGTGTCCAACTTTTGATAAAGCCGTAGTGCCCAACGAATTGGGTGCGTTGAATCACTTTTTCATGCTCAACTCTTAAGTGATATTTTAAGGTTAAAAGTTGTCGCCGTTTTAGTCATGTCTATAGATCTGTTTGTTTGTCAGTAAATTAATGACAGCAATCATTTTTATATAATAATTATGTAACTACACTTGAAGGAATCACCCTAAACGATCCAGCATTACAAAAATATTTAATCAAATGTAATAGACGCATGTAAAACAAATACCTTTCAATCGTAAGCAATTACTAATAGTAAACAATGAATAATATTATTGTTCTATTTAGAACTATGAGATGAATCATTACATAGATGACACACACCATTATATTTACCGTCTTTATCAATCGTCTATAGTATCTATTGATAAAATGACACATCGACTTATCTCTAACTTTATCTCGAGTGTTCTACTGAACAAAATTATATATACCTTACACAAATCTTCGCAGACATAGTCCAAAGTAAACTTGTTAAAGAAAATTATTATATTTAAATCCCAAAATGTCTTTACTATCGAATATTTTGGTAGTGTGCGTGTTTTGTTTGACATTGTGTCACGCCGAAGACTTGCAGCTGGGCTCATCTGTGAATAGCCAGCTGGGGTATCAGGAGAATGTCAAGTTGAGCTCCATACCTTTCACTAGTAGGACTAAGAATGTGTTCTTCAATTCAAATAATACTAGGACTATTAAGGTAAGTCTTAATTCTTATTGGTCTTTCGCCGTGATAGCCTAGTGATATGACCATTGGACTGCCAAGTCAAAGGTCTCGAGTTCAAATATAAGGCACGCACCTCTGACTTTTCGAAGTTATGTGCGTATTAATAGTAAATTATCACGCGCTTAAACGGTGAAGGAAAAACATCTTGAGGAAACCTGCATGCCCGAAAGTTTTTCTCGACGGCGTGTGAAGTCTGCCAACCCGCATTAGGCTAGCGTGGTGGACTATAGCCTAATCCCTCTTATTGTGAGAGGAGACCCGTGCCCAGCAGTGGGACATATAATGGGTCGATTATGCTTATGCAATGGTACAGTTATCACAAGTACAGCTGCTGTACTTTAGGTACAGTAAATGTAAGAACATGATATCATCTTTGCCTAACACATCCAAATATAACATGTTGTTACAATGGTGAATGATAAGTTAAGGTGTGTGATAATGAGTTTTTGTGGATCATCTGGCTTTTATTTGGCTACCGAAAATCAATGAGGCAGTATGTTAGTCAGTCTATCCTATATTTAACCTTTTTCAAGATCACTGGTGTGATGGTTGAAAGATATTGTGAGGGGAGTCGCTAATCAGTGAATGGCTTACACTCTGATCGGTGATAATGGGGAAGAGAAGAGGCCTTCACCCAGCCGTGGGTATTCTCGGTTATTTAGATTAATAGTTCAATAGATGGTTTTAAAAATAATTTCTTCAAAAGTTTTAGCTTATAATAGGTCGAAATTTGCTGTCACATTCTGAATTGACGTCACCTCAAAGCCTTAAATTTAGAATGTGAAGGCAAATTACGACGGTTGAGACTCGCGGTGGCTTAGTGATCATAGCATCTGGTGTATCTAACCAGAAGACGCAGGATCGAATCTTGCCCGCAGTCATATTTTCCCTTCATAAAACAACTTAATAATCTTAGCATGAAAAATACAAAAAGAAAATTCAGCTTAATAATGTAATTATTTTTTTAGGGAATATCAGCGATTGACATAGACCAGACGACGACAAAGCCCATTATCACTGCCGGAGGCCTAAACGCGACCTTCGTCAACCTGAGGCTGAAAAGCGCGAACGGCGTGGGACTCAACTACCTTGTCCAGATATTTGTTTAAAAATAATAATAATTATGGAACATATCAACTACATAATAACAATTCTCATTAAACTACAGTAATATTTTAGCCACTTCCACGTTAAGCATTATTAATGGGTTAGCTGATTAAAATTCCGATAAATAACAATATGGCGGAGTTTAATGAGTGCGTGTAAAGTATGCAAATGTAAGGTATATGGGACTACGCTCACATATTGGTCACTGAGCAGCGATGCGTGACGATAGACCAAGAGCTGGGCATTTTAATCAGTTACCTTTTTAATTTGTATTTTTAAGTATAATTTTATTTTACTCTGTGAATCTTTGCCATAATAAGCGAGCCTGTCATAAAACCAATTAAATACGTTCTATACTAATGGATTTCTTGTTAATTTTAATGATACATACTAACTTTAATTAATAAAAAAATCAAAGGACCGACACTAGGATATGTTGCTCCTGAATCGTGGGTGCTTTTACTAACACAAATTCTTAAAAACACAAACACCCGGAACCTGTATATACCTGCGTACCTAACTCATACAAATATTTAATCTGTGAGGGGACCGAAATAACTACACGCAGTACAGAACCCGATCGCTCAGCCACTACGCCGAACGTGTTGTCATTAATTAATGTTCTGCAAAGGCTCCAAGTCTGTCGAAACTTCCATCAGTATAGTAGATGGTGATCCTCATTTGTTGACTAAATAAGTATCTAAAGCTTGATGACTGTCTTGCCATCTCGTTTCATGTCGCTATGAATCGTTGACAATCGTAATACTGGAAACATTACACACCTAAAGTCAATGTAAACATAGTTTTAGCTAGGCTAACAAACTTCCTAACGAGCTATCTACTTTTCCCACAAAACTAGTATCAGTCTGTGGTGCCTACATTATTTACTGACATCATTAATTTCACTTACTTAACTCATCTTGCGAGTGGGAAACAGCTGAAAGCTGAAGTCGTCTGTTTTCTTTTATCCTTGGATCAGATTCAAAATATTAAGAGTTGGAATAGTTTGTGTACTTTTACGTCTTCAAATTGCATGCACATTTAATTTAAAAAAACAAAACAGTTGCAATGCAACGAAAACCTATCTTTTTTTTTTATCATGTGTGTATAAAGCTTGCTTTTGCAAGTTTTTACATATATAACTAAAGTATTTCTACTCTGGTTACTTGATTAACTGTACATTGAACTCATGCCAAGGTAACCGTATCAAAGGACCAGAAAATATCCTAAAAATATCGTCCAGTGTTCTCAGCTCTCGGGCTATCATGTTGACTCTGGCCCCGTTGAATATGCAGCGCACTGGGCGTGCCCTAAACTCTTGTAAGGCTTTGTTTGGTCCCGATATTGGATCCCGCCGTTTATCAGCCACTTTGATACAGTCCCTAAAATATCCGTGTTGTTTACGCGATACTATGCGCCCGTTACCTATAAAGAAATAGGATTCGGGAATGAAGTACATAGGTATCTACCTATTTGTGTATGATTAGTAGGTAAACTTAAGTTAATTATGGTCAATATTGTTCTGTGACTAGTTTACTTAGTCTGTATACTTACCTGAATTTTTTAATATTAAAAAAAATATATATATCTTTTTTTTAATATTAAAAAATTCATGCCATGTATGGTGCCATTCAGTCATAGAGATTGATATAAAACAATTTAAGCACCACCAGTCTAAAAGGAGCTATGGAATATGACTTACAAAACATAAAGCGAAACCAATTTATTTTGGTAGTATTCATATTTCACAATAAATTAAATATTATGCTTAGAAAACTTCCATTTCCAAACACGGAACAGTCGGCAAAGACACTATAGTAGTATGTGTAGGATGTATAATTATTATCCTACCTCTCTTAAAACGAATAAGTTTCATATTTTATGTGTATGACCATTTAATAAAAACAGAAGTAAGTAGAGTTCAATTACAAGACCCCACCTTCGATTTTTTATTAAAATAAAAAGTACTTAAAATATTTAACGTCTGATATTTTCTCAAAGGAATCAAAAACTAAATCAGCATGGCTAACTGAAAGCCCCATATATAAGAAAGACCCATGCTTAGTTAAAATTCACCTTATAAGAATTTTCATGTTAGTCGTTTTTATGCATCTCTTTAACGTGTTCAAACCTCTAACTATGACTCCAAAATGCAAACAAAAATGTCTGTTCCTACAATGACTTACGACACAAGACTCCGAGCTCCTGACGCGAACAAAGTGCGGCGCCGCCACCGGTCGGATGCGGCGACATTACATCGCAATCAAACGCTCGTTAACACGCCGAGTAATTAGTGTACCGGACCTCACTGCTGACTAATATTCTAGCTGTTAGCGAGACAGGTGGGGATATAAACTAAACGTAACATAGTTTGTCCTGTCCTGTATTATAATTGAGTTCAAATTAGATAACTCGTGTTTTCCGAAAACTGCCTCATTAGTCCTAAGCGCGACTGCTACGCTAGAGGTCCTGGGTTCGATTCCCAGGTTGAGCTAAGTGGTATTGGATTATTCTATAGAATTCTCAGTAGTAGCTTGGTTTGGAATTTGTGCCCGGTTATCTTATCTTATCTTGTGTAGGGCCGAGGCAGCAAGGCCTCAGTGCACTTCGACCCAATGGGATCTTTTGTGCTTCCCCTAGATAATCTATTCCTCATCCCCTCCCAGTTCTACAAACAGCTCTTCCATGAGCTTTATAATGAGGCCTTGGGGTATGAGTCTGTAATCCTCTGGCCTTGGGTAACCCTGACCCAAAAGGCTTATTCGCTTTCCAGCCACTGCACAGCATGTACACAGAAGGTATTCCATGCTCTCAATTTCCCTTTTGCAGGCCCTGCAGGCTGATGTATCCGTCAGACCCATCTTTTGTAGGAGAGCGTTAGTCCCGAAGTGTCCGGTCAGCGCCCCCATCAAAAGACGGGCCTGCCGCCTGCTTGAGTTCCAAATGGCATTTTGCCATTTCGATGAGGAACCTATGAATTTCTTGGAGTGAGCAAGTCTCGTGAAGCTCAACCACTCATCCATGAGCCTCGCCCTTGCGTACTCCCGAAATGCCGTTTTGACTGTGCTTGGGGCCAGTCCTACAAATGGTTCCGGTCCAATTAGTGAGGTTCCAGAACCTTCCCTAGCCAGCTCGTCAGCATGCTCGTTGCCCACAATACCCATGTGCCCCTTGTGCCCGGTTAAGGACAATAGACTCGCCCTCTATAACATGTGACCTAAAGATACCGGCGAACTGTGGGTTTACATTAGTACGCATCTGCTAACCCTTTGGGGAATACAGGCGTTATGGTATGTCATGTTATGTTATGTATTTCCGAATTTAATAAAATAACTCTATCTGTTTCCTTTTCACGCCTAAAGCGCTTATAAAATTTGGCAAAGATGAGAGGACTTAGGGCCACTTACACCAACTTCCTAAATATGTTTAATTAAACACATTTAAGAAGTTGGTGCAAGTGGCCCTTAATATGCTTAAAAAATATTCTAGAATCCACTTAGGTTATTAGTTTTATACCAGAACTAAGTGGAATCTACGAAGATAACATTTACCATGCATATTATATCTTATTACCTGTTTTTAGTAAAGAGGTTGTTGGTCCTAAGAGGAACTACTTCAGAACTTAGGCCTTGTAACCGGGTTGTAGCCGCCACGTTCCTGCTGTGGCTTTGAATAACTTATGCTGATAGAAGTTTATCTCGTATTGGGCATGTATTAGGTTAGAGCTTTAGAGTTACACATACTGTTATTATTTAAAGGACCTACCTTACTGATTGTGCAATAAATATGTGGTTTGTATTTAATTATACGAGTACTGTATGTAGATGATACATAAATAGGTTAATTAGTAATACTTTCCGCGAATCACGATATTCTGATATGATCACGGGTATCTAGAGTATAGTGTATGAAGTTTCGTGCTTTAATCAAGTTCAAGTTCAAATGTTTTTATTTCAAATAAGCATTTATGAAACGTTATGATTCTAGTTGCACGGTTCCAAAAGATTGATCCTATGGAGAAGAACCCGGCAAGAAACTCCATGGACACTCTTTTAAAATAAATTATGTTACAATCTTCACTGGTACAATATTGCGATAACCAGTTTAACCGAGGTCGACTATATTAAACGAGGATTCACGTTATTAGATTACCCGATGTTATTTCTAGATAATAAATAAACTATGTAGCAGGAATAAAAGCATAATCATAGTAGTAAGTGTAGGTGCAGTGATACCACCTGTAAGGGTCCGGCGGAGCTTGAATTGCCACAAAAACGTAATAGCAAAATAAATCTTAATCCAAACAATATTTAATCAAATCCTGATACTATGCGCATTGAGATACCGTTAATCTAGGTTCCTAGCGTACCAATTTGTCTACTACTACTGCACTGGAAATACACGACCGGAAAATCGTTCCAAACTTGGTTATCATGAGTTGCATTCGCTTACATTTAATTCCAATGAAGTATTTTGGACGAAATTTCAAAGTCAACTGCAATAACACACTTATAATAAATTGTACTTGAATTATGATTTATTTTGGTATCATGTTAGTATTGGAAATTCCTATAACGTATAAGGCATAATTCATTTCATAACTACCTTTATGAGAAAGAACCGTTTCTACTTACACTGTTAGTAACAAAAGAGTCATAATTTAAGTCACACATGCGCAGTAGTGGGTGCAGTAACCACAGCGAGGCGACGCGTGACCAATTGTGACCGAGTGTGTCCCGAGTACTGATGGCGACAGCATCCATTAAAAACGTATATTGTGAAGTACTATACAGTGTGACTAGGACGCTTCAATCTGACGAGTTCTGCCGGGGCAGGGTTGCTATCATATGCCTTATATCTATCGTTTCGTTTTACAATCGTGTCTAACGCCATTGACGTAACCTCGAACGTTATTTGACCATTGAGACTATAAGTAGACAGCGTATTACCTTGGCCTTGATGAGTTGTGTTGATATGTTGTATTAGTATTTTGCCAAGCAAATAGTAGTTAAATTAAGCTTTGCCAGAAATCCAAGTGAGTAACTATCAAGTGTCAGGTTCCTTTAGATATACCTCATACTCTAGGTATAGAAATGAAACCAGATAAAGGCATTGAAATCGTCGAAGCAAAACACACAGCGTATAAACTACAACACACGTTTCATAATCAAACTGACTTCTTAATTCTGTAGCTTGAGAGAAGCTCCAGTCTCTAGAACACCGCGCGTACCGGTCACGTATCGTTTTTACAGCCGACTCAGCTGCTCGCGCGGCCAATTGCAAAAAAAAAACGCCAAGCAATTTAATATTTCATCCGAGCTCCAACCATTTCATGAGGGAATCAATATATTTTAAATTCTAATTCGGTTCAATACTCAAAGAGTCTTTTACAGCAGCTATCGATTCTGTTGAATATAAAGTGGGCTGGTTACCGCTGGGCCGCGGTGATTTTGTTGCGGGGAATTTTAATGTTTTATTGTGTTTAGGTGTTGCGTATGTAACGTGTTCTTTTCATTTGAGTTCAACAGGATGCCCCTATTCTCCGGATTGTGTATATTTTTATGACTACCACGTTATTTATTGGTTAATTTTCTCCGTAACCTCTCTAATTTCTACTTCTTTTTGAGTTTTATTGGTGTAGTTTTATAATTTTGTTCTTCAAACTTTGAAAGGGTCTCATATTGTTAATAAACATTATTTTGTTACTTCATCTATATTCTCTTAATTACTTTCTTGTTGTCAAATGACGATGTAGCTGTAACACGCAAAATAAGTAACTTTTGACGACACGTTTGGATTAGTGGCTTCCGCGACACGTGTTGTGGGTTCAATCCCCACACGGAGCAAATATTTGTATGATCTACACGTAGTTGATCGCGGTTTGGGCGTTTGTGTATTATAGAGAATTTGTACTCGTAAACGCCCCCACGATACAGGAATAATCCTGGCGTGGCGTGACGTGGCGGCCAAGAAAAATCCTGGCGTGGACAATTTTTTATTTATAAAATAAATAAAAAGGTAAAACTCGTTCTGTACCAGCTTTTTTGTTGGAATAAATCTAATTGGTAAATTATATTCTTCAAACCCAAACAAAAATATTGATCTTATCAATCGCAAGTATTTACAATAACAAACAATATCACCAATTCATTCAATAAGTCATTTAATAGTTATCAAACATAAATTCACCGAAAATTTGTAACAAAATATTTTTACGAGATACTTTATAACAATTGGGCGAACAGTGTTGAGCATTACAGTAATCGCCTGGGGACAAACTGTTCATATTTCAGCCGTAACGCATTGCAGTTGAACGTAACCCGATTGCTAGTAATGAGGGTTGCGGCGCGCGTGCATTAAGGGCTGGCGGAACAACGGCATTAACAATTATAATCGCAATATACGGCCATAGTATGATTAAGTATACTACTAATAAACATGGTATTTACTGTAGCAGAGATTTATTATGTTAGAACAAAACAAAATTGTGTTTTTGTTATTTTAATAACACAGAGAGTCGTGAGTGGTATCTACAAATCTTGAACACAAACCATATGCATATACAGTAATTACTTAATTAAAGGAATTCCATAAGTTTCCTGTGTGGTGAAGGGTTTTAATAATATTCCTCACTGCCTTCAGATAGTCTAGTAACGGGCGAGAAAATAAATCTGAATTGCTCAATGGTAGGACCTCTTGGGGTTTATCTGGCTGGCGACTACCTTACGTCGGAGTCTGTCGTAAAGCACCTTCGTGTGTGTTTTGACTTTTGCGCGTAGGAGCCAATTCCACCTCGGTTGCTGTGGCTCTGGCAGGGACTCACGCATCAGCAACTCCTTTGGTATTGCAGGTGTCCATAGGCAACAATGACTACTTATCAGCAGGTGGCTTATCAACTGTTTGCAGACTTCTCTACTATTATAAAATTGTAAAAAAGCTGTGTCTGTACATTGAAGATATTTAAAAAATACACGTGGGTTATGGCACATAAACGTCTCCGAACCCGAAAATGTGATTCTTAAAATTCTTGTCTGTTTGTTACGGGTTGGAGCAAAAACTACTGAATAGATTTAAATTTTATTATAACTTAGAAAGTATATGCTCCAACTTAAAAACTGGTGAACTTCTTATCTCAATTAATTAAACGAATCCTGAGGTACAGCTTGACCTCCCTGATGTATAGAGGCCCATACAAAGAAGAGATCATCAATGTTGGGTTTTCCATTTTTACTACTTTGTATAGCTTCACGTGAGCGAAGCCGCGGGCAGAAGCTATAGTTAATAAAATCCTTAAAATAACACTGGATCAATTCGTTTTAATTCAATTAATTCTGATTCTAATTCTTGAATAAAACTTAATACATACATTTTGTTTCGCATAGTGTCAATGATGACAGGTATCACTTAAATCTTTAAGAACTGTTTATGTAAGTTTGATTTTAAAAGAGAAACAAAATTACTCGCATTTTTTGGTTTTTATTCTAATCATTGATTCCCAGGAGAATTTTCTCCAGTATATCCAGTAAGTGTGTTTACTAACACAAATCCTCACGTAATTAACAACAGTGTCCCAACGTTAATCTCTATTCACTTAGATCTTGCTCCTCTATGAATTACCTTGCATTATTTAAATTTGAAGCTCTTCAAACAAGACTCTTTCGTGTCTTGTTTTGCTGATAACCATTAGAAATTTATAAATTTTTCTTTGACTCTTTTCTTTGAAATTGGTTTTGTTGTACCCCGATCCTTCTGTTGAATAGTTAACAAAGTAATTTATAGATACTTAGTTGTTAATCCATTGACGGTAGTTCACCGTTGGTAGATGGATTTATGTTTATCCCATCACATATTGATATACCAAATTCATAAAAGATAAAAGGACCATAATCCGCTGTACAAATAAAATATGAACGTTATAATCGATGGCACAATTAACAGCGCTGTGAGACGACTCACCGCCAATTCGCCAACACTGCTCACTTTATTCCATTCGACTCTAGCTCGTCACTTTTATTCCACACTTTTGCTTCCACCTCAATTCAGCCACTTTCGTCTTTCCCTGCATCTGAATTTACTGAATTATCTACACGTTCTAAACTCAATTCTATACTTACAAACTTAAGGTTGGAATCAGATTGTAACAAATTCTATCTGCAATGTTTTTACTTTTCATTGCGACGGAATATGATGCAGAAATGTAAGATGTAAGGACAATTGAGAGGAGGGAGGGGGAAGCGTGAATGTGTAGTACGTCTTTGTCTCGACCCTGGACTTTTTTCAAATGGCTTGTGCACTTTTTGACGTCTCGAGGGAGATTTCAGAGGTATTTTTGTAAGCTGCAATTTTATGTTATTCCCGTTACCTTAGGGTGAATATCCGGCAATATTAGAACATTTTGTGTTAATAATGCGTTAAGAATCAAGTCAGTGCTGAAGTATTTGTTGGATTTGCAGACTTGAAGCTCGCGTCTCTATTTTTTCACTCTCAGGGGAGGGTCATATTTCTCGTTCTTACTGTGTAATGTACGTAGTAATATGATATTTATTTCAATTTACTTTCACCAAATGTATTCGAAAATGAAATAAAGTCCCACCGAGTTTTGTAAAATATGTGTTCTGAAGACATAAAACTAAAGATATTTTATTTTGTTATGTGAAATCCGAGCTGTTACAACGATGTTTGTATATATTTTTTTGAAATGTAATATCATGTAGGTACCTAATTTTTTTTTTATTGACAATCAAACATGAGATAGTAAAATGCTTTTGAAAACTTCGAAAATTAAATACCTACGTAGTTCAATGCAAATATTTGTATATACCAAACAAAAACCATAACCTACCTCAAGGACTTTCCGCGCCTACTGAAACCTTATTTCATATTTCCCGACAAGGCAATGGAAAATTTGACAGCTGAATCTGACACAGTGTTTCAACGGCGCACTCACAGGCCCCGGGGGATTCCGATATCGCTTTTCAGTAACAGCCGGGAGCTCTGTCTTGTGTCATAAAGTGAGACGGAGCTGTTTGTAGGGTTTCAATGTAAGCTCGTATACGTAATTACGTGTTAACGTATTTTGGTCCTTTTGTACGTAGGATTTTTGATTAACTGCATGTGATATTATTTATCATCACTATTTTATTAATGAGAATTTTTATTTCTATAGAAAAAAACAATCTAAGTTGCTATCAATTAGAAACTCTATTTACGTTTGATTTCTTACTTTGCAATGAAGAATAAAGATATTTAACGTTACGAATTATTTAAATTATTTCATAGAGCGATTTTTATGACTCTTTTGTATTAACAATTATTATATAGATTAAACATTAAACTATAGAAAAACTCAATAATACTTGTTACTAGTTTGAGTTACATCTAAGATTACACGCTTAGCAAGCGTGTTTGCGAAGGCCAGGAAGGTACTATAAAGGAATGCATAGCACCTTACTAGGCATTACTTTATAGTATCATAAGTCTTATAAACATGTCGCGATGTCGTTTGGGGATCAGTTATATTGTCTTCGGAGCAAAGGCCCTGTAAACACGAAATTCGTCATCAAAACTTTATATAATATTGCTTGTCTATTATTATTGCTTATGACTTGAGATTATGTTATTCCTTGAAACTGGTCCTTTGGGTGTCGGCTCTTACAGTTTGGTAGTTTTAGCGGTTTGGCTGACCTTGAACATAGTTACGCTTTAGTTTCGTAATTTATTGACTCACTAGATTGTATTTTCGAATTGATTAACGATTATTCAAAAAATATAAAACGTTATATAAACGTCTTATATGTTTTCTCTTCTTTTGACATGTGATATTTTGTGACAGGGAAAAGAAGACAAAACATGCTATAGCTATAAGACTATTATAAGAATAAGGAGCTCAATCTATATGCAGCATAGGTGGTTGGCTAGCTTTCAATGTCAATACCATATTAATACTAATAATTTCAATTCACCAACGGCAATATTTAAAGATTTACTCAAGAAGCCGAGTATAGTTACTCAAAGAAGGAAAAATACCTAAGGACCTTTATAAAGCTTTTACCAAAAAGAGAAATGAAATTAATGAAATCCTTGATTCTTGAGAACTAGGTGGAATTGGTACCGTGACTTTCTTTACAAAAAATTCTCATGTTTAAACATTCAATCTAGAAACAGCTATAGACCGTACAACTAATATTTCTTCTTGCGTGGAGCCAACTGCCAGCCATTGCGCTCATAGGAGCCTAATTTGAAAACGTAAATTGGCACTTAAACTCATTGGTATTATTGGGTCTTTCTATGAATAACTTCTCAGCACCAGCACGGAGCGTGAAGTTTTCTTATAAATTTTAAATTTCCTTAAAAAACGTATCTAAAATAAACATAACACATTTTAGTACCTACAACCTATATATAATTTTATATCAATACGTGGTATAATTTCAACATACTTACTCAGAGTGTTTAATTCGTTCATGTTTATTAATATTTAAATAATATCTTAGAGTACACACCGTGTATTTTGCGTCTATTCCAGATATAGCTTAAAAATGAACACGAAATTTAAACGTAAGCACAAGGTTGAGGCGGTTCAAAAGCGGCCCTTCATTCCGTATTCACGCACGCACCGAGCGTAACGTCTAGCTGCCTCAGGTAATATTTAAACTGCACCAACTTCCATCTTCTACATATAGGTATATATTATGTAGCTTTATGTATTCAGCAGGTTGTGTTTCCTGGAGATCTTAAATAAGACTGGTGGTTTTAGAGGGATCTACTTGTTGTTGGGAATTTTAAAAGACATCGTTTATTTTCTAGACTTGAAAATTTATCAGTTTAAACTATATGTTTATGGGTATTAAAAATTTGTACTAGTTCTTTGTTGACTTTGATGAAACTTGCATATTTATGGGAACTTTTTCTTGATTTTTTCAAAATGTTGGACTATTAGAATGGCTCTGTTAAACAACAAATAGTGTATTGCAAATTCCTACTTAGTTATTATATTGGATTTCTAAACCAAGACCTTCCTAGTTAAAATGAAGGTAAACTTTGTAATGTCTACAACAATGCACGTAAATCTTCTTTCAATTCGACAGCATAACGATATACAAGTGCTAAGAATCCTCTTTGTTACTGCCCACAATAAAGGAACTCAAACAAATTGTATGAAAGTATTTCCTTTACGAGTCGGCCGCCGCTGAGCGCTCACGTGAAATTGTAAAATATTGCAAAACGCTATACCCGATGCTGGATTATTGCGGTAACGAGAAATTTCCAACTGACATCGCCGGCGGATGCACGTACACCGATCTCGATGCACTTAGTACTAGGAACTTCCCCTCGGTATTAGAAGATCTTTTTATAAAACAAACTCGCATACTGAAAGGAATTTTATTACCGACTAATAAAGTTGATAATCGAACCGAAGAATTTGACCTTACTGTTAAAGTGATCTTTAATAGAAAGGATGTAAGATTAGATTTTAAAATAAAGGAGTTTGATCTTTGTTATTTTAAAGATAAGTTTGGTATTAGATTTGAAACAGTATAGTTTATGTTTGGTAATGTTGAAGAAGAAACGATAGCATTTGTGGACTAAACTGCGGGATGGCAGGCAAGACTGAATGCGATGTAAGTAAAAGAATTCTTTTTATTTTTCAATTAAGTCTAATGAAATCTAGGGGGCGGTACGTCTATATAGCGGATGTTACAGCTAGATAGTTTGATTTAATAACTTTCCAATCCGTGAGATTCTTTATAGACTTTTATCGAAAGAATTTTTAATTATACTTTATGACTCGACTTCAATATTAAGTGATTGTTCTTTGATATCCGTCGCTTTGATATTTCCAATCAATTTTGTAGAAAATCGTTTCTGATCTGGATTTATTGTAACAAAATGATTTTAAGGGTTCTTTTGTATTGAATGGGATGCGACAAAGTTTTGTAGAAATTCTATTTCAAGTAGTTTTGTTCTATTTTAAGGACTCCGGCTGTATGTTGGTCGCTACACTTCAGAAGTTATGTTATCGTAAAGAATATATTGTGCTTCAATGTTTGACAGCTTCGCTGTGGAACAGAAGATCTTGGGTTCACTTCTCAAGCCGAGGGAAAGTCATGCTTTGGCACGAATGGGCCGGCTCGACCGGAGAGATACCACGACCTCTCAGAAAACCGACGTGACGCTTACGTTGTGTTTCTCAGAGTGAGTGAGGAACCATTATAAAAGACCGTCAGTTTACTTGTGACTCCTCTGGAGTTGCGGGTGTCCATGGGCGGCGGTTATCGCTTACCATCAGGCGATCTATCTGCTCGTTTGCCCTCATCACATAAAAAAGTCGAACAAAAGCATTATTTTTCTTTTGCAAATTGCTCAGTAACAACTCTGAAATTAGATTACTGCCTGGTTAAAGGTACTAGATTTGCCCACAAAAAAAAATACAAGCAAACTAACTTTATATACGTCTAGTACCTGTGCTTGACATGAGAAAGAATAACCTTTTGAATTCTGCAATCGATTTCCACAAATCGATTCATCATTGGTTTAATCACTCGCATACAATGAAATGTAACATCGGTTAAATTGAAAGCGATACGTTACGAAGTTTTCAGAGTGCAGAGCGGGGTGATTTGTCGCAACAAATGGCCGAGACGAGATTAACTGCCGCCGCGCACCGATAGATGGCGTTGTCCACTGCCCGCTCTTGTAAGACGTGCCTTATTTGATGAATGTAATGACGATATTAAACTTTAGTATTGTTAAATTCTAGAATACCTTATTAGTCTAGTGATCCTAAGTGGAAACTATAGGTCCTGAGTTCGATTCTCTAGTTGAGTTTTTGAGTTTTTCATGAAATTCTCAGTAGCATCTCGAAGTTCGAATGTGTGCTGGTTAATAGCAATAGGCTCGCCCTCTTTTTCACGGAACCTGAACATACCGGCAAATTATGAGTGTACATATACACCACTGCCTGATCCTTCCGCGAATACAGGCGTGATGGTAAGTATATCAATTCTGGTACAATTGTGTTTACTAGTTATGAAAAATCTTTCATATTATATTATTTGAAGCCGATGTCTTTAATTAGCAGTCGGTGTCGCCGGCTGTCAAAAATATAGCAAAATCACAGAATTTTATTTTTTCAAACATTTAAGGTATTTCTGTTTATAAAATATTCTTAATATTAACCATTTTTTTTTCTTTTTCAATGCCACGTTAACTCTCCGTTACCTTTAAAACATTCCTCCACAACGACTCGCGGTGGCCACAGCGTCTGGTGTATCTATCCAGAAGACGCAGGTTTGAATCTTGCTCCCGGGCGATTTTTTCCTTCACCAAAATAAAATTTAACAAAAAAATAAACACAAACATCCAAATTTGAGAAGTTTAAATTGTAATTATTTGGTAAATAGGTACCTGTGACAAACACTGAAACACATAATGAGAGGCACAAGTCATATATAACACCGCAGTACATACCCCGAACCAAAATCTCGGAGGTAATCGAGGAAATGTGAACCGTTAAACTATGTTCAAGTTAACTTCATAAATCAATCGTCTACTTCCTAAAACTTGTTTCAACTTGCTTTAAACTTAACACTTAGTTATAGTGGCACCAGGGTTCAAATGTTGTATTAAATGATAGTAACATGTTAGTTTGAGGTTAGTTATTAGGTATGGTAGCATCGTACGACATAGAACTAACCGTAAGGTAAGTCATGTCGGTTGAGAAGCAAAGTAACTTGCCTTTCAATAGATGTTACTGACGTCACCTTTAAGACGTAAGTTGAGAATGTGAAGGCAAAATTCGACATGGCAGGTGGGACTCGCGGTGGTCATAGCGTCTGGCGTACCTAGCCAGAAGACGCAGGTTCGAATCCTGCCTGTGAGTCGAATTTTTCCTTCACTAAATAACTTTATGTTAGTTTGATTTGAGATGAGGATTATTTATTATATTTTTAGTTATTAGACTAGCTTCTACACGCGATTTTGTCCGCATAGCGTGATGATATATACCCTTCCTCAATAAATGGGCTATCTAACACTGAAACAATTTTTCAAATCGGACCAGTAGTTCCTGAGATTAGCGCGTTCAAGCAAACAAACAAACTCTTCAGCTTTATATATTAGTATAGATTATGACAACCACATCACACATATTAACGCATCAAAATTTATTACTATTCTAGATTTAGATATGTATGACACTTACGGAGAATATAACATAGGCTTAAACTGAACTGGTTTTTTTAAGAAAAATACCATAGCAGCGTTAAATTAACATTTAATGATTGGTACCTACGCAAATATCAGTGATGGCATAATGCTAGATCAATCATTTGTGTGGGACACATGAAATGAAATCTCGAAGATCTCATAAAACATTATAAATTGCATGAGTCTAAACTAACCTACTTCTCATATTTTTAATAATACTAGCGACCCGCCGCAGTTTCACCCACATTGCCCCGTTCCTTAGAGTTGTAGCGTGATGTTATATAGCTTAAAACCTTCCTTACCAATCACTCTGTTGTTAGTGAAAACTGAAAATCCATTCAGTAGTTTTTGAATTTATCACGAACAGACAGACAGACAGACAAACGTGACGGGGGACTTTATTTTATACCAGGTATGTAAGAATTTAACTGAAACTATATTTTTCCAAATACCGTAATGTTAACTTCTAGGTAGAAAATGCCTAAGGCATTAAGACCGCCTTTGTACACATTTATGTACACAAAGTATAAAAATAAAAAATAAATAAATAAATTAACTTCAGTTTCATAAATCAGCTTATAAATACAGTTATGATTTTGCATAAGCATAAAATTGCAATATTTAGTATATACATTGCTGGAAACCCGTTGCGAGCACTTACTATAAATCTTGCTAAGAGCGCAACGAAAGATATCGGGGCGAGTGAGACGATTAGTTTGCAATTCGAACGAGTTGAAGGATTTTTGTCCGGTGGGAGGTATTTTGCCTACTTAATTACAGACTAGTATAGAATTAGTTGCATTTGAGATGCAATTTTTTTAGATTTTCTGTAGAAATGTCGGGTTATATAGTTCAGTTATAAAAATCTATTTGGATACCATCTATTACGATAAATAGCTGGTTATTCAAATAATAGGCTTTTCTTAAGGCATTCCATTTTACAGATTTAAACAACTACCAAGCGTACAATAAAGTATATAATATGAATATTTTTTTTTTTTTGCTGAGTACAAAAAGCATCCTTAAATACCTTCCAAGCCACTATCTTTAAGACAAACAACAATATTAAAAATCAAAACTTTATAGTATCAAAACCTATAAATAATTGAATAGGTACTCAACAATCATAAATCCATCCCTTACCGAAACTTAACGATCGCATTATTCACACAAACGGTATGCATGGCGTAGCTCGTAGGCCGTAGCGCCGTAGCAGTATCGTAGCCGCGTAGCATGTTCGTAGCAATCAAAATTCTGTTCATAGCGGGGCGATTTCGCATCGTTCAGTGGGCGCTCGCGGACGCAACCAAAATTAATTAATATTAATATATTATTAATATTAATATATTAATATAGGTATATTGATATATTATATATAACCAAAATTACCCATATTGCGCGTACGCTTCAGAAGGTATTTTAAAAAATCACTCTTGTGACTCCGAACCTAATATTTTAAGATGCATATGAAGATAAAAAGGATATTTTGTTGTGTTTTTTTGCATTTTTCATGTTATGATCATAAAATTATTTTAACGAAGGAAATATTCGACTTGCGTACAGGAATCGAACCTGTGTCTTCTGGTTACATACACCAGACACTATGAGTGTCACCTGCCGTGTCGCAATTTGCTTTCACATTCTGAATTTACGTCTTAAAGTTGACGTCGGTGACAACTATTGAAAAGCAAGATACTTTACTTCTCAAAAATAAATAAATAAAATAGTTTTTGTTTGTGGTTTATTAGTTTAATAATGCATTTAAAGCCATCGCCGTCATTACCATTGTACCACTCAAATTGAAAATTATGAAGACACTTAAGATAAATGCAAATTGAACAATTGAATCAGCAAAGATTCCATTAAGACTGGCCACTCACAATTATCAGCTATATCCAATTGATTTAGGCTAAGCTATTAGCCCGGGGCTACTCGCAGGAGTTGACCCAATTAAACGACATAATTGCATGCCCGACCTTACAAATTCCATACATTATTTAGCATTTTATTAGAATTTATGGTAATAAACGGGCGGTTAAGTGTGTTTATATTTGCTGTTAATAAGGGTGAATTATGATTGAGTATTTAATTTTTTAATTGCTTTGAATTTAAAAAATATAAATAAAAGTAAAATAAAATCTTCCAAGAAGTGGTCCTGGTTTTGACAATGATTTGTTTTTTAAGCACAAGACTGACTTACCTGTATAATTCTGTTTTACTCTGCTCATAACCGAGCCCGAAACATTGGAATTTATTATCTTAGATTTTTATTTTTGCATTATATGGGAATCTTACAGCTAGAGACAGAGATAAAACAACTATTAAACAATAATATTAAGGTCAATTAAAAGTATCAATGTTTAAACGCCATAAACCTTGTAGAAAATGATTTTTTTTTCAACACAACTGGTTTCTTCAGCCACCTAGAGAAAATGTTATTCATAGGTTTTTCAATTCAATGTGGCAATTCATATGTAGGTACCTATTACAAAAGTATTAATTAATCTAGCTATATTTAATAATGTCTCACCAAAGTTACATTGTAATCAGATGAATTATTTAGGAATGCGTAGAGGACGAATATCCAAAAGTATTTATATATAAGATATATATTTATATATAAGATTATATTACTTTATCCAAATGCATACATAATCAACCCATTATAGTGTCCCACTCAGACGACGTCTCTTCTACGACAGAATATAGACGGGTCTCTTCTCATGGTCAGAGGGATTAGACTATAGTATAAGGACGGGCTTTAAGTAAAATGAAACATGTCTAATGCTGAATTAATACTACTGATATTTGGTAGGTACATTCCTCAGTATTATAAAAACGCACACACGCTTAGTTTAACATATTACATACTATTACTATACCACAATAGTCCACCACGCTAGCCCAATACGTGTTGGCAGACTTCATACGCCGTTGACTTATAACTTTGAGAAGTTGGAGGTGCTTGCCTCGGATTCGAACTCGAGTCTATAACAAATGCATACTGACTTCAATACTATTCTCATTGTCTCTATAAACAAACTTCTCGTATTTAAATCGTACTCCAAGAAAAACAAAATTACCCGTTAAGTGGACATAAGTTTCCGCAATATACAAACTCAAAATAGCAGCTCACTAACAGCTTTCCGTTCTTGACTTAAGAACAAAAACCATCTAATTTACTCTTAGCCGCAAACCCATAAATCTACAATGGAGCGACGCGATAGAAGAAACTGTAACGCGTTAACGGTCCGACAACAAAGAGGCATTCAAAACGATCTCCATCTTAGTTAAGAGGCCGACACTCGAAACGCGTTCGTCAATGCACACTCGAGTTATTGCTTTCGAAACGAGCGCTTCCCTTAACTTGCACCACGATACATCATTATTATCACAATCGCAAATTGGTGTCTCCATATTTCAACATACATTACTGATTGATTTGTAGTCACATAATTTTTTGAGTACTGGACAAGCAATGGATGTCGTGTAATTCAATATAGTTGGGTTAAATGAAGCGTACTGACTCACCGTTGCGCGGGCATCGTGAGAGGTGCACGATGTAAGTGCAGGGATGCATTATGCAGTCGGCGAGTCGATGGAATTACTGCAGCCGGGGCATTGCGAGCATCATCGTAAACTTAGTTGAGTTTCGCTAATGTTTAGAGATGGTTTAACCGACTGTTAGCAACTTTGACAGCGGGCTTAACTCATACTGTGCACAGCCGAGTTAGGTTTTGAATGTATTGATTGTCGTGTCTAAATATGGATTGAGGTTTGAATTCGGTGTTTGTTTGAGTACTTACTTCGTGTCACCAATATGAGAACGTATTAATACCGAGATGTGTTGGTGATTCTGGTCTTATTTAATTGGTTATCATCGCCTAGAATTTAATAGAGCTATTATCTGGTTAAATTATGAATTATAACCAGGGTAAATTGGCTTCAATTTCCAGTGGATCCTAGGTCTGTAGAGTTAATTAACTCTCTAAGCTATAACCAGTACAGTGATATTAGTTAGAAAAACTTACCTGCTTAATTTAACAATGGGGTTGTTATGAATTAAATATGTAAGTTTATTTAGTAATTAAACATGTTATGTTGTATGTTAAGTTAAGGTTTTGCAAGTCAGTTACATAACAAGAACTTTTCAGGTGGCACGGTGCCTGAAAATTTATGAAATCTTAGTTCGTACGAGGACTGTGTGGGAAACGGTAGGTAGGCAGTACATTCGGAATAATAGAGAATATCGTATGAACAATGGTACTTATTTAGACCAAAAAATGCAATAGTAATTTACAGCAAATTTGAAAAATATATCAGTTATTATTAACCATCACTCGTCGTCGCGGCTTATCTTTTTCTCTCGTCTTTGCGTCTTTGCTTGGCGGAAAAGGTTAATTTTCGCGCCGCGTGAAATGCGGCCTCCGCGAAGCTGCGAGTGCCACCACAACTGCATAAGAATTCTTCTTGCTAACGATGCTTCTGCGAAAAAGGGATCTTTATTAAATAATATCGGTAGCATTGAGGGGTTTATTTACATACGAAGATTTTAAATACGAAGCTGAGAGAAACCCTTAATAAATTGTATGCAGTTTTCTTTTTAAATTGCATCGCTAACAAAATCATTTTTATTTGTTCGAATGGAAATAGCAGAAAGTCGTAGTCAATTGATAGCCATTACTCGTGGAATGGCATTTACAATCTGCGCGGGAATGAACAGCTGATACTCTCTTACTTGTACTTCTTTTGTTTGAAACAAGAGAATATACAAATCATATAATTTTCTATTGTTATAAAGTTCTTTTTTTGAATATTTTTAGTATCATTGTTGTTTTATTGGAATTTTTAGAGATGTAAAGTTGGTTTTTATTGAAAAGTAAGTTTTTGTTGGCTCTTTGTTTGAAGTAAGTGTATTAACTTAAAACACAACAGAAGAAGAAGTTCACTAGTAATACTTATACTTACTTGTGAACATGTGAAGATTTCGGCACGAAAGGGCTGGCTCGACCAGAGTGATACCACAGCCTCACAGAAACCTCACGAATCCTTACTCACAGTGAGTGAGGATACTGGAAGCCCAAACCCTTTTAAAAGGTTGGCAACGCACTTGTAACTCCTCTGGTGTCGTTGGTGTCCATGAGCGGCGGTAACCATCAGGCGATCCGCTTGCTGGTTTATCCCGATCACATTAAAAAAAAATGATACAGCAAGGCATATTTGGGTTCAATTTCTAGATCAAGCAAAACGATATTCGGGTTTTCTCAAAGAAAACTCAGTAGCATATTGGAGTAGGAATTTGTGCCTTACAGTTAGGTACCTTAATATAGAAGATGGCTGGGTTTTACCAGCTGCTTGGAACCCCATTATAGAATCTATTAAATCTGAATCCAAGCCCAAAACTGCAAAAACAAAGGACACGGTGAGCTCATTCTGCGTGAATCGGATCTCTAAAAATGAATAAAAATGTTAGTAATTTTAACATTAAGACGACCAACACCTCAGTCTACCCGTAACCATGGATGATGTAAAGGATCCGAAACGGAATAAAATAATATAAATAAAATCCGTAAAAAGTAGTTTCATATAATGTTTTTTTTTCTGCAAGGGCTTCAAACCCACAACACAATGCGTTAATCCTTCACCACCATGTTTCAAGCTCATTAACCATTAAATTTAAACGTTTCTGCTCCAGCATACATCACGGGCTGTTTCGGCTGATGCGTTGGACCAATACTGCTCAGTCGCTTGCGATAACTAGCTGCGATGGAAACTAGTAGGACGGTGTACATTGCCGGTTAGATTTGGAAATATGATGATAAGGTACCAGTGGTAATTTTTATTATTATTCTACTCTCTAGACCAAATCTATACGAATATATAAAACTGAAGAGTTTGTTTGTTTGTTTGTTTGCTTGAACGTGCTAATCGCAGGAACTACTGGTCCGATTTGAAAAATTCGTTCAGTGTTAGATAGCCTCTTTATTGAGGAAGGCTATATAATCACGCTAAGACCAAGTAACTATACCACGCGGACGAAGTCCTTGGTACGGGTCTGTATGCATTAGAGAGGTCAAGCTGTGTCTCAGGATTGTATCTCCGTTTAATTTATTGAGATAAAAAGTTCACCAGTTTTTAAGTTGGAGCATATACTTTCTAACCGTAATAACAAAATTAAAATTTATTCATTACTTTTTTGCGCCCGCCCTAACACAGACAAAGAGGCAAGAATTTTTAAAATAACATATTTAGGTTCGGAGAAGTTTATATACCCTACACCCACTTGAAATATTTTCAATGTACAAACACAGCTTGTTTAAGATTTTATAATGAGATTAAGTGGGTCTCCTTATAATATAAAGTTATATTGCACTGGAAAGTGCAATATTTAATAGCATAAACAATTAAAAGAGTTCCTGGAGACCTAAAGTTTGTTTATTCACTCACTTAATCATATATTTGATTCATGATCATTACATTGCCACTCAAGCTGCCTTTCAGGTAAAGTGGCATTGTACGATATAGAACTAACTGTAAATTAAATCATGTCGGTTAAGAAGCTAAGTAATTTGCTTTCAATAAATGTCACTACCTTTTATTCAGAATGTGAAGGAAAATTTTGACATAGCCGGTGGAACTCGTGGTGGCTTAGTGATCATAGCGACTGGTGTATCTAACTAAAAGACGCAGGTTTGAGTTCTGCCCGCAAGTCCTATTATTCCTTCACTAAAATAACCTGGTATGCCAATCACTATCATCACTACATAGAATAAAACAAAGTTGCTTCCCGCTGTCCATCTGTCCCTATGTATGCTTAGATCTTTAAAACTATGCAACGGATTTTGATGCGTTTTTTTTTAATAGATAGAGTGATTCAAAAGGAAGGTTTTAAGCTATTTAACATCTTGCTACGACTCTTGGGCAACGAGGGTGAAACCGCGGGTGGGTCGCTAGTAAATCTCTATAACTATACTAATATATAAAGCTGAAGAGTTTGATTGTTTGTTAGTTTGCTTGAACGCGCTAATCCCAAGAACTACTGGTCCGATTTGAAAAAATATTTCAGTGTTAGATAGCCCATATATTGTGGTAGGCTATAGGCTATATAAAGTCACGGGCAGAAGCTAGTAAATAAATAAATATACAAAAGCAGCAATGTACTGCATACTCCTGTTGTTTGCAAATTACTCGTATCTCCGGGCAGGGACGGCAGGTAATGCCAGTGATTCATAGCGCGGTGGACGGCGCCGCTCTCTACTCATCAATATCGGAAAACGGCGGCGTTTGATACCGACGATCGTTATTACATGATGTACTGTTCCAATGGATGCTGATCCCGGACTTTGTGGATTTGACTGATAATTATTTGGTATCTACGTAATCCAAAATAAAATAAAGGTTGAAATTTTTTTTTTAATTGATTAAACATTGATTTGAATACAATTACCTCATTATTTAATCATAATCAACCCATTACATGTCCCACAGCTGGACACGGGAAAGGAATCCTTTTTCAATAAAATTCTCTGTGGCAGAACCAATGGTTCTGCCTAACCTTTCGGAGATACTAGCGTGATGGTATGTAATAAAATAAATAAAAAAAAAAAAAAAATCTGGGACATTTTTACACAGCACCATCTAGTCCCAAACTAAGCAGAGCTTGTACTATGGGTACTAGACAATGGATATAATACTTATATACTTTTTTTTTGTAAATACATACTTATAATACATAAGAAACACCCAGACAAACACAAACACTTATATTCATCACATACATTTTTGTGTTCTGTGGGAATCGAACCCACGACCTCATGGTCAGCAGTCCGGTACTCGAACCACTAAACCACAGAGGTCGTCATTATGTTATGTTAAAATAGATTTTCCGTGCCTTAATAATCTTATTAATAGACGATAAACTCAGTTATATATCTCAGATCGAGTGTCAATGGGTTGACTAATGAGAATGTTATAGAGAGTCCCCACTGCGCATGCTCCGTGCAGTTAACCTGAGCTCATGTTTGGGCGCCTTTGATCTGTCCTACCGCCTCATTGTTGGTCCTACTTAATAGGTCTGTCCACGGAATATAATGGCCACACATTGATTTATAATGAAACAAGGTATTTCCCTCAGTTTCACTCACCTAGTGTAGTAAAAGTTCTTTAATAAAGGATTTTTTGAGACACAAATGCAGATTGATTGCATTTGTTGCTGTCCTTGCCAAAGTTTATCGAAACCTGTTATGCAGATTAAGCGTGAAAAGGTTACAGATCTATTCTTACCAAGAGGAATATTTGATGTTAATTAATACTTTCGGAAATGTATCCGCACCAGTTCTACCACCAAGAAGGAAGCAAGTTTATGATAAACTGTCCGTTGGGAACAGACAGCCGTGGGCCGGCTCGACCGGAGTGATACCACAGCCTCACAGAAAACTGGCGTAAAACAACACTTACGTTGTATTTCGCTTAGTGAGTGAGGATACCGGAGGCCCAGACCCTTTTAAAAGGCGGACAACGCACTTGTGACTCCTCTGGTGTTGCGGGTGTCCATGAGCGGCGGTAACTGCTTACCATCAGGTGATCCGTCTGATCGTTTTCCCCCTCACCATAAAAAAAATTATAACTGTATACTTACAACACAACACACACAGAACTTGATTGATTTAACTTCTTAAAATAGAACACGTTCAGAAACAGTTTAATTAAATTAAATATACTTGAAACTCGCAACTCGTCGATGAGTGAGTAACTATTATTGCAAGTTGATAGTAACTTGGTTTAAATCAATGATACGTTATTGATAAAAGAAATGTTTGTAAATGTACGTTATTTATCGTTATCATTTCTGAATTTGCTGACTCAAGTATAGGGTATGTAAGTCGTAGAAGAAGCATGAAAGTAATATTCGTGAAATAGAGATGAGAGTTTTAAGAAGTATTTGTTTGGAAACTTTGTGAAATAGAGTGAGGAATAACTTGGTATAGTATAAAACATTGTGGTGTAGTAACTAGGATTGAGACAGAGCACATTCATCATAATTGAATTGGAGTACCCATATTATAATAATAATAATAAATTGTTTAATTAGAAAAAAAAAAAGTTTTTTTTTTTATTTAGTAATATACCTGAACTAGGCTGGACCTCTTTTGTTGGAATTAAATCCGTCTACAAAATTGACATTTGAGGTATTACAAGATATTTATTGATATCTTAAACAAACTCTTAAGAAGCCAGAGTTTAAATGCATGGTTTCCAATAAGATTTTTAGCTATGAAGAACATCCACCGTTACTCAGTTCAAGTTCAAGTTCAAGTTCAAATGTTTTTATTTCAAATAAGCTTTTACAAGCGTTTATGAAACGTTGTGATTCTAGTTGCACGGTTCCAAAAGGTCGATCCTATGGAGAAGAATCCGGCAAGAAACTCCATGGACACTCTTTTAAAATAAATGAATTACAAACTTCACTGGTACAATATTGCGATAACAATAACGAACGAAAACAGTAGATTGAGCTTCTAAAAACAGCTACATATAATTATGGTTGTCTCAATATTAATCTGTCAGTCTATTTAAAATAAATGTCAACGTACACACAGTTGCTATCAAATCGTGTAGTTGTACAAGTTCAATATTAATCACGGCGTCTCAATCATACTAAGTGATTTACTATCTAAAATCGTTAGATTAATCTCGCGCGAACTAATCCTGTCGCTTAATTATGCCCTTACAAAATGCAGACCGATGAAAATATAGACAGTAGAAGGTTATCTGCTGGATATCTAGCAGATACCCCAAATGATAAATGATATTAATTTCTGTAAATAGATCTTTTATAGACACTTTTAAAAGTTTTTTTACATTTTTTACTTTTTTACAACTGCCTCATTAGCCTAGTGGTCTTGAGCGCGACTGCTACGCTAGAGGTCCTGGGTTCGATTCCCAGGTCGAGCAAAGTGTTATTGGGTTTTTCTATGAAATTCCCAGTAGCAGCTCGGAGTTAGGAATTTGTGCCCGGTTAATGGCAATAGGCTCGCCCCCTATTACATGGGACCTAAACATACCGGCGAACTGTGGGTGTACATAAGTACGCCTCTGCCTAACCCTTCGGGGAATACAGGCGTGATGGTATGTTATGTTTTTACATTTTTTTTACTAGATGGCGCCGGCTTTTCCTATCTGACGACCTCTGAGAAGAAACGTCGAAACAAACTCAGAGAATCATGGTCTCTTTTAAAGTCCAGACAGTAGTAGTAGTATTATATAGATATTATGTGTGTTGTAGGGCAAAATCTGAACAGGCCTTTTGAAGAAAGAGCCATATACATACCCAGTATATACCTACTATCATTTTAAAAGGAGTATGACAAGTGCCTCTGGGTTGTATTTCGTGGGTGAAGACAGCTGTTGGATCACATCTGTCACATCTGACAAGCGGAGCAAACGAATTCTCGAGTGGAGATCGCGATTAGGCAAACTTAGTGTAAGGCGCCCGGGA
Source organism: Acronicta leporina (assembly GCA_947256265.1). NCBI lineage: Eukaryota > Metazoa > Arthropoda > Insecta > Lepidoptera > Noctuidae > Acronicta > Acronicta leporina. The sequence continues at coordinate 540,411 of OX366517.1, read as the reverse complement.
TTGACAACTTGCGGAAGGCAACTGGCAGTGACTGGATGAGGAAAGCCGAAGATCGGGCTCTGTGGCGTTCACTAGGAGAGGCCTATGTCCAGTAGTGGACGAATATAGACTAATCTATATACTAATATATAAAGCTGAAGAGTTTGTTTGTTTGTTGGTTTGTTTACTTGAACGCGCTAATCTCAGGAACTACTGGTCCGATTTGAAAAATTCTTTCGGTGTTAGATAGCCCATTTACTGAGGAAGGCTATAGGCTATATATCATCACGCTACGCGGACGAAGTCGCGGGCAGAAGCTAGTGATGATGATAAAAGCTGTTGCGGGATATTTACTATAGCTAAATTACCCCTGTGTGAGAAAGGCGTATGTGTATGTCTGTATGTAAAAAGCCATGTCTAAAGTTTTCTATAGCTATGCGCGTATTAATCAAGTACAGTGTACGATAGAAGTGGTAATACATAAATATAGTCTCCAAATAACGAGACTATTAAAACATATGTGGTATACAAATAAATACTCGATTACTACTTTACTAGCAAAAGTTTGCCTAAGGATATAGTTCTGCAACCAATCAGTGTTGCTATGCCTCCCACTGAGGAAATAGTCTCTGATTAAATTGTAATTAGTGTTTTATCCATTACGATGACAAATATTCAATCTTTTATGATATTGTTAAATTAAACAAACAAGTAATTTAAAGTGATGAAGACAATACGAGTTTAAATACATACCATCACGCCTAACCTTTCGGGGAATACAGGCGTATTCCCCGAAAGTTCGCCGGTATGTTTTAAGTCCCCTGTAATAGGGGGCGAGCCTATTGCCATTAACCGGGCACAAATTCCAAACTCCGAGCTGCTACTGAGAATTTCATAGAAAAACCCAATAACACTTTGCTCGACCTGGGAATCGAACTCAGGACCTCTAGCGTAGCGGTTGCACTTGAAACCACTAGACTAACTAGGCAGTTGGCTGACTAGTATAGTGATTATGCTGCTGTTTTATTTAGATAAAATCGTAGTGATGTTTTATTATATAGTACAGTACAGTATGCTAATTGCTGCAGCATAGCGCTGGATAGGTACCTTTTTTGACGTCGCACTAGATGATATATTGTTACTATATGCTTACTATAATAATTTGTTTGGTCTTTTATTAAGAGCCAGAATGAAGTTTGTTTCTATGCAAGGTTTTTTTAAAATATTGCAAGCAATTGACGCTTTTTAACTTATATTTTTCAGACTGTGATATGTTTTGCTTATTAAAAATACAAACCCCAATGTCATTATATCTAGATATATAATTATAAACTGCCTCATTAGCCAAGTGGTCCTGAGCGCGACTGCTACGCTAGAGGTCCTGGGTTCGATTCCCAGGTCGGGCAAAGTGTTATTGGGTATTTTCTATGAAATTCCCAGTAGCAGCTCGGAGTTAGGAATTTTAGCAATAGGCCCGTCCCCTATTACATGGGACCTAAACATACCGGCGAACTGTGGGTGTACATTAGTACGCCTCTGCCTAACCCTTCGGGGAGTGGTATATGTTATATTATTATAAAAAATGTATGTTTCTTTCTTTGTCCCATATGCGTTCCTATCCGATTACAATGAGACTTTAGTAAGTTGTTGTCGCTACGAAGATTTACCTATATAAAAAATATAAATTCAAAAAGAAGAAACATCATATCCCACGGGTAGTGATAGTATTATAAAAATAAAACGATTTTTGATTTTCCAAAACATCAAAAATATACGAAAGTGGTTCCGTAGTTTAGGCCCATCGGCTGGAGTTCCGCACACAACAAAAACGTTCCTAAAACACAATGGGCGCTGTTGTAGCCGCCGATTGGCAATATTATTGAATTTTAGTGGGGAATTGAATTCGTTTGGCGCACAGCGACGCGCGTACTCGGCCGGTTTTGTTCGGTTTATGTAAAGATACTTGTACGCGCGACTGTACTTGCAATTTGCAATATGTGAACAAGCTTTTTGTAAATATATTGAAATGTTACATAAGTATAACAATTGTTAACGTTTAGTATAGTGGCTGAGCAATCGGTTTCTGCACCACTGATTTTGGGTTGGATCCCGGCATAGAATATAGGAAATGATTTTTCAAATAACTTTTTAAATAAACGTTTAAATGAAACAGAAGGAGCAGTAGTTTTAATGTTATATTCAATTCATTGTCAAGCATAATTCTTCGTTTGTTTTTCCACTTTACTGATTAAATAAAATCTTACTTATAATAAGAATGTAAGTAAGCCGTGTTTGTACATTGATAATTTATTTACAAAAAAACTAATTTGGGCGACTCAGAATCAGTAACACAATCCATTTCTATTATTTTTGGAACTTTTGTCTGTCTGTTTGTCTGTGTGTTTGACCACGCATCAAATGATAACTACTAAAGAGATTTGGAGGAAGTGGGCAGGAATTCATAGCCTGTTTCGTGGATTAACATTTAAGCTATTTTTAATTCAAATCGGTTCTCTCTATCAAAAGTTATTAACATTTTAATAATTGAAAACGTTGAATTTTAAAAATAACCATTGAAGTAAATTTCTTTTTCAAGTATTTCTGTACTGGACTACCACGGGTCAAAAATTATAACAGAATCAAGTAATAAAATTAAAAAAATACACTGACAGGGACTAAATAAGATAAAACAAGAAAATAAAGCAAATCAATCAGAAACCATTATTGTGACCAGGAATTGATTATTAGTACAGTTATTCGAACTCTACTTATACAGGGCATCACGGGTCATACATAGGATTTATCCACAGAGCACCAGCCGGTGTCAAAACTAAATATTTGAGTAGGGTATAGAAGTAAACAAAGAATGACAACTTATTTTCTAGTGGACTAACACGGCATTGTTATTACCTCAATGAAATTTGATTCGATAACAGGTGTCATTTTAAGTTGACAATTTTGACAATTATTGTTTTCTTTTTTAAAGCATCCAGCCATATTATAGTAACTCATTTTTTTATGTGAAGCCTCCATAGAGTAGGTAGATACAGTGCGCACACTTTATTTGAGAAACTAAAGAGTTTCCATCAAATCAAATACTTAATATACCCAAAGAATATACCACATAAGTATGTATAATAAAAAAAATGCAACTTGCTTTAATCTTTACTGATGCCGAAACAGTTATTTGAGATTTTTATCTATGTAGGTGTATCTGTTTATATTTACATGCTTCACGTCAATACCATGTGAACTAATTTTTGAAATTAAGTAATTTATAGGTCAGAAATAAGGTAAATGGTGCTAAGTTTATAAAAAATATGGAAATGAAGATTTTTCGAGGTGGTTAGTTGAAACTTGGAGAGGACAAATTCTGTCAGGTCAGCTAGTCTTTAACATAAATGTAATGCACTTGTACTTATTGGCTTTATATGCGAGCTAAATGACTGAACGTAAAATGAATCATCAGTTCGGGGAAATAACAGGCGAATCCACCTCTCGAGTTAAATACATACGAATAATTTCCCTTCAGACTCAGGCAAACAATTTCTGTTTTAATGTAAAAATTAAAAGATCATATCTGCTTTTGTTTTTTTTTTGTATTATGCACAGAGCAGCGGAGTGTATGCGGCGAGTGCGCGTGACAACAATATGCAAGTATGTCCTCGCTTAAAAACTAGCAATGACATTCTGCGGTTGAGTGCTGTGGGTGCAAAGCCGAAACTGCGATGCAGGCCGAGACTGAGATGCAGGCCGAAAGTTTGCAAATCAAAAATAAATAAATAAATACATTTATTTATACCTACTAAAGACATTGATTACATATAAAATAAAGTTTTGACATAGGTGGCTTATACTAGTTATTATATTAGTAGCAAAAGAGACATAGCGGGCCTACAACGCCCTTAGTACAATATAATAACGCCTTTAGGATTCTGGTGGGGCTGCCCCGATTCTGTAGCGCTTCAGGAATGTTTGCTGGTGCAAGGGTCGATGATTTTTATGCCCTAATGCGTAAAAACTCAGCGTCCCTGATGCGTCGGATTCGGGGAAGCACCAACAGAATCCTAAGGGCTATTGTTGAGAGAATGGACTCTGCAGTGCTGGGGAGATTCGTCAGACTGCATGTTTTAAGATAATAATTGTGATTGATTTTTAATTTATGAATTTTAGAAATATATATACTAACATAGTTTTAAGACCTCTAAAACTAACAACATATGGACAATACTTCGTCTGAAATAAACGTATTATTATTATAATAAGTATTTACACGAGTTTGACAAACATATAAATTGGATGAAGCCTGCTTCTCCTCTGAATGGCGTTATTAATTTTATTGACTCATCCTAAACAGATTCTATATTTTGGTAGTTTGCAGAAACCCTGAAAAATTCATCAACTTATGTAATCTCATACCATACCATGACGCCTGTATTCCCCGAAGGGTTAGGCAGAGGCGTACTAATGTACATCCACAGTTCACCGGTATGTTTAGGTCCCATGTAATAGGGGGCCAGCCTATTGCCACTAACCGGGCACAAATTACTAACTCCAAGCTGCTATTGGGAATTTCATAGAAAAACCCAATAACACTTTCCTCGAGCTGGGAATCGAACACAGGACCTTTAGCGTAGTAGTCGCGGACCACTTGACTAATGAGGCAGTTATATAATCATATAATCATGTCATACATGTTGAAGGGTTTCTGTCAGGATAAAGAAAATCCTTAAAAAAAAATCTCCAAGTAAAACATCTATAAACTCGCTAACAATTATTCTACTCATCAGAATTTATGTTCATAAAAGCTAATTAATGAAGACCGAATCTATATCAGGCCGAAACCAAACGCTCGGCCTTCTTCCATCCCTAGTCATCGGGGCACAGTTTAGCCTCAGGATAAATAGGTTTTATTCTATTTATAAGGGGCACACGTTGACGGCCGGCTTCTTGTTATGGATTATGTAAATACCGTTGTACAATTTTGCATATCGGTGTCTTCAGCTTTGCTAGGCAGGTTATTTTATGCACTTTTAGTTGACAATTTTGTTTGTGGAAAGCTTGTTAGTTGCTGTTGTGTTTTCGTGGTGATTCTTAGAGGAAACAAGCTATGTAACCGAAAAAAAAAATATTAAAAAATTTAATCAGTTTATGGGGGGCAATCACAATTTGATTTTTTTAGTTAACTTATGCTTAAGTACAAATAGGAATAATAAGATGAATTGGATAGCTCTTTTATCGAAATTACAAGTATATTTCAATTGCTAATATATTATCTTATACTCCTAAATGTGATCTTAGGTAGCTTTTTATGTTGCTTTCTACCAAACATAAAATACAAGCATTTCAGGCTTAAACTTTTTTTTTATTTACGGGGATAAACTTTCAAAAGGCGACAGAATGAAGTGTGCAGTATCCAGTATATGTATAATATTTCTCGGGATTCTAGAGGACATAACTCTAAAGCGATTCCGACTATGCGATCGGTATTTCAAGTACCGCCATCTACGGCACACGTTTTAAAAGTTGTCCCAACACTACTGAAACCTTTGAGCTGCTTTGTGTGAACTACGAACGAACTACTTACGAAACTCGTTAGTTACAACTCTTTAAAATAAATTGTGATGATAAAATTTCAACAGTGTTTCAGGTAATAAGCTGTTAGTTAATATTTTATTGTATTTTTAGTTGAAAGTTATTTGATCTCCTACTTTTTGTTTGCCGAACACTGGAAAAGTATAGATTAAAAAAGTAAAAGTGTTTTTTTTTTCTACAAATGCTGGAGGCATGGGCAACTTGCGAAATAATATAAAATTGATGATCGAATTCCTACAAAATGTTTTGATTCGTTTCCAATGTCAAGTAAAGATGAAGCCCTTCATCGACTTTTTTTACAAGTCTTTTTTATAAAGTTATTTAGTGAAGGAAAAGTTCGACTCGACATAGAACTAACCGTAAGGTAAGTCATGTCGGTTGAGAGGCAAAGTAACTTGCCTTTCAATAGATGTTACTGACGTCACCTTTAAGACGTAAGTTGAGAATGTGAAGGCAAATTTCGACATGGCAGGTGGGATTCGCGGTGGCTTAGTGGTCATAGCGTCTGGCGTGCCTAGCCAGAAGACGCAGGTTCGAATCCTGCCTGCGAGTCGAATTTTTCCTTCACTAAATAACTTTATAAAATTAGCATAAAAAATGCAAAAAATCACAAAAAGTAAGTCTTTTTTACATTGAATAAAATAAGATTTCATCAAACTAATCCATTATTTTAATTTGCTTACTCTTCAACTAACCAACTCAATAAATAATCCATTCACAACATTATCAACGTAGTACCTGATATATTACTCAAGTATATAAAATAAACTTGTTATAACATCTAAGCCAAGTTTCTTAGCAAGTAAAATTTTAATATTATATATCTTTATCATCAAAAGCATTCACTTTTTTCAATTTCATAGCTCGAGAGTTTTAGACGTTGAAAAATATAAAATATCAAACTGAAAGATTTCCATTCAATGGTACGTCTTTCTTTATCCTCGGCTATTCCTGAGATCATAATCGACAAATGCTTTGATATTTTTCTTAATAAAAATAACCTAGATTATTCTCGCGTTGATATAAGAATGATGAATTTTTAATGAAAGAGTTTGATTATTTTATTGTTGGTGATTAGGCGATATGTTTATCAACTTAAATACAAACATACATACCATCACGCCTGTATTCCCCGAAGGATTAGGCAGAGGCGTACACCCACAGTTCGCCGGTATGTTTAGGTCCCATGTAATAGGGGGCGAGCCTATTGCCATTAACCGGGCACAAATTCCTAACTCCGAGCTGCTACTGGGAATGTCATAGAAAAACCTAATAACACTTTGCTCGACCTGGGAATCGAACCCAGGACCTCTAGCGTAGCAGTCGCGGTCAGGAACACTTGGCTAATGAGGCACTTAAATACAAATGAAATTAAAATAAATTTCAATTGCTGTGATTGCACATTTACCTAGGTATCATTAAAGATTGTGGTTAAAACATAATATAATAAAGAAAACAGAACAAAAAAATTGTGTAATGGCTGTATAAGAATTTCAATTAAAACCATTATGTAATGACTTATATAATGGCATTCACGTTGCAGTCATGTTTAAAATAATATACCACAATATTATAACATAATTATCGTGTCTTCGGAGAAAATAATGATACATTTCTGTATTGTGCATAGGTACATTTTTTCATAATAATCTTACTAACAAATTCACAATGCTGCATACATGAATATTGACATCTTTATATTGTCAGTTACGCCATTAATAAATGTAAGTTATACCCGCATCCCGCGTTACCGGGATCCCAGGGGACTGCATTGTTCTCGTCACCGGGATATTCTATGCAAGCCGAGAACGGCGCGTGCATTATAACTATATTTACTGCCTCAAACACTGTTAGATAATCAGTGTTATGATTTAATTGTTATTACGGCAGCCATTTTGGGAGTGATAAATGTGGGTAGATTTACCGATTTTCTGTTTGAGTAAGCAGTTCAATGATATTTATTGTTATTTGTTGGTGGAAGTCCAGTAGCTTGATCTGTCTTTACGAAAAAGAAATTAGAGCAGTCCAAATAATATGAAATAGTTTTCGCATCTTACAGAAGAAGCTAAAACGTAAAATGAGTCACATAAATAAGTGCTTTAAACCAGAATATTTCTATGTAATGTTAAACGTCAAACGGGTGTAGATACAGCTTCGACTTCGACTAATTTTAGCAACAAACGAGAAAAACTAGATACCTATAACATTACCCTAATTGTTCACGGAGGTACCTATCAATTAAACAAATAAATATTATATAATAACATTCTCTAATACAATTTCCCTCTCAAAAATAATAATATATTTGATAATCAAGTTAAATTAAAACAGGTAACAAGATTCCAAAACTGTGAATCAACAAACATAAAATACCATCTTATTTTAAAAGCACCCAGTATGACTTTTAATCAAAACTAGCAGTTTGAAACTGGAATCAACTGGCCGAAACTAGTTCCAAATAATATTTATCCACTATCAGCGAAACAAAAGTGAGTTAGAACAAGAAGTTTGAAATCCCGGTGTTGGAACAACACTACTGCATACGTTTCAATACAAACTGCACCTTATTCTAAAAACCTTAAAGTTTTAATTACTTTTTATTCAACAGTTTTTTGTTTTACATCAACGTATGAACCTCATTCTACTATACAAAGGAAATACAATTTTATGTTTTTTGTGGGAAGATAGGAAATTAAATGCAGTTTTTGTTGAATGAAGTGTATGCGAGGAATTTCCAGCGTCACCGACGGAAGGGTTGAGTTCATCCACCACCAGTTTCTACTGTTGTTTTTACTTGGAAATATAATTTATGTTCAGTTACCGGTTATTTACGAGTGAGTCCTTGAAACTGGCGGGAAACTTCATGTATTGATAAGATTTGAATGTATTTAATTACATACAATTTACCCAACTGCGCCAGATGGACGGTTATGTTTTTCGAGTGTAGGTATATTTCTTTGGCAAGCTTTCCAGCTTAAACGGCTTGATGAATTTTAGCTCAAATCCAATCACATTTTAAATTACATCAAACTCCACAATTCAATTGTAAACATCAATTACCTATATAAAGGAGTATCTACGGAGTTTCTAGCCCTCACTTCCCCATAATATTAATATTTCCCACAATTTGGAACCGTGGAAGTGGTTTTTGACATTTTAAAAATCTAAGGATTCAAAGTCAAATGTTTTATTATAATTAGACTAAAATTACAGGTGTACTTTTGAAGTGTCAAAACATGGTGCCAAACAACCACGCACCGTGGTAAACAACCTAATACATTTTAGCTCGACATCCGGTAAGTAATTTTTTTTTTATTAATCTGTATCCTATCTCATGGCTAGGTAATATTTTCTCTGCTATATTACGAAGATACGGAAGAATATGAGGGAAATATTGATCCATTGTTTCATTCACTGATAAACTTAAAAAAATATAAGTATTTTTATCACTATTATCGGCACATATCAGTTTTGCGCTGGAGCAGTTATTAGCTATATAAAAAAATACTAGCAAAACCATGGTGAAACATGGTTTTGTGAAATTGGAACGTTTAAGTTGACGCTGATAGCTTATAAAGGTATTATCTCAACTGCCTCATTAGCCAAACTGCCTCATTAGCCAAGTGGTCCTGAGCGCGACTGCTACGCTATAGGTCCTGGGTTCGATTCCCAGGTCGAGCAAAGTGTTATTGGGTTTTTCTATGAAATTCCCTAGTAGCAGCTCGGAGTTAGGAATTTGTGCCCGGTTAATGGCGATAGGCTCACCCCCTATTACATGAGACCTAAACATACCGGCGAACTGTGGGTGTACATTAGTACGCCTCTGCCGAACCCTTCGGGGAATACAGGCGTGATGGTATGTTATGTTATCTCTTTCAGTTTCAATAACATTTTTGAATAGCACCTATGATTTATAACATGTTTTCAGGTGAGGTGAATACTGTGAACTTAGTCAATACACTATTGAGGTTGAATAGGGACCTCTGGCCTTCTTATCTCAATAGTGACGCGCTAACGACATGTCACCTGCGCAGCTATAGGTAATATCATTAGCTACCTACTAACATTAAGTTAGTTCTGTGTGACTGTTTGTAGGTTTTTACTATACACAAAAATATGACTTGTTGTCATTGAAAATATTGACATTCAAAAGTGTTGGTACGCTTATAAGTCATAATTCGAAGTTTATTTCGGATTTTTTGGATTGTTAACTATTCTGTGAAATAAGTTAAGTAACAATGGTTTTATCTAAGCCTTCATTATTGTATCTGCTGAATTAATAGATTTAAAAATAATTTACCATTGTTTTAATAAATTAAATTCATTGAGTTAATCGCTATTCAAACAATATAACATAAAAGTAGGTAATCAATTATTATTTGTCAGTTGAACAATGTTTTGAACCCCTCGTAATGAACAATGGTATTTTAAGAGAAAATATTTAGGTAAATTATGCAAATTGAGTAATTTACCTAAATATTTTCTTATATAACTGCCTCATTAGCCAAGTGGTCCTGAGCGCGACTGCTACGCTAGAGGTCCTGGGTTCGATTCCCAGGTCGAGCATTGTTATTGGGTTTTTCTATGAAATTCCCAGTAGCAGCTCGGAGTTAGGAATTTGTGCCTGGTTAATAGGCTCGCCCCCTATTACATGGGACCTAAACATACCGGCGAACTGTGGGTGTACATAAGTACGCCTCTGCCTAACCCTTCGGGGAATACAGGCGTGATGGTATGTTGTATGTATTTTCTTATTTATCTGTCCAGATTTAATCAAATTTTAAATTGATAGTGAGCTAGTTAGGTTGAAGTTCGAGGCTTGCATTGTTAAGGCCAGTTGTAATAAAAAAAAAAGCATTTAATCTCATACCCGTTGCTATAAATGAGTTCTGAATATGGCAATCTGACGAATAAAATGTATTTTACGTTCATATATTCGATATCTAAACTGCATTTCTCGAGTCTGTAACAAAACACATTCTCCTAAACAAATAAACAGGTTTTACATTTACTTTATTTCTCTTCAAAGACTTTGAGCTAAATCCACGCGTTCGAAGAAAAAGACGAAGAACTCATGCAGTTTGGAGTTCCATTCCAAGCATACAACAGCGTGGAGAAACGTTGTAAAAGTGTGCAACTTGCTCTGACGTACCCAAGTTTCTAACTATCTGTTCGATAACAGCTGAGACAATAAGCTTTGAAATCTAAAATATCTATATATCTGTGGAAAATGCGGTTGGATTTTCTTTAGTAGGACATACCATCACGCCTGTACCCTTAGGGGAACTAAGGGTTTAGTAGTATTGTTCTGCACTCCTTCGTGTAGAGAATTTCACTAATTTATATAGGTAACAGCTCCACCTGGGCATCGAACCTAGGACTCCTTGGTTTGTTGTCCAGTTCGAGCTGTGTTATTTAGTTTTTCGATGAAATTCTCAGTAGCAGCTCAAAGTTTTGATTTTAATTACCTACGTATAATATCAAAATGATGATATTGGACGAGTCTTCTAGGTAAGAGTGATATTGAGGACTGCCTAATAAAAAACCCAATTACATATAGACCTGGAAATCAAACCTTCTCCTGCTTACGAGTTATTGAAGCATTTATTAATATTGAATAGTTTATATTTTAATCATAGAAAGGCCATGAACTTTGACTGTCACTAAACCCTTGGAAGCGGATCACAAGTACTCCAAACACCACATTAACTCAATATCCGTGGTCTCCTACAAGTTGCGCTACATAACAAACTTAAGTTCAAACATAAGTAAGTCAAACTACTCGATGCGCAATCGGAAAACTTGACAACCAACTCCAAGTCACGAGTTAGCCTGTGGTTTAAGAAGACGGCACAGTTCACTAACCATCTAGTGAATACACTAATAGTACTTATAATTACTTAGAATAAAATCTATATTTTTATATTTAACTAGCCTTTTCACAGCTTCGCTCACATGAAGCTATAATAAGAGTAAAAATGGAAATCCAACATTGATGACCTCTTCTTTTTATGGGCCTCTATACGTCAGAGAGGTCAAGCTGTATCTCAGGATCCGTTCAATTAATTGAGATAAGAAGTTCACCAGTTTTTAAGTTGGAGCATATACTTTAAAACATTGATAACAAAATTAAAATCTATTCAGTAGTTTTTGCGCCACCCGTAACAAACAGATAAGAATTTAAAAACCACATTTTTAGGTTCGGAGACGTTTATAGGAATACCCTAATACTTTTGTTGTTTTTTAAATAAATTCAATATACAGACAAAGCTTATTTACTATTTTATAATAGTAGAGAAGAGAAGAAGTAAATGTAAAGGTTGCCCCACACGAGGAATTTCTCCTGTATCGTGGACGCGTTTACAAACACAAATTATGAGACACAGGCACCCAAACCCGGAATTACTACCTGTAGATCCTATAAATAAATGTTTGTTCTGTGCCAAGCGTGTCGTTAAACTTGCTTTTCAATAGATGGTACTGAGACCATGGCAAATTTCGACGTGGCAGGTGGGACTCGCGGTGGCTTAGAGGTCATAGCGTCTGGTGTACCTAACCAGAAGACGCAGGTTTGAATCCTGCCTGTAAGTCGATATTTTCCTTCACTAAAATAACTTTATAATCTTAGCATGAAAAATGCAAAAAGAAACACACAAAAAGATATAATGAAATAGTTAAAGTTTCTACATTTCCTTGCCCAGTGACGCCGCGGGGCGAACCAGTATAACCTAATCTCATACATTAATGCGTTGTGAGAACTGAAACGGTTATCGATGTTTACTCGTGTGCCACTGAATAGGCGCGTATTATTAAACTAACTAGTTGCGTCATGTGTCGTTGCTTATATTTATTTTTAGTATAAAAGTTTAAAAGACGCACGGCAAGTAATCATAAAAGGATCAAATAACATTATCGAAACTCCCAATTAAAATACTACACATATTCACTTACCTACAAGAAAATCGATCCAGGCTGCCATTCCTATCTCTGTTCTGAATTTCAATTTATATATAGTATAGAAATGCTATGGTGTATCTTGTAGGTCTAAAAGCAGCCATCGAAATTTCATGACATTATTAGTCCCCTCTTTCTAAATTAAAATATGTTTTATGACTATCACGATATCATCGATATCTATATCTATTACTTAATATATAAAGCTGAAGAGTTTGTTTGTTTGTTTGTTTGCTTGCTTGAAAGCGCTAATCTCAGGAACTACGGGTCCGATTTGAAAAATTTTTTCAGTGTTAGATAGCCCATTTATTGAGGAAGGCTATAGGCTATAGATCATCACGCTACGCGGACGAAGTCGCGGGCAGAAGCTAGTTACATATATGACCATTGGACTGCAAACTCAAAGGACTGCAAGTTGGACAAACTGCAAGTTCAAATCCAAGGCATGCACCTCTGACCTATCGAAGTTATGTAGTTAATTATCACGCGCTTAAAAGGTGAAAGAAAACATCGTGAGGAAACCTGCACGACTGAGAGATTTTCTCGACGGCGTGTGAAGTCTGCCAACCCGCAAGCTAGTGTGGCAGACTAACCCATCTCATTCTGAGAGGAGACCCGTGCCCAGCAGTGGATAGTATAATGGGTTGATTAGGTATATCAACTGTCGACGTTCTTTGCACCGAATAATAATAAATGACAATTTATCGAGAGACATATTGAAGGATTGCGGGCTTATAAACATCGGGTAAACCATAAACTATTGATTCAGTGTTTAAATCCAAGCCGAAATTTATTTGTGGTTTAGTATAATGGTAGTTTGTTGGTTTGCCAGAAATACGTCTAGATTAAATTTAAATAAATTGAACAATTTATATAAGTATATAAATTAAAACTGATTAAAATATGAAACGGACGCATATTTAGGCATTATTAATTTAATATTTGTTGGTTTTGAAATCACAAAATCATATTCTTCTAATAGCGGTATCCATTTTTATTTTAAATTTTTCAGAGATACGAAACTGAGTTTAAAACATTTAGAAATATTTTAAATGTTTTATTACTGTTAATAATATATTTAGTAAAAAGCAGCTAACAATAACTCTCTGTAATAGTTTTAATAGTTCCAGACAAATCCCGTCCGATGCCCAATAGAGCCTGAAACGACGTGTAGAGTATCTGCTACGGCGTAGCACCCCAACAGCTACGTCGTAGCAGACGCGTAGTCTTTAGATATAGTCTTTACTTGTAAGTTCAGTTTATTAGAACTATATACTAATAAACATTTTTTGTTATTACACACACAATACAACATTATAGTTAATATGTCATGAATCAATCGGAGATAATATTGTGAGAAATATTTAAAATAATACGACGACACGTTTGGCGTAGCGGCTGAGCGATCAAGTTCAAGTTCAAATGTTTTTATTTCAAATAAGCTTTTACAAGCGTTTATGAAACGTTATGATTCTAGTTGCACGGTTCTAAAAGGTCGATCCTATGGAGAAGAATCCGGCAAGAAACTCCATGGACACTCTTTTAAAATAAATAAATTACAAACTTCACTGGTACAATATTGCGATAACAAGATGTGAGGACGCTGAAGGATGTCTAAGTTTGACCGAGGTCGACTATATTAAACGAAGATTCACGTTATTTGATCGGCTTCTGCGACACGTGTTGTGGGTTCGATCCCCACACGGAGCAAATATTTGTATGATCTACAGGTAGTTATTCGGGGTGTGTATGTGACAATTTGTATTTGTAAACGCACCCACGATACTGGAGAAATTCCTAGTGTGGGGCAACGTTTAAAAAAATACGTTTGGTTATGTAAGATTTTCTTAAACTATGATATCCATTATTATATCAATATAGGCTAAGAAACCGTAATATAATGTAGTTAATGTAAGGTATAATTATTATAAATTTAAGAAACAATAGAACGAGCATGAAAGTACTTAAATACTCAAAGTTTCAATGTACCTAATAAATAACAGAAAACAGTAAAAAATTAGTGAAAAGTTCCATATAAAATAAAAATAAGTCAATCACAAGAATGAATAAGTCGCCACTTAGACATAAGGAAACGGTTTCCCATTTGTAACTGAACGTTGAAAATAAACCATCAAGTTACAGTGAGCTCTAATAAAAACACACTCAAAGTTAATTCTCGGAGAAAAGAGCGAATGACTGGTTTCGAATAGTAGCAGTTATTTTAAGACCTTCATTTTCTTTCTTATTTAAATAAATATTATATATTAAGTGTAGAGTCGTACTTGACATATTGTAAGTCATTCATAGTTTTATTACGTACGAATAGGGAAATAAGTAGCACAATAAATTAAAAAAATAAATCTTGATTGTAAAGCTTTAAAAAAATAAAGCTTTTTTGATTTCGTAATTAGAAGATGCTTGTACAAATATCTTCAAAATACTTAAAAAAGTAGCCATCATTGTTATCCCTAGTCACGTGCTCTAATCATTCTTTGTTACAACAGAATAATATTATACAATATATTAATTTGTCATGTCTATTCAGTTTCATCCTGTATAACAACAGTCGATACGTCTCCCAATCTTACTCGTATTTGCTATCTTATACAAATTAACCTCAATTTCAAAACCACTAAACAAATACAACTGTCCAGACGTGACCTAAATACATTTAAAATTAACTTCGACATACAGATTTGTTTCAATTTCAGTCATCCGTCTATTGAATAACTGAATGGGAATCGAACCACTACCAATTGACGTTTCGGACGCGGCAATTTTAGTCGCTACATTAATATTGAATCAATCTAATTTGTCAATGAAAGTCAGAAGCAGAGGGCGATTACGAGATGGCGTGGGCTAAAATGACGCTGTTTTGAGGTAACGTAATAGCCAGGAGTACCTACACAAACTTTTTTTGATGTATACACACAAAAAAAGTTTACCTAAAAATATTTATGTTTGATATAATTATTTGTCAATTATGAGTGAATATTAAATAAGTCTTACAGACAACATTGATCTTGGTAGATTAGTACATAAAGAATTAAAAATAGACACAAGTTCGAATACTGCCTAAGACGAATCTTTCTTACAATAAAATGTGCATCTTTAAGTAAAATGCAGTTATTACCATAGTTTAAATATGTCTAAAAGATATTTACATACACTGTGCTATTAGTAAATTATGTGGCGTATATTATAACAATTCTAGCCCAAAAATTAGAACCCATAGCTTGGTTTCTACTCAATCATTTTTCAAAATAATTATTATACATTGTTTTATACAATAATACTAACATCATACCAATAGTGCCCAGCAGTGGAATATATAAAGATGTGCCACTGCTGGGCACGGGTCTTCTCACACAATGAGATGGGTCATATCATACCATGGATATCTTAAAATCCTACGTGGTTATTGTGATTTTTAAATAACACAAATTCTTATTATTAAATAAAACAAAGGCAATTAATATGATGTTTAAGTTAACTTAACATAACATAATAGGTATGCAATAATTTCTGTCAAAATTCATCATGAAACCGAACCAATCGAATCCCATTTATCAATAACAAACAGTCGCTCCCCAGGGCACATTTTAGCGGCGCGGCGTCTAAATCAGAAGCAATTAACGTCAAAACGCTAATATCGGTCGATACAGTGTCGGCTACTCACAGATTTATACATCTCATGGGCCCCACGTGATTTGATTTATACATCAATCGCCTTAGTTCGTGGTTTATTTAGTAGTTTTTCATAGTTTTGTTGTAATTGAACTGAGCATTGACGGTAATTGATTGAGGGAGTGACTTGGAGGTGGTTGAGGATGATGACGTGGAGGGCGTGGGAGCTGTTGTAATTTTGTACGTAAAGGTTACTTACCATCACGCCTGCATTCTTCAAAGGGTTAGGCAGATGCGTAGTAATTGTATCTACACCCATAGTTCGCCCGTAGGTTGTCGAATGTAATAGGCGGCGAGCCTATTGCCATTAACCACAAAATCCAAAATCCAAGCTGCTACTGAGAATTTCTGACAAAATCCAATAATTCTGCCCGACCTGGGAATTGAACCCAAGAAACCTCTAGCGTAACAATCGCTCTCAGGACCACTAGGCTAACGAAGCAGTTATTGTAGTGGTTTTACTAAAATCTAAATACTAATGGTTTTTCCATTGCGTCTTTAGTTAGAGTCATTTTTAACCTACTCCAAGTAAGTTCCTGTTGCATTACTTGGTAGTTAATACATTCAAATATAGTTTATTTTTTTAATTTCTTCAGGATGTAGCGGCTACTCCGACTAATAATATTATAAACGTGAAGGTTCTGTGAGGATGTATGGATGTTTGTTAGTCTTAAATGCCAGAACGGCTGAAGGGATCTGGATAAAATTTGGCACAGAGATAGATTATAGTCTGGAATAACACTTAAGCTTAATGAGAAAAAAAACTTGTGAGAAATTCCCCAAAATGTAGCTCCAAATATTGTAGACACAATTTACATAATTAATGGCCCACCGTACACTGGTGTAACTTAATAATGCCAATAACAACACCCATTGTTATAAATAATTAAATGCCCAGTTACAATAATTAATGGCATGTCGAATAAATAAGTAATTTGGTGCACTCAACCCGCCGCCGCGGAAGTAGGTCCAAATGGCACAGGTAACTCGCCATTACAACTCGGCCCACGTAACCCTTAATATGGCTCATCAGGCCTGCAGCATCACTGCAAGGGTTGAACGACCGCGCGCATGCGTGTAAACCACCTTTTTCGGTCTAAATAGCCAACGGGCCGTCTTAGTGAGCGTTCTAACTGCGATCAAATTTCGATCTTACTATGTAACTGAGTGGATCGTTTTGGTGGTGCGTTCGCAACGAGAGGAGGAAAGGCTCAGAGCCTCAGTGAGTCGCCGAACGCCGTCGGCAGCGCGCGTGCCCTCCCGTCGTCCGGATTTTTTCGGCCCGAGAAAAGTTTTTCAAGTTTTGCGTCGGACGTTGAAAGTGACAGTTTAGAACTGAGAAGTAACGTTTGGATAATAGTGCATAAGGATTGGTGTGCAAACGTGTTGTTGCAGTACCTAATTGTTTGTGTTTTTTCTGGAACAATGAAAAGGTGAGTTAGGGGCTTAGTAAAATATTTGCATTTATTGCGGAAATATTGACCGGTGAGTTTATGAATAGTTTCAAATTTTTTCAGACAGTGGATAAAAGCATGGACCTCAAATATATAAAATTATAATAGGTATTATAATTTTAATTATATGATATCCAATTTAGAATATAACTTTCTATATTACGATTTTAATTATTCTATTGTACATTAAGTAATTACTTTCGTCCAACAAAATTAAATCCTTAGTTAAATTTTATTTGAGTGTTTGCTTAGTATTTTAATTTATTTCTACTTCTTATCCTTTAGTTATTATGATCCATATCTTATAAAGGATAACATAGGTAAATATTTTCGGAACTGGCAAAGTTTTCAATAACAAATAAAAAACACAAGTCACCATGATGGTGATAGATAAAGTAGTTCAAACATACCATTACGCCTGTATTCCCCGAAGGATTAAGCAGGGTTGTACTTATAGTAAACCTATAGTTCACTTGTATATTAAGGTCTCATACAAAAGAGAGCGAGTCTATTACCGGTAACTGGGCACAAATCCAAACTCCGAGCTTTTACTGAGAATTTCATAGGAAAATCCAATAATTCCTTGCTTGACCTGAAAACCGAACCCAAGACCTCCAGCGTAGCAGTCATGCTACGACATGACATAATATTTATATCAGATGGTTAAAAAAATCTATTAAGAGTCCGGTAAAGAATTTCCCATAAAAGCGTAATACCAAAATAAATCGTAATTCAAACACAGTTTATTCAAAGTGTGTTATTATTAGGAGTCCGATACCTTTAATCTAGGTTCCTGCTCTACCATTTCGTCCAAAATACTTCACTGGAAATAAATGTAAGCTAATGCAATTCTTACTAACTACAAAGATTGGAACGATTTTTCGGTCGTTTATTTCCAGTGAAGTAGTAGTAGACAAAATGGTACGGTAGGAACCTAAATCAACGGTATCTCAATCCAAATAAACACAGGATTTGATTTTGAACGTGGGAAAGCCATGCTTCGGCACGAATGGGCCGGCTCGACCGGAGTGATACCACGGCCTCACAGAAAACCGGCGTGAAACAACGCTTGCGTTGTGTTTCACCGAGTGAGTGAGGTTACCGGAGGCCCAAACACTTTTAAAAGGCGGACAACATTTGTGACTCCTCTGGTGTTGCGGGTGTCCATGGGCGGCGGTTATCGCTTACCATCACGTGATCCGTCTGCTCGTTTGCTCCCCTATCCCATAAAAAAAATGTTGTGATTACGATTTATATTGGTATTACGTTTTTGTGAGCAAATGAAGCTCTGCGGGACCCTTAACATTATAATACTTTGTAAAGCAGTCTATATACAAAACACCGTCGGCAGCGGACCGAAAGGATCAACCAACTTAGTTTTAAATACGTTGTCTCTCAGCCAGTATGATAATGAAAGTATCATGTCATTCATTAAGCTTCAAAACTTTTACAATAAATAACTTACATATAGGAAAAACAAAACCAACTTTTTATTGTAATCTATACTAATATATAAAGTTGAAGAGTTTGTTTGTTTGTTTGTTTACTTGAACCCGCTAATCTCAGGAACTACTGGTCCGATTTGAAAAATTCTTTCAGTGTTAGATAACCCATTTATTGAGGAAGGCTACTATATATGATCACGCTACGCGGACGACGTCGCGGGCAGAAGCTAGTAGAAGATAAACAAACCGTTAACACCATCCACAGCCAGCTGCAACAATGGTATGATTCGCACGGTTTCAAATGTTGATTCAATCTTATTATTAAAAATCTAACAAGAAACTCTACGACATGCTCTTAAAATCCAAATTGTAATGGAGTGTACTAATATGGGGGTATACTACGTAATAAAAACTCCCCATTTAGCCTTTTTGTTTTAGACCTGTCATTGCACGCAAGCCTTCCAATAAATAGTAAAATTATACCATAAGATACTATCCAAAGGAGGTATTTTTTATAATACATACATTATATTTATGTGATATTTTTCTGTTGACGGTGTCTTGTAGAAGAAAAAAACCTCACTTCTCTTGGTGTTTAAAGTTAATCATTCAGCAATTCTAAACATAATTGTATTTAACAGTAAAACAATAAAATTTATAACGTAACTTTTAAATTGAAACAGTTATTGTAAATGAAATTTGTAGGTATTATATTAGTAAAATATTACTGAATATATTAATTATTAACATCGACACTGGTCTACTCTCAGAGTGAGATAAGTTCAGCACAAAATTCACGTGACATCAAAGAAAATCTTGGTACAAATTTTCTCACGATGTTTTGTTTCATGCCGTTGACGAGTGATAATAAATTATTATTAGGCACATAATTTCATAAAGTCAAGCTTTGTTCTTGGGAATAAAACAACTTTATAGGTTTTATCGCGTTATATACGCGAGGTCCTCACCTCAGTCTGCCCGTGACCATGGATGCTGTAAAGGGTCCGAAATGCCGGGATTTGATTTTTACTTGTATAACGCGATAAAATCAATTTTTTTTTTATTTCATTATGCCTAATATTCGCGTAAGCTTCAGAAATCAGTTTGTTCCTTGGATTCATTCATTCTCTGGAAATAGTGACTGTTAGCGTTTTTATTTTTATTGAAATTAAAAATACTAATAAGTGTTTAATTAACCAATGCCTAAAATATGAGCTATATTTGACGAATGTATAACTAATTAAAGCAAAAAAGAGAAGTCAACTAAAATTCTACCAAATTACCAGTAGGTACCAAGGCATTATGGTTGGACCAATTTGCATTGTCAATCAAAAACCTTCTAAATTATTTATACGTTGCGAACACTAGGTTTTTCTCCTGAATCGTGCGTGCTTTTACAAACAAATTCTCAGACCTGATACAATAACGAAAGACAAAAAAATATTAGTTACCAGAACCAAAAACAGCGAACACGTACATGCAAAACAAACTACCTACATAGCAAATAATAAGTGAAGAAATAGTACCTAATGTGCCTAATCAGTAAACCATAACTTACATAGTAGGATGTACAAATATTTACTCCACGTGAGAATCGAAATCACAACACTGAGTGTAGAAGCCGCTTTTCCAAACGTGTCGACTAATTGTTTGATTCTCCTTCCTCTATACTTTTATAAATACTCGTACGTCTTATAGCATTAAAAGGAAACTATTCCTATTTAAATCTGTTCAAACTGCCACTGTCACTGGCATGAAATAATATAAATGCCATCTAATATACAATACGGAATTGAAACTGCCAAGTAAGCCGTCAGTGGGCGCTGTGATGACGTCACTGTTAACCTGTCAAATGCATGCACGAACCACTAGCCTGTAAAGACTGTAATATAGTTCATAGATTGTGCTAAGAACGTATAGGGTTAAATTATGTTTAATTAAACATAACATTCAGTTTCTTGTAGAAGCTCTATTAGTTAAATAACAATAGCAATTAATAAGAACCATTTATTATTATTACAGAGGTACTGATAATGCACAACCTGTTATATATAAAAAAAACTAATTATGGGTCGTTGTTATTTTAAAATATCGGCCCATAAATAATTTATTAACTATTTTTTTCAAAGTATATAAACAGCAAAGTAGTTGACATAATCAGATCATAGATTTTTTGGAAATAGTTGTCTTAATACCAACATTATTCCATTAAGCTTTTCAAAATATTCTTTTTATGGAATAGAGTGAACTAATTGGTACAATGGAGGCGCGTATCGATTCGGAAAAGCAAATATTTGTATATAACCTGCAGATAATTGCACCCGTGCTTTTGAATAGTGTTATTTTTGTTCAAATAATTCTATAATAGTTTGCTAAATTGCATCCTGTTATGGCGACAGTAAACAGGCGATGGTAAAAAGTATTTTAATAACAAACCAATACGTCGCTACGCCTGCTACGTTGCTACGCCTGCTACGTTGCTACGCCAGCTACGCAAAAATCTCCAAGTAATACAATTATTACTGCTATTAACTACCCAAAGGCGATCCTATTAATAAGATAGCGGGCATAAGATAATTAAGTAAAGGATCATGATTAAACCCTATGCTCTTATCCCTCTCAACAACGCTAACCAAAATGAATAATTATAATTTAAACAAAAAATCCTCCCCTTTTCTTGTCATACAGATACCAACCACGCAATTTTAAACTTTACAACTCAACAATAAGGTATAAATTCAAATGCAAGAATTAAGATAGGAGACTTCTATACATGTCAGTTCCAGGACCCGGAACAAACGAGACAATGGCGCTATATGGGGTCTTATTTGCGTTTGACGAAATAGTATAGGATTATCCTATGGTTATGTAATTGTGTCTCTAGATGTTTATTTAAGTAAAATAGCCTTAGATGATCGAAATACTTGTGAGGCTATAATTTTGGGAAGTTCATATACCATCATCACGCCGCTATTCCCCGAGGGGTTAGGCAGAGGTGTATTTATTTACACCCTCCATTCACTAGTATGTTTAGAGCGCACTATAAGCCCAAGCCATTAACCGGACACAAATCCAAACTCCTAGCTACTATTCAGAATTTCATAGGAAAACCCAATAACGCTTTGCTTGAACTGAAAAACGAATCCGGGACCTTTAGCGTAGCAGTCGCGCTGGGGCCCACTAGACTAATGAAGCTGATAAGTGCGTGGATGTGCCCGGTTAATAGCAATAGGCTTGTCCCAATTATATGGGACGTAGACAAACCAGTGATCTGTAGGCTTACATTAAGACACCTCTGCCTAACCTTTAGGGGAAAAAAGGCGTGATGGTATGTCATGTTATATATCATGCAGTTTGTATGTTTAAGTCTCAAAGACCAAAATACTTTACATAAACATGAACAAAAATATTAAACGTTATTTTCCACTGTTAAAACACAAATATAAGTACAGTAACCACGAGTATGTACTTTGCTTCCGCTACGTTTAACCCAATAAAACATTACTCATATAACACGTATATATTTTATACTAACCTGAATGTTTTCAGCTCGTATTCATTTAAGATCACTGTAAATGTCACATACGCTTAAAGAGTGTAATTAATGCCGATGAAAATTAACCACTAAATGATGATAGGGTCGTCCTGGGTACGAATCCCAGGTCGAGCAAACTGTTATTGGGAGTTTTTTTATGAAAATCTCAGTAGGAACTAGAAGTTTGGATTTGTAACCATCAGTGATAGCGTAATTTTGATGGATCGCCTGATGGTAAGCAATTATCGCCGCCCATCGACACTCGCAATACCTTGTTTTACGCCGATTTTCTGTGAGGCCATGGTATAACTCCCATCGTACCCGCCTCGCCGCCAGGCCGACCGGAAGCCAAATCGGAAGTACCAATTTACTTCCGATTTTTAGCAATAAAAAAATTCTTGTACAAAAACTATGAATGCTACATCAAAATAATAACTACCGTTATCAAGCTGAATAAATAACGGATCTAATTATATACCAATTAGGAGGTATAATTTTCATTAAAATATTTAAAAAAATATGTAATCGTGAAAAAAAGTGATGAAATCTGATATACCCCGAAAATAAATATTTTTTAAAAAAAAATCTTTTTTTTTATATCCATATAAATTATATTAAAATAAACTAGATTTAATATCATTTCTAAAAATACTAGAAGCATTAAACTTATTTTATACCATCAATAAGAAAAAAAATCGCGAAATTCGCGAAAATATCTACTACCTGCCATTTTTATTGCGGCCGTGTGCGCTCACACTCACTCAGTTGATTATCGACATCACAATGACTCATTGAAACCAGTTTGAAAGATAAACATAATTTCATTACGAGCTATTGTTCCATTTAAACACAATTGCGGGCCAAAGTAAACAAAAACTTTTTGTAAAAAAAAATAACAATGGGCCCCCATTACTTACATTGTCATCGCGAACAATAACTTTTTGTCCGGCCAAATACTGCATTCCTTTACATTCTAAAACCACTTAAATTCAACAACACATTGTAGCCTAGTTCTTCACGAACATTTTGATGTATAATAAGCGTCAAATGAAACAATCACAACACAGCACAAGAATAATTTACGACGTCGGCACCCATGTCACTTGACAACCACTCAATGTCGCGGACTAATGAAACTTCAAAAAATTTTTTAGGATGACATTTCATTCGTATAGTGTTGGAACAAAGTTTAAACGTTCATTCATTTCATAGACAACAACGCTGTGTAAAAATTTTTATCGATAAAACGCTTTAGTCGATTTTTGAGGTACTTTTTCGACTGAGTGCCGCGTCACTCAGGGAGTGGGTCAACGTATACCCAGTGGCGTTTGGGCGGGTACTGGCCCATTCGGGACGAAACATAGCTCTCCCAAGTTAAAAATATGTATGCTCTACACGTTGGGGACCAGAGCATTCACCTCTAACATATGAGGCGAGAGACCTTGGGACAGTCAAGTGGGGGGCCACAAGCGGTCTAGAGTCGCCACGAACTCTTCGTTCACCGAAACTGTGTCCACCGTGATTGCATTCTCGGGGGCGGCCTTCGCTACCTTGTACCCGTTGGACCAAAAGACCTAATCATACTCACGAATTGTGCATTTGCATTAGTAAATCTTTGCCTAAGCTTTCTGGAAATATAGGCACGATGGTATAATGTACTTACCTCTCAAAAAGGGTACTATCATGTTATATTATCATGCTTTTTAGATTTAAATATTGCAATTTGAATTGCAATGATGCTTAGTATACGGAGCCTAAGTAATTGTAGCCCCAGCTGTACTGGCTACCAATTGCATCTCAATTATACACTCGAGACTCTCCTCGTCTTGGACCAATCAAAGGCTTGGTCCTTAGAACCGCAGGCTCAAGATGACGTCACAGCTGTCACTAGATATTAGTTAGTTATACTAAGAGTTTTGAACTCAATACTCGCTTCTCGTAATACAAATATAGCATGATTGGGTACAGTGTTAGAGTAATAAGCTACGGTGCTAGGAGTCGCGGGTTAAATCCCATGTGAATTAAATATTTGTATGGCTTATGCGTAGTTTTATTAGTGTGTCCATAACTCACAATACAAGAGTATAATCGTAACTAATGAAACAGTTAGTTTTTTTAATTATAGTTGATATCTAAGTATACTACTAACTGTAATGTACCTAAAACATAATAGCCTTTTAGGTGAACGCTGAGGACAAGGAGAATGGCTAACTTTCATCCTATCCTACTATCCTACTAATATTATAAATGCGAAAGCTTGTGAGGATGGATGGATGGATGGATGGATGTTTGTTATTCTTTCACGCCAGAACGGCTGAACGGATCTGGATAAAATTTGGCACAGAGATAATTTATAGTCTGGAATAACACATGGGTTATTTTTTATCTGAAGTCCACGCAGACGAAGTCGCGGGCAGAAGCTAGTAATTAAATAAAATTTGTTTTCTTTTTACAAGTTAAAGATAATTTTGACCAGAATACTCGTAGCCTATAATCAATATTTATAACCGAATGCTATATTTTTTTAGACAAACAGATTCACTTTATCAAAACAAAATGAATTGTAGCAGATAATGTCGTTAATATCAATTCAAACAAAATTAATTAAGTTTAAATATAAAGTGCTCAGCGCTGCGTCAATATTTGACGGCTCGTTGAGGACTCGTACCAACGTTGTTCCGTGCAGCGAATTATATAACTGAATTTATTTTGTGAAATTTCGAGGCTAATAAATACAACGTATCAAAGGCTCGGGTGCAATCCTAAACTGTAACATTGAAAGTAGTAACATAACATACCTTCACGCCATTTTCCCCGAAGTGTTAGGTTTTATTTTATTTTTTA
This sequence comes from Acronicta leporina, assembly GCA_947256265.1. Classification (NCBI taxonomy): domain Eukaryota; kingdom Metazoa; phylum Arthropoda; class Insecta; order Lepidoptera; family Noctuidae; genus Acronicta; species Acronicta leporina. The sequence goes on along the minus strand of OX366517.1, from coordinate 514,918 downwards.
AAAGAAGAACTACCTCATTTTCTTGTGGTCCTAAGCGTGACTGCTACGCTATAGGTAATTGGTTCGATGCCCAGGTCTCAGTAGCAATATGGAGTCTAATTTTCGACAATAATACATAGAACCCTATTACTTGGAACTTAAACTTACTTACTAACACTGTGGGTGGACATTACTACACCGATTCCTAATCCTTCCATGAATGTAAAGATAGAAAATTATTTATTTTTAAGACATTTCACTCTATATTAACCGTGCTCTGTGTCACAAGAGACTTAAAAACATACCAATAACGGACACAAACTATACCCAGATATAAAATAAACTGTGAATTACAGAAATAAATGTCTCAAATAGGAATCTAGCGACACTCGGTAATCAAACATTTAATGGGGTTTTGCCAATGCAAGCAGGAAAACCAACCCTGTCGAAGTATGTTTTGCGTGTTTTGGAATCTGCCATTACCCTATTATGTAACAATCAAAACCTTAAGTCCAACGAAACAAGACGTCCAACACCTCAGTCTACCCGTGACCATGGATGCTGTAAAGGATCCGAAATCTGTTGAATCTGTAAAATCCGTCGGGAATTAAATAATGTCAATGCAACGCGATAAAATCCGTAAAAAGTAGTTTCATTTCAATTATAAGAATTATTTTAATTTTATATATGCGTTAATCAATTAAGAAGCTTTACTTTATAAAAATAGTATTCATAAATTCTACATTCCATTTACTATGAAATTCAACAGAATAAAAAGTAGTCGACACATAATTTGATCAACTGTAGCGTCTAATAAGAAAAGTTAATTAAAAATGTCTTCTACGTGCTCCGGACGATTATGAACACTGCTAGAAGAAACTGGGTTAAAATTAGCGCTTTTATTTCAGCTCTGTAGGAATCAAATTGGCCTAATTCTTTGAATTTATTAACCATTCAGGTGTCTTAACTACAGAAGGAATTGTTGGCCTAATTTTTGCCAAAGACTTTAAAATTATATTAAACCAATGTTGAAATATAGGTATTGAACTAATTTGAATTTTTATATGTGAAAACTTGACTAAAACCCCGCTTTTTTATTAAAATTTGAGAGACTATAAACTGATCTTACACGTAATTAGCAAGGTGGTAGCAAGCTAGGTAGTAAGAAGCTTGTTGAATCTAACCTAGCATATCTAACCCAGGAGAATGGCAGCATAACAAAGCTGTAGTTTTGATCACGTACCACAGAGCACAGGAGAGATTTTATTTATTTTATGTTATTTAAAATTTATGCATCGTAAAATAAAGTGACATTGGTGGACTTAATGGCTTAGGAATTCTCTACCAGTCAACCATAGGGTGGTGTAGATACGATGAGGCAGGTGCAAACATTGTCCCAAAAGGGATATGAAGACGTAAAGGGAGATGACTCGTGCATTCATTGGAAATCACGGAGCCTTTCTGGACTCTGCTTTTTGGGCTCAGTAGGAGTCCAAAAAAACCCTCGCTTTTCCCCCGCATTTCTTCCAGACAGAAGACACGCTTGTAGATTTTCACACGAAATAAAAAGGTAGATTAGATCAATAAGCGTGAGTATATTTTAACATTTGTGTTCCACTAATTCTCTCAGGTACGATTTGATAGATGTGTAGGTGGTATGTATAGATAGGAACATAATACGCTTTATTTGAAAGGTTTCAGTCAATGCTTATAGAACTGATCGATATTTGTCTGAGATCGAAATAGAGATTTCTATACAATGTTATTTATGAAATACAAATTGTACCCCGCGGTGCTTCTTGCGTTGATTAAGTTTTTTATAATGTCGTGGTAATTTTTCCACAACTTATCTGGAATACCTTACTCTATATGGAGTCTGAAAGCCAAATATAAATTTTATATAAAATATTTTCAAAATCTGTGAATTTAGCTATTAAATAATATTTTACTATTACGTTATTCATATTTTCGAGGTACCTAAATAGTCTGAGATACGACACAGTACATATTAATAATGTGTATGTCTGCTGCGTGTTTCTTAGTACCATTAAAACTAACAAATAGATTAATTGCTATATTAGATCCGTGATTTATTGTTAATTTCGGTCAAAGGTAACATGTATATAAATTTAATGGAATAAGTCAAATATATTATGTAAAATTCTAGTTACTTGACATATAAACATATCTTTTTTTTTCTTTTTTTTAAAAATAAAAACAAGAATGTTCAAATTTTCTGGTTGTAATGTCAAATTTTATGACTGAATTTGACGAATCATTTACTGGCTGATGGCTGATGTTATAACTGCTACTTTTTTAAAGTTAACCCTTTGGAACGCGAGTATAAACCACGGGCAAAACTAGTAATAATTAAAAAAAATACTAATATGTCAGCATCCGTCAACACCAAAATTCATTTAGTGCAAAGCTGGCCGCAATATAGTGCAAAAAATACAGAAACGTTCTAAATTGAGTCGGTTGTCACGCAACAAAAATACCGTTGACAATGATGTCAGCTTCATATTTCAACACCAAACAAAATGAAAAACAAAAACAAAATTGCACAACACACGTCCACAATTTGAAAACTGCATTCAAATATTTACACAGCAATTACATCTAAAAACAATGCGGAACAACTTGCCGAAAAATCATCGGTACACGAGGCCTTTTCAATAAAATAAACTACCCGGTTTGTTGGAGGGTTGACCCGACATTTTCAATACAAGGGAACGTCCCTGGGGCCCTGTGCCGGGGGACTGGCCCTATTTGGGCACAAAGCGGGGGAATTTGCGCGACACAGTCGCCCGGGACCCTGGCCTAACACTTTGCTAGCGAACACAGTGATTTTCCACTGTTTAGGTAAAAACAGGTTAGTTATACAATTGTTTGGTGGCTGTCTGGTTCCTTGATTGATTGGATAGTTTTTGTATGGATTTTTTTATAGTTAAATAGGCCGATAAATTGAAATGTATTTTTTTATTCTCGTACTCTTGACTTCAATATTGTCTTAGGGGCAAAGATGAGGTCGACGGTAGAGGAAGCACACCCAGAAGATACCTGTTCACCCTATTTTTGAATAAATTCGAGTTGTACGTACTCAGAAATACTGCTGTGCGCATTAAATTATTTCTGAAAATGTTCGATTTTAAAGAGACTGATTCTTGGAATAAGTATTAAAATCTTTTATGTAATACTAAACAAGCTAACTTTAAATATATATTTAAAGTTAACTTGTTTAGTATTGCATAAAAGATTTAGTTTTAATAAATTAGACAAGTTTTATTGGTTAAGCACATACCTATTCAGCAACTGAGAACACAGAAATCAGAACGAGCCTGGATTCGAATTCTTGGTCAGGTCAAGAATTATTGGTATAGTGTATTATAGAAAATGCTTAGTACCAATCCAAAAGTAGGATTTGGAAATCTAACCTTCAAATAGTAGAATAGAAATCAATCTCTTAGCTACTGCGTCAATTATAACATTTACCCTTGAAGTACGAGTATCTAGTAGGTAAGCCACGTTCCCACAAAAAACCAATATCAATGCTCGAGTGGTATTCCTTCACAATTCTCGGATATGTTGCTATAGATACGGGGCAATAATACGTCTACTTATTCATTCTCAAGTGACGTTTCTTGGAATACATAAATAGCTCTTATCTTTGTGCTTGAGTGAGCAGAACTCGAAGTAATATCACTGGCTTAATGCAACTGTTGTACAAAATCCACACTTTATTATACAATATTTAATAAACATCGATTTCATGAGCTCTCAGCCAATATACCGTTTCACTATGACACACATGTCATCCCTCAATTTCTTCGCTGGTCTAGTATAACTTGGTAGACTTCACAACCAATCAAGAAAATTTTACAGGCATGCGTTCCTCACTGAGGTCAGCTGGGTGGTTCATAGCGTACTCCCATTTTGAAATGGGATATTATGAAAGAAGCAGATTATTTCTCACAATTTAAAAAAGATAAAAACTAATAATAATTTGACGACCTCTGTGGTTTAGTGGTTCGAGTACCGGACTGCTGACCGTGGTGGCAGTGATGAGGTCGTGGGTTCGATTCCCACAGGACACAAAAATGTATGTGATGAATAGAAGTGTTTGTGTTCGTCTGGGTGTTTCTTATGTATTATAAGTATGTATTTACAAAAAAAAAGTATATAAGTATTATATCCATTGTCTAGTACCCATAGTACAAGCTCTGCTTAGATTGGGACTAGATGGTGCTGTGTAAAAATGTCCCAGAATATTTATTATTAGGTATATTATTATTAATATTAAGACACGATTAAGAAAAAAAAATCACAAACAAAAACAATAATAATAATTTGGATGGAAAGAAATGGGTTGTTTATAATGATTGAAAACTACTTTTTTTGTTATAAAAACATCTCCTTTCCACTTTCTTGTCCGAAACATGAAACCTAATTAAGAGGGACTTAATTACGGACTGCAATAAATCACCGTAAACCAAAACCAGTTGCGTATTTCACAGAACAGATCCAAAATATGAGGCATGATACATGTAAACCTCAATGGCGTTAAGTATCGCAACAAACAGCAAAACACCTAACTCAGCTAACTAGAAAACTTTGACTCGTGTAATCCCCAGACCTGTATTGAAACATTAAAATTTTCAACGCGGCAAACATTTCTCAGTTGCTTAATTAACCAACGAAATTAGTTATTGTTATGAAAAAGTAACAAAAGGGGGGGAAACTTGGAAACTCTCAAGCCAGTGGAGTGTGGAGTGGATTGGGTGTGGTTCAATGCATAAGTGTGTAGCGATTTAAAAGTGACAAACTGAGGTATGGAGTTTTTATGAAAAATATTCAGTTGAAGTGGGTAGTTTAGATTTATAACAGCCAGATAACTTAACTTTTTATGGCGATATCACCGAGTGATTTTTTTTGTGTTTTGTGTAATAAATAAAATTGTATTTTTATTTATACAACATGTTTTTGCATTACCTTGTCATTTAAAATCGATTAAGTTCTTTTGAGATGGTAGTATATTATTTTGTTTAGCATCCAGATCTTACACTCTGAAAATGCAGATATTTAAGCCTGTCTGTTTATGGTATAATCATTAATAATTTATTTTGGGACAAAATATAATGACCATCCGAATTTAGTAAATTGATCACCAAAATATTTACCAAATAGGATAAATGGTCATCAAAATGGCAAAATAAAGTTTAAACCTAATTTTTGGCAGTATAAAGTGATTTTTTACCGTTATATTTTGAGAGATCTGGTGGATCGTTAAACATAAGCCATTTATTTTTCTTTTCACCCACTCAATGTTTTAATTATAAGTATTTCCCGGTGGGATTTTTTTTTTCCCGAATTTCAATTGTCTGAAAAAAATATCGCTCCCGCTTTTACCTTAAACTGTCTTGTAAGGAAATTACACTGGAACCGAGAGAACTTCTTTTAATTTATTCAACTCACACAATATCCGACTTTAATACCTTCGCATTATGAGCGAGAGTCGCGCGAAACTGGGACGCGAAGTTGATTCTGATTTATAACCGGTTCAACTATCTCAGTGTTTGTCTTTAGCCAATTTGAATAAAACACTATGTTCGCGTTACGTGAGGTTTAAATATGATTGTATATTAATGAGATGTGGAATCCGGGATCATTATTGTGTCTGAATAGATTAGCAAATGAATTAGATTTCGTAGCGCGACGAGGTTTGTGGGGCGGGAATTGTGCGTGATTTGGGCATACGCTGTAATTATTGGGTATGTTCAAACGACAGATAAAGAGTTAGTATTCTTATAACTCTTTGATTAATAATGTATTTTAGTGGATGTGATGAATTCTTCTATTCTACGTATATTATCAAGTCACATTATTAGACCAGAGCAACGAAGAAATGCCACTATTAATGCCCAGCAATATTACGAACAGGGCGTTTTTCATAATCATCATATCAAATAAAGATGTCTACTGGTAACCGAAGACTTCCCCCATAGGCTTCCACAAGACAACTGATTAAAATGACAACCATCGTCTCTCCATCTCGTTTTAGTTCATCAAAGTATATTGTAAGCCCTCACATTGTGATGGATTAATTGATTATACTTATTCCATGATGGTGGATTAGGAGACAACAATGTTCAAAAATATTATAGCTCTTGGATTTAAAATTGTATAACGTTATTTTCGTGGTTGATTCAATACATGGTTGTTTCACCCACATATCTCAAAGGTCACTTCATAATGGGTTGTAGCCTATGGGCTAAAAGCTACTCAATATCATTCAGACGTTCGACGTTGTTATAATCCAGGACAGGTATACTCCATTATAACTCCTACGCTGACATGATGTTGCGAGACATATTCCTTCTTAGACAAAAATAAATCAGATGAAGAACAACTTAACATACCATCACGCCTGTATTCCCCGAAGGGTTAGGCAGAGGCGTACTAATGTACACCCACAGTTCGCCGGTATGTTTAGGTCCCATGTAATAGGGGGCGAGCCTATTGCCATTTACCGGGCACAAATTCCAAACTCCGAGCTGCTACTGGGAATTTCATAGAAAAACCCAATAACACTTTGCTCGACCTGGGAATCGAACCCAGGACCTCTAGCGTAGTAGTCGCGCTCAGGACCACTTGGCTAATGAGACAATCAGATAAAGAAAGCCAATAAAACAATAAATTATAGTATCTATACAAAAATATGTATTTAAAAAATATTAAATAAATAAGATAATAAGTTCACTAGTTTTTAAATTGGAGCATATACATTTTAACAATGATAACAAAATTGAAATGTATTCAGTAGTTTTTGCGCCAACCCGTAACAAGCAGACCGACAGATAAGAATGTTAATAATCACATTTTGGATTCGGAGACATTTATATACCTTAACCAACTTGTTTTTTTAAAATATCTTCAATGTATAGACAGCTTTTTTACAATTTTATAATAGTAGAGATATATATTCATGTAGTAGAAGCCACTTGAAACTCCCACGTAGACTCTCAGTGATTTTTATCCGACCGCTCCATAATTTCCCGAGCACTAACTCAGAGTGATGTTGATATGACGTACATACGTAAGCCCTTGTTAGCAACGCCTCGGGTCTACTTATTAGCTGCGGAGCTTGCCTTGATTAAACTCGGAGCACCCCTGAATTTTGTCTGACGTCATTATACACTCGTATTCATATAATCACATATACACTTCTACATAATAATAAATATATAGCTATGTATTTGCTGAATGGGAGAGCCTTGCTTTGGTACAAAAGGGACGGCTCGATAGAAAACTGGCGTGAAACAACACATACGTTGTGTTTCGCCGAGTAAATGAAGATACCACAGGCCCAAACCCTTTTAAAAGTCGGGCAATGCACTTGCGACTCTGGTGTTGCGGGTGTCTATTGGCGGCGGTAATTGCTCACCATCAGGTGATCCGTCTGGTCATTTTACCCCCTATTCCATAAAAAAGTGTATTTTAATTCAATTTAAGTCTCAATTTGCTTTGAATCATAATCAATTTCAGAACATAGCTACCACTAATATACCACAGGGAGATACCCCTTTTGGATTCCTCGAAAATAGCATGTCTACCTATATATATGTAGAATCCTTGACTTTAGTTACTCTAACATAGGGGTTGCATAGCAAAATTATTATAGTTAAGAGAAACTAGGTATAATATATTATACGGCACAATATATTATTTATATATATATATTAGTTCAGCAGTGTAATACTTCAGTGCTGCATAGTTTTACAAATTATACTAAGCTTAAACAGGGAAACTAAATGAAACCATTCATGCTTATGCTTCATGTTCTACATAATACTAAGTGTTCCAAGACTATGTAATATATAGGTATTATATGTATTAATCCTAATCTACACCAACAATAGACATAGGTATCTAATGCCAATGACATCTGTCTATTGACAAGGATTGTGTAATAATAAATTACCATCACGCCTGTATACCCCGGAGGGTTAGGCAGAGGTGTACCTAACATGCACCCATAGTTCGCCAAGTACCAAGTAATAGGGCGAGCCTATTGCCATTAACCGAACACAATACCTAACTCCGAGATGCTACTGAAAATCTCATAGAAAAGCATAATAACACTTTGCTCAACCTTGGAATCGAACACAGAACTTAAACCATAAAAGACGCGCTTACTAATGGGGGCAGTTAAAAATATATTAAACAATAACCGTGAAATTATAAATCATTGGTTAAAATTTTAGTCTGTACAAACACATTTTTTTAAGCGAATATATTCTTTAGTAAGTCTATTCTTAAACAAGTCCACGGTCATGAAATATAATTCTTCCCTTTTATATCATAACTAGCTTCTGCCCGCGGGTTCCTCAATAAATGGGCTATCTAACACTGAAAGAATTTTTCGATCGGACCAGTAGTTCCTGAGATTAGCGCGTTCAAGCAAACAAACAAACAAACAAACTCTTCAGCTTTATATATTAGTATATATTTATTTTATTTACTTGCAAGAACACAAAAATATCTCTGTGTATATTCTACCAGACACACCGGTACAAAACACAATGATCATTTTCAATTCACCTTTCAACAACAGAAATTCCACTTGCACCAACTTCTTAAATATGTTTAAAATGTACTTAAACACAATTTTTCATAGAAATTTCGTGTTTAAATACAATTTAAATACTTTTAGAAGTTGGTGCAAGTGGGCCTCAAAGTTATATTAAACGGTGACGACAGTACTGTGTTGCTTGTAATCCCTCCGTTATTTCGCTCTTTGACAAATACGCACGGCTGCAAATAAAGGCGTTTGGAGAGAAATATTTAAGGGGAAGAAACGCGCTGGAAGAAAAATTATCATCACCTCATTTCGACTCGTGCTTACGACAGTTAAGGACTGTGTGGATACAATTATAATGATAACATCATCTTCCGAGCATTTCCCAATATATGTAAAACTTGAATAATAATGTATTATTGTGTTGTTATTATTGTATTAATGTACGATGTTCAAGTATTTTGTTATAACCATTGTATTGTGGCGAGAAAATAAACGTTTATATTATTATTATATTATATTATTATTGTTAAATTTCAATTCAAGGTGCACAAAATTTGCTCAGCAAAATTCCCAATTTTTGGGCAATACCGATATTCGGAGAATAGACCGGTTGTCAGGCTTTTTTGGGCTTCTGACTACCGCTAACAGTTATCGTAGATGTTCGTATGACAACTGGGACCGACGGCCTTACGTGCTCTCCGAGGCACGGAGGGGTCTGGATGTGTTAAGAGTAGTCACTCATCCACACACTGACCGCGGCGAGAGCAGCTTAACCTTACAGATCACTTGATCACCTTAGTTGTTACTTAGCCACGAGCCGGGGCCCTCTCCAATTTTCAAGATATATTTTGTGTAAATAATTATATATAAACTATTCCCCATATTCATACGTAGCTATTAAAAGTTTTTTTTTTAAGTTTTGCACAAATCATTTTTTTCAATGACTAGCATTTTGTCAATATTACTCTACTCATCTCTGAACTTTTCATACGAAAATTTATAAATAATCTACAATCCTTGAAAATAATTATAATTCCATTTTAATCCATGATATTATATTTAAAAAAGCTACGTACTCTTAAATTCGGTTTTCTTACTGCATTTTGAAATCAAGGCGCAATTTTTATGCCGTGAAAATATTTTCCACTTTACGCTGTCATGGCGTTCTCACCTTCTTTTTCAACAATCAATCATCTCCCAGCCAGGTGTTTATAACGAGAATACTTGTGCACTGAATCTTCTGTCCCTCCCCCCGCGACCGAACTTCAAGCGTCCCTGTGTTATCCAAATAAAAAAGTGAGTTGAGAGTAATTTTTTTCTACAAGCTTTACACATAGCGGCAATAAAAACGCTCCACGGAGCTTGCGCCCGCCTATATTTCATTTCACTCCTCAGTTGGGTGTCTCCCTTTATTTTGGGGGAGGCTGTGGGTACTGTCTGTGACACCGGGAATGAAACTTTAAATGCTGCTCGGAAATAATGTGGATTACGTGCGCCAGTATGTCCCATGTTTTTTTGTTCCGCCAAAAAGTTTTATTAAAATATGTATCGATGAAAGAAATATACTTAGTGTTGAAAATTTTATAGTCTTGGCATTTTTTAATAGTTTTTTTTATTTACATATTGGACACGATAAAAAAAAACACTTTTCTGGTTATATTACATATTAGTAATCCTTTTTTGATTTAGGCATTGCTGTTCATGCCACACACAAAGTTTCTGATTTCTGGTACTTTTAGTATGTTTTATATCTCAGATTAAATTGGCTGTATTAAAAATGTTATTGGGAGTTAGTGTGTAATGAAAATTATGTATCAATTTGTTTCTAATTAAATCTGGGAATGGAACTCAAGTCGCACTATAGATTTCTTTAATTACTTTACTGTTGCTACCTCATTAGCCAAGTCGTCCTGAGCGCGATTGCTACGCTAGAGGTCCTGGGTTCGATTCCCAGGTCGAGCAAAGTGTTATTGGGTTTTTCTATGAAATTCCCAGTAGCAGCTCGGAGTTACGAATTTGTGCCCGGTTAATGGCAATAGGCTCGCCCCCATTATTATCCCATTACATGGGACCTAAGCATACCGGTGAACTGTGGGTGTACACTAGTACGCCTCTGCCTAAACCTTCGGGGAATACAGGCGTGATGGTATGTTATGTTTAATTACTGTACTCAAAAATGCAAGTAGGTACCTAATCTAAATAAAACCAGCAAGTAATTTAAATAAAAAATATATTTATATCCGTCTGACTGTCGTTTTAGCATACTCGTTAAATTGTGGTAATTTTTAATGTTCAAATTGTGCTTTATCAGAACCATGCACTTTAACATTTAATAGGTATTCCAGAGAGACGAAGGCTTCATTTAGTTAGAAAGATCATTGAAATACGCAAGAAAAACATTTTCGGATAAAGATTTAGATTTCCTACTGATTTTCCACAGCACAAATTTTTGAGAGAGTTTACAAACCTTGGCCCACAATGACTGCTTCGCTGGTCACGCTATGATTGCCTCGAGCTAGCCTAGCTACGCTCTAGGCCTTTCAGCTTGGCCATCATTGCAGCCCTTGCTATCCTCGCTGTAAAGGCTTAGGTTTATCTCAGCTCGTCCACCAAGTGCTGCACGCTGACCGCGCTGTGTCAGCCTGGAGCTGCGCTACGCTGCGCTGTCGGCCATCATCAGCGCGACCAGCAAAGTAGTCATTATAGACCGCGGCAGTAATGTACTATTAATCACTTGTTTATTTAATTAATTTATCAACAGTTTTTACAGGTAAGAACAAATAGGAGCATACCTTATATGTTATACGTAATAGAGTTTCAATAGTACTCTGAAAATATACTAAAGCTAAGATAAGATGGTAGAGAATATAACTGTTTTTACCCCTTCGTACTTTGCGCATTGCAAGTCTTCTCCTACTTCTCTCACAGCATCTTCTTCAACTAAAACAATTTTGATTGAAGACACAAAAACAAAGTATTACTAGAAATCCAATTTAGCAAAGTAAACATTTCAATCCCCTATTATACTTTATTTCCCTCCAATCGTGACATCGTTTATAATAAAAAGTTTCGAAACTCATTTGCGGGCTTCTTAATACCGTTCAATATAAAACGGTGCAAAAATGTTGATAGTCATGCTCCTTATTACGGGGCCAAAGGTTTAACATTTTCAATTTAATCGCATTATACTGTAACCCTTGGAAATATTGGTATCTTGGCGCAAAAAATGATCGGCGCATCGAGGTTTTTCCGATTTAGAATTTTTCAATAGATGCCCATGAAAGAATTTGAGATGATGAAAAATGATCGGCTAATGTGGTCGTTTTGATATTTAATTAAATCGAAATTCAAAGATATTTGATAGCCAAGAAGGTTTTATATAAAAAATGTGAGGAGATTTTTATCAATCTTTGAACTAGATAAAAGGTTACTTACATTTTTTTATTCCAGCTAGACTAACATTTAAACACAATCTCAGCCATTAAAAATGCTGAAAACTATTATTAAATATTAGTTTAAAAATTTAAGTTGCTATTTTACATCATTATTCAGTATTCATGACTATATTTTATTTCAAAGAACTATATACACATATCTGTAGTGTGTGTGTGTGTGTGTGTGTGTGTGTGTGTGTAGGTACATATAACAAATGCTATTGCTCTTTCTGTAACAAAATTTTGTTGAAATTCGAAAACTTCTTTAATGTATGTAGGTACCTCGCTGCCTTTTTCCTTTTATGATAAACTTCTTGCTAACCTTCCCGCTATCGTTTTGCTTCAAGGGTTCTTTGAAATATTTAATAACACGAAAGATATTATCAGGTATCTTTTCAAGGAATAATAGTTCCAGCTTCCTTCCTCAATTTGCTTTGACAATTTACAATTTATCAGCTATACTTTCAACACTTTAGTGTTGTTTTTTCAATTAAATATTTACAACTACTAAATATTTACTAGCTTCTGCCTGCAACTTCGTCTGCGTGGACAAGAAGTACATAACATACCATCACGCCTGTATTCCCCGAAGGGTTAGGCAGAGGCGTACTAATGTACACCCACAGTTCGCCGGTATGTTTAGGTCCCATGTAATAGGGGGCGAGCCTGTTGCCAAGACAAGAAGTACCTTATGTGTTATTCTAGACTAAATTCTATCTCTGTGCCAAATTTATCTAGATCCAGTCAGCCGTTCTGGCCGTGAAAGAGTAACAAACATCCATACATCCTCACAAAACTTTCACGTTTATAATATTAGTAGGATTCAAATTAAATCAATTAAAAAACGGAGAAAGTTTTATCTACTTAAATCGATGGTATTATATCTATGCATAACATCATCTACATAGATTACCTTTAGTATATATTTATTGTTCTACAATGTTTATTGTATTTTGTCCATAAATTATTATTAATGAATTAAACCTTTAAAAATGGTAGGAACATTACTAACAATCAAGCATTCAGATAAATAGGTAAAGAGAAAAACAAGCATTATCCCCAGTAACACAAAGAATAAACATGAATCAAAATTTAACAATTAAAAAAACCTGCAAGTTTACAACAAGAATGACTTCACAAAGTCACCAATATATCCACATAAAGTGCTTACGATTATCAAAAGCCAAAACAGTGAGGCAGGCAAACTACTGACTAAAACTGAGAAACTGAGCTTATAAACATAGGAGCAACAATCTAAATCCCATTTCGGGCAACACAGGCTAAGGTTCACATGTACGGGGTGAAGATTAATCGCAGCTTCACGACCTCGCTCCAGCTTACCCAACTATCGCTAGCGAACATTCAACTATGATGGAACACATATTGATAACATTGGGTAATACAAGATATGGTTTTGTTTTGTATTTCATTGTTGATAATCCACTTTTGAACCTGGGGAACCCAGGTCACGTTAAAGTAGTTTTTTTAATTTATCTATTCATAGAAAAATATCTACATAATCATAATCAACCCATTATATTATGTCCCACTGCTGGGCAAGGGTCTCCTCTAACAATAATAGGCTACTCCACCACGCTAGCTTAATGCGGGTTGGTAGACTTCACACGCCGTCGACAAAATCTCTCAAACGTGCAGGTTTCCTCACGATGTCTTCCTTCACCGTTTAAGCGCGTGATAATTAACTATTAATACGCACATAACTTCGAAAAGTCAGAGGTGCGTGCCTTGGATTTGAACTCGAGACCTTTGACTTGGCAGTCCAATGGTCATATCACTAGGCTATCACGGCTTTATCTACAACTGCTTAAATTTTAATATTTATAGATATTCATATTTTACAACGACGGCGCCATCTTGCTACCAAAGTACTATTGCATTTTTCATCCTCTCCCATATCCGTTTATCATAAATATCATTGTTATTCAGGTTTCAAAGCAGCATCATACTTTTCATTATTATTTATTACTCTTATCAGTACGATTTACCTCAACAATTTCAATTTCTATGTTTAAATTTTTAACATAGTGAAGGTTGATTCATTCCTTATTATCCAACATTCCATTCCATTGACGTAAGAGGTGAACCATACCTATATTGTAAATGTGATCACAAATTCAGTAGAATTATACTAATTACGAATTACTAGAAATTCCCGTGATTAATGAGAACCTGATACCTACAATGTAAAATCCAAGTACAAGGAATAAAAAAAGGACAAAGCTTTTGTAGATTTTTTGTCTATGAACTATGAATGCATTTAAGTAATCGAAGACTGCAATAGTCGTGTAATTTTGTCAAGAAGAAAACCTCTATGTTCGTGATAAAATGAAGTTAAAGGACTTGCTGCAAATGAAAAATAATAAAGACAAACACTTAAAGCAGATGACCTAGTTCCATCATCCGACTAAAGTTACCAAAATGGGTAAATCACAAAATGTTGTAACAACAGGGCTGGGCGCTTTGGTTCCAGGCTTTTAGCCAGTGAATTTCTACTTTGTCCCGGTAATAGCGTCTCTGCTGCGCCAACAAATTATTAAACCAATGTTAGATGGCTTATTTTGGCTTTAAAGAATCGTTATGGTACAAAATTTGAAACAACTCACGTTTATAAATATTTAGTTGATAGAGCATTTTCAAATAAGTAAGATTTGCCGGTAATTCCAGTATCATCTTTAGACCTTATAAATGCGTTTTCGTTGAATCCACTTCACTTAAGTAGGAAGTACTCACAGAAACAGCCGAGGAGCCGTGGATCATTTCAATGGTCGAATTTAAATGACAATTGGCATACACATAGATTTTTTTTACACCACTAAGGTAACAAACATGCATACGGCCCGCCTGAAGGTAAACAGTTACCGTAGCCTATGGATGCTTGCAACACCAGCGGTAACACTCGCGCATTGCCGACCCTTAAATTATAATCTGGCATAAAACCGAGAAATTTGAGGGCGGGAGTTACTTCATGATGGGTACCATACATTTAAAATTCCTTAATACTTTTGAGACAAATCAGATAAAATAAATGGTACATATCAATCAAATTATTAATCAGATCAGCCTGTCAACACCGTATCGATAGAATAATAACCTTTGTCCTGCCTTTTGTGCTGCCCTTAATGAGAAGTAGTTGATAAATATCTTATCACTATCATTTTGTAAAAAGGCCTCAAAACCTAATTTATAACCACGACATAGCATGTTTCCAGATTATGATTATTCCAGTCTTATGTTAAAGCTGACGATTTTATATACAAAACAAAGAGGGATGTTGTAAATAAAAACATATTAGTGGGATTTTATAAACGGTTCGGTCAAGGGACAGCCCTGCCCTCCGGCATATCTCAGGGTTATCACTACATTACGAATAAATATAATAATTTCTGATTTCTATGGAAATGTGAGATAGGTACTCAATTTATACTAAATAATTTTACAAAATTAAGCGCTGTTGAATATAAAGTTAAATCTACCACTTAAATTTAAAAGCAATGTAATTGAGATTGTAGATATTTAATTGTTTTATTCGAAATTATATTTAATAGTTTTTACTGCCATTTCTTAGGTATTCGTTTGACTACAAATTCTACAAAACAAAACTGTGTAACGGTTATACAAAATGTTTAGAAATTGTACAAATAATTACCTGACGTTAAAAATGTGGCACGTGCTCATTATAGACCATTTTTTGCCTTATGAAATAATAATACTGTTCTATACCTGGCCACTACCATCTGGCTCTCGGCAACTAGATTTTAAAGGGTCCTGCTAGAATTCACCTTCAATAAAAATATTTATCATAAAACTAAAAATACATCTATAAAGAAATATTTATTTGCTATTTTAATGAATATAATACGTCTCATAGAAAGTGAGACGAAGAAATTTTCTATATACCTACCTCAAATAGCTAAAAGCCTTATGTATTCGCTATAGTAAATTTCTCAGTTGAATTTGCCTATAAAAGGTTTAGAGCATCAAATATTTTTTATGTAGCAGTGAAAAACTAAATCATAAACCTGTTATTTATTAGGAAAAACAGATGCCTCTAATAAAACCGTAAAATCGTAACTTGCTTATCTCACTAATAAAAAAATGAAATAAAAGTGTCGAGCGTCAACCCTACATAAAACTTCGGAGCTCAACAGCGACGTAAAGATGAATCACAACCAGACGATGTCCGCCCGCAGCGGTTACGCGACGACCCTACAATCGATCGCGTATCAATTCACAATTCTATTACAAAAGCGCCACCGATTGATTTCCGACGAACAAAACAGGTATTGGATGCGAAAATTTGCGATAATGTTGTTGGGCTCAACATTTTTATCGATGCTAATAGTACGGTAGTGGGTTATTTATACAGGGTATTAGCCGATCAGGGGCGGCATTAACCGCTGTTATTTTTTCATTACACAGACTTTTGGGAGCTTTTTATCAGTAATATTTGCTTGTAATGGAGCAATGATGATGTCCGTCAGAAATCGACGAGGACTCGTAACAAATAGCAGGGAAGTAATGATGTATTGTTGGCGTTTTGCCGCTATTTTATTCGCTTAACTTTTGGGTTCGAGCATTTATGTCATGCATGAATCTTGGATGGATTTTTCTTGATTTGTTATTGAGTTTCTCAAATAAATTCTCAGTGGCAGCACTCGGAATTTTCATGTGTGACATTACAATAGGCTCACCCCCCATTACATAAGACCTAAACATACTGGCATACTGTTGGTGTACATTGATACACCGCTGTTTATGGAAAGATTAGATAGATTTCCACTTGCTACGATCCTGGCACACCACTTTCGCTTCATCTACGTTCAATAACCTCCTTCTCATACAAATTATCCTCGATTTCGATTCGAATATAGTTCGTGCTCAACTACAGATGAAGAAGTAAACTCTAAAACGTATGTCGAAATATGAATGCTACCCACATTATGGACAATAAATTATATAGTTAATAGAATTCATATTGATACAGCATAAGACTTAGTGCTTGCAGTCACGTATAATATTAACGCAGCTGAAGAACGCAATGGAAAATATAAACAAGGGACTGGCAGCTCGCCAACGAATATTTTTTTTAGAAAAAAGTAATAATATAATATAAGTAAAGTAAAGTAAAGAACTGCCTCAATAGCTACTTAGCTATTGAGGCAGTTCTTTACTTTACTTTACACTACTTATATTCCCATCGAACCCAGGACCTCTAGCGTAGCAGTCGCGGTCAGGACCACTTGGTCCTGACCGCGACTGCTACGCTAGAGGTCCTGGGTTCGATTCCCAGGTCTAGCAAAGTGTTATTGGGTTTTTCTATGAACTTCCCAGTAGCAGCTCGGAGTTAGGAATTTCTATAGAATTATATAGAATGGCAATAGGCTCGCCCCCTAGGGCGAGCCTATTCCCATTAACCGGGCACAGTTCGCCGTTCGCCGTTCGCCGTATGTTTAGGTCCCATGTAATAGGTTACATGGGACCTAAACATACCGGCGAACTGTGGGTGTACATTAGTACGCCTCTGCCTAACCCTTCGGAGAATACAGGCGTGATGGTATGTTATATATAATATAAGTATACTATTGAAATCTTACCTATATTTTAAATCAAATACTAAATAAAGCAGGTAATCTTATGAAAATTATTAAGGTGCAATGAGATAAAAGAAGCTAGTATAATATAAATAGCTATATGCAGGCAACTACACAATAACCGAAGATAGCTTAGAATAGGTACATACAAAGAAATTTTTTTTTTATTTATACCGAAGAGAGATGTAGGGAAATGTAAGTAATACTTCTAATCCAAGATAATACATCAACCACAAAATAATAAGTAATATAGATCTACAAATGGTAGTAAATCTCTCTAAAAGAATAAAATTAAAAATCAAAATATTAAACGTTTCAAAAATCGAACCCGAATCAGACCCGGGGCGACAGTAGAATTTTTAGTCAATTTCTCGTTTGACACAATTGAATTTGATCGCGGGATAAATCAAGTTTCTGGGCACGAGCGGAGCTGACTTCCGGCGAAGCGTTGGCGGTGGTTGAGGCAATGACAGTGTATAATGGACCCGAATGTTATAACTACAAGCACTATTTCTATTCTCGTGTTGACTGCATCTATGTTAAAACTGGATGTGGTGGGATGGGATAGTCTGCATTTATTTTGGGAGCTATGTGGTTGCAACTAAATTGTAATCCAATATGTTTGAAGTTATATTGGTAAATATACAACCAGATATTTCTTATTCTTTTTTAACCGATTTTAGCCTTTTGAAAAACATAATTTAGTCATCACCAACATTTTCCTGTTTAAGTTCAGTAGGTTCCTGAATGTTGCTATCGGTACTTAATTATTTTTATAAGATTATTTAAATCTGCATAGATCCGATTTCTGCACACACTTAAAGCATTGAAAATAAGACTGATAGTCAATGAGCAAACATTTTTTTTGCTCTATCCAATCTTTCCAACTTTATCTTCCTTTCAATCAATTTCTATTTCCTTTGCCATTATTGCTCGCTCATCGTCAATAACTTGAACCGTTCTTCCAAAACCTTTGTCTCAGGCGTCGCGACCTCAGATGACTCGTTTGAGGCTACTTAAGGAGTCGTCTGCTCAAGTCTTACTTCATTTGTGCTCTAATGCAAATCGGCTGGCGGCTTATCAGAATATTTTGTCGCTCCTCTGTCTTTTGTTTGGTTTATTTATGTTGCGTAATGGTATTATAAGTCGTGTTCCGTGAATTACGAAAGGATCGAGACGATAATTTTATTCACCAAGAACTTGGAAGCATGTACTTAGCGTTAACTTTTGGTGTGCAATAATGAATCAGCTATCTTTCGATCTGATGTTATTAATGACTTATCGTTTTCTTTTTTAAATTTCATATTACATATCACTGTAGGATCTCTCCTGTATGGTGTGTGGGTGTATCTTCAATGAATAGACACAGCTTTTTACCATTTTATAATAATTTTATTTAATATCTTTTGTATTTTTTTTTTCATTTTCCATGGTAAGATTATAGTTATTGTAGTGAAGGAAAAATTCTAAACATAAGACTTAGGGCCACTTGCACCAACTTCTTAAATGTGTTTTAATTGTATTTAAACACAAAATGTGTATTTAAAATTGTATTTAAATATGATTTAAACACATTTAAGAAGTTGGTACAAGTGGCCCTAAACATAGCTCAATTATACTTAACCTACATGTCACATATTCATATACAGCGGACTATGGGTGTGCGTTAATTACGTCTCTGCCTAACCATTCGAGCAATACAGGCATGATAGTATGTTTTGTTAAATTAACACATTATATAGTAAGAATATTCATTTGAAAATATGCGAATAAATTATTTTTTCATAAATAACGCGGATTTGTGGCAATATGCGTACGTTGCCAAACTTTTGTATTGATGCGTGCTGTCTATATTTTTTAACTAAATTGTATAGTTGTAACTATGTCCACACGTTCTGTAATTTAGAGGCGGACAGTAATAAAACACGTGGGAGAGCCATGCTTCGGCATGAATGGGCCGGCTCGACCGGAGTGATACCACGGCCTCACAGAAAACCGGCGTGAAACAACGCTAGCGTTGTGTTTCGCCGAGTGAATGAGGTTATCGGAGGCCCAAACCCTTCTAAAAGGCGGGCAGCGCACTTGTGACTCCTCTGGTGTTGCGGGTGTCCATGGGCGGCGGTTATCACTTACCATCAGGTGATCCGTCTGCTCGTTTGCTCCCCTATCCCATAAAAAAATACCATTTAATCAATTGTTTTTGTTCATTAATCGAAAATATAATCGAATCTGAACAGCCTCTGTAACGGAATCTGACGTCTTTAAGACGTAAGTTCAGAATGTGAAGGCAAATTTCGACATGGCAGGTGGGACTCGCGGTGGCTTAGTAGTCATAGCGTCTGGCGTACCTAGCCAGAAGACGCAGGTTCGAATCCTGCCTGCGAGTTGAATTTTTCATTCACTAAAAGAGCCTCTGTAAGTTTTGCCGCTTTTGAAAAATAACTCTGTATATGATACCTATCATATACATTGTGAAATAATATTGAACTAACCGTTGTTCTCTGGTGATATCGATCAAACAGCGTCGCCCGACAGATTTAGATCTCAATGCCGGCTTAGGTCGCTACATTATGATACTGAATTTTACCAAAGCATTTAATTTGAATAGTCTATACAGATACAAATACTAATGCTAGTTAGCAAAGAATATTTATTACTTTTAAGACATTTTGTGTTATTCAATCAACTGTAATCAAAGTTGATGAGAGATTTAAGCGTGGTTTTTTATCTAAAATACATAAAAGCTGTATGGTTGAAAATTGGGTGAGGGTGATAACTATGAATAGTTATCTTACATATAATAAGAATGTAAGTGAGCCGTGTCTGTACATTGCTTATATTTACAAAAAAACTAATTTGGGGGACTCAGAATCGGTAACACAATCCATTTCTATTATTTTTGGAACTTTTGTCTGTCTGTTTGTCTGTCGGTTTGTCTGTCGGTTTGTCTGTATGTTTGACCGCGCATCAAATGATAACTACTGAAGAGATTTGGAGGAAGTGGGCAGGAATTCATAGCCTGTTTCTTGGATTAACATTTAGGCTATTTTAAATTCAAATCAGTTCTCTCTATCAAAAGTTATTAACATTTTAATTATTGAAAACGTTGACTTTAAAAAATAACCATTGAAGTCAATTTCTTTTTCAAGTATTTCTGTACTAGACTAGCACGGATCAAAAATTAAAACAGAATCAAGTAATAAAATTAAAAAAATACATTTACAGGGACTAAATAACATAAAACAAGAAAATAAAGCAGATCAATCAGAAACCATTATTG
This sequence comes from Acronicta leporina, assembly GCA_947256265.1. Lineage (NCBI taxonomy): Eukaryota > Metazoa > Arthropoda > Insecta > Lepidoptera > Noctuidae > Acronicta > Acronicta leporina. The sequence goes on along the minus strand of OX366517.1, from coordinate 494,035 downwards.
TGACCAAGAATTGATTATTAGTACAGTAATTCTAACTCTACTTATACAGGGAATCACGGGACATACATAGGATTTATCCAGCGAGCACAAGCCGGTGTAAAAACTGAATATTTGAGTAGGTTAAAGAAGTAAACGAATAATTACAACTTATTTTCTAGCGGACTAACACGACATCGTTATTACCTCAATGAAATTTGATTCGATAACAGGTGTCATTTTGAGTTGACAATTTTGACAATATTATTGTTTTCTTCTTTAAAGCATCCAGCCATATAGTAACTCATTTTATAATGTGAAACCTCCATAGTGTAGATACAGTGCGCACACTTTATTTGAGAAACTAAAGAGTTTCCATCTAATCGAATAATTAAATACATAAATAAATATAATAATAAAAAATGTGCAACGTGCGTTAATCTTTACTGATGCCGAAACAGATATTTGAGATTTTAATCTATGTATGTCTTTTTATATTTCCATGCTTCACGTCAATACAATGTGAACAAATTTTTGAAATTAAGTAATTTATAGATCAGAAATCAATGGCGCTAAGTGTATTACAAATATGGAAAACCAAATTTTTCGAGGTGGTTAGTTGAAACTTGGACAGGACAACGTCTGTCAGGTCAGCTAGTTATAATAATAAAAGAGCAGTGATACTCTATTGATATAACCAATGGACTGCCAATTCAAAAATATCGAGTTCGAATCCAAGTCACGCACTTCTGGCTTTTCGAAGTCATGTGCGTAATAATAGTTAATTATCACACGCTTACACGATGTAGGAAAACATCGTAAGAAAACCTGCATGTCTACGAGATTTTTTCGAAAGCGTGTGAAGTCTGCCAACCCTCATTAGGTTAGTATGTAGGACTATAGCCTATAATAATATAATCCCTTTCTTTGTGAGAGGAGACCCGTGCCCTACAAAATCAAAGTCAAAGTCAAAATCATTTATTCAATATAGACTACTAGGTAGTACTTTTTGAACGTCATTTTTACATTATAGTCAGCCCCCAAAACGCCCGCCCTTCACCGCTTCCTAGTGTTTTCGCTGGGAAGAAGAAGCGGCGCAACAAACAGTGGGATAGTATAAAAAATATAAATATTCTGCGACATTTTACATAGCACCATCTAGTCCCAAACTAAGCAGAGCTTGTACTATGGGTACTAAACAATGGATATAACACTTATATACTTTTTTTTGTAAATACATACTTATAATACATAAGAATCACCCAGACGAACACAAACACTTATATTCTTCACATAAATATTTGTGTCCTGTGGGAATCGAACCCACGACCTCGTGGTTAGCAGTCCGGTACTCGAACCACTAAACCACAGAGGTCGTCAAAAGTAGTAGTATGAATGTTATCGTTTCGTATTTTTTTTGTATTTTTCATGATAACATTGTAAAGTTATTTAGTGAAGGAAAAATTCGACTCGCAGACAGGATTCGAACCTGCGTCTTCTGTTTAGGTACACCAGACACTATGACCTCTGAGCCACCGCAAGTCCCACCTGCCATGTCGAAATTTGCCTTCACATTCTGAACTCTTCCCTCTTAAAGGTGACGTCAGTAACATCTATTGAAAAGCAAGTTACTTTGCCTCTCAACCGACATACATGACATTTAGTATGAATGTTGATTATGTAGTTTTGTAGTTAAGGGAGCGTTGCTAATAAAAGGATATTTGATCGTTATAACAAAGTATTCATTATTGATGAACATAACCTAACAACACGTGTGTACTCTCAGGTTAAGCAGAGGTGTGGCAACAGTTCGCCAGTATGATTAAGTCCCATGTAATAGGGAATAAGCCTATTGCTATTATCCGGGCATAAATCCAAACACCGAGCTGTTACTGAGAATGTCATTTAACCTACCCAATATTACTGCTTCATCTGGGAATCAAACCCATGACCTCGAACATAGCAGTCGCGCTTACCAGTGACTAATGAGACATATTTAAATATTATTATTTATTTATCAAATTAATGTATCTCACAGAACATGATAACAAATACTCTATCGTTATAACATTTCATTGACAATTAATTATTCACAATGCATAATAAACATTAAAATACCGTATGTGATTAATTATCGGGCAACCCCACTCGTTTATCAATTTGTATCAGCAATGACAATACAAAACTTGTTTGTCGTAATGATAAAATCGTTTTGTTTTGACATAGGGGAATAGCTTGGCAACATTAATATTATTATAATTAGGACTTACTGAATAATGATTGATTGTATTGTAGGAATGAATTGGAAATTTAATTTAATTGTACTTAATAATAATTAATTAGATTCAAAGGCGAAATCGGATCTCTGATTCTGATTAAACTACCATTGACGTATAGTTTTAGTCACCATTTGAGTAAAACCTCTTATAAATTGGGTAAAGATACCACTAAGGCGGCATACAAGCATACGATCTGGCCGTTGGGAAGCGTTTTTTTTATTCTTGGTAAGCTTACGCTTGACCGCCAGTTCGAGTGATGTTAAGCGACAATACGACCTAAGATGAAGCGCGCTTGCTTAGAAGAAACCGATTCACTAGTGATTTAAAGACACCCAGATTATATCCATCGGGGAAGACCCACTCGGGAAGCGCTATCCACATTTCCGCGGTACGCATGTTAGAAGTGGACTTAAAGCGTTTCACTCGGAATATTCACCATGATGTAGCTTTTTGTGTTTCTGGTCTCCGTAGAAAGGGCAAGGTGTAATAAGATCGGTTACCGTAGACTATGGACTCTACTACAGGAGAATCATACGTTGCCGCCCTGTAAAAATCGTTTCACACTCTTCAAAGTCAGCACCACACATGTCCGATGTGTGATGATTATCAGAACTGTAATTCGCCGAATAATGGTAAAGTTTCTTAATGAAACTTGAACTTCATATTGAAGTCAACTATGTATAGTATATATAGACTTCAATATTTTCTTTGCCACATAACATCCATTCCATACTAATATAATTTAAAAAAGTAACTTTCACTGTATGTTTGCCCTTCTTTCTATTTGTTACTCTTTCACATTTAAATCGCTGAACTAATGCTAATAAAATTTCGTATAGAGATAGATAAAGAACACAGGCTGCCTTTTGTTCTAAAAAGTCCTTGGGTCGCGATAGAAACCACCGACAAAACCTAGTAGTTTCTGTACAATTCAGTGAGGTATTTTACCACTCCATCGTCCCCCATGGGTATCGTAAGGCTGGGACAAAGGGATTATGTCTAGGGTACGGGCAGTGTTTACCTGATGTACTAACGGGGCGAATATAATAACATAAAGTCCCCTCCTGTCTCCTCATAAATTATTATCACTAGTGGTATTCTGTGGGGGAGTTAAATTTTGAACGTATTTCTACTACGAAAACCTTTTGCATACTTCTCGAAAATTTGAATAGATTTGTCTGGCTTTATATCAAATGATAATATTAAAGCTTAAGAACTATTTTAGCGAGAGCTGTAACAGTATCAATGAGGCAGATCTTATTATGTTAATGGAAAAATAGCTGACAAAATCACAAAAGATAACATATAATATTTGTCTTTTTACGGTATATTGATATTATTTAGTTCCCGACGTTTCGGATCCTTTACAGCATCCATGGTCTTGGGCAGACTGAGGTGTTGGACGTCTTGATGTTAAAATTACTAACAGCTACCTTACATTTTTATTCACCGATCACCGATCCTGCGATCCGATTCACGCAGAACGAGCTCACCGTATCCTTTGGTCTTGCAGTTTTGGGCTTGCATTTAGATTTTATAGATTCTATAATGGGATTCCAAGCAGCTGGTAAATAATATCAATATACCGCGATAAAATGCATAAAAAATGTAGTTTCATTTCAATATAAATTATAAATAAATTACAAAATTATAATAAAATAAAAAAAAACTGTGAAACCTCACGACATTTTTGGGTGTTTCGATGCTATGGTAACGTTTTTTAGCGTTTTTTTTTAATATCTATCATCTGTTCTTTTGACTCAGATGGTGACGAGAAACCCCGATCGTAACCGGGCCATAAGCGGTTGATTGTGACGAGATGCGAACGTAATGCACCATGACCCGACGAGGACCCTGCAGAAGCTTCGCCATCAGCGTCATACAAATCATCACCATCATATGCCAAGGTAACATAACATACTGTATACCATCACGTCTGTATTCCTCGAAAGTTGGAGAGGCGCACTAATGTACATCCACAGTTCGCCGGTATGTTTAGGTCCCTTGTAAGAACTTTTCTGAGAATTGTGATTTTAAGATGGAAGTAGGTTTCGAAAGTATGATTAATATCTACAATTTGCTTCCGCTCGTAGATGTAGAATAAGTTTTTTAACAAGCGAAGACCATCAACACATTTAAATGTGATGAGAATCAGAAACGCGAACGTTAACAGGCCACCTAACTAAGTTTTCCAAAATTACACGCAAACTTTTCGAATAAAACGCGACACAAAGGGAGAAAGCCCTTAATGAAGACAATATTTTGAGGGGCTCTCAACTCGAGTAATTAAATCTCGCGGCTCATATCTCCGAGCTGTATAACTAGGGGTACACAGAGTAATTGGTTATTAAATTAGTCGTGGTGCCGATCAATTTGTATGTTTCCACGAAGTAATTGTAGTTTTTGGTTTGGATGAGGGTGAGAGAAATTTTGGTGAGGTAATCAGAGGAATAGCACTATCGAGAAAGAGTTAAAATTAATGTAAATTATTATTAAAAGGATTGGCAGTTAGAACAAGCATCGATATTTAGCTAACATTAACTCAAAGTAATCAGTAAATAATTCAGAGATAAAATGTGGATTGTTGGATCCATTCATGAACAACAATATGAATATAAACAATTGTCTTAAATAGCAAATCTTATAGGAACCAAATCTTAATAAACAGAATTGAATAAACCATTTAATTTTCAAGTTTATTTTATACGTGCAATTGTAAAAGGCATTCTGGAAAAGTTTATGTAATGCATCGAGCGCACACTCAATTTAGCGGTGTTATATAAACACCGAGACACACAGATGTTGGTCTCGGCACGGTAAACAGGTTGAAAAATGTCACAGTCAAGAAACAATATTACTTTTCTCTCAAACGAACCCCGTCTAAAATATAAAATTTATTGCCGTTTCGACTCGGAAATTATTCAAAGAGGAAGGTATCAAAGGCAGGTAGCAGCAGAGAAGATTTTGGGGGAAACGATACACTCGATATTATTGCGGCAAGTTAATTTAGCAATAAGTTACGGGAAATGATAACAAAAATATTAATTTGGAGTTATAACGTGTATTTTGCAGTCTGATAATGTTGATATAAACATATTAAACATACCATCACGCCTGTATTCCCCGAAGGGTTAGGCAGAGGCGTACTAATGTACACCCACAGTTCGCCGGTATGTTTAGGTCCCATGTAATAGGGGGCGAGCCTATTGCCATTAACCGGGCACGAATTCCTAACTCCGAGCTGCTACTGGGAATTTCATAGAAAAACCCAATAACACTTTGCTCGACCTGGGAATCGAACCCAGGACCTCAAGCGTAGCAGTCGCGCTAAGGACCACTTGGCTAATGAGGCAGTTGTGTTGTAGACAAAATATCACTAATTTCGTTTGAGAGTTTATGATTATTATAATTAACTATTAATACGCACATGACTTCAAAACGTCAGAACCTTGGATTGAAACTCGACACTTTTGACTTGACATTCCTATGCTATAACCATTGGATTTCCAAGCCACTATTTATCTATCACTGCTAACTATCTAGCTAATATATTTAGGCCTTTTGCTAATTCCTTTATTAAAGCATGGAAAGTCGCCTGATGGACAGGCCCGTATTTAGCGGGCCAGGGCCCCTAGGCACTTGGCATTTGGGGGCCCCCTCTCCCATCTCGAAATCATTCCATTTTCATCCAGCTTCAAAAAAGAGGAGGTTCTCAATTCGTCGGTTTGAAATATCTTGGCAGTCGACGATATAGAGGAGGAACAAAGTAGGCGATAGCACACAGTCTTGAGGGACACCGGCATTTATAAGTGTGGAATCCGAGCATTCACCGTGACTTATTCGCCTAGTTTCTCGGGAAGCCCATAGGAAGAAAGCGTCGAAAGAAGCGTTTTGTGCCATACCCGATCAAAGGCCTTCGCTATGTCCAAACTGAACGCCAAGGCTTCCCCCTAATTTTCGATCGCCTAAGACCAACGATGTGTCAGGTATACCATATAGAAGATCAACAGCCGATCGACCCTTACGAAAGTCGTACTGCTGGTCACGAAGCAGATCCTTTAAGAACCGAAGGAGCTGGCAGTTGACAATGGACTCCATTATCTTCGAGAAAAGGCCTCCCTTTTCTTCTCTCTTCTCTTATGGCTATCGGTCTATAATTTGAGGGATTTGAGCGACGAATATTTCCCAGGTGTAGAGGTGAAAAGGATGGCTTACAGAAATTTTCTTCGAGAACTTTGGCAAGAGACCAGAACGCACGAGTTCCCGAAGGAAGGTGCTCAAGCATCTCACCAGTTCTACTGATGTGCTTCGATTTCGACCATACAGGCAGTAATCGTAATAGGTCTTAGAGAATTTTCTGCTTGTACGTATGCAGTTATATTAGGTCTTTACCTATGAAATTGCCGTTTTGTATGAAAAAATTTAAATTATCTTCTTCTTCGAAGTAATCACCCATGCAATCAATGCATCTTTGCCAACGCAGTGGCAGTTTATTGATGCCCTTCTTAAAGAAATCAGCTTGACGGAAGGCAACAAATTCTTCAAAGGCATTTTGTACTGCCTCTAGGGTATTTAATTTTTTTCCCGCCAAGAAGTTATCCAAATTCTGGAAAAAGTATTAGTCTGTAGGCGCAAGGTCTGGTGAGTAGGGCGGATGACGGAGAACTTCCAACCCCAGTTCTTGCAATTTGGAGACCGTCTGCTGTGCAGTATGAGGTCGCACGTTATCGTGCAGGAGCAGCGGAGACGAGCGATTGACCAATGCTGGTTGGAGATGTAACAGCTTCTCCATCATTGTGTTCAGTTCTTCACAGTACACATCTGCAGTAATGCTCATCCCGTTTGGTAAGAAGCTGTGATGAATCACACCGACGCTAGACCACCAAACAGTGACCATTACTTTTCTAGGGGTAAGTTTTCATTTAGGGCATTGTTTAGGTGCTGAACCAGGATCCAACCAACTTTCTGAGCGCTTGCGGTTATCAGAGACAGAAGCGTACTTCGCGCTGGCGATCATTCGAGTTCGTGGGGCACCCATTTGTCAAGCATTTTTACCTTGCCAATTTGACGCAAATGGACCAATATTGTTTTGACGCTAACGTCGAAAGCTGCTGCTAATTCAGCCGTCGATTGTGTATCGAAGTTAGGTACTTTCAGTTTTAAACTTTGATCTAAGATAGTCAAAGGTTTTAAGAGACACTTTCTGTAGCTGTGTATAGCCTAGTAAATGAGTACTTTCTGAAGATGTGCATTGTAAAGATATGTTAAAGTGCACGCGCGTGCGAGTAAGATAAACGACCGTAACTCAACTCTTTCTTAGTACTCAACTCAACACTTTTAAATAGATCGAATGCGTAATATCCTTTCAAGACTTTAAATAATATTTTAAATAAAGTTTCTTTATACGCCAAGCCAGGCTTTTGAGCTTGTACGCAGGTTCCGCCACTGGAACTAGGGCCCCCAGGCTGGCTGGGCCCCTAGGCCTTTGAGCTTGTACGCAGGTTCCGCCACTGGAACTGGGGCCCCCAGGCTGGCTGGGCCCCTAGGCCTTTGAGCTTGTACGCAGGTTCCGCCACTGGAACTGGGGCCCCTAGGCTGGCTGGGCCCCTAGGCCAGGGCCTTGTGGGCCTAAGGGGAAATACGGGCCTGCTGATGGAACTCTCCTGGAAGCCGCTCATATTTCTCTTGACCAAACCAGGGACAAAAGACCCATGTCAACATTAACATATTCCCGACAGACCGAGGTGCGTTACTGGATCCTTTCAGGAAGATTATCTAGAAGAAGATCTTGACTATTGGACTTGTACCTACTGAGTTAAAAAATAAAAATACGCCTTAAGTGTATGTGTAAGTCTTTTTGTACTTATAGGTTTGTACCTATAAGTACATAAAGATTCACTAGGTATATGTGAAGATATCTCTACTATTATAAAATTGTAAAAAAGCTGTGTGTGCACATTGAAGATATTTAAAAACAAAACACGTGGATAAAAGTCTCCGAATCCGAAAATGTGATATTTAAAATTTTTGTCTGTTTGTCTGGTTGTTACGGGTTGGCGGAAAAACTACTGAATAGATTTAAATTTTGTTATCACTCTTAGAAAGTATGTACTTTAACTTAAAAACTGGTGAACTTCTTATCTCAATTAATTAAATGAATCCTGAGATACAGCTTGACCTCCCTGATGTATAGAGGCTCATTAATACAAAGAAGAGGTCATCAATGTTGGTTTTCCATTTTTACTCCTGATATAGCTTCACAAGAGCGAAGCCGCGGGCAGAAGCTAGTTTTATTTATAAAATCAGTAGTAATGAATCTTTCTAGTCCTTTAATTTACTTACAGAAAGTATTTCAATTATTATATTATTATTTCAAACACGTAACTTAAAGTATAGAAAACCGACAAAGTTATATTAAAGAGATGTAGCAAAGTATGCGTGCCTCATGAACAAATAAGTTAATTAAGGGATGCTGAGTGAGGAGAGAGCAAAATTGTGTTTTATATCCTTTGTAATGGCTCCTACATATAACAAGGCCTTGTTGTTAAATACATGTAGTGAGTAATAATTACTTAAAAAGGTCTCTATTGAAGTCGGTATTTCATCAAAACAAACGATAAATGATAGAAAAAAAAACTTCTTTTAACAAGACTAAGTAAACTAGATATATATACTAAAGATACATGATAATTATACAAGTTTTTATAGTCTGGAGGCTTTGGGAATTTCATAGGAGGTCCTATGAAATTGAACGAATACACGAATATCCCCCTGTTCTGTTAATGTCGTGCGACAGGTCGTTCAACTCCCTAAATTATGGTTTCCCACAGGATGACTGATGCATGCTTGCCGTCAGTTAGGACTGGTCTACTCAAAGCTGCTATTTTCTTCGAAGCAGTTCTTTCCTCGAAAGGCTACCTATTTCAGACACTGCCCTGCATTGTTTCACTCACATATAAGCGTTATTCTATGCCTGGACTTTAAAAGAGACCTTGAATCTCTGAGTTTGTTTCAGTGTTTCTTTTCAGAGGTCGTCCGTTAGGAAATGCCGAAGCCAGCTATCTATACAAAAAAAACAAACAATTGCCTTGTAAAAGTGTCTCTAAAGATCTACTTACAGAAATAAATATAATTTCATTTTATATATATAAAAATTGAAAAAAAACTGTCTCAATAGCCAAGTGGTCCTGACCGCGACTGCTACGCTAGAGGTCCTGGGTTCAATTCCCAGGCCGAGCAAAGGGTTATTGGGTTTTTCTATGAAATTCCCAGTAGCAGCTCGAAGTTAGGAATTTGTGCCCGGTTAATGGCAATAGGCTCGCCCCCTATTACATGGGACCTAAACATACCGGCGAACTGTGGGTGTACATTAGTACGCCTCTGTCTAACCCTTCGGGGAATACAGGCGTGATGGTATGTTATATATAAAAATAATAATCCATAAAATAAAATTTCAATCGCTTTGTTGGGTATATAGTCAAAGAATAATCCTAATAATAAAACCCAAATTTTGAAATCAATAGCATGTATACTTACGTATAAATAAAATATAATATAATCTTTGACAATGAAATAATTTCAATCAAAACGTCTTTCCAATATTGATACGCAAATTAGAATCCGAATTATAAAAAGTAATCATTGCGACAGAGAAGAAAATAATATCGTAGGAAATACACTGAAAAAAGATCAAAAAATCATTTCAGCAAAAAGGAAAATGCTAGCTATGTTTATTAGTACCGTCTCGTCAGATTTTTTGCTTCAAACATGAACATTTGAGTTTGTAACGTAGGTACTTTTAATTACCATACTCGCTGGAGTATGAGTCTCGCTGTGTGAAGTCGCAATTGCTAGTTAACAATCCTGAACAAATTCTGGCGTTTTGCTTTCTCTTTTGTTAAATTGAAGCTGTATTCACGTTTATGTGTTTCGTCTTGCGGGTAATGAATGTATCAAATTAAATTGGGTAATTTCGCTCATTTCCGTACATATCTTCAGTACTTTTGCTGCAAACGTCAAGAAATATTAAATTCAGTCGCATTACTTCACACCGACTGAATTAATATCTAATGAATGAAATGACAGCTGATATAAATGTAATTCAGATTATGACAGGAGTCTTTGATGATGTTTATTGAATCCATCATTATTGATTTATTGAGTACATTTCAAGTGATTTTAATGGTGACTTGTAAACACCGCCCAACAGAGCGGTGACTTATATACCCACCTTATCCTATAAGCTTCTAATTTTTATGTTTTTATATGTATATAATAAAAAAATAGCTGTAGGAAATTCAGTGTATCATTTATAAGGTGTGTATTTTTTCCAATTAGCGCGGGTATCTTAATCTTATTTACAAACTATAGGAAAGTAAATATTGAATACGATTAGAAGGGTCGTTCAGGTATTCACTGATGTAATAAAGTTAACGTTAATCCTGATAGAACAGGCATTTATCCCCTATTATCCTGTAGAACGTTAGATGGGATTTAGGCCTCCATGCATGGTTAATGTTTCAATCGACGATAGACAACCAAAGGGAGATTGGGTAATAGTTACTATGGGCTACCTTTGTCTTCATTTGCATTTCTCAATTTTGTTGCCAGTACGTGTCTTAAGCTATGACTATATCGCACGCTCACTGGTAGGTATCAGTACTGGCTTAGCTCAAAACAGAATATTTTTGGGAGACCGCGAAAACGTGATCTATGATTAGGATCCTGTACTAGTTCATCTTCTTCTTCTCCCTGCCCTTGTCCCAATTTATTTGGGGTCGGCGCAGCATGACCTTTTCTTCCATTCATCCCTGTCAGCCATCGTCTCACCATTCACTCCCTTTCCCATCATATCGGCCTTAACACAATCCATCCATCTTTTCTTTGGTCTCCCTCTACCCCTATGTCCCTGCACATTCATATTCATCACTCTTTCTAGTCTAGTACTAGTTTTTCGGAATTATATCATTATTCGTCATGAAATTGGTTATGATTGTTTTGATGGTGAACGAAAATATAGTAAGCAAACCTGTCTTCTTAAGGTTTTTGAAGGATATATACTTTTTTGATTTTTTTGCGCGGTGGCTTATCGGTCATAACGTCTTGTATATATAACCAGAAGGCGCAGGTTCAAATCCTGGCCGCAGTAAAAAAAATCCTTCACTTATTGAAGGATTTTTTATTTTATACTATTTATTGTCCACAATTTTGACTCAGTTCGATCCGTTCTAGATACAAAATGTACATTTAAGAAAATTGATTTTATTATTTTTCCCGTGAATTATTCTGATTTTATAAAGTTATTCTGCTATTTGGGGCAATAACAAATCCAATAAATCAAAGATCACAAAAATCTCTCCAGCCTTGGTTTTTTAGGTAAAGATAAGATACCTCCCGTACCCGCTTATTCTTCAACCAGCCCTGTTTCGTGAAAACTATAAATATACATAAATAATAATCACACAAGAACATTATCCAAGTTGTGCATAGCTTAAAAAAACTTGCATCGTGACTTCCAATTATCATGTAGAAGATTATTACTTAAAAATAGGCAAATTTTGTCCGTGTCGACGCCCACTTTAACAAAGTTCCGCATACCCCTTTACAAGCCCAATGTTATCACCAACTTGATCCGAAGTTGGGGGAATTCGCCAAAGTTCCTTAATAAACAATATTTTGCTTGTCATAACGAGCTGACAACTCCCGGCTCCCTAACTTTGTGGTTGATTAAAAATATCAATCTAAGCGTTTTGATGTTCTACTTTACTCAAACTGCCTCATTAGCGTAATGGTCCCGAGCGCGACTGCTTCGCTAGAGGTCCTGGGTTCGATCCCCAGGTCGAGCAGTGTTATTGGGTTTTTCTATGAAATTCCAAGTAGCAGCTCGGAGTTTGGAATTTGTGCCCGGTTAATATATTATTATCAATAGGCTTGCCCCCTATTACATGGGACCTAAACATACCGGCGAACTGTGGGTGTACCCCTCTGCTACGCTAAAATTACTCAATAGATATAAATTTTTTATCACTGCTAGAAAGTATATGGTCCAACTTAAAAACTGATGAACTTCTTATCTCCTTTAATTAAACGGATCCTGACCTCTTTAATGTGTATGTAGGATCCATTTCTAATCCTAATAAAGCTTCACGTGAGGAAAGCCGCGGACAAAAGCTAGTTATTTTTATAAATGTAACTTATAATGACACCAGAAGAAATTAAAAAGTATTACATACCTATATATTGTTTCAAAAACGCCTCTAAAATATTACAAGTCTCAAGTGCTTTTTCGTAATTTTAATCTGAAATATTACTTGTTCGGTTGTAAAAATGTGACGTCTTGGTGATTTATGTGACGGCGATATTTTCAGTTTGACTAACTACTTTAAAAGATAATTTATTGGATTTACGATGTTGCGAACGAGTGATATTTTTAAGTTGATGAGATTAAAATACTGAATAATAATTACTAAACATACCGGCGAACTGTGGGTGTACATTGGTACGCCTCTGCCTAACCCTTCGGGGAATACAAGCGTGATAGTATGTTTTGTTATAATAATTAATAACAAAACGTGGTCTAAATATGCAATAGAAATTTTATTGAACGAGCTTAAAAAGTACCTAAGACGCAATGCATTTTCTATTAATTTATTTGTCTCTTAATATTTTGCACTTTCTTTTTGTGTTTTTCATGATAAGATAAGAAGCCGTGATAGCCTAGTGATATGACCATTGGACTGCCAAGTCAAAGGTCTTCAAATCCAAGGCACGCACCTCTGACTTTTCGAAGTTATGTGCGTATTAATAGTTAATTATCACGCGCTTAAACGGTGAAGGTAAAACATCGTGAGGAAACCTGCACGTCTGAGAGATTTTCTCGACGGCGTGTGAAGTCTGCCAACTCGCATTAGGCTAGCGTGGTGGACTATAGCCTGATCCTTCTCATTGTGAGAGGAGACCCGTGCCCAGCAGTGGGACATATTATAATGGGTTGATTATGTATGCTAAGATTAGACGTGGCAGGTAGGACTCGAAGTCATAGCTTCTGCTAGAGGTTATAGCTTCTGCTGTACCTAAAGAGAAGACGAATCGATTTTTTTTCTTTTGCACTTATTATAAACACGTATTGTGTTGGCGATAATACAATGACATGACCTAATTTAACACATTAGAATGTTTCTTATACTGTATCAGCTATCACCTACTATTTGTTAACTGGCCACATTAGATTGTAAACTATCGATATTTTTTACAGTAAAGTTAGCCGTTTCGAACGGCCGCCTATGTTTTGCCCCATGTTGTAGGTTCGATACCCACACGGAGCAAATATTTCTATGACCTACAGTTAGTTGTTGCGGGTCCTGGCATTTGTGTATTTGAGAATTTGTATTTGTAAAAGCTCTCACGATACTGGAAAAAATCCTTGGGTAGGAAAAAAAGAAAATCACTTCGTGATATGTTTAACACTTTAAATAAGATTCTACACCTTTAGGACTTCAATAGTCTTTACATGGAGTTTTAATATCAAAATTAACGACTGCTAAACCACTTGCGGCTAACTTCAGACACACAAAATTATTTCAATTAATGTATAAATTTCCGTACATTTACATTTGGTAATTTACAGTGATGACGGAGGAGCCACGCTTTGCGGAGCCAATCCCCAACGTGACGGTGGCGCTGGGCAGGGACGCCAGCCTACCCTGCGTCGTAGAACACCTCGGCACATATAAGGTGAGTAGTCAATAGGTATTTTTATAAAAAATACTAGCGACCCACCCGCGGTTTCACCCGCGTTGCCCCGTCCCTAAGAGTTGTAGCGTGATGTTAAATAAAAAAATGAAAGCGGCGGTAGTCATTAGACTATCGCCGCTTTCTTTAGCCCTAGCCATTAGGCTAGGGCTTCGGACTGGCGATCATGTGGTAGTCGGTATTTTTTTTTATTTTTTTTTTATTTATGTTGGTTTCAGTTTTGTTTAGTTTTTTGTTAATAAAGGTGGACATGCTATTTGATACAAGCCTACCCATTGCATTACCGAAGTGAACCCACTCGTAACACAAGCATTTAGTAAGCTAAATGCTTGTGGCACGAGGGGTTAACAAGAATACTAGTAAGACCTACATTGCTAGTAAACTTTATTTAAAAAAAAATAGCTTAATACCTTCCTCTTGAATCACTGTATCATATATAAAAAAACCGCATCAAAATAGACAATCAAACATAGGACAGACAGACAGCGGGCAGCGACTTTTTTTTGATAGTGTATTTTTTATATGTAGTGATATATAATTATTCAGCTTTTTTTATATAAATACACATACAATACGTACTATCGACCCGTGCACAGCTTTAGGTACCTCCGTAAATTCCCTCAGCTTTTCGGTAGGTATTTTGCTTGGATTCAACGATAAGCGACGCAACATTAATAGCGACGTTGACGTTGACCGCAGTTGACAGCGAATGCACTCGTACGTGTAATAAAAACAATGTACTTGAACTTTATCAGGTAGGTTCCTCTACCTTATAATGTAATGAAAGATAAAAATATTGTATGTACATTCTGAGTCAATACAATACCTACAAAATTATTAAAACCTGAACTTCTTATTGATGGATCAGTGAGTGGTATTTATATAAAGGTACATAGATTGAAAAGTAATTAATTGGCCGTGTATTTTAGGGCTTTATTTCTGTGAAAACAGTAACTTCAAATTATAATGAACTAATAAAACACGAAGCTGCGATAACATTTCTAGCTAAATTGGGCACGAAATTGTTAAACATAATTTTCAATAATCCCAGCCCGAGAACAATGGAACGACTTGGCTTTACAACCCCATCGGCTAGAGGATTCGTAATATTATTATTTTAAAATGTTAATGGGCCCCTCTAGTGCTTCAGCCCTGAAGTGAATGAAATATAATGAAATCATCACGTCTCCCCCGCCATCTCTTCTTGCATAACGCGGGCCGGGTACACCGACGATTATAAAGCCAATTTCGTAATTCCACGAATAAATTTTCACCGGGTAGCATGCTTGTAGTATTTACAATATGAAATTAATGTTGTGCTGAATGAATAATTCTGTTTATATTTAATGGTATTAAGGGCTAAAAAGTTTTAATTTTAAAGTCGGAATCAGATATATTTGGAAGCACAAGGTGATCAAAATTGTCTGAACGGCTGAGGAAATTAAACTATAAACGCGATCGGTTTCTGGGCTACGTCTTAAGGGTTCGATTCCTAAACGGAGCGAATATTTGTACGAGGATTTTTTTTTACTTGACTCGAAGATAATAGTTGCAGATCATACAAATATCATTCCGTGCGGGAATCAAACCCATATCCTGAAGAGTAGAGGCCGATCACTAGAACATTGCGTTAATCAAGCCGTCTAGGCGTACGTGATCTTCTGGTAGAGTCAGTGATCTTAACAGTACGACAGTAATGAGCTGGATTATTATTAATAACTTAATTAAAATTGGAATCTCTTCCACCTAACACAGTTTCCCTCCTTTCGAGCCAAGCATTAATCATACTAATTAATCGTATAATTAAACGTCTTTACACATTTTATTAAAAAGATAGGTCTAAGTTCCGTGACGCGCCCCCATTCGCCCTGTCTCTTCCACTAATTATTACGCTATAATAAATATCGCTGAAGGAATTAATGCAGTAATTTCAGCCTGTATTTCAGGCCCCGGTTATTCATTAAGTTCTACGTCATAGCTGGTACAAAGGTAGGATGGGGTACCGGTAGTAGATACAATTAGGCGTCTTGCAGATTAAAGTAAGATCGTGTAGTTTGAAGATAAATTCTTCTATTCTGCTTTTTATACAGGGTGGAAACTTTCAGCGGGGCAGTAAGGGGGAAGTACCTTAACCATTGCAGCTACACGAAAATGGTCTTAGGAGACTATCCATATTTTTTTATGGAATTTTGATCCCCATTCCCAGATTTTCAAAAAAAAATATAGTTAGCATGAAAATAGCCACACAAAAACATTTTTTGATGCCAATCGATCCTCTTTCTAATACTGATCAAAAACTTTTATGGGACAAACCATCGTAGGAGTAATCAAAAAGTCACAAATTGCAAATAACTTTTGCCTTACATACATATCTTTAGCACGTCTTAGAACTAACCGTGAGGTAAGTCATGTCGGTTGAGAGGCAAAGTAACTTGCTTTCAAAAGATCTTACTGACGTCATCTTTAAGAAGTAATAATAATAATATAAATAAAATCGATGTCACCGTCCCGCATGACGAGAACCTCGTGAAGGCTGAGAAAGAGAAACAATTAAAATATCTCGACTTAGCCCACGAGGTGGTCGCCATGTGGGATGTGGACTCGGCCATCATTGTACCGATAGTCGTCACGGTCAATGGACTTATCGCCAAGAGCCTCGACCAACACCTCAGGAGGCTCGAGTTGGATGGCTGGGTTAAGGGCCTGATTCAGAAGGCAGTACTCCTTGATACGGCGCGTATTGTGAGGAGGTTCCTGTCTCTGGGGCCCTAACCACCGGTAGCTTGGACCCTGCTCCCCATGCCGGTGGACAACTATTTTATATTTTAAAATGTTTTTATTTCTCTTGTTTTTTTAAATATATAATAATATAAAAATATTTAAAAATGTAAATAATAAGATTATATTTGAATAAATGGAATATAAATAATAATTAAAGATTTTTTCCTTCACTAAATAACTTTATAATCTTAGCATGAAAAATGCAAAAAAAAAACATTTTTTTAAAATATTGATAATTTAATTGAAAAACACAAACTTTCATCACAACTATAAGTCATAAGGTAGCTGCGGCGAACCTAACGCTTTGGACTGAACCAATTAACTTATTCATGAACACGGATGAGTGCAGCAACATTTAGTTGTTATGTAAGCTGGGACTAATTATACTGTGATAGTGTTATTTCACCTCGGGATCTTTAAAGAGTTTAAAGTATAAAAGTATTACTTAATTAAGAGCGACCAAAAACTTTTTCAGTAATAACCAATTTTTTTAAGAAATCTCTTTTTTTTTCTCTTTTTTTTCAAAAAACGTTGCCCCACACTAGGATTTTCTCCTGTATCGTGGGTGCGTTTACAAACACAAATTCTCACAAACACAAACACCCAGACCCGGAACAACTACCTGTAGATCATACAAATATTTGCTCCGTGTGGGGATCGAACCCATAATACTTGTCGCAGAAGCCAATTGCTCAGCCGCTACGCCAAACGTGTCGTCAATGGGCTCGCCCCCTTTTTTATGGAATAGGAGGGCAAAAGACCAGACGGATCGCCTCATGGTAAGCGATTGCCGCCGGTTTTCTGTGAGGTCGTGGTATCACTTTGGAGCTATACGTAGGAGAGCCATGGTTTGGCGCGAATGGGCTGGCTTGATTGGTCAAGACAGCCCTTTCGTGCCAAACCATGGCTCTCCCACGTATAGCATGCAAAATCTACATTTTGTACTAATGTAAATAAAATAGCTTACATAGCTACCTATGTAAGCTATTTTATTTACATTAGTACCTAAATGATTCATTAAAAAAGTTAGCCAATCACAGCTACGGCCTATGGATCACTATAGGTAGTAGTTTGCAAACAAAAATAGCTCTTATTATCCATTTATGAATGCCATAAGCATGGTATACCTTTGCCTTGGCCGATTAGAATTACAATAAGTGCTTCATATATGATCACCTCAGCTTATCAATTTAATTTTGTACTCTGCGAGTTCTCATTAAGTAGGTACATTGTCTTGTTCGCGACAATAGATGTGCAAGTTAATTGTGTCACCGACCATTATGTGTCGGTAACACCTGGCTGATATATATGATATAGTCGGTATATATATGTATATGTATATTTTACATATACAGTGAGTTCGGTCATGGACTAGCGATATTCTAAATACTTATATACCAACTGCTCTAATACACAAATAAACTATTCACTTGGGCGAGAAACAGAGTTGTAAATTTGGTGTTGTTTTGTAGCTTAGCTTAACATCTTACAATCTAGTAAAAATAAAATGTAGAATGTAATGTTTTGTAATGAATAAGCCTCTTTTTAACTCAATAAGACCAAAACTTTGAGAGATATGATTTTTAGTACATACAGGGAGTTTTCAACAAAATTGCTGCCACATAGCGGGGAAGTGGGTTAGGCCCAAGTTACAGTGTATTTGTGTATTACAATAGCTGTTATATAAATATTTAGAATATCGCTAGTCCATGTCCGGACTGTATAATATCGTAGTTACAGGACGTAGTTTAGGCCAATGTTTTGGAACAAACCATAGATTGCCTGATACCTACTACATAACATACCATCACGCCTGTATTCCCCGAAGGATTAGGCAGAGGTGTACTAAGATACACCCACAGTTCGCCGGTATGTTTAGGTCCCATGTAATAGGGGGCGAGCCTATTGCCATTAACCGGGCACAAATCCCAAACTCCGAGCTGCTACTGAGAATTTCATAGAAAAACCCAATAACACTTTGCTCGACCTGGGAATCGAACCCAGGACCTCTAGCGTAGCAGTCGCACTTGGGACCACTAGACTAATGAGGCAGTTTAAATACTATTATTTACCTACTACAAATTGTTTGTTATTGATGCAGTATTCTACAATGAAACATGCCATTACGCCTGTATTCCCCGAAGAGTTAGGCAGAGGTGTATTCCGTAGTTCGCATGTAATTTGAGTCCCATGTATAACATGGGACTCAAATTACATGCGAACTACTGTGTTTGAGCCTATCACCAATAAACACACATGTATGTTAAACTCTGAGCTGGTACTGATAAATTCATTCAGAAAACCCCAATAACGATTTGCTCGATCTCGGAATCGAACCTAAGACGTCTAGCGTAGCAGTCATCCATTGCTAGACTAATGAGGCAGTTAAACCTATTAATTTTAAGACGTAGAATTCAGCTGACACCCAGACGCTTATACAGTTATGAGAAAAAACCTTTTTTAGTATAATATGATGAGTTCTCTAGTATCATAAAGAAACACAAATATTTTCATTTCATTTATTTATAAACAATTAAACATTTGTGTTTTTAATCTGAATCTCAGATGCACTTCCACCCAGATGGTGAACAATTATCTGTAGGCCGTACAAATATTTATCCTATGTGGGAACCGAACCCCCTATCCGTATTGTCGCAGCCGATTGCTAGACAACTGTTTTGTTCCAGCCGCTAATCTGTTACCTAGTTAGATTCCATTGTCATATTTTTCCAGCCCAGAACTAAACGAAGAGAGTTTGCTTAAAGGAAACAATTTTATTAACATAACATAACATACCATCACGCCTGTATTCCCCGAAGGGTTAGGCAGAGGCGTACTAATGTACACCCACAGTTCGCCGGTATGTTTAGGTCCCATGTAATAGGGGGCGAACCTATTGCCAATTTTATTAACTTATTCATAAATGTGCGCCAGTCTAATTATTTATTTTATTTTACGACCCCTATTATCCTGTAACACCCGCCTCGTAAATACTTGAGCTGTGGAGGGTAATTTTGTATTTTGAAGTAATTTCGAAGGCTATAGACGGTTTATTTCAAACATTACTTGTAGATTTGTTGATGTTGTAAGATATTTCCTTGATGTGCAACCTGATTAGTTACGGCTCGGTAATACTTACTTTATTTGTTTAATCTTATCACATTATAATTTTGGGCATCTTTTTTTATGGAATAGGGGGGCAAACAATCAGACGGATCACCTGATGGTAAGCGATAACCGCCGCCCATGGACACCCGCAACACCAGAGGAGTCACAAGTGCGTTGCCCGCCTTTTAAAAGGGTTTGGGCCTCCTAACTAATAAGAGAGTTAGGGCATAGTGGAATTGAATAATTCCACTCACAATTGGAGTTACCTCTGAACTGGGGAAGGAACTCCATCTTGCACCAAATCGTAGCCAAATTTTGGTGTTCCTAATGGAGCTTTGACGACCTTGAGCTCCGCGAGGAAAAGTTCTGTTGGCAGTCAGTGGGGGGGACCGGTGGTGCTTAAGCATCATTATTTATGGTCTTCTATGCTGCCAGCCCAACTATTACTCTTTATTTCTATCTCTTTAATCTGTACCCCTCTCAAAAAGGGTGTGAAATGATTTTTACAGGGTCAGCAACGCGCAAGTGATACCCCTAGTGTTGCAAGCGTCCATAAGCTACATACATAATCAACCCATTATATGTCCCACTGCTGGGCACGGGTCTCCTCTCACAATGAGAGGGATTAGGGTATAGTCCACCACGCTAGCCTAATGCGGTTTGGCAGACTTCACACGCCGTCGAGAAAATCTCTCAGACGACAGATTTCCTTACGATGTTCCTTCACCGTTTAAGCGCGTGATAATTAATCATAAGCTACGATAACCGCTTACCATCATTGCTTTTGGCGGCTATTGTTTGCCACCTTAGTGGTATGTTTTTTTTTTTAAATATGCAGATAGGTACATTGGGGAATAAGATTTGAAAACGTTTTTTAATATTGTGATATGACAATCTAAATACACCTGGTGGCAAGCTGCAACCTCAGAACCAGTGGTGTCAATCGTGTGTTTGTTATCTACAGAGTGTAAGAGGTGTACGAGAGAAAGAAAAAGTAAGGAAATCCTGTTATAAACATGCATGTTTTTTTGGAAGCGCGACACAATCCAACAATTTCCATGACGTCATTCGTTAACAGTTCTATGTATATCAATGACGCGATCGTTTACATTGCAAACATCAATTTTGTTAATTTCATCGATAACAGGTGCGTGTGTACAAAAATGACGGATGTGTGCTGACTATGAATATGATTCAATTAGCGAATAGTACGGTGGGATTATTGGTTTTATACACTGCATCGTTTTAGAATACGATTTAGCTTGATTGATATATATGTTCTACTAACTACCGCATTAATCTTTGCTCCTGGCTACTCTTTCCAGGTCGAACAAAGTGTTATTGTGTTTTTCTATGAAAGTCTCAACAGCAGCTTGGCGTTTAGATGATCTAAATACATTAAAGTATTTTTAGTAATAAATTATTTTAGTCACTATACATAATGTAACTTAAATAATATTAGGTAATATAGTAAGTAGGTAGGTATAGTAAGTATATAGGTAAGTTAAAAATTTTATATTAAGAGTAAGACAAAAGCATATAATTAGAGATTTTTCACAGTAACTATATAATAATACAATGTAGTTATGAATTTATATACAACTAGCTTTTGCCCGCGTCTTCGCTCACCTGAATCTATAATAGGATTAGACATGAATTCCAAAAATAATTTAAGAAAAACTGCTTTGTCTCAAAACCTCTGCCCAAAATCTGTTCTTTGTATGGACTTGTAGACATCAGAGGGGTCAATCAGTATCTCAGGATCCGCTTAATAATAAACATACTTTCTAACAATAATAACAAAATTAACTGCCTCGTTAGTCTAGTGGTTTCACGTGCGACCGCTACGCTAGAGGTCTTGGGTTCGATTCCCAGGTCGAGCAAAGTATTATTGGGTTTTTCTGTGAAATTCTCAGTAGCAGCTCGGTGTTTGGAATTTGTGTCCGGTTAATGGCAATAGGCTCGCCCCCTATTACATGGGACCTAAACATACTGGCGCACTGTGGGTGTACCTTAGTACACCTCTGCCTAACCCTTCTGGGAATACAGGCGTGGTATGTATAACCAAATTAAAATCTATTCAATATTTTTTGCGCCGGCCCGTAACAAACAGAAAAACAGACAAGAATAATTCTTGTCTGTTTCTCTTTAAAAGTCACATTTTTGCGTTCGGAGACTTTTATATAGCCTAACCCCTTGTTTTTTATATATCTTCAATGTACAGACACAGCTTTTTGACGATTTTATAATAGTAAGAGAAGAAGAAGAAGATATATAATTTCAAAACTACATTTTAACTAAATATTAAAAAAAAACACATAAATTCTAAAAAGGTTTACTTGGAAAACTATTTTATACCAATGATGCAAATAAAAATATCAGTATGAGAGAAGGCCGTGTGTCTAAGGGACCCTAATCAAATATACCTTATTCGGGCCTGTGCGGACCCAGTTTATAACCTGGCCGGATAATGGCGGGGCCTTAAATGATTTTTGGAAAATACTTTTATTTTTCTGTCTGATCGCACCTGCGACCAATTTCATGTTGGAAAAGGTACGTTTGATATAATGATAGTTCCAGGAAAAAATAAAATATGATTAGGGTCAAAGGGACGTAAGAAAATAACATTTGTGTCCCTACCTACTCATAGTTAGAGCTGTACTAATGTACACCCATAGTTCGCTGTTATTTTTGAACCCCATCTAATAAGGGGTGAGCCCATTGCCGTTATATAATTTTGCCCGCGGCTTCACTCACTTGAAGCTCAAAACCAACAGTGATGATCTCTTCTTTGTAGGGGTCTCTATACATCAGAGAGGTCAAGCTGTACCTCAGGATCCGTTTAATTATTTGAGATAAGAAGTATACCAGTTTTTAAGTTGGAGCACATACTTAGATAGACGTTTATTTACCCTAACCCACTTGTTTTTTTTTAATATCTTCAATGTATACAGCTTTTTTACAATTTTATATAAATAGTAGAGATATTGAAATATAACAACTTTACGGATTCAATCGCATTATATTTCATACATATTCAGTCTGCCCGTGAACATGGACACAGTAAAGGGTCCGACGGTTGCGATTTGATTTTTTCTAATATAATGCGATAGAATCCGTAAAGTTTTTATATTTCAATATTTTTTCTATTTAATAAAATAATTTTATTTTATGATATTATATTGTTATATTACTGGGCACTCATTTAAACTCCGAGCTGCTACTGAGAATTTAATAGAAAACCTCAAAAATACTACGCATTTCTAGCATAGTAGTCACGTTTGGGATAACTAGACTAAGGAGGTAGTCAATTATATTATTACTTTGATTATTACTTATTTTTAGTCACAATGATTTAAATTTGAACACTATAAAAGTGTAATATGAAACTCCTTTGTTGTGTTGCTATTAGTAGGAAGAGCGAGAAAGCTAGCTGACATTGCCTGGTTTAAAAAAAAAAAACTTACAAGCAATGTCGGTCGCACATTACTAGTATTGTTAACCCCTCGTGCTAAGCTAAATGCTTGTGCTACGAGTGGGTTCACGTCGGTAGTGCAATGGGTAGGTTTTGAACCGGCAACCACATGATCGCAAGTCTGACGTTATAGCCATTAGGCTACTGCCGCTTAATGTTGAACAACGAGGCTAATTCTCTGACCAAAATTTTAAGCCACCGTTTGAGTCACGTAAGGCTTATACGCATAGTATATTATTTATACAAACGCCTTTAGCTCCCTACCACTTAAATAATCTCCAGACTAACTTCTGCTAATCGCAAACATAGCAGAGGGAACAAGGATGCCAGTTGCGGTACCAAAGATAAGACAACACAAACACACGCGCCCAAGCAAATACTTGTCACGAGCAAACATGTACCGGAGTTGCGGCGGCGACTCGATGATGTGGAATGCACCTAATAAATGGGTGGGACGAAGATACTGAACTAATCTTTAGATAAACATACTTCATAAGCATTATTTGTATTTTTATTTTAAAACTAGCTTCTGCCCGCGACTTCGTCCGCGTAGCGTGATGATATTAGCCTATAGCCTTCCTCAATAAATGGGCTAGCTAACACTGAAAGAATTTTTCAAATCCGACCAGTAGTTCCTTAGATTAGCGCGTTCAAGCAAACAAACAAACAAACAAACTCTTCAGCTTTATATATTAGTATAGATTAGCTGCGCCGACAGACTTATTTGTGTCAAAACTTATTGGTATTAGTTTCTACGGGAAAAAAAGCTGCTATTTTTATTATTTTTGTCGCAATTTTGAGGTATTTCTCTCCATAAGAACTTTCTTTATATGTAAGTGAAGATATGAAAAAAAATTGCCGATTTGGTCGTGCCGTTCTCGAGTGTTGAGCTAAGAACACATAATTGTTGATTCATTTTTATTTATATAAAAAGATTTTGGACAAAAGGCATCATTTTAAATTATCCTCTTTTGTTTTTGAATATTTAAGTAGAGGAAAAAAAATAATAAGAGTAATATTTTACTTCAAAATAATAGTGAAATATTTAAAGATCTCAAAATGAACAAATATAAAAATCTATTCCTAACAAACCAAAAAGGCTGCATACCCATCAGATCTCTATTATAAAAAAAGAACAGTCCACAATACATTCACACCGGATAGAAAACTTTTAGCACTGTCAGGCAACTAAACAAAACTAATATTTCAAAAGTCAATAGTTTGGAATTCCGAATTCAAAACAGTCGAAGCGTCGCCGGGCTCAAACGGGCCAAAGTAACGTTGGATGAAGGGGCATGCTTGAAATTGCTGTTAAGTATGTGGTGGGGATATAAAAAGGGGGCAAAGAGGCTTAGAGGGCTTTGCGCGGCTCGCGAGTGCCAAGTTTTCACGGAGTTATGCCCTTATGTTTGTTCACGTGCCATTTCCTATATGATTAAGTGGTGGATTTTGTGTGATAAACTTTGAAAAAGGTCACGGTCGTAGAAGTGTGAAAATTTAGTTTTATTTTTATTTTAAACCTTATTATTTCACTAAGTTATAGTCACATAAAAATTAAGATACAAAGGCGTTTATTTATTTATTTATACTCAATGAATACAAAGGCGGTTTTAATGCTTTAGACCGCCTTTGTACTTCTCTTGGTTAAATATTAACATATAATTAAATATTTATTCTTCAAACAGCTTATTAGGACCCGATGCCCAAGAATAAAATCGGTTTTGCATTAAGTTTATATTCTTCTAGTTGACGAGTTAGTGCTTTATGTATTAATTATTAAATGTATTAGTTAATTATTCATTTCATATTTTTAAATAAAAATATATAAAGTGCACTAGTTTCCCACCAGATATAAGATATCGAAGAGTTTATTTATAAAGAAACTGATTTAAACTGTTTTTGAGGATTTTATCTTCACAGAAGAAATTTTAAAAAATCAATTCTTTGTTAGCAACACGGTCGTCTTTATACCAAATAATCCCACGTTGGGCGCCAACAATTATCAATTAATTAATTTCTTATAACAAATAAAACCACAGGGTTACTAATACACCCACAGTTCACCGAGGGACCAAGTAACGGGCGAGCCTTTTGCCATTAACTGGGAACAAATCCATATTCTAAGCTTCTTCTACACTAACACTTGGTATGGGAATCGCACCCAGGACCTCTTACGTAGCAGTCGTGGTTACGATGCTTGATGGGGAACTTGGTTAAAAAAACTAAAATTTCTCTCTACTAACAGTTTTAGTTCATCGTTTCGAACCCTTTACGAGATTCACATTTATGTATATCTTGTATCTACCATGATACCTAACAAAAACCAACTTACACTTATCCTACCCGCTAACTTCGATCTACCCTACAAAATGGACAAGAACATTGTAACTGATATTCAATAGACTATAACTCATCCCGTTGAAAGCTAATAGAGTGAAGGTGAGCAGAACTCGCAGCCGGTACCACTTTATTAATACCAGGAACTGTGCCAGATAAATTATGACGTCACTTAATCACAAATCCGCCATTGCTCTTAATAGCGGCAAAGGTCGAAAAGCATTGATTTATAATAACGACTAATTCAACCGAGAATTATCCCACTGTGGCGCTTTGTGACCAAAATTTAACCGTCGAGCGTCTAAATTGAGTCTTCTGTATGGAGAGGGTTTATTACGCTGTTCATGAGCTGAGTTTTAACGTGTTGAGCATTACTCGACTGTCGGCGCCGATAATAATAAATTTTCTCTAATCAATCAATTTTCGGACTTCAGTGACGGGTAAACGGTGTAGAATTGAATCGTTAGAATTTACAATCACAATAGTTTTTTGAAAAATGAATATTTGAAGATTCATAAAAAAAACGTCTTATAAACTTCTTATAGCTATATTATGTTTTGTCTTCTTTTCCCTGTCACAGAATATTACGTGACGAAACAAGACAAAACACATAATTGCTATGTTCATACGACGTTTTATATTTTAATGAATAATCGCATTAGTATTCTTAAATACTTGAAAATACATTTCGTTCTTTTTCTCGCGAGTGCATCCAAGATTGCCACTGTACCATTATATCCTTTTTTTTTTTTTTATTCATGATAGGCTTACGCTTGATCGCCAGTTCACCTGATGTTAAGCGAAACTGCGACCTAAGATGGAGCGCGCTTGCCTAGAAGAAACCGATACCGATAAATCCTAATACTAATTTTATTATAAATATGAAAGTTTGTGAGGTTGTATGGATGTTTGTTACTTTTTCACGCCACAACAGCTGAACGGGTCTGAATAAAACCCATACACAAAGTCACAGAGATAGATTAGAGTCTGGAATTACAAATTGGATACTTTATATCCAGGTCGGACTCAATTCTGAAGATCACACAGAAGAAGTCGCGGGCATAAGCTAGTGGCTTATAAAATTCTACTTTTCATTCGTGTGCAATAAAGAATATTTCATTATTATTACATTCCATTCTATTGCCAAATCAATTAACTAGTAAGGAATAGGAGTTACTGGGAAAAAATGCGTAACAGTACCATAAAAACATTCTTTCGGGCAAAAACGAACCTTACTATGTGTGTAAATAATATCAAGTCATTTTACCATAAAAGCAAGGTATATAACATAAACAAAACTGAATGGATTTTACCAAGAGACTTACTCCTGAATAAATAATGTATCATCACTCTTTGCCTGGAGGGGACCAAATAATATATATTTTTTTGTTTACTCCCAAATGCTACGCACACTTGGAGAGTAATCAAACATTGTATAATATGCATGATTTTTTAACAGCCTGCAAAGACCGGGAAATATTTCCTGTATATAATTCCTAAGGAAAAACTTTTGTAAGATTAATAAAAAGGTATAGTTTTTCAATGTCATAACAAATCATTTATCGTGGGAGAGCCATGCTTCGGCACGAATGGGCCGGCTCGACCGGAGTGATACCACGGCCTCACAGAAAACCGGCGTGAAACAACGCTTGCGTCGTGTTTCGCCGAGTGAATGAGGTTACCGGAGGCCCAAACCCTTTTAAAAGGTGGGCAACGCACTTGTGACTCCTCTGGTGTTGCGGGTGTCCATGGGCGGCGGTTATCGCTTACCATCAGGTGATCCTTCTGCTCGTTTGCTCCTCCAAAAACACTTAGCTCGACATGGGAAACGAACTCAGAAACTCTAGCAAAGCAGTCGCGCTACAAACTACTAGACTAAATAAGTAGTCCAAAGTTCTCCAATCTCATGAAACGTATATAATTCAGTAAGATATTGCACCAGTGTTCCTGCAATCGTCGCCCCCCAAATGCTCCCGGTCCGATAATTAAGATAAATAAGTAAACAAACGAACTTAAATTCCGATTGTATCGAAACCGAGGGTATCCGAGTCAGGTCTCGTAAAATATGCACTGTATCGAGTGTACCGCAGTGCGGCAGCACGACTCGTCTGCGGCGACTCGGCAGACTCGGCAGACTCCGTCAAAGTAAACAGCAATGCGTGGTTAGGCCAGTTCCACAGTTTGTCGTTTAGTTTTAGGATGATTGGTGGCCTTATCTGTTTGACTATCTCGCCTACTAACTATAGATTTATAGAAACAGATTCGGGACTTAGGGAGTTTGGATTTAAGCTGGGTTTTATTCATCTGTTGTTTGATATTGTTTTGGGGTATTTGCTTAGTGGATTATGTTTGATGTTCTGTTTATCTTCAATATCAGCATATAAACTATAACATATTCCCTGAAGATTTAGGAAAAGTGGTATTAATGTACACCCACGGTGGGTGTACATTAATAATCTCTGGTGTGTTTAAGCCATGCCATTAACCGGACACAGGTTCCAACTCGATATGCACCATCAGTATCGCATTTACTACCACTCGATTAAGAGGCAGTAATTAAAAAAAATATTTGAACTATACAATACAATCATGTGAACTGAATAATAAACAATTTCAGAATAACTATATTCAAGAAGAAATAATATCATATCGAGGAAGACAATCAGTAATATTTATTTTAATACCGCAATGGTAGAACTCATTGGCACACAGAATTATAGTAGTTCGTCAGTGTCTCTCAAGTCACGTATGGTCGTAAACTACTGAGTTTTAAAACTCGAAGTAAATATATAAGGCAATTCTTTTACGAGCAACTTTACTTTGATTCTTTACTAATATTATAGTGACAATTGTAAATTTAAGGAGAAAAAAATACAGATATATTCAACTCGAAATTCCTACCATTAACATATTAAATATTATCATCACGATTCTACCCCTAGAAGGGGCAGTGAGTTGTACAGTTTATAGTTCATTGAGGTCTTGTGTTATAGAGGGAGTAATTAAAAAAGATTAATAACGTACTCCACCCAAATTGAATATCAAACTCGTTAAGATAGATCAAATTTAATATCCTGTAACCTTGAAAAATATATTACATTAAAAATTTCTTGTAATATGAGATTAAATTATTTTTAAATAAAAATTTCATAAAAATAAAAGGGTAGTCAGTGAATAAATCTTCTCATAATGGGATAATGGTACATGTTTGAATTCAATTTCCGATCGAGTTAGAAGTGAATTTATACTACAGTTCAATCCATTTCCAACCAATAACCTGACTTCAGAACGGCATAAATTTCGCATGGATATAGTAAAAGCAGCCGCAATAAACTTTCTATTTTAGTTTTATTACTTTTACCTGGTAGGAAATTTGTGGAATAACTCGCTTTTGCTCGATATATCAGCCGTTCGGACATAGAAATGATAACTCGCTCTTTGATGCTAGAAGTTTTATGGTTTTTCAAATTTAGAACCATTTTTGTAACGTAAAATGTCGCGAAGAAATCAATAATAGAATGATATGTTGCGGTTTTGGTCTTCTTTCAGAATACTTTATATTTTTTCTGAAAGATAAATTATTTCCTTTTGTGAATTACTTGTTCCTTCCCCAGGTGGCATGGATCCACATTGATCGCCAGATGATCCTCACGATCCACCGGCACGTGATCACGCGGCTGGCGCGGTTCAGCGTCTCCCACGACAATGCCATGACTTGGCTGCTGCACGTCAGCCAAGTGCAGCAAGAGGACCGGGGGTACTACATGTGCCAAGTCAACACTAACCCCATGATAAGCCAAGTCGGATACCTACAGGTTGTTGGTGAGTGTGATTCTTAATTAAAGTGCAAAAAAAACACCTTGAATAGTAAAGAGGTTAAGTCCTGAATCCATTCTCCCATTGTACATATTTTAATGTTACTTTTTAATTTGTTTGGATTACTTTTTTCAGGCAGTGTTCGGTTTAGCCAAATATTTTATCGTCGTGTAACCAAATATTAGTTGAACTACCCAAAATGATTCTCATAAAACGAGGTTTCACAGCCGTAGAGATTATTGTCATTTCCACTTTGACCTTATAGTATGGCAGTCAATGATACAGGAAGCCTGAATATTCAGTAGGATAGAATGTCTAAATCAGTGTTGATCATTGGATCTCCTTAGTAGTTCGGCTTTATGTTTGTCACTTAACGAAGCTCAGAGGACTTCTCACGTATCAAAGCGCTTGGTCCTTTGGGACGGGACAGTTAGAATTCAGAATACGTCGATATACGTCGATATACGCCGACGCGCACGATTAAGTACGATGGATATGCACTGCCTATGTAGGTCACGTGACAGATGGCTGTATCTCTCGTTGTAGTTTACTATTTGTAAGCAATATCTGCATTTTGGTACGTTACTTCTACAAATTCTGGAATTGGTGACACTGCGCTTTTATTCTTTCGTTATTTTTTTTATATGTAATCTTTATGTTGAATCGTAAGTGAAAAGAGATTTTTTACGAGAATATGTTTTTTTTTACTACCGTAACGATAATGCACTTCGACTAAAACATTTTTAAGGTAATCCTTGACCTGCTACGAACCTACGTGTTTCATGGCAGGCTCAGTACATTCATTGTGAAAAAATCAATAGAGTCCACAGGGTCAATTAATTGATTGATAATAGAGAGAAAAAAGAAAAAGAGAGTTAAGGAAAACCTTTTGGAATAAACGATTCCGGAAGTATTTTTCCAATTCCTTTTTTCATTTATTCACCATATTCAATGTTTACCAAATAAACTTATACAGTGCAATGGATATTTTTGTCGAATCCATTAGGACCTGCCTAATTATATGTTCTCATTCACAACTGAAGCAATTTGGAAATATAATAGAAACTTATTAATCAGGAATGGGGAAATATCGACGGGGCCTGTTTACCGCTGATCCTGCCTGAGTAGAAACTTTTAATTACTTTCCTTTGGTATTTTGAAAAGAGGTAATAGCTTCTTCTTTTGGTTCTTATCGCTTTGTGAAAGAAACTCTTCGATGAAATTTAATTGTTGTCTTATAATGACGATGGAAATTATCAAGCGAAGTTACAAGAATGATTACAGCGTACTTCTGGTCGTAATTACTTGTTCATAAGTTTCTGAGAATTTGAAGGAGGTACTTAAATTTTCTGTTAACAGAAGATAAGGATAAATGTCTCATACGATACATTAAACACAATATTTAAAGATAATTTAATCATTAAGTGGTCTAACCACCATGATTTTAATGCAGTTCATAGTATATCGTCCTGGCATAAATTGTTGGTTAGTACAACAATATAACTGTCGTCTTGCTAATCTGCAATATCAATAATTTACCTGTTCTTGGCATCTACCGCCAGTACAGCTCCCACTGTTTACTTCCCAGTACAAACTAACTCCATTGCTACACAACTAAATTTGTCGTTATTAGCAAATAATTTTAGCTTGCCCGAAAATCAGCAAATATGGAACGAAGCCAAAGTCTCGGTAACGTTCTGTCGAGATAACATTCCTATCGGGTGCCTACTGGAAATGTTAGATATATAAAACTGTGTAGGCGTGGTTCGGTCCCAAATCACCGATACGGGTAACACTTAGTCTTTTATATGGCCGTTTCCAGCAAACTTTTAAGTGGAAATAAAGCGGTGGTTTTTTCACGTGTTTGCATTTTAAACGTGCCACGTAGTTTTTATCTCGTTTTTATTGCTTAAGGACGCAACTTGTGGCCGCTTTTGTATTCTGAATATACTTCCACTATTTTTTTGTGCAAAGATTTTCTAAATTGGAACTTAAATAAACAAAATGTTCGACTTTTTCTGTTTTGATTGGTTTAAAATTTTTGGTTTGTGACAAATGTACAATTGCTGAGCTACATTAGTAGGTAACAGTCAAATAAAATAATCATTATGAATTCCCATTTGTAGTCCTATCATTGGTGAGTTCAAATAACCATTATAAGAAATTATAAAAGAGCACACTGATTAATGAAAAAAAAATACATATTATGAGTCACTATGACCGACTATGACCCAAAGGGACAGAAAAAGGTTAGAGGCATTTGTAATGTGGTCCTTGATGAGGATGGAGAAGATCAGTTGGACGTAAATGAAAAAAAATGAGGAAATATTAGTAATTGTAGACGAGAAAAGGCAATTGTTAAGAAACATAGACTATAGGAGAGGAAAGATGTTTCGCCACAAGGCTTGCACATGCTTATATTCTTGTATATATTTCCTACAGTACCACCAAACATTCTGGACGAAGAGAGTACACAGTCAGCAGTCGCGGTGCGAGAGAACCAGAACATCAGTCTAGTGTGCAAGGCTGACGGCTTCCCCACGCCCAAGATCATGTGGCGGCGGGAGGACGGACAGCCTATCTCCGTGGATAGGAGGAAGAAAGGTAAAACTCTAAGAGGTTACTAAAAAAACTACGCTAAATGTCTATTACTGGACCAGTATATAGTTAGCTGTGATTTACAAGTCCTGACACTGGTACACACTGATGGATCCTTATCTTTTATGATTTATTGACTGTATTTACGCATCATTAAATATTAAATATGAATCTACCATCACACATGTATACCCTGAAGGGTTAGGCAGAGAAGTACTTATGTACATCCACACTTGGCTGGTTTGCTTAGGGGGCAACTCCTATAACACGGGACCAAAACATACTGACGGCCTATTGTTAATAAAATAAATAAAATAATGTTATAAGTAGTTGTCAGACAAAATTTATCGCTATGTTTTTCAAAGTTGTTGTTCATCTCGAATTTAATCGTGACTCAGTTCTTCGTATTGAATATTTTTCGTATTATAATATTTTCACTCCTTTCTTCCCATAATATTGTTTCCCCTTTCTTAGACACCTCGTCTATGGTGAATCATGGAGAACATCGCGGTCTACAATTACATATATGATACAATAATAATTTAATTAAATGATCAAACATTCATTTAATTTAGTTACTGGATAAGTTAAAGACACCATTCTTACTCTGAATAACATTTTTCGGTGGTAGTAATTATAAAATTGAATGTAATTGCTAATAAAATGCAAAAGATATTATCCGATAAAATTACATTTGAAATCAGTTCAGGTCGCTAAAGTTCTCTTGCAGAATCAGCAAAGTTGTTTAATTGAGTGTCAATTAGTAGCGAATGTTGCACGCGATTTATCTTCACTGCACTGATAGGGCGGTGCCAATTGCTGCTAAAATGCGTTTTACAAACTCGTTATTTTGAAAGGTTTCATTTTACTTATTAAAAGGTGTAATAGGAAATGTAATAAAAGAAAACAGTGATGCTGATGCTTATTAAGAATTGAGATTATCACATTAAAAAAGTCAAAATGCTAATCTTATCTAGAGAGAACAACAAGAAAATGAAATGATAATTAATTTGAGACAATAACGAAGACAACAACTGGTGTCTTCGTTATTGTTTCATATTCGTAAAATTGTCCAATATGCTAATTTGCTAATTAATCGACATTCAACCAAAAATGAAGGACTGCTTTAGTTCTTATTCTTTCCATATATATGTAAGTTCTATGTATAATTAGTTGTACAATAATGAATGTAATAATTATGTAATATCGTTTGACTCAATTGAATCGAAATCGATCGAAATGTCCTAATGAGTGATGAGAGAATGAGTCTATGAAATTACAATAGTTTCAAAGTCATTAAATGCAAAAATACAGTGGATTTCAAATAAATTTTGAGTTACCTACTATGTATGTGTGTGTGTGTCACTGAAAGGGTCGTGCATTTAGTATGTTGTAAAAGTCATAATTTAATGAAATTCTCAATTCTCAGTTATAAAGTGTATCAATATTTTGACAGTGTTAAGATAACAGATTACAATAAAACTGAGTCAGCACTTCATTTCGTCTTTATTGGCCACATTTATTTTTATCGGTCGTCGTCTCGACTTCTATACAACGGTGCGCGCAATAAACGTGAAATAATACCTACTTAGTTTTAATTCTCTTATAAAAAGAAACAGTGTATTACATATTATATCTTTATCTCTATTTCTAGATGCGAGATTTTCAGCAGACTGCATTTTAAATTAACTTTTTGCAAGACTTTGTAAGAACTTACAAATAAAAAAATATTAATACCAAAATAATTATATACCTATCAGTAATTTACTAACTACATTATACCTAAGTAGAATATCTTTCTCTACTATTATAAAATTGTAAATAAAGCTGCGTCTGTAAATGAAGATATTAAAAGATAAAAAAGATAAAAAAGTAGATCTAGAGAATTTAAAGTAGATCTTCAAATTAAGAATGGCCTTAAATACCTAATTAGAATGAGGTAATGTTACTTTTCTGTTGATTAGGTACTGAATTTTAATTTATTGTGAATCACATTTCAAATTCATTTTAATTGATGTTTCTAATGTTTGCAACAACAATACTATTTTTGGAAAAAACAAATTAGGATACATAAACGTCTCCGAACCCAAAAATGTATTTTTTTAATTCTTGCTGTTTGTTACGGGTTGGTGCAAAAACTACTGATTAGATTTTAATTTTGTTCTTACTGTTAGAAAGTATGTGCTATAACTTAAAACTGGTATACTTCTTATCTCAAATAATTAAACGGAACCTGAGATACAGCTTGACCTCACTAATGTATAGAGGCCCAAACAAAGAAGAGATCATTACTGTTGGTTTTGTGCTTCAAGTGAGCGAAGCCGCGGGCAGAAGTTAGTAGTATCATATTGGCGGCTATGAAAAACATTCAACATATTATTTTAGTGGTCGTGAGCACCGCATAACCAGAGATCCTGGGTTCGATTTTCAGGTCGAGTACTCTAGTTTAGGTCGTCAGCACGACTGCTACAGATCATTAGTTAGAGTCCCAGGTCGAGTAAGTGTTTCTGGGCTTTTCTTTGATATTTCAGTAGGAGCTCGGGGTTTTGTAGGAATATGTGCCTTGTGAATTGTGATAGGCTCGCCGACTATTTCATGGGACATTTGTTTAGCCCTTTGGTGAATACAGACATTGTTAAGTCACATAGACAAAATGCTGATAGAGGCACTTCTCAGAATATCAACATTCAATTAACTAAATGTCGACAAGTCGTAGTCAACATTCTAAGTTAAACCACTGTGCAGAAACATGTTGCTATAGGATATAATATATTTTAACAATCCGCAGAGCACAGCTGTTACCGCTGCCAACTACAGATCTCTATAGGGTTGCTTCTCTTAAGAGACTGAATTAAATTTAATCAAGTAAAGGATGTTTTTGCTATAACAAATGGTTTTAAAGCTGAAAATTAATCGTAACATTTTATTAATATTATATTAGGTACATATTTCTGGTTTCAATCAAGCTATATAAAGTTATCACTTGCAATGTGACGATCTCTGTGGTTTAGTGGTTCGAGTACCGGACTGCTGACCACGTGGTCGTGGGTTCGATTCCCACTGGACACAAATATTTATGTGATGAATATATGTGTTTGTGTTCGTCTGGGTGTTCTTATGTATTATAAGTATGTATTTACAAAAAAAAAGTATATAAGTATTATATCCATTGTCTTGTACCCATATTACAAGCTCTGCTTAGTTTAGTACTAGATGGTGATGTGTAAAAATTTCGCAGAATACAATATGTATCAGGTAACTTCACAATAGCTGACTCCAAAATTAAAAAGAACTCTTAAATTATGTTCATGTGTCGTTATAATAAAATAATTTATTATATATTGAATAGCATCACGCCTGTTTGACCTGTAAAACGAAGCTCTAGCGTAAAAGTCTCGCTTTCAATAAGGCGCTCTTTTCTATTAAAACTTCAGAAAATAAATATGATGATTATTGCAAATTAATATATTTAGTTACTAGCTTCTGCCCGCGACTTCGCCCGTGTAGCGTGATGATATATAGCCTATATTCTTCCTCAATAAATGGGCTATCTAACACTGAAAGAATTTTTCAAATCGGACCAGTAGTTCCTGAGATTAGCGCGTTCAAGCAAACAAACAAACAAACTCTTCAGCTTTATATATTAGTATAGATATAGATGAAGAAAATAACGGTGATATTACCAACTTACAAAATTTAATAATGATCGGCATTTTGTAATAAAATGTAGCAACGATCAAGAAATTTGTTTTAACTTTGTTCTCTATTACTTAATAGCTGAATGGAGGGGCATTGAGTGCAATTCTATTAGCTACACAACTGCTCCAGCTGTTACGGACGCATTAGGAAATGCAAACAAAAACAGTTTTATGGCGGAATAGAAACAATTACATAAGTGGCTAGCAATAAAATGCCAAATGTTAGAGCATAAACAAATATTTATTGAAACAGAAAACCAAAAATTACACTTTTTTACTTTTGCACTGCTTTATGTAGATACCTACCTGTTTTTTTTTAATAATTCATTAAAAAGGAATTGAAATGTCTTCTAAATAGTTACGTACACAAAATTATACATATTATTATCTACTGATATGTATACGTCGTACATATAAAAAGTTTTGAAATGAAAAAATAACGCCTTATCGTTAGAAAATTGTGTGTTTTGAGCTTTTCACTGTAATCTCAACCAGTAAAAGAAAATTAACTTATTCAGTAAACGGGCTCTTCTAATCCTGCTGCTTCATAAATAGAACTCTCAATTGCATGATCTCGACTCTACTTGTAATCATACTGCAGATATGATAACAAAAACTACTTTGCGCCACCTTAATCCTACATCCAATATGGCCTCCACCCCAGCTACAGGATTAAGCCTCGTTTTTAGAAAAAAACAGTTTAAAGATAATTATGGTTCGCAAAAGCTGAGTTGTGCCGCCAAATTAAACCGGTTGAGAGTACCCGGGGCGCGCCGACAAAGGCGTCCAAAAATTGAGTTTAATTTCAAGTGCGATTTCCTTGTACAGAGTAAAATTAACGTGTGGTGTCGAGAGGTACTTGTCGCTAATTGTGTGTGACCCTCTCCCCTCCTGTCATTGCCACGTATGTTTGTCCCGATGGATGTTTTAATTACGGCCACCATCGAAAAACTCCCGTTTTCGATTCTATACGTGTTAATCTTTTGTTTGAATTAATACGGTCGTGGTGTACCCTTTTTACTCACGATGAATGAGAGAACTCGAGAGCGACCGCCCGTGCTGATGAATAAAGGTTGTTATGTCGACTTTTTTTCCTGAAAGCATTTAGATTTGATGCTGAAGAGCGTGGAATAGCGTGGAATTCAGTCTGTTGCCGTACTTCATTTGTCGCCTCTATACTGCAGAAAAAGAGCTGAAGAAATAACATTTTTAGTCGGCGAAATCTTTTTAAAATTCCAAATAGCATTGCAATTAAAAAAATGTGGGTACATTTTTCGTCCCAGATTGGAGTATAAAAGTAAAAGGAGGTAGCAGCTGTCATCTGGCTGAGCAAGCTGTAATCGTCTCGCTTAGTTAACTACTCTAGCTCGTTGTATAATGAGAGGTTGGCTAGTAAAGCTCTATTTTAATTTTGTGGAGCTGTGACGTTGTTACTAAATTATTTATCCACTTAAGTGCGCCATCTTTAGGCCATTGGATTCATAGCTCTATTAAAAATTCAACAATAAGTAAGATAATTATTTAACATCTTGATAAAAAAAACTATTAAGTGTTATTCCTGCTACATTAGACACCAGAGTTGATAATTCTTGCGGCGTATAAGATAATACCTAATATATGAATTTATACTGAAAACTGGCAATATAAACATCACATCTGTTTAATAATAATAATTCATATGGCGTAGATCATAAGTTTCCCAGTAACGAGTATCTACAGACATATAAATACACTATTTCATGACTGGTTACTCGACATTACAACATGTTATCCAAACCATTTTGAACATTACCCAAATTAGAACAAAGTTCAGAACTAAATATAGCACCAGATGATTGCCAAACCTAAATGTCTCTATAATAAACAATCTAAACAATAAAATAAACATTAAAAACAACTACACGGGTGCAGGGTAAAGTACTAATTGCTTAATGTATTCAAGTGGAGAGCGGAGAGCGTTCTCTCATTACATTCATTGCGCTGCCGCGGTAGAAAACGTACCGTAATTGTAAATAGAGGCAAACTCATTTGGGCACTTGATGGCGGCCGCCGACCCAACAGCTACGAGGCGGGAATTTTAAATTTTTATACCTCGAACTGGATTGTTTTAAATAACCAAGAATGTGTAGTTTTAAGCATGAAGTGAAAAAAGTATCTATGGAGGGATCTTGAGCAGATTGAATATCATCACCAATTTGAAAATTGTATGTACTGTATCATACTTATTAAATGTATTGTATTATTTTATTACTGCTTATAATAACTTTAATAAAAAAATAATGTTTAAGTCGCCCATCTTCTAATCTTTGGACACAAATTCCTATGGAGCAGCAGCACAAATTCTTTAATAAAACTATCATAATATTAAAAATGTTTTTACCTCAGTTAAAATATGACTGCGTTTACCAAATATAATCAGACAATAATCTTATGTATGGGTGTTGATTTCTACGTATAACTCATAATGAAGCGCATGACATAAAAAAAAACCGTGAAATAAAGAATAAAAGTTCTTTACCGATTTGTTTCTTAATTATATTTATACTGCTACTAGAAGAAGAACTATCGCTATTTGCACCATTGAAAGAAGAAAGAAAGAAACAACCTTGGTATCTTAATAATAATAGGATCATCTTTACTAATAATACAATTAAATTCCAATTAGAGGTTACAATATATTTTGTCGTCCAAATCTCTTTTTCAATCTTCTGCACCTGCTTTTTGTGTACTAGCACCTGTATCTAGAACAATCTTTGGCTTAGTACTACATACATACCATCACGCCTGTATTCCCCGAAGGGTTAGGCAGAGGTGTACTAAGTTACACCCACAGTTCGCCGGTATCTTTAGGTCCCATGTAATAGGGGGCGAGCCTATTGCCATTAACCGGGCACAAATTCCAAACTCCGAGCTGCTACTGGGAATTTCATAGAAAAACCCAATAACACTTTGCCCGACCTGGGAATCGAACCCAAGACCTCCAGCGTAGCGGTCGCACTTGAAACCACTAGACTAAAGAGGCAGAGCAGAGGCAGCAGTTAGACATGCGCAAAACATCACCTTATGAAGTAATGTGATGCAACATTACTTTTTCGGTCAGGTGATATTACTCGATAACATTACGCATTACTCGAAACATTACGCGACGTATTCGAACGATCTGATAATGTTTGTACTTCGACTGTACTATTACTTTGAAGTGATATTAAAAAAGAATATCTAGCCAACAAAATGCATTTCGCCAACTACATAGTTCTGGCTCAAAAAAATTTA
Source organism: Acronicta leporina (assembly GCA_947256265.1). Taxonomy (NCBI): domain Eukaryota; kingdom Metazoa; phylum Arthropoda; class Insecta; order Lepidoptera; family Noctuidae; genus Acronicta; species Acronicta leporina. The sequence goes on along the minus strand of OX366517.1, from coordinate 454,943 downwards.
AACAATGCAAGTGATCATAGGTAAAAACCCGGCTAAATAAAAATAAACCTCATAAAAACTTACGGCTTAAAATCCGTCACGAACGTTTCTTGTCTTCGCCTTATCTCGTCTCTCTATCTAACTTGTGGAACAACGTCCATCTGTCTCACTCTACTGCGCGTCGCTCGAAGTCGATTCGAGTAGGCAGAACAGAATGCGAAATTACGTTCCAGAAACGAACATTACTTAACATCAAACATCACTTCATCACTCCTCACACTCGCACTCTTCTATTATAGGAAATGCGCGGGTGATGGTGTGATGTTAGTTTTCGTCGCGTAATGCGTAATATGGCATCACACTGTGAAGTAATATCACCCGAGTAATATTACGCGCATCACCTACACATGAATAGCAGCAGTAGTACTACTGATAACGCAATATAATTATAACAGAATTTTGGACACATCAAACTTCATACCGAACCCCTTCCATCACCACGAAGAATAATAAGTATTATCGATCTTTTTAGACTCATAGATCCGCTTTGTTCCAGTGACAGTGTACGAGGGAGACACCCTCAGCTTACAGCGCATTAGCCGTACAGAGATGGGCGCCTACCTCTGCATTGCCACCAATGCGGTCCCACCCTCCGTCTCCAAGAGGATCATTGTTGATGTCGAATGTGAGTATTATGAAAACTCCTGTAATATTCTGTTTTTATACATAGATCTTGTACAGACATTTTTACAAGTTGTGTTACACATTTTTTTTATATTGATGACATCATTATATTCTAACTGATGGCTGTATTGACTTTCATGTTCGTCATCATGATTTTTGTAACCTTCACATTTAATAGCAGCACAATATTTATTAGCAGTCAGCAGCATCTATGAGCAAAATCTATTGATATTACTAGAAATACAATGCTTCCGTTGTGTTTTGCCTAGTGAGTGAGGAGACCGTAGGCCCAAACCCATTGAAAAGGCGTCCATAGGGGGGTTGGGGTATCCCTTACCATCAGGTAAATGTTCATCAGCTCGTTTGCCCCCCTAACTCATAAAAAATATCCTTACGCTTTCTTTAAGACAATAATTTAATACAATAAGATGAAATTAAAACAGCAAATGAATATAAAAAATCTGATTTTAAAAGTAGATTAAACTTAACATTTCAGTTACTATCACAAACTATTGAGCTATCGAAATCGGTTGAATTAAAATTGTTCTAGACCAAAATTGGAGGCTACAAATTTCCTCGTTGATCGTCCGGCGGAAGATAGTGCTCACTCAGATTCAATCCGAGCAATTGCGTGTAAAATCACTCGGGTTACGCCGTAATCCACAATTGTCTCACGTACTCTCGTACTGCCGTATTACAAGCTTACAGCTTCTAGCTCGTTTTCCATTATGGGCTAAGCGAAATTTCGAGCGATGACAGCGCAGAGTGAATTAGCTCGTGATGTAACATTTGCTTTGAAGATGACGTCAATATTTACACGTACCGTACCTGACTGACATTGGTCTATCCATTGTAATCATTATTACACAACTACAAATCCATATTCCACATTGTAAGTATATTTCCTTAATATTATTGGGATTATTTTAGGATGCTGTCAAATACACCTCACACATTTCTGAAGAAGTATTTTTTTTGTTTTCTATATTTATTTATCAATGTTATTGAATAGTTTTTTTGGGTAATGGATGTATTTTTTCAGTCTATATTCAAAGCGTCGAAATAGGATCTTACCCAAAACTCTGAAATAGTCTAAGATCTATTAATGAAATTGGTTTATTACCAACCAATAGCGAAATATTGCACCGTTATCTAAAATTTGTTAATATTATGCGTATCGATTTGGCAATCATTATTATATATAGCTTTTTTCATTTCTGACTGTTTTCTCGGTCATGAAGTACGAAACCAAAATACGAAATTTTCCAAATGTCCTATTAGACGCTGCCTAAATCTGGACATTGAAATTGTGTGTAAAATAGGGAGGGAGGCTCGCAGCAGATGTAATCCACAATTGGCTCACGTACCCTTGCTATTGGCGCATTACAAGCTCACTGTATTGTTATGTTATTATTGATTTCGACTCAGGCCGGCTTCAAGACGGGCTTGAATTGGGAACATTTCAATGCATTAAATTCTGTTTGTACATACAATCACACCTTTCTCCCTTTTTCCTTTTTTGTACTAAAAATATATCAGTTAGTTTCATAAGGCTTGGTAACTTCTCCAGTTCCAGGTGTCCATGGGAGGTTGTTCATGTACTTCTTCGCCGACATAAAAAATAAACAAATCAACAAACAACTAAACATGATTCTCACGTTCATAAATCAATAGTTATAACAATCGTATCGATGTATCCTGAAGAGGTTTTTATTATAACTAGGTACTGAAGTAATTTTACCATCAAGAATCTTCTCATTGAGTTCAATGTAAACGATATTTTCTCGGCGTCAAACCATGCGTCTGCCAAGTTTATTTTGCTATAAGTTACTTGAAATCATTGTTCAGTAATATTTTAGATTGGCAACATTACAGAATTTTATTACTTTTAAGTTGACAACATTTATATTTTTTTTTACTGCTGCAACATTCTAATTTAAAATAAGAGACAAGCGACTGTTAACGCTATTCGAAAAACGCTAAATCACGCCTAATAAATATCTTCGTTGTAAACGGACGTTTCCTTTACATTCCATCAAGAAAAACAAGCACCCAAGCTCAAGTAACATCACTGCTGCGCCAACAATCATTGATAGTTCCATTGAACTGGGCTTCAGAACGTTTTTTTTTTAAATTCCACATTTCATCAATCAATCCAAACAATGAAAACAATAATATGTCATGTATAATTCATTTTGTCGACGGAAACATGGAATGATATATATTCAGTCTTGTTTAGGTTTATATGTAGATGCACTACGCGAAGAGATATCGCTGCCTTGTACCTACTCGCTATAACTTGGTCTAGATTTGTTGGTCTTTAGGATACCAAACATTTATTTGGAAAATATTTTTTTTTATGATTCTTTCAAAACGAAGATACATAGGTATCTACCTAACCTATCTTGTCCACTGTATCAGATCGCAGAGGGAGTACTTAAAAACTAACTCAAATACCTGAAAACAAGAGCGAATCAACCCAGTATTTTATTTAATTAAAACAATCTTGTTTGTTGTATTGTTTATGTGTATATTTATATTATGTATCTAGCTTATCTAAGCAAGCCTATCAATAATAAAAAAAATATAGGTATACTATTTTTCATTTACTTTATTACATACTTAAATTAGATCATACCAAAATAATATGTATTTACGTATAATTTACTCGTAATAAGGGGCAATTTGTATTTCCAAATAAGTAATTGTAATACAAAAAAATACGTACGATTGTCTCATTTTGACAGACCTTTATGAAGGAGACACATTTTTAAATTTTATTTTGACTATTTGTAGTAAGAAACTTATTCTAGTAACTTAATTGTGCCAGCTCTTAGTGAAGCCTATATTCAAAAGATTTCCGCACGGTATGATAAGAATAGGTGGCATAGTGGTGTATTAAAAGGTGACCTGTTTCACAGATATGTACATAATTATGCATATTTTATGTGGGGGCGATACAATAAGATCACACCTCAATGTTAATAAAAAAAGGTTTATTGTTCTGATATTACAATTTTGTGTCGAGACAAAATGGCGGTGTTCAAGCTTCGTGTCGTGCGTCGTGAAGTTAGTCGAGTTCCTGCGCCGTGAAGCCCGCAGCGATCGATGTTGTTAGGGTGCGTTCGTAATTTATAAATATGAATAAAGGTTGCGTTCAGGCGTAGACATTATGTCTAAAACTGTGTAGATATACATACAGACTTCTATTATTTTGTGAGATCTTAGATGTTTTGAGTAGTTAGACTAGAATTTATATTATTTATTGAACTCAAAAAAGGAATTCATTTAATTAAGAAAATTGTTAAAACCATATATCATTATCATATAGGTACTTAGCAATTAAAATATATTAAATAAAAATATTTTGAATTATATATAATTGATAGCTAAACCCAAATCTTGGCAAACACAAAGTAAAAAAAAACTTCAAGAAAATAATTCTTCAAGCACCACTGTTCGATGTTGAAGAATTAATAAAAGAGAAAAATCTAAAGATTTCAATGCGACTTCGGAGCTGGGTTCTCTTTATTTTCAATTGTTATCATAAATTGCGGCTGACTAAATAGAAGGGGATGTCTTGCGTAATTGAAAGATAATATTTTTTCACAGTGCACGCTCTGACGTCATGATTGTAGCTACAAAACCTTTTTGTTTGAAAAGCCTTTGAATTGTTTGCAAGACAAAAAGTAGTTCGCGATTAATCGCTTTTGAAAAGCTTGAAATTCTTGTGATTTTTATAAGATTTATTGCCGGTGTCTGAAGTAGACAAGTTTATTATAAGGTGACAGCCAGCTTGTTTATGAACGATGCTGACGAGAACCCAGCGATTACAAGAAGAGCTTGTTTATAAAATATATAAAGAGCCAGTTATATAACATGCATATTTACATATATAATAGGTATTACAAGTAAAATTTAGATCGAACTATTATTAAAATTATAGAACTAAAAAAATATCTATCTGACCGCTGCCTTTTATAATTATAATTGTCAATACACTTCCAAATTTATTAAAATAATAAAAATATATAATGTGTATCTTATAATTCTTAGTAAAGAAAAAAAACCAAGAAAAGTAAAATTATGTTCCTGGCATATTTATTAAAAACAAGAATAAAAAATTGCATTTGTAATATAACTATGGAAACAAAACTAAATAAATGTTGCCCACGCTTCAAAATTCAAAAACGACATCCAAATAAATTATACATTAATTCATTCGCACCTACAGCCAACACGGCGCTATAATGAAGTCGTAAGAACATAAAAACACAAACTTTATTAATATTTTAAAACGTCGTAGAATATTAAAGTGTATTACTGAAGCGAGTATAATACCTCGTGAAAATTGCCACCATAAACTCGAGCGTCGTGAATTACGTTTTCAAAGTGTGGATTTTATTATCTGGGTGTTATGTGAAAAATCGTCGAGCAGTACTCGGGCGCAGTCGGCAAACTTCGGCCCGATCCATCATTATTGAAAGTTTATAAATTGCTTCCTTCAAGTTTGTGTGTACTTGCAGCACTGGTCGCAGTGCTACTCAATTGATATCTTATAGTGTATTTTATAAAATTGTTTGTATGAAGTAAAAAAAGTGTTTTGTTATAAAGAAAATGTGTTGTTTCTAACATTTTTTTTATGAAATTATAAATCGCTTAGAGTTATTTTTTCGGGGTATGAAATCTGCAAAACTACACTAGACTAGCGTGGTAGACTATAACAAAACAATTCTGATTCTCAAAGGAATTCCATCCTTAATAGTGGGACAGTATTTGGATTGATGGCGATTATTGCTTGGCGCGAAATGTCCTTAACCGATTTTTAACATACACATTGAATACATCTAAAAGTTCTTCTATCTAAAGACTCTGAGGTTTTGGGTGATTAAGGCCACATTCAACACCTCACATGTAACACTTTCATGTACTTATTCCTCCATATTCGTGGAAATAGGATTAGTCATCACCACTCCAAAATCATCGATATTCATGATAATTATATCTTTCTATGATTATATTCTATCAGTCATAATAGTATGTTATGTTCACGGATCTTTTACTGTAAGTATCATAGTTTTTGTTTTCCCCATGAAACCTATTTCCTTAATTCTACTCTTTCTTTCTAATACTGACTTTGCTAGAATATGGTTATCTCTAGCAAAGTGTAGAAAGCCTATTTACCTACTCCGTAATCTTTGATTATTTTAAAGTAGCTTCATTCTTTCAGTTTTCTCGTTTTCTGAGTTTGCTCTAGTTTCTTCATCTAATATAAACTTTAAACAACTTAGCAACGTTTTAGTTAGATTAAAATTTACTACTCCAGAGAGATTCTGGTATAAAATTCATGTTTCTGTAATCCGCTTTACGGATGCCATTTGTCCATTCCACAAGCGTTTTGAGTCAGATTATCTTAACACAAGCTCCTGCCTGTGGCATTGCCTGTATGTATAGAAAATCATTTTGATGTGAAATATTAAAATTATTTTCGAATGGACTGGCTCGTCCGTAGTGAGATCTCGCCTCACAGAAAACTGGTGTGAACTATCGCTTAGGTTGTGTTTCAAGTGTGTTTTAGGATACCAGATGCAACGCTCGGATGTTGTGCTTGTCCTGGGCGATGGTATCGCTTACCAATAGACGATTCGTCTGATCGTTGGCCCCCTGCATCATCAAAAATCAACAAAATATTAATATCACCTAATTATCTCACACCTCCGCCTAACTCTTTGGGAATACCAGCGTGACGGTGCTATAATTATGTAAAATAAAACTTTATTTAATTTTTTAGTGTTTTATTATTATTTGATTCTATATCTCTACTATTTTAAAATTGTAAAAAAGCTGTTTCTGTACATTGAAGATATTAAAAAAAATCAAGCCAAAAATGTGTTTTTTTAAGTTCTAGTAATGTAATAAAATCTTATGTGTAAGTTTAAGAAACAGACTACGTAGGTACTTACGTAGGTAGGTACTACGTAGGTACGTAGGTACGTACTGAATACCCATAGAAAATAATCTTCAGTGCTTCTAAATTTAAACCATTTCCAATATCAGCCCAACCAAACAAGATCGTTCGATCACCATTGAATGATTAAAGTTTACATGGAGGTATAAATTCGTGTGCACTGTAGCGAGGCGTGCATCACTCAATCGAATGTAGATCCCTCAGTATCTCTGGCGCCTATAACTTACTAGTCGGCACACTGCTATCTATCCATCACCGGTTTCAAAGCATCACATGCGGTCTATGTAGGTATATAAAACTACCGTACTAAATTGCTACCAATACTTACTTGGAATTTCTACTTTAACTCGTGGTTGATAGATATACTTATACAACATTTTCATTCATTGAAAAAGTACACATATTGCTACAATCTTGTCAAATTGCGCCACAGTAAATGCAATATTTTTGACGTAAAGATTAATGCTAGTACTATATTACATAGTACATTTATTTTCTGAAATTATGAACGACACTTCAATTCCCAACACCAGATAATAAGTTTCATGGAAGGTTATACATAATATTTATATAATATTCTACCTCGTCTCCTCTTTTATATTCATTTAGATAAATCACTTTGCCAGTGCCTAGATGATACATTTTCCGAAAGACATTTGATTTTAAAATTTTATATAAATGGCGCTCAGTGGAGTTATTCTTTGCATAATTTTCCTACAAATCTCGTGTGATAGGGGAATAAAATTTAGAAAGAATAAAATAAGGCGACTATTTTTACGAAGTTCTAATTCAAAGAGAATGGACGAGTTACTCGCTTTGGGAACGAGGGTTAGAAATAATTTAGTAAGCACCTAGGTACGGAGTTAATATTCGAACCATGATGGAGCTAAATATTTTGTTTTTATAGCTTAGGTACAATTTTTTTATCAATTTTATACAATTACGAAATACCTATGCAATAAATTACCCAAACCTTAAAACACAACAAAATACAAATCTAAAATTACAGCTACACCTGGGAAAATTTCACTATTACACAACATTAGTTTTAGCATAAGCGAAATCCGAGACATGTATCTATGTAGTATTTTTATCATGAAAAATGACAAAGTTATGAGCTTGTTATGTTACCTGGTTGTCCGTACAAAAACATGCTCATCACGTCTTATTACCCCCGCCCCGCTGTGCGCCCGCGCCTAGTTCCGCTATGACCTGCTATGTTTGTGCTGCTATTGTGTTTTGCGCGTATTTTGTGGAAAGATACATAATGTCGCTCGGTATCCCACTTGTAACTTTTTAAAATGTTTTAGAGGAATCTATATATTATGTATTATATTGCAGCAGTGATTCTCAAGATCAAACATGTAATTACTATAATACTAACATAGCTTTTAAGTAAATTGTAACTAACACTATATGAGTCCTTGGTACTTGAAATAAATGTATTATTATTATTATTTCATTTATTCAAATATACTGCCTCATTAGCCAAGTGGTCCTGAGCGCGACTGCTACGCTAGAGGTCCTGGGTTCGATTCCCAGGTCGAGCAAAGTGTTATTGGGTTTTTCTATGAAATTCCCAGTAGCAGCTCGGAGTTAGGAATTTGTGCCCGGTTTATGGCAATAGGCTCGCCCCCTATTACATGGGACCTAAACATACCGGCGAACTGTGGGTGTACATTAGTACGCCTCTGCCTAGCCCTTCGGGGAATACAGGCGTGATGGTATGTTATGTTATTCAAATATAATCATATTATTTACATTTTTAAATATTTTTATAAAAAACAAGAGAAATAAAAACATATAAACAGAAACAAAAATATAAAAATAGTTGTCCACCGGCATGGGGAGCAGGGTCCACGCTACCGGTGGTTAGGGCCCCAGAGACAAGAACCTCCTCACAATACGCGCCGTATCAAGGAGTACTGCCTTCTGAATCAGGTTACTAAAAATAATGTTGTATAGTAAACAAAAAATAATGCGAATGCAATAAACTAATTTTAATCCAACAATAAACTACTATCGACACTATCAAAAATCCTAACCATGTTATGACAAGAAGTAATGAAAAACTGAGAATTGGTTTCTACACGAAATCAATCCCTTTTAAAAGGCCCGCAGCGCACTTGTGACTCCATTGGGCGGCGGTAATCGCTTACCATCAGGCGATTAATTTGATCGTTTGCCCGTTATCCCATAAAAAAACTAGACGACTAAATAAATAAATTTGTTTCAGTTTCACCGATGATCTGGGTGCCTAACCAGTTGGTAGGAGCGCCAGCCAGCACTGACGTCACAGTGGACTGTCACACGGAGGCACATCCGCGCGCCATCTCGTACTGGGTGTACGACAACGTCATGGTGCTGCCTACCAAGAAGTACGCCATCAACACCGAGGAGAACTCGTACAGGTAATTACTAGTTTATTAATTTACTTTTCATAGCATTGGCAAGACGAAACGATCTGACGTGGACCAAAGCAGTTACCGAATTTCTGAGGTACGTCAAGCAGCCCGATGGTCTTGTGTGATGGTATTGTGAGGGCAGCGGAGAATCAGTGGGTGCGACTTAGAGAAGAGTCTTTCACTTAGCAGTAGACATTACCGGATGAATAGATAGCATTCACACACGCAAAGTGATTACTAAAACTATGTCCGTTTTGTATAGCTTACAGAATAAAAATAATATTTCAACACCTCTTGCAGTTACAGCACAAGTTATCAATTAGCAGACACGATAGAAAAACAACGTGCTCCAATGCTCTTGTGGTTCACAATGGATCACACCGTGGGAACGTCTTGCTTCAGAAAGAATGGACCGGCTCGACGGGAGTGATAGAAAATTTGACGTGAAACAACACTTACGTTGTGTTTCGCCAAGTCAGTGAGGATACCGGAGGCCCAAACCCTTATAAAAGGTCCGCAACGAACTTGCGCCTCCTCTGATGTTGCGAGCGAGTATTTTGCTTGTTTGGTCCACATGCCATAAAAAAAGATATAAATTACACGCACGTCAGCCAATTTTAAAACATTCATATTATTACAATGTCATCGTCACTTTTCATAAATATTGGTGAGCTTACCAAGCGACGTCACACCAAACTGTAACTACAACGCTATATTACAAAATTAAATTCTGCTCCCAAACGTCTCTATTATGGTTTATTAATAAATTGAGACTAAGCGTTTATTACTCGATGCTAACAATCTATGATGATAAAATTATTGTTAACTAAATATTTAATTAAATATAGGACGAACACATTATTTATTTTACCACCAGGGCGTAGCATGATTACAGCAAGAGTAACTAAGTTATTTGACAACGGGCGTTCGATTCCCTAAAAGAAAAATTTAATACACCGGCACGTGAATCTTTTCATGCTTTTAACTATAATTCCAAAAAGGTCCCATATTTTTTTAACAACAACATAGAACTACGTTAAAAATACAATTATTATAATATGGTTAATATAAAACACACTTTTGAACAATTCAATAATTTTACAATCCGTAGGTATCCTTCTGTAACATTTCAATTTAAATCATTTCTGAAAATGTACAATGGGTTATAGCTGTTACCTGACCCACCCTAAAAACGGACGAATTTGAACCCTCTGCTTGTTACATTACAAGAGTTATTCAATTTGTATGAGTTTATCAGACTAGCGCTATTCGATGAACGAATACAATAATAATACAGATACGCAAAACGTTTGCGTTAGGATATTTATAACTACTTGTTATTCAATTTAGATTTTTATGCTGTAAGACTAAAGGTTTATCTTCGATAATATAATTAGTGTCATTGCTACTAATAGCTTATTTTAATTAATACACACAAGTAGATCTGGTCTTGTGGTTCGTGTGTAAGACTGAGACGAGCAAGATGCGAGTTCAAACCCTGCATGGCGTATATTATTTTGTTTTCAATTTAGAATTTATTCAAGAAGTATTTCTTACATTATTGTAAAGAACTATAGACGGACACATTCTCCAAATATAAAGTTTCTAACTTGGTTATATTTTCACTTAACTTGTAATAAGTGGGTAGATGAAAGACAAATACGCGTTCATTATAAAACTGGTATTCAAATGTTACTAAGTTTTAGGGTAGGAAAATAAAAATAAACCGTGACAACAAAGCTAAAGCCAGTCTACGCACAATTGCAGTGACTACGCGCGAACACTTTTTACCTTGCCTTACTAAATTGTGAAAAACAACGTATTTTTCCAATTTTTTTATTTATGTTTTGTAATAGTTTTATTATCATGTCATTGTCTGTGATTATTTAAAATACAAAATAAACTATTTACACGATGAGAATGTTGGCATCAGAGAAATTGCTAGGAGACTTATATAGCAGTAAGTGTATTTTTATAATTTTAAATTTCATTATTATACCTAGCTATTGCTTTAATCAAACCTATTTTTATATGCCTTCTTTGTTTCAGAGAAATACCGTCAGATTGTGGTTGAGACGTTTTGAAGAAACGGGAAATGGCCGATTTAATAGTCACTAATATTTGGAAATATTACGTGACAACACGGATATTTTCTTCATGAAAGATAATTGCGCCATACACCGAGCTGCTGTGGTGCAAAATTGGCTGGCCAGTCAAGAAGGTGTCAAGACAATAAATTGGCCATCTAAAAGCCCTGCCTGACCTAAACCCAATAGAAAATTTGTGGGGTCAAATGATTTTAAATTGGGATTCATTAGAAGTTAGGACAAAAGAAAATTTGGCACAACTTGTGACTTCAACATGGGAACTGATGAGAGGAAGTAATGCTTGCTGAAACATGATGTGCGGCATGCGAAGCCCCTTGCAACAAATTATAGAAAGAGATGGTGCTCCACTGGAGTTAACAATACTTATGTGTCAGTGTGTCAAATCAATTGTTGTTATCACAATTTCTAAGGAAGTGTTTCTTACAGTGATTAAGCATGTCCTTTTGCGATCATAACTATTATTATATAAATATTTAAAAACCTATAAAGTAGGTCAAAGTATAGTGCTATTGTCACATAAGTTTTAAAGTAGGTATAATAGTTTATGTGGTGATATTATTGTTATAAAAATAGAAATATTATATTATATTTCTAAAAATTTAACATGTTGATTCACTACATTGACTACTGTTTAAAGTAGGTATGTATTAGATTAATTACCTACTTTAAAAATAAAAATGGGTATTTTATAGGCAACTTTAAAACAAAGAAAATATTTAGTAAGTAACAACTTTAATCAAAAAAATCAAGCTTTCATAAGTATTAAAACTTCTTTTTACGTTTTTGCTTTTTAATATAAGTATATATATTATTTAAATAATATAATATATATAATTATATATCTATGACAAGTAATTGTGTATTCTATATTTAATAAAATCGTTATCATAATAATTAATGTTTTTCATTTCTGTTGTTATTTTTATTTAAATAGTATTTAAATATCATATAAAACATTTGGAATTCAAAAAACAATATATTTGAATATTGTAAACATAAAAAGCTATAAGAAGCGCAGGGCTAGTTTTGAACTCATAACCATGCTAACATAGATACACTGTTGCAACCACCAGACCAAATCACCTTAACAAGTATTATTGAAATTAACAACTCCTCAATCATGTGACAAAACAATATTCAAAGATTACCTACCCTAACGTTACGTGTTAAAGATCAAATTGGCACAACTGTAGTTTATAATATTTGCCTATATTGAACAAGTCGCTTTAAAACAACGACCTAGGTCGTTGTTTTAAAGATCAAAATTGCTTAGTAGGTAGTCTGTATTATTATTTTATTTGTCATCGAGTAGCGCTAGTCTGATTACCTCATACAAATTGAATAACCCGTAATATCACAAGCAGAGGGTTCAAATTCGTAAATTTTTAAGGTGGGTCAGGTAACAGCTATAACCCATTGTACATATTTTATCGACAACAAGGAATTTATTTAGCTTTTCACGTTATAATATTAAAAGCAATCAGGTGTTCCTATAAATGATTGATTGAAAGGTAATTATTTTCTGCGAAATTTATGCAGACTAAAGAGTGGCAAATGATTGAAATAAATAGTAGTGAAATTAACAACATTTTAATAACATACCATACCATCATGCTCATATCGCGATAAATTGTAGACTGGTATAAAAAATTATAGGAGATAATTTTAACGTATTCACGTAGTAAATAAATTTATCTACTGAATTACAGTTATAACGATATACCACAAGGTAGTCTATAATTCGCTGTCAGCCTTTGAAAAAGGAATAGGCTAAGCTTCTTGAGAGTTCTTGTCTCACAAAATACCGCACCTGAAACTGATTCCTAAAGGCGTAGGATAACCACACACCTCAGTTCAAAGTTCGTTTTTAAAGTGAGGATTAGTCGAATTATAGAGGTTATACACCCTGTTGCTGTTCTACAGTCTTTCTGTCAGTTATTAGCAATCAATTGCTAATATTATTGTATTCAAGTTTGAAAGGTACAACAGCAAAAATTGTTGGGCAAATGAGACTTAACAACTGAGAGAAAATGTCTCGAGATGACAATGCGGGTGTGATACTACTGGTTATTTATTATTACCTAAACCTACCTACCTAAAGGAATTAACGACGTAAATAGAATCGTCGTTAATTAAATTATACCAATTAATAGTGCGATATTATCCGAAAAGAGTTTCATTAGCTTTATTTTGATAATTAATATTATAAGGTGCAGTTACCACTTGCCATAAGGTAGCTCTTCATCATATTCATATCATCTTATAATAAAAGTAAAAACAAACAAGCCGGCCAAAGCCGCAGGCGGCCCTAGTATACGAACAAGAAATTATACGCGCCATTTGCGAAGGAGCTTTGTTAACGGACCTCGTTGCTAATAAATTTGAATATTACAAATCCATTACGGCTTGATATTATAATTGTGTTTAGAGTTTAACCGTACTAACTGGAAATGTGTTAGTTTTAATACTATTATTGCACTGTGGTTATTAATTCAATGTATGTCCGAATTGAACATTATTGTGTAGGTACTATTTAATTTGAGTTTGAATTCGATTAATAACTTCCCAGTTAATTGAGAACGCAATACGATACAAAATTCTTCTTCCTAGCCAATACGAATAAATGACGTAGGTAAAAAGATGTCGTTTTGGTTGATAGCAGTTGCTTGGTCTAACTAATACCTACTAATAATAAACTTAACCACATACGGGTTCGGCAACGAGCGAGCGAGTTGTTGCAAACGTCCATAGGCTATGGTAATTGCTTACCATCAAGCGAGCCGTCAGCTTATTTGCCATCTCAGCAGTATAAAAAAAATTTTTTTTGTTTGCCCTGACATATAATATATGTTATATAATAACTAGCTTCTGTCCGCGACTTCACTCACTTGAAGCTGAAAAACCAACAGTGATGATCTCTTCTTTGTATGGGTCTCTATACATTAGAGAGGTCAAGCTGTATCTCAGGTTCCTTTTAATTATTTGAGATAAGACGTATACGAGTTTTTAAGTTGAAGCACATACTTTCTAACATTGATAACAAAATTAAAATCTATTCAGTAGTTTTTGCGCCAACCCGTAACCAACAGACAAGAATTTTAAAAATCACATTTTTGTGTTCGGAGACCTTTATATGCCCTAACTCACTTATTTTTTTTTAATATCTTCAATGTACAGACACAGCTTTTTACAATTTTATAATAGTAGAGATACCGTAAATATAATAATGTTACAAACAATATTATTCATTTTAACAGAGCCCACATGAAGTTAACGGTGCGAAACCTACAGACGGGAGATTTCGGGAACTACCGGTGCATCTCTAAAAATTCCCTCGGGGAGACCGAGGGCTCTATCCGGCTTTACGGTAAGTGAAACTGACGACATTAAGTATTCTCATTGTAATTAGGCTCTAGTGCCGAATGAAGATATGTGTCAGTTAATATTTGCTGCCGATTTGTGAGACTATGACTTTGGAATTAGTTTTTTATTACGAAAGAAACGTATTCATTTAGTCTTAAAGTTTTAATTTGATGATGAAAATAAAAGGTACTCTAAAGTATTATGAAAAGAGATCAATTTAACCGTATTCAAAATAAGAGGTTGTCCATTCGAATGTTTATTTTTTTATGTATGTTCGGGTATAACTCCGTGTTATGTCATGAAAACAAAAAATCCGACCAAATCTCCGAACAATTAATACAGTACCGAAGGCATTGATTTCCACAACGGCAACAGGCAACAGTTTTCCACATAATAATTACTTTTGATGTTTTTGAAGGTAGTTTTACTTTTTGTTATAAGTTGTTTTATTAAATCTTATGCAAGGTTCAAATCTCTTTCACAATATTTTAATATTAAATTAAAAACTATTTTTGACGGATTTTATCGCCTTAGATTGATCACTATCAAAATAATCCATAAAGAGTAGCTATAATTCGATATTGAATATTCGTGTAGGTAAGTGTCAAAAACCAGAATATCGTCGCCTTAATTTTAATATATTAAGGTGACGTCTCTTCACAGCTGATTACAATTTGAGTTTAATGCATTTTTTTTATTCATAGAAATCCCGATGCCATCGACGTCACCAAAGGCCACGGAAATGAAAAGCAATGCCAACAAAGAAAGTAAGTTCTTAAAATAATATGAAAAAATAAACTCTAAAACAGTATGACGACACATTTGGCGTAACGGCTGAGCGATGGGCTTCTGTGATACGTTTTGTGGGTTCGATCCCCATACGGAGCAAATATTTGTATGATCTACAGGTAACGTTCCGGGTGTTTGTGTGTGAGAATTTGTGTTTGTAAACGCACCCACGATACAGGAGAAATCCTTGTGTTGGGCAACTTTTTTTAAAAAAAGAATGAAAGAAGAGAAGAAGTTTCTGGGCCAGAGCTGCAAACATAGGCTACCATGGGACTTAGTAGAGCTCATCAGACTCTTAGAAGTGCAGACTATATCAAGATATTTGTCTATGGAATCTATATATACGATAAGTTAAGAAACCCTATCCGTCCCGTGAAGGTATTATTAGGTATCGAGATGCTGTTATTACTGTATTTTTATTAATAAAAATAATAATTTGAAATGTCATTAATTAAGGTGGCAGCGAAATTGATTGGTTAACAAACTAAGTAATAAGGAGGCTATATGACATTTAAAAAAATGCTAGATTTTGGGGTACCTAATTGCAACAATTCGGACACAACAATCGTGAATTTGAAACTTCATTGTGACTTTTGTGAATATTTCATGTATCTTATTTTATTTGGTTATGTGAATGGGACATCTATATGCCCCTTTCGATCGACAGGGTTTTTTAAAACAGTGTAGGTATGTATAAATAAAAATCGATTGCCGCATCTATGAAAGAATATCGATTGAGTATGACTCAATCAATTAGACAGTTCTTTTTTGTTTTATTCGTAATTTAACAAGTTTCCACCGGAAAAGTCGGGAAAATTAACCCAGGCGGAGCTGAGCACGGTCGCTAGTATTAAATATTCGACGTTTGCCGTCTGCTAAAACACACTAGACCAGCGTTCAGGAGCCTTCAATGCATCAGAAGCATCGTCCGAAAGGTCTAAATGACATAAGAACTGTCAGATTTTGAAGGCAAAACTGTCAAAAATCAACAATTCCGAAGTCATTGAATGACGAATTTCACACAATAAAATAGTAGACTCGGGTCCCTAGTCTGTGATCCCTTTAAATCCAAGAGAATAGCCAGCAGTGGACTAGTACTAACTTACTACAGTAGGTTATTATTACTCAATGGACTATAATCGGGATTATAGCCAAATTGCATAAGCTTTAATCATTGCGGGTAATTTTAATACGTTCATCGCCGATAAACTATCGCTCTAATTAACATTTTAATGACTTGTTTTATGACATGCGCAGTAATTACATACGCGCAAGTGTGCTACTATTATCTTTGTTAACAATCTACTATACATTTGGAATGCAGATAATTTTAATACCAACGTACTGGTACTCCTAAATTAACATTAACTAGCAAACATTATTTGGATACATAATTATTGTAACGGGGATTAACAGATCTGGGTGGATCGTGCTTATATGCTCAATCGCTTTGCAAAGTTATTGAATAGGACGATTCTTATTAAATCAAGATTTCTTTAATCGAGAACAAGTTAAACTGTCAGTAAATATAAATAAATCACTTTTTACGACATAACTGTTAATTAATATTACAAACAAGATGCCAACCACCTCAAAAAAGGTATACAATTAAGGTCAGGTTTTAATAAAATAATGCACGAAATCGATATTGATCTAGTATTCGAACGGCTCCTTGCTGAGTATGAGCTATGAAGGAAAATCAATTGAACTCAATCAGACCAAAACAGATCAAGATAGATTTTTTATTGTAACCGTAATTGTGAGGACAAGGATTGAACAATTTTTTTAAGAATGGACACAGCCGGATAAATCAATTGTAACCAAATGAATATAACCACTGTATCATTAATCGTATCGACCTTAACACGTCACGTTATACCACACTTTCGTCATCATTGCATGGCATCAAATTTACGATTTTTTTGCAAATGCAGCAAATGAAGAATTCAGCAAATGAAGAAAGTTAGACTGTAAAAATAGAGGTCAAAAATCTAAAATCAAATTCATGATACATTTATTTTAAAACCAATGTTATCCTGTTATTTTAGTAAAGGAAAAATTCGACTCGCACGCAGGATTCGAACCTGCTAACCATACACCAGATGCTATACGCTAGCGTCTAGTGTATCAAACCAGAAGACGCAGGTTCAAATCCTGCCTGCAAGTCGAATTTCTCATTCACTAAAATAACTTTATAATCTTAGCATGAAAAATGCAAAAAAATCACAAAAAGACAATCTTAATCCTCCTTACTTTAGAGCTCTGTCTGTAAAATCAGAGCTCTTCAACATACATTATTTTCTGCGGTAGTTCTCACCCGCTTGGATATTAACAGCCATCTATCTCATCATAGTCTTAGCTGCATGTTAATCCGAGGCGTGTTGCAGGCGTGAGACGCGTGAATGTGAGCCGGTCAGTCGCGCGCGCCGAGCCGGGCTCGGGCACGGAGCGGCCGAGCGTGGTGCGCGCGCAGCTCGACCGCGCGCCCGACCGAGACTCCGCGCACCACGTGTACCGCCCGCCGCACCCGCAGCACGTCTCAGGTATGCCAGTTATCTTATCTTATCTTATCTTGTGTGGGGCCGAGGCAGCAAGGCCTCAGAGCACTTCGACCCAATGGGATCTTTTGTGCTTCCCCTAGATACCTAATCCTCATCCTCCCCCAGTTCTTCAAACAGCTCTTCCATAAGCTTTATAATGAGGCCTGGGGGTATGAGTCTGTAGTCCTCTGGTCCTGGATAACCCTGCCCCAAGAGGCACATTCGCTTTCTAGCCAGTGCATCGCATGTACACAGAAGGTGTTCCATGCTCTCAATTTCCCTTTTACAGGCCCTGCAGGCTGATGTGTCCGTCAGACCCATCTTTTGTAGGAGAGCGTTAGTCCCAAAGTGGCCGGTCAGCGCCCCCATCAAAAGACGGGCCTGCCGCCTGCTTGAGTTCCAAATGGCATTTTGCCATTTCGATGAGGAACCTATGAATTTCTTGGAGTGAGCAAGTCCCGTGAGGCTCAACCACTCATCCATGTGCCTCGCCCTTGCGTACTCCCGAAATGCCGTTTTGACTGTGCTTGGGGCCAGTCCTACAAATGGTTCCGGTCCAATTAGTGAGGTATGCCAGTTAAACCAGCCATGTTTATTTTGTAGCATTTTTGAAGTGAAAACTTCTTTAGCGGCGTTGTACACATTTTGGGATGGGTAAAAAATGTTAAACTCGCGTCAGGACACGTGACCTGATCGTAAATTCGTAAGACGGTTGTAATAGTTCTGAAGTGTTAAATTTTTAATGTAATATAAAATATAAATTGTCATGTTTGTGTATGATAGCGCAATTAATGAATATTGTATTTTACTACATAAATCATAGTACTTTTATACTGATAATTAAAGTAATTCGTGCGAAATTAATTCCTAACCATTCCAAAATATCAAAAATGAATAACATTAATGTTCAAGTTTTCACTTCTGCCGGAGTGCAACCAATTGTTTTTTTTTCGTACGTGTCCTCATGGACTTCGCGACCCCGGGAAGGCGATGGGGCGTGTTGAACTCCACACAGAATGGGTGACCTACCGACTAAAACCACACGGGTGTTTCGCCTCACCACTTTTTGCTGGGGTTACGGGAGCGAGAATTCATTCATCCGCGAATTTTGTGGCATACCATAGCTTGTCTACGGCCGCCCTTACACTTGTAAGTTGCTTTCGTAAAATGTATGTAGATAACTTACGGTTGCATTAAAAAGAAGAAGAAATTACGATAAGCGATATTCAAAATTTTATCGTTTTTATGAGGTATACAAACAAATAAATAATCTGAGAATATTTTCTCTTTAGTAGCAGCTTAGTCTCAAAATTCACAAATCTGCTGTTCCTTAAGTAGGTAGTAGCATTAATTTTCAATATTGAGAATATAGGATTCTACGCAATAGTATTAAAATCTAAGAAATACTTACAGCATCAGAACTGTTACACTGAAGTTTATAAAGCGCCCGTTAAGGATCAAACCACAAGTTAACGCATTGTTGGCTCCGCAACTTATATCGCTCCATACGCACCATTTCACGCACCATCGTACACTGCTATGTTTATTTAATCGTGATCGTACAACAGGAAAATTATAGTTATATTATAACTTACATAGAGTTTTGGATCAGTTTTATTTTTCCTGGTTTTAACTTTCACATCACTAATAGTAGGTGAAGTCATTATCCTCCAAGAATGTTCCCAACTATGTTGGGGTCGGCGTCCAGTCTACCCAGATCCGGCTATATATCAGTACTAGCTTCTGCCCGCGACTTTGTCCGCGTAGCGTGATGGTATAAGTATAGCCTATCGCCTTCCTCAATAAATGGGCTATCTAACACTGAAATAATTTTTCAAATCGGACGGTAATCCTGAGATTAGCGCGTTCAAGCAAACAAACAAACTCTTCAGCTTTATATATTAGTATAGATTTTACACGAAGCGACTGCCATCAGACCTTCGCAACCCAATTTCTGTGCAATACCGATATTCGAAGGATAAACTGGTTGTCAGGCTTTATTGGCCTTCTGACTACCACTACCAATTGTCATAGATGTTCGTATGACAACCGGGACCGATGGCTTTACGTGCTCTCCGAGACACGGAGAGGTCTCGATGTGTTAAGAATGGTCACCCATCCACAAACCGACCGCAGCAAGCACAGCGTTACCTTACAGTCAGTTGGTCAGCTTAGTTATTACTTAATTATTATAGTAGGTATAGTGAGATCAATCTCTTTGACGCTTGATTCATTTTGAAGTTATTGATAACTTCAAAATGAATTAAGCGTCAATATTCCTACTGTACTTTACTGTTCCACTCACGTTTCGTACTACGAAACCATCAAACAACCAAAACTTAATACATAAAGCCTTTAATATAATAGCAGCTACAAAGTGAGACTTGAGCCACAGGAGGCTTTACTTACCTTTGTATTCTTTGTTACAATATACTGCATTATTAAAAATGTCTCTTTCCCGTCTCATGGTAAAAAATAAATGTGGCCCGAGAAGTCGCGGGAATGGGTTGAGGAATACGTTACGAGGCCCGAACGTCGCAATTGTTTGAATTACTCGAAATGGTCTTAGCGTTTCGGGCTTTTATCTTTGTAGGAAGAATTTTGAATTCAGTCGCATTACTGTTAGAAAACGCATTTCTTCAGTTTTTTATTTATTACCTGTATCATATGATTGATCATGTTAATTCATACCGTTATATAGAATTTCTTATTGCGACATTTATTCTGACTCATAAGTTTAATTTTAAAAAAAACGTCTACATAATATCGGATGATTTACATGTTGAATTCTAACAACATTTTCCAATATGTCAATGTTATTGACAGCTCCTAAGTTCCCCAGCTAGGACTAATAGTTGAAAGACAATCATAAAGGAATAGTCCAACATTTACTGGTCATACGTTTTACGAATAGAAACCACACGATCAGGACGTTTCAGACTATATAATTATTGTAACAATTCCAGTAGGTACAAGGCCCGGCGCTGTGGTAAACATACAAGTAGCTACACATAATATATGTAATAAATAAGTGCGCATTGTATTTATGTATGTAGGTGTATATAGAAACCCGCAGTCCGCCGGTGTCTCTCGGCCCCAACGCGCAGTCTTGACTACTGCGGTTGAGATCCAACCCGGGTCGCTTTCCCGTACACCCAAATAGAGATTAAACATTCAACGAGTTCGCATACACACTTAACCCTCATAAATATTCAGTACAGACCGCGTACAATCAATTCTTGCAGCTCCCGCTCTCAACGAAAAAGTGTTTGAACAGTCAAATAATGTGATATCAAATAGAGACGCCTAGCGTTTGAATAAATATTGGGGATATGAAACTTGAATATCTTTATCTTGAATTTCGGTTTATGTTATGCTACCTCCTGCACGCTTTGTTGGGTCAGAATATTGCCGATTGATTTATAGCTGACTGAAGCTTCACATCACTTTAAGTAAAAATATTATTATATTCAACCTTAGCTAGGTATATATTTTCTTTATACTCGGAATAGACTCAAACAATTCTATTTCCTCGTCATAATATGCCCAGTTAATGGCAATAGAGTCGTCTCCTATTTCATGAGATCTTAACATACCGGCGAACTGTGGGTATACATTAGTACGTCTTTGCCTAGTCATTTGGAGAATACAGGCGTGATGGTATCATATTAAAAATCATCCACTAAAAAGAATAATTTGTATTATAAATTGTTCATAAATAATATTTTTGCAAATAAATCCTAATTTATATGTTTAAGTAATATCAATGTAAAACAAATTACGCGCGTGTACAAACACATCACAGCTGTACACAAAACAAATCCTATTGTTTACCAACCTTTAAAAGTAGACCGTAAACTGTTGAAACGCTCTTATCGTGGCAAACAAAAATAGCGCCAATGCTCTCACCAAGAAATGTATTAGGAATGAAGTAAGCGGGGTATCGGCTTCCTTTCCTCACTCCATTGTTTTTGTTTCCCTTGGCAGTCAAATGAACATACTAACTGCCTTGCTTTATCGGTTTTTAACGTTCGATTTATGAGAATGGAATATATTTGTTTTCATAATTTAGTTTTTCATATTATTCGTTGTCATTAGTAAATTATTATTAGTACCATCACGCCTGTATTCCCCGAAGGGTTAGGCAGAGGCGTACTAATGTTCACATATTAGCTTGCTGGTTGGTATATTTAGGTCTCATGTAATAGGGGACGAGCCTATTGCCATCAACCAGGCACAAATTGTAAACTCCAAGCTGCTACTGAACTCCAAACTGAACTGGGAATTTCATAAAATTATAACATTTTACTCGACCTAAGAATCGAACCCAGAACTTCTAGTCGCGCTTAGGACCACTAGGCGAATGAAGCAGTTTTGGTGTGTGTGTTTTTTGGTGCATTACTAGAATATTTAACATGAAAAATAATAATAACGATACAAAAACCAATTACAAAGATTTTTAGAAAAAATAAAACAAGGCATGTGTATAAATAACTTTGTAAGAAATGCTTTTGTAAGGTTATGTTTGATTGGATAACTTAGCTACAATCAGCAGCTAATTCGATGATAATCCAAGTTTACTGGCTATCTAAAAGAGAATCACGTCTAGCAGTGGGACAGTAAATGGGTTGATGATATCGAATAATATTAAACTCAAATTAATTACATTACCCAAAATTAATATATTTTTTTCTTGTTTCAGGAACAAAAAGAATCCATTGTTGGCGGCAATCATTCTTGGCGATCATTGTTCTAGTACAAGTGGACCTTATCGTTTAATTAACGTTTGTAATCTTTTTAACAAACCTCCTTTGAACCTGTTTAATTCCTATTTCGATCGAAGTTAAGACCAAGAAATTCCTTTTATTAGATTTGTCTTCCTATTAAAGTGAATGGTATTTTTGTTTTAACGTACTTATATGTAAAAGTGAAACATATCATCCCGAAATTGTGATGTCATATCCCAAGTGAAGTATGTTTGTGTGCGAGAATTTTACAATTGTGTGAACGACATTCAGTTTAAAAATCCCAATGTAAACTTAGAAATAAGGTTCTTACTGAGTTTAGAATAGACAACAAAATACAGTATGGAAGTCGATATAAATCGATGTTCAAAATTACTACAGAGACAAACATATTGAAATTGTTAAGTAAGTATCGGAAATTTTACAAATATAGGAAGCTCGTTTGTGTTATTTACTAATTGAACATGTAGATTGGTGGAACTCGGTTATTTGGAATAGATGTACCTACTATAATTCGGATCAGATAATTCAAAAAGCGTACCCCAAATATGTTCCCCTCTAATGTTATGCTATTCTTTGAGAATCCTTCATCAATTCCCGCATATCTTCACAATAGTTCTATGTAATTATTCATGAACCTCGTGAACCTACTCGCTGTTTCCTATTTCCATTTCCATTTTAAATTAATATATTACGAATATTATACGTGCATTGTCCTTCCGCGGGCGACTAGCCTAGCGTCATACGAATATGTGATTCAGTGCTTCACGTAGAATTATCTTCATAAAATTGTGCCAAAGATTAACATTTCCAAAGTTATTTATACCATTTGTGTTATTATTTTTACCTTTAATGTAGAGAATATCTTATAGATTTGTTGTCAGGTTACCAATTTTACGGTCGACGTTTATTATTATATTGTTTGTCTAAGTAATAGTGTACCCAAGCTTGCTATTCACGCTTGTCAAATTGTAAATATAAAAATTAATGCACAGTAAATAAATAATGAAAATTTTAAACGTAATATATCTTCGTATTTAAATATAATTATTAATTCGACCTAATTTAGAAGTATGTTAATGTATAAATTATGTATATCTTTTATTAAAAATAAGAGATATATCAATAGGTTAAAACTGCATATCTTTATTGTACAGATTGTGTGATTTTGAAAATGTAAATAAATACATTATATTAAATTAGTATAAAATTATTTTGGAGCGTTTGATTATGTGATTTTACTAATTTTACTTTTGGTTTGATAAAATGATCTAACAACTTATTGATGATCATATTGACTTCTTAAATTTAAGTAAAAGAACGAGGCACATGGAATGACTGCAGTGGCCCATTACAAGCGGACAAGTGATAACGATAAACGTTTGAAATAATTAAAAGTGCGCGGCCGGGTCCCGCAGACAATCTTATCACCGTTCTCACTCACTGACAGACGTTATCGCTGTTCGAGAATCTATGGCTCGCTTTAATTGATTCCCCACTTTCAATAGCTCTACAATCGGCCCTTTGTCTTTTTCTAATCGAAATTCAGCTGAAGTAGGGGGAGCTAACGAATTTTTCTCCTCGAAACAACCAACCGACGGGAAACAGAAAATAAATACTGTTTGTTAAAGTGGCTCGTGGCAGTTGGAAAAACAAGTGGCGTAAAAAGAGAAACTTTAATGGTTCGAGGGTTTGGAGTTAACGATACACATATATTACAAGATGTTAATAGTAATACTGCAAATACCCAAAAGGATATTGGGGATTCACAATGTGGTGTTTTATTTTATTTTGTAGCGAGGCAAATGAAACATTTCAATAACATTTATGACGAAGTAACGAATTGGAGAGTGATAGGGTGTATGGTACACTTGATATCATGATACAACACAACTTTCTCTTGTAACAAGCCAAGACCATCTCAAGTTCATAAATGGTCCTCTTCTCCATAATCTGTGTTAGAAAGAACGATACCAAGAACCTTAACTAATGTATCACAAACATGGAAGACAATAAGTATACATTCGCTCCTCCTATATTTAGAAGGTCTAGGCAGAGGTGTACTAATGTACACCCACGGTTCACGCTAATATATTCTGATTGTAGATATGTAACAGAGTTAAAAACCCATAACACTATTGCTCATCCTGGGAATTGAATCCAAGACCTCTAGCGTAACAGTCAGCTTTTTTTATGGGATAGGGGGGCAAACGAGCAAACGTATCACCTGATGGTAAGCGATAACTGCCGCCCATGAACACCCGCAACACCAGAGGAGTCACAAGTGCGTTGCCCGCCTTTAAAAGGGTTTGGGCCTCCGGTAACCTCAACTCACTCGGCGAAACACAACGCAAGCGTTCTTTCACGCCGGTTTTTTGTGAGGCCGTGGTATCACTCCGGTCGAGCCGGCCCATTCGTGCCGAAGCATGGCTCTCCCACGTGAAAGTCGAAAACGCTTCCGACCCATACGCTTATTATAAAGTTTAAACATTGATGATATTTCAATTATTATCTTTGAAAATGAAACTTTTTTTTTTAAATTTATTTATTTAATAAAAACATTTACAGGCTTTGCATACATTTACATCTGCCAAATTGCAGGGCAGTTTTTTTTAGGAGAATATAAAAAATTGACATCTACTTCTGAAATTGTGATTCTTTTAATGTCTATGTCAATAAAAATCAATTTAAGGGCTAATCAGGAATACAAACAAGGCACTCAAAAACAAGATAGATATCAGAAATGTAGGTATAGATGTAATGGAGAAATAAATACTAAGGATCATTAAAAAACTTACAAACAATCGTGTAGCGTATCGTATTTAAAAGTTTGTCATAAACGTTTTTGTTGATAATAAAATCTCTTTCTTCTGTCCACCTTCCGCTCATAGAGACAATTTGCATACTAAAATATAGTCAGTAGTAAGTAATATCAACAAACAATACAATGCAAAATTGCAAAACAGATACAATACAGTAACTAAATTCTAATCTTAACCGAACAACGCTAGTCGATATTCAAAGTATAGGAGGCGAGTCTAGTCGGGTGCGGTTCCTTGTGTCAATTAAACTTGCTCCTTGCTGAGCGGTTTTGCCGGCCGGCCACCGAAGCCGACGCCGACGGTCGCTCTACCGAATTTACAGCGGAACCCAACTTATCCGCTGACGTTGAAACATGTACTGTTCATTTATCATTTCGGTTTATAAATAGATTTGCTTACGATGACTTAGTTACAGTACATTATAGTCTTTAAGTGAGGCCAGATGTCATCTACCAACTTTAAATCTATAGAAATAAAACGAAATATCACTCATTGGTTACCACAAAATCTGAAGGCCTTGAAACTAGAAACTTGGTAAATAGGTTCCTTATAAGATATAAGCGTCCGTTTCGAACATTGGGAAATTCCCAAAGGATTGGGAATAACGAGATGAGTCATTCAATCATTTATGTGGTAGAATTTGTGACACGGCTACTTACAAAATTTATAGCTGCGCTAAAATATACTTCACCTTACAGCTTTTTGAAGTTTTTGCACTGCAATACGAGTAAATGAGTCTCATTTGGGATGCATTTTGTCGCATTCTAATAGATTTAACAATCTTAAACTAGCTGCAAGCACTGTATCCGTCTCAATTTAAAATATCGTAAGAAAATCAGCATTCCTGGGACATTTTCTCGACGGATGATGATCTTGTACTCTCTGAATTTATCATTCTAATGTAGTCCAGCAACAAAGTCTGCAATCCACCACTGAAAACCAGAGATTGAGATAAATATCCAATACAGTTTTTAGAAGGCGAATGTCCTTAGCAGCTAAAATTACCCGAGTGTATCCCATCCCGTATAATGAGGAGGATAGGCGGGATAAAGGAATGGCACGCTTGGTCCGCCTGTCCGTCGACACTTGTAAAATTTCACGCTCCGTTGACCGCCTTATCTTGCGTTCAGATACGGGGTATAACTTATGATTCTAGTAAAATACATATTTTTATGAAATGCTATTTTCGTAACAATGAACTTAGATGTAAGTAGTGTATCGGAACGTGTAGTGTTGTCTGATCATAAGTTTTTGTTTTAATTGAAAACTTAGCGTTGAACCTTATCGAAATGATGTGAGTACTAATAATCAAACCATGTTAAGATTGCATTTAAATCTTAACTAAACCAACATGGTTGTTATGACCTAAGTTTTCTAAATCAAATACAAGAACTGTATCCAGAAATGATATAGTAAGTATATTGATGATGATTGAAGAGTCTAGTACCTTTATTATTGTGAGTGGCTTTACTCGATAACTATGAAACGGTAAACTACGTTTGAAGAAAACAAAACACAAGATGACGTAAATTTATTTCAAGTCTTATACCAACAATAATATTATTCTTTCAATTCCAATCAATAAATTATGCAGACAGCGTTCCTAGATTGTTCAAGTGTATAAATTATTTCTGGAACAAAAACGAGCAAACTACAATCAACTCCAAAACGATCGCAAAAGTTACAAAGCTAATTCATATAAAAACGTAGTTGGTGTGTCTGTCAATAAATTGGTCCATGAATTCGGTCCTAGGAGTTTTTACCAAAGAACGCGAATAAACAAGCAGCTTCATAGAACGGAGAAGGTGTATACAATCTTCTCCGTTCCGTCGTGAGTAAAAGGCGCGTGTTGTGGTTGTGACAATCTCTCGGACATGCAGGAGTTCTTACGATATTTTTCTTCACCAAACGGCGAAATCATAATACCTACTAATAATTTAAATACCATTTCACCTGTATTCCGGGAATATTTAGACACGGGTATACTAATGGACACCATATCTACTCTATCTACCCATGAAACAAGGTGCAAGCCTATTGCCACTTACCAGTCAGAAATTCAAACTCCGAGAGAGAATCTAAGACCTCTAGTGAAGCGGTCACACTTAGGACCACTTGAATATTGAGGAAGTTAACCACAAACCCCTTCTATTCTTGGCACCAGTGCAACTAGCTAGTCGGAGTAAGCAAATATCTAAACACGGCCCAGTTCATGAAACATTAATATCGAGAGGAGCGCCGTTGTGTTTCCTGTTTGCTTCTCCTATAATATGGTGGCATACTGGCTATTACTATTACCTTAAGGGAGTCAGATAAATTAGAAATTGCGAACGTATCATATATAAAGTTAGCACACGTTCTAAGAAAATGGGCAGCTTAAAAGCACCCTAAACCGAAGATCGTGCATGCGGAGGTTCGAATCCGTCAAGTTACAAATACAGACACAATGCAAAATCTATTTGTCCTTGGATGCTTACGGGATTTCCTAAATTAAAATTCTTAAAAATCTTAAAAAAATCTTAAAATTCTTAAAAAAATCTTAAAAACATACCATTAGTTTAGTTTTTAACCATGCTAAAAACTCTCGACTATATTGAGCAGTAACTAGACACAGATTTGCACTGACTAGGCTTCAAGTAATGCCATCTACTAGACATTCTGAATGACTGCATTAGATATAGACACTCATGAGACTTGAAAGACAAAACTCGGTACGAATTTGTGAACCGCAATGTCAGTTTGACGACAATGACTACGTACTTACTATATCG
The DNA here is from genome assembly GCA_947256265.1 of Acronicta leporina. Classification (NCBI taxonomy): domain Eukaryota; kingdom Metazoa; phylum Arthropoda; class Insecta; order Lepidoptera; family Noctuidae; genus Acronicta; species Acronicta leporina. The sequence continues at coordinate 426,769 of OX366517.1, read as the reverse complement.
TTTACTTTACATATAGAAACATCAAATCTATTTTTATAGGTCCTACCTACTTGTCAATTTCATTTAATGTATAATCTTAATTACTTACTACCTAAGTGTATATAATCTTAATTATTTATAAAATATTCCTGATATTATTTTTAGATTATAAGTCTGTCCGTTGTTAAGTGCGTACTACTGCGTTTAATTATAGACTAAAATATAAAACAGAGAAAGTCCTTCCTGGAATAAACCATCAAAAATACCAATAACATTTGCCTAATAAAAATGTTTAGAGAAGTCGGCCGGCAACGCACTTATGACTCCTCTGGTATTGCGGGTCTCCATGGGCGGCTGTAATCACTTACCATCAGGCTATCCGTCTGCTCATTTGCCCCCTATCCCATGAAACAAGACGTACAGAAAAAATAACTGCCGGTAACATAGGCACTAGTAATTGCTACACACACTGAATAAAACAGAATTCGCGCCATCAATGCTGGCGGCGACACTAAATCAAATAATGTTCAACTGACAGGGAGTGCTCACACGGAATCCCACGATAATACGTTCAACCTTCGAGAAAAATATTATTCGATAATTCGGCGAGAATGGAAGAAAAATTGTGGTACAATAAACAGGCTGTATGCAAATGAGCCGCCCTCGAGGGCGAGCGGCGGCGGCGGGCGCGCGAGAAAACAATGATAATATTACAAACTTATTTAGATTGGGGCCACGAGGTGCGAGCGAAAACGACTATATTTTACTATATTATTATTATATCAGCCAATAGAAGTCCACTGCTGATCAAGGCCTCCCCCAAAGACTTCCACAGGGACTGCTTATATGCCGCTTGCATCCAACGGCTCCTAGAGACATTTTTCGAATAGACGGACAAACGACCTGGCGTTTGTCCGTCTATTCGAAAAATATCATAAAATAATAAAAATACAGCAAAATATTGCTAACGGGGTTACAGTTGTACATATAGCCGTTTCTCGCGGTTTCTGCAACCAAAAAATACTCTTGAGATGAAAATATAGCACTTGTCCTTCCTTATCATGCATTATCTCCTTGCTAAATATCGAACACTCAGCGTGAAAACCTTTCACAAATCATCACTCCATCTTGCCGGAAGGCGTCCTGCGCTACGTTTGCCGAATCGCAGTCTCAACTCAGAAACACGTGTACCCCAGTGGTTGCCGGTTCTTCTACAGATAATGGCCAGCCCACTGCCACTTCAGCTTGCTAATTCGGTGCGCTATGTCGATGACTTTGATTCTTTGTTGGATAATCTCGTTGTAGATTTTATCCTTCAGACAAACTTCCAGCATAGCACGCTCCATTACACGCTGAGTGACTTTAAAATGGTGGACTAGCCTTACTGTGAGTGTCCATGACTCAGCAGCGTCGATCATCACGGGTAGGACGCACTACTTGAAAACTTCCGTTTGTAGTGATTACGACAAGGTACCTGATTAACGTTGTAAGCAGACAAGGTAAGACCGTTTTCCTACGAGATATTTTTTCGCGTATCAGGAACAAAACCTGATAAATACATAAGAATTCAACGACAAGCAATACAGCGAAAATATACTTTTAAACATTGTATAAATGATTACATTTCGATATAAGCATGAAGCTGAATTCAAATATAAAAGAACATATTTTCCGTGATATTTCTTTCTTGTGCGTATATTATTTAGTTACATAACTCAAGTGGAAGTCAGCCCGCCCGAAACGCGGCCCCAGTTTACTAGGGACAAGTAAATTCAGAAAAAATATGAACACGCATGTAACCTTGAATATTTACGAAAAGCGACTCCGAGAGGGTTGTATGAGTCCGATGCTTTGGATAGGAAATTTTGCCTTCATATCAAAACGCACCGAGCAAATTATAATACAAGAACATTCGTATTGATATAAGCACTTACCTTATACTGTTTAATAAAAACACTTTAAAAACAACTAAAAAGACAAAAACAAGTCTAGTAGTCCAGACCTATGTAAAGTAATATTGAATAACTACACCATTTAAATGTTTTCATGATCGATAAATACATAAAATAATAAATTATAACGTAGAATACAGTCAATCTTGCCGTCGGGACCCATTCAAAATCGTGACCGTCTCTAAAATTCCCAGTAATGGGTCCCGACTGCAAGATTGACTTTATTCTACGTTATAAATTATTATTTTATGTATTTATCGATCATGAAAACATTTAAATGGTGTAGTTATTCAATATTACTTTACATAGGTCTGGACTACTAGACTTGTTTTTGTCTTTTTAGTTGTTTTTAAAGTGTTTTTATGCAGTCGGGTTTTTTAGTTATTTTAATTACCTAACTTGTTTCCGGATTTTTAGTGCAAAACTACGAAAAATCTGCAGTGTGTGTATGTGAGTCACCCACATATTACGTAAAGAAAACTAAATAGGTACATAAGGACAGTAAAAATAATTCAGAATGCTTGATAAATAAATTATAACAAACAAATCGTATTTCCTAACCTCAATCTAAAACTACCTACGGACATTAACGAAGAAATTATTTATATGAAAAAGTAGATGATTTCCTACAAGTCCCTTAACAATAAAGTAATGTAATGCTTTCGCTAATTGCTACCGAAAATTTTAGAATACATGATACGGAATGCTCAAAACATATTTTTCAGCCCACGCATTAAAGCGCATAAAATCCGCCATTTTGGTTTTTTTTTAATTTCATGTACCCAGTGACACTCGTGTCATAAAGACAAATCTAATGAGGTATCATTTATCTAAATCGGTTGCACCGTTGAATAGTTACGAGCGGACATAGGAACGGACATACATACATACATACATACATACATACACGTCAAACACATAACCCTCCTCCTTCGGCAGTCGGGTAAAAAAATAACATACCATCACGCCTAGACTTCACGAAGGGTTGGAAAGAGGTGTACTAATGTACACATATATTACAGTTTGCCGATATCTTTAGGCCCCATGTTAGTTAGCCTATTGCCAATAATCGGGTACAAATCCATACCTCAACCTGCTACTGAGAATTTCCTAGCAAAACTCTATTTTATTTGTAAGATAGTTAAAATAGCGTTGCACTATCAAACAAGAAATAATAAGTTCATGACTTCATTAAAAAAATATCTTTCATATTTTCAGAATTTTGCAATATTATTTTCAGTGCTTATGTAAATTTAATGAAAAATAAAGGCATTTAAAAACGGGCACAATATTACCTCCAACAAAAAAATATGGCTTACAAGACTTTGGAGTTAATCAAGTTATAAAAGTCGATCGTTAAAAATAACTAGAAACTTTTGGGTGATTCTCGAAGAAAAACCTTTATAATTTTTTTTTTTTTTATGGGATAGGGGGGCAAACGAGCAAACGGATCACCTGATGGTAAGTGATAACCGCCGCCCATGGACACCCGCAACACCAGAGGAGTCGCAAGTGCGCTGCCCGCCTTTAAAAGGGTTTGGGCCTCCGGTAACCTCAACTCACTCGGCGAAACACAACGCAAGCGTTGCTTCACGCCGGTTTTCTGTGAGGCCGTGGTATCACTCCGGTCGAGCCGGCCCATTCGTGCCGAAGCATGGCTCTCCCACGTGAAAAATCATTTAGAGATTTCTTAGTGGGTAGCAGTTTTAGTTTATCTTTTCTTGTCTGTCAGTTTACATTAACATTTTTTTTTTCATTAGTTATTTTATATCTTTAACGTATTACCTATAGAAGAACCTACATGTTTCATGACCGTTTCATGTTACACTAAACTTATTTAGTTGTGCTATTTATAATTATTATTTTGTATAAATGTAAACAACCGTTGATGAGCCTAATAAAAATAAAAAATAAATTACTGTGACAGAGACACCTCAACGTCAACCTGACTACTGAGTACTGAATATAATGCGTGTTACAAATTTCTAGAAAATAAACCATTATAAACTCAATTTTGTTGAAGTCTTAAGGTTTTACCGCGACAAGACAATCAACACTCGAAGATTACACACGTAACTGAGAAAGAAAAACCGAAAATAATAGAAGTATTTGTACCACCGGTCACGCGCGTGACACATTGATCTAGGCATATCGTATGCTCGAGCCGACGACGGCGTAAGCTTTGCTAGCAATGACTACGATATGGTGAGAAATAGGGTTTAGAATCCACATTTTATACAGTTATTTATACTTGTTTTAAAAAGAACTTCTAGAAAAAAATAATTCAAAAGAAATAAAGTTTATACCGAGTGCCACATTTTTTTTTTGGGATGGGGCAAACGAGCATGTACTTAAATCACCTAATAGTAAGCGATTACCGCCGCCCATGGACACCCGCAATACCTGAGGGGTCGTAAGTGCGTTGCCTGCCTTTTAAAAGGGTTTGGGCCTCCGGTATCCTCACTCACTCGGCGTTTCACATCAGTTTTCTATGAGGCCGTGGTATCACTCCAGTCGGGCCGGTAGGAATAATTTTATAACTATGTATGTATTTTATAGGAACGCTTTGATATTAAATAATGTAAATGATAGGTTTTTTTTAGTTTATTTATTTTAAATCAATCAGACAACCAGACAACATTTATATAACTATTGTAAAGAATACGGTTTTACTTTGTTTTTTTCTTTTCCTGACATCTCGCTTATAATTAAAATCATTTTCAAATGCTATACATTCATATTATTTTACTAGCTGTCCCTCGCGGTTTTACTCGCCGTATCTAACTCTTTTCTTTTTGGCCTACTCCTAAGGGTGGGTCTCAAGTGTCCTAATGTGGTGATGGATATAAAAAAACTGTCAGATTTAGTATTAGCGCGTTCAAAGAATCAAAATAAAATTAATAAATATTTCAGCTTCGTTATATTTAATACTTACACTTACGCAATTATAAGACATTGAAATTAAACTGCTTGATACGGAATTTAAATAATATCAATATACCGCGATAAAATCCGTAAAAAGTCTCTATATCTCATCTTTCTACGCCTTGCCATTTAATTTTAAATTTTTCCACACATCCGATGTTTATTCTTATCCTTTATGAGACAAACATTGTAAAAAATGTGGTCCTAAAAGTCGACACAGTCTCTAAGCAAACTAAAGAGTGGAGGTGGAGCTAACAAAACTTGTCCGGTGACCGCCCAGTGTGTCGCGTCTCCATCTCGGGACAAAATTTATACGTCCACTGGGAAATTAATATCAGGTGTTAGGAGCTGAGCGACCAGCTCAGTGTGTAACGGGACGAGGTATCACCTTGACAACAAGTCAAGTGATATTATGTAATTAGATAAGTGGTATTTTATACTCATATTTTTGGAGTTAGTTTTTTTTTGTGTTTTGGGGCTAGAGTACGTTTCGGACGCAATCGGTCTGGTCAGCCTTTTCACAGAGTCAATAAGTTTGCGTGTGGATGTAAATTTTCCGTCGAACATGTGTGATTATTCGGGCAACAGTACTCATCACACTGCTCAAATGTTCCTGCTTGCGAATGGAAAATATTTTTAATAATATAATTTCATAACGTTTTTACGTCACCAATATTTAAAAATAACCGCCGCCACAACGCTCTTCTGTAGTTACAAAAAGAAAACTTTACTCGAAGCAATTTTTAAATATATTTCTTATTTGATTACCTATTGTGCTAGTTCTAATTTCCCTCGAGAATTTACTTTGTAACTGAAAATACAGCCTAAAAAGAAGTTCTAAAATTGGTCGCACAATTTGAAATTTTACCAAATGTTGATATACCTACATGTTCTTACATAGGGTGCAGAATCGCCGTGTGAGCCGAGCCAGCAAAATTGGGGAGAATGCTTATAAAAGCAGGTGTAAGTAACATTTGGCATACGCGGTATGAATACTTAATTGTAATTCGAGTTACGTGGCAATGTTAGCGTGATAACAACGTGGATTAAGCTTGCTTTCGAAACTCCGATAACGATACAAAATGTTTTCAAACGATTTCCGATTTTATGTGTTGATTATACCTTTAATAAATAAATGTTTAAATTTTGCAAATAGATAGGTATAACTATAGTTAATAAGATACAATAAGTGCTTAACAATATTAATATCATTAGTTATTAGTGCCCAGCTTCGTTTTAACTCCAACACTGTGTGTTAAAATGAGCAATTATGTATTGAATTGTGTATTGCGATTGTACATACTGATACACAATACACATAACAGAAGCCGCCATATTGCATTACAATTATTCCGACACGACAATGTGAGCGACAAATTATATTTCTAGCGGTGCGGGCTGAGGCGCCGCCCGTCGGGATTACTGCGGCCTGCTCCGAAACAAAGTGACAGGTGCGCCTTTATTCCCCCAAATGATCTGTAATTCAGTTTTGAAATTCGTAAGCAAACAAATCTTCACGCTTCATCCCACGAGAGAACAGGCTGGTTTAAAAACAACGATAAAATTTGTCTACAAAATAAATTGGATTTTTCTGTTTTTTTTTCCCACGATTTTTGAGTGAGCAGCTCACTGTGCGGCAATATTCAATTAAAAATATTAATGGGTTAATCAGAGTGTTCATGTTTTCGTTCATTGCCTGAAATTTTGAACACAAATCGATACAAAGTTGGTTCAGTTTGGTTTTGAAGTTTTCTAGAGGGAATGTGTATGAGCCTAATTTTCATGATGAAAGTTGTTGATGCAAAGTGATTATTAACTCTGTGTTTTCTCGCTTAAGTCTTGAGAGTAGCGGAACTGTAGTTAGCAACGTATCACTACTTTGTACTTCATTACAAAGTTTAAACGCGTCTGTGTTAAACGCATCAGCTACGATGTAGGTAGAATCCTTTGAGTTAGATTATCAGGTAATTTCAAGAACTATTTAATATTTTAGAGACACGTACGGTTTGTTCAGAATAAATAAATAATAATAAATATTCTGGGACATTTTTTTACACAGCACCATCTAGTCCCAAACTAAGCAGAGCGTGTACTATGGGTACTAGACAATGGATAATAATACTTATATACTTTTCATAGCGGAACTAGGAGCGGGCGCACAGCGTTGCGGGCGTAATAAGACGTGGTGAGCATGTTTTTGTATAGACAACTAGGTGACATAACAAGCTTATAACTTTGTGATTTTATGTGATACAGAAATACTAAAGAAGTGTCTCGGGTTTCGCATTATTATTATTTATAGGTACTAAAATTATTTAGACATAAAATAAAAAGTGCAATAAATAATGAAGGCTAAATATAGTTAGAAAAATGTAATTAAAATATCATTATTAAATTATTAATTTATGTATAGGTACATCTCCCTCTCTCGTACTTAGCGTTGCTGTGCCGAACAGGGTCCATAATTGGTTCTTAGTTTTAAGCTTACCATCTGTTTAATTTTATATGTACATTATGGAACGCAATAAAGAATTGAATTGAATTGAATTGAAGTTATATGTAATATACGTTTAAAATCGTGTTCTCGAAAGTCGCAATTTTGATGAAATTTATAATACACCTAAGAGTTTACGTAGGTGAAAAATCGATTTATCGATCTAGATAACTCGATCTAAATTCTTCGAAATGTTGGCTTTATATATTATCTGTTCACGCACACTGCAACAACGTTGACTTGCCCGTTAAAGTGATTAAGATAGGCATTATACATCTGTTGTGTTGTGAGGAGTCACCGATGTACTTAAATAACAATAATAACATTTCTACGTACACATATTGAAATAAAACCACTTTACGGATTTTATCGCATTAGGTAAAAATAGTAGTAGTAATCGCATAGGTATTGTTACGGGCGGGTATGGTCTGAAACAACGGGATTCGACTATGTAAAGAGGTTATTTAAAGTCCCAGAAATTATATTACTTATAAGTGTGCCCAAAATCACAAAACAGAGACCAAACAGGCCTCTTGAACCCAATCATGAAAGCAGCTTAACCTAGAAATACCAGGCAGGCAATCACACTAATACTAGGAGATAATAAGTGCCGAGAAGGAACGAAGTTAAATAATTAGTTGGTGGCGCAAGAGGCGCAGCTGCATGATTGACAAACCGAGCAGCCGACGTAATTAGTTCACTGAATACACTTGATGCGCGTAATGCCGATACACCGACGCGTAACAAAAGAAACAAGGATAAACAATGTATCGGTTTTTACGGTTTAATTTATAAGGATACAAGAAACAAGTTCGTGTGTACGGCCAACCTGGGATACATTTTACCAGTTTTTTAAGCAATGTAGCATAGCCAAGTATGGCCGTACCTTGACAGAAAATTTCTAACTATTTGCGTTATTCCGTTCAAGTTAGAGTTCTCTCTTTTGGTTCCAGTCTGACAAATAAAGATCTTGGCTAGTTATCGTAAAAGGATTTTTTTTATTTTCCTTTATATAAAAAAAATATGTAGAAAATTTTTAATAATTAAGGAACTACAATTAGCTATCTATCGATAATAATAATCATTACTAGGCACATGGTTTCGAAAAGTTGGAGATTAGAGCTTTGGTTTGAAACTCAATACCACTCAACACTGTTTTTATTTTGATTATGTATACTTCTCTTATAAGCGCTGCATGTTTTTTATATCCACCTTTACAAGATGACATTCAACATGACAAAACTACCTGATGTTACAGTCACACGGCAAGGGTGAATATAGGAAATAGGTGAGACAAAGCTTTCATCTCGATTGGCTTGCTTAAATATAATATAGGTATGTGAGGTAGGACTCCTTTCTGGGACAGGTTTGCATTTATATAACAGAAAAACCAGCGGATGACATTACTTTATTATATATTTTATTAGTTTCTTTCTGTATTATTTTTAAAAAAGACCTAATATATCCCGTTTTTCATGTTAAATACAAATGAATTTAACAAATGTTTTTATAACCAAATGTTTTTATTAACCAAAATTAATTAACTATTTAATACCAAACAAAATAAATTTACGTGCATAATTTTTTTCCAATAGGGGTAAACCGAAATTACCGACCGCCATTTGCGTAAATACTTCTTTTACTTTACCTACATACAAAAAAAAAATGAAAAGTTTACGTTAATTGCTTAAGGTTTATACTTAAAAATAAATAAAATGGGCACCACCGATTACCAAACATTATAGACAATTTAATTGCACAAAATACATTACACCACGGTGTAAATGAAGCCCGGTTACTAGTGTGTTCGTATTCAACTAGCGCATTACACATACATGGACTGCGGCACAAATCGTTCGCTTTGCATACATTGCGCGCTGAATGCAACGCTCTGTTTCTCTTAGCGGAGCGCGCGTTTTAATGCACGTAATCATATCGCGTATGTTCGTATAGTTCATTAGTTATTCATGTACTTGTTAGATACTGCTAATTTTATTTGCTTGTTTCAGCTGTTCTCTTTTTTGGCTTACCGAAAACCCGAACGACACCAATTTTAGAATTCTTTAAATGTAATCTTATGAAATTTCTTTCACCAATCCGCTACAAGCTTAAAGCAGAAAATATGTTGACTTGGATTTCTTCGGATAATATTAGCGTTCTGCTTTATTTTTCACGCACGAACAACTTGCGAAAACATATTCGTATCGAAAGCAAGAATAATTTCTATGAGAAGGAGGTTAATGAACGTAGATGAAGCGAAAGTGGTGTGCCAGGATCGTAGCAGGTGGAAATCTATAGTCTCTACCTACCCCCCAATGTAAACTTAATTAAAGCCTAAAGGCATCCATGTTCGTCCATGCTTCAGCAGTGGCTGCTTTCTTGACTGCATGCACTTGCAGTCAAGAAAGTCAGGGCTGAACAAGGTCCTGAATGTCTAAGACGTGTTAGCTCTGAGAATTAAGTTATATCTCTACTTTCATGCATATACCATGCTCACAATGTTTGTACAACGGCGTACCTCTATTACTATTCAAAGCATGTAAAACAACGGGCCTGTATTAGAAAATCTCAGTTTTATTAAATTAATACATCTCTCATGCTTATAAGTATCTTTCAAGAACGTCAATTTTAAATCCACGCGTTAACGTGTGTCGACTCCTTAAGTATTAAAGTGTATTCAAACCACACATCAAACTTAGACATTATTCAAACAATCCACTTTAATTTCTACGAACTACAGTCTCAGTAACGACACTAGTTTTATTCGTCTTAAGAAGGAAGTTCCAACAAAGTGAGCTCGTCATAGATATGATTAATCAAGGTGTATGAGAACAAAGGAGACTGTATTAAGTGCGATGTGTTCCGCTCATGTAATTACACTGAATTAGCGTTCATTTGAAGGCTCCGTGTGAGGTAGAAAATTAATGATATAGTTCTTGAGAAATGATACCAGTAGTCTAATCAAGGGAGCTCACGCGAGAAAATTTTGTCATCCCATTACATGCGACATAAGTGATAGACGACGACAAAAATATTGCGGTACACATGTTAGCCTAGCTGTAGTGATCGTAGCGTATAGTAGCGCCTACTCCCCAAATGCGGCGTTAAACGCAGTTACAAAGATTTACCCAACACGTCATAAACTTGACCTACAAACCTCTGAGTAAGTAGTCACAAAGTTGCGAAAACAATCAAAGAGGTAAGTAACCCCGATATATCAGTCTAACAACAAAACGTTTTGTGTGGATGGTGGGGCGCGCGGACGTCGGGCCTAATGTGCGCCGGAGGATAGTTCGCCCATCGAAACTACGAAACGCAACTATTCCCTTGTGAGGTCCGTTGAGCTGTGGACTTAGTCACGAGCGGCAGCGGGGCGGCGGCAGAGCGAATCTACACGCTTAGTACTGCAGTAATTTTAAACATTACAGCGTCATTTTTCTATTGTATCTGTAGTCTGTAAATTTCACAAAATATTAGAAATAATAATTAAAACTGCCTCGTCAATCTAGTGCTCGTAAGCAGGACTGCTACGCTATAGGTCCTGGGTTCAATATCCAGATTAAGCTATGAAATTATTGGGTTTTCTATTGTATAGGAATATGCATAGGCTTGGCCCCTCTTACTAGGGACATTCTACATGTCTACCTAACTCTTTGGGCAATATAGGTATGACAATGTTAAGTACATAATAATAGACTGGTGTGTTTTTTTCCCATAGATTAATTATGTTCTGAGGCAATTGCATAGTAAATTACATACTGTCATTTCAATATTAATTTCAGTTCTATAAGTACCTATTTATTATTATAAGAACTCGCGTCATATTTTACAAAAATATACGTGATATCAAACCCGCGATCTACTATCACTTTGCTTCCAACCTAAGCTAGGACAATAAATGAATGGCAATCGCGAAGAGATTATAGCAATTGAGAAGGGCCGAAGTTGAGCGCTTACCACAACTTGGCGACGTATCACTTGGGCAGGATTAGTGATGTGAACAGTTTGTAGGGATGTGACTTAGAATAGAATAGGAACATGTATAATTATGTTGTGGAGTGCTATTATGTGACACGATGTAGTTATAACTACGTGTTTCTGGTGCTACCGTCGGCAAACAGGGGGATATTTTCATGTTGACCCGGATGACCAAATTCAAAATTTTATGAGATAGCGAAAAATGATAAAAAATGCTTGAAAAACCCATACTTACGGTATTATTGCCTAGATAATAAGAATCAAGTTGTATGAAGTATCTACCTACTACGTTATACGACTTGGTAATATAATTATTTATATGGCAATAATTTTAATAAAGCTTCTAAGTTATAAAGCTTAAAATAAATTGATTGTTAGACAACGTGGGCTATCGTGTGGCTCATGTAAATCAACATATTCCATCAAATACTGGGGCTAAACTTGATTTTTCTGTATGAAGACTACCATGGAAATGTAATGACTGCATTCTACAACGCGAAACTTCAATATAAAAAAGCAAAAACTTAAAATGCAATTTCCCTTCATACAATTCGTCCGTCTTGTAACCCAAGAAAATAGTGACACAAATTCTGAAATTGCGTAATCAGAGTCGCCGGGACGAATGGAAGGACAAAATGGCCGCTTTTACATAAATACTTATATACTAGTAGTTTTCATCGTTTTGAAGATAACGCAATAACAGACAGACAGAAAATAGGGCTGTGAAATCTTCGCTTTTATGAGCCGACAATATTTTATATGATAAACGTTTTTCGCAAAAGTATTAAATGTAGAGTAAAAAAATATATGAGTGAGAATTTGACATGGACATTGGACATACCTACCTAATATGTTCTGTATCTAAGTAATAATTATATAGAATAGACATGGTTTAGTCGTAAAAGTATGTAACTTTTCACGTCTGTAGTCCCCGAAGGGTTAGGCAGAGGTGTGCCAATGCACACTCATATTTCCCCGCCATGATTTGGTCCCATGTAATAAGAGGCGAGCCTTATTCCAATAACCAGACACTAATTTATACTCCGAGCTACTGCTGAGAATTGCATTAAATAACCCAATAGCACTTTACTTAACCTAGGAGCTCCAGCGTAACAGTTGTGCTTAAGAACTGTAGGCTAATGAGGCTTTAGTCGTATCTTACCAGGATCTTGATTCAAGCACTGCCTGCACCTACCACAAATAAACAAAACGCCTAACTACCGCATTCAGAGTTCGGGCCAAATCACTTTTACTGAGTTCCAGAACCTGAAATGGATATACTCCATCTTCGTTCCTGTGCCGCTCTCTGTAACATCATATTTATTAAAAGCAAGCTCTAAGCTTATTATTGTGAAAAGAGAATCTCGATCCTTTGCTTAACTATTACGCCTAGCGTCAAGCAAAAGAGTCTGAATAAAAAAGTATATATGTATAACACCGGCTCCACAATGACATGTTGGACACAACGAGCCGACCGACGTTGGCGCTAAGCGATTTGATCCAATCAAAATGCGTCAGCAAGCTACATTGGCACCAACGCTATTTACTGCCGAACAGCGTTGTTGCTGCCATTGGAGCCAACTTGTGGAACTGGCCTTATGACTTTAAACAGCATATTATATCGCCATCTTGTTTTTATTTATATCTTTCTCTTTAATACCTATCATCTTCACTCATTCATCTTGCGTTCCATACCACATGTCTAACATTCTTAATCTCCCCACATAATATTATAGTGATGCATGGTGGGTAGCTACTGAACTTGGCTCAATAATAAGGATAATAATGTTTTAGTGCACTAAAACATTATTATCCTTCAGACAAAACCATTTGATAACTTAACCCGACCCATCTCAGCTAAACCCACACTTTTACTTTAATTCAAATACAATATAGGTAAATAATAACATCAGCTTGAAGTAGACAATCTCACCTCACCTTCCATACAAATAATTATGACTACTGGATTTTACAATGTAAATAAACTTTAGCCTTGCAATGAAACCAAAAGCATTTTTATGACAAGTTAGGCAGGCGACGACACTTTTGGCGATGCGGCTGAGCGATCAGCTTCTGCGCCACGTGTTGTGGCTTCGATCCCCACACGGAGCAAATATTTGTATGACCTACACATACATAGGATAGTTGTTTATTTTTTTTATGGGATAGTGGGCAAACGAGCAGTCTGTGGTTTATTTTGTAAAAGCATCCACGATATAGTATACTAGTGTGGGATAAAATATATATATAAAAAAATATATTTTTGCAATTAATAAGTTAGGTACATTAATACAATTTTATTGGTTCAATAAATACAATTAAGTAAGCCACACATTTCATTTTCCATAAAATAGTACCTGATTATGTATGTCATGTACTAAGTACATTGTAAAAGCTCAGATGTGTATAATAGCAACCGACACGTGTGTATGAAGCGACAAGATGTAAATGAAGCCAAGAAGTATGCACGAATCTTAAGAAGTGTTCTATAGTTTCTGCCTACTCTTATCAGGAAACGACTTGATTGTATGTAGAACTGCCTCATTAGACTAGTGGCCCTGAGCGCGACTGCTACGCTAGAGGTCCTAGGTTCGATTCCCAGGTGAAGTAAAGTATTGTTGGTTTTTCTATGAAATTTTCAGTAGCAGTTTGGAGTTTGGAATGTTTGCCCAGTCAAAGTCAAAGTCAAAATCATTAATTCAATATAGACTACTAGGTAGTACTTTTTGAACATCATTTTTACATTATAGGCAGCCCCCAAAAACGCCCACCCTTCAGTTAATGGCAATAGGCTCGCCCCCAATTACATGGGACCTAAACATACCGGTGAACTGTGGGAACTTTGTACATTCTACCTAACCTTTTCGGGAATACAGGCGTGATGGTATTTAAGTATGTATGACGTAGGTACATACTAGACAAGATGTAAATATTTAATATTGTAAAAAAGTATTGCGTATGAAATAAGCTGCGACAACGTCCACTTTCACTAAATAGAATTATAGCAAAGAATATACTGTCGTCACAAAAAATACATGACGTATCATAGTGTATCCCTGGGATCTTATACCCATGTCAGTGTGGACAGACAGACGGAGAGATTAACGCGCAGCTACAATGAACAGCCACGGATACGTAGCCACGAGCCACCATCAACAGCCACGGGACACGCCCGCTCTTTGACTTTATTTCGGACAGGTGAGTTTATGACATACTTTGAACTTTAAGGAGATGTAATTAAAGTTACAAATAATATTTAAATGATAGTATTTTATGTACAGTTGACAAAAAACTTAGGTTGCAAACAACATCTATATCTTGACAATTACATAATCAACCCATTATACGAGTATGTACCACTGCTGGGCACGGGTCTCCTCTCACAATGAGAGGGATTAGGCTATAGTCCACCACGCTAGCCTAATGCGGGTTGGCAGACTTCACACGCCGTCGAGAAAATCTCTCAGACGTGCAGGTTTCCTCACGATGTTTTCCTTCACCGTTTTAAGCGCGTGATAATAACTATTAATACGCACATAACTTCGCACATAACGTCGACTGCGGGCAGGATTCAAACCTGTTTCTTCTAGTTATACACACCAGACGCTATGCCTCCAAAGCCTCCCGCCAGGTCGAAAATTCATTCTGAATTTACGTCTTTGAAGTGACCTTACACCCGATTACTTATAAAAAGATTTAGATACATATTTTATATTGAAATAAAACAACTTTACGGATTATATCGCGTTATAGGTATTAGTATAAATCAAAGTAAACTGGTTTTATTTCAATATGTCTAATATTCGCGTAAGCTTCAGAAATACATATACCATCACACCTGTATTCCTCGAAGGGTTAGGCAGAGGCGTACTAACGTACACCCATAGTTCGCCGGTATGTTTAGGTCCCATGTAATAAGGGGTGAGCCTATTGCCATTAACCGGGCACAAATTCCTAACTCCGAGCTGCTACTGGGTATTTCATAAAAAAACCCAATAACACTTTGCTCGACCTGGGAATCGAACCCAAGACCTCTAGAGTAGCAGTCGCGCTCAGGACCACTTGGTTAATGAGGCAGTTCAATACATATTATATGTTATAAAATATAATTATCTGCCATAGGATTTGATATTTAAGTAGCTAACACTCATATCGACAAAAAAGCATTATACAAACAACGGAATCTGTTCACGGTATAGATATTTCTAGCATAATACACAAAACTGATCAATCAATCAATCACTTTATTTGCTTGAATATGGTACATAATATAATAAAGGTCTTAAATAATTTAAACATTTGGATCTCATATTCTGCCGTGTGGCGTACAAATATTACAAAATAATAGCATCTAGTGAAATGTCAACAGAATACATTATTAAACGAATTACTTTACTTAATAAAATTTTACAAATTATCATTTAAAAAATCATTTAAGCTATAATAACTGAATTGAGAATTATCTTTTTTGAGCTTAAATATCTTCATTCTTAAATACCACGTTCACATAGTTAAGAAGTCGTAGTTAATCATTTATATCCCCTTACATAGGCTTCCGGAGCCAAGACTAGCCAATATGTAAGACGTTTCTAAACACGCTTCACAACACCGAACGCGTTCCGCTCGTATGTATCAAGTTTATTTATGTAAAGGCGATGTATTAATGAGTAGTACCGCAGGCGGCGCGGCGGGGCGCACGACGTATGCGTTACACTATGTGCGAAGCGCAGTTGACTTGCTTGCAACTTGCAATAAAACTTGCCTCTGGGGAAGGAGCGCCTGTAAGCCGGCGGCGCAACCGATGAGAGCGCGCGATTCTTGCTTATTTAAGACTAGGATAATTGATGTTTCTTGCATCATACTAGGAAACAGCGTACTCCCTTTTAAAAGGCCGGCAGCGCACTTGTGACTCTTCTGGTGTTGCAGGTGTCCATGGGCGGCGGTGATCGCTTACCATCAGGCGATCCGTCCGCTCGTTTGCCTGCTATCACATAATAAAATAAAATAAAAAAAATCTGTTAACATTACAAACCATTAATTTAGTTTTTTTTTAGTTCATTTGCGTTGTTTATGTACCGCATTACCTACCAAATCCATCGCAGGTCCAGTTACTAAATGCCCCAATAAGCAGTACCTTATTGTGCGGTGATCTTCAAGCACATTTTTTTTTGTAGGTGATAAATAGGCAAATTATTTACCAATGAACATCACTAGACGAATTGCCGATGGATTGCATAAAAATATATACTACCCTGAACGCTTTCTAGAAAGTTCCATCACCCAATGGAGACTATTTTTTTTTTTTTTATATATTTATTTATAGCAGACACAAGATCCATCGATTTTACAATATAAGTGTATAAATATATATAACTTAACTTAAAAAATAAATACCGTACAGTGTACATAAAAAGTAATTATAATAATTGGGTGATGGAAAGAATTTTTGATTGAATTTTGACTGAAACACGTCAATAGATTTGTAAACATAACAACATGTTTTTCGCAGCCCGAACGAAACGTTTTAAGTCCACTTTTATCACGCGTACCACTGAAATGTGGAATGCGCTTCCCGAGTGGATATTCCCCGATAGATATAAGTATATTTATAATCTGGGTGTCTTTAAATCATGATTAAATCGGTTTCTTCTAGGCTAGAGCGCTCCATCGTATCACTTAACATCAAAGAAACTGGCGGTCAAGTGCAATGCAAACAAGGATAATAAAAAAGATATGTAGCTAAAACCGCTGTAAGTCAATGTCTTGATGCCGTAAAATGGGACATGAACCCAAAAGTGCTGTGTGCAAGCCCAACTTTGCGCGGGGAACTTTGCAGTCGCAAGGCACACCTTCCTAATTGGGTAAATATAGGAGGCGAGCAAAGTGCCCAATTCATAAATAAATTAGTGTCGCTATTGATAGCGGATGTCATAATTGTTATGAACAAAACACACATTCAGTATAAAAAAATATGTGGGATTGAAACTGCATAGGTATATTGGTAGCTAACTTAATATACCATTAAGTATGATATTTCCCGAAGGATATATGTCCTGTGTCCTATTTATCGTCCTACAAATCTAAACTCTGAGCTACTGCAGAAATTCCCAGTATTAGTCTTAATTTACTATACGATTTAAGCCTGGCAGCATTGTCATCATGCTCCCTTAGGTGTCATTGTTTGCGGTAGCGTCATTGGTCGGATCACCTCCTTCCCTCTACAATGGCGACGCTGGCTGATCCGTGCGTTATTCTCGTGAACGGGTGCTGCTTGTGGTGACTGTTCGACTTGCTGGCTATGGTTTCTTTATAAATTTGTTGCTTTTAAAAGTTAACTGAATCGCCTTGTACGTTCTAGTTATGCATATTATCATTGCTCACTGTTTTTAAAATTTTGTTATAAACTTAAAATTGTCATGTAAACAACTAGAAAGGAGGTTTGCTAATACTATAAATATTGCTTGACAAATATCATTAATAACATGCGCGCCACCTGACATGCAGCAATGAATAAATTATTAATTAAGTACCCCAAACAATGACTTGAATTCTATTTTGTGCAACGCCTTAGTAACTTAACAGACACAAATGTGTTGCTGGGGAGTTTGTTGCGCCGCTTCTTCTTCCCAGCGAAAACACTAGGAGGCGGGCGTTTTGGGAACTGTCTATAATGTAAAAATTATGTTCAAAAGTACTACCTAGTAGTCTATATTGAATAAATTATTTTGACTTTGACTTTGATACTGAGAATTTCTTCATGGGCTATTCATATACACAACCCTTTACGGAATAGATGCGTGTGGTATGTAATATTATGATTTTTGTACTTCCTTTATTTTAAGTTAGTGGGAGTTAAAAACCATGCTTATAAGTCTTATCACTAACACTACTATGTCACGTTTTTTCTTACTACACATATTTAGTTTCAATTTGCTTATCAATATTTTTTTACGACCAGACTTATAATCCTTTGTTCCATTTCAATACAGTTATATCTAAATACAAATCTAAATGAGAATAACAAAATTCATAAGTTTATTTGTTAAGTTCCCACAATGAATTCCACATCGTAAAAGCCTATTGTATATTAAACAACTATTTTAGCGTCACAGGTAAACGCCGGGGTCGAGCCAACACTTAAAATTCAAACTCTTGGCTCCGAAACAAATCCTATGACAACATTTATTTACTTGTGATGTATTCAAAAATAGCTCTTAATGTTGGTGTAATAAGACCGTAAGTGATAGTAAAATGGGTATTTTAAAGTTTTACAAGCGTTTTTAATAATGTGCGGGACATGTGAATTCGGGTGAAGTTTTCCAATAAAAGTTGCAACGCTTTTGGAGTACGCCGTGCTCGCGCCGTAGCCCGTAGCACACGAGTGTAGCGCACTGCTACGTGTGGCGTAGCACTCGCTACGAGACGTAGCAACGTAGCCCAATATAATGTTGTATGTAATTTCACAACAATAACTTTAGCATGACTAGCATTGCATTGGCCTGAGTGCGACTGCTTCGCCTGAGAACTTGGATTCGATTCCCAGGTTGAGCAGTTTGCTCAACCTGGGAATTGAAAAATGGCTATTGAGTTTTATATGAAATTCTCAGTAGCAGCACGAACACTAGAATTGTGCCCGATTAAATGGAAATGGCCTCGCCTCTATTACATGGGACCAAAGCGGTGTATGGTGGGTGTTTATTAGAACATATCTGTCTAATCATTCGGGAAATAAAGGCGTGATGGTACTTTTCGTTATGTTATTTTTATAATCAAATTAATTTGTATAACGTAAACGGTAGCAAAAGTATTCGCTCGTAGAAGTAACGATTGTTCACGATATAAACGTAGGTATTAGCATATTAAAGGTTATTACGAGTGCACCTTGTTACACGTCACCTCGTCTAGAAAATAACATGACAAAGTTATTTCTAGAAAATAAACAGTATTTGATATTTTGCCTTATTTCCTTACAATTCACGAAAAAGTTTGGCTAACGAGGTCTTCATTGGATAAAAAACGTTATGACCAATACATTGAACATAACGTTTTCAACAATAAAAATAAAATTCCATTCTGTGTAAGACACATTGCAGTCGGTGAAGAAGTAAGTTCCGCGTTTGCAATGCACGTGCCTACTGCGCCGAGGAGCGTTCCACACCACTTGCCACTAGCAAAGAATAGTAACTATTTCTACACCACTAGTATTACCAGACATGAGAAAAGTATAATACGGCGACAGAGGGCTTCCGCAAAGGCTTCCGCCCAAGGGCGGATCGTTCTGGTTACAGGTTCACTAACGCTCTCCTACAAAAGATGGGTCTGACGGATACATCAGCCTGCAGGGCCTGCAAAAGGGAAATTGAGAGCATGGAACACCTTCTGTATACATGCGATGCAATGCTTGGAAAGCGAATGTGCCTTTTGGGTCAGGGTTATCCAAGCCCGGAGGACTACAGACTTATACCCCCAGGCCTCATTATAAAGCTCATGGAAGAGCTGTTTGTAGAACTGGGAGGGGATGAGGAATAGATTATCTAGGGGAAGCACAAAAGATCCCATTGGGTCGAAGTGCACTGAGGCCTTGCTGCCTCGGCCCTACACAAGATAAGATAAGATTACCAGACATGTAACATTATCTAAAGATGAAACTATGTTCTGTTTTGTGTTCAAATCACTTTTTTTACAACCAAAGAGGAGGTTCTTAATTTTGTATTCTGTATGTTTGTTACGCAATTATATATTTTTGTGTGAAAGAATATTATACTCCTGAAGTGGTCCCATTCAAATTGGTGATGATCTGATCACAAGTTATTTTATTGATTAAGTCGGCAAACGAGTGGTAAATAGTCATCGTCGCTGATATACTCCTAAAACACCAGAGGAGTCGCTGATGCGTTGCCGATCCTTAAGAGCCATTTTGGATTGTAGACTGCTAGACCCGCAGCTACCAAGAGGACTCTTACGCGCAAAAGTCGAAACACACATCGAGGTGCTTTACGACCGACCCCGACGCCAGAAATACGCCAGAAGAAGAGTGGTCGCCAGCCAGTCAGAATCCAAGAGGTTCTAACACTAAGCAGGTCAGATATTTTCTCGCCTCTTACGAGATGCCTATCTGAGTAGCGGTGGGAAATAGTATTCTACAATATAAATACTATTATATGCTCGCTCGACTGTAATATACAGTCAAGCAAGTCAGTGCATGTAAACAGAGCATCGCGAGGCAAGCGAGGCGGCGCGCGGCGGCTGCGTGACCGGCGCGCGTAAGTATTGCTTTGACATAATAGACGGGGATAAAGTGCCTATGTAGGTACTTAAATATACTTGCAAGACTACTCATTACTAACTATTGATTCTAATACATAACTGTTTTGAAGACATAGATGCGATTATCAAAAATAATTATCTCCAACAAGTAGTAGACGATTGTGTCTATTTAAAGCATATTATTGTACTGAACGCAGTAATGTTAATCTAAATAATTAAGACCTTTAAATGTAAATATGGACCATAATATAAGCTGAAAAGACCAATAACAAAAGAACCACGAATAAGATAAGCTCAAAATGTACTGAGCTTAAACTCCGCCCGATATACAAACGCTCAGCTAACCTTGAGTGTGGCTCCAATTATGTAAATGAACTCAAAAATTACACGCACAACAGAGACCTACTCGGCTTCTTTCTCGCGACACTCAATCGACAATATACAAAAACTTGGAAAGTAATCATCATACAAACAGGCCGCGTTATCTGCACTCGGGGCTACGCAGTAATATGGACGGGGACAATACAATTATCCCCGTGAAATTGTCTTTAGTTAGATAGAATTACCACCCTCCCATAAAGATTTAGTATAATGGTAGAAGCGTATCTTGTTTGAAAGAAAAACAAGATGGATACAGTTTTATTATGAGTAAACGTATCACTTTATTTGTCATTGATTTTAAAGGTGTTTACATTTTATTTATCTCGATATTTTTTTATGGGATAGGGTGGCAAATGAGCAGACGGATCGCCTGATGGTGAGCGATCAACGTCAGAGGAGTCGAAGAATCCCAGGTGTGTGCCGGGCCTTGCAGTTTGGGCCTCCGGTATCGTCGCTCACTCGGCAAAACACAACGTAAATCCGAGAAATTTCTGTTCAATGTCAAATCAGATATTTTTACAAAATTGGGCATCCTTTTTTATTTCAAGCCGTTATTCAACGGCAAATCTTATGCAAATGACTTGTTAACTGTCAAGTAGTACTGTTAATTTAAAGGAGCTCCGAGCCTGTTACGATGAGAGCAAGGATTCACGAGACTAATGCCGCGTACTTGCTTCTACTGCGAGTCAAATTAATTGTGGGCTTACCATCTTATTATTTTACACTGTGCTTTTATTTATTCTTTGCTACTTAGTGTTTTTATGAACTCAAAGTTTTACAGTTTTTTCTTAAAGATTACTAACAATGTGGGTCGCACATTACTAGTATTCATGTTAAGCCCTCGTTGATTTACGTGGGTAGTGCATTAGGGGTGGATTAGAACCGGTAAATACACGATTGCAAGTCCAATGCCTTAGCCATTAGGCTACCGCCGCTTAACTTCGCCGGTATACTTAGGTACCATGTAATTTGTACCCATTTGTGCCCGGATAGTGACAATAGACTCCCTCTCTATTGTCATTATCAGGGCACAAATTCCAAACTCCGAGGCATTACTTCGAATTCTATAGAAAAACTGTGACACCATATGGAAATCTAAAACCATACAGAAAAATTAGCTAAAGTTCAGTGGAACGTGTCCGTTGTTACTGCTCTCCTCATAGGTAACAATTAGTTAAGTGCTTACCAACAACTTAGAAGTGAGTAAGCCCTTCAGTTCCTCTAGAATTGAATACACACTATACCTGTTCAATTACCTAAGAATTTTGTAAGTTACGCGCCAGAACTTGTTCACTAGTTCCAAACACTTATTATCTTGAGCGGTTTAGTAATAGTTTATACAATTATGTGCTTCATGGATGTTAAGGTTTTACATAGTGTGTTTTTATGGCATAGGGGGTGGGGGGGCAAATGAGCAGACGGGTCGTCTGATGGTAAGCGATTACCGGCGCCAATGGACACCTGCAACACCAAAGGAGATGCAAGTAAGTTGCCGGCCTTTTAAAAGGGTTTGGTGCTCCGGTATCCTCACTCACTCGGCGAAACACAACGTAAGCGTTGTTTCACGCCGGTTTTCTGTGTGGCCGTGGCATTACTCCAGTAGAACCGGCCCATTCATGCCGAAGCATGGCTCGACACGAATGGGCTGACTTATTTTTATATATCATCGCTAGACATAATCCGATTTTCGTCTTGTATCTTCTCCTCAGTTATAAAGTCGATGTGAGATAAACAAGGATATAATTATTTCGTGGTACGTGGTAAAAATCGCTGGGAGTAATTGGAAGAATGCAGAATACCTATAGTTGGTTTTTGCGGAAATAATTTTGAGGAACCTTTCTTCAGCAGCGGACATTGTATGGATAATTGTTATGATGAAGATGAGATTGGCACTGTTTTTTCATAACTATGTAGATTATAGGCACATTTAAATAATTGCATAGAATATTCGAACATAAATATATAATTTGCGATAAAAATGTTATTAGGTTTTAAGATTATTTTTATGTTAAACTATGGAACTACGAGCACAACTTCACTTGCGTAAATTTTATCCATATTTTGGACCTTTTCTTTACGTGAAATAACACTTATGTCGTGTTTCGTCGAACGAGTGAGGATACCGGAAACCCAAACCCTTTTAAAAGGCGGGCATCGCATTTGCGGCACCTCTGGTATTGCTGGTGTCCATGGGCGGCGGTAATCGCTTACCATCAGGTGATCAGTCTGCTAGTTTGCTGCCATTTGCCATAAAAAAAATCTGAATGTTCTGTTTATTTGGTTGGTAGGTACTTCCATCTCCTGATGTTCTTATCACTCGGGACAAACACTACATCCAACCCAGCTCCAACGTTTATTTGTGCTACACAACTTAGACATGATTCTGAGAACTGAGTTTTTAAATTATTTCATAAAGTTGAAACTCTTTTCTGGCCCTACAATGTATCTAACATTGTAGGGCCAGAAAAGAGTAGGTACGACATTCGTTTTTTTATCGTTCTAAATATATACAGTTACAGCGTCGGGCAGCTGAGGCGGGTGTTATTATAATCCGTCTGTCCGTCTGTCGCTTGTGACGTGGGTTAAGCCATGAACAGCTGATGTTTACACCCCTAGCGTTTCCTTAGTGCCATTTATATTTTTTTCTCACAATGTAAGCGTTTTATCGGCTCTCGCATATACTATGCTTAATTTAAGCATCACATAAAACGTGGACAGTTCTTTGAATAAATCAATAATTGGCGGGCTATTTTTTATATGGACCGACAAGTATTGGCGCAGCATCCTTTTGAGAGCTAAACATAACACAATGCCCTACAAAAATTGATCCAACACTATTACGTGGAATGTGTGCCCGGTTAATGGCATTAAGCTCGCCCCCTATTACATGGGACCTAAACATACAGGCGAACTGCGGGTGTACATTAATACGCCTCTGCCAAACCCTTCGGGGCATACAGGCGTGATGGTATAATAGTATGTTACCTATTACGTTATTTTATGGATAGCGAATAAGTTCATAATATAAATGTAGAAATATTTTTAGTTATTATATTACGGCAAAAAAACATACAAAATCATGCATTAAGAGACCTACGTGATTGTATGTACATGTTAATTTAAATTTTGTATTGAAACACGCCACTTGAGCGTTAAGAAAAACATATTGATAAAATACGGCGCACAACTAAGCCCGCTTGTCGCTCAAACTAACTAAACAATGCTTTGTATTACCAAGAAATATAAACAATCGTAACAATAATGTTATCCATATATCTAGTGTTAGTGTTGATGTTTATCGAGACTATTATTCCAGTACCATTAAATACCTATGGAGTGATGCCAATACGTGAAAAGGGAACCAACAAAACAAACAGTACATTTAATGTAATAAGGAATAAGAGGGTCAGAAAGTTTGGTGTACAAGTACAAATAATATGTGGTATAGATTCATTTGAAGATGACTACTATGGATGCCTGGAAGCTACAGAAATAAATCACAAAGATGATGCAGCCAGGATTGGGAACAGACCTCAGGATGATGCTTCAACTACAACTGTGACTGAGAAGACTACCACGATCACTACGAACACGTCTAAACCAACCACTACCAGGAAACCGACACATTATACCTACCACCTAGTGAAATCAACTAAACTTACCAGCTCCGTCGTTCCAGATGATGTTTCTATAGTCCTAGCTCAGAGCCAATCTACGCTACCAATAAGTCCACCCACCAGTACCAGTACTCACACCACCTCCAAAAAAACAACAAAAATGATCAAATCAAGTAGCAAGAAGTACTTATGGGTCTACAATACCGGAATTCCAACGTACCACCATACGCTTAAAAAAACGACTCAGATACCCAAAACTACTCAAGAATATAAACATAAGCGTGACGCGCGAACTATAATGACAGATGTGACCACGAAAAGTACATTATCTACTTCTGACACTAAGTCTGCCGTTACGACAAAAGCAACAGAGGTGACAACACCAACAAATGGGACTCCAAGATGTTTTGAGAAAACTATAAGTACTGGTACCAAAGGTGAACCTACGGGTACATCAAGTACTGACATAATTTGGGTCAGTAACACCTACCCAGCACTTGTCATACAGAAAAGGGGGAAAGGTGCAGCTCGGGTCCGCGCCATAGATTTTAACTTGAAGACATCTCGATGAAATCATTCATGATTATAACAATTAAAATTATCATTATTTTTAATATACTCGTTATTTATATCAGATTATTATTGTAGTTAGCTATTTAAGTCCAACATCCATAGTTTATATTATATATTTTAAAGGGAAAATAACTCAATTCGTCTATTCATCTGTTATTACCTGTAATGTGTGCAATAAAATTATAACTGGAAGTTCTCCGATATATGTATATAAGAAAAAATACTATGATGGGTTTTTATCAGAGCTATTAAACACAATTATTAACGAAATTGTGTTTGTTCCCCAAGTCTTTGATTCTCGAAGTCAGCCGCCCGTAGGCCACAGCTCATGGAGGCCGAAGATAGAAAGAAAGAAAAGAAAGAAAGAAAAAGTTTTTATTTTCGTCCATATGACGCACAACAAACCCAAAAATACAAAAAATATTAAGTACCTATTATAACCTACTACTATTTTTATAGGTTGCTTATAGATTACCAGCTGGCAACACAGTAACACAGCCAACTACTTTTATTATAGATTTTTGTGTCTATGAACAAAACGAAAGAGGTACTAACATAACATTAACATAATGTTAGTAAACATAGCACACCAAAAATGACAATAGCAGAATATTATTATTCTTCTAAGTGGAAAGCAAAACAATCAGACAATACTTATTGGAAATTGGTACCTAAATAGTTTATAAAAATTTAGTACTGATTAGTAAAAACATGAAGAGGATGTGCGCCATCTCGGTACGAAAATTAGGTCAACGCTCAGCTTAAAATGCTTAAATGCTGTGGTTCGCAACTAAACAACACCTACAGCGCTGGTTTTCAGCTTCTGTCTTTGATCTGTTTGCACCCTCCTGCGTCCGGTACTGCCACTACAGATCGGGAGAGAGGTGGAAAATTCTCTCTCCCTTTCTACTACCTCTATTGCAAACATAACTTCGCGATCCGCGATCTCGCTTCCGACCATGATCGAATTACGGCAGCTGGCACCCACTTGGACGAAGACGTAGATACCGTAAAGGAACCATGCTGTGAAAAAGAAGCATGAGTGAATGAGATAAAAAGTAAAAGTTTGAAAATCTATTAATGATGTTATGTGACGGTTTTATACTAGTGTAATTATAATAACTAAATCATGCTATGAAATAGTGTCCATACTGAATCAAAACAATCTGATTACAAGTTTAATTGCTTGTACACCCGCTATTAAGACTAGCTTATTTACCAGCTCTTTCATAAATATGGTTTATAGTTGCTCCCTAAAACGTAATGTGGTATACTAGCCTTTACTGTATCATCATCATCAACAAATTACCTTCAGTATTCTCTAATATCAAATTACGTCCAATGATACCAATGACGAAATTACACAAGTCTAATATCATGCGAGTGGGACCTCCGGAGCCGCTTCCAATCCAGTTTGAGAACAAACCAAAACCTACCTGTGGCCCGGTGCCTTTCCCAGAATTTAGTTGTGAAGAACCGACTACTTGTTCTAATCAGGGTACGGGATGTAACAGCGATGGGTCCGCCCGACTAGCATTTAGAGACGGGTCGACTCGCGGCGCATACACAGCTTCGTCAGTTCCAAGTATGTGGTTACAAAGTAGAGCATCCCGAGGTGTACCATTGAAAGGAGATGCAACTGGAAGTGTCCTGTCTTCAGACAAGACGACCCAAAGTGAGACGCCTCAGATTGTTGATATTCTAAAAGATAAACAGCTGTTTACACTTTATCCTGAAAGTATATTGTCTGAAAAATATTCATCTCCAAGTCCGACAGCACAAAATGTAGCGCAATCGAGTGTGTCACAGCTTGATGATACTTTTCAATTTTTTCCCGAATTAGAAATGTAGGAAAGTCTCTGAAAACTGATCAAAACATTGTCTTTTTAAGAAGTGTTCTCAAAGAGGAAAATCTATAAGGAGACTAGGCCCATTGAGTAAGAGGCAGCCTTAACCTAAGAATCTTTGGTGATGGTCTACATTTGAGATAAATTTAGATTGAGATTTGAAAGATAATTAACAAAAATAACCGGCTGGTCTACTCTCTTCTAGTCTCCATCCAGTCTCCTGTCCCCTTTATTGTTTTAAACTGTAGTCAAGTAAAAACGTCTAATATTAAAAATATAATTAAATAATAGCATTAATCAAGTTGAGGTATACACATACAAGCTTTTATTTTTATTATAAACTTATAATTTTTTTTAAAGCTTACTAGCAGTGTGGGTCGCACATTACTAGTATTTTTGTTAATACTGTAAATGATATTGAGAATATACATAGAATGATTTAATCATTTTTATTCACAAGCCTCGAAGGGCACGTAAAGCAGTCGGTCCCGGTTTTCATACAAAAACCTATGACAATCATAAGTGGTAGTTGGAATCCCAAAAAACCTATATAATCATCTACCTATGCTTGTCACAAAAATGGGAATTATTGATGTCACTTTTTGTAAAATACTGTTATTCAGCTGCATCTATTTGGATTGGAAGCCAATCCAAAAATAGTATTGTTGTTGCAAACATTAGAAACATCAATTAAAATGAATTTGAAATGTGATTCACAATAAATGAAAATTCAGTACCTAATCAACAGAAAAGTAACATTACCTCATTCTAATTAGGTATTTAAGGCCATTCTTAATTTGAAGATCTACTTTAAATTCTCTAGATCTACTAGAAGATCTACTTTTATACTTGATTCTACGGCTGTATGAGATAATAAAGTGGTCATAAGAATTTGGTTTAATGAAATAATAATGTTCTCTCTGTCTATGATGTCTGTATATGATGAGTAAATAATAATCCCACCAAAAACAAAAATGTTGTCAAAACGAAAACATATGGGTCGCGCTGTCAAAAAGTTATCGGAACTCATGTAGAACCAAACTTCTAACCTGTTCTCGCCCCAACTTCACAAACTCTACACCTTTATCAAAATATGAGGCTTTGTTTCGTTTGTAGTAAAGAAACCAAGCCTATTATTTAACAGCAAAATAATTAACAGTCAATAAATTTTTCATCATTCGCCTATGTGACGGTAGTTCTAAATCACTTTATGAATTTAATACTTTAAAGTTCGAACTTGCTGTTTAATATTGTGTTACTATTGGATTCTGTTATGGATATAGGCAACTTAATGACCCGTCACACAACTATACCGTGTCAGCAAGATGTAAATTCCTGAATATTACAATCGACTAAAAATATCGAACAGTTTAGCCCATGGCTTCGCTGTGTTGATATCCAGCTGATCAGCGCCATCTATCAAACTCTGTTTATATTGGACGTTGATTTATACTTTTCTAGTAAAAGACGAAAAAAAAAGAAGCTATTTAACGGGCTGAAACACATTCTATTAATTTGTGTTTCAAGTTTTGGCTCTTTGCCAAATGTGAGTGTGCAGTAGTCACAAGAAAA
Source organism: Acronicta leporina (assembly GCA_947256265.1). Taxonomy (NCBI): domain Eukaryota; kingdom Metazoa; phylum Arthropoda; class Insecta; order Lepidoptera; family Noctuidae; genus Acronicta; species Acronicta leporina. The sequence continues at coordinate 398,184 of OX366517.1, read as the reverse complement.
TATAAAAAATATCCATGTATAAACCCTAAAAAATCCCATAAAGTTTGTTCTTCCCTATAAAAGTCAAATAGATCTTCTGCAAGATAAACATTACTTTCTAGTATAAAAATGAAACCAAGAAAACTGCTTTAGTCATTTTGAAAACAATAACACGCCATGAAATAATTTCCATACTAAATCACAACAGCCTGATTGCGAACTTAATTTTTTAGACAACTTGTTATTTACCAAGTGTACGTACCCACCATATTTTTGTCAATATGATTAAATCCTTTGCTTTAATACGTTATGTGGTACATTCTTCTTTGCTACATTCTCATCATCAGTAAGTTACCGACAGTGATTTGTAATCGCCCGCTTCGCCAAATGTTACCATTAATTAATGTTAAGAGAACAAATATTCTGCGGATGAGACCACCAGCGCCGCCACCGATCCAACCACAGAAGAAACCGAAATTTTCCTGTGGCCCAGTACCATTCCCAGAATTTAGTTGTGAAGAATCAATTAGTTGTGTAAATGAGACAATGTCGTATAAAGCAGCCGTCTTACACAAGATCCACGAAAAAAGGTGTAAAGTAGAACAAACCCCGCTATCGAAGATGCAAATTTTCAGCCAAAAGATGCAATTTGCAATGTCTCAGAAATTGCTCCGGACTAGCCAGCCTTATAATTCACCAATACAAGACAAAAGATTTCATCAATTATTACCCCAAAGTTATAATTTATTTCCCAATAAACCAAATCAGATCGAGGACATTAGAAATATGCAAACACATCGTTTTACGTATCAAAGTACAACAATTAGAAATTCTTCGGTGATAAGGGACGTAACTAGAAGTATAATGCCTGCAAATAAATCACAACGTGAATCTTTTCAAAGCAAAGAACCACAACATATTCAATATCCTTATATGTCGTTGCGAGAACGGCCATATCAAAATAAGTCGGTTCAAAGTTTCCGGTATCCAGGAAAATCTTCTGGGAATATTATGTCTTACAGCAAATTACCTCAAGATATTTCATATCGAAACAAGTCTCCTCAGAATATTTTGCATCAAAACAAGTTATACCAAAATATTCTTAAGCCTCACAAAGAAAGTATTCGAAATATACTGCAGCGAAGCAAATATACTCAGAACATGTTCTATCCTTATGACAGGTCTCCATTTACCCCGAGTCCGAGCGAGATTACTGAATATAACCCGTATCGCAACAGGCCAAGTTTTAATGTTCTGCCTGAAGAAAAAACAACACGTGCAGAATCTTATCGAAGCCATTCCCCACTTAATGATTTGTATAAAAATGGGCGTCCGTCGTGGCATGATACAATTTATCGAAACAAGCTACCTCAAAATATAGCATATGCGAGCGCTAAGCCGTTTCATGAAGTCAAATATCGAGGCGCACCATCTCAAAATATACCCTATGTAAGTGTCAATCCCTCATTTGATGTGTTACATCGGATTAAACCATCAGAAAACGTATATAAAAGCGAAATCATGTATCAAAGTAAAGTTACTGAAAATGTACCACGTGTAAGCGCTAATCCACTTCGTGACGACATGTATCGCAGCTGGCCTCCTCAGAATGTACCATATTCTGCAAACGCGAAGCCACTTCATGATGTCATGTATCGAAACGACCCATCTCAAAATTTACCATATTATGAAAATGATAAGCGATATGGTGATGTTAATTATCGAAACAAACCTTCTCAAGCTTACTGGTATCAACCCTTTTATCGTAGCAAATCACCTCTCTCTAGTTTTTATCAAACCACGTCTCCTCAACATGTACAGTCTCAAAATAAGTTACCAAATGCTATATTTTATCGCAGTCTAGCACCTCTTCATGTCTCGTATCAAACGGCTAAGTCGCCTCGAAAAGATCCATATCAAACTACGAAGCTTAATCGCGATGTATTCAATCTAAAAAATTCTTCCCACTATTCCGATAAACATTCGAAATTATATCACCCTCAATCAGCTCCAAATGGAAAATATAAAAATAATTCTTATGAATCTGATTCATCTAGCGTTGCCTCGTGGTCAAGTGAATCGCCTCATAGTGAACAACCACATGGTTATAATTATATTATGGGGTTTAGAAGTATTTCGTCGGATGATTATGAAGAAGCACAATATTTGTATGGTACAACAAGAAGCACCTATCCACCCTATCTAGATGGTAAGACTCCCAAGGAAATATCCATCCCTTACGTGTTCGTGAAGTGTGTCAAGTACGCTTTTTGTCACACATTAGATTGGGAGAACACTCCAACACCACAAGCTCATAAATTTAAGTAGGTAGGTGATTTATTTTTAAATATACGACTTCCTGTTTTTCTTGTGATTTTTTGCATTTTCCATGCTAAGATTATAAAGTTATTTTAGTGAAGGTAAAATTCGATTCGCAGGCAGGATTCGAACCTATGTCTTCAGGCTGTGTGTTTGTGTGCTTGAAGACATGGTCCTTTTTCGCATTCTTCTTGGTGCACAGGTGGTGGCGTTCCTACATGCTGCGGTTGACTGCCCAACGTCTTGTTGGACAGCAAAGCGATTCTCGTGAAAGCCCGAATTTTGATAGAGCTCAAAAAAATTTACCGAGTACCAGATACTCGGTCAATTTCCCAATATTAAAAAGAGTCGATATTGTATCAAATGCTCCTTTAAATGCTTTTACAAATCCAAAAAGTACAAAATAAAAGAATTATAGTATTTCCTTATCAAAACCAGTAGGACCTAGTGACCTTTAAAATGCCTGAGAACTGTAATTCTTTAAAATAGGATGAAAAGTTGGACAGAATTGAATTTTTATTTATTTATTTATTTAAAACTCTTAAACTATCATTGGCTTTTTAATAAGTGGTCCCATTACTTCCCTCAACATGCTACCGGTTGTGGAAAATTGGCTTTTTGATAAGTGGTCTCACACTTCCCTCAACGTGCTACTCATAGTCCATCGCTATATTGGTGCCATTTTAGGAATAAATAACTCATGAACTACAACTGCGAGGTTATACCAGATTTTAATCGATGGTGATTTGCTGGCATATAGCTAAAAGACAATTAATTAAAATACAGTAGCACACTACACTACATGCATACGCTAAAACTGGTTATTCGCATAACCTCTTAAATATACATTAAAACGAGCACTATCAACGTACAGTCAAGTTAAAGGCAGCAGAAAATGCTTTATTCCAATAACAGAATGTATTATATATTTTTTATATACCTAGGTATGTAGTACCTACTAAAATAATTTCCAAACCAAATCATAACAATATGATTACAAAATTAATTGCTCCGACACTCTTTTTTCTGGAGTGTTCGTATTCTTTTCATAAATATGGTTAATATTTACTATATGATACGTAATGTGGTGCTTTATCGTATATTATGTAGTCATTATCAACAAATTTGTTTCACTTAAAACTATTCTCCAGTTTCGTCCAATTATACCAATGACAGAACTACAAAAGTCGATTGTCATGGCTATAGAGTCGCAAGAGCTAGAAAAGAGACAATTACATATGCAAACAAACCCTGAGTACAGACCAGTCCCTTATCCAGGTGTAGATTGTGAAAAATTAGAAGATTGTGGTAATGTTGAAACGCAAAGTAAAGTAAACGACTTGCACAACAATCAAGAGATGGATCAAATATTATTATCAACACAACTACAAGCTGCAGTTCGACCACCTGGACTAGTAGAACTTCCAACATTGCTACCTCGAGCAGTGTCGATAGAAGATGAAACGAATCGTGGTATAATGTATCGAGATATGTCTTTTCCTACAATTACGTCTCTAGATATTTGGTTCCAAAGAAGGCCATCTCTTTTATGGAATCATTTAAATAAAAGTGTTACACAGCGCAGTATGAAAAAACCTCAGGGAGCATTGTTTAGAAGTCATACAACTGAAACTATTGTTTACCCAAGTAAGTTATATGAAAGTGATTGGTTTAAAAAAAGGCCATCACTGGGCGACGTAACTAGTAATGAAGATCCTAAGGTTCCAGATTCTCCAAATGTTTTGTTACAGAGAGAGACACCAAATAATTTTATTCGATATGATCCATACTCAAATGTATCTAATCCGCTTTCTAGTATTTTGCCTGTTCTTCAAAATGATACCACAGGTAATATTAATAATCTAGATGAGGCATATAAAACTGCTCTGTTTCCAAGTAAAACAACTCAAAGTAAGTTACTACGTAGTACATCATATCATAGCAAATCTCATCGTCAAACACAATACCAAAGAAAAAAATCGCACACTACCCCTTTTAGAAATAAAAAACCTCGTTATGACACCTCACAAAGCGTATTACCCAATAGAACTACAAAAGCAAAGATAACCTCGTCGTACGTTGAGAGTCCTAGTAATATTCTGTTTGCAAATGAAACAACATTTCAAAATATTCCTGTTGTAAGCGTATCATCACGTGAAATCTCTTCGCGGAGCGAATCACCGCCTGAAGTCCTGCTTGAGTTGCCTGTATCACCCACTGCTGCTTTTTTCGGAAGTAATCCTCACGAACCTACTTTTCGAAACGCGTTGTCTCTTGATGTTACGCAACCAGATGATACTCCATTACAAAGCACATTACCTTACGATGCTCCACTGAAAAGTTCATTACCGCACTATGCTGCGTCGCGGAACGTGCAACTTCGTAATGCTTCGTCCCGAAGCGAGTCATCTGATGATATCCCGTTTCGAAGCTTATTACTTCTTGATATGTCACACAACGGGCAACCTGGTGGTATCCGGTGGAATCATACTGAGTCATACCCACAACACCCACTTGGAAGCCTGCCACATGTTGACGCTTTGGTCAAAAGCGAGTCATCGCAAGATGTCCCATTTCGAAGTTTGTTAATGCAAGAAACTTCATTGCGTACTGAAAACCCTATTAGTACATCGTATCGTAGTGAGTCAGCTGAGAATATTTCGCTTCAGATTAAAGATATAAGGAAAAAACTATTTAAATTTAAGCCGGTTCGTGTAATTGCGAAGCCTTTTGCGGAATCAGGGTTTGACAGTCAAATTGGTGAAGATACTAGATAGTAAATTAATCTGTAGGACCTTGATGGAATATTCGATATATAAAATATGTAATTTTGGCATACAGAATGAACCGAGCCCCTAGATAATAAATGAATTTACTTTTTGGATAACTAGAGATCTTGAGCACTGAACTGAACAAATTTCCAGTGCAATCTCCAAATGAATCAGCTCTTGCATAATACTTTGTAAGAATATAAAAAAACCGCATTTCTAATAATCTGAAATGTCGAACTTTATATTTTATGTAAATTTTACTGTAAAGGTGTGTTTGTTAGTTTAGGTTTACTGTTGGTTAGTGTTGATTTAAGACTTTCTCTAAAAGAAGTTTTCTAATTAAACTACCTAATTACTCTTAATTTAGACTAAGTTCAATAGGAATACAACTATTATTTCAATTTTTGTTGTTTTGTTTGTATAAAAGTTTACTTGATAACTTAAATAAGTGATTATTATACATTTAAGAATACTCACATACTACACGGCCACAACGTTAGTCGCTGCAGCCGTGGTAGCGATAACACATAAAGGAAAACCGTACACTCAACGGCTTACATGACTAGGTAGTTGACCAAAGTAAATAATAAAATTACGTGCAGTGTACAGGTTACTTAATTGGCTATATAATTAGTGATATTGCAGTAGGAATGACTTTTTGGGTCGCCTAGTGCGTGATGTCCCGTGGTAACATTTATTTATTTATTTAAAACTCTTAAACTATCACTAAGTATAGGTTTTCTTTGACAGCATTGATTTACAGTTTATCTATAGAAAACGCACAAATTTAATTTTCAATGCCTAGTCCAATCTAATTATATGTATAAGTAGAAATTAAGGATACATGATAATGAGATATTAGCGAATTAAGACTGATTTCAACCAAATGAAAAAATGGCTTTCTTTACGTCATAGGTACTGTTGTAATTAGAGTTGAATTTATTTTCGTCAGAAACGTAGTCACAATACAATTAATTATGATACCTAAATGAAAATTTATTTATGTGAATAAAACTTTACAAGTTAATATTATAAATGCTACGAGTACATAGTACTGATATTTTACAGCAAATGACCAGAAACGTTGAAACACTTATTCGAAGATTTGAAATTATTTCCTTCCCGCCAGTCTGACGCGGATTCCACAATAGAGGTTAGTCTCAGTTAGTTTCTGCTGCCAACGATAAATCATCTGAAATAATTTATTTATCTTATTATGTAAAATGTGAACTATTAATATAATATATAAAAAAATAGCAATGGACCAAGGACAGCACCTTGTGGTACACTGAAATAATTGCGCATAAGTTGATTTAACTGCCTCATTAGCCAAGTGGTCCTGAGCACGACTGCTACGCTAGAGGTCCTGGGGTCGATTCCCAGGTCGAGCAAAGTGTTATTGGGTTTTTCTATGAAATTCCCAGTAGTAGCTCGGAGTTAGGAATTTGTGCCCGGTTAATGGCAATAGGCTCGCCCCCTATTACATGGGACCTAAAACATACCGGCGAACTGTGGGTGTACATTAGTACGCCTCTGCCTAACCTTTCGGGGAATACAGGCGTGATGGTATGTATGTTATGTGTATGTTAAGTTGATTTAAATATTTTAGCTGTTACTTTATTAACTTAAACGTGTAATTTCTTGCATTTTATTTAGGACCTCGATTCCGATTTAGTACCGTTACTTTATTTCGAAGTCATGATTATATAAGCCCTTGTATGCTTTTATCTTTGAAATGATTGATCATCATAAATCACGGTGTATGCGCAATAGTTTTAGTATCTACAACTAAAACCAATGTTCTCTTCAAAGCTTATTTTATTTTGTAATAGGTAGTATGATCTATTATTCTCTGATTAAAAAGCACAGATAAAAAACCATGCATCACTTTTAAGTAGGTTGTATTGTACTTGCACTTTAATACGGTGCCGTGTTTCGCAATCATAAAATATTTAAACCAAAACGTAACAAACAGTGTGATAAGAATAATACGTCTCGAAGTAATATATTCATGCCAAAACCCAACATTTTGATTACAACTAAATAAAACATGCCTTTCGTCACGGAAAGAATGTTCAATAGTCGTTGCCTAATACGTTATGTGGCACATTTACTTGTTCTCCGCAATGATGTTCAATATATTGTACTTAGTGACTCCAGGTACCTACCGATTGCGCCCGGTGGTACAAGTCCAAGACTTTTATAAAACAACTCAGTTTCGAGTTCATCTACACGAGATTCTATATAAAGAAGAGAAAAAGAAATCAGTTCCGCCAGTGCAACTGTTAAAGAATAAACAGCATCATCGAGTCCGATACCCGAAGCACTACATCACTGTACCAACAACTGAGGCCCAGTTACCTGGAGGTTTGGAACTCCGACCTGTTCTACCTTTTCGCGTTCATCAAACCACTAGATCTGATGGAATTAACCCTTACTATATTTCGACGTCAACGCATTTAGATTACCAAAGTGGAGGAACTACAACAAGCACAATGGCACCGTACATAGGTATGACGGAGCCAGATACTGATTTTGCAAAATGTAACAGCGTAGCTAATTGCCAAAAACGCATCTGGACTGGCGCACTTAGAAGCAAAATAACATCGCACCATTTGTTAAAGTGAACACAAAGTCAGAACCAAAACGAAGGTTTGTTTGTTTAAACTCATCGTGCAAGTGTTTAGAAACCTCAATAGATTTTTTTATATTATGTACATACTTATTGAATTAAAGAATTTTGTAAGTGATAGACAGAGTGGAGGTGATCATTTAGAGTTAGCTTGATGTTTTGTTTATATTATTTTCCGTATAGCTGATTGGAGACGCGATTTGGTAACGTATAACGAGGGAGGTAAAATTTTGTTACAATTATTAACAGATTGTACAGTAGAAGTCCGGGATTATTATTTAAAAATAGAGCATTAGTCAGGATTACACAAAGACTCAATCATAGTTATTCATAATCATTTTAATGATCCTATGTTGGGATAGAAAAATTGTTATTTAATAATTCAGTTGCAATAAAAGTTAAAAAGGATATGTAATTAGTGAAATGATTAAACACTTGATGTCATACTATTTTTATTTTTACCCGAACATGTTATAGATGAAAATAGCTTTTTAAGATAACATTTTAAGATTTTTTAATCCAGCAGCTTAAAAAAGAATCTCTTTGTGATATTTCGGTGTAGGAGACGCGACCTTGTAGTATGGACGGTAATGCTGCTAAATTAAACACTCGGATAAACTGTAAACGATTTATTGCCGAAACGGTTACTATGCTATGCTAATGATATGATATGATGCTATGATTGATTGAGCTGCTAATTAGTATTAATGCACCCGGTTTACTGTCCGAATATGCACTGAGGCCGCAGCGCACTTTAGTGCAGCGGCTGCGGTGTCGGATTGCTAGATCAGCAAAACGTGTTCGATCGTAATAATTGCATCGAACATTCGGTGTCTTACTTATCAGTCTGGTTAGGCTCACAAGTCCTTTCGGTGGTGATGGTATCTTTAGCTACGACTGGGAGTAATATAATGATAGAAGGAGAGTTGATTTAAAAGATACCCACATTATATTATATATCGGAGAAGACCTACTCAGGAAGCGCATTCTACATTTTGGCGGTATGCATGACAAAAGTGGACTTAATTCTTTTCGTTTGGATTTTCGGAATGTCCACCATGAATCAATGTTGCCTTTTTCTGTTCTTCTGGTCGTCCGATAGTAGAAAGGGTTATGGGGAATTTCCAGTATTTGCTATATTGGATTTCCTGTAATAGGCCATAGTACGGTACTAGGGATACTACCTCACTAGGGATCAAGACCAATCTAAAGACACCTTATTTGTTATAAATCGACCCAAATTGTATGTATTTTGGTCAAGTTTTTACAAAAATTCATAACTTCATTAATTAAAATCTGATGATTTTTGATCTAGAATCGAATATCCATACATAGACAAATACAATACATAGATTGTTAAATCATCAATATTTTGCCTTTTGTATTTGTAAATTGATTTAACAAAGAAAAGGAATACATATATTATGTAAATAACTGAATTCAACATTTTAAAGGTGGTTATAAAAATCTCCGCAGCCGACCTATAAGTGAAAATAATTACATTTCAAAATTACTTTCATGGCATAACACAACAATTTGATTAAATTATTGCATTATTTTTAATAGCACATACTGGTTGGTTTAATATTAGTGAGGCCATTAAAAGTAAGGTGATGAGGTACATTATACTCTACTACTTAATAATTCTCAAGCAATTGGCGACTGTATCCGCTCAGATCCGCTTCCGTCCAATGAAATCAATAAGAGCTTATCATAAATCAAATATTTTACGAAATGGCCCCCCACAAGCACCGCCGCCACCAGAAGTGTTAGCTAAGCCCGACCTAAAGCCTGCATGCGACCCTGTTCTGATGCCTGGGATTAGTTGTGAACAACCTACTACTTGTAAAATCAGTGCGAACTCATACTTTAACAGAGGCTTTTTACATAGAAATCAAATGGAGTGTAACACGGTTAGACCACCAGGAGTTCCAAGAACAACATTGAGAACCCCAATTCCAAACCCAATGCTGTCAATGCGGTATGGAACACCAGTACCAACCCAGTCTATGTACACCAAGGACTTGCCATTTCGTTTGCCGGTCCTGACTAATCCAAGCCGTGTCATATTCACTCAGTCTATGCTGGCCCAAGTAAGGGAAAAAGTAAGCTCTACTACTACACGTAAACTAAATAGAGTTAAAAATTATGAAGAATCGAGCACTGAAGAACATAGAACGACTATTGGTTCGTCATTAATGATTAATTCAAAAAGCACGAGGCCGCCTTATCCCGGAGCAATTAAACCGGATACTGTTGAAATTTCTGGGGACAATTTCTTTTCATGTGACCAACAAGGTGTGAAATGCCACAAGTTTGTTTGGCCATCTCCTCCAAAGAACTAAGTATAATGGAATTATACATTGTTGTGAAATTGTTATCTACGTTGTTAGTAGATGCCAGATCGCCGAGAATTAACAACAGTGTACAGTTTGCGATAATGATGACATTGTTCCAGAGTTCCTGATAAATGTGATAAATGAAAGTGGGACCCAGTATCCGTAAATATTATATTACTACTTGTTGATGTGTTAAAGTTGAATTTTGTTTGTTCGGGAATCTTGATATAATAACCACACACACGCCTGCTCTTAATGATGCTTTATTAGCGACTAAGTTCAGATTGCATATTACAAATAGAATCAAATTGAAGGACGCAACATACCGCCCACCAAAAGGACTACAAGTCCTTTTCTAAGTACTAAGTGGACTGTAAACACAATAATAGATTAACATGATAAGCAGTATGCAACGATTCCATAATCATTAACATATTTTGAGATGACAAATCATAAAAAACTGAATTAAAGTTTGACTTAATCATTGCTTGCAAGCAAAATTGTTTTACAAAATCAAATACAATTACATAATATAAACCTATTTAGTCAGTGTCAACAGGTAACGGACATAATTTTGTGACAGATCTTTTGACTATGCTGTCACCAGACTTAACGCTATACACTCGTGTTAGTCCATCATCTCCAGGATGCTTGCTTACGATACGGCCTAATAACCATTTGCCTGGAGGTAAGCCATCAGATTTGATCAATACTATGTCTCCAACCTTGAATTCTGTTCTCTTTTTAATCCAGACTGGACGTTGTTGTAGGCTTGTGAGATATTCATGTTGCCACCGTCTCCATATATCACCTACAAGCTTCTGAGTGTATTGCCAGCGGGACAGGTTACTAATTTTAGTATCTTTGAAGTCTGGTGAGGGTACGACTATTGGGGCCTCCTGTATTAAAAAATGACCGGGCGTTAGGGGTGTGGCATCTGCATCTGAATTATCAATAGGACAAAGAGGCCTGGAATTAAGACATGCCTCTATTTGGCACAGTACAGTAGTCATTTCTTCAAATGAGAGATTTGTTGTCAACACACGTTTTAAATGGTGCTTTAGAGACTTTACACCAGCCTCCCAGAGGCCTCCAAAGTTTGGACTGTAAGCTGGTATAAAATGCCATTGTGTTCCTTCCAGTACTAACTTGGTTGCAATATCTGTTTCAAAATTTAAGTTAGCTTCTTGCCACGCTGTTGCTAAACTCTTTTCTGCACCAACGAAGTTCCTTCCTTGGTCGCTCCATATGTGACTGCATTTGCCTCTTCTCGAAACGAAACGCTTGAATGCAGCAATAAAGGCTTCAGAAGTAAGGTCTCCAACTAATTCCAGGTGAATCGCTTTTGTAGACATACATACAAATAGCGCAATGTATGCCTTTTGAGTCTTCATACCTCTTCCCTTTGACATAAATATTTGGAATGGACCGGCAAAATCCACGCCACTGTGTAGAAAGGCTCTGGTGGGAGTCACTCTTTCCCTCGGCAGGTCTCCCATCATCTGGGTCCGTGCACTAGCACTTTGTTTCGCACACACCAAACATTTGCGGTTGAAATTCTTGACTAACCCTTTTGATCGGAGAATCCAATATTTCGAGCGTAAAAACGATAACATGAGCTGAACACCACCATGAAGTGTTTGAGTATGAGCATCTGCTATGATCAAAGCAACCAGATTGTTGTTGTGTCCTAAAATTATAGGATGTTTACTTTTTTCGTTCATATTAGCATGTCGAAGGCGACCGCCCACCCTGAGGATACCATTCTGGTCTAGATATGGAGTAAGTGATTTTATGTTACTATTTTTCATTACATTTTTATTCATTTTTAGTCTATTTATTTCATGTGCAAAATCCCTTTCTTGTACTATTTTAATACACTTCATCAATGATGTATGTAATTCTTCTGTTGTAAAATTTCTAATGATATTATCAGAATTTCTTTTGTAATTTAAAAATCTTCGACAGTATGTTATCACCTTTATCAATTCTTGTAAATTATCAAATTCCTGAAATGTTGATATCAAATTGCAATTTACTTCTTCATCTTGAATTTTTATATTTATTTGTAATTTATCTTTTTTCTTTTCCAGGTCAGTGGATACAACATCAGGCTGTTTTAATATTAACTTCTTTTCAGATAACCATACTGGACCTTTCCACCATGACTGAGATTCTTTCAGATCAGCAAGTAACATGCCTCGCGATGCTATGTCTGCAGGATTATCTCCAGATGCAACGTGATGCCATCGGTTGTCATTGAGATTTTCGATTATTTCTACAACTCTATTGGCTACAAATGATTTCCATCTGTGTGGATCACCTGACAACCACGCAATAACAATTGTCGAATCTGTCCACGCAAACATTTGTGTCGTTGAAATTCTCATAGCCTTCCCTATTTGATTTAATAATCTTGAAAGAAGTAGCGCTCCAGAAAGCTCTAAGCGTGGTAGAGAGACAGTTTTTATTGGTGCAAGTCTTGTCCGTGCTGCTATAAGCCTTGTGGTAACATTACCGTCTTGAGACTCAGTTCTAACATATGCTACAGCTGCGTAAGCTTTCATGGACGCATCGCTGAAGCCATGAATTTGCACAGATTTAAGCTCAGTGTTAAAGGTTCCAAGCCATCGATCAATACATATGTAGTTCACATTTTTCAAGTCCTCACGAATTATTGACCATTCTTCTTGAAGTGTACAACTTATTCTGTCATCCCAATCAACCTTCTCGAGCCACAAACTTTGTATAAACATTTTAGCCTTTACTATGGTTGGGGCAATCCACCCCAATGGATCAAATAGTTTTTGGACGTCTGATAAGATTGTTCTCTTTGTTATATTGACAGAAGTTGTTGGCAATTTTAATTGATATTGAAACTGGTCTTTTCCCAAATTCCAGACTAAACCTAATGCTTTTACAGTGCCATCCATTTTGTTTATGTCTAGGTTTGCAGTAGAACTACGTTCATTGATATCAATAGATCTCATAAATTCTGGGCAGTTCGAAGACCATTTTGAAAGTGTAAATCCAGCTTTCTTTAGAATGTGCGATACGTCTTTAGCAGATGTTATGGCTTGACTTGTAGTATCTTCACCTCCCAATAAATCGTCTACCAGGAAATTTTCCTTAATAATTTTTGCAGCGTTTGGGTGATTTTGTCCTTCGTCATCAGCAACTTGATGAAGAGTTTTCACTGCGAGATAGGGTGCTGATGCTGTCCCGAATGTAACTCGAAGTAGGCGAAATTCTTTTATATTGTCATCTTCATTTTCACGCCAAAGTATACGCTGATAGTTATTTGCGTCTTCTGGGTACACAAGTATTTGAAGGTACATTTTAGTTATATCACTGGCGTAGCAAACACGTTTCATTCTCCATCTCATAATAATATTTCTTAGGTCTTCTTGCAGCTGAGGACCAACAAGCAGCTCGTCGTTAAGCGAGACGTTATTCGTACCCTTCGCCGATGCATCAAAAACCACGCGAGTCTTCGACGTTTCCTTATCTTCTCTGATGACAGCATGGTGAGGTAAGTACACAACCCTTTGTTTTATGACTTCATCTTTAGGTATTTCTTCCATGTATTTTAAGGCTAAGTACTCTTGCATAACTTTTTTGTAATTTTCTTTCAGGTTTGGTGATCTTCTGAATTTACGTTCTAATTGCAGCAGTCTATTTCTAGCTATTTCTTTAGTGTTTCCTTCTAGACATTTTGGATGAGACGACTCCAAAGGTAATTTTACCATATACCTTCCTTCCTCTGTCCGGGTATATGTATCTTCGTAAATCTTTTCGCATAATCTTTCTTCTTTTGTTAGTTTTCTTTTATAATCTGTATCTAATTCCCAGAGAGATTTAAGCATGGCGACCATGTCAACCTGATGATGAAGAACAAGAACAGAATCGTCTTGTGGCTTCATGTTTACACTTCCGAAGAGAATCCATCCAAGGTATGTTTTCTGTGCACATGGTGTACCCGGTGGACCCTTGATAAGTTGTTCTTGTACGATTTTAGAGTATTCTTTAACGCCTAGAAGCAGGTCGATAGGGCCTGGTGTATCGTAGCTCGAGTCGGCCAGGTTGAGTCCTTCTAGGTGTGTCCAGGTACCAGCGGTAACAGTTTTGGGGGGGAGTTTAGTGGTAAGTTGCTTAGACATGACGTACGCTTCTACATCTATCTTGAAGTTCGAGTCCCAGCGGGAACCTATTTGTAGCTGTACCACGTGATTCACATTTGTTTTCGTTGATCCCACTCCAATTATACTTCCTCTTGTAGGTTTTTTGGTTAAATTGAGCATTTGAGTCGCTCGTTCACTAATAAGAGCTGTCTGCGAACCTTGATCCACTAAAGCGCGCAGTACAACAGTGTGATTGTTCTTATTACATACTGTCACTGTTGCTGTCGCTAGTAGTGCTATGCCTTGTCTAGTAGTGTGATGTGAGGCGACCATTGTATTAACATTAACCTCCTCATGTTCTTCTACGCAGTGATGAGCAGTCTCCGGTTGTATGTGTGTCTCTTGTACCGAGTAAAACTCCTTTTTTTGATGAAGAAGGCTGTGGTGACGCCTTTTGCATATACGACAGGACAATGGTAATCTACATTTCACAGCTGAATGTCCTGGTACTAAACAATTATAGCATAGGTTGTTCGTTTTCACATAATTTATACGTTCATTAGGCTGCAGTTTTATAAATTCTTTACAATGGCATAATGTATGATTACTGTTGCATAAGACACATGTTTTTCCGAATGATGGGGATGGTGTTGTACTTGATGTATGAAATGCACGCTCTCTTATTGCTTTATCCCGTGTTCCTGACGTGACAAGCTCCAATGTTCGGTAAGTAGACTGAAGAAACTTTTTCAGATCATTCCATGTAGGTAAATTATCAACGTCTTCCTTATAAGAATATTGTTCCCAGTCTTTGTGTGACTCAGGGTCCAATTTCTGCACTACCAGAAAAATAATTAATGGATCCCATGAATCTGTGCATATATTCAAGTTGTGTAAGTTATTTAAACAGTCCGTCGTGGTGTCCAATAAATTTTTAATAAGGTTAGGAGATTGTGAATTAATTTTTTTTTGATTAAATAACTGTTTTAACACTGAATTAATAATCAAACGTTTGTTTCCATATCTTGTTTTTAAAATAGTCCAAGCTTGTTCATAATTCTTATGTGTTACCTGAATATGTTTCAATAAGGTCTCGGCTTCTCCAGTGACACTACACTTTAAATAATGCATTTTTTGCACATCACTAATAGTTGAATTTGTATGCACTAGGGATAGAAATAGGTCCTGAAACGTAGGCCATTCTTCATATTTGCCGCTGAAAGACGGCAACTGGATTCGGGGTAATCTCACGAGCGCATTCTGTTTATCATGATTTGACTCCATACTTGCATTGTGTTGCGATGACGTAGCCGGCGAAGTTGTTATTGCACTTAACATATCACGTAAATCACCTAATAAAACTAGATATAAGTCTTCATATATATAGAATTCTTCGTTAACAAAGTATGGTAATATTGCCTTCTGTTCTTTCGGTGTTATTTTAACTAAATCGTGATGAGCTCGTTTGAAAGTAGTCCAATAATCTTCTATGGCCTTTATACGGGTTTCTACGTATCCTTTAGTTAATCGTGACTTTGAACATTTCTTGAGATTAACTTGAGCTTTTTGCAATAACGATGCAGTATCTTCCAACACATTTAATAATTCGGCCGTAGTAGTCATCGTTGCGAATCTTACAAATCCTTATCGCTTAGGAATGCGGTGTCTATTGTTCTCGCGAGTCGGCCGCTTGACCCGTGCCGCCAGGTGTTCAGTTACGTATCCGGCTAGATGTCGACCATATGTTGATGTGTTAAAGTTGAATTTTGTTTGTTCGGGAATCTTGATATAATAACCACACACACGCCTGCTCTTAATGATGCTTTATTAGCGACTAAGTTCAGATTGCATATTACAAATAGAATCAAATTGAAGGACGCAACACTACTTAATGTTATATTATGTATAAGCATTCGGACCACAGTCGAAAACTGTTGTACAAAACTAAATACAATACAAGTCATAATTTAGATCGTCTAACAAATCATCGTGTTTTATTTGACACATTTCGGCAATTGTGCGATGTTATTGCACGGTTTAATTTCTTCCTAATCCATTTTACTAACCAGACAAGTTTGGGAGAAGAAATCTGCCAGAACGCCTGCCAAATAGTTAAAATACACAGATTAAATTGTTCGGGTTTATTAGTGAGTATTTGTGAGGATATTGATAGGAGATCGTGAAATAAAATAAACAAAATATATTGGATGAATAAAAGAAGAGAGGTTTATAGCCCGAAGATTAGACTAATAAAAGATTTTACATTATTTATTTTATAAAACCTTGCCCCACTCTAGAATTTTCTTCTTGACAAACACAAATTCTTACATCCACAAACACCCAGACCCGGAACAACTACCTGTCATACAAATATTTGCTCCGTGTGGGGATCGAATGTATGTACAACACGTGGCGCAGAAGCCGATTTCTCAGCCGCTACGCCAAACATGTCGTCAAGTGAATGATGAAAATAACTGTACAATGGTACAGTAATTTTTTAATCGCTTTTTCAAGCCCAACAGATACGTGTCCAGTATTGGCCCTTATATTTATATTATTAATACTTGTACCAGATACTAGACTGAAAAAAGATTTGTAACCGTCTATACATTTGAATTAATCAACAATTATGTGTTTCCAAAAGAAAACGGAATCTAGGTACACGAAAAACAATAATGACTGGTCAGAATTAGTTTCATGCCAAAACACAACAATACCTTTAATCACTAAAATATGTGTTTCGTTGTTTTTATCAGTATGGTTATTAAAGTGAGGTCATGAGGTACATAATATTATATTACATTGTGATTCTAAAGCAAATAGTGACTACGTCCGCTCAGCCCCGTTTACGTGCAATGAAATCAATAAGAGGTCATCAAAAATCAATAGTTTTTCGAAGTGGCCAAATTCAAGCACAATCGTCACCAAAAGTGTTAGTTCAACCCAAACAAAAGCCTTTATGTGGGTATGGACCTTTTCATGAGTTTAGATGTCACAGGCTCACTACATGTAAAATGAACGCAGGTGCATACTTCTACAAAGGAGTTTTACATGAAAAACAAATAGTATGTAACACGGTTAGATCACAATGGCGTCAAAGTGATCGCTCAGTTTCAGCGCCTAATCCAATGATACAAGATACAATTCCAATGATTGGATATTTCCCATCTGTACCTATACCTACCCGGGGATTTGAAAATATACAAATATCAAATATTCCTGTCTTGCACAAAATGCCGCAAGAAATACCAAACTCAGCTTTTCCTAGTTTCGATATTACTCCAGTACAGTCTTTACTAAATGAGACAGTATCAACCGAAACTATGATAATGCCCACACATACTGTACCAGCTCAAGATTTTGGGAATATTCGAAGCCAAAGAGAACCTATTCTGCATAAGTTGAACCAAGATCATCGAACCCCAATTCCAATCAATTTCAGAAATACTCAAGCTAAAATAAATCTGATCACGAAAAGGCCGAACAAAACTATGCCAATCCGGAAAATGCCCTCCCAGACTGCACAAAACGTGCGAAATTTTCCCGTCCTGCATAAGATGCCTCAAATTATGCAGACTCAGATGTGGCCGAAGTTGCGAAATACTCTTGCCGAGACCATGTCAGTCCCGATAATGCCCACCGAGACTGTACTAATCCGGATAATGCCAACTCAAACAGTAACCCGAAGTGTTAAAAATAAAAGAGCCACAGATTTTCCTGTCCTGCATAGAATGCCAGTAGAAATACCAGCCCCAATGCCGCCTTTTCTTCATTATTCTGAAGCTCCTATTAACTTAAAGAATAACATGCCTGTTCGTACAAATCCCACTGAGGTTAATTTAAACAGAGAGTTTCGTGATCAAATAACAAAAAGTTTACGAGGTGATTATAAAAAAACTAGAACGAAACATGGAAATATTCAAGTTTCAAACACTAGTGAGGAATTTAGAACAACTGTCGATTCGGAAAGTATAAAGCGATTCAAAAGGACGTTAAGTACTAAGCCGCTTTACCACATGGGAGTGCCACCTAAGCAACAGGATATTTCTGGGGATTATTTTCTGGATTGTGATCAAGCAGACGCTAATTGTCACAGATATGTTTGGCCAAATTAAAAAAGGTTATGAGTTTATTAATACGGAATTGTAAATAGAGTCTTATTTGCTAGATGATAGCAGAATCTTGCCCGAAGAAAAACGATACCGGCTTGCGAGATGTTTGTTCCATGAAATATGAATGTGGGATTGGGGCTGACGAAAACCACGATATCACACTTTTAACAATTTATTTTAGTTTTACAATATGCGAGAACGTTATACAGAATTCAGTCGTGCCGCCATTGTGTCTTTCATTCTTCCGTCTCCCTTACACTTACATAAATCCCTCTCATGCTGTCTCTGTTACTCTTACAATAGTAATATTGTAAGAGTAACAGAGACTTTCACTAGAGTAACTTTCACTCACACCTAACATTCCCACATTCGGCCATTCTGCAACATGTCTGACCCCAGACATACTATACATTTAACAAATTAAAAAAAAAACAATACATTAAAGAAACCTGTACTTGTTACAGTAGTGTACAATAACATTCAGCCATCAACATCCATCCAACCATTTGACATGATGACTCACCTGATTCCCCATTACAGGTCCAGGCATGGCCACGTCTTCATCTGATCAGCTGAAGTAGAGGTTCTATTCGATCCCTCTGTGCTAGGATCCACTTTTTCTACGTCGTAACGGTCGTTGCCTTTAACTGTTATCACTCTATAACAGGGCCAAGGTACTTTTGTTTCAGTTTAAGGCCTGTCCCAAATTGGATCCTTTTAATGGCCACCAGATCCTCTTTTTCATATTTCGTTTATTTTCTTTGAATGCTTTCCGAAAGTCTGTGTACACGGCATCTACTTGTGTTCGCTGATCTATATTTTTGAAAAGATAATCTACAAATATAATTAAATTAGTTACAGTCGATTTTCCTTTAACAAACCCGTGTTTTTGATCTATGATTAAATTATAAATAGTCGAGTATATGGAACTGTGTACAAGCCTCTCGAAAAGCTTCGACAGGGCGGACAAAATAGAGATGGGGCGGTAGTATTCCACATCTTGTTTTGTACCTGATTTATGAACTGGTGTCACATTTGCTATTTTCCATAATTCAGGGAAAGTTCCTTGTGCGACATATCTATTGTAAATAATATGTAGTGGGATAGAAAGGCTATCATCCGTCCGTTTTAAGTAAGAGTGTAGGGTTCATAAACCGAGTGGAAGAAATCCATGAACATATTCCATATATGAATGGGGTCACTAGACTTCTGATTTTTGTAGGACATGATTGATGGCACGCCAACGTTACCTTTCCGGTTCGAGATATAATCTAAATAAATGTTTAGTATTCTTTTTAATATTTTGTTCTACGGAACTTATATAGCGTGTGTAATTAGCCTTACACTCTATACGTAATCAGAAATGTTATTGTAACTCTTCCACTAGATCCAGGCTTTATTTTTATTTCTAAAAATACGGATAAGTGAACCGGAGAACCATTATATAGGAAATTTGGATGTTTTTGATTTGCATTTAGGGGTGTGTGCTTTTATTGAGTTAAATAAAGTATCATAAAAAACTGTTACGCATACGTTGGCCGATAGACCAGAGAATCCATCCATCCCAATCAACCATGCTTAGGTCTTCGTTAATAGTTTCATAGTTTGCTTTACTAAAGTTATATTTGTCAATTTGAGTAGGCTTAATGGTTTTAACTACACGTTTGTGTTGAATAATGGCATGCAAAGGTGGATGTATTTGATCAATAGGTACTAAAGGACTCGGCGGTGCATGAATAGAGCAGGCAGAATTCGGGATTTAACTCCCAAGCGCAGCGAGGGAGTTAATACAAGAATCCTGAATGCAGCGAGGGATTCAAGCTAGCCCAAGGCAAAGACACCTTTAGCCCAGAGGAGGATACTCTACTTTTTACACCTACTGTGAGAAAATAATAGCCATAGTACGAGAAACAAAGTATTTATTAAATAAATAAATAGTAAGAATAACATATTTAGAACTAGTTAGTTATGTGCACTTACATATTAATTGAAGTTAATGGTAAAATTTGAGACATTACTTAGTCCAGTTGTGCAAAGATAAAGTTAAGTTTTTATTTGGTACGTTTATAGATATTGATGAGGAATTCATTTGAGTTTTGCTAGGAAATCGAGAATATCATCCACGCGTAGTAAGGGTATCGAGAATAGCTTTCCTATTTCTGGCACCGATGGGTGTTTGTTAGTACTATACTGCCAATTTAGCTGAGCATGTGAGATTCCAAATACAAATCACATTATTTACCAGCGGGTCATAATGAAATCCAGTACAACATTATTGACCGGCTGTGCCCCCGGCCACTAATGACTCACTTTAGGTTATGGTTGCTTGACATATAATTTGAGATTTTTGATAGGTGGTGTGAAAAATTATTTAAGTGCCTGTGAATCGACGTCAATATCAATGCTATCAGGCAGTTGTGATTCGGTGCGCAAATTATTTTGGAACGTTATTATTTCAAACGAATAGTTTGGAAATAATAAAAATACATGAAAGTGCTCTTATGTACCAAAAGTAGGTACGCTAATATAAACATACATACATACATACATATTTTCACGCCTGTCTCCCATTGGGGTAGGCAGAGACTATAGATTTCCACTTGCTACGATCCTGGCATACTACTTTCGCTTCATCTATGTTCATTAATATAAATGTGTTCAATATATAATCTAAACGAAAGTTAATAAAACTAAAATCGCGAGTAATAAAAATATCTCTATAAAAAATGAATCACATAGAGTTACAGTGGTCTCCAGGTTCGTAGTCGCATACCGCCGGGAAGTAGGACCTGGACACCACTGTAATTTGAAATATGTGTAGATCGAAACAGTTTTGTTTTTTTTGACACTTTTATTTGCTGATTCATGCTTACTACAAAATTAGCAAGTGCAAGTTGCGCAGTGAATTTCAATCGATAATGAAACAAAACATAAATTATCGTACTTGCTGGTTTCTGACACTTACGCGAATATTAGACATTGAAATAAAACTATTTTTGACCATGGATGCTGTAAAGGATCCGAAACGTCGGGAAATAATAAAATTTAATACAACGCGATAAAATCCGTAAAAATAGTTTTATTATTGTACTTGGTCAAATAAAAAGATGGCGTTAATAGTAAGAAATTAACAGACCATACGCTTTTCATTCCTTTATTGGAATTTTGTAACAATAAACTACCCTAATTCATTTGTCAAATATTATTTTTGACAACTTGTAATTGGCCTTAGTCTAATTAATTGTAATTTGAAATTTAATATCAATAGCTGATAGTTTTCTAAACTTGAAAAAAAAAAATAATAATAAAAGATTGTGGATTGAGACGAGACCAAAGACAACTCATTTGTTAAAATCAAATATACTTTGTCTTTATTATTTTATATACTTTTTATGCCTAATCGGCCACATTGATATTGTACAGTCCGTTTTTTTGGACTTGTCCTTTTTGGTAAACAAACCCTGCCCGATGCGAAAATCACAAGTTTTTCTTTAATCACGCACTTGATGTAGGAATCGATTTTATTAACACTTACATTATACACATACACTCTAAATTACACCAAAAACTGCTTCGAAATCACTATAAAAGCCTATTATTTTTAATGAAAACGAAATTTTATGTAATTTCATTTTCATAGAATAAAATAATTATGACAATTTGACATTTCAAAACTCTAGATTGTATACCAATTTTAGGGATGTAACAAAATAATGAATGATTTTGATGTATGTGAATGAACAACTGAACTGTAATTTCAAGTTCAAATGAAATGGCAGCCAGTAAAAATGTTATTGTATTACGCCTTCCGCCTTATCATTGCGAATTAAATCCCATAGAATTAATACAGGCACAGTCATAAGGCCATGTTGGCAAAAATAATAAATATTTTAAAATGGCTCTATTAGTCGAAAAATGTGGAGATACTTCTAAGTACCGTAAGCAAGGAAAGGGATAGGCACGGTGTCATGGACCAATTGCATAAATCATGTAATCAAGGAAGAGGATAAAATGTTGCAGCTCGATGACATAATAGATACTGCATCAGATGCATCGACCCAGAGGTTCATAATACATGTGTCAGAATCTGATGACTCTTCAGAGCCATCAGATTCTGACTCGTGTATTTTAGAGGAATACGAGTAATCAATTAATATTTCACAGTTTGTCGTTTTATTTATTCATATCCACACATTGACTTCATATTTAAAATTAAAAGATCAATTCAGTACCTACTCATCAAGGTGAGAATCATTCATTTCAGTCTTGGCTAAGAGTATTTAGTTCAGTCATTCATTCATGATTTCCCAACACTATCTAACCACTATCAATTGTCTCTGGTTATTAGGACGCCATATATGTTTACTAAAAATGACAAGTTAACTAGGATAGACTGTATTTAAAAATATGATAGGCTATGATGACACTTTTACTGTAAAGACAAATCAATAGATACCTCATTTATCAGTATCTATCGGATCAGTAGTTTAGGATCCAAAATTCATATATGTATAACAGAGACACACATATTATATACCTATAATATATATACATACATAATGTACATAGACTGTTACCCTTATTTTTTCGTAGTCGGGGAAAAAGCTGCGCGCGCCATGTAGAATTATTGTTTTCTAGTACGTTCCAGTTTTGTATGGTAATGTAACCAATTTTAGAGATGGAGTATTGCTAAATATTTACTACGCGACATGGTACTTGCTTCTGGGCTCATCGGTGGGTGCAGTGTGTAAACTATTCATAATTTGTTTAGCATACGCTGTAGAACTTCTCTCTGAATCTTCTTATCTCGAAGGCGGAGGATAGAAAGCGATCTCCGGCGTTATAATGGGAGTTCCGCAGGGCTTGATTCTTGGTCCATTTTTATTTATAAATTACATTAATAACTTACTTTTAACTGCCTCATTAGCCAAGCGGTCCTGAGCGTGTCAGAATAGATGGGTGGTGTATGTGTGTTTATATAGAGTAGATATAATTTTAAGGAATCAAACAAATGCATCATTTTAAATCAAATTAATATATTTCTCAAACGCACGGTTCCAAATAGATTCTATGGAGAAGAACCGGCAAGAAACTCCATAGTCATATTCATTTTGATATTCAAAGTTCAACAAGCTAATATCAACACCATCACATCATTTATATTAATTAAATCATGAGAAGATGTGGGTAGATACAATATATTATATTACTCAATTACTTTACAATTAATTATTTCGTAACGGGTACTTTAACAACCAGAAATTAGTTCAATACAATAAATGATTTAGCATCAAAGGCACAACGGTAATAGAAACAGTAGCATAATATCACAGCATACAAACAGTAGCATAATAACACAATATAGTAACAGTATCATTATTGTTATAATGATACTGTATACACAGCATAGTAACAATATCAAGAACACAGCATAGTAACAATATATAAGAACAGCATAGTAACAATCAGAGTACTTAACTTTCACACACAGCAGTAGATCCTTGACTAACTGATATTGAGGAATACCTCCCTTTTTATACGTTTCTAAACAATAGAACAATATTAGTATTACCGCGCCATTTTCGACCAATCAGAGATAGTTATGTTTTTGTCTGAATAACAATAAACATTAGCAATAATATATAGATCAAATTCATTAAAACTCTTTTAAAATATGGTAGGATAATTAAGCAACTTCGAAAACCAACAAATATGTGAACGTTAGCTTTAACACAAGAAATCATTGCATCAATTGACTATCCTATATAAATTAAATTAACAAATAAAACCTGAGGATCATTCTATAAATCATTAATTGATTTATACTCACTATACACAAGTTTGAGAGTAATTATTTATATACTTCGTAGTTAGTAAATAAATTGTACCATAGATCATAACTTTCGTTCCGAAATCATGATCTATGATATAGAACAACTAAGATTTCAGAAATACATAAAACAATAATCAAGGGTTATATACAATACATACTCTCACAAGCGCGACTGCTACGCTAAAGGTCCTGGGTTCGATTCCCAGGTCGAGCAGTGTTATTGGGTTTTCGTATGAAATTCCCAGTGGCAGCTCGGAGTTTGGAATTTGTGCCCGGTTAATGGCAATAGGCTCGCCCCCTATTACATGGGACCTATTACCGGCGAACTGTGGGTGTACATTAGTACGCCTCTGCCTAACCCTTCGGGGAATACAGGCGTGATGGTATGTTATGTTATGTTAATAACTTACCTTATTTGATAAGGGATAATCATGAAGCAGTGCTGTTTACAGATGATAAAGTTAAGCGTCAACAAATGGTTAATGACAATGTAAATAATGCCCTCTCAAAATGTATTACACTGGATAAATGCTAATAATAATCTGCTTCTGAATGAAAACGAAAACTAAATGCATCAAGTTTACAACGCCAAAACAGTGAAAACCAGTGTAGCGTTCCACCAGGCATTCTAGGGATTCTAAACTTCAGTGGGGCCCACATATTATAGATAAGTTGTCGAAATCTTTTGGAACTGTGCAACTAGAATCATAACGGTTCATAAACGCTTGTTTGAAATAAAAACATTTGAAACACAGAAACAAACTCAGAGAAACATGCCGTTTTTATAAATTCGTGACATAATAGTATCAAAATATCTGAGGGATACAAAGTCTGAAATAACTTTATGCAGGAAGAGCCATAGCGGCTTTGAGTAGACCAGTCCCAGCTGACGGTTGACGATTAACCTCCGACAGTAAACGATAACTAGGCATTAGTTGCTCCAGTCGTGTACGTGTTTAATCGGTCTTGGTCGTTTAGTTTCCCAAGCATATTTGTAGCACATGGCCTGGTTTTCACAAATTGGATATTCTTTAGAAATTTCTTCTGTCTGAGGTCTGGTTCCTCCGGGATAGGGTGGCATGGTGCTAAGGGTTACTTTGCCAATAGGATGATGATGACTGCTGTCAATATCGATTGTTTCGACAGATGTATCTATTGAGCTAGAATTAAGCGTTAAATTTTCCAATTTAGGAAATGCCGAATCATATAATTGGATTGCTCGGTCATTTTGATATCTTCTTGTTGTCATAGTCTGAGGTGATCTATTTCGAAACTTTATTTTTGAATTGTCGGAGAACTGTTTATCTGAATTTTTTTCTGGGGTTGGATTTCGTATCACTGGAGGCCTCTTACGCACCATAAGTAACTTGTGTCGTGGAACTTGCGCTGCTATAGTTGGCATAGTCTGAATCGGCGCTTTTGCTGGCACTTTATTTGACAAAACTCTATGCACACTTATTCCTCGAGGCATAGCTGAAAGCGTATCTTGTGTCCACTGCAGTGGTCTGATCGTGCTATATATCTCTTGAGCTTTAGGTAAAATTGCGTAGCTTAGTGAATATTTTTTAACATCTGCAGCTAATATTATTGGGCGCATCCGTACAACTGAATCGAATGCAATCACTGGATCCTTAAGAATTACAAAGCAGTCTACAACTAGTATTAAATACCACATCACTAGTCATAAATAACCAAAATAATGTGACAACCGAATTGAAAGTTCCTATTTGGATAGTATGACGTGATATCAGAGTGTTATGTTTTAGTGCGAAAATAATGTTCACACCAAAACACAACACTCAAATAGGTAGCACACATTTATGGAACGGAATTATTTCAACCTATGAATTATCTCAATCTTTCTTATGCAGATTAGGCCGTTAATAGGTGATTATACTCGTTCGCCGATTCCTATGCTACTACAGCTGGATTTATCATACCTGTAATATAAAAACCCTATCCGATCTATAAGGGGCATACAGATATCTCAAACACATCACCAAATAAAATCACCATCATCATCACGTCGTAGTAGACGTAGGTCTCCCCCAATGTGCACCCTTTTGTAGTTAGAGAATGAATGAAAGATAATTAACGAAAGGAATTTATAAGGCGAAGGTCAGCGGCAGCGTCGGACGACGTCGTCTTAGAAGAAAATACGCTGATCTTATTGGCGATGTCAAAAAGGTCAGGTACGTACGGTAGAACTCGCAACCGATGTGCATGTATGAGTGTGGCAGAAGCAAAAAAAGTATGCAAGAATTGTAGAAAGTGGCGGCATTTCCTAACTCGACCTCTGAGAAGAAACACTGAAACAAACTCAGAGAATCATGGTCTCTTTTAAAGTCCAGACATAGTAGTATCAATATGTGAGTGTAACAATGCAGGGTAATGTCTGAGATGGCCTTTTGAGGAAAGAGCCATAGCGGCTTTGAGTAGACCAGTCCCAGCTGACGGCACGCATGCATCAGTTGCATGCATCAGTTGCAGTTGCATGCATTGTTGGCAACGCGTACTAGATGTAAGAGTTTATTTTATAGTTTTATTTGTTTCGTAATTATTTAGTTCCGTTGTTTTCTTAAAATAAATATACTGGTAGAGGAATGAAAGACTGACAAAGAGAAAGTAGCGGTTGTGGTGGAGCGGGTCGTGCCGTGCTGCAGCCACGCAGTCAGTCAGTCAATTATCTGTTAGATTGTTCTTAAAACTAATAAGTGAGAAAAATACACATATAAATAAGTTCTTGGTTTAACTTCATGGAAGAACAATATATGCTTACGCCCCGGTATTCTCTTCCCTTGATGGCTCAAGGCGATGTATTGAGTTTCACCATCAGTGCGCTTAATTGACAGCTTCGATACCGATAATGATTTTTAATTCATCATGAATATAAAACTGTCTAGCCTATTTTTATCTTGCTTTCTTCGTCTATTTATTAAACAAATTAAAACTGTATTTTACGGTAAAATTCTGAATGATATAATGTAACAAATTCTAAAACAAATAAAAAAATCCACTAACAAAGCAATTAAGTGTAAAAAGCATGTGAACTAGCTGTCACAAATAAAGTCATTACTAATAATATACGTAACTTAGGTAAAAAACAATTATTTACAACAAAAATAAAAACCATGTATTACAAAAAGACTGATAAAGATCTGTCTGGAGCATCATAATCAACCCATTATATGTCCCACTGCTGGGCACGGGTCTCCTCTCACAATGAGAGGGATTAGGCTATAGTCCACCACGCTAGCCTAATGCGGGTTGGCAGACTTCACACGCCGTCGAGAAAATCTCTCAGACGTGCAGGTTTCCTCACGATGTTTTTCCTTCACCGTTTAAGCGCGTGATAATTAATTATTAATACGCACATAACTTCGAAAAGTCAGAGGTGTGTGCCTTGGATTTGAACTCGAGACCTTTGACTTGGCAGTCCAATGGTCATATCACTAGGCTATCACGGCTTCTATGGAGCATAGTGTGTGATATTAGTATGATATGTCTGGAGCATAGCATTATGTATATCATAGTATGGCTGTAAAACTTGGACTATGACACAAAGGGACAGAGAAAGGTTAAAGACATTTGAAATGTGGTGCTGGAGGAGGATGGAGAAAATCAATCGGACATGAAAACAAATGAGGAAGTATTAGTTATTACAGGAGAGAAAAGACAGTTATTAAGAAACATAGAAATATTGAGAGGAAAGATGTTCGGCCACTTAAACTACTGAGAAGGTAAAATTGAAGAAAAACGAGGAAGGTGGAGAACTACATGAAGCTTCGTGGAACAAGTGTAGGAAAGGGTGGCGATCGAGTCGTATTAAGAGGTAAAACGGAAAGCAGAAGATGGAGAACAGTGGCGTTTGCTCCACCGACAAGAGAGCTGAGCTTTTAAACTAAAAAAAAACGTAGGTATATACGATAGTTGTAGCGGCAGCCCTGTACGATTTCACTCTGCGCTTTTCTCTCTGTATTTAATCTTTACTGCGATTCAATTCTGAAAGAATGTAATTAATAACTATAACTAGTGGCTCCAATCGTGCTTTACGGCGTTATTTTTCGATTTTGTAAATTTCCAAGCAAATTTGTGGCACATAGCCAGATTTTCACAAATTGAATAATCTTTAGACATTTCTTCTGTCTCGGGTCTAGTTCCTCCGGGATACGGTGGCTTGGTGCTAGAGGTTGTTTTTTCATCGGGAGAAAAATAATCGTTTTTTATACTGAAGCCATCTACAGCGGCTGACGCAGATGCGTCTATTGAACTACCGCCATCCGTAGGAATTTCCGCAGATTGAGCCTTATTCGAATTACGTAAATACTTTGTTCGTTCATTTTGATATCTTCCTGTTATCTTAATATCAGGCGATTCATTGCGGTACTTTATCTTTGAGTTTTCTAAGAACTGCTTATCTAAAGTATTTTCAGGTATTTTTATTATTAGGTATAGGTAGTATTTATTATTATTAGGTATTGGATTTCGTGTAACTGGCCTCTTATGAACCATAGGTATGTGATATCGTAGAACATGCGATGGTAGGGTTAGCATAGTCTTAATTGGTGCATTTCGATATGTTGCTGGCACTTTAATTGGCATAACTCGGAGCTCACGTTTTTTTGCAGGTATTGGCATAGGTGGACGCCTAGTTTATGACCACTGAAGTGGTCTGATTGTGCTATAATATACCCCTTGACTTTTAGGTGAAGTCACTTTTTGTGAATACTTGTGGCCATCTGCCGTAAATATTACTGGGCGCATCTGTAGGACTGGATCGAGTGCAATTACTGGATGCTTAAGTATAACGAAGTAGTCTATAACTAGTATTATAAACCACATCACTTATTAGTTACACTTTAAAAAATAACAGAATAATTCGACGCGACTGAAAGTATTCGAATATCGAGGCGTGCTATCTGACTGTTGTGTTTCGGTGAGAAAATTATTTAGGAATGTTAATTTAATTTCAACGATTTCTGTAAAATAAAAAACGTCACCTTGAAATGTTCTTGGTGCTATTGTGTTTTGGATAACGTTGAAGTTTTGTTAGTTCAGATTTAATAATTTAAGATGAAGAAAAATTATGAATTTCAACTGAATTTCGACCTCTAGGCGGCCTGTGATACGTACGGATTATTCATGAACATTTTGTAAATATAAAACTTTTTCCGTAGGCAATGAATGCTAGCATAATCACAGGTTTTCTGAATACCTGTGATTATGCTAGTATAATGCTATTTAACTAGCATATTTATAATAGTTGTCACTGACGTCACCTTAAAGATATAAATTTAGAATGTGAAGGCTGTAGTGTATATACTGTTACATTCATTCATTGATTATTATTTACCCCACATTTTCGTGGATAATAAAATAAAATAAGTATGAGAGCTTAATATGTTTGACACTGGCAGTTAAGAAAGATGACGCTTCTTGTCAAACATACCGAATGACGGCTGGTCATTCGAATGCTAACGTTGGTGAAAGCGCGTTATATACAATAATTTGTTATAATTGAAAAACCACTAAAACTGATTGTAAATTGTTGCTGCCTGTTTTCTGAACCCCTTCTGAGCCTTTTTCAGTTCAGAAGTGGGATAACCATCAAAAACATACCGTTTTTGCAACGCCCACCACAGTTCAGAGACTAAGATGAATGACCATGAGGAAATTGGATGGCAGAGGCGAGAAACTCCCTCGACACATTCTACCCAAGCAGAGAGGCGATGTCCCTAGTTCATGAGGGTGATCGTCGTAGCCGAAGCCGAACTAGGAGCGGCAGTCAACGAGGATGAACTGTCAAGGCGAAATGAGCGTCGTAGGTGTGCTGACGTGTCAACTGGTGACAGGCTAGTTTCAACGCACCCGCTTGCTCCTCAAGTGAAGAAAGCTATGCTGATTTAATTAATCAGCTGTGACAAAAACCAGAAATGTATACATTGTATCATGTTATAGGCGTTTGTGATGTAATTAGAGATTAAATTGTGAAGCGAAACTGTCGGCATAACTCGCAGCTCTAGCGGATGTGAGCTGAGCATGAGTGTTATGTATGACAAGCTTAACAAGTTGGTGGTGAAAGAATAGAAGTAGCCATCCGCTTGTGGGCTGTAGTGATATTATATCAGCGAGTATTTATCTAGATTTATCACAAGGTGGTGGCGAAAGAATAGAAGTAACCGCCCCTTGCGAGTATTATATCAGCGAGTATTTATCTAGATTTAGCACAAGGTGGTGGCGAAAGAATAGAAGTAACCGCCCCTTGCGAGTATTATATCAGCGAGTATTTATCTAGATTTAGCACAAGGTGGTGGCGAAAGAATAGAAGTAACCGCCCCTTGCGAGTATTATATCAGCGAGTATTTATCTAGATTTAGCACAAGGTGGTGGCGAAAGAATAGAAGTAACCGCCCCTTGCGAGCATAGCGACTGAGCAAGATGGTAGTGAAAGAATAGAAGTAACTCCTCTTGCATGACTTCAAGTGATATATATACTATTGAATGATTTATGTTGTATCGTAATGAGAAATACGTGTGATTAGTAATACTTAGCAGAGATATAGAGAGTTACATACGTTGTCAATTAATAAGCATAGAATAGGTGATAATGTAAACTAATTATTACAAATAAATATAGCCTTAACGAAGGGACTCGTTACTGTGACGGATGGCCGACTGTTACATTCATTCATTGATTATTATTTACCCCACATTTTCGTGGATAATAAAATAAAATAAGTATGAGAGCTTAATATGTTTGACACTGGCAGTTAAGAAAGATGACGCTTCTTGTCAAACATACCGAATGACGGCTGGTCATTCGAATGCTAACGTTGGTGAAAGCGCGTTATATACAATAATTTGTTATAATTGAAAAACCACTAAAACTGATTGTAAATTGTTGCTGCCTGTTTTCTGAACCCCTTCTGAGCCTTTTTCAATTCCTGTTTCATTCCTTTAGCCTTTAGTTATCTTCACAATTATTTGTTTTTCAGGCATAATACACTTCTCATCACACCATTATCCTTAATTATTATAATTTTTCACTTTGTATCATCAACGTACGATTTTTTAGTCTCAAACTGTAGCTTATGACATAATATGTTTATAATTATATTGCTGCCATGGTTTGTATTTTTAGCTATTTTGTTTGTTTTTGCACATTTTATTTCTTTTGACGTTTTAGTTATTAAATGCAACCATGGCAACGGTCTTTACTTTTCAGTAAAATTCGGGTGCATGGAGGTTCCGAATAAAGTATTTATTCCAATTTCGATTACAAACTTCGACTCCTGCTGCCTATAAATACGGGAGCCAGTTCCTTAACCAGACAGTTTGAGTCTGGTACTCGTTCGCTTGAGTCGTTCCACAATTTTGAATGATTTTGAAAATGGTATACTTTAAAACCAAATATTTAGTAGCTAAAAGAAGTTTGTAATCGAAATTGGAATAAATACTTTATTCGGAATCTCCATGCACCCGGATTTTGCTGAAAAGTAAAAACCGTTGCCATGGTTGCATTTAATAACTAAAACGTCAAAAGAAATAAAATGTGCAAAAACAAACAAAATAGCTAAAAATACAAACCATGGCAGCAATATAATTATAAACATATTATGTCATAAGCTACAGTTTGAGACTAAAAAATCGTACGTTGATGATGCAAAGTGAAAAAATTATAATAATTAAGGATAATGGTGTGATGAGAAGTGTATTATGCCTGAAAAACAAATAATTGTGAAGATAACCAAAGGCTAAAGGAATGAAACAGGTATATACACTACAAGGCAAATTTCGACATGGCGGGTGGAACTTGCGATGGCTTAGCGTCTGGTGTAGATACACCAAACTAAGCCATCGCAAATTATGCAGGATTAGAAATTTTCCTTCACTAAAATAACTTTTAATCTTAGCAAAAAAATACAGAGACATATGCTCTATTGTTAATCTAGTTAAACATAACGTCACTTTAGGTCACGGTAGGTGAAACTCCTAGGAAAGTGGTCTCCTGCATGTTTCAAGTGTTCAATACTTACTAGAGTCAAGGCCAGGAGATTTTCCTCGTTTCATGCTTTTCATCGCGTTTGCAACCTGCTTATCTGTTATTCGCACAATCTCGTGTCCCGTTCATAAGTCATGCAGTTTCGTTCCACTAGGTACCCCCTTCTTCGTTTATTCTTGGCCAACATTATTTTTAATATAATATTATTTTAATATACCTATATTATGCTTAATTTTGTTCGAGTTCCCTATAGAATGAAGTTACACGATAATGTCACGTTGGAAGAAAGATCATAGACCTAAGGCTACCATTCTGTAGTTGCCTTACTTAGCCGAGGGAAGGCAAGAAAGTGTCGAACGTCCAGCAGCGAGATCGGTCGACGACATTATTCAAGTCGGAGGGCGTACCTGGATGAGAGGAGCACAGAACCGTAGATGGAGTGGATGGGACAAGCTGAGGGAGGCCTCTACCCTGCAGTGGGTGAAGTCAAGCTGTGGATGATGACGATGATGCTTTACTTTTGTCCAAAACTTTATGTTCTTTTTAACATTACCGTTATGCTTCAAACGAACTTTACAAAGATGTTCCTTTGATAAATTCATCCTGTTCAAGCATTCAGCATTGGCGCACGACTGACTTAATTTAAACAGCTCTAGCTACCCATGACTACTTTGAAACGACGTCGGTTAAGCCATAAATTCAGATTGAAACAAAGGTGTAAAGAAAACTTAAAAGGTCCTCACAAGCCTTACTACCTACATACAACATAGGTACGATGAAATGGAGGTTAATACTGAATAGTTTATTTGAGGCAAATATATAATACAAGAAGACTTTAATTGTTTTAATAATTTAATGGGATATTATTGCATACTTTTCAAATATATCTTTGAAATTTAGGTACTTTAGGTACAAACATCTCTACTATTATAAAATTGTAAAAAAGGCTGTATATATATTTAAAGAAAAACAAGTGGGTTGATAGGGTACATAAATGTGATTTTTAAAATTCTTGTCTGTTGGTTACGGGTTGGCGTAAAAACTACTGAATAGATTTTCATTTTGTTATCACTGTTAGAAAATATATGCTCCAACTTAAAAACTAGTACTATACCTTTATGTCAAATAATTAACCGGATCCTGAGCTTGACCTTTCTGTTATACAAAGACCCGTACAAAGAAGAGATCTTGATTTTTAATCCTAATATAGCTTCAGGTGAACAAAGCCGTGGGCAAAATCTAGTATGTATTATAAAATAGTATTAATATATTTTCTTCAATAGATGTCGCTGACTTCACCTAGTAGAAGTAGCAACAGAAATTCTATATTACAGCGGCGTCCGGTGTACTTAACCGGAAGGACGACATTCGGATCTTCTGCTACGATCGAATTTATATTTTTATAGATGTTTAGCATGCCTTCATGTCAAATAGGTACATATAATAAAAAATAGCTTATATTTTGAAATGTTAAAAACTAGCTGCACGGTTCCAAATAGTGGGTATGGCTGGCAATTAAGAAACTCCATAGTCCATCCTTTAGATAAGTAATGTTTACAATGTTTTTCTTCTGCTTTTCTATAAATTTGCGCATTATATAATTTCATGTAAAATAAAATGACAGATCAGGATCAATATTAATAATTGCCTTCCAAAAGGACAACTTATCAGAAACTGGATTACCATGACTTAAAGGACATATGACCTGTTGACCTGTCCCGACGGACTGCACCCGTTCACAAGCCCAAGGTAAACTGAACCTTTTTGTGAGTAAACATTGCTTGTCATTTGCCCCTAATCTATAATGTTGGTTTATGGTTTCTTTTTGCAATAGTGAAATTCGTTTGAAGCAGAGATTGGTAAACAGCAGTTCACTTAGTGTCTGTTCAAAGGGTAATATGATCATTATTACCTTGACTTTAAGTCCCCAATCTAACTATAGGTATGGCAGATGGCTTTAGTATTATTACACTTAGCTTCTTGGTTTCATCTTACTAGTTGCTCCAGTCATGTTTTGCTCTTCCTACCATTTTTACGGGTTTAGAAGTTGTCCAACCATATTTGTGGCACATAGCCTGGTTATCACATATAGGATATTCTCTAGAGTCTTCCTCTGTGTGAGGTGTAGTTCCTCCGGGATAAGGTGGCATGGTGCTGGTAGTTATTTGTGACACAGATGGATAGTTGGTCAACGGATCAACGAAGCCTGCTATATCCCATGTGACACTTTGCGGCTCTTGCTGAGTACGTAAATGGTTCGTTCGTTCATTTCTGTATCCTCTTGTTGTCGTAACCGGAGGTACCTCATTTCTAAAATTTATCTTTGAGTTGGAAATAGTTTCATGTGGTGTTGGTGCACGGGAGGATTTATTTCTTCGAGTAAAGAGTATTTTGGAAGACAAAGGTACTGGGCTAATCGTACGATGCGAGTAAGTTGCGATGCTTTGAGGCTGATGCCATGCATGTAAATGTCTCGTTCGTTCGTTTTGATATTCTCTTACTGTCATAGTCATAGTCAGATGTGATACATTTTTAGGTTTAATTTTTGAGTTATATAAATTTTCTGGATTCGCGGTTTCCAATAATCGTGGCCTCTTGCCTATAGGTATCTCGTATCGTGGAACTTGCGATGCAGAGCTTGGTATCTGAAACTGTTCATTTCGATATGTTGCTGGTACTATAGGAGGTATAACTCGAGGCACGGCTATCGTTCTATGTACTGATAAAGCTGGATGCTGAGTTTGTGACCACTTTATTGTTTTCACTGGTTTATACACCACTGGTATTTTATGTGAGTTCCCTCTGTTAAAATTTGAGCCTGTGTGCCATACTTTTGGCTTGTAATCTGCTTCTATTACTGGACGCATGCTTAAGTCGTATGCAGTCACCATTTGCCTGACAATAAAGAAGTAGTGCATTACTGGTATTATGTACCACATTACCTTACCGATCAGTTATCTGCTCACAAACATATTCTTATCGTGCAATTGGTTAAACAATATATTCTTAGATAAATAACTTTTCTCCTAGCTTGTGAAAGAATTTGTGTTTGTAATGAAGTTCAGGTTTATAATTACTTTGTTTGGTTTCGGTACGAAATTCATTTTGATATGTAAGTTTTTGATAAGCTGGCAATAACGAAAATCTTTATAAATCCTACCACCACTGGCAAAACTCTAACCATTCCTTGCTTTGGTTTGGTTTATACTATACCGAATACTAAAACCAATTAAGCTATCGACGTTCCCACTATATTTTTTTCTATCACTTTATTAATTTTATCTATCTTAAGATAACGCTATTATCGCTCCGTTGTCCCTAATATAATTATATTAAAGATAAAATCTTATTAATAATTCCTTCTTTAATTTAAGAGCTCAACTCTTGTCAATGGAATAATCGCCGCTGTTTTCTATCCTCTTTGTTTGACTTCATGATAAGCCGTGGTTCAAGTTTTTCCTTCATTTTTATTATAAAAAAATTTAGAGGATAGACTAATTGTCAGGCTTTTTTAGGCTTTTGACTGCCACTAACAATTGTCATAGATGTTCGTAGGGCAACCGGGACCGACAGCTTTACGTACTCTCAGAGATCTCGGTGTGCTTAGAATGGTCACTCTTCCACACAACAGACAGCAGTGAGCGCAGCTTAACCTTGCATATTAATGAAATACCTTTCACAAACATATTCTTAGATATTCATACTAGTGAAATACCTTTCACTAATATGCAAGGTTAAGTTGCGCTCGCTGCTGTCTGCTGTGTGGATGGTGGACCATTGAGCCTGATCATCGCAGTCTATACTCGCTAGTTGTATTAGTGGTATTACTCGTGATTATTGCTGCTAGGTAACTGCTTCATTAGCCTAGTGGTCCTGACCGTTACTGATACACTAGAGGGCCTGGGTTCGATTCAAAGATCGAGGTAATATTATATTGGATTTTTCTATGAAATTCTCAGTAGCAGCTCGGAGTTTGGAATTTCGGTTCGATCAATAATAATAGGCTCGCCCTCTATTTCAATCAATCAATCAAATGTTTTTTATTTCAAATAAGCTTTTAGTACAAGCGTTTATGAAACGTTGGTTATGATTCTAGTTGCACGGTTCCAAAAGGTTGATCCTATGCAAAAGAATCTGGCAAGAAACTCCATGGACACTCTTTTATAATAAAATAAGTTACAATCTTCATTGGTAAAATATTGCGATAACAAGATGTGTGAACGTTGGAGGATGTCCAAGTTTGACCGAAGTCGACAATATTAAACGAGGATTCACATTATTTGAGAACCCGATGTCATTTATGTAATACCTACCTCAACCGACCTCAACTGAACATTATTATATTTTATTTATGTTAATTATAATTATGTTTTTTTTGGCAATAAACGATTATCTTATCTTATCTTAACTGTAGGAGTATAATAACCGTTAGGAGAATGAAGGCGTGATGGTTTGTATGTAAGTAATTGCAAGCCAGTAGATTTAATGCAAAAAAACATACACACGCTATTAGTGCGAGCTACATAGTGTATGCAAGCTATGCATGAACATGCAACCACGTTCAACAGTGTACATTAAAAGGCATGTGAGATGCTAGTTAGCATGAGGTACAGGTAGGCATGTGAATTTATTTATGAATTTATTTATTTATGTAATTACAGTTGCAAGCATGCCCTTAAATTGTATAACATTTTATTTTCAATTGTATCTCTGTGTTCCTAACTGGTAGAGATTGTCTAAGCTGAAATGACGCGCCCCACCTTCGCAAAGCAAATTTCAAATATGGACGCCGACTATCACCCGACTAGTCCACCGTCTTGTACACGTGCAGATCATAGTTCACTGAACAATCGACGCTCCCACAGAGATGAAGTGTCGTCATTAATATTTGCACTCACACATCTACAGAGACTAATTAAGTAGTGGGGTGCGTCATTTCAGCTTGGACGAGCTATACATGCCTTAAAAACAGCGTGATTTTCGGTGTTGAAGTACAAAAAGGAACTGATACGTATTTCTTCCAGTTTCTTGACTGGTCGAGATACAGGTAGGACCATATAGCCATTTTCATAACTAGACTAGCTTCTGCCCGCGACTTCGTCCGCGTAGCATGATGATATTATATTCATTCAAGTAAACAAACAAACAAACTCTTCAGCTTTATATATTAGTATATATAGATTACCCTTGACATAAAGTTTTATTATTCATAAATTTGATCATTTCATTTCATTTCACGGTCGCAAAGTTTACGTGGATTGGACTTATTCAATGCAAGCTAAGATTAATACCTATTATATCAGGCCTTAAATCAAAATGGTTAGAAATAGCCACTCAAAATTATTGCCTCTGCTGAAAGCGATACACGTTATTGTGATAATAACAATAACAAATATAAGAATGATTGCTTAGACATTTTGAGAGAAGGAATAAGAGACGGTTCAGGAAAGGAATTTAAAAGGGGGATGTCAGTGGCAGCGTCCGTAGAGGTCAAGTACATACTCTTATTGACGACCGAAGTGTTTGTGTTCGTCTGGGTGTTTCTTATGTATTATAAGTATGTATTTACAAAAAAAAAGTATATAAGTATTATATCTATTGTCTAGTACCCATAGTACAAGCTCTGCTTAGTTTGGGACTAGATGGTGCTGAGTAAAAATGTCCTAGAATATTTATTTATTATTTTTTTATTTATTGGCGAGGCCCTTTGAAAAGTCAGGTGTATATAGGTACTCACAACCGGCGTGTATGTATAAGATATATGAATGTGGCAGAAGCAAAAGAAGTAAGCAAGCAAGCAAGAGGCGGTCTATAGTTTTTGCCTACCCCTGTGAGAGAAAAGCGTGATTGTATGTGTGTACTTATGTAAATATAAGAATGAGATCAAATCCTACGCATATTTAAATTATATTAGTATTTATCATAGGTATTTAATAATCTAAGTCACTGGTGGTCTCTTAGATGTCCACGCAAACCTGTGGCAATCCGCTTGGCCACAAATATGATAATCTCCGGATATTTCTTCTGTCTCAGGTATAATTCCATCGGGATACGGCGGCTTGGTACTACCAGTTACTTTAGCTGCTTGCGGTGTAGTGATTGACTCGGCTTCCAGGAGATAATACGAGGAATCACTATCAGATTCCGAACCTGAACCTGCACTAATGACGTAGGGCGGCAAATCAGGTGACGTTTCTAAATGAACAATCGCTCTCGGATTTTGAGTCGTCGGAAATGGAACATTTCGAAAACTTGACGGGATATTAATCGGTATTGGAGGCTGTCGTAGTATTGCATGTGGCACTGTAGCTGCACGTATGGCCTGTGACCTCAGATAATTTAGTCTTGGTGGAACTACAGCAGAATCTTTTTGAAAAGGTCCAGCCCGGATATTTGATTTAAAAAGGTCAGCCACAGCTACCACAGGACGCATGCGAACCGTTGGCGAAGACACTGCGTTCTGTACAACTAACAAATACACTACTGAGTATAAGAAGAACCACATCACTTCTCAATTAGCTGATAATAACCATATATTTAATATAAATGCGGTAACTTGACTAGCGTCTAGAGCGTGTTAAATGTGAAATATTTAAGTTACGATCAAATTATTGTGTTTCAGTGTGAAAGTACCATTTGTAAACAATAATTTTAACCCTCGGCAATCGTCTGATTCACTAAAACACTACGGGAACTCAACTTTTTGGTAAAGGTTAAATTAGATAGCTTTGAATTTTGAGTTCGTTGCTGGTTAGATTTACACCATCAGGATTAAGAAGTTGAAATAAATAGTTTAATCTATAAAGACAAACAACAGCCATAATTAATATCACGGTTGTATGGAAGCCATAATAGAAAAAAATATCCCAATAAGAGATTAATTTGATTTAAATAAATTTTAGTTTAAAAAAAATGTACCTACCTATATATTTTTAACAACATAAATTAATTTTTCATTATATCATATCATATCATTTCATCATCATCAGAATCATAAGATATTAACGTTTCTGAAATAAAATAAGCACATACTGCCAAAGAGGGGTTACATAGCATGCGCTTGTACTAATAATAATTCACACCAAATCACAACAATGTAATTACAATTATTATTATTTACATTTACAATATTCGTTTTTTCAATACTTGTCGTTTTATAAACATGGTCAAATGTTTTTAATATAACGTTATGAATATAATTCTCTTTTACATCGTTATTATCAACAGGTTGATAACGGTACATTTGGCATCCTACCGCTATCAACCAGATATGCCTCCCATGACAAATCCGTCACGTGTCTCTCCAAATAAGCTAACACGTTTTGAAACTATCATGAGAACAAAACCTACTTGTGGACCCGTGTCATTCCCAGATTACAGCTGTGAAAACCCGACTACTCCACTACCTAAAGTAGTCGTTACAGAGACGACAACATGGAAACCACAAGTGGGCCTATTCAATCTTCGATCCAGTCGAAATTTTGTTAGAGGTCTGTTTGGTGACGAGATAACGACTTGGAGACCGATACAAGGATTGTTTGGAAAGACTCGAGGTTCCCTATTTGACGCAATGCTACTTAAAAATGAAGAGACCACATACGATATGCCGATTGTAAGCCCAGCTCAGAATAATGATCAAGCGACCCAGCGGCAGTACCAAACATCTCAACATATACCGGTATATCGTAATGTACCAGCTCAGCGACTCATGCTACGAGACGCATGGTCACAAGATGTCAAGTATCAAGATGTTGCAACAGGAAGTATGATACCGCGAAGTATGATTCCAGAAGTAATGTTTCGAGGTACGGCGTCCTTAGGAACGATGCAAAATATGGATATTGAAAGTATGTCATCACGAGAAGTTATACCTCGAGGTTTAAGGTTCCTCAGCATGGCAACAAAATCTTTTCGAAACTCCATGTCTCCGGATAGAGTGATGGATGGTCATACTTTGCAAGGTGACACGCATCAAAGTGGATCATTTCGTAGTATTTCTGAAGGTACAGCATCACATGTCCGGGCTTCAGGTGAAGCAGCCGTAAATATGGTATCACTAGGTGAAATGCCTAAAGATATGTTGTCCCCTAGCGTAACAGAAAGATTGCTGCAAGATCCCCTGAATCAAGATGAAGCAGCAGATAGTATGAAGTCACAAGGCGTAACGCCTAAAGAGATGTCAGTTCATAGTACGACTGAAGTAATAACACGAGGTAACCGTGATGCGACAATACGGAGTTTAACATCTCAGCAGGTGTCGCCAAGAAGCAGTACATCACAAGATATTGTATATTGTATTGATTGAAGTATAATGAAATAGCGGCGTGAACCCTTAAATACGCTACTCTATTAATAATGCTTATGGGTTTTGTCAGGGACTATTGTAACTACATACTTACAACTGGTATCTTATTCTTAAGAAAAGGGTGTCACCGTTCGTGAATCCTTTTAAAGCCATTGTGAAAACTCTCGATCTGATTGTGAGGTTCTGACTCTGACAGTTAATATAGAATTTTCTATGTTTATCATGCCAAGCGAAATTTATGTCCCAAAATAAATGTTCCGTATTATAAACAAATTAAAAAAAATCGTCTTTTAAGGATTTTTGGATCAATTGCAAAACAAGGTATACCAAACATTTTTTGTTTAAAAAATACTTTACTACTTACGTTATTAATTCACACAAGTAGTAAGATAATGATGATTAAAAATATTTATTTTCTCCTTGAAAATTGTGATAAGTTAAATGGTCCCCCAAACATCTGAATTTTTGGGGACAATTTCACTTTACAGCAAACTGACACAATCTTCAGTATCGTAGTAATGTTGATTAAGTCTATATGATCCTTAATATAGGATCGAGAATACCATGGCGAAATTATCATTCTAAATATATTCCTAATCGTATACTTAGATTGAGTTTATAAATAAACCATGTGTTGGAACACATGTTACTTTTGATCTCAGTATTTTTTTTTTAAATACAAAAGACCTGACGGATCGCCTGATGGTAAGCGATTACCGCCGCCCATGGAAACCCGCAATGGCAGAGCAGTCGCAAGTGCATTGCCTGCCTTTTAAAAAGGGTTTAACTATTGTTTCCTCTTCATATTATACCTTGATCCGTTACAACGGAACATTTAAGTACCATTCGTGAAATATCTCTAGAAATAAATAAGTGATATCGTCACTGCGTATCTAAGAAATTAAGTATACATGTATAAACAAACCGATCGTTATATACATAGATTTAAAATAATAATGTGAATGAAATAATATCCAAACCAAATCACAACATTTTGATTAATAATTTTATTATGTACGTACTTATTACTCCTTACTTAAACAATCAAGACTTAGAAATATGGTCAAAGTATTTTAACATATACGTAATGAACATTTTCATTTACATTGTAATCCTCAATAGGTTACACTCAGTGTTTTTGGCATCTTTCCACCTTAATTCGGACTGGATGTCGAAGCTTGCTTTGTCAAATCCATCAGCTGAAATTCTTAAGAAAACGAAGCCAACATGTGGTCCAGTATCATTTCCAGATTTTAGCTGTGAAGACATAGCCACATTGCAACCAGAGCCGGAGATGACTAAAATAGTGGACACTTGGAAACCTAGTGATTTCCTAATAGAAGAACCAGCTGATTTAGCACCCTTTGAAGTATTATTTGATGTGACAACAGATCAAAATGAGGAGATAGCCTATTATGACCGCTCTTCATCTATGTCTACTCCAAAAACTACGGAAGATCAAGAAGGCGAAGAACTAAAAAACTTAAATACAAAAAGTCTTACACGATATGAAATAATATCTCAAGCTCCAACAACCAAAAATAGGACGTATCTTAGTACGAAACCGGCAATACCAGAAATAAAAATGACTCCAGTGACTCGTAGTAAGACTTCCAATGTCGTACTTCAGAGTATACAAATGCGAGCAGTAACTGATCCCATTGGCGTATCACAAGATAGAAAACTATATTACAGTACCACAACAACAAATCCGTTGGCGACTAAAAATAGTAGAATGCTTAGAGATAAAGTTCAATTCGTACATAGAGTTATCCGCACAATGAGTACTTATCCACCCTTTCCAGGTGGGACTACACCATATAGAGATGCTACACCTACGGAAATTGTAATGTGTGGCATAGCTAAATGCTTAATACTCAATTGGACTGATCCAGAAGCCGACGGTATACAGAGGACTATGCCGACAAGGCCCGAAATACCGGCTCGCTTTGATATATCGGATCCCCCCTTTATACCGGGTAGTCCTGATATAGCAGTTCGCCCTGAAATTCCAGTTCCCCTATACGCACATGACTTAATGCATTAGACTGGGGTTTAGAATAATAAAATTATTTCCAGTTACGTCACACAACATAGAAGCAAGCTATTATTATTCCACCGTTGTATCTAACTTCTTGATATATACGAGTGAAGCTAGCTTCCATACATCTCTACGAAATCATCAGAATTTCGAAAACATCCTTCTTCACCATATCCTATTTCACTAAACATTAACTTAAATTATTTTGTATAATTACAGCTGTAAATATAATTCTTAAACTCTGTATATGCCCAGCTAACATCTCATTGTTACACAAAAGTATTGATACATTGTATGTAAAATAAATAAATTGCTCTATGTCAAATAAAAACCAAAATTTAATTTCAAGTTGAAATTAAATTTTTAAACCCGTCTTGTAACTTATAATTAATCTAGTTTATACACATGTATTGTCCTAATTTTTATAAGAGTATCTACCTATGGAGTTCCTTGCCAGCTCTTCTCTATTAGACCGACTATCTGGAACTGTGCAACAAATTTTCGCAGTTTGCAAAACTACAGCTACATAAGTTCTGAATATTAATATTTATAGGAATAAGAAACTACTAAATGTACCTAATTGTAATATAATTACATATACAATATATAACTGTAATATACCAATGTAATGGAATAAAAATACTGCATGAATTATTTGATATTCAATTTAATATAATAGCTGCCCAGTAAATAGGTCCTTGAAATTTGTTTTTTTAAGAATACCTATTATCAGTGCATTAAGAATGTCTGGAAAAAGCTAAGTAATATATTGATTCCTTTATTGATATTAAAATTTGTGTGTTGCCTTTAAATATCATGTTTAAAAATGCGAATGCTAGGAAACGCTTGAAAAAATGTATAACAACACCAAATCACAATATTGTAATTAAAAATTGAATCCATGTGCAATACAACGTTAGATACATACATACATCTTCTACTTTTTTAAATATGGTCA
This sequence comes from Acronicta leporina, assembly GCA_947256265.1. Classification (NCBI taxonomy): domain Eukaryota; kingdom Metazoa; phylum Arthropoda; class Insecta; order Lepidoptera; family Noctuidae; genus Acronicta; species Acronicta leporina. Next base: position 354,772 of record OX366517.1, on the reverse strand, counting down.
ATAGTTGTTAATTTATACGTAATGTTTAATAAAGTCTTTTGTATCATATTTTTTAACGAGTTGCTGTCAGTAAACTTGGCTCCCTCCCACTATACTTTGGATGCCATGACAGAACATTTTACGTCCAATCCATTGCTATTCGAACCAATTAAATCGGCGCATTCTAACGATGACCAGAATAAAGCATCTAAATGTGTCCCAGCAGAAAATGACTGTGAAGAAAAGGCATCTTTGCAACTAGAAAAAGGAGTCTTAGAAGATACTACTGTTGTTAAAGTCGATAAAGAATCATTCGGAAAGTTCATCACTGTGGAACCTGGCATAACTCTATTTGATGCGGTACTGCATAAAAGTATAGAGAAAGTTTATAATAATGAGGCAACGACAACGTCCACGCCACAAAAGACGCTACTTACCAAAGGACCATTTCAAATTATTAGCAAAAATGGCACAATAATACCAATTAATAAAAATACCGGCGAGCCTTCTCAACAAATAGGAGCAAATATCATAAAATCATCCGACGTGACTAGTTCTAGTACTTCGTCTCCAAATATGACGAAACAGAGTTCGGCTACTCAAAATATATCTCAAGCTATGGTCAATGTTTCTCAATCTCGAGACAGCGAGATATCAAAAGATGGAGAAACTAAAAACCTCATGTTACCAGGGGGGGAATCTCAAAACAAGGGTATAACAAAAAAACTGCGCCGTAGTGCTACTTTGAATAATTATCGTACTAGAATTACAGATAAAATTCAATTCCTCCAAAGAGTTATTCGTACAATGAGCACTTATCCGCCCTTCCCAGGAGGTACTACACCAAGAAGGGATGCTGAACCTACAGAAATTTTAATGTGTGGTATAGCCAAATGCTTAATCCTAAACTGGACAGACCCAGAAATTGAGGCACAGCGTATGAATCCGATGCAGTTGCAAGCACCAGATTCGATCGGCTCAGCAGGAGATTTTTCGTAAGGGGTCAGACATGAAGTTCAAACGGTGAAATCAGAACAGAACAGCTATAAACGGGACTTTTATAATTAATAAGTCATCATAATTAATGTATACATGTTTCTTTGTTTGTAATTGTGCAGGGATTAGTTTTATAATTTTCACCCTTATTTTTTCAGTGGACGTTTCAATTATATTTTTAAAACTAATGCAAACAATAATAAATATTTCAATTTTAATTATTCGTAAAGATTCAAAAACTCTTTGGAAGCGTCGACCTTATGAGAGCCCCTTTTTGTCATACACGTTTAAGTTAATTTACACATTTTCCCATACTTCTTCTTCACTAGTTAAGAGCCACATACATTATTTTACATACATTCATTACGTACACTTACAATTTGTTTAACGTTTTTCTTCAAAGATCTGTACTTACATGTAACTTTTGCTTCATCAATTGAACGATATTGATATTACATAATTCATAATCAACCCATTATATGTCCCACTGCTGGGCACGGGTCTCCTCTCACAATGAGAGGGTTAAGGCTGTAGTCCACCACGCTAGCCTAATGCGGGTTGGCAGACTTCACACGCCGTCGAGAAAATCTCTCAGGCATGCAGGTTTCCTCACGATGTTTTCCTTCGCCGTTTAAGCGCGTGATAATTAACTATTAATACGCACATAACTTCGAAAAGTCAGAGATGCGTGCCTTGGATTTGAACTCGAGACCTTTGACTTGGCAGTCCAATGGTCATATCACTAGGCTATCACGGCCATACACATAATTATATAAATAAATTAATCCGATCCTTTTGTTCAACAATATACATAAATAAGTAAGAAAGAGAATTAAATAATAAAGAATCTGTAAGGTCTTCTCCTGACTGATATAAACCTCTGCGATATCTGAGCTTCTGAATTCTGTCTGAAGCATCAAGCGTCAATACTTTTTTATACAAGTAATGTATAATGACACAATAAGATCAAAACTATGCTACGCTAATTAATCATAGCGTTGTAATTTGTTGCAACATGTTATTAATATTTTATTTCTTTCAGTTGCCACCACGTTCTTTTGTTGACTTATTTTTTGTTTATTTAAAATTTAGCGTTGACAGCAGCTAATATTATCTGCTAACAGATAAAAAATTCAAGTGGACAGTATATTTGCTCAGTTTAGTATTGTATATTATAATTTATATTCTCATTATTATCAATAATAAAGCTATTTTGCAAGAATAAGCTATAATGTAAAAATGACGTTCAAAAAGTACTATGTAAAACTTGAAAGTCAAAGTCAAAATCATTTAGTAAATATAGACTAGTAGTCAAAGTCAAAATCATTTATTAAATCTAGACTAATAGTCTATATTAAATAAATAAATATAGACTAGTAGTCAAAGTCAAAATCATTTATAAAATCTAGACTAATAGTCTATATTAAATAAATGATTTTGACTTTGACTTTCAAGTTTGACGTAGTACTTTTTGAACGTCATTTTTACATTATAGCTTATTCTTGCAAAATAGCTTTATTAATGCAAAATAATAATAATAATTTAGGACTAAGATAGATAAAATGACCTGACATAATATATGTTTTGAGGTTTTAGCATATCCCATTGCTGCTTCACTGCTGGATGAATATCGTCGAATAAAACATAAATGCATGCTTTTTGGAAGTACCAAAATCCGCTATCTTATTAAGTTATTAAGTTGAAACATCCGACCTAAAGGATAACGGAGCGGTTAGCGACCATCCTCACTGTACCGCCAGCAGATTGAGCGACCGCATTGCAGTGCATCGCAACGCATTCTGTGTGGATTCACTCTTACAATTTAAACTATGAAATTACTTCCACAGCGGAACACAACAAGCTGATTTATATACTTTTTGTGCGTGCAAATCACTCAGCCAAAACTATGGTCAAGCGTTGAATACGTGATGCTTAGTATCATCGTAATGCCTACAGTAATCCTCAATATATTGCATTTGGTGACATCAAGCTCATTGCGACGCCGCCCGCAGATACCGGTGATAGTTTTCCAACAGGTCTACCAGCAAAAACCAGCACATCAGTTGAATAACAAATTTCCGAAAGAAAAACCTATTTGTGGTCCGGTGCCGTTTGCAGATTTAAGTTGTGAAATGCCAACATCTTGCTCACCCAAAATGTATCAACTTTTTGAAAAGGTCATGAGAAATGAAATAGAATTGACGTGCAACACGATACCTATCCGAGAACACAGAGCTTTGTCGTCGATAAGTACTCGTGCTAACTTAAGGATGATTACAAAACGTCCAACATCAAGTACTACGGCGATGTTTGTGTACACTGGCCATTCAAAACATTATTGAACCTTTACGATTTCCTGCTTGAGTGTCGTGCATTTTATCTAGGGTTTATCAAACCCTGATGCAGTTACTTCATAATTTTTAAGCCTATAAGTTATTTATTGTATTAATAGCTTTAAATAAAATACTTTATAATTGTAAAACTAAGCTAGTAAATTGATCTGCAAGGTTAAGCTGCGCTCTTCGCGGTCAGTGTATGGACGGGTGACCACATTTAACACATTGAGACCCCTCCGTGCCTCGGAGAGCACGTAAAGCCGTCTAACCCGGTTGTAATACGAAAATCTTTGACAATTGTTAGAGGTAGTCAGCAGTTCAAAAAAGCCTGACAACCAGTCTATCCTCCAAATATCGGTTTTAGCCAGAAATCGGGTTACGGAGGTCTGATGGCAGTCGCTTCGTGTAAAGACTGATATTCAGTCGCATCTGGGTAGACTGGAAGCCGACCCCGACATAGTTGGAAAAATGCTCGGAAGGAGAGACTTTATAATAATAATTGTTTGAATCACTTCAGCCTCATTTAATTGAATACAGAAAAGAGCTTAATTTAAATTGGTATTATAAACACGAACACCAACAATCCGTTCTCCGTGGCAGTTTTTATCCATTTTAAATTTATAAATAGTCTCCATATTCGACATGCCCGACGTTATATTATATTTATTGTTCCGGACGGACATAAAAACCGTCAGGCGTACGAAACGTGCGCGGGAATATGAAGAAAGGGGATTTACCCTTGTCAACCGTGAGACGGGCCCAGTAATAACCGTGAGCAACCCAGATAAAAGGAACTCAATAACAACGTCTCTTGATACAACGTTGATGATGTGAGCTACGGATTCTCCATGACCTAACACCTTTCTAGACAAATGACAAAACTCTCATTACGTAGAATTCTGTAGAATGATATTGTTCGATACCAACCGTCTCAATATCCCAACAATCTCTATCTGCTACTATCCTAATGCATTCCACATACAGACGATAGCGCGCCTGGTCCATCTACTTCTGGAAGGATCGGGAAAACATTATTATAATGAAATGGAGGAGGATTAGGAAGACCATGGCAAAACCCTCCTTATTGTTTTTAACAACAAAATAATAAATTAAGAAGAGAAAAGAGAGAAAATCTTGAACATAGAGGCACAACAGTTAGTAATCGATTTATCGAATACATTTCGGGGAATATCCCCCCAAATCCATTACATCATCAGACATGCTTGCTGACTCATAAGCGGAAAAAAGCAAGCTCTTGGTTGGAACTTTGTATTTGGATACGTTCATCGTACAACCAGGTATGAGTTCGAAGCAAGCATGCATCATTAGTTATCAATGAATGCAAGCCCATCAATATAGCAATGGATGAAAAAAAAGACACAATGTATTTAGAACTTTGATTAGAAAAAAACAACATACATTATATCAAATATAATATCAAATCATTTTACGTTTTATATCAAATCATACCAAAATCACTTATTCATTTCAGAATTAAATATTCCTTATTATGACTATAAAGTCATAAGAGTGCTGCTATATAAGATCTCACTGGCCCCTCCTAACTAACTGGTCTCGGGAGGTAAAGGACCACAATATAGAGAGCAAGAGTCCAAGATCATAGTTTATTTTAAGTCAAGTTTAAGAATGGGCTTCATCGTGGTTTTGTATGTTCTTCCATAGTATCCTTTGTATTACTTCAAATCAATCTTCTCTAATCGTGCTTAGTAAAAAATAGAAATAACGATATAAAAATGTAAGAATTCAAAGAACATAAATAAGTAACCAACCGGTTAAAAATATGATATCGCTATGAAATTATTTCCATACCGAAACACAACAATCGGCGATTTGATTATAATCCTGTTTGCTTATATGTACACTCTAGTACGCCACGCGCTTTGCCACAATTTATAATTATGATCATAGGAAGTTAATTGTTACGGGATGTGGTATATTATAGTATACTATGTGGTTATCATAAAATGTCCAGTGATATCGAACTTGATCAGTCTACGTTCACTGGCGCGAATGTCAGATTTATACAAAACAAACGCAATACGAGTGGCTCCCCTTACGGGAGTTTTGCCCAGGGCGGTCGCCCCACTTACGCTAACACTCACAAAACCTAGTTTAACCAAACCTATTTTTGTTAGCCCTACTAGTGTTCTGCCTTCACCAAAACCTAAACCTAAATGTGGCCCTGTCCCTTTTCCAGACTACAGCTGTGAACCTGAAGATTCAACCACAACCACGTGTAAAGTCTATGAAGGGCCCTATTTAGAAGCAGCGTTATTACATAAAGATGAAGTAGTGTGTAACCCATTGTATTCGGCAATGGGACATCAGACCACAACTCCAATACAAGAGCATCCTCGGATTGCGCGGACCCACCGGCCACAGCAGATGATGCCGACGCGAATGATGTCTAAACATAATATAATGTTCACCCAGAAATCTCACTACGTAAGTCAACAGTTCAAAGAGCGGGACACCCAAATCAGAGCAGATGGACCATATTTTTATCCTAATAGACAGGTGAACCTCGGCTATCTAAACGTAGATGCTCCAATTGAACTTCCCCTCGAACGTCCCATTGAACTACCAGTGGAACGTCCCGTTGAACTACCGGATGAAAATCCCGTTGGATATGGGGAACCTGATATGGGGTCGACTAGCACAAATCCGCCCGCTAGTGACCTGGCGACGATGACGACGTCACTGGTAAATACGAGTACACTGAGCACAATGCCCCCCTATCCCGGAGGAGTTAAGCCTGAGTCAGATGAGAGATCCGCGCAATTTGAATTGTGCGGCAAAAAAGCCAGATGCAACAAATTCGTTTGGACATCATCGAAAAGAAATAAACAAAAGACTACAGATGATAGCTACATAATGCCGCTACTGATGTCATAAACAACTCATCAACACTGCTTTCTTTTACGAGCTCACCCTAGTCGAGGGTACTGGTTTATGAACGAATATGCAGTCAAAGTGTTGATTGCATTCTTTTTTTTTTCACTGTCGAATTTTACTATTCAGAACGTTTTGAATATAAACCAATTTAAGTTTATTTATGGCTGTTTTCTTGAGTCTATTGCATACTGCACTTTTAAAAATTTATTTGGTAGGTATATCTTTAAAAAAAACAGTAAATTGGGAGTGTCCTACTCACGCCATCAAAATATCACCACGTTTAATAGGAAAAATAGTTAATATAGAACAGTACTCACATAATAACTTAAATAATACTTGAGAATTAACTTCGATGCTTTATTATAATGTAGCAATGAAAAAATATGTTCAAATATCTATACTTAATATTATAAAGAGGAAAGATTTGTATGTATGTATCGAATAAACTCAAAAACTACTAGGCCGCTTTCAAATACTCTTTTACCATTTGAGTGCTACATTATTCCAAATTCGTGATTAATTAATCTATAAAATTAGTTATTACATCAGAACGTCTTACTTTAAAAGTTTAACACAATATAACGTTCAAGTAAACAAAGAGAGAGTATCTTTTAAAAGCAAGTAAAGTACAAGCAGTATATTATTTGTGGTACAAGTATCGCTCCCAAAGGGCAAAATGTGATATTACTTGTAAATTTGAAATATTACGCGGGCCATTCTCATATTATGAAGGAAAAGGATTGGGCACGTGAGGGCTATTCCCGAAGAGGACTACCGCCTCCCGATACGTGTCACTATATTACAAACGAAGAGTTGGTACAGCCCACGTTAAATTCAAATATTTTGAAAGATAGAATACTATTACTGATATATTTTGTAAAATTATTACTGTTGAATTACTATGTAGTGCACTGTAGATACTAATAAACAAACAATAAGAAAATAGCGTACTTAAGAGGCCGGCAACGCACCTGTGACTCCTCTGGTGTTGCGGATGTCCAGTGGCGGTGGTGATCGCTTCCCATCAGGCGATCAGTCTGCTCATTTCCCTCTATCCCATAAAAAAGACAAAGTTAACCAATACAAAATAGTAATTATATCACATATGAAGTTGAACATAATTTTAAGCAAGGTAAGTCTCAAAGCTTCATGCTCAAAGTACTCTATGTTTACATTCCAGAAACGTCTTGTATAGATTCGAGATGGAGAATCTACGAAAGGCAGAGTCCATTCGGAGCATTTTTATAAAAGACGGCTCTATTTGCGGACCCATAATACGGCACCCTCTATTTACTTGAGCCGTTTACAATGCGTACGGAGCCCGCTACGGACGTCCGTGAATGCATTTTTATTCGCTTTGACCATTGCGTGCTCTAATTTGACAGGACCTGCGCGGAGTACCTACTATACGTACAAATTTCGCTCGTATGTAAGTAGAAGCGAAGTGTTTGACGAATTACATAATATTAAGAAAGTGCATACCCCGTGTTATCATTTGACGACATGTTTGGCGTAGCGGCTGAGCGATCGGCTTCTGCGACACGTGTTGAGGGTTCAATCCCCACACGGAGCAAATATTTGTATGATTTACAGGTAGTTGTTCCGGGTCTGGGCGTTTGTGTATGTGAGAATTTGTGTTTGTAAACGCACCCACGATACAGGAGAAAATCCTAGTGTGGGGCAACGTTTTTTAAAAAAAAAAACTCTACCCCGTATACATACCTACCATGTACTATGGGGTTGAAATACTATTCCTCATTGCCTCACAGATAGACATCTCGTAAGAAAATATCTGACTTGCTCAGTGGTAGGACTTCTTGGGGTCTGACTAGCTGGCAACCACACTTCGGAGTCCGTCGTAAAGCACCTTCGTGTGTGTTTCGAGTTTTGCGCGGCAGTCTGCAGTCCGTAGGGACTCTTGAGGGTCGGCAACGCATCAGCAACTCCTCCAATGTTGCTGGTGTCCATGGGCGATGGTGAACTGGGCGAAATAATCCCAATATGTGGACTGATCGCCCGTCTGGTGCCTGCAGGCGTCCCTAAATTATAAATAGAATGCGCGATGGTATATAGTAGGCATACATTTTATTTAAGTAACACATACGAATAAATTACATAATATGTCGATCATTGAACTGATATAATGAAATATTTACAAAAAAAAAATGAAATGAAATGATGAAATGATATTTATTTCTGTAAGTAGATAGAGACACTTTTACAAGTCAATGGTTTGTTTTTTTTTAAAAGCTAGATGGCTTCGGCATTTCCTAACTGATGACCTCTGAGAAGAAACACTGAAACAAACTCAGAGAATCATAAACTCTTTTAAAGTCCAGACATAAAATAATGCAAATAATGTGAGTGGGACAATGCAGAGCCATATATAAGTATTATATCCATTGCCTAGTACCCATAGTACAAGCTCTGCTTAGTTTGGGACTAGATGAAGCTGTGAAAAAAATGTCCCATTATATTTATTATTATTATATGCTCAATTGCTCATAACGATAATGATACGAACAATTTTAATATCGAAAGAGTATTGAATAACTCTGAACAAAATAATCATGAAGTGAGTTTTTAATGATCATATAGATAGATAGTCAAAGTCATAAACGGAATAAAATAGCTGAAGTAGGTATGGTACGAGTAGAAATATATAGGCTCTACTTAAAACAAGGCAGTTGAGCATTTGAGTGCATTGTCTTTATAGGTTCGTTATCTAACATTATAATTATGTCTATACACAATTACACATAACACAACAACGCCCAGACACAACGTATAATTATGGCAAAATACCCAAAAAATACATTATCTAAGCACATCATCCAAGTATATAATAAAATTCAAAATAATGACAAACAAGGGAGCACTAGACATCATTCTAAGTAAAACCTAACAATGAGAGGCTTTATTGATTACCGTGACTTCAAAAACCTCGAGTTTAACCAACCTCTTGCATTCTAGGAATGCAAGATGCACTAAATTATTGTGTCTGCTAACTACGCGTTGCTTGTTAGGAATTTGTCTAGGCGCAACGCTTATTAATCGTAAAAACAAAGTCATTAAAAAACCTCGTTAGTCGTCTAGGCTGTGCGCCTCCCCCCCGCCTCAGCGCCGCGGTCTCTCACGCCGTGAATTAGCATTTATATTGTCTCCTTGCAACTAGCGCGTGCGCAACACAACCTTTTGCTTTCGCCTGTTATGTTGGCTACGTGTGACACCGTTTACAGAATAACAACAAGTTGCTATTTCTATTCGGTACTATATAAAAAAACTGTCTAATCCCAAAGGGGCATAATTGTAGTAACCAAAAATATGCAGATGTATGTATTCTCATAGCAGGCAAGATCGAAGGAAATAGAGTAAGGGGAAGCAGCCCAATGCATTGGTCCGACCAAATTCACTCGACATGCGACTCCAGTGTGAGCGACGCCATCCATCCCGCAGAGAATGGAGCGAAATGTCTTAACATAGTCCACACAAAACTGTTGCATAGAGATCACGACCCTCAATAGTGAGGAAAACGACTCAAAGGGGAGGTATGTAGATGTTTGTATAATATACCTACCATGTAATGTTATTATAATTTGTAAACCTTTTATTGAAAAAACTTGGCATATACCTATATCTAACCATTCACTGGAAAATAATATTTGAATATTCGTCGCTAAGACAATTTTAAACAACGTCTTTATTCTGTTATCCGTATAAATATTAGTAAAAAAAATAAGCAATTATACCTTATTTAATTATACAACTGTTTTAATATCTAAAGTGTTATAAATTATTAATATTCTAATTGTTTTAATATTCAAAATTGTGCCGTAGCCTCCGCAGCTCTTTTTTTCGATTTAATCAGATCAATATTTTCTTAATCCACCAACGTTTTAGTAATTAAATGTGTTCTACGTATAATTGAACATAATTAACATTTGATCTGCATTATACTCCATTTCTACAAATACAAAGATTACACTACTGGTTGCTTTAAAATAATATACTTACACGAAGCGTCATGAGATTCGTCTTTTTGCGAAATACTCTTTAATATTTGAAATAATCTGCATGAAAACAGGAAGTCCACAAATATATAATATTCAGAAAAACAAACGATAGCAGCAAAGAACTAGAAAGATATGCTCACCATAGTGGTTATGCGTCGGTGTGAGTGCGGCCGGCTACCAAAGCGGTGCGGGCGTAAACACAGAGTGTTGCGTTTATTGGTCTTTTTGTACGCCGTCGAACTAGCACCACTTCGTTAATAGATCACGCTACGAAAACAGGTTATGTATTTCAAAATAATAAATTTGAACATTGAGTTACTTTCTAAATAGCCATGGTAATAGTCGTGTTTTATGAAAAAATATTTAAGCCGTGTAGTATCCATCATCCTATGAGCCTTTACCCAAGTATGTTGGGGTCAGCTTCCAGTCTAACCAGATGCGGCTGAATATCAGCATTTTACGTGAAGTGACGATAAGATAGAAGATGAGATGAAACTAGTTAACTATGAAATAAACCCAAACTAATAGTTCGGGTTTGTTATTTATAAAGAGTAGCAATCTTCAGAAATTATGTGAACAAATGTCCAAAAGTTGTTACATTATGGCCCACTTGCACCAACTTTTTAAATATGTTTAAATTTTATTTATACAGATTTTATTATAGTAATTTTGCGTTTAAATGCAATTTAAATACATTTAAGAAGTTGGTGCAAGTGGCCCTAAGTATTCTTAAAAAAAATATCCTACAAAATAAAAAGTAAAACATACTTAAATATTGACAAAAGCAGAACTAACAAGGCCATTTTTTATATTTACATACACTTATATGCATCAGGCCTGTTTTCCCCGAAGGGTTAGGCAGAGGCGTACTAATGTACACCCACAGTTCGCCGGTATGTTTAGGTCCCTTGTAATAGGGGGCGAGCCTATTGCCATTAACCGGGCACAAATTCCAAACTCCGTGCTGTTACTGGGAATTTCATAGAAAAACCCAATAACACTTTGCTCGACCTGGGAATCGAGCCCAGGACCTCAAGCGTAGCAGTCGCGCTCAGGACCACTAGGCTAATGAGGCAATGCAATATTCTTTATATTAAAAAAAAAATAGCAAAGTTATAGTTCTATACTGATTTGTGTGATTAATTCATGTTTAGTTCAAAAACAGCAAATGATATTCATGTTTACGCCTATACTCTTTAATTAGCCCACGTTTAACAAGCGTGCTCGTTGTAACTCTGAATTTAACATAAATTGAAACCAAATATGAATTTTCAAGCGCGGTCCGATTCAAAAGATACGTTCGCTCCTAATTAGTAGCTAATGGAGCAACACAGAGAACATTATTAAGGCTAAAACCATAAAAAAGTAGAATAATTTTTCTCTTGTACCAGACATTGTTGTCAAGGGAAAGCCATCGTTATATCTACTAAGGTTGTTGAAATTTAGAGCGATATTTCCTTGCTGCTGGGTCTTGTCCTGGGGGGAACAATTTCTTTCAATAATTCCTCGGTAATGGTCTAAGTAAGCCAGTTAACAAGACACTCTTAGAGGCTCACTCCAACAAAAATGGATACAATTTTAACTTTTATTGAATTATTCACGGACATCGGGTGGATCCTCGTCCCACTGACGGGATCAACGAGAAATCTACCGCATTATAGTCAGAGCTAATTAACATTTCCGCTTTATAGTTACTTGTGTTGAAAATTTTGTTCACAATTACTTTAAGTTATCATGATGGAGAGTGTTACATGTATTTCTGCTTATGTATTATGATTTAATACTACCCCACACTAGGACTTTCTCCTGTATCGTGTGTGCACTTACAAACACAAATGCTCACATACGCAAAAGCCCAGACCCGGAACAACTATCTGTACAAATATTTGTTCCGTGTGAGGATCGAACCCACAACACGTATCGCATAATCCGATCGCTCAGCCGCTACGCCAAACGTGTCATCAACTAACTAACTAAATTAACTCTTAATAAAGTGAATTGTGAAAACTTTTTTCTAATTTCAAAGGTACAATGCATTTTTTATATTTCATTATCAATAAACATAATAAAAGATTAAAGCACCAAACATACCATTAGGTGGTCACGGGTTAAAAGGTTAAAGGGTTAAATATTCATACGAGGCCGTAATTGAGGCAATTTGTATAATCGCAACAGTTTCGCAAACTGAATTCTATAATAACATCAGGGATACGGCTGTTTACACAATGTACCGCCCAAAGTGATGCCAGGTTCCATAATTTTCACGGATGTTTGTATAAGAGGTTTAATTTTATGATAGTTGCAATATCAACAGTAACTAACGATAAACTCATCATAATCAAATTCATCATAATTATTATTCGTGTTAACCCCCTTACCTACATACCTCAGTAAACATATTAACGAAATTTCGAAGGATCGATATCGAATCTACTTTTGATAATATTTCTTTCGAACCGAATAGAAGAGAATCATCAACATAAATAACGTTACATTCATATCAAGCCGGTTCTTTTCTCAGTGGAGATCCGGGATTTGGTCCTATTACTCCACAACACTCCCAATGTATGTTGCGGTCAGATTGTTCTTATAATTTGAAGATACGCATTGACACTACGCAGAAGTAAAATAACGTCTTTTCACAGGGATTGTGTAAAGTAAATTGTTGTATAAAACAAATAAAACTACTGCAACCAACATAATGATTTGGGTAATGGTAAAAATAAGATCAGTTTCCTAAATTATTTAAAAAGAAACAGCCTAATAGTGTCCCAAAAATAGTTATCTTCTTGCGCCAAGAAAGCACACATATGGACTCTGCTCTCACTAGGTTATTTATATAAACCAATAATTACAATACTCTATTAAAACTTAATACATCCTTATTGAGTCCAATGATAAACAATTTCAGATATAAAACGCAAAAATAAGAGTGAACCCATAGCAATATGTGAAAGTAGCCTCACAAATCACGTTTGACTGACGTTGATACTGATGGACAGCTAAAACGCGAAGCTATTATTGAAACGCGATCGTGAACGAACACCAATCGCTCATATCAGTTTCGTTACTGCAGGAATCAAGAACACGCAAAATGATTTGGCTAGGAATGCTGTGCAGCTTATTTCCATACATATCTGCTTTTGATCTAATCACCTTGAATATAGCTACAGATTATATTCTCTACAAGGATTTGAGATATGTCTGCTACTTTACCTGTGAAAGTCACTATTGTAAGTAAATGATTAGCAGAAAAAAAACATTTGAGATAGGTACTTAACTATGTATGTAGTTGTAGGTCCTCGGTCCAATTCCAAACTCGGGGAGTTTTGTTAATTTTTTTGTTAGAAAATAAAGTCCAAGTGTAGATTTGAGTGTTTATGAGCTATAGATATATATTAATACACTTTTCTATTGACTTGCCAATAGAAAATACTTGGAGTACCTGAATCACTTACAGAACAGTTATCTGAAGCAACATTATCGTTGTACTTAATCTCCAGACAGTACGATCCTGGTACACAAACTAACAGAACAGAACGTGCGTGTCTCCGTGAAGCGTATTGACAAGCACATGAATATTGATGTGATGCGACTTGCGTATCAAAGCACTGTAGCAGTAGGCGTGCTGCTCGATGGACACTGCCACAATACGCAACGCGTGCTGGACCAGGTAACTTTGCTTTAGAATTACACAGTTCTCAAATTTTGAATCACGAATAGGTATTATAAGTATAGGCAGAAATTAATTTTCCAGGAATAAGGCATATGGCATCTTTAAAAATAGCTCGAAGGACCAAAAAATATATAAAGATAGCAAAAGACCATCATTATAAAAAAAAACATATAAAAAATATGTATATATTCAGTATTCACCTTTACGTCATCGTTATTTTCTACAAAATATTTCAAATAACTATACTTGGTTATTTTCAGGCATCTTATAAAAAGCTGTTTGATGCTATGCACGCCTGGCTTGTTCTGACTGATATTGCAGATTGTAGCAATTGCATACAATATATTCAGAAAACATTTCAAGGCCTCAATTTGAGCGTGGATGCTGATATCGCCGTGGTTAGTGGCGTCGGTAGGTAATTGAATTATTTAAAATAACATACGATCACGCCTGTTTCCCCAAAAAAGTAGGTTTAACGCCATGTTGTCTTCATAGTTCACCAGTAATGTATATTAGATCATAATTCTATTGAATATCTGTTTATTCCAATTAACTGTGCGCAAAACCAAATTCTAGACTCTTATCAACATAATATCAAACCCAGGTACTCACACTTGCTAGAAGCTCTTGCAGCTAAATAAATCTATGTATTTGTAACAAACAAAAGAACAGCGAACATAATTATAATTATTAGTATAATCAGCTAATCTCTCAATTTACAGTCGAAAATTATTTCACTCTGACAGATGTTTATAATTTTGGAAAAATACAAGGAAATCCCCTGGAAACGGTCCCACTTGGGATATGGCGACCTGACACAGGTAAATACTTACATTCAGGATTTCTATTTCTATTTCTATTACGAGTCCAGTTAACAGTCAATCTTAGCTTTGCAGAATCCGGCAGAGTTTTGTTATTGGTAACAATTATAAGTTGGTAAAGGTTTTTGAAGTAAAATCCGGTTTATTTCCACAGGCTTAGACATTGCTCTTAAGGGGTATAAGTATTATAATCGTTGGGATTTTCACAACTTGACGCTGCGTGCAATAACCGTGGTAAGTAGGATTAATATTTTTAAGGGTTATTATTTAAACGCTCACCAGAAATATTTTTTCAGGCCCTAAGCCTACGTACCAAATAAAAATAACATGACTATAAAAAGTCCTAAAATATACCTACTATATTATGGTCCAAAATATATAAACAGACATGATAATAATTGCACGTTTTGTTCAAATATTCTTTTTGCTTCCTAAAATGGATAAATAGTCACCAAATATTATGCAAAATGTGAGGTTAGATCAGAACTGTGCGAACTGTGTGAACCCCCTTCGCCAGAACTAACCAAATTTGTTATAAAATTTAGTCTGAAATTAACTTTAAAGACGTTTGTAATATTTTTATGACATAGAATAAAAAGGAAAATAGCTTAATTTCCACAATTCCACTTCATTAAACACAATTTGGTGAACATTAATCCATTCTGGCAGGTATTACGAATCGATTGGTAAAATAGGTATTTCTGGTAGGTGTTTTAACACAAGCCATTTTTAATTAGTAAAAAAGAGTAAAGCAAAATTTTGGATAGTCAAGTTAATAAGTGTAGGTATCTAAGATAGTAAGTTTTCACCACTTTACATAGTTTCTGGAGGTGTAAAAATACTGTAAAAAAAGCTGGACTACTTAGTTTATGTTTTTCATAATATTTGTTGTAATAAAATATGTTCATTCAGATCGTAGACCAGCCCGAGGTGTTCTATCCGGAGATGCTGTCAGAGTTGGTGTACACGGCAGGAGTGGCTGCCATGACAAAGATCACCTCACAGATGCTCAACATCATCAAAGAACGGCACAATTTTAGGTGTGGCAAAGTTACAGTATTACTTACTACCTACTGTATTTGCTAGGCCTTATAGCTTTTTAGATTACGGGTTTAATTTACCGTGAAAGTACTAAGCTTCGGCACGAATGGGTTGGCTCTACCGGAGTGATACCATGGCCCGGCGTGAAATAACACTTACGTTGTGTTTCGCCGAGTGAGTGAGGATGCCGGAGGCCAAACACTTTTTAGAGGCGGGCAACGCAATTGCGGCTCCTCTAGTGTTGCGGGTGTCCATGGGCGTCGGTAATCGCTTACCATCAAGTGATCCGTTTGCTCGTTCGTCCCCTATCACATAAAAAGAAATGAATCAATCCATAAGTAAAGTACTTTAAGTAGTTATATTTTTCGCTAATAAATATAATATATCGATTTTATTTCAGAATTTATCGCTAATAGGACCTATATTATTTTTCACACAGATTCAACTATAGCATTGCAGGTCGTTGGATTGGATCACCGGAGAGAAATTCAACGCTGGTAATTACCTACACATTTCTTATGAGTCACAAGCGACCTCTTATCTCTTTTTTTGTTTATCACTTGAAGTGAAAACTTGTTGCAGGCTGTCACAAACGCTTTATTTTGGGAAGAACAGGATCTGTCCAGCACATGCGCTAGAATCTTCCCCAAATGGCTCGACTGGGTTGATATTTACCATCCACCTACGACCAACCTTCAGTAAAGTTATATTTTCTTAATTTTTATTTATACTTAACATTACCTATTAATTTTTATATACCAAAAATCCTTATTTTTATCCATAATATACATTTACAATAAATAATACTTAATTATAAAAACTTCTGATTACGCTCAATACCGTTGGAATCTTATATTTATATTACTTAAACTACCTACATACATCTCTTAGGACCAAATTCTACTACCTGATTCCGGTGAAAGGCGTTGGTCAGTATGAAAACCGGTTCCTGACGCCACTGTCTGGTGGAGTGTGGTATTGCGCGTTCTTTGCTGGCATAGCCTGCACGTTGGTCCTTGCAGCCGCAGGCAAACTAGAGAGCAGGGAGAAACCAGGATCTTATGCGTTCTTCAGCGTTTTTGCTGCCATATGCCAGCAAGGTACAAGACATATAGAATTCAGTGAAGCAAAGTTGTTTATATTGTTAGAACGAAGTTACCTATATTTATTTAAAAAGACATCAAATTGTTTGAATTTTTATTTCATTCTTTGAAATTGTAAGCTTTTACCATTGCAATGTATGTATTTTAGTAATGATTATTTTGTATTTAGGTTATGAAGACGGCGTTCAATTATTAGGGAGTACTGTATCAAGTCAAGGTAAAAAGAACTAAAATAGTTGTTATACGAAAATAAACCTTCGGTTGAGTATTCAACGTTGTATTTTCCAGGTCGTAGGCTGACTCTCCTAGTTATTGGTCTAACGAGTATGTTACTATATAACTACTACACCAGCAGCGTCGTCTCATGGCTCCTGAATGCTGCAGCACCTTCTATTGCAAGCCTGGATGGCCTCATGAACAGTGACTTTGAACTGATTTTTGAAGACATAGGCTATACCAGAGGATGGCTTGACGTACTTACTAAAATATATGCTATAATCAGCTTACACCTTTAAATACCAACAGAAATAATACGTTTCATCGTTTTCTTGTTTTTTTTTTATAGAATCCAGGATTCTTTTACTACAGCGGTTTCAAAAATATAAAAGAGGATGAATTAAGAGATAAGAAGGTGACAAAAGCTAAACGCACAGCCTCGGTACTGCAAGCTGTTAACACTGGCATTGAACTCCTGCGCACAGGCAGTATGAACACGCAGTTTACTGTTGTTGATTCCTATTTTCTTACAGTTGGTTACAAAATATAAATTTCCCAATACACCAATGCACGAGCATCTTATACAGTTTTACTAACTTATAAATTAACTCTTGTCTTCATATTCAAAACAAAAAAAAATAATGTACTCCAACTTATTCCAGAATATGCTTTCCACACGGAACCGTACACGGCAAGCCAGGTTATTTCCAAAACGTACGAAGATGCAGAGTTATGTAACCTGGGATCTCTACAGATGATGTTACCAGCTCATGTATACATCATGGCGCAGAAGCAGAGCCCTTACAAGGAGTTCTTCGATTGGAGGTAAGCCTAGCAGTAACGTTTTGTAGAAATTGCTAAATAGGTATAAATTACCTTCTGACTGACCTCAGAAGTTAGAATTAGATTTTAACGTTTTGTTTTTAATGTAACTTATAATGATGTCACAGTCTGCTTCGCCTGCTGGAGCGCGGTCACGTGAAGATTATTCGTGCACGTTTTGCGGGCACCATGCCGGCTTGCTCGGGCGCACAGCCTCGCGCCCTCAACCTAGGCCAGGCTGCACCGGCCTTCCTCATGCTGTTACTTTTTGCTGCACTATCTTGCATCATACTAGCTTTTGAAGTCATGTGGCGAAGGTAAAACAGTTTTTTTTCTGCTCTAAATTGTGGGCAAAAACGTTATGTAGAATATTTGATCCTATCCAAAAACGGACAAAAATCCTCTCCACAGTTTGCTTTTAAAATAAAGTTTTATTATACCTAAATAAAAGCTAACAGAACCGATATTGGCAGGTAGAGCTATTGTCTATTTACTAACATTAAAATATATAGTAATACTAGAATTGATTCGGATTTAGAATGCAGAGACTGACCACATTTCAGATAGTTACTATAAATAACAAGAAGCAACTTCCGTCTGACGTTAATTTGAAATTCCTAGCATCTACAAGGATGGTTTTGGCGTTTATCCAAATTTAGCTAACACAGAATAACACTCTTCTATGCTTTTAGCAGATTTAAGATAACTGTACCATTATTATTTGTGTAAATATTATAAATGTAAAGATACTAATGAAATAGCTATATGATTAGCTAAACGACTCATCGAAGACTTTTGATTGACACGCTTATCGAAAATGTTGGTGAGTCTGAAGCGGCGGTAGCCTAATGGTTAGGGCGCCGGACTTGCAATCACGTGGTTGCCGGTTCGAAACCCACCCATTGCACTACCGACGTAAACCCACTCGTAACACAAGCATTTTAGCTTAGCACGAGGGGTTAACAAGAATACTAGTAATGTGCGATCCACATTGCTAGTAATCTTTTTTTTTAAAAACCAAAAAAAATAAGTCTGTTACCACTTTTAGTGACAGAATTAAGATAATTCTTCTGATAAGTCATATGTATCAGAGCGCATGCTAGATAAGAAAAAGATTTGCCATAACATGATGTTCACAAAAAAGGGATAAATAATGTGAAAGTTTACACATATTATAGGATAGGTGTGAGGCAATATCTCAAGAAAAAAACTATCGCGGCTCTTCAGAAATCTGTTCAAATAGACGTCGTCTATTTCAGGGTCCAACTAAAAAAGCACGGGCGTTGAAGCACAAAAACTGGCGTCAACGGTGATCGGGATGATCACGGGACATAAAAAAGCACCTACACGTAGATGAATGAGAAAAAAAACAATTGAGGGAAGACGTTTGACGTAACGTTAAGGAACTTGTCACTGTGAGACGTTACACAGTAGTTCAACCGCACATTATGCTTTGAATTATATATCTACACCTACACCAGTGATTGGAATAATATTAAAATAATAAGCGTCGGTAGCCTAATGGCTAGGGCGTCGGACTTGCGATCATGTCGATGGTCCCAATTAAGAAAGTCGTATCTACTAAATGACCACTTTTCAGTAGAGCAGTTTGAAGTTTCTTTTTGCGCCCAAAAGGAAAATACAAATCGCAGTAACCTGAAACTTGGAATATATCATAAACATATGTATATTTATGTTATGTAATAGTTAAAATTACATAAACACTTGTATTTTAGGAGAAAATGTACATACAACATTTTATCACGGAAGAAAATACTGACAGACTGTCGGTTGTGATACTTTCGACATTTTTAATTGGGTTTTCATTGATGAACTTGGTTGGAAGTGGAATATGCGACATTTTTAATTGTTAAGTCGTGAATTAAAAATGTCGAATATGGGTTGGGAGGTCCGGTGAATGTAAGAAAAAATATTAATAAAACGAACAATATTAGGTAGTTACGTATAATTTAGAGCTTGACTTGGCTAAATTACTATAAAAACAAATAAAATAAGTATTATTGGACAGTATCACATTAAAACAAGACACATTCCTTTAAAATTGTATAGAACTATTATGTTTAAAATGTAAAAACTAGAAAAGTAAAATGGCACTTGAATTTTTGAAGTGTTAAACACCGTACTTAGCAAGCTTAGAATCTATCATAATATAGAAACTATTTTAATCAGCCTTGCAGTTTCATATTGGACGAGTACTTAATAGCTACTTAAATAAAAGAAAATCACGTTTCAAAACTTACAAAATAAAGTAATATCTAATCTCACTACACAAACGTAGGAACTATTTTTTAAACAGCCTTGCAGTTTCATTTTGGTAAAGTACTTAATAACTACTTATAAAGCAAAATCACGTATTAAAACTAACCTAATTACGAGTAATAAAGTAAAATCAAATCTCTCTACATAAACATTCGTTAAAATTCAACAGTATCAAAAAAACTAAAAAATAAACAAAAATCATCTCTAAAACGTTAACAGCTTAATTTTTAGTCGATATCGCTATCATCATCATCTCCGACTTGTCTTGTTTTGGGGGGTGCATGCGGTAAGTCTTTATAGAAGGAATGATATTTTCTTGGGATTGCTAGAGACTTACACATGGAGTTCAAATCTTTATACTTTTCGTACGGAATGGAGACGCATTCATTGTCATAGGCTGGTTGGAGTTCAAAATGCCTTGGGCGCTGGTTATTTCTTTTCCCTGTCCTTAGAACAACTAAAGTCTTAGGTTCTTCACCAAGATCTGTTTATATTCTATACGATCATAGACATTTGCATTAACTTTGACTTCACGAATTTGATTCCATCTCATCACCTGATTGGTTAAATCTTTTGTCCAGTTTTTATTATCCAGTAGTCCTTTAAAATTGAAAAAATCATCCTTATTCATTTCTTTCACCACATACGGTTCTCCTTCAGTCTTTGACCAACGCACTAAAACATTCCATTCATCCGGTACATAAATTATTTTACGTTCGCTTGCTCTCTCAATCATTGCGTGGACACTATCACCTTCATTTTGTGTGTGTCCTTTTTCCATAAATCTGTGAATAATGCTAACTCCATATTCTTTGGCAGCAAGAAGATATAAAGCAAAAACGATGCGATTTCTATTCTGTCCTGCGCAGTTGTCCGACCAAAACCTGAATTTGTCAACCCCTTTTTCAGCATTCTCTTTTATAAAAGCATACAAGCAGCTAGATACTTCATTTGCTCCCTTTTTTGCAATAACCTCATTCCACATATAGCAAGTTGCAGCTTTTTTATTAATATCGTAAATGGTGAAATTGAAAGCATTTAATTTCCTCTTGTAATAGAAAGTACTTACCTCTCCGTGTGGCGTTTGAAGAACTTTTTGGAAATCAAACGTTGCAATAACAAGTTTTTCATCCTTACTCCCATCAACTTTGTCAGAATTTTTCAGAGCACGAGCTTTTTTCTTGTGTTCCTGATGTTCCAAGAATCGTTGCTTTTCTTCTTCGTTCGGGAACTCATTGTTATCAAAAACATGACAAATATCACAGCGATCTTTTTTCGGTAGATGAAAAGCAATATTGAAATTTGCATTTACGATGTCACGATACTGGCGTTTATTCGCCATGTTTGTATATTTACCCGGATGCCATCCACACCATTCTGTATATAAACGGAACATCTGCGCAGTACTAATTATATTATTTAAATATAACTTTTTTGTGTCTTTTCGCGTGTAATGTGATTCAACACGATCGATCGAGTTTACGTGGTCTTTTACGCTCTGCACCATCATATCATCGATAACCCTAGGCTTGTGTTCGTATTTGCCCCGCTTGTCTTCAGCAACAGCGATTTCTCCGTCATACTTTTTCCATGCCGTAGTTACGATTCTTTCACCAGAAGATATTGTACTTAAAAACATCTTTCTACAAACCCTTTTAGGTTCTTTCTGTGAGTTTGGTAGGTAATAGACAAACGTGTTTTCCCGCTTGTGTTTGATTTCTTTTGTAGTTTTACGTCCTTTAGGCACTTTTTTAGAATATTTTATCACAAATTCCCAATGCTTTTTACGATCGCCTAGTCCCCAAAACTTTGTAAAAATCTTCTCTCTTTGGTTTGCATCAATATTTTCTGTACACTTGTAGCGGCAAGTTATTCCGCAAGTTTCACCCAATGACTTTTCTGCTATTTGTTTTCCTTTGTAGTTTTCATAGGCTTTTCCTTCGTTCTTCAATTTCTTCCTTTGTACAACAGCCCAATTATTTTTGTGCTTTAGTCTTTTCTTTCCAATATTAGTTTTGTATGTTTTTTTTCTAGAAACCGTGTGTGTAGAAGGTGTTACAACAGTAGAAACATCTGTAATTGTTGATGGTGTTGGAAGATTGTCATAGACGTCATCAATGCTCATCATACAGTTTTCAACACATATCGGGCAAAAGCGAGATTCACAGTTTTCGCTATGAGGTGGAACTGGAGATGGGACTGGTGTTACATCGGTGGACCTAGTAGCTGGTACTATTTCGTGTTCAACAGTCGTGATTGAAGCATTATCGGTCTTCTCAAAAAATTCTGCCTTTCCCGAGGTAGATAGTGAATAATCCATGGTTTTAGTAATTTCGATATTTCTAGGGGTTTTCGGTATATTGACAGTCGCTTCAACCTCAGCAGTAGTGATAAGACATTCGCCAAAAGGTGTTGGAGATGAATGAGGGTCACTTAAAACGTCGCCAATCAAATCTTGTAGTTGAACTAATTCATTTTCAATATGGGCCGGTATTGGAGAAGAAACTCGATCTGAAAATAAATAAAAATTATTTTGATACCTTAAAAGGCCAAACACAATGATCATTCCTAAAACATTGAAACGAAATCGATCAATAGAGATACATCCGTCAAAAAAAACACACCCAGTAGTCATTTCAAAAAGTCGGTAGTGTCACTTGGGACCAGCCATTTAATATAAGTTCCGTTTAAAAATGTCATACGTGTTACAACCGACAAATCAATAGATTTAACAAACATTTAATAATGTCGAATGTGACACTTCTGACAAACAGACCTACTTAATTTACATCTAAGAAAGTAGGAAGCGTTACTTCCGACAATCTTGAAATGCTCGTGTTCAGTTAAAAATGTCGGATCTACCATTACCTCCATTTTTGAAGGGAACTGGCTTTATTGATTTATAAAACAACGATGATTGCTCAAAATCATTATAATATAACCTATGACTGCTTTGCTTAAGAATTGTACATTAATTGTATAATAAAATTAGTACTACTTACCAGGTTCCGCGTATAAAACATGGTTTTCATGATTCCCGGGTATTTCTTTTCGTTTTTTTTGTTCAACATTCGTTTCTTGTTTTCTTACAATATCCAAAATGCGCTTAGAACGATGTGACATTGCTGAATTTTAAATAAATTTAACAGAAAGCACCAACAAACACAAAGCAACTCAAATCAACAAGTTGCGTACGCTTCGCCCGCCAATAAAGTGTGAAGTGGCAGAATCGCCGTTCCCCTCGCCCCTCTACTACACGTGCGGTACGAGCGAGAGGGCACGATATGCCACATCGCGCAATCTTGTACGGACGCGCGATCACTATCGACAATTTTAACACTGAAAAATGTGTCAAAATAAAGAATTTTAATGAAATTTAATATGCACATTGTAGAACTCATTCTTGCGAATACATTTATGTAAAAAAGTGAAAATCGACAAAATGAAACTATCGACTTTCTTAATTGGGACGATCGATGTGGTTGCCGGTTCGAGCCCCACCCATTGCACTACCGACGTAAACCCACTCGTAACACAAGCAATCTAGCTTAGCACGAGGGGTAACAAGAATACTAGTAATGTGCGACCCACATTGCTAGTAAGCTTTTAAAAAAATATATATATATACCTATAATAATTATAATATATAATACGTTATATCTACAATATCGGAATCATTATTTAAAAACATCATTCAGTGTTTTTGTGGAAGATATAGATATATAATTAAACTGTGTTGTAAATCACTCTGCATTTTTTTTAAATTATTATAATACTGTTGAAAAGTCATTACTTCATGAGTGAAATGAAGCTGACAATAGCCTTATAACCGAGCTTTGAAAGCGAAATACAATCATCATCATACATATAATAAGAATGTAAGTGAGCCGTGTCTGTACATTGCTTATATTTACAAAAAAACTAATTTGGGGGACTCAGAATCGGTAACACAATCCATTTCTATTATTTTTGGAACTTTTGTCTGTCTGTTTGTCTGTCGGTTTGTCTGTCGGTTTGTCTGTCGGTTTGTCTGTCAGTTTGTCTGTATGTTTGACCGCGCATCAAATGATAACTACTGAAGAGATTTGGAGGAAGTGGGCAGGAATTCATAGCCTGTTTCTTGGATTAACATTTAGGCTATTTTAAATTCAAATCGGTTCTCTCTATCAAAAGTTATTAACATTTTAATTATTGAAAACGTTGACTTTTAAAAATAACCATTGAAGTCAATTTCTTTTTCAAGTATTTCTGTACTGGACTAGCATGGATCAAAAATTATAACAGAATCAAGTAATACAATTAAAAAAATACATTTACATGGACTAAATAACATAAAACAAGAAAATAAAGCAGATCAATCAGAAACCATGATTGTGACCAAGAATTGATTATTAGTACAGTAATTCTAACTCTACTTATACAGGGAATCACGGGACATACATAGGATTTATCCAGCGAGCACAAGCCGGTGTAAAAACTAAATATTTGAGTAGGTTAAAGAAGTAAACAAAAAATTACAACTTATTTTCTAGCGGACTAACACGACATCGTTATTACCTCAATGAAATTTGATTCGATAACAGGTGTCATTTTGAGTTGACAATTTTGACAATTATTGTTTCCTTCTTTATAGCATCCAGCCATATAGTAACTTATTTTATAATGTGTAACCTCCATAGTATAGATACAGTGCGCACACTTTATTTGAGAAAGTAACTAAAGAGTTTCCATCTAATCGAATAATTAAATACATAATAAATAAATATAATAATAAAAAAAATGCAACGTGCGTTAATCTTTACTGATGCCGAAACAGATATTTGAGATTTTAATCTATGTAGGTATGTCTATTTATACTTCCATGCTTCACGTCAATACAATGTGAACAAATTTTTGAAATTAAGTAATTTATAGATCAGAAATAAGGTATTCAGAAATCAATGGCGCTAAGTGTATTACAAATATGGAAAACCAAATTTTTCGAGGTTGTTAGTTGAAACTTGGACAGGACAACGTCTGTCAGGTCAGATAGTTATAAATAAAACGAATCCATGTGTGTCAGTCACATTTGACAAATATGTCAAATTTTCCCTAAATATCACATACAGCACAATTTAATACTCCATCGTTTTCTAGTATTTCTTATTCATCAAGTAATCACGAAACGGTCTATACCAAAAAGTGTTTCCAAAGTCACCGAAAGGACCAGACTTGGAATCAAAGGACCAGTAAAATCTGCCAGTCGTAATTTCAATTCTCCTACCTGTCCTACTGTTCACGCGTATACAGTGCATTGAGTAATGGACGCGCGTCGCCGGGCTATCTAAATCGCGCGTTATAAATGATGCGATCAATTCTTGTTTACTCACGAGGCGCGGGATTCAATTCTCACTGCACCGTTACCTACTATCATATTTGTTTAATATTATGTGATGGAAAAAGGAAGTGAAGGGATTTTGAAAGATTGAGTAGAAAGTGTATTTGTCCAGGACATTAAGATATATATTATCCTACCACGATCATCATCATCAATGCAGTTACCATACCACTGCTAGGTAAGGATCTTCTCTCATAATGAGAGTAGTTAGGCTATAGTCCATCTAGCCCACTATGGTCTGGTAGACTTCACGCACCGGTGAGAAAATCTCTCAGGCAGGTTCCCCCACGATGATAACTTCACTTAAATTTTAATACAGTTAAATTGAAGCTAAGCCTTCTCACTAAAACTTACAGTACTCAGACAGTAACATAGACTTCCAGAATCCGGTAGCTAGCTGATCTAGAAAACAAACAAATATGAATAAGAACAATTTTAATAAAGCTATTACTTAAGACGTATCCATTTCGCGTCGTCGTCGCGCGCTCGTCGCGTCCGCGTCGCGTCCCCGTCGCTTGCATTTGCATACAAATGGAAAACGTCACTCGGATATTATATTACTTAACTGGCGAGACTGTTACAAAAAAGAATCTAATACACCCCGTTACACCCTTATTACGGACGTATAGAGTTCAATATAACGTGTGCTGTTAAATGAAATTACACTCATTTATGTGCTTGTACACAAATGTAAAGTAGCATTTTTTATTGTTCCTTCAATGTCGTTAGTATTCAGACAGTACAATTTAGCACTAAGTCAGAATGTTTTACTTGCGTTACTCATACTTTTCTTCCGTGTTTAATAAAATGTATGTAATTCGATTTACCTGTCCTAAATGCAAATTGAAACATGTAGGTATAGAAAAATTCTTGAACAATTATAAAAAGTTTGATATCTATGAGGTTTCCTGCTTTATTTTTGTGAGAGGAATAAGATAATTGATGAGGATGTTATTGGAATGATCTTGCTAAGAAAACGTAATACAATTTGAGAATAAGTCAAGTGGTTAGTTGTGAGACATGTACGATTGTACTTTGTTGACTTCACTTTCTCAAAAATTCTATATTTCGTGCAAAAGATCTCGGTTACTTAGTTTTCTAAAGCAAATAATATTGTACCTAACTAGGTGAACACAAGTTCAAGCCTGCCCAGGTTTTAATATTTTTTTCATTTATAAATTTTGAAAACCTCAGCGTAATTATTACAAAGCAAAATTACCAGAAATATTCATATTATTCTTCGATTCAGGTCAAATTTTAATTGAATTCATGTTAGAATCATAGGCGACGGACATTTCAATATATTCTCCTCAAATCAAGCTTACCAATTCCTATTACATTTTCACATTGTTTTAATCAACGATCTTGGTAATTAATAAGAATCGCCCCCGGTAATACCAGGAGCTCAGTTTTGATAGGTAATTGTTCGCTTTCCCTGTCAGATATTTGTGCACACATTGAAATGTGCCCGCTGTTGAACCAAGCCTAATTGGAAATGGATCGGTAGGTATCTTATTATTACGAGCGTCGTTCATTACAATTTTGATTGATTATAAGATTTGATTCTATGAGGAATTTTAAAGATATCTTGTCACCATTATTAAATAGAGTATTTAATGATGATAGATACGCGCGGCCTGGAAATAGTGGTCAGCTGGTATTCTTAATTTAAATAACTTAATTCATACTGTGACCCTCACTTTTACCTATGGTCGGTGCCTCTAGCTTTACAAGAGTACAGAATTTGTTAAGATTTCCCCTGTAAATTACTGAATGAAAATGGAAATGTAAGTGGAAAATAATAATAGCGAGCGACGCAGTGAAAGCCTCGTAGTCCAGCTATTGCCAGTCAAATCACATAATAATTTAGATTAATTCTATTGCTCTAAATTATTATAAAATAAAAGTTATTATTATGTATAACAGTTATTCTGATACTGTAGGTACCTATTATATGTATAAAACAATAAAAATAATGAAATCGAAATTGAATCGCTGAAAAGTTAAAATCGACTTCTAAACAACTCCATATTACCATTCGTGCAGTCGCTATCGTGTCACCGTCAACAATTGAGACTCAACCAGTGGTTTCATAACCAATTGTAACAACAGCGCATTAAATTAAAATTTAACAGTAATACTAATACCTCACTGCCATCGAGAGAGCTCGCCGTTTTCTACAGTGTGTAGCCAGCCACTACCTACTACGTTCAGAGCTCAGCTACATATAAAGCGGGTAGCGGATGTAAACGCCGCCGCTTCAGGGATCCTGTCATATTTATTATGTTTGCTTATGAGTTTTATAAACGTCATTTGCTTATTCTGTACAAATAAATGCATTGCCACCACTGTGCACTGTGAGCACTGCCTTAGCTATCAGAGTGCTTAGTTACCTAGCTTCATCCAAGCTGGGCTTTTATTGCAGTAGTAGGTTCCTCTCGCTTCCGTTCGTCATTCATCCATGGTTGGGAGTGAGATCAGGATGATAGGAGGTTCCTCTTACCACGAGCAAGTTATTCTTGCAAAAGAGGCGGCCAAAAAGGAGATAGAAGCATCCACCTGTCTCCCAATCCGTAGTAGTAACACCGAGCGCTAGAAGGGGTGGGCAGATCTCTAGTCTCCATGAGCCGTGGTCTGCGGGTGGCTGACTTGGGAAGTCCACCACCCGATTAGACAGTGGCTAATCTAGTAGGTCTCGTCATTGAATCTGCTGGTTGTACCGGACAACAGCTTATCATGGTTGTAATGCATTTCACAAATTCTATGGCCTAGAATATAAGGCAAGTGTGGCTTAATTCAGCACGAGTTCTACAAGCCCTTTTTTTTGTTTACGGGGGAAACCTTCCAAAGGCCCCGATCTTAATCCCCGAAGACCGGCTGCCTTTTTAGTGTGGGATTTTTACCCACTAAAACCACCCCGGTGGCCACCATCAGCACAAAACGGGGGACACTGTGCCCTCTTAAAAGAAGTCCTACATGCCCTGCTGCGGTCCGAGGTAGCAGACGAGTGAGTATTCGAAAATTTGACCTCCCCGCTCCCTCTTACTACCGACCCACCTACTATGTGACAAAAACTTAAAAGCAGTATACTGTTATGTCGAGTACTGTGCCGTAGCTACTACATTATGCTAACTACGGTACACAGCGCTTTATGCTTCTGACGAAATAAACTCAATTTACGTTCAAATAACGCTACTTCCTACATTTAACGTACCTACCCGGTAAAGTTTTTGAACGTTGCATTTTTCGTTTATTTATTTTACTTAACAAGTTTTTTTTTATAGGATAGGTGAGCAAATGAGCAGACGGATCACCTGATGGTAAGCGATAACCGCCGCCCAATGACACCCGCAACACCAGAGGAGTCACAAGTGCGTTGCCCGCCTTTTATAAGGGTTTGGGTTTCCGGTAACCTAACTCACTCGGCGAAACACAACGCAAGCGTTGTTTCACGCCGATTTTCTGTGTCTGTTCTCTAAAACAGTTCGTAGCATAGAGCTGCATTTTCCATTATTTGTGGTGATAGCCTAATGATATGACTTTAGGACTGCCAAGTCAAAGGTCTCGAGTTCAAGTCTAAAGCACCTTTGTCTTTTCGAAGTCATATTATCACGCGCTTTAACGGTGAAGGAAAACATCATGAGGAAACCTGAGAGATTTTTTCGACTGCGTGTGAATTCTACGAACCCGCATTAGGCTAGCGTGGTGGACTATAGCCGAATCCCTCTCATTCTGAGAGGAGACCCGTGCCCAGCAGTGGGACAGATTAATGGGTTGTTTATGTTATTTATTAATTTGTTTGTTTATTTATTTATAGATTTTATTTTTTTTATACACACACTATCGTTAAAGGATAACCCCAATACAATAGTGGTTGAAAAATCAACTTACAGTTAATACTTAAAATCTAATCTTTTTTTTAATATGGGTACTTAACTTTCCACGTTCTACAGAACTCTTACGTCAAATCTCTCATGCACTTCGTTGTGCGAGTGAGGGGTGTTATGTACGTTCATGTATGTGTTGATTAGAAAATAATTGGTACCGACTATAATTGGTTTCTGAATAAAAGCAGAAATACCTTTACCCAATAACGTATGGATATGTTGAGAACAAAAACAAAAAGTATCAAAGTACTGTACAATAAATAGACTACCGGCTACAGAACCCAAAAGGAAAAACTGAATTTTTATACTAGCTAAAGTTCAGCATGGATTGACGAGAGACGCCGATAAATCGTCACATTCCCGTTCCCCGGACAGCCGGCTACCGGACACGGGACTCAATATTGACTATCGCTTTATGACGTCAATAATTTTTTTTATGCCCCGCCGTTATAAAATGCATGTCCGAGAGTAATGGATATTTAAAGCGATTTTCCGGACGGGTCCGGACTATGAGTTTCACGGATATTTACTCATAGTGGATGTATTATGTAGGTAGATGGATCTTTGAGAGATGGTCTTGATACGCAAAGCCGGATTATGTCGTAAATTTTTGTTTGTTATACTATATTTATCCTAGGCGTAGGATAAGTAGGAGGCTTAACAATATTTTTAGCGTCTAACAGCCCCATGGCAGAGGTAGCAATTTCGGAATATTTATACTAATATATAAAGCTGAAGAATTTGTTTGTATGTTTGCTTGAACGCGCTAATCTCAGGAATAACTCGTCTGATTTAATAATAATAAATATTCTGGGACATTTTTACACAGCACCATCTAGTCCCAAACTAAGCAGAGCTTGTACTATGGGTACTAGACAATGGATATAATACTTATATACTTTTTTTTTGTAAATACATACTTATAATACATAAGAAACACCCAGACGAACACAAACACTTATATTCATCACATAAATTTTTGTGTCCTGTGGGATTCGAACCCACAACCTCATGGTCAGCAGTCCGGTACTCGAACCACTAAACCACAGAGGTCGTCAAAGATTTGAAAAATTCTTTCAGTGTTAGATAGCCCATTTATTTAGGACGAATATAGGCTATACATCAACACGCTAAGGCCAAGTAACTATTCCACGCGGACGAAGTTGCGGGCGAAAGCTAGTTTAATCTAAAAAAACTTCATTAAGTTAAATTTATTAACTCTATTTATTTAAGAAGTGGATTCTTAGGATCAATCCTAGGCATGCAATTAGTGGTAGGAAATACATAAATGTTGTTAGTCGACAAAGAAATACTCTTTTACATCACAATTGTAAGGTGTTCAATAAATAAAAGCTATTTTAAATAAACTTCTGTAACTGCAAAATCAAAAACTAAAGCTGTAAATAAAATAAAATTGCTACTAAACCATTCAGATCTCACTGAAATCAGAATCTGTAATACATAAATGATTTGAATTACTTCAACATAAAAATCACCCATCGTTGACTACGCAGATGCAGACTAAACTAAACCACAATGCTTTTAGCCGGCTTATTGCAGCTATCAAAACAGGGGAACCGAACAAAACAGTTTTTGAATAAATAAAACGAAACGCTAAATATTCATTTGGAGAAACTGTTTGGAAACAAAGTTTGCAACAAAGTTGTGAACAAATTAGTTGCGCTTACAATTTCAACCGTAACGCGTTTAGCTGTGTTGTGTTCGCTCATATTTTTGATCATTCGGTTTTGTTATTTGCGGTGAGTAGTGGAATTTTCAGCTTGGGAGAACCTTTTACTGAAATCTTTACTACCATAAACACCAACGAATGAATCCAGCTAGATGATGTTATAAGCAACATAACATCACGCCTGTATTCCCCGAAGGGTTAGGCAGAGGCATACTAATATACACCCAAAGTTCGCCGGTATATTTAGGTCCTATGTAATAGTGGGTGAGCCGATTGCCATTAACTGGGGACAAATCCCAAACTCCGAGCTGCTACTGAAAATCCAATAACACATTTTCTCAACCTAAGAATTGAAACTAGGACCTCTAGCGTAGCAGTCACATTTGAGACGACTACACCAATGACGCAGTTTTGCAAATTATGCTAATGAGGCAGTTAAAAACGCTAGGAACTGAACCACTGGTAAACTACAAGTTGATACGGACTACAGAACGGTATTATGATAACAAAACAAAGTGTATACCACTTACGGGTTATAAATCAAACGCCCGCGGTCGCGCTCCGTTAAAAGTTGCTCGCTCCCGTGGATTTTCACTTTGTCCGAGTTTTACTTAACTACCGTATCTGATGTCTGTCGCGAGCATCGTAAGCGAACGGCGGAGGCGGTAGCGTCAGTCGGATAGTAATATAATCGAATAGATTGATCTGAGTGATCATAGAGTCTGCAACAAGTATTAGTTATCTTTTTTCCTTTCCAAATCTTTCTGGTTTGGGCAATTGAATCGATTCCGTATCCGTGAGCTTTTTGATACCATATTTCCATATCATTGAGGTCCTCTCCATCTGGATCTTTTCTAGTCCCATGTTCTTAATTCAAATTTGACGTCATGACTCAAGAGTCATAAGTTATCTCAAATGACATTTATAAAAAAGTATATAAACTTCTCACAACTTGCGCCATCGACGTCTGCGCATTGATCTCTTTCCTGAAAGGGTTCACTTCTAAGCCATCCATAGGATCCCGAAAGGGCTTTGTCAGATAATACTTGTTTGGGCCAATCTCTTCACAGAAAACACGTTATCAATTTAATCATCGGATACCTACTTTTTACATGGATTTCTCTTCAATACTTTTTGGTCAAACATTATTCTCAAAGATACCATTTTGAAAGGACTGTTATGCTTGATAGGATAAAGAATTAATAATGTTAAGTACTATAAAGCTATAGAGAGTGACTCGACTGAATAACATTGAGCCTTACGTATCCATTAAAGTATTATAATGATGACTGGCCTCTTGGAGGATAAACTAATAATATATCTGTCGGAGAAAGGGGCTATTACCTGTCTCGTAATCAGAAGTTACAGTGAATGATTGTGGACGATACAATGGGTCATACTAGTTCAAATATGAAAACACACATTCAGAAGTCTTTAAATCTCTTAATAATTTAATGAGAGCTTGAGATCCAATTATATTATTTCAATTTATTTAGGTATTACTTTATTATTTGGGTATTGTCTCTAGTCAACAGCTCAAACCATCGTAATGCATGCAAGTTTATAAATATAATTTGTACCTATATTCTAAGTAATCAAAGTGAACTTTTAATAATAATAATTGGATTGAATATTTGCTTTATATGCCATGGGTTATGTGATCAATGATCATAGGTTGATCCATGGTAAGAAAACCTTATAGGTTCATCCAAACTATGCAAGAACGCCCACTGCCGAACAAAGGTCTTTACTTACACAAAACAAATATTAATAATGATTTCTGACGCATTATATCATCTGACACATTAAAAAAGCAATAAATACTTATTACTATATAAAGATGTGATAATAAAATAGTAATTCCCAAACGTTAATTCACTTAAAAGCATAAAAATATTTCATGGTTATTTTTGGATCAAAGGACCATGAACAAATCTCCGATATAAATGACGGAATATATCGGGATTCGCGGACGCATTTCGCGCCGGAACGGAATTTAATCATCCAATTATGTGCGCGCGGTGCGTATTGTTGCGCCGGTGACTGCGCTTGACAATAAATCTGCTAATGTATGTACACGCTAAACCACCGGTATCGGCCGGCGGACGGTTTCGACGGCTGCTATGTGGCGAGTGCGGAGTGTTAGAAACGATATGATTTTAGCTTAGGTACTCTTCCGAAAAAAACTCTCGATTTTGTTGAACCAATTAGGGCTATACTTGCATAATATAATGATCTGTACCGATGCTTTTTTAAGTTGTAATTATTGTTACATTAAAACATTCCCCACTTAATAGCAGTTCTTAATTATAACGAATTCTCAAAAATTTACCCAAAGTAATGCATACTAAAATTAACATTGCGAAAAGATTAAACCCACCACCATTTACCGATTGTAAAATGTATCATTTAAAACATTGTTTTCTCCCCTTAATCTTCTATCAGCTGGCTCTACTAATGGAGCTATAAATAGGCAGGTACAACGTTATCAAGCCTAACATTTAATTGTGTAGTTGATTACAAAGAAAAACGGCGGTCGTTTGTTTGGGACATAATAAACTGCGGGTTTAATACTGCGATAACGTTTATATATAAATTCGAGACGAAATGAAAAAGCCGCGAGACGATTGAGCAGTCGTGAGCAGGGCTACCAGCGCTGAGTTTTTGTTATAGCTACTCCTCATAATATTTATTTGTAAAATTAGACCATTAGGTGATGTATGACGAATGTTCAGTTTAGTGTCCCTAATAATTGGGTAACGCTACTTATCGATTATCTAGATTTGTTCAGCATAGTTTTAGTTGATTAGAACAAGTATTCATTCGTACAACTATGAATTATGAAGTGAAATAAAGGGTTATTATTCACATTTGAATGTATTAATTTCATATTACAATATATAAAATGTATTATTAGTCTACCAGTCCTGAGGGCAATGGCTTCGCTAGAGGTCCTAGATTTGATTCCATGGTCGAGCAAAGTGTTATTGAGTTTTTTTAATGAATTTCTTAGTTACAGCTCGGAGTTTGGGATTGGTTTCCGATTAATAGCAATAGGCTCGCGCCCTATTACATGGGACCTAAAGAAACCGGCGAACTGTGGGTGTACATTAGTACGCCTCTACCTAACCCTTCGGGGAATACAGGTGTGATGATATGTTAATATCATATTTGTCGGAGCTGGACATCATTGCGGATGGATTGTTGATCGATCAAGACGACGGCGCCACCTACCTATTACTAAGAAGTTTTGAGTAAATGAGAGATTTAATTACTTCTAAATGTTTGTTTTAAGGTTTGAACCAACATGACCCACATCCCATAGGCCAAGTATCACTTCTGATTGAGAGACGGTTCTAGCTCACCACCGATTCTCCCTTATATTAATAATTAAATATTACCTCTTATAACCTTACCTCTATTTTGTATATCGAAATGATTTGCCTAAAACAATGATATAACCAAACGGTTCCTTGCTAACCCTCACCATATCGCGTGCGGTAATTTCTGCACTCCTGACTGACACCGGCATGCCCAAATTTAATTTAGACACCTGACGCTATTGCATAAAACATGGCACATTTTTTCTGCCATTCATACAGGCGTCGACGTTACCTTTTGTATTTTAATGAGCTGTGAAATCATAATATTTTCGGGACACTTTCATGACTCACAACCGTATAAGGGTTGAATAAAGTTTGAATTTTAGTAATTAAAACTCTGTCGAGGCTTATTGTTGACTGTCAGATTTATACACTTAGATATTAAATCCTTCCTTTTACCGTTTATTATATAGTTTCTTTAGATTATTATAATGTAAGTGAATAACGTACCTACCGTTTCATCATAGGAGAGCCATGCTTCGGCACGAATAGGCTGGCTCGACCGGAGTGATACCACGGCATCACAGAAAAATGGCGTGAAACAATGCCTATCGGAGGTCCAAACCCTTTTAAAAGGCGAGCAACGCACGTAAGACTCTTCTGGTGTTGCGGGTGTCCATCAGCGGTGGTGATCACTTACCATCAGGCGATCCGTCTGCTCGTTTTCCCTACATATGACCTATGAAAAAACATACCCATGCATTCACAAATCTCGCTAAGAACAAATCACACACAGAATATCATTATATTTATCATGTAACAATTTTCCTAAAATCAAATCATAAAACAAAACGTACTCCAACACAAGTTCGTAAGAATGATGTTGAAAAAACCGTACAACAATGATTCTCTCGTAAGCAGGACAATGTCGTATTTTCAATTTTGTTGGGATTACACAAAACGGAATTCACGCCGGCTTTGCCCGCGTCATGGTGTGACATGTACGTAATCCACCGGCGCGAGCTCTGTTATAATATTGTTTGGGTTCACGCGGAAATAAACAGCTGAACATACTTTTTGTGTATTAGAGACATGTCCATAAACATCTTACCGTAGAGTGACGCGTGATGTGCAGGATTTCACAACAGCATACCATCACGCCTGTATTCCCCGAAGGAGTACATAGAGATGTAGATACTGAAGTACGACTACAGTTTAGCGGTATGTTTAGCTCCTACGTAATAGGAGGCGCGCGCCTATTGCCATTAACCGGGCACAAATTCCAAACTCCGAGCTGCTACTGGGAGTTTCATAGAAAAACCCAATAATACTTTGCTCGACCTGGGAATCGAACCCAAGACCAGTCCAGTCACACTCAGGACCACAAGGCTAATGAGGCAGTTACTACATAATTTAGATATTATAAGCCTATATTTACATACTATTATCTCGTATAGTCATTCTATATCACGAAGTCCTGTATGACCTTTATGTAATTGAAATAAAGTTCAAATTTCAATAATTTAACGGCCTTCGTAAAATAGAATATCTATACCTACATTAAAAATGTTATCTTTGAACAATTCAGCCATAAACGCAGTATACTTAAACGCAGACCCACCAGAACATTATTTAAGCATGTTTGGCATTTCAGTGAAGCTATTAATAAATAATATTGCGTCAGACGCGTGACGTATTTTGCGACGCGACGTACCTCATCGCGACAACCTATTTATGAGACAAACATTGATATATTCTAATACGTCATACGTAATGGGATTAACTTGCCTTAGTCGTTTATAAAGATTCAAAAGATTTTATACTAATCTTTAACTGACTACAAATAAGGGAGGTTTTCAATTCACGTTTATATCTAGATACATCTATTTACGTATGTATGCATAACTTTGTTGTTCATGAATTGATTGAGTCGGTTTCTTTTCTATACTCCCGAGATGATTGCATAATATTAATTTGGTTGGTGTATTAGTATAGATTGTCTGAAGTATTAATCTACACTTTACAATAAAGTCCTAGGCACTACTCTGAGTTTAGATATGTTTGATCGGGCTAATCTAAGAAACAGAATACAATTTTTTATACGGTGCTCTCTAACAGAAAAACGCATTACTTAAAAACGTACGGACTTTCTTTACTAAAATAAGATAATTAAGGATAATGTAATGTCAATAGCAGGACGTAACAGTGTGGCGTCGTGCGGCGTCAGCGATGTCGGTGATGCATGACACTGTATGCTGACACCTCTGCGGTTGCGGTCACCATCCATTACGTATTGTTTTAAATTTTTAAATAGCCTAAAGCTCCCTACATCAAATTTTTTGTAAAGTGGTTAATGATAAGATTCTGAGAAAACCAATTAAATTACGTTATATAGCCATTTTTTATATTCCCTATAAATTATGGGGTCATGTAGTCATTTTTATTAACAAATTTTAATGTGGGATTAGTCCTGAAATCTTTGATAATAATATATGTAATAAGGCCTATACCTACATATAAAAACGTTAAGGTTTTATAAGTGACGAAGATGAAACAGTAGAGCATTGTTTTCCACAGTAGAAACTTTTTGGAGTCAGATGTCTGGCTATCTGAACAATAATAGCTGCCTCACTGGACTAGAGATCGCACGAGCTGCTGTCCTGAGGTCCTGATTTCAACTTCTGGGTCAGAATTGCCAATAAGCTCGCCACCTCTTACATGAAACCTAAAAGAATCACGGTCTGAGACATAATAAAAGGTTGGTGATATTGTTTGACAAATCATTTTTTTCTTGGTTATCTTTGATTCAATAATTGTTTTTTTTTCGAGGCTTGTAACAGTTGTTGCAGCGGCCGATTGTCGGTCGGTGTCAGCGGTGTCACTGTGTCGACACCTTGACTGCGGTTGCGGTCAAAACCCTGTATCTGGTTTAAAATGTGTATCTCTACTCTTATAAAATTGTAAAAGAGCTCTGTCTGTACATTGAAGATATTTAAAAAAATCAAGTGGGTTAGAGTATATAAATAAAGGTCTCAGAATCCAAAAATTTGATTTTTGAAATTCTTGTCTGTTTGTTACGGGTTGGCACAAAAACAACTGAATAGATTTTAATTTTGTTATTACTGTTAGAGAGTACTTATGTCCTCCAAATTAAAAACTGGTATACTTCTTTTCTCAAATAATTAAACGGAACCTGAGATACAGCTTGACCTCTCTAATGTTTAAAGACCCATACAAAGAAGAGATCATCACTATTGGTTTTGAGCTTCAAGTGAGCGAAGCCGCGGGCAGAGGCTAGTTATTCAATATAAAAATATTCATATTATAATCAGTGCTTTGTAATAAAATTATAACTGTTGTTAATTTATGTCTCGTTAGTCTAGTAACTGTAAGATCGGCTAACGAGCTATTTATAGGTAGGTATGCCCTGGGTTTGATTCTCAGTTTAAGTAAGATGTTATTCATTTTTCCCTGGCAGCTTGGAGTTTACTAATGGGTCCCGCTAATGAGAATATGCTAGTTTAGTGACACTGTCAAGCGGTGGGCTTATTTCA
This sequence comes from Acronicta leporina, assembly GCA_947256265.1. NCBI lineage: Eukaryota > Metazoa > Arthropoda > Insecta > Lepidoptera > Noctuidae > Acronicta > Acronicta leporina. Next base: position 316,742 of record OX366517.1, on the reverse strand, counting down.
ATACACCATCTAGTGATATGTTTTTTCTTTTTTTTTAATAACTTCGCTCCTCGATAGTATTTTCTCCTGTACCTATTGGCTGCTTTAACAACAAGAAATTCTCCCATTCAAAAACGTCTAAGCCCGGAACAACTACCTGTAGACCATAAGAAAATTTGCAATCGAAAATCGAATTGAATCGAACCAGCAACGTGTCGCAGCAACTGATCGCTCAGCCGCTACGCCAAACGTGTCGTCATCGATATCGACAATGAACATATTACCATACAGTACTACAAACACACATACATATTTTCACGCCTGTCTCACATTGGGGTAGGCAGAGACCATAGATTTCCACTTGCTACGATCCTGGCATACTACTTTCGCTTCATCTACGTACCTCCTCATGCATAATCGTCGGTTTAGGGTGATCTTAACCTACCTTTTTTGAGAACGGCCCCTTCCAACTCTTCCATCCGTACTCATCATGTATACTCGTTTCGTCAATCTCCGTTCATCAATCCTCTCTACATGCCCAAACCACCTTAACATACCTTTCTCAATCTTTGTTACTACACCTTCTTTCACATCACACCGCTCCCCTATCAGACTGTTTCTCACTCTATTTTTCAAAATTACCCCACACATACTTCTCAACACTCTCATCTCTGCAGCATTTACTCTACTTTCATGTTTCTTCTGCCATACCCAACTTTCACTAACATACATTAGTATCGGGGCCAACACACCCATCATACAGTACAGTACTTAAATTAACCGTATAGACTACAAAATAAAATTATATTTAATTATAATTTCGTGGCATATTTTGTTTCCAAATACAAAAGCGGTACAGTAACACAAAACACAGTTCTAACATTACAGCTGCGGTTGCGGTCCACACCCACTTTTTCGTTATAAATTCTGTAATCCAAAACACACAGTATTATTGGGTTACATTTATTATTTAGAATACATTATCCCACGTTGTGTAGTCCCGTGATATACATGTTCAAGCCATCAGTAAACACGCAGACGGCTATTATCATAAATACTTGCGAATAGAATCTACAAACGAATTCTAAATCGTATTTATTATTTTCGTATTGACTGGTGAATAAAATTGAATAAATACTCTAGGGATATTATACTACGTGGAACGTAAGGTGGATGTGTGGAGTGACTAGAATGGACTAAATAAGGAACGAGTATATTAGAGGAAGTCTGAAAGTGGCGCCAGTGACAGAAAAGCTGAAAGGGAATCGTTTGTCATGGTATGGGCATGTGATGAGGAGGGATGAAACGCATATGACTAAAAGAGTGATGAATATGAATGTGCAGGGGGTAGAGCGGCACCAAAGAAAAGATGGATGGATTGTGTTAAGGCCGAAATGGGAAAGGGATTGAATGGTGAGACGACGGCTGACAGGGATGAATGGACGAAAAGGACATGCTGTGCCGACCCCAAATAGATTGGGACAAGAGCAGGAAGAAGAAGAACGTAGTATAAAATCCCTAGAGTATCACACCGTGAAAAAGGCATGCTTCGACACGAATGGGTTGGCTCGACCGGAGTAGATACCACGGCCTCAGAGAAAATATGGCGTGAAACAAAGTGTTGTGTTTTGTCGAGTGATTGAAAATACCGGAGGCCCAAACACGCACTTGCGACTCCTCTAGTGTTGCGGGTGTCTCTGGGCGGCGGTAATCACTTACCATCTGATGATCAGTCTGCTCGTTTGCCCATCATAAAAAAAATACAAAACAATTATCCAAAGTATCAATTACCACTACATTATCAAAGCGGACTGAACTGAAATCTATTATGCAATCGATTGATCACGGATGCTTATTTTAATTTGAATGGCCGCCGCGTCGCCGTCGGGCTGAACCATGGTTTAGACGTTAAATAAACGTAGTGCGCGGCTGTGACAACACGCGGCGGATCGCTCGCTACCATCAACAAACACGTCGATGCTCGCTGTGGTGTGGCACCGGCCGTGCGACATGTGTATCCGTCATTTAATTGGGATGTTTTACCTTTTATAAGTGACTTCAAAAAAGGAACAAGTTTTCAATTTAGCATATATTTTTTAAATTTATTTTAGTGAAGACCTGCCAAAGGAGACCTGTTGAAATTTATCTTCACTTGACATGGCAGGTAGGACCCGCGATGGCTTAGAGCTCATAGCGTCTGGTGTACCTAACCAGTAGACGCAGGTTCGAATCCTACCTACTACTAAAAAATCTCAAAAAGATAGTTAACAGGTATGGTAGCATCGTACGACATAGAACTAACCGTAAGGTAAGTCATGTCGGTTGAGAGGCAAAGTAACTTGCCTTTCAATAGATGTTACTGACGTCACCTTTAAGACGTAAATTCAGAATGTGAAGGCAAATTTCGACATGGCAGGTGGGACTCGCGGTGGCTTAGAGGTCATAGCGTCTCGCGTACCCAGCCAGAAGGCGCAGGTTTAAATCCTGCCTGCGAGTCGAATTTTGCCTTCACTAAAATAACTTTAAAATCTTAGCATGAAAAATGCAAAAAAATCACAAAACATAAATTACTCGTATATTTATTTCTGTAAATAGATCTAGATTTAAAGACACTTTTACAATTGATCAGAATTGTAATAGGTACCCCTTACTTCAAGCAAGAGGAGTACAAAAATCTCGAATTATCATCATCGAGACGAGATTAAATAATTGTAAATAGTTGGCTATAAAGAGAGCTCAAAAATATCAGAATTTATTATCAAGAAAAAACATACTAAAACAGATGATAAGCACAAATCCATGTTTACAACACCGGTCAAAACTGCACATTACGTATGTCTCAAATCCCTGAATCAACACTCCGAGCTGGCGAGCCCGATAAGGGAGATCTACCTGTTCCGACTAAAAGAATATATTTTATCTACTCGAGTATTGAATAATGTAGGTCTTAGGTAGGCTCGAACTGAAATTAACTTATAAAAATTCTTACTACAAATATTTTCGCATACCCAATAGTATTTTTATGCTGAATACATAACATAATCTTGGATTTATTTTACTTAAATTTTATTAACGTGTTTCGTTTCAAAAAAATCGAAGAAAGTAATATTGTGAGCTCAGGCTTTGCAAAGTTATTGCTGTAAAGCTGAAAATTGTGCGCACATTTGAATATAATTGTGGGAGTATATTTCTTGTAAGATATTTATATACGCCATTATCTTTAAAGGGTAAAATGTCATTGAACTATTACATGTTCCCCGGACTCTAGTAGACTATTATTACAGTAGTAGCTAGAATACACTGACGTTATAAAATAATCTGCTCATTATCTCATCTCGCTCATTAACTGCCTCATTAGCCAAGTGGTCACACGTGGTTAACACGACTGCTACGCTAGAGGTCCTGTGTTCGATTCCCATGGTCGAGCAAAGTTTTATTGGGTTTTTCTATGAAATTCCCAGCAGCTGCTCGGAGTTAGGAATTTGTGCTCGGTTAATGGCAATAGGCTCGCCCCCTATTACATGGGACCTAAACATACCGGCGAACTGTGGGTGTACATTAGTACACCTCTGCCTAACCCTTCAGGGAATTAGAGGCGTGATCGTATGTTATGTTATGTTTATATAATAATCAATAAAGTGATAAAAAAGATCAATTTTAAGACACCTTTGCATATTACAAATTAATATAGCATGACTACGCGTATTGCTCGTAGCAATACGCTACGGTCTCGTAGCAATATGCTACGATCTCGTAGCAATATGCTACGATCTCGTAGCAATATGCTACGCTCTCGTAGTAATACGCTACGGTCTCATAGCAATACGCTACGCGCTCGTAGTAATATGCCATATTATGCTACGCGATCATAGCACACAGCTTCACAGCCATGAAAATTTTTAACATTAAATCAAATTAAATTATTGCAGTCTATTTCATTATTATATTATACAGTGATATTATTGGATCTTTTATTTAAACAACGCATGATCTGATTGCTACTCGCTCTAAGCAAAACTACTACGGCTATGCTTATTTTACCCTTCCAAGATTTTAACTTTAATCTACTCAGGTTATCGTAGCGCCAAGCTAGGTGTTGCTAGCGTCTATAGGATACCGCTTACCATCAGCTGGGCCGTATACGTGTTTGAATATCATTTACTCATGATGGTTTAGAAGTTGAATGTATTTTTACAACCTAAATCATCATGATCATCAACTTAGTCTTTTCTAAAATATGTGAGAATCAGCTTCCAGTCTTCTAGACTACGAGTATGTTTAAGTACTGACTAAATACCGAAATTTGCATACAATACGGTATATTTTCAGCTCATGTTAGATTCTCGGAGTAAGTTGTCGGCGCCCGCGGCTGCTCGCCTACGCGCGCCGCGCCGTGTCTAACTCCCGACAGCTAATGGTAACATTCAAGTTTTCTTGTCGATGAAAGTATTGAACTGTGTGATGTATCGACTCGCCAGTTCATGTTGAGAAGTATGCTAATGCGGAGTTCGGGTGTCTAGGGAGTTAATATTCTCTTTACGTTTCACCTTAAAGTTTCAATGTTCGCTTTGAAGAGAAAATTTTATCAACGAATTAAATTATGGTTACACTAGCTATAGATTTCGGTTTTGTTTCATTTTCAAACAAATAAAAATAAACAAAAACTTAACAATCAAACAGATACACAGGGATTTTTCCAGCACATAAACCAAAATATTTACGATAAAGCAGTAATAGGCTAGTGATATGACCATTGGACTGCCAAGTCAAAAGTACCGAGTTCAAATCTAAGGCGTATTAATAGTTAATTATCACGCGCTTAAACGGTGAAGGAAAACATCGTGAGGAAACCTGCTTTCCTGAGAGATTTTCTCGACGGTGTGTAAAGTCTGCCAACCCGCATTAGGAAAGGGTAGTAGATTATAGCCCTCTCATTCTAAGAGAAGACTCAGCAGTAGGACACAATAATGAGTTGATTATGAAGAAATATTGACTAATTACCCAAAAGGAACATAATTCTTATTAAAAATTACCTACCACATGACGCCAGTCAGGTCTAGTCTCCTTCTTAAATTCAGCAGTTTTTATAAAATATCTTGAAGAGGTAGTGAATGTTGACATGGTGACTCTTAGCACACAACTGTGAAAATAATATATCACTGGTAGCAAGCACAACAAGCCGGACTACAAGTTTACAAGTACATTAAGCTTACAGCAAACTTGTTCAGTTCCACTGAGTCAATTCCAGAATATAGGATGAACGGACATCTGTCCTGTGTCTGTCTCGCGTCTATCGACACAGAATGGACTAATTTCTGTGTTTCCATTAACTAAATTATACGTACTATCTAGTAAATACGGAGTTTGCCCATTAACTGTGGAATAGCACGTTGAATAGTCCACTTACTAGCTTTATATCAACATCTGCTACAGTAGCTAGGCTTATGATGAATAGGTGTTTAATTGTTTATGATACTAATTTTTAACCTTCAAGGAGTATCAAACATGACACGTTTTATGGCTTCGTGTGTTAATTTTAAATTGATCTCCAAATACATAGCTGGACGGCTAAGGAAACATTATGATGACACCAGGACATTAAAATTCTTCTGCATTTACTACACTGCACATACCTCCATATAAGAGCCCATATATAAGAGTACTTAGGAATATTTTATAGTCTATCCTGAATTAAAAAAAACACAGAAAGTCGTCCCAACATTGGATATAATCTATTCATTCAATTTCGAGCAGACTTCGAAGTCGATTTAACTTGGAGGTGTTAATAAAAAACCTAGCGACGGCCGTCACTCTAGGTGATAAAAATAGCCGCCCTCCGGCAAATATTCACTAGTCTAGAATTCGAACAATACTCGATATTACAGATATTTTTTTTAATATAGATTCTTTTATGTCTACCATTACTCAGTTAACTGCCTCGCATAGCTCAGACTGGAATCCATAAATGATAAGAAATAAGTGTCTATATAAATAGATCTTTTAAACACACTCTAAAAGTCAATGTTATAATTGTTAAAGTACTATATTGCGCCTGCATTTCCTAGCTAACAAACTCTGAGAAGAAACACCTAAACAGACTCAGAGAAATATGATCTCTTTTAAATTCCACATAGTAGTAGTATTATTACATATTATGTGATACTATAATTATGGACAGTGTTACAATGTAAGCCAATATCTGAACAGACCTTTCAAAGAAAACCCATAGAAGCTTTGAGTTGACCTATCCTGACTGACTGTATGTATGCATGCAATCATAATTATACATATACCATATTAAAGCCACGGGGAATTTCAGATTTATAGTCCCTCTCCACACATTGGGCAGAAAAAAACACGGGATGTAATGCTCGGTGATAATACATTCCCGTACAGCCTGACGAGCTCACAGAGCTAAGACCAAAACTGTTTTTACTTTACCGCGTCTTCCGTACAGAGCCAAATCCCGTACGGGTATTTGTTTTATTTATAGTGTACATTAATACACCTCTGTTTAACCCTTCGGAGAACACTGGCGAGTTGGTATGTATTTAAAATATTTTTTAATAAAATGTAAATGTATGCACATGTAACTTAAGGTGCAAAACCCAAGTGCAAACTAAAAGTACTCGAGCACAGAACAGATAGTTCAGATATATTGCACGTGACGCATCGCCTTAAGGAGTCCTACAGTTCCACCGTAAGCACCAGACATATGGACTTATTTATTACAACTGTAGCAGCAGCTGCAGGGTAACATGGTGCTCTTTAACTAGCAACCTTACACAGCGTAGATAGAGTCAAATTTTACATGTAGTAAGAGACAACGATTGACTTTCACAGGTAAACAATAGGTGAGTATAAAATAACACGTATTGTTTGATCAGGGATGACTGCTTGTTTGTTCGGCGATAATGTCTGCCGGGTACACTAGTACTGTGACTATACTGCTTTGTATAATTTCATCCCAATGCCAAAAATTTCATGACTCGTATATATTTACTCTAATTATGTTATCTATGAGACAATATAAATAAAACCTATACCCACACTACATTTAGATGCACACGATCTTACTTCTTATATGCTAAAATTATTGTAAACCTCTGTTTAGATATATACAAATCTCCTGTAGTTTCATGGCTTCGATTCCCGTACATAATAGAAATTTTACTATGAATTTTATTGAAATTTTGCCCATCTATATAAATAAAACAACAATATGACCCACTTTACTGCATTGCTACGATCTATGCACGCAAACAAAGGGTACATAAATATTTCTAGCACATCGCGCGCGTCAATCGCCGTCACCTCGTCTGATTTATACCACACAGGTTCTGAATCCTAACGCGATGACGCTCCGAGAGCACAATGCCCCGATCAAAATTAATTCGCGTCTAATATTTGTCATATAACAAAAACGCGAAAGAGATCAGTACCCGCTAATATGCATATCGTAACTGAATCCAGTTAGTATTTGCTTTGAGTCCGCCGATAATTGAAACTCAAATAACTCGATCCGCGGCTGTCTTCGTAGGCACGTTCCAATTCAAAAGTAATCCCACTCCAAACATTTGTACGTCTCAATCGGTCCTCCCGTACTGTGAAATTGCTAACAATTACGCGATGGCATTTATATGACCTCTGCCTTATACATTGCTGGCGTAAAAAGTGGTTGAACAAATTATCAATCGTAGTGAAACGGTAATGGAATTGCTTATATTCAACGTTGTTAAAATATGGAGATACGTTCTGCTTAGCGTAGTATTTCAGTGGTTATGAAAGGAAACAACGGGACGTCTGTTCTATATAATTATAGGGCGGTGTCAATATTTGTCAGGCACTGTAAAATGCGAATGAAGTTCCATTGTAATAGTGCTTCAATCGTAATTCTATATTCAATGAGAATATCGGCTATATCTGAGAAACAATATTACGTTTCAAGTTAATGATTTGAATTTTGTTTATGGATGATACCATACTTACAATTTTATCTTACAGTGTGTACTTTTCAAACGATGTCTTAAGTATTTTGAGTTTTCACTATTTTTTGTAAACTTTATAATTTAAATAGTATTTTCCTTACCTTTGTAATCTTACTTCTTCTTCCTGCCCTTGTTCCAATTTATTTGAGGTCGGCTCAGCATGTCTTTTTCTTCCATTCATCCCTATCAACCGTCGCCTCGTCATCACTCTCTCTTTGTAATCTTACTGCTGAAGCAAATATTTCTCCCATCTCCATCTAATGGATCACAAGTCAATGTTATTTATAAAATTCTTTCCTTTATTCTTGTCATAATAAGTTCAATATTAGGATAAATTCCCAAATATTAAGTTAATTCAAAAGGCCATGTTATTCATACATAAACATTTAGACTACTAATGTACAAATACATTTGCGAAATATTAAAAGCGAAGCATCGCGTTTAATAGAGAGATGGACGTCAATTTGAGACCCACTTCAACCGCCCGCTACGAGACATTCGGCCTCTACCGCGGAAGTCGAACAAGTGATGAGCGGAAGCGAGATATGAAACTATTTAAAGCGAAAAGAAAGTATAAAAGCAAGAAATGACTCTGAAGAGAAATCTATCAAACTTGGTAATGCTTAAGTAGTTCTTAGGACTGGTTATCTCACTTTTTCTGTGAGTGATGTGAGCATGGATCGTAGTAAGTGGCGGTCTATAGTTTCTGCCTACCCCTGTGGGTGAACGGCATGAGTGTATGTATGTATGTCACACTATTCAGCTTTCTGACTACTACTCTTAATTGACACGTGTTCGTATGATACCTAGTATAGATCTGATAACCTAATAACGTCCTCTATGAGGTTTTTAGGCGTCTCTAATATGCTAAGAATGATCAGCTATAAACATACTAACTACAACATCCGTGATTTGAAGCTAGTTTCAGACAAAAGAAGTCCACAACTAAATAAAGGCGTCCCCCAAAGACTTCCACAAGGACCGGTTTTTTGCCGTCTGCATCCAACGGCTCCCAGCAACCTTCACCAAGTCTTACGTCTATCAAACCATGATCATATTTAGAATCTATTCAATGCATCTTATCTCTTATCACTTGCGGCTTAAGAAAATAAAAACAATATAGAGGCTAATAGGAGCTGATCAGAAGTGACGCGGGTGAAGTGCACGCCCGCGCCGGTACCTACATACCTTCATACCAAGCATATAAGAATATAATAATGGTACTCTTCTTAGGTTTGACATAACATACTATCACGCCTTTATATCCCGAAGGGTTAGGCAGAGTCCCTAATGTATACACACAGTTTGTCTGCCTCAATAGCCATATGGTCCTGACCGCGACTGCTACACTAGAGGTCCTGGGTTCGATTCCCAGGTCGAGCTAAGTGTTATTGGGTTTTTCTATGAAATTCCCAGTAGCAGCTCGGAGTTAGGAATTTGTGCCCGGTTAATGGCAATAGGCTCGCCCCCTATTACATGGGACCTAAACATACCGGCGAACTGTGGGTGTACATTAGTACGCCTCTGCCTAACCCTTCGGGGAATACAGGCGTGATGGTATGTTATGTTGTCGGTATATTTAGGTCCCATGTATGCGAGCCTATTGCCATTAACCGGACACAAATCCCAAACTCCGAGTTTCTACTGAGAATTTCATAGAAAATCCTACAACACTGCTCGACCTAATCCCGGGACCTCTAGCGTAGCAGGTCGCGCTCACGAACGCTAGGCTAATAGGGCATAACTACAAACGATACATTCATGTCCCCTACTCAAAATTTTGTCAACGACACCACTCTGCAGTGTTCACACATGTTTCAGTGTTCAAAACATACGTCATACACATATTATTACGTACAAGTGAACTCGCAGTGTTTATTAAGCCCAGCGGGGTCGCGGCCGTGTTGCCTGCACTCGTAGGTACCGTCCCGCCGCGCCGTTCATTCATCACACGGAACTCAACACTAATTATGTACCGCGTATGTTAATTTTGGTATACCTTACGTATGTTAATTATTTAACATTTTTACTGTTTCTTGATGGCATAGGAGAGTCAAACGGGCCGATGGATCACATGATGGTAAGCGATACCGACGCCCACGGACACCCGCAACACCAGAGGAATTGCAAGTCTGTTGCCGGCTTTTTTAAAAGGGTTTGGGCCTCCGGTATCCTCACTCTGCGAAACACAAGGTAAGTTGCGTTTCACGTCGGTTCTCTGTAAGTCCGTGGTATCCCTCCGGTCGAGACGGCCCATTTGTGCCGAAGCATGACTCTCCCACGGTAAATGTTTCTGCTAATTTTAAATCAATAATAGCAAATCACGACCTAAAGGGTCACTGCTTATAAATTAAATAAATCCTATTACAGCAACTCGTAAAAAAATGTCTACGAGCAGAAAAACGACGGATAATTGAATTGGCTGTCACAAATGTTACTGATCCTTTATAAAGCAGACAGTGGCGTTGCCGCGTCACTTGGGACTAGACTATTGATTGCGCCTGATTGCAGCCGGCGCGCGTACACGCATTGAGCATACTAGTACACCAGGACTGAAGTTACGGTGTTTATAGCATTCATTATTAGCGGCGGTAACCTAATGGCTAGAGCATCGGACTTGTGATCCAAATGGTGGTGGTCGGTTCAAAGCCCAACGTGAACCCACTCGTAACACAAGCATTTTAGCTTAGCATGAGGGGTTCTACGTGTCTTCTATAAGTTAGCCCTAGCTACGTATAAGTTATTATAGAATATAGAGTATAGATAGTTTATCTATAGAATATTGGTGCCTAAACTAAGCCGAGGGTTGAATTTTAGGACACCAGGGTTGATTCTGATTTAACTGTCCTAGGTTTATACAGCCTGTAACAGAGTAAGCGCAAGATCTGGAAGTAATATGTTTAGAATCGACTACTGAAACGATTGCCGTGGGTTTTAATACTCGTAACATAACATACCATCACGAGTAGGCAGAGGCGTACTAATGTACAGCTACAGTTCTGCGGTATGTTTAGGTCCCATGTAATAGGGGGCGAGCCTATTGCCATTAACTGGGAATTTCATAGAAAAACCCAATAACTCTTTGCCCGACCTGGGAATCGAACCCAGGACCTCAAGTGTAGCAGTCGCGCTCAGGACCACTAGGCTAATGAGCAGACTGTCTGATTTTTTATTATTATAAGCCCGATTTGTCCCACTGCAGGGCAAAGGCTCTGCCGTCCCTTCCGTCCTTCCAATCCTCTCGGCTCAGTACTTTTGCCATGGGTTTTAATATGTGGTAATTTTACCAGAAACAATATTACAATACCTCAAAATAAATGCCCCTGGTCCATCAGTGGAAGTTATGGAAAACTAAAACCTATTTGCACAAATTGTTATTGTTTAACGTAGTCGACGTGGGTAGGACGGCCACGAGTTTTGCATTTAGCTGGTATAACTAATTTCTTGAAAAAAACATGATTAGGTATGGTGGTGTCTCAAAATTACTTTAGGGTTTCTTTATAACATAACATACTATCACGCCTGTATTACCCGAAGGGTTAGGTAGAGGCGTACTAATGTACACCCACAGTTCGCCGGTATGTTTAGGTCCCATGTAAGAAGGCGCAAACCTTTTTCCATTAACCGGGCACAAATTCCTAACTCCTGCTCCTAGCTCCTCCCAACTGCTACTGGGAATTACATAGAAAAACCCAATAACACTTTGCCTGACCTGGGAATCGAGCCTGGACCTGTCGCGTAGCAGTCGATATTCTAAATAACGTGTTTAAGTTCTTGCGCTTATTCAGGTACACGTTGTATATTTCTTGTTATACTAAATACATTTAGATTTTTATTTAGATTTTAACTCAAGACATAGGTACATCACTAAACTTTAATATTCATAGGTTATCATTGCAATTACATAGTTTAGTTATAATTATAATCACTCGTGCGTATAACGTGAAATCATGTCCATATATATATGATTGGAATTTAATGTAATTAGCTTAGCAAGTTTAGAATAATACTAACAAAATTGTGTATTTTAGTTTCCACTTCAAACTAGGCACGCACGTGATACGGTGCAGCAAATATTCAAATATAATTATGTAATATTTATATTACACTAGCCTCTGCCCGCGGCTTCGCTCACTTGAAGCTAAAAACCAACAATGATGAACTCTTCTTTGTATGGGTGTCTATACATTAGAGAGGTCAAGCTGTATCTCACGTTCCGTTTCATTATTTGAGATAAGAAGTATACCAGTTTTTAAGTTGGAGCACACACTTTCTAACAGTGATAACCAAATTAAAATCTTTCCAGTAGTTTTTGCGCCAACCCGTAACAAACAGAAAAACAGACAAGAATTTTAAAAAACTCATTTTTGGGTTCGGAGACGTTTAGATAAACTAACACTTGTTTTTTTTTATATCTTCAATGTACAGACACATCTTTTTACAATTTTATAATAGTAGAGATTATAACAGCAAATAATCAAATATTAACAAGTAAATGTAATCGATTTAGTTGCAATAATAAATCATGAATTATTTAATGATATTTACTGCTGTATTTTAAATTCATTTGCAGGATAATATTTTATTTTTTTAAAAGCTTACTTGTAATGTGGATCGCACATATCTAGTATTCTTGTTAACCCCTCGTGCTAAGCTAAATACAAAGCACTACCGACGTGAACTCGTAACACGCTTGTGTTAGGAGTGTGGGTTCAATGCAATGGTTGCAGCAGTGGGTGGGTTTTGAACCAGCAACCACATGATCGTAAATCCGACACACAGTAATTAGGCTACCGCCGCTTTAAAATAAAATTTTAAATGACTTTGAAATACTAAAAAATCATAAGTTTGCATTTGGATGCTGGCAATATTGGGGTCACCGACGCCATCAAAATCCCCGCGGGACACAAATTACACCCAGACGTGAAACACATCTATGTAACTAACAAACATTTTTATCGTACGAGAATCGAACCCACTACACTCGGCGCAATGGTACTGGGTAGGGTCGAGATAATCTTTCTTAACCATAACATTATTTTACATACCCCTATCACCATAATCCGCCTCCCCTATGTTCTCACTACCCTCTTCGCAGCAAGTATCTAATCAGTTGACAGATTCAATTTAAGCGTGTAATGAGGCGTAGGCACAAGTTAGCGGCGTGTTTGCTTCTTGGTGGGTCGTCGGTTCATTCCCGTGTCCGTCGGGAAATTAATACCTGTGCAAACTTTGCCGGTATATATACATAACATATAGATTATATATAACTGCTGTTAGTATGGACTTGCGGTTTTAAAGATGAGAACATACCTTTTGTCTATTCTGCGTCAGTTAATTAGGAACCAAATCCTTAGAAAATAAATTATATTCTACTGGCTTCTGCCCACGACTTCGTCTTTGTGGACTTCAGATCTGAACTAGATAAATAGTTACCCATATGTTATTCCGGACTATAATCTATTTCTGTGTCAAATGTTATGCAGATCCGTTCAGCCGTTCTGGCGTGAAAGAGTAACAAACATCCGCCCTTCCTTATCTTTCGCATTTATAATATTATAGTAGGATTTAATAGATAAAGATTGTTAAAAGTTCCTTACTAATATATCAATTAGTATGCAATGCAAGGGTTACCTACATAAATAACACGTAATTTCAAAGCTTAATAATATTTTCGGGTATTTTCTCCTAATTATAAATGCAAATGCAATGAAGAGTAATTTGTCCTACAGAGAATAATTGAAAAGTATTCTAACGTCTATAACTTCATCTCAAAGTTAAGAATGTAGATGCTTAAAACTGTAATTATAATAAGGCAATGAGATAAAATTATAAAAACCGAATGACTATAGTACTAGTATTCTATTATCTGTGACTATAGTGTTAAGAGAGACAAGAAGAATTATTTGATCTTCGTTCAATTTTTTTTAACTTATAATTAAAATTTGTAGCAAGTCTCCAGTTACCGTGCTCGCACCGGCACACAGAGGGCGTGCCGGGTGTATTAAACCTAATTGGTGTTATTTTATATCCCGCGAACATAACGCGTCGGTTTATTAGCCGCCTCTCGATTGCGTCGCGAAGCCCCGCGCGCGCGCAATTACCATTCTCGCGAATATACTCGTATTAAATGAAATACAGAAAGTCCAGTTTAGACGATGTTTTTTTTGGGATATAGGGGCAAATGAATAGACGGATCACCTGATGATAAGCGATTACCGCCAACCATGGACACCCGCAATATCAGAGGACTCTCAAGGGCGGTACCCGCCTTTTAAAAGGGTTTGGGCCTCGGGTATCCTCACTCACTCGGCGAAACACAACGTAAGTGTTGTTTCACGCCGGTTTTCTGTTTGGTCCTTGTATCACTCCGGTCGAGCCGGCCCATTCGTGCCAAACCATGGCTCTCCCACGTTATCGTTAATAATGTTAAATATTCAGACCACAGAATAACTAATAGAACTAATTATTGATCTGGTCCATAATGATAGCTTTCTAATTTAAGCTTTTATTGAACCCTTTGACAAATAACATTTTATATGACAATCTTTGTAGATGACAGAATGTCATTCACTTGCTGGATACCTAACTTTTGTTGACTATGAACGTACGCATTCCATAAATCCTCAACAGTTGTTATTAGTATATTTATAAAATAGTTATTTAGCTTTAATGGATAGAATTGAACTTCGGCGCAATGTATTTTGTGATGAACCGAATTGACTTAGCTGTGTAGTGCCAAATAGTTCGTAATGCGAGATAGTTCAGTGTTTAATGAAGCCCATTTTGTAAGCTTGTGAATGTGGACTAACATATTTTGTATTCACTATATTTATATGTATTATAACAAAGATTCAATGGCGCAGTGGCTTCTGTGCTATCGTGTTTAGATTTTGCTAAGAGAAGAGAGGACTGCCTTTTTTAACAGTATTTTATTATATTGTTACGCCGAGAAGCTATTAGAATGACGTAGATGGGTCACTGAGATTCTATATAAGTCGTAGAAGCATGTAGAATATTCGAAAGAAAGTACTCGTATGCGTCACTCACGTATTAACTACAGTTCAAGGTCGGGTTCAAAGGTAAATACCCGTAAACAATAGATGATCAAGTACCTACTCGCATTTTGTAGACTTTTCGCGATTGTTCGATTCTAGAATCTTCGTGACTGATATAAATAGCCGTCGTGAGGGTTGGCCAGCGCAGTATAATTTTGGATAAAGTGAAGACAAGTGAATTACTGTGCGACAAGTGATAGTGTAGAGACTTTATTTGTGATTTCACGATACAGGAGGAAATCATAGTGTGGAGCAACTTTAAAAATATCTTCAAAACAGTTGAAAAAAGAAATGATGAGTGGCGGCGCTGCGTATTCCTTGTACTTTTATTTATTAAGGTTGACAGAAGCGAGAAAAGATGTTCCGCCAATATCGTCCGCCGGCTCGCGATCACTTTTATAGCGTATTGAGCCAACCCTACTAAACGGCCTGACATAAATCAACTTTTTACCCTTCACTGTACCTGAGTGCACGTAAATATTCTCGTGTAGATCAATCGATTTTTCCAACATATTGGACTCAATTGTATTCAATATAAGGACTATTTTTCATTACAAACAGACAGTAATATATAGATTATATTTATATTAAAATATACACATATTTTTTTACACTTCTTTGTAAGTAAAGTAAGTTTATATACAATTTTTCATAGTTTGTAAGCAAACATGTACTATTTCTTGATGAAAGAGACTGGGCTCCTCAACACAGGGTATCCTAGTGTGGGGTTCAGTGTCAGTATAACCATAAGAAACACTGTATTTTCTTGAATTAATAAATAAATTATTATTATAGTAATTAATGCAAAATATTGTTTAAATACTATTTCACAGACAGACTTTCTGTGTATTTTTGTTTAAATCCTCTAGTCTCGAGAGTCAAAAGTGTATATAACTAAAGCAAGAAATTTCGGCTAAGTAAACCCAATTCCGAATATGTTATATATATTTTTTTATTCTAACATTAAATTTATAACAGTAAATGCTAGCTCGACCGCAGTCACGAGGGTTGTTCCCCCGCGGATCAAAATTATCAGAACAAGTTGTTTAAGTACGTTAAGCACGCCAAACATAACTTCCTATGTGCTCACCGCAGTGCGCGCTGTATCCAATAGTGTTGTACACCTCAGTTTGTTACTGAGCTGTGGATAAAAAATACTTCGGATATTTTATTTACCTACCTTGATTTTAGTAACTATTCTTGAAATTTGAGTGAATAATCTTTACGTTGCTTGCCCGTGGTTGACATGACGAGTCCGCTGTTCATCCTGAAAATGGCCTCAATAGCACCGCGCTTCCGTGTACTGAATGGGTGCAGCGGATGCACAGGATGTTGGTCGTTTTTTATCACAAATTTCTACTGACTATATTCTGATAACCCGAAAATACTAAATTTATTTATTTTTATTTATTTATTTGGTTCTTCAACAATGAGAACACAGATACAAATTAAAAAATTTACATTCTCACTTATATAACTAAGTGCCCCATTAATTACAGAAGAGCACTGAATGCACTATGAGATGTGTGTAACATAATAGAAAAATTAAGTTAGTCCAACAAAGAATGACTGATTACCATCTTTTCTCTGTTTAAATCTAGATCTTCTAGATAATATCGTAAAAAACGCTATGATGAAATCTATTTCGCTAATTTTGGTATTTGTTAAATGTAACTAGATTCACACGTCCCATAAAAAAATTATTTAAAAAATAACAGTTTAACCCTTTGAAATTGCCTCAGTCTAATATCCACGTAAGTGTCAGAAATCAGTTAATTGCCTCAGATTATTCTCAAAATGCTCAAATTAAATATATAATTAAATGAATACTACTATAACTAAGTCATAATTTAAACTAAGAAACACCTAATAAAGCTACCCAATAGATGAAAAACAAGATAGATAAAGCAGAAGAAGAAAATACATAATACATAAATGACGATTAAAACCATCAATTTTGTTATTATTTCAATATTAAAGCAGAAACCGCTTTTATATCCGCGCAATATCCGAAACCGACACCTCTACCAAAGTATCAGCAATACTTAACGTTATTATCTCAGTTCATACCACTTTAAATTAGGCATTGTCTGACTTGAAAAGTTTCCGAGAGCTCGACGCCGGCGGAGCTCCTTACTGGCATTACAACTCGACGGTGTTACAACTCGGCTAATTAGTTACGATATTATGCATTGTGTCTGCCTCGCCGTATTGTTCCCTAAGTCCGTATGGATGCTAAATATTACTTATTCAGGTGGCACTGAAGCGTTTTGTAGTTTTGGAGTGTTATTATTTTGGATATTAGGATAAAAT
This sequence comes from Acronicta leporina, assembly GCA_947256265.1. Classification (NCBI taxonomy): domain Eukaryota; kingdom Metazoa; phylum Arthropoda; class Insecta; order Lepidoptera; family Noctuidae; genus Acronicta; species Acronicta leporina. The sequence continues at coordinate 299,404 of OX366517.1, read as the reverse complement.
ATGATGAGATCCTTTTTAAATAGTGAGTATTTTGTTTGTCTCGTCTTTTTTCTTGATTATGGCTAATGACTAGAATCTTTGACATTTAAAGCGCATTTTTGACTTGACCATACATCTTGCAGTAGAACCATCAATATTTTTGGCTTCGGTTAATACACATTAATATCAATGTAATAAGAACGTGTTAACTAAAGCACAGTAACAGTTTACCGCATGCTATGCTGCGTCACCGCCACGGGTAAGAGTTGTGCAAACCAGTCATTTATTTTCAAAATCATTATTTTTTAAAAGTCAATCGCTTTAATTCCATTAAAGAGAGGAAATATTTCCGACTTCCCATACAAATTCCACAGGTTTTTAAACATTTAAACGGGCAATGGGTATTTAGTCCCTTTCCGGGTAACACCGTTTACTCAAGGCCCTTAGGAGATGAAAATGATATAAAGTGAACCTACTTTGGCCACACTCGTACGACATGAAGCCAGCTAAATAATACCTAGCTACTCATATCCCCTCGGCTGTCTCTCACAATTTCAGACAATGATGAGAAATGTCTGCGTTCTGTACTATTCCCCGCTGGGTTATTCTTAAATAAATTTATGCGCCATTCCCGTACAAAAAGTAATTCATATAAAGTTTTTAGTAGTACTAAAAATGAATAAAGAAGAGGATTCTTGAGTTTAATTCTAATAAATTGTACGATTGTGAGGTTTTTTAATATAAATGTCGAGGAAAACCTGAAAACCATACCGAAAACATTCTGAACAAATTGCCAAAGATACTGAGATAATTTCTTTCAGTGATACGTGCTGTTATTTTGAATTTCGATTCCTCATATTCAGTTATTATAAAGCCTTTGATACCGGTACCTATAATATCGACGGCTTTAAGGCCATCCCCATTAGTTCCAATATCTGTAATGACGATGCCTTTAAAATTGACGCCGATAATGCCGAGATCTTTAGTGCTGACAACTTTAAGGCCGAAACCGTTAGTGCCGATACCTTTAATACTGATGAAGCTAGTGCTAACGTCTATCTAAGTATTAGATAGACGTTCAAAGTAGTAGTATCAAAGGCGTCTATCTAAGAAGACGCCTTTGATACTGACGCCATTGATACCGACGTCGTTGATACCGATCCCATTAGTGCCGAGGCCTAAAATATCAATGTACCATCGTCATTAAGTGGCAATAAACTAAATAATTATTTATATATAGAAAAGAACTTTAAGCAACTTGCAAATGCACCACATGAATATCGATATAATAAATAAAATTGTTAATAAAGCTATTACAATTTATAGACACATCAATAAAACTGTGTTTAAATAAATCAGGGCTGCGACAAACCCAGCTTCAATACGTCAAAGATAACGGAACGTGAATAATCGCGGGTAGTTGGGAACAATGGGCATTTGCATTTATAAATGATTCATGTGCGACGCGCCCTGTTGTAAGAGAAAACGTTCCCGCTGATCGCTGTTGGTGGAATTTTGACGATTGCCAACCCTATGCTAAAAATCTGTGCACTTGGTCATGAGCGGAGCGAGGTTCTGTTTGTAATGGTGTATTGATTAGTTCAAATTATATGAAGGTATATATATTTCTGTAATGTATAAGAGGAACTAATGCCAGAACCACGCTGATACTCACGTCATACTCCTGAACGGGTGCTGTCTGTCGGGGCTGGTCAGCTATTACCTGTCGTGGCAATCTCTTTTTATATTTTTTTGTAATAAAAATATCTACACATCAAACTGCATAATTCTCAGCAACTATAAATAGTTGCTGAGAATTATGCAATTATGTTTTGAAAAACAAAGTTGTAAAGCTAATATTGTATTTGTGATATGTGATATCTATGGAGTTTCTTGCCGGCTCTTCTACCCACTTTTTGGAACCGTGGACTAGTTTTGACTTTTTAAAAGTACCTTCTTTAATGGTCTAATTGAAATAAAACATTTTGACTTTGACTTTGAAGAGTGAATTCAAATGGGTACAACGATTAGTCACATCTGGCATAGTAATATTTGTCTACTTTTATCAGACAATTTCAGGAGAATTTTTATTACAGAGCACGAAAATTGCCTGAAAATAAACATACATAAAAATTATACGCAAAGCACTGTTTTTGAAGTCAGTTAAAAAGGCCTTTAAGTTAACGATATGATAATCGTTTTTTGCCAAAATTACAGATACTATAACCATCTAAAGATATCCGCTGCCGCGTCGTGTCCCACCGTGGACCACGTACGCTAACACAAACATGAAATCCGGCTCTATAAATAGATATTGTGTGTGGAAAACCAAATATTTTGGCTGCGATATCGTTTTGATGAAGTTCGCTCCATGTTTTATCTGACACGAGTTTGTTTTTGTCGCACAAACACATGCGCTGTTATTATAGCACATGCCACACATATTCATGCGACCACTCACGTAAATACACGCAAGTATATATTTTTTATATGTTTCTTACCTCCATGTGACTAGAATTATTTATTTTGTTATTATGGGCCAAAAAGTGCAGTTATCCATTATCGTGTTCCTTCTTAAAGGTAAAAGTACCAATTGAATTTTGGCAAATAAGGCTTAATAACTGTCGAATGAGTCACATAACAGAACATACCATCACGCCTGTATTCCCCGAAGGGTTAGGCAGAGGCGTACTAATGTACACCCACAGTTCGCCGGTATGTTTAGGTCCCATGTAATAGGGGGCGAGCCTATTGTCGAATGAGTCTATTATTATGATTTAAAATTAAAATGTTTTCCAAGAAATCGAAAATGATAATACGAAGTTTGTTTATTGTTATACTTAGATAGCTCTATAAAATCTAAGCACTTCTATACCTAATATACTTTACTGAACACTAATAAACAAAAACAAAATTACAGGACACAATCAATTGTAAAACCTGTAATGGAACGCATTATCAGCATGGTTTATTAAAATTATTAACCGGATACAAATCCAAACTTTGAGTTACTAGCGAGAATTTTATATAAATACCTAACAACTGAATTTGCTTAACCTGGGAATCCAACCCACTGCAGTGTCAACAGTCGCTCTTAAGACTAGATTAATCAAAGAAAGTAACCTTTTGATGTATCTAATTTATCTTCTTCTTCTGAGCTTTTTGCCAAATATGTTGGGGTCGGCTCCAGTCTACCCAGATGCGGTTGAATATCAGTATTTTACACGACGCCACTGCCATCAGATCTCTGCAATCCAATTTCTAGCAGGATAGATTGGTTGTTAGGCTTTTTTGGGCTTCTGACTACCACTAACAATTATCATAACGGAACCGACGGCTTCATGCTCTCCAAGACAGGGAGGGGTCTCAATGTGCTAAGAATGGTCACCCATCCGCACACTGACCGCAGCGAGCGCAGCTTAACCTTTCAGATTAGTTGATCAGCCGAGTTATTACTTAGCACGAGCCCCAGTATCTAATTTATATGAGCGTACAATATCATATAATGAAGATCATATAATTGCATCAACGCACTGCTTAGGTAAACGGAGTGTTGTTTGCATGCCAAATTTAATTTGAAATATTTTCGCGCGCTATTTAGACGTCGAGTGTACTGTAATGAATAAAACATTTCTTACTCATACGTCGCTTCTAGCCTTTTTGATGTGGCCAGCGCTACAGCGGACAGCTGAACTGAAATATACTCGTATTGTATAATGTAAATAAATATCTAGTTACGATACTAGAACATAAATAATATTTACTTAGGCTTTTCAGAATTTTATAAAAGTTTAAATACTTTCAGAAAGAACTCATTTTTTTATTAGATTAAGGGGAAACCGATTAGACGGATCGCCTGGTGGTAAGTGATTACCGCCGCCCATAGGCAACCGCAACACCAGAGGAGTCGCAAGTGCGTTGCCGACCTTTTAAAAAAGTTTGGGCCTCTGGTATCCTCACTCACTCGGCGAAATAATTGAGTTTCACGTAAGCGTTGTTTCACGCCGGCTTACTGTTTTTTAGACAAAACTATGATAGGCACTATCTCTTCACCTAAGAATATACTTAACTAGCGACCCGCCCGCGGTTTCACCCGCGCTGCCCCGTTCCTAAGAGTCGTAGCGTTATGTTATATAGCTTAAAAACTTCCTCATGAATCACTCTATCTATTAAAAAAAACCGCATCAAAATCCGTTGCGTAGTTTAAAAGATCTAAGCATACATAGGGACAGACAGCGGGAAACAACTATGTTTTATAATAAGTAGTGAGTAGTGATTGATGTTTTAAATTAATAAATGATGTACGAAAAGTTAAAATCACACTTCACAACCACGCATGAAGAGATTCAGATTTTGTAATTAAGAACTACTCTGGATTGAGTTCATAAACCAGGTGTCTAACTGGTGGACTGGTGGTTTTTATAGGTTATTCATGTTATAAGGCTTCAAAAGGCCATCTCAGACATTACCCTGCACTGTAACACTCACATATTGCTACTACTATGTCTGGACTTTAAAAGAGACCATGATTCTCTGAGTTGTATCGGTGTTTCTTCTCAGAGATCGTCAGTTAGGAAATGCCGGCGCCATCTAGTTTAAAGAAATAATAACTATGACTTGTAAAAGTGTCTTTAAAAGATCTATTTATAGAAATAAATATAATTTATCATTTAAGACTAGAACATTATTTTATCAAATATTACAATAGAAAACTATAGTTGTTCTCAACTGTTACCCGCTGTATTCATAGCCACAGATCGAGCGAGGCAATATAAAGCTTTGACGATTTTCTTTTCAGAATTTCAAGTGATTCTAAAGTCCTCCAGAGTTATACGACAGGTTTGCATACCGCAGTGGCTCGCACACACGCGCGCGCCTGTAATATACATGTAGTATACCCACTCATGCACATAAACAATAGACGATATACATGAGAAGCACTCGGCGCAGGAAATGAAGCTTGTTACCATGTTAACCTAAACAATCAATGACATCACACTTGAATGCACACACACGACTGGCAAGACCACTGCTTAACATCCATATAATGTTTAACATAAAACATATAAGGTAAGCAATGATCTTGCCAGTCGTGTATTGCGGGGTCGAGCAATCAGAAATTTTAATAGTGTATGTAAGGTTGTACGATTTTAATCCCTTTTATACTAGTGTATCTGCGGCAAGGAGGATCTTAAGTAATTATACACTAAGGGCCACTTGCACCAACTTCTTAAATGTGTTTAAATTGTATTTAAATACAATTTTTCATAGAAATTTTGTGTATACATACAATTTAAACACATTTAAGAAATTGGTGCAAGTGGCCCTAAGATTGCAGTACGCTCACAATCAAATTAACTGTATTATATTTCTATAAGCGAAGACTTGTTATTGGCTTCCTGTCGACTAGATGAATATTATGTTTCTTTAGCTGTAAGTCTCTCATGCTTTAAATAAACAAGTTTTTTTTTCAGATAGCCTATGGCCGTGAGCCGAGACTATGTTACACCTACTTTATAATCATAATTTAAAAGAAAATACAAGAAAAAAACTAGTTACACAGCCTGGGATCACGCTTACAATTGAAAGGGTAGACAGTAGCACTGTGGACTGAATGAAAACAAATACAAATAATTAGCCGATTAAAATAAATTCCCTAAGGAATTCCTTATGTCTGCAATTCGGTTTCACATGGAAAAGGACTTGCAATATATATTAGTTACAAACTTACAAGAATTCTTAATTATCTTTGCATTCAAAAGAACTGTATTCAATTTAAAATAGATCAGAATAGGATTTCTTATGCACAATATGCTCCTAGACTCCTCAAAGAGCTGCACAGAAGGCAGAGCCGACTCAAACGGAGGTAATTGAATCCTCTGACGGATCCAATCCCTCTGAGATGAGACAACACATTTGCATGTGAGATGCAGCGCTAAACATGCAAGCAAATACTTTGAACATAACCGTCGTGCGATATCGTAGACAAGATTCGACTTTGTGTTGAAACAATGACTGCTCTTCTTGTTAATCTTATACTGTTGTCCGTGTGTCTTGGTTCTGTATCACAATCGCTTTGTAGATTCTTCAGTCGTAATCATGTTATATGCTTCGAAAAAAATGTTATCGATTGAAAAGAATAACAAGAGCAAAGCGGTCACAAGTTTAAGGATAAGTGACAACAATGTACTTTGAAAGATGACTTCCTTCTATCCTCCTATTTTTCGTCAAATTAGAATGTTATGACAATGAAAAATAAATAAACATAACATACATACCATCACGCCTGTATTCCCCGAAGGGTCAGATGCGTACTAATGTACACCCACAGTTCGCCGGTATGTTTTAGGTCCCATGTAATAGGGGGCGAGCCATTAACCGGGCACAAATTTCTAACTCCGAGCTGCTACTGGGAATTTCTTAGAAAAACCCAATAACACTTTGCTCGGCCTTGGAATCGAACCCAAGACTTAAATGATTGTAGTTAAGATACTCCAAATATGACGTTCTACCCTTATATCAGACTAGCGTCTATGTAATGGTCATTGTGGTGTAGTAAAACCTTCTTAAACGTAACAATTTGAAATGGCCGAAAGACATGTAAACAGCCGGTCTGTTCGCTAAAGTTAAAAGGTCACAATGACCATTAAAGTAAATTCTTACGCCAGAACGTCTAAGGGCCTGATTTACATGGTCGCAAATTGCGTGGCACGCGACCGCGGCCGGCGGCGGCAGGCGGCTGCCGGATAGTTTATATAATTTATACAAATTTCACGGCAGTTAACCCTGGCGTTATGGGGGATTAGGGCCGGACGCGCGCCGTAATGAGTGTCATGGTTTAGTTCTGTTTGCTTTCGTAACCCGGTAGCATAGTAAGGATAGGGAATTTTTTTAGACATACGTCGTGGCCTTCTTGTGCGTACATTTGTTTTATTCTTCTCCGCCGTCTACTTACTACATGTCGCGAGTACCGCAGCGTCGTACCTTAGCCCTGTTCACCACCACGTTATAATACGCGTTTTCATTAACGCAGGATATCATTATCCTGCGTTCATGAAAATGGGCGTTATTGAAAGTGGGAGAGCCATGCTTCGGCATGAATGGGCCGGCTCCACGGGAGTGATACCACGGCCTCACAGAAAACCGGCAGAAAAATATGATTCGCCGAGTGAGTGATGATATCGGAGGCCCAAACCCTTTTAAAGGGTGGGCAACGCACTTGCGACTTCTCTGATGTTGCGGGTGTCCATGGGCGGCGATATCACTTACAGTCAGGCGATACGTCTGCTCGTTTGCCGTCTCATGCCATAAAAAAAATTCAGTTCAAAAAGCAAACCAGGCTGACCTCATTCTCAACTACATCACAAGTATGCTGCTCGACTTGAAGCACTTTTCCACTTAGTAGCGAGTGTTGGCGTCGATTGGAGGACAAATCGCCTACAAGTGGGCGGTGCCGGCTAAAAGCATTGTCTTGTTCCACCGCCGTCGCCCGCGCCGCAAGCAGAGCCGCGCGCCAATATAACTTGCTGCCTATTAACGTTTCTACGTGCGGTAACGTAACTGAGTTGATGGAAAAATCTTTTTAGATAAAGTTTATTTTTATATCTAGCTATTCCAACTTACATCTTCCCTAAATCCTCTATACATCTCACTGTATTTTTATCACAAAATGAGTTTTATTTAAAGGGAATCGATTTGAATGCGGTATGAAAATAAAAGAAGCGAAACGGAGCGGCGGTAGCCTTATGGCTAGGGCGTCGGACTTGGGATCATTTGTTTGCCGGTTCAAAACCCACCCATTGCACTACCGACGTGAATCCACTCGTAATACCAGCAAGAGCGTCTTGACCATAGTTTCGAGGAGCACAGCCGGGGAAGACATGAGCTCCCACTTTCCCGACAGCTGGTATTCATAAATATTTCTACGTTACATAAAAATTGTCTTTGGCAATTATTTTAGGGAATACCATTTTTGCAGTTCAAGCTTATTTTTGAAGACATAGCATCACGCTGGTATTTCCCGAAGGGTTAGGCAGAGGCGTAAACTAATGTACATCCACACTTTGCCGGTATGTTTAGGTCCCATGTTATATTACCCTACCGACCTAGGCCTATTGCCATTAACCGGCCATAAATTCCAAAATCCCAGCTGCTCCTGAGAATTTCACAGAAAATCACAGTAACACTTTGCTCGACCTCGAAATCGAACCTCAAGCGTAGCAATCGCGCTCAGGACCACTAGGCTAATGAGGCAGATCTCGAATTATTATTTTTTATTGCTACTAGTTAAATTTTAAATTGGGTGCTTGCTATATTGATTTATACGATAAAGTAATTTAATAAATCAAATCATTTATTGTTCATTACATTTTAGGTATTACATGGTCATAGTGGTTAATATAAATCGTATCACCAAAATCTGCCTGTGAAGCGTATGAATTAAAAATCAAAAATTGACATACAAAAATTAACAAAGTCAAATAAAGGGTATGTCAACAAAATAATGGTAAAATAAAATAAAAATTGTATAAAATAAGTTAAAATGTCATCAGATAAAAATTATAATAAATATACAATAAATAACTAAGAACAATAAATTAAAAATATAATAATCAAAATCAAATGTTAAGGCAAGGAAAATATCAAATCATTCTATTCAAAAATTATTATCATTTAAGAAATCCTGTACATTATAATAACATTTTTTTAACAAAATAATTTTCAATTTACTTTTAAACAATTCTGTATTGTGAAGCTTTATATGACATGGTATATTGTTATATATTTTTGGAGCTATGCATAATAAACTTTTAGCCATCAGACTAGTTTTTGCACTGTGTATACACAACCAATTATTGTTACGCCGATTTCGCCTAACAATGTCGGATAAACGTGGAAATAATTGAGGGTTCTTGTGTACAAAGATTGCCACCTCTAGTATGTATAGTGACGGAAGTGTTAGTAGGTTGTATTCGATAAAAAATGGTCTGTAACTATCTGTAGGTTGCAGACCAAACATTGATCTTACGCAACGCTTTTGTTTTTTAAATACCATTTCACTGTTAGTCGAATTCCCCCAGAAAATGATGCCATAACGAAGATTTGAGGCAGCTAGACCATGATAGGCTGTAAGTATAGCGTCAATATTAACTATAGCGGATAATTTATAAAGGGCATAGGCACAACTGCTTATCTTTTTGCATAGTTCAGCAACATGATCCTTCCAATTCAGCTGTCCATCAATATGCAAGCCTAAAAATTTGGTTGAGACTACTTGATTTAAACTGCGATTATGATAGCAGACATTAATGAGGACCTCATGTAGTTGAGGCCTTTGACTGTAATGCATGACTTGAGTTTTAGAGAGATTAATATTTAAATTATTTTTATCTAACCAGTGAATGATTGAAGACAGACAATTATTTATGTCGTCTTGATATTGTTCTGGTCTTTTACACTGAATGGATACAGCACTGTCATCTGCGAATAAGGTCATTGGATGACTGGTGCATTTAGGCATATCATTTATATAAATTATAAACAATAACGGACCCAAGATGCTGCCCTGCGGTACACCATATGTTACTATTCGTGACTTAGATTTATATGTTTCCTCATGTTTTGTAAATGTACGTAATAAAGAACGGTGGAACGTTGGAGGTTCCAAAAGGTGGTAAAGAATTATTTTTATATAGTGTCTCGTTATTCTTTGAAAGGTTAGTAACATTCTAATTATCAAACCCACACACAGCGATACCAAAGCAGCTCTGTCAATCGCCACCTGAACCCTAGCACAGCTATTCAATATTCGCATAAATCCAAGGCTGCGCGAAGGTAAATTTGACCGGGGATCAGGCAGCTAGCAATTACATTTCGGACTTTGCCCGCTGGAAAAAACTTGAATGTCGAAACAAACAAGTTATTTTGGGCAACACAAAGAGTCCATGAATTTATAATGCGAAGGGAAATTAGCTTTTTCCTCTCACTTGCCGGCGCGGGCCGCGAGAGGGCGCCCGCCGCGGACGCGTCTGCTCAAATTTGCTCCAGTTCATAATTGCCTGGCATTTTAGTATCTGTGTGTTGTGAACTTTAGAATTAAGTTCTAAGGATACTGGTACTTTTGCTATTTTCTTGCTTAAATCTGGATAATATTATAATCAGGCAATCTCTTTTCCATAAAATACAAAAAAGATTATTTGAATACCTCAAAAAATACATACAAATGATACCTAATTTTCACGTATTTTATTTCCATTGAATGAACTGATCAGATCGTGAACGTGAATTGATCAGATTAAAGGGTAGTCGAAACTTTTTTTATTATAGTAAAAATAAATAATAAAAAAAACCAGCCAAGTGCGAGTCGGACTTCGGATTTCCGTACTTAAAAATATTTTTATTATATGATGTTACTTAAAAATTTATGCTTTTCGCAATTTTTACTTTATCTGTGCTATAAGACGTTGCATCGTACCAAAATTAACAGACAGCAAAGTGATCCTATAAAGGTTCAGTTTTTTTCCTTTTGAGGTAGGAAACCCTATATAGGATAAAGCCAGAATTAAACCATATCAAGAAGAACTATATCACACAGCTATATCAGAAAGGCAATCCGCTATAACCAGCAATCCGTAATGATAAAACAGCATTTTTGTCCGGTTTTCAGTTCGATAATAAGTTCTGCCATACCAATTACAAAAATCTCTGCAAATTCAAACCTCAAGCAATTCTCAGAAAAATATAAACACGTAAAATAGCTTCTCAGTCAATACGATTCATAGAATGAATTTTTAATTTGAAGGAGAATAAATTGAGGAGCTACTCCATGATTATCCTGAATGTAATCTTTTGTTAAAAATAATTACCCTGCTTTGATTTTTGTTTGGATTTTCATAAACCTTATAAATTATAATATATGAGCAGTTTTATTATAGAACTAGCTGTTTATATAGAACTTAAATAATTTTATTGATTCTACACAAATATTATTAGGCGAGTACATATTCTACGTGTGTAAATGCAGTATGGTGTAGCAGAAATAAGAAATTCTAATACTTTTAGGCATGCAAGCGACAACACGTTTGACGTAGCGGCTGAGCGATCGGCTCCTGCGCCATGTGTTGTGGGTTCGATCCCCACACGAAGCAAATATTTGTATGATCTTCAGGTAGTTTTTCCGGGTCTGGGTGTTTGTGTACGTGAGAATATGTGTTTGTAAAAGCACCCACGATAGAGGATAAGATCCTAGTGTGGAAAGAAAGAAAAAAGAAAGACAAAAGCACCCCAGACAATTTTAAAGAAACTTCAATTCGCTCTTAAGAGTTGAGTCGAAAAGTCAACTGATGTTTTTCTAGCGCCGAGACTGCGAGCGCGTTCATATTTAACCGGTTTTTTAGGGAGAGCCCCCCCCCCCCCTGACCTTAACCGCTCACGCCCACTCACGCCGGAGAAAAAGGAATTGTTAATGTGGCTACATTTTTAATACACCCCCAAAGATATTATTTCCGAGAAGACAACAATCACATTCAGGGACAATAAAGTTGCCTCTGTGTCTCTCAAATATTCATCGCTTGCTGTTACTAAATTCGATTCGAATGGGCTTTTTATTGCCATTGAAATTATACGCAAACTATAAATTCAATCTCTTTTGAGCACGTCTTAAATATGAATAAATCTGAAGATATCGATGTCATCAAGTAAGAGGAGAGTATTAAATAGATACTCATATAAAACTTTTTCTGAAACGCAGACGATCAATTTGTACAAATATTATATTAAGGTGAGCAAACCGAGGTATTCATAAAATAATATTAGAAATTCTTTAACGAAATCTTCTCAGAAAAGAAGATAAAAGTAGAAGTAGTTGTTGTCATGGGTATCATTGCACAGCTATTTTTTGTTATATACATTCCAGCATCTTGTATAATGCAATACAATTAAGGATCATATACGCTTTCATAATAATTTTGATTTGAATATGAAAATAAAGTTACGTAAGCATTTACCAAGTTGGGGTTTTCTACGTTGTCAGTTAGCGGCTAACTGTATCGTAGTATATTTCTTTTACTAAGTAAGCCGTGAAATTAAGTATTTCAACACACAAACAAACAAAATTTAATTCGTTAGAATTCCGCACAACGGAATCCTGTATAATTTACTTCTCAAATTTCGGCAGTAGGTATAAACAAGCAATTTATAATGTGGCAAATAAAACGAGTAAAATAAAAAGTTCCTTTCATTGGGCCGTTCCGTTTCATTTCCGGTGTCTCGGTATTATAGACACCTTATTTTCACCGAGAAATTATAAAGCAAAGCAAAGACAGGGCATTTATTAAACCCCGGTAAGCTCCCGTGTACCGGTGGGCCACGAGACTAGCGGATAAAGTAAACGTCAGACTTTAAATATTGGGTGATTATTACTGAGATTAGTCTAGCAGCAGTAACCTAATGGCTAGGGCATCAGACTTGCGATCATATGGTTGCCGGTTCGAAACCTACCCAACCAACCCAGTCACTCATAACACAAGCATTTAGCTTATCATGAGGGGTTAACAGGAATACAAGTATTTATGCGACCCACATTGCTAGTCAGATTTTTTATAAAAAAACGATGACGTATGCCTAATTTTAATTATACCATCAGACATTGTAAGAACGTTTTGTCAGTTCAAGTCACATGACACATAATTATGCAATACTCTGCCTAAAGAAATACGACATGAGTACATACAAGTCAGCCAAAACAAATAATATATCTAACTTATGGCTTGGAGTTGCGTTCACGCTGTCTGATGTATGCAGGAGTTGCATACTAGCATATTAAAATTCAAACAAAAATGTTTCCCACTCATTATAATACAGTCGAGGTAAAACCTAAAATTCGGTAGCGACACTACTATAAACAAAGTAGAAGTTAAAATCCGCCATTCACTGTGAAAAGGACGAAGTTGAAATTAAAGTTCGTTGATTGAAGCTACACAAACTTCTTTCCAGCCCATTCCGCTTACACCAAAGAGTCCGCTGTTTCTGCGGCCACGTGTTTCTCCCGCGCTAGTGATAGATCACCCGCCACCGGCAGCCGGCGTAGAATCTGCATCTACTTAGAGCGGAGCCTGGATTTGCACTACACTTTATTTAGGCTGCTCTTATAAATCGCCACCGTCATACTCTCACGCCACCCAATTATGTGAGCGGGGGATTATTAGCGTGTTTTGTTGCGCTTATTAACCTGTGAGTTTATTTGTGAAGATTTTATGGTGTTTTATAAAAATATTTATTGACGACACGTTTGGCGTAGCGGCTGTGCAATCGGCTTCTGCGACACGTGTTGTGGGTTCGATCCCCACACGGAGCAAATATTTGTATGATCTACGGGTAGTTGTTCCGGCTCTGGGCGTTTGTGTATGTTTTTGTAAACTCACCCACGATACAGGAGAAAATGTTAGTGTGGGTAACGTTATTAAAAAAAAAACTTTTAAATAAGATTCTTCTCTCTTCTCAGTCGGGCACTCTTGATAGAGTGGTCGTGGCTGTCAATGGACAGGGTTGCATCTCGGCATCACCGCTGATTTCAAAAATGATTGTTATGTTTTTACAGAAATTACAGTAATACAAACTTGTCTTGTAAGTATCAGTTTGAGGTAAAATATCTAAATTCCAACTGATTCTGCAAAAGTTTTCTTTGTTACAAAATCCTGCTCGGAGTTTCAGGAATTCATTATGTCAGATTTCCCCTAAATTATCGAAATAGTTAAATCGTAAAAGTAAAAAATAAACATCTGTATATTACAAAGAGACGTGCACACTTTTTAATTGAGAATGAAAGTGTAGATTTATCATTAATTTAACATAACTGTATTGTCGGCTGTGTGAAGAGATAATACAATAGATTTTTTAGCCTCATTTCATGACAAATAGCAATCAAATATAACGATTGACCTCAAATACGATGCCAGCATAAAAACAACAAATCATCTCGATAGCATGAACATCGCTATTCTATTGTATGCCCCCATCATATTGCGTTCGGGAACGTTAAGCCCGGTGATTACAGCGCTCGACTAGCAGGTTGGAGACGCCTCTAGTGGACACAGTAGCACTCACCGGCTGTTCCACGAATAAATCTATAATATTTATGACGTTTTCTGAAATCATAACCATTGTTTCGAAAGAATAGAATACCTTATATTACTTGGACAATGCTAATATTTTACGTAAGTATAATTATTAGTCTTATGTATATTATGTACCCTCGAAAGGAAGGATTTTTAGGAGGTAACCCTATTTTCTTTAAATATTTACAAATTTAATTATTATTCCACATAATTCTTTTGGGGTTTTACCAAAATATACTGGGGTCAGTTCTCAGGCTCACCAGATGCGGCTGAATATCAGTAATTTACATGAAGCGACTACTGTTACCTGCAACCCTTTATAGGATAAACTGTTGTCATGTGTCTTTGTATGACAACTGACACCGACAGATTTACGTCCTCTCTGAAGGGCAAAGAGTTCTCAATTAGATTAGAATGGTCACCCATTCACAGATGGACCGCGGCAAACGCAGTTTAACCTTGGAGGTTGGTTAACCAGCAGTTATGTAGGTACATTTGAAGCTTCTATTATATTCCCATAGAATACACACAACAAAACTATATGGATACAAGATAACAGTAAGGAATGAGCTTCATAACCTGCTGGTAAGAATATTGTACTAAATGCATTGTATGCATGCATGTTGTACCCGACAGATGTAGAAAATATTATGAACTAAGTACTTTTTGTTCGAATTTTTTGTGTGAATGAATTTTTTTTTTTTTTTATGTGATAGCAGGCAAACGAGCAGACGGATCGCCTGATGGTAAGCGATCACCGCCGCCCATGGACACCTGCAACACCAGAGGAGTCACAAGTGCGCTGCCGGCCTTTTAAAAGGGAGTACGCTCTTTTCTTGAAGGTTTGAAGGTCGTATTGGTCCGGAAATACTGCAGGCGACAGTTCATTCCACAGTTTTGTTGTGCGAGGCAGAAAGTTTCTAGAGAAACGCACAGTTGTGGACTGCCAGCCATCAAGATGATGGGGATGGAACTGTTGTCGCGTAGAACGATGGCGAAAAGAGGCTGCAGGGATCAATCCGAACAATTCCTCGGAGCACTCCCCATAGTATAGGCGATAGAGGATGCAAAGCGAGGCCACATCTCTACGCAGCGCCAAGGGGTCAAGCCGGTTTGAAATAACTTGGCAGTCGACGATTCGAATCGCTCTTCGTTGGATGCGGTCCAGAGGGAGAAGCTGGTACTCGGGTGCTCCTGCCCAGAGATGAGAACAGTATTCCATATGAGGCCGGACCTGCGCCTTATAAAGTAATAGGCGGTGGGCCGGAGTGAAATACTGTCTCGATCTGTTAAGCACGCCAAGCTTCTTTGAGGCTAACTTAGCCTTAACCTCTAAATGTCCGCGGAACTGGAGTTGATTCGATATGTCGATGCCAAGTATTCCAATATTGGCTGAGGCAACTGATACTTATATGATACTTTCAATGTTATACTTGGAAGCTATTTAAGCTGGTATATCGTAAATAATTAAGATTTTTGTAATACTGAAGTGATTCCATAAGGGCTCCTTTAAGGCTACAGGTCCATAGAAACAATAATGACAACCAACATGTGACATTCAATTTCTTGAATTTTCAAATGGTAAGTGCGATTGGCCATCCTCAAATCGTCTGAATTTCCACAACATCGGATACAGGCAACGAGCCTATTATAAACAGTCTAAGATAATTGAAATGAACCTACTTTTTAGGTATTTTATCGCGTTGTATTGATATTAACTGCCTCATTAGCCAAGTGGTCCTGAGCGCGACTGCTACGCTAGAGGTCCTGGGTTCGATTCCCAGGTCGAGCAATGTGTTATTGGGTTTTTCTGTGAAATTCCCAGTAGCAGCTCGGAGTTAGGAATATGTGCCCGGTTAATGGCAATAGGCTCGCCCCCTATTACATGGGACCTAAACATTCCGGCGAATTGTGGGTGTACTGTGTAATAGTACGCCTCTGCCTAACCCTTCGGGGAATACAGGCGTGATGGTATGTTATTATGTTATTTGTTTATTTATTCCCGACTTTTCGGATCCTTTACAGCATCCATGGTCACGGGTAGACTCATCGGGTTAGAAGTCAGTACAGTATAAGATAATTTAGCATCAATAAGTAATTACTGGCACGCAGGTAATTGAGCACTGTGCAATATTTCCATACCCGCCACAGTGCATCGCTCAACCGGACACCTAATTACCTTTCGCCTATACACTATAAATTGCTCAATACTCTAATCAATCATTCATAGCACCTCGTTACTTCACCGCACCTCATTAAATCCTATCAATCGCTCTATCCCTTTTCACCACCGTTTATTAGAACGGGATGGATAACCGAAGCGTGTATTGGGTTAGCGGTCCAGTAGTGAATTAAACGGTGCATTTGCGAGATAAATGCCCGGCTGCATTTGTGCGGCAGTGCGGCGCGCTGAGTTGCGCGGGAAATGCTTAGAGATGGCGCTGATTCTACTCATTAATCATTACGCGAGCGTGACGTCACCGGGTAATGTGGAGACCACTCGATCACATAATAGTTATGTACCGAAGGATTATTTGTAACAGCATTAGAAGAGTGGAGAAACAATCGCAGTTGATTATTGAGAGTCAAGATAACCTCGAAGTAAATTCTATAGACTCTTGTTCTGAATACCTACACAAAATTTCAATCACTGCAATCGAAAATAGATTGCATGATTATTTATACCGCTAAGAAGACAAACAAGCATACAGCCTGCCGATAACACCAGGGGTATTATTCGCGCGATACGTAGGAGCTTAAGGTTAAGGAGGAATAGTAGGGCTGACAGCATAAGAGTCAATAAGGTGTGATGTGATGTGTGTGACAACGCTACCTCACGGAGCTCTGGTGACCTTGCTCATCGTTAGGAACACAACACAGTACGAAGTTATGTTATTTGGCTACAAATTTCTGCAAGATGATGATGAAGTTGCTAATATCCTTTTTATTCATATCCCATATCTCCTAAGGTACTTAATCCATTGCTAATAATTTCCAGCGAAACTTCTGTATCTTCATTGCGACCCATCGCACGTGCAATATTGCACGTATAATGCAATATACGTAGCGTCATATCGCTGATATAAAATGAGATTCGATTTCAGGTCAGTTGAAATTAACGAGAGAAAATTAATGGCCGGAATAAATGTATGCAAAGAGAGCATGCAATAACTGTATTCAACATTAACGAGTAAAATTATATTTAACGATGGCCAGGATATGGTACACTGTAATATTATTTGTCATTATCTAATAATATCAATCTGTATTGATACCTATTAGGACACTACAATATGATTGAAACACGGTTGTTTATTGCCTATTAGGTGTAAATGTGACTACTTCATTAGTGTACTAGGCTTAAGTAAATGTTGAAAATGAAGACCTGTGTTCGATTACAGCATTATCAGCTTAATTTGTACATAACATAATTACATGGACATATTTCTAAGTAGTTTGTAGTTGATTTACTGATTAGATTTACAAAAACACCTATAGATTATTGTATTGATACCTTTTGGAGAATAAAGGCGTAATTGTAAGTTCTGTGTCTATGGTGTTGAAATTTACTTTATTTCAATGTGAGTTCACAGTGTTAGGTTTCTATGAACACGATCTGGGGATCTTCCAGTGTTAATGATATTATCTTTAAATAAATACATATAAAACTGGTTTTGCTCCGCAGTCTAATCATGTGCCGGACAGGAGTATACTCCAAGGTCCAGTAATAGAAGGAAGTCAAGTTACTGATCAATACTTGCAACTGTTTGAGATGTTGACAGACACTGCTGGTATCATCGCACACTCCCACCTCAACCCCACTTTAACCCATTTCATCTCACGTTACTTTACGTTTATTCGCATTCCCAGAATATGATATTGAACTTCTGCTATACATCCCCAAGGGTATATACAGAGATGCTTTATCATTCTCTACAATATTTCCGTTAGTTCATTCTATAACGCTTACCACAAAAAGAAAATGTCTTGTTTTTGTCATTTCATACCAAAAAGTGAGACAACGCTAGGCATATTGCTTTGCTTTTGCTGTCTTAGCTACCAAGCGTATAATATCTACACAGACACTAGGAGCTAAAGTTTTTTGTCTTATTGTACAACTAGGACGAGCCAGGCAGGGAAGATTTGCTGGACCTTGTGACAACCCCTACTTCCCGCTTGATGCAGGCTACAATTAAATAGTCGACCAAGCTAAGTGATTAAGAATATGGACTCTCAGACCATAGAGGAATTCTAGTAAAAATACCAAAAATATCTATCTTAGAAGACCGAAAAATATGGTACATTAATAAACGATCATTTAACGAACAAAACATAAAACATTTCAAATCAAAATTGAGTACAATAGACTGGGATTCTCTGATTGTCAACCATAGAGACGTAAACACCAACTACGAATCATTCCTCCAAACATTAAGGGCCCTACTAAATACTTGCATCCCAAAAAAATTAATAAAACTAAAACAGACCATAAAAAAGACATGGTTAACGACGGGCTTAAAGGTGTCCTGCAAACATAAACGCATCCTAAAGATATTTATATCACAAAATGACAACCCCATCTTAAACAAACATTATAAAAAATATGAAAAGACGCTAAAAAAGGCTGTCTCACAATCAAAAAAAATGCAATACATACAAAGATTAAAAAAATGTCACTACACTCAAACCCGTAACCTTAGATACCAAAATAGATTAGCCCTCCCATCTTCAAGTCTATCTCTATTTCACTCCGGCCCATACGTCATGGCTATCAAAATATATAATAAAATACCCGAAGATTTAAAAAATACCCCACATGATAACTTATTTAAAAATAAACTTAATAACTTCCTGCTTCAAAAATGTTATTATAATTTAAAAGAATTTTTTAATGATAAAACATAAAAATATATAAATACTTTTAAAACTTGGTGCAATAAAATCTAATAATTCACATGGCCTATATCTACTTATTGATTTAATTTAATATTTTGTGTAATTTTTATTTATAATCTTAAGTTATAATTCTAGATAAGTAAGTACTCAAGTTAGTTTTAATTATGTATTCTGTGCTGTGCCCTAACAGGGTTTCATGTTGAATCCAACTATTTTTATAAGACCATTATGTACACATGGAAGCAATAAATACTTTGACTTTGACTTTGACTTTGAATCTATGGGCTGATCAGAGCAAACTTGCAACACACAAGCTGATCCCTTAAATATATTACCATCACGCCAGAATTCCATGAAGAGTAAGGCAGAGTTGTATTAATGTACAACTACAATTCGCCGTTATCAGTAGTTCCCATGTAATGGGAACTGCCATTAGCCGGTCACAAATCCAAACTCTGATGCTACTAAAAATTTCATAGTAAAACCCAATAAGAGCCGCGCTTACGACTATTATACTAGGGAGATCTTAACATACTTGTCAATAAGCACAGTTGCCCATAGCATATAGGAACAGAACATATTTAAAATATGCTACTACCATTTTATTTGTCAGTGCATCAGGGGGTCATAGATTAAGACAAGTCTCAGCTATCTGGGACATTAACAGTGAGTTGTTGCATCAAGGAGGTGGGAGCTCCCCAACTACAGTCGCTTTAGGCACTAACCAACACGGAATCGCAAGATTTGCGATCTATATCTACATGATATTCTGTTTGATCAATATACCGAGTGAAATATTCTAGTTGATTTAGAAATTTGAATTGGGGAAAACTAGTTATTCGTCAAATTTATGGTTTTTCCCCAGCAATAGATTTTCTATCATTCAAAGTTACATCACGGTACGTATTTTGCTTTATATTATAAAGAGCTTGTTTTTGACTTATTAGTCTTTATCTATTCTTAACGCAGATGATTGTTTGACATAAAATTATATGAATTTAATCAATTTAATACAATAATTATAAGTATCTATTTAATTGTTACGACAAAGTTATAAGACGTTACAACAATTAGCACTGTTTAAATAAATAAATAAAATAAATATTCTGGGACTTTTTTACACAGCGCCATCTTGTCCCAAACTAAGCAGAACTTGTACTATGGGTACTAGACAATGGATATAATACTTATATCGTTGTTTTTTGTAAATAATATATATACTTATAAGAAACACCCAGATAAACACAAACACTTATATTCATCACATAATTTTTTGTTTTCTGTGGGAATCGAACCCACGACCTCATAAATATAAATAAACATTAATCATTCATCAGCTTGAAGATAAGATTTATAAAAAAAGAAAAATATATAAAACAAATGAATACATTCATTTATAAACAAATTCATTCGCGTTACAAAAATTCGAAATGCAAAAAAAACACACGTAACTAATAAAAACAGAAGCAGCGTAATTTTATTAGTCAGACTCCTTAGCGTAGGAACTTAATCATGTGCCAGTGTGCGGAGTCAAATGTGCCGCCATTTGTCCCGGGACGAGGCGGCGGACACCGGTACTACGTTATACGGTATCATTGGTACTAGTGTGAGACGTCTTGTGAACATTGTACTTTCACACTTTCAAATAAATACTGTAGATTCGAGACCAAACCTTAAATATTTGCAGAGTGTATAGTTTCATAAGACAATTTTACAAGCCAGTTTAAGATACTTTTATAATTTAGTAAATGGTATTTTTCCTCTGAGAAGAAGAGCTGAAACAATCTCAGAATGGAAGCGACGACGGTAGCCTAATGGCATCAGACTTGTGATCATGTGGTTGCCGTTTCGAAACCCACCCATAGCACTAATAATGTGAATCTACTCGTAACACAAACATTTAGCTTAGCACGAGGGGTTAGCAATAATACTAAAGAGAAGATAGTGCTGCTTTTAGTAAAGTTTTTACAAATGAAACATTTCTTCCTCTCCGCTCCTCTCTGCTTTGCCTAAAGGATGTTTGTTTGTATCTCGTGGCGTCATTCGTTAAGGCGCCGACAAATGTTATAACATTTAGTCACAACTCTGTTACATAACATACGGGAACACAACGTGAGCGACGAAAAACGCTGCTTTAAAGTAAAGAACAAAACAAAATAATCTCGATATTATAGCTCCAGTCTCACGAAATGCATAGAGTTGTCCTGTCTGGCCGTTTTATTGAGAATTCAATGACCAGTAGCTCAGTGAGCGATAGTCGCTAGCGTCTATCGATGAATGTAACCTTAAAATGTTACCATAATTTTTGTTCCTTATATAACCAGTAGCAAGTGGCGTTACTGCCTACCCCTATGGAGAAAAGGCGTGAGTATAATTACTTACGTAACTTTAGGCTGTAATGTTTGGCACAGTTGGCCACACTCATTTTACCTTGGGTCTTAAGAAGCTTATAGGGAAGGATACTTTCGAAATCCTAATTTGCCAGTAACACAACAAGCGTTTGTCAACACAATTTCATGCCGTATATTCGCACAGGCGCGAAGGGTACGCGACATTTATGTTCAGCAATCAAGCGACGCGAAACATCCGAGACACGACACGACACGACACGACAGCGGAACGACCCCGGCACGGGGCCTGCCCATTTGTAACCACACACAGCTCTATTAACTTTCCGCTGTTCTTTCGTATTTTTGTGTTCATTACTTTGTTTTATCTAGAGGGTGCTTCTCAAACGGGGACAGGAAACTGCTCTTAAAATGATTGGTCGCTGCCGTTCAAAGCTATTTATAGCCACGATACCAAAGTTTGGCGTGTAAGTGAAAATATTTGGTTTCCCGGAACTTCTCAATTTGATTCTAATATAAAATATTTTTAGTGTACCGGAGATTGTTGGTGATAATTGATGAGAAAATAATATTTATTTCGTGCAAAAACGCAAAAAACTGGATAAAATAATCTTATAGTTTAAAATTAAATTATCTCATTATTATTAATTGCTTTTTCACGCACTCACTAACACAGACTTCACTCAGTCACACACACTATTTCACTCACATATGTACACTAACGCACACACTGTAATATGACCAAATTGAACGAATTAAATTTGTCTTTTTCACAAGCGCGTACAAATTCAGAAGTGAGATCCTGGTGATCTGTAGGACAGGCATTGTGCCTAGTTCAGACACCAGTCTCTCACAAACATTACAATGTAACTTATTATTTTAAGACATGATGTTATTGCCTCTGTAACCCTGATGTTTGTGAAGAGAAATAAATAAATCATATAAGTAAGCGATACATGTATTTGTTTAGTGCGGGGATCAAACACGCGACCTTTTGCACCGAGATTGAATGAATAGTTGCGCTATCAACACAACGACGTTTGATAATAGTAGTTGGTTTAGTGAAATATAGTCAGAAGTACTTTGGTAGTATCGGATCTTGAAAGCCACTTGAACGTTCCTTCAGAGGGAACTCTCCACGTCGTACAGGTATTTTACAGAGCTGAGTACAGAACAATACGAAACTGCTAGCTAAACGCCTGAAACATTCACGTACGTACGCCGCGTGAGAAAAACTGGCGTTCACCTTACGAATACCACCTTCAAACATACGTGTTCTTTCGCAAAACCCTTAACTCAACGCAGTAGTGTTTATAATTGTGTATAGCGGGTGTATTTGAAGTTTGTCAAGTATTTAGAGTGCATTACACATTCGCGAAGTTAAGTTGGAGTTGTGTGACGGGATCTGAATGCTAAAACATCGCGTAAGGAGCTGTAAGGAGTCCAATGTATGTGCACTTTTGTAGCTGACAGTACTGTTCAAAACATATTGCGTTCGTACGGTATCACCCTCGGGGAATCGAGAGGGGTGGTGCGGTACATCATTTGTGTATTACATTTTTTATTGAGCTCGTTGCAAGAACATCGAAAAAGTATTCCCTAGAACCAACTACAAGTACTTTAAAAAAGCTTCCAGCAGCTCGTATAAATACATGAATCCTCGGCTTGCTATATATAATCCAGCTTACTTGCAAATATGTTTACCACGATAGAAAAGGTGGTGGAGGCTTAAATCTTCTCATTCTGGGAGTATACCTGGCTATAAGACACTGAATGGCTTAATAACAAAAGGAGAAGTAGAACGGAATAGCTACGCATTTAGCAAAGCACCAAATATTGGTTCACTGTCAGTATAAATTATAAGAAATGCATTAAAAAACAGTGATTTTTTGCATTTGACAACTACTTAATAGTCTTCGTAATTCTTTAAAACAATTCTAAGTGGTTTAAGAATATGGGCTGTCTTTTATCTCGAAAAGTCCTTTGGGACACGAGAAAAACCACGGGCTAGTACAGATACAATAATAACTCAATACTGATTCCAATACAATAAACTCCGTCAAAACTTTATACAGTGGCACCTGTGGTGAACACAACTGCTTAGTGCTGGACTTGTTGACGTAGGCAGGCCGGGATCCACCTCTATATTAAATATTGAAACTAATATATTTTCCGCCGCTGTCCAACCTGCTTGCCTTGACAAACTCAACGTAATATATCGCCGCCACCGGTCACACACGCATTACAAAAAATGGACGATGTTAGGGCGACGTTTGAGCTTCGTATCGAATCACTCGGTTTTATATTGCTTTATAAGTTATACTATTGGTTGTTGCCCGTGGCTTCACTCACATTCTAAAGGACTCTTTGAGATAAAAGGTAGCCAATATACTTCCTTAAGATGCAGTCTATCTCCTTGCCTTTTATCGAAACGTGTTCAGTATTTTAGATCAGAAAATAGTTTAGATGTATAAACAAATACACAAACTAGATAAAACTAATATTAGTTTTATGGATAATATTTTTAGTAGCTTGCACGGTTCCAAAATGGGGAAACTTCATTAAAGAGAAAGCAAGAAAAAATATTGAAATTTGATTTACAATTTATTTTTCGTAATGTGAGAATAATGTAGTTTGATGTGTGAGATGCCAGAGCTAAGACGAACAGCTTACAAAAATGCAATTAAATATACGACTCAGTGGCACCTAATACATATCGGCAAACTATGGTAGTATATTAAATACCTAAAACATACACGACTACATGTGCTGTGTTATAAAACTATCTAATCAATCATATAATTACCAGAAATCAACCAATGATTTTACATTTAGAAATTATAGATTTGTATCATGTTATTCTACGCAAAATACGCGCTTTTGCCGTGGAATTGCAGAAAATAGCCCGCTATACCATACGATACCAACATGATAATATTGCGTAATTATTTGTACATTATAATAACAAGAGCACTGCAAGCGGCGGTAGCCTAATGGCTAGGGCGTGGGACTTGCGATCATGTGGTTGCCGGTTCGAACCCCACCCATTGCACTACCGACGTGAACCCACTAGTAACACAAGCATTTAGCTTAGCACGAGGGGTTAACAAGAATACTAGTAATGTGTGACCCACATTGCTAGTAAGCTTTTTAAAAAAAAAACCGGAAAATATAGGTAGCCAATTAACTATACGCTATTGGATATAATGTATATACTTAGTAACTTAACAGACAGAAATATGTTGCTGGGGAGTTTGTTGCGCCACTTCTTCTTCCCAGCGAAAACACTAGGAGGCGATGAAGGGCGGGCGTTAAGGCGGCTGTCTATAATGTAAAAATGACGTTCAAAAAGTACTACCTAGTAGTATAAATTGAATAAATGATTTTGACTTTACAAAAACATATAATAGTTTTGTTAAATAGACCCAGTGAATTCGAACTAGGATGCGACGCTGTGTCCTAGTTCGAATAACGAACACAAAAAATAACTCCTTCTCCTAATACTATATCTATAAAAACGGCAAAAATACCATGTCTGTTGTATGGGAGCCCTCTGTCTAACTATCACGGTTCATGAGATACAGCCTGGTGACAGACGGACGGACGGACTGACGGACAATGGAGTCTTAGTCCCTTTGGGTACGGAACCCTAAAAAACTGCCACCATCCAACACTTTATTCACTCGAGAACCGGTAGTAACCACTTAATAAACCACTAAATACAGTAAGAACACAATCAGCAATTCATTGGGTGTATTGCAGCGCTGGGTGCGGCGCGCCAGGAATCCCGGGCTGCCCGGGATTGCGACGGGATCCCGACGTATTTTCCCAGCGCGTTTGCTATTGTGGAATCCGAAGCGCGCGCCCGCGGATTTTGACTTGTGCCCGTACAGTAAGTACGAACGACAGCCGCTGTGAAAGACGTTTAGTTTTTAAAATTTAGGAGCGCTTTCCTCAAAGAGCCAATCTTTTGAAAAGCTAATCCTGCACTCGTTATGTCGCTTTTAAAAGTCAGACTTGTGTGCGCACAGTATGGGTATATTTAATATTACATTTTAGAGTTAATTTTACATGAATACTGTAAGTTCAAATAGTTTATACATCACATTTATGAAGACAGTGGACTAACATTTTATGGGCATTTACATATTTATGTTTGCTGTTGTATTGCTGTAGAATGATTTTAAGCCCTTAGCCCCTGAACTTTAAAACTACTTCCCATTATAACTTATATATAAATTTATGTAAATACATATATTTATATATAAATTGCACCATACTTATGCAATTTTATGCAAAAATTGCATTATCAAATTATGCTATTAATAAATTTCACATTAGGCTTCATAAAAACTGATGCAAACACGAGTTCAATTTATAATAATATAAAATAATAACAAATTAGTGTTGATATTAATTCAACTCCGTCTCAGTGAGTCGCTCGATGGACCTTAAACACGCGAGCCACTCATTAGGTATTAGTTAGGTTATTAATGAGTTTGTAGATGACTGTAACATAGTACTACTAGTCGTTTTGCGTCACCTCTAGTAGATCATCCACGACTTTTTTATTACGATAGGTACATTATATTAGTTGTAACGTGGCCTTCACCCCGCTTAACTTAAGTCTGTTACTACCGCGTGAGAGCCATGCTTCGGCATGAAACGGACGGCTCGACCGGAGTGATACCTCGGCCTCACAGAAAACCGGCGTGAAGCAATACTTACTTTGTGTTTCGCCGAGTGAGTGCGGATACCGGAGGCACAAACCCTTTTAAAAGGCGGGCAATGCACTTGTGACTCTTCTGGTGTTACGGGTGTCCATCGGCGGCGGTAATCGCTTACCATCAGGCGATCCATCTGCTGGTTTGCCCTCCTACCACATAAATAAAGACCAAAAAATATAAATCAAATGTTTATCGGTACTAATTACGTTACAACAATCAACCCCAGCTCGCGGGCGTGGGTCCCGGCTACCGCGGCGGCGGTGGCGGTAGTGGCGGCGCGAGGCGGCGGGAGCGCGCGCGCCGCTAATTTCCCGCGTGGCCCATAAATTACGTGCACTTTGTCCTCACTACTCCGCGCCTCTGTGACTACACCAAGGGTCAATTTGGGCGGTTGTAAAATACTATCATCTCGAAGAAAAATAAATATAGAAGATTATTTGTTGTGGGTAGAAATAAAATCACGTACAAACGTAATACCAAAATGAATCGTAATTTAAACACAATTTAATCGAAGTTATTTTTATGATAGCCTAGTGGACCATTGGACTGCCAAATCAAGGGTCTTGAGTTCGTTTCTTCGAGTGTGATCCAAGGCACGCACCTCTGACTTTTCGAAGTCATGAGTGTATTAATCTATATATATAAAAGAAAGTCGTGTTAGTTACACTATTTATAACTAAAGAACGGCTGAACCGACTTGGCTGAAAATTGGTGGAGAGGTAGCTTAGAACCAGGAGACGGACATAGGACATAGGCTTAGCTATTGAATTAGGTTTCCAAAACCTGTAATGATAGTTTAAGAGTTTTAAATAAATAAATAAATAAATAGGATACTTTTTATCCCGTACCCGTGGGATGTGATGACAGACCGAATTCCACGGGGGCGAAGCCGCGGGCAGAAGCTTAGTTAATTATAAAAAAATAACTCAATATGATAAAATGTTGTTTGGATTACGATTTTTTTTGGTATTACTTTTTGTGGGCAATTCAAGCTCCGCCGGACCCTTAATGGCGAATTCCTTCACATCACACGCATTAATATCCTCTTTTCATGCAAATCAAATATAAAGCAAATATCTAAAAAACGGCTCATAGGTGTAAAAATGACAAACAATAATGTTAAAAACAACAAATAACTATGAACAGTTTAAATACAGATCCAATTATAACAACAATGGAATCAATACATTTTATTAAAAGCGTTAGTAATTAGTCTATTCGTCTATTTGTCCTGTCACGCTCGCTCCAATGAATGCGGAAACATTTTCTGTTGTGCTATTGTGGCCCGCGCCGCCCGCGCCGATGCGAAGGGGCCGGTAGGTGCGCTCGCGTCCGGACGTCACCGCGGATGTGGCCCGCGCCCGCTGCACATACGTAGGGTTAACTCATATGTACCTATATTAGTACAAAGAAGTTGAGTACAGAAAATCAACTCCTATTAACACTTGATGTGTGTCACTGCTTCACCGTATATGCCAATGAAGTAAATCAAATATTGAACAATATTATTTTGTAAGTAACGAGTACACATTCAAGGATTTTTTTCGAGAAATACAATAATTGCAAAGTTTAACATCGACAAACTGTTATCAGGACAAAACTTAGTTAGCCGTAAGCAACACTTGTCAGGCTAAAATACATGGTATTTTTATAGCATTGCTCTTCTGTAGTATATCTTCCCAGTGGCAAGACTCCGTGAACAAACGTTTTTACAAAAACTCAGTTACATCCGTGCTAGTTTATTTCGTTTGGTTTTAAAAGCGCACCTTTAGCGCAAATGTATGAAAACGCAATGAATGTACATTCACGGGGCGGACGTTAAGTTGCACTCCCAGCTATTTATTGCGTCGCTAATTAAACATTTCGTACATTAGCTTTAGCGAAGTAACAGTTACATTGTTTTTTTTTCTCAGATGTTTGAACGTATGAGAAACACAACAATAGAGAAGGAATGACTCGTACACAACCTCTTTACGACAGCATAAATAAATGTATTTATTAAATACTCGTAGCTACAAAACACTTACAATAAGATTAAAGAAGCTGAAAGAGCTGTTAGCAGTCTAGTTATTTTGTTTTGTTGTGTGCACATATTTGTTACGTTACTATCCAGATCAAAACATTGTATTTGTGATATGTATGGTTATTTTTACGATTGTAATGTGTTTTGTGCATTTAAATAAATTTAAAAAAATATATCAATACAAATACAATTAATATACAATGGCTAAAACAAAGAAATCTACTACACGAGTTACCTAACAAACTCCTGCATCTTAGGAGAAAAAAAAACAGAGGACTTAATATGTTAAGGCGCATCTTGGAACAGACCTTTTTCCAGCAGGAGAATACAATAGGTTAGGCTTAACGAACACTGGTGTATGTTAGGTTATTATGCCAGATATAGCCAGGAACTTTATGACTGAGAACGAAGCAATGGCATAGAGCTCCTTTGAGCCGTTTTAAAGTCGTGTTTGAGTTACGTCAGTTTAACAATTAACATAAAAGTTACTACAGATATATTTGGTTCTAGTGCTATCACATTCCGTCCAATTGCATGTTGTAGTACATCACGCTGTACTATAAAGGCAAGGCACCACTTCGCTTCACTTAATGTAGTGCTAAAGCATTTCCTAAGTCCGGGCTCAAGATTTAATAAAGTGCGGCTCGTATCTCTCGCGATGCATCGGCCGCTTGTTTCCACTGGTCCTCTGCACACGATACGGCATCCGTCTCTGTCGGCTACTGGCCGCAGCGCAGCGGCTGCTTGTAGCGCTGCAGCGGATTAGAGGTGTAATTGATGTCGGCAGATAACGCGGGTGCAAGCCTTGCAGCACTGGTAAGAGCGTTGATATCTACTGACAACAGTTTCTCTATCGTGGGCAGATGCTTTTAAGTGATAGAAATAAAGAAATGGTTTTGCTGATTGTAAGATTAAAAATGCCAAAGAAAAACCAGGGTTACTATAATCAAAATAACTCATGACTATCTTAACAATGACATCACATCACATCACAGCAGACCTGCACTGAACGAAGTCGAAGTTGTATGTAACAAATGTATGAAAAAGTGTAATATCTTGCCAGGTGTCATATAGTCCGTCTACTTCCATGTAAAAAATATGAGTGTATTTGTGTGCAGTTTAGCTTAAGTCTATATTATATCTCTTCAACTTCAGCAATGAGTGTATGTTTCTTTGATACAAAGTTAGCATTCCGAGTTGCCTACTGTAAACAATGCATTTTTAGTTTTTATCTAGGTTATTTTAGAAGAAAAATCTCTGCACAATCAAGTTTCTAGATACACAAATAAACTATGAGGTCACAGAGCTATTAGCTTGGTGTGAAAAAATCGACTGCGGGCGGGATTCGAACCTGTGTCTTCCGGTTAAATACACCAGGCTCTTAGTGGTCATAGCTTCTGGTGTATCTGAAAACTTTATAATCTTAGGATGGAAAATGCAAAAACATCACAAATACATATACCATCATACCATCACGCCTGTATTCCCCGAAGGGTTAGGCAGAGGCGTACTAATGTACACCCACAGTTCGCCGTTATGTTTAGGTCCCATGTAATAAGGGGCGAGCCTATTGCCATTAACCGGGCACAAATTCCTAACTCCGAGCTGCTACTGGGAATTTCATCGAAAACCCCAATAACACTTTGCTCGACCTGGGAATCGAACAGGACCTCTAACGTAGCAGTCGCGCTCAGGACCACTTAGCTAATGAGGCAGTTACATCACAAATAAAAATAAAATTATCTGTATCTTTTGCTGTACTGTACATAAGCCTTAGTGGTCTTACTTATATAAAATTACGTCTATGTAGATATGTATGTGACATGTTTACATAATTTTAACATCATACTTAAATAAAACCCTCAGAACCGGCGACTACACGTAGCCCGTGAATGCGGCGGCACTCATCTCTCTACACTACATACACAGAATCAGTTTATAATAAGCCTTATTCCATTTTTTTATTTTAACTAGCGATTCGAGTGCCGCTTTGCTTATGTAATTTTTACCATCCCTTTCATACGAACCTTGTTCTAACAATAATATACGTGACAAAAAAATAATTATGCAATTTAGTGCAGTCGTTCGAATGATATGCGTGTTCATAAATTTCGCAAGATAAGTTTGATTCTTGAATTAGGAATTTACCTGCATTATAATGCTGTGAAAAGGTCAATTACCTGCTTAATATTATTATAATAATGTATTCACAAAG
Organism: Acronicta leporina; assembly: GCA_947256265.1. NCBI lineage: Eukaryota > Metazoa > Arthropoda > Insecta > Lepidoptera > Noctuidae > Acronicta > Acronicta leporina. The sequence goes on along the minus strand of OX366517.1, from coordinate 269,102 downwards.
GATCATATTACGATGATAATATCCTTTGTGAATACATTATGTCAATAAAACATTTCAGATATCATTTCTTTTAAGTTCCATTTTATAAAACGACGCAGGATCAGTTATTTCCATTCCCCTCTCTTATTTTTCAGCATTATGTATATATTATACACATATCAGAGGAGCGTATTTTAAAATATTCACAAATGCATACAATAGCAACAAATGGCTCGACTCCGCTTGGATCGCGACCTCTGCCTCGTAGCGGCGTAGCACTGTAGCACCGTAGCGGCGTAGCACCGTAGCAACAAAACGTCGCCTCTCGCGAGACACGCCACTCACACACCTGGCTTGCTTGAAGCTAATTAATATGGACAAGGCTTCTACTTAAATCTGTAAAATATTTTTATTTATGGGGTTGGACAGAGATTTACTATAATCGTACACCCACAGTTCGCCGGTATGTTCAAGTCTGAGAGCCTGTTGTCATGAATTCAAACTCCGAGCTGCTACTGGGAATTTCATTTTAAAACCTAGTATCGCTTTGCTGGCCCTGGCAATCGAACCCAGAACCTCTAGTATCTACAATAACTTAATTCATGTTCTTTAAAAGCAATTTAGGTACTTTGGTTGGTTGTAATAATACTCTCGGTCGATTTAAAATATTAATATTTGATTGTATGTTACAATGAAACGAATTGCTTTAATTTGTTTAATTACTAAATAGGTAATGTATTTAAATAAACTAATTGTTCTGTTGTTTTGTTAATTAATATGCGGTTTACCTTATTGTGTAGCGAGCGGAAAATATTTATACATATCTATAGAAATAAATTAAATTGAAGTGTCTGTTTGTAACATTAAAATTACGGTACATATACAAAAACAACATTTTTTTCATTTTTTATCTGTCTGTCTGTCTGTTTGTTTCAGCTAATCTCTGAAATGTACGGCTGGACCGATTTTGAAGGGACTTTCATTGGCAGATATCTGATGTAACAAGGAGTAACTTAGGCTGCTTCTCTTAAATACCACAAGGACGAAGTCGCGAGTAACAGCTGGTTGCTAATATATTGTAGGTTATTTTTTGACAAATTCGCATTTTCCATAGATACAATGTAGTTTTGTTGGATATACCTACTTACAAAAAATAAACATCCTATTTAAAAGTGAAAAATATGATCGTTATAAAAAAAACCTTGATCCTACAAAAATCAGTACGCAGAAAACTTATGTAAACGAATTTTGGTTGATAAGTTTGATAAAACGATTTGGTATCAAATGTAAAGAATCACAATTTCATATCTAGACTTACTCGTTTTTTAACTTAATTACTTAATAATATCTAGTCAGTATATACTCCTGAATACGGCCCCCATTGGTAGGAAGTTCCTTTCTCTGGAGCCCTGACCACCGATAGCTTGGATCCTGCTCCCGTTACCAGAGGGCTATTTTTTTTATTTTAAATGTTAATTTTTTATTTTTTATAAAACTGTTTATACAAATATTAAAGTATGTATATAATAAATAGTGTAACTACCTCATTAGCCTAGTTGTCCTGATTGTAACTGCTACGCTTGAGGTCCTGGGTTCGATTCCCAGGTCGAGCAAACTGTTATTCAGTTTTTATATGAAATTCCCAGTAACAGCTCGGAGTTTGGAATTTGTGCCCGGTTAATGGCAATAGGCTCGCCCACTATTACATGGGACCTAAACATACCGGCGAACTGTGGGTGTACATTAATAAGCCTCTGCCTAACCCTTCGGGGAAAACAGGCGTGATGGTATGTTATGTTATGTATAAAGTATGTTTATAATAAATAGGAATAACATTAAAAATATTGTTACATGACTGAAACAAAAGCTTTCTCTGTGCTTACCTAGCACGCGGCACCTTGCATAGCTGAGGCATATTCAAGCGGCTCATCTCGTGAGATGCACATTTGCACCGGTCTCTAACCCGCCCCGCTCCTTTCCACCCCTCCGCCGCACCCCGCGACCTGTCACGCGGCGCCCTCTACCGACGACCTCTTTGTGAAACCTTTTAGGATATCATCCCGTTGCTGAGCAAATAGCACGGCAGCCATCATGAAATATTATTCAATTTTATAGTCAACGTGAAATATCGTGTGTTTTATGCAAACGCCTGCTCTTTGTTGTCTCAGCGGCGGGATTAATAGATTGCCGTTTTATTTTTTATATGAAGTCATTTCATCTTATGATGACTATGCAACATTGGGACTCAGCCATGTGGTTAAAATAACTGAAGAAAGGAGCAAGAATAAAGATTTCTAATAATGTGTTCATCAATTAACTGCAGCAGGCTGATCTAATGTAACTAAAACAACAAAAAGGTCTGTTATTACAACTGTCTGCAGACGAAACACATATTTTACCTTATGATCGTACGTACTAGGAGACTGGGCTATTATTTACGTTTAATATTGACCTCGACTTTTCACTAGAGATGTACTATTTTCATTAATTATCTCAACATCATCCTAAGGTTGGCAAAAATTGCCTAATGGCATTAAGACCGCGACTATACCACAACGGTGCGTAAAGTACATATAATAATACAAAAATAAATGTGTACAAATGACCTCAAACAAAAGTACACTATTATTAGTGTCGATATATTGTGATTTTTTTTATTCATTGAAAACCATCACTGCGATCTACGATAGAGCACGCTTGCCTAGAAGAATTATGCATAATTTAAAGACACCCAGATTATATCTATCAACAAGCACAGAAATGATAATAAAGAAATAGTGGGTAATTCCCACTTTCACCGCCAGAGTGCGTATCATATATGTAGTTCCCAGATGCGCCAGTGTTACTTGTGATAGAGAGGTCCACAATCTCGCTTACGACTGTCGGCCGTCAATCGCGCGTCGTGTTAGCGTGACCGCGAAACCACACAATATGTCGCGGCTTTTAAAGCCCAATTGTTATTGATACTCATCTATATTACCGATAGCCATCTTGGAAAAAGTTGAATAGTTTTATGCGGACTATGAGGCAGAGACTGATTAAACTGTTTACTGCTAACAAAGTGAAATATTGTAATACATTTTCAAATGGGCCCGCTCGAACGGAGCGATACCATGGCCTCAAAACAACACTTACGTTGTGTTTCGCCGAGTGAGTGAGAATGGAGGCCCAAACAAAAAAAGGCGGGCAACGCACTTGCAACTCTGGTGTGGCGGGTGTCCATGCGCGGCGCTAATAGCATACCATCAGGTGATCGGTCTACTCGCTTGCCCCCATTACACGAGGCGTGATGGTTTATTGATATTCATGTTTTTTTTTTAAGATGCTACTAATGCTGCGCAAACCTTTGATGCCATGATCAATTTTAAATGTCCCTTATTGAGATTGTAAACTTAATTACAATATATTAGACTTGCTTCTTTTCTTGACTCGTCACTTGTAACTAACTGTCAGATATGACCTTTGGTGTCCACATAGAGCATGTGTGTAACAGCCCGCGGTGAACAAATGAACGTCGCGGCGCGCCGCCGTCGCCTCCCGCGCCGCCATTAGCCGAATTAAACGTCCCTCTATGTGGCCAATATATACTCGCCAACATCACGCAGGGCTGCCTACTGATACCTAGTGCTCAGATACCATACCTAGAAAGATTGACCTGGGTGTAAGTACTGCACCAATCACCAGTTGAGAAACTTCTAGTCAGAAAATACATATCATACAAAACACACACTAACAACTCCCACGCAAAGATTTTAGATAGTTTTTTCTTGTAAGTTAATCAGCAGTTTAGCACTAATACTATTCGTGATCATGACCGGTTATATGCCGCCTGCATCCAACGACACGTAGCGGTCGTCTGTCTATCTCTATTCTTTATTGGAAGTCTTTACTTGAAAATCTTTCTGCCGCAGCGGCCATCAGTTCTACAAGCTATGTGCCCGTAGACTGATACTCATTTAGGATTCGATCGCGTAAAGAAATGCCTAATACTACTCTGTACTCACCTAATACTCAACAGTAAACAGCGATCTGATAAGTACAGTCACGAGCACCAATATGTACGTTCAACTCAAATGCATATTTTTTCGATATAGATTTAAATTGACGACACGTTTGGCGTAGCGGCTGAGCGATCGACTTCTGCGAAAGGTGTTGTGGATGGATCCCCACACGGTTCAAATATTTGCATGATCTACAGGTAGTTGTTCTGGACCTGGGCGTTTGTGTATGTCAGAATTTATGTTTGTATAAACGCACCAACGATACAGGAGAGAATCCTAGTGCGACGCAACTTTTTTTTTAAGTTGATATACCTACATATTATACAATACATCATGAGAAGATTCTGTCGGCGCAACGTCTCATAATTTTAATCAATAGTTTTAGAGAAAAATTGATGTTTAATTTCGCTGAATGTGTACATATTTTGTGCTTGTGACTGTACATAGCGCCCTAGTGTCTAACTGCCAACTGAGTAATATGTTGATTGCTATGAGGAGCAGCAGCCCTGCAAGCAATGTGAGCAATATGCTGGTGTCATATGAATTGTGGAGGTACATCACTGTGTCGCAAGTAAACGTGCACGAGTGCTGCCATTTATTTTTTAATCTAGCGGGACGCGCCGACGTCATTAGTCAAAAGAAACAGACGCCCCTGAGAAGTGGCTACGGGTAATGTATTGCTGTTAGTAACACGAGGTAGTAAGTCATTGTGGGAATTAGATGGCTAGCACTACATGAGACGTCTTTGTTGTGCTATCTATACTAATGTTTGTTTGTTTGTTTGAACGCGCTAATCTCAGGAAATATTGGTCCGATTTGAAAAAATCTTTCAGTGTTAGATAGCCCATTTATTGAGGAAGGATATAGGCTATATATCATCACGCTGAGACCAAGTAACTATTCCACGCTGTCGAAGTCGCTGGCAGAAGCTAGTAGTATAATATTTTTATAAAGAATATACTAGCAATGTGCTATCCACATTGCTAGTATTCTTGTTAACCCCTCGTGCTAAGCTAAATGCTTGTGTTACGAGTGGGTTCACGTCGATAGTGCAATGGGTATGGGTGGGTTTCGAACCGGCAACCACATGATCAGAAGTCCGACGCCCTAGCCATTAGGCTGCCATCATAGCTTTTGTATTCATGTAACATTTATTTATTAGCTTAATGATCTCTTAGTAAAACAGTTATTTTAACCGCTGTGTTAGCAAACAAGCTTAGAGCCCTTTAGATTGTAAGTGTAGCCTATGAACGCTAGCAACACCGTTGTTCAAGTTGTTTTATTTCAATGTCTAATATTCGCGTAAGCTTCAGAAAACAGTATGTCAGACATTAAATGTTATTTGCCCATTTCTTTACCTTCACGCCCGCATTCCCCGAAGAGTTAGGCAGAGGTGTACTAACTAACACTGTACAGTGTACAATTACAGTACGCCGGTGTGATAAGGTCCCATGTAATAGGGGGCGAGCCTATTAACTATATATTATATCGCCATTAACAGGGAACCAATTCCAAACTCCGAGCTGCTACTGGGAATTTTATAGAAATACCCAATAACACTTCGCTCGATCTGGAAATCAAACCCAGGACCTCCAGCGTAGCAGTCACGCTCAGTACCACTAGGCTAATGAGGCATTTCTTTACCTTTCTGAGTTGAAAACATTAATATTAGTATAGCACTGCACAGTGGTGGAATATTTGGCGTTCCAGTAACGAGTTACCTATTCACACGAAATTCTGCAGCAGAATTCAACCAGTTAATGTGATAACTGTTTAATAATATTGCCTTTACTAACTACCTCTCATATTTTTTCTTAAGAGAATCGAGTTTACGTTGTGTTCCCACATCTCATAACATTATAGCATACTCTTCCTCTTTCAACAAAAGGAAACTAACCTCACAATTTGATTTTCCGATTGGTTTTCGGAATTCAAGTTTGCGTTTGCATCCTTATTCTAACAGATGGCGTGCAATTAAACAGTAAATTATTCCTCTCCCCGCTCCCGATACCCCGCGGGAGCCCGTGTCGGACGGTATTTACGCCGTCGTTACGTCGCCGCGCCCGATTTACAGCAGTGAGCGAACACCGCACTACTACCGCTCAGTTACATGATATTTTAAGGACATTAATAAAAAAATACACATAGGTACCTACAGTTGGCACAAAATAACTTGAACCAAAATGTCGGATGCGCAATAGTCGATTTTTAGTACATTTTGCACGCAAATGCACTGCGCAAACTTTCCCCCTCTCCGTTAGTTTTGGGTCAAGTTATTTTGCGCGAACTTTACACAACGTGTAACTGGATAAGCGCCGATAATTTGAACTCAAACACGACAGTTAGAATGTTGAGTCATAATTATAATAACGGAACCCTAAAGTCATTTTACCGAACTCTGTGGTTTAGTGGTTCGAGTTCCGGACTGCTGACCACGAGGTCGTGGGTTCGATTCCCACAGGACACAAATATTTATGTGATGAATATAAGTGTTTGTGTTCGTCTGGGTGTTTTTTTATGTATTATAAGTATGTATTGACAAAAAAGTATATAGTGTTATATCCATTGTCTAGTGCCCATAGTACAAGCTCTGCTTAGTTTGGGACTAGATGGTGCTGTGTAAAAATTTCGCAGAATATTTATTTATTTTGAGATACGTAAGCATATTTTTTTCAATAAGTTATACTTAGCTAAACTCAAAACTCGTGGCTGTACTTCAGTCGTACCCACAACGACTACGATATGGGCGCACACACGCATACAATAACGCTTTGTGCAAATAGGTTTCAGTTATCCATAACTCGAGCCACTAATGGATCATGGAGCCATAGTTTTAGGTACCTTTAGTTTTAGTTAATTTTCCCGAAAAGATACAATTATATTTTCGGGAAAATTAACATCATATTAAAAACCACTGTAATCGATTCTGAAGTCGATTCTGAACAAACTACTTTCAAGTCTTGTATAATTAGTTTTTTTTAATAAGTGACAGAGCTGCTAGGATTATATACTTGTAACCTCTTTGTTTTTCTTTTTTTTATTGTTTAAGTTGGCAAACGAGCTGACCATCTGGAGGTGAGTAGACATCGTCACCCACAGACAACTGCAACACCAGAGGAGTTGCTGATGCGTTGCCGACCCTTAAGAGCAATCCTATCGACTGCAAACTGCCAAAGTCACAACCGAGGGGGAACTGGCTCTTACGCGCAAAAGTCGAAACACACACCGAGGTGCTTCATGACAGTCTCCGATGTACCACCGAGCAAGTCACATATTTCGCCTGTTACGAGATGCCTATCTGAGAGGCAGTGAAGAATAGTATACCCGTACCCACACGGGGAGTTGTTGTACTTGATAGACCATATAGGCAAATATGAACCATATGTACAATTTCATAAGGTATATACTAACACTGCATCGTTAAAATAATAAAACTCTATCCGAACGTTTTCAACTTAACAACATGATCATTTTACCCATATTTACCCATTCGATTTCAAACAGCATCTGTACCTTAAGGAGTGAGGATACTATGTCGCGGCCCGGTGGCGCCCCCTCGCGTCAGTAATTGGTAACGGATACTGGCGCGCGGTGTCACGTGACTGCCACCAGCGCGCGACGGCTTTGTACTCGCACTACCTACAGGGTTCCGCAAATAAATTAAATGTTAGACTAGATAGTTTTTATTCAATATAAAGATAATGGTTTAACGACATAATTATCACTGTTTTTTCTAAGAAACTTCCGACGCAAAGCTGCTGTACTAACTAATCTGGATCGAACCGCAGGAAACAGCTCAATTTGAGCTGTTTATTTATCTATTATGATTTATCTATTGAATTGCTCAATAGATTGATAATTTGAATGACAGCTTGTATAAATATAGTGTTACCCCAGGAAAACTTTGAGATAATAACAACAGAATTGCCTCCCAAGTAAATAATTTAGTAAATGTGTAATGAAGCACTGCTCTCACATTCAGACGATGAAACCTTTTTGGAGAAATAAAAGCATAATTTAACAAATTCTACTCAAATAATAAATCCTATCCAAATTACTAATTATTAGGAAATTAAACAGACAGTCGTCGTGTCTGATGGCAATTCTTTGTTTTAGCCCCGGCATGCGTTGAGATCTTTTCAACGGGCGCCGATTACATTCCGAACCATAAAATGTTAGAATAAAAAAATATTGGAAATAATTTGATATTATTATGGAAATTAATTGAAATGTTCTAAGCTTCAACCTCAAACATACTTAACCAGGTACAAATCCAAGATCGAACTACTACTGAAAAATTCATAAGATTTTTATGAATTATTATTATTTTTTTTATTTTTCATTTCATTCACTCGGTCTGTAACGGTGTATAAACAATTTACTTTTAATAAAGTAAAACAGTCTTCAAAAACTGTTTTTGAACGCGGTTTATTGTTAAAAGTTATTTCATTTCAACATTTTGAGTGGTGAGTAGAATATAACGTACCTCGACGACGTTGTGATGTATTGGGTCAGTACCTATTTATTTAGGACCTATCTAATAGGGATAGAGTCTATTACCATAAACCAGGCACAAATCCAAACTCTGAGATGGTACTGAGAATTTTATAGATAAACATACATAGCCTATATATTCCCAGAGATAACACACATGTTTTAAGTAATGTATAGTTGTATACGGCTTGTAATGCGTGTTGCCGGTGTGCGCGGCGCGGGTAATCGTGCGTGCTGGTTAATCCTACGCGAACAATGCATAATGCGGCCCACAGCCTGCAACATTACACACGTTAACCTCGCAGCCCGCGCACACGAGTGGGGCAATACTTCCTTTATGACCAAAACAAATCTATACTTAATATATAAAGCTGAAGAATTTATTTGATTGTTTGTTTGCTTGAACGCGCTAATCTCAGGAACTACTGGTCCGATTTGAAAAATTCTTTCAGTGTTAGATAACCCATTTATTGAGGAAAGCTATAGGCTATATATCATTACACTACGCAGACGAAGTCGCGGGCAGAAGCTAGTACATAATATAACCATGCTTCAACACGAATGGGCGGGCTCGACCAGAGTGATATCACATCCTCACAGAAAACTGCCACGAAACGAGTGAGTAAGAACACCGGAGGTCCAAACCATTTTAAAAGGGCCGGCAACGTTACGACTACCTGGTCCCGCAGGTGGCAGCGGTTATTGCTTACCATCAGGCGACCCGTCTGATCGTGTGTCCCCATAACCCATAAAAAAATAATACATACACAATTCAACCCATTATACAATCCCACTGCTGCGCACGAGTTTCCTAACACAATCAAGTGATTAGGCCTCCACCACGCTAGCCTAATGCGGGTTGGCAGAGTTCACACACTGTCGAGAAAACCTCTAAGGCATGCAGGTTTCCTCGCGATGTTTTAATTCACTGTTAACATAACATACATACCATCACACCTGTTTTCCCCGAAGGGTTAGGCAGAGGCGTACTAATGTACACCCACAGTTCGCCGGTATGTTTAGGTCCCATGTAATAGGGGGCGAGCCTATTGCCATTAACCGGGCACGAATTCCAAACTCCGAGCTGCTACTGGGAATTTCATAGAAAAACCCAATAACACTTTGCTCGACCTGGGAATCGAACCCAGGACCTCAAGCGTAGCAGTCACGCTCAGGACTACTAGGCTAATGAGGCAGTACTTCACTGTTAAAACACGTGATAAACACACATGACAAGACACAAATAACAAGTATTTAGAGGAATACTTGTTATTTGTGTTTTTTCTAAGCTATTTATTCATCCCATTTATTCAAATCACTAGTACTCAGCCGCCGGTCTGCAATGGTGAAATAAAGAGCAGGTCACACAGTCGCGGTGAGGCCGCGCGTCCTCGCGGCAATTCGCACAAGTGTGAATTAGTGCGCTTTATCCCGGATTAGAGCGGTTATAATGCCGCGGGATCGCGCCGCGCTAAGCCGCTTACCGCGCTAATGTTTAATGCGCTACTTAGTTCCTAGTTTACCGGACGGAGAGTTTCCACCAATTATACATGATGCCATATTGTAGCAACCCTCGTGATCCAGTTACCACGAATTGAAGGCGTTCCTAATTAATACACGAACCGAGAAACAACGTACAATGTGTTAATTAAATGAAACGTAAGCAAACTCATAACATATCAGCTTTTCATATGCGGCGAGTTGTTCCGCAAATAATGACGGCAAGCAATAATGGCTCACTGGAGCAATGCGAACTACCGCCTGTGTTGAGCGCGCAGACATCGGTACGAGCTTATTAAACATGTACTTCATACGTCATATTATTTTAACTAATTGGGCCAATTATGTTGTTAGGGTGTGTGTTTTTCCTTATCTTGTGAAACACTTTTGGTTTAATAAGAAGGATAATACCCGGATGTTTGTGAAAGTACCGGAAGTCTCCTTCCGGTTTTCCGCTCTACATGAACGAGCACTAACTTTATTGATGATGATACCACGTATATACATTATACGCGTGTATCTGTAGATATACCTAATATATTATAAACAAATTGTGTGAGTAGCATTTTCTTGGTACAAGATTTTGAAAACATATCAGTATTCTACCGAGGTCCTCTCAAGAAAAAAGGGTGTTTCATATTTAGTTGTAGTTATTGTATATTGTAGAGCAACAATATAGAGGCTGTGGGCAGAGGCGCGGGCGCGCGCCGATCCAATGATAATAAAATGTGTCAGTGTCAATAAGCAGACGAGCGACGCAGGGCTGCCCACACGCCGAACAGGGTTGGTTTGCACTGTATGGGCTTCTTACTCTTCTTATATTTTCCTGGAAGAAATATAGACCCTTTAAATGTTCAATCTCTATAACTAAATATCATACAATCTCTATTAACATGGGAGAGGCCATGCTTCGGCACGAATGGGCCGGCTCGAACGGAGTGATACCATGGCCTCACAGAAAACCGGCGTGAAACAACGCTTGCGTTGTGTTTCGCCGAGTGAGTGAGGATACCGGAGGCCCAACTCCTCTGGTGTTGCGGGTGTCCATGGGTGGCGGTTATCGCTTACCATCAGGTGATCCGTTCGCTCGTTTCCTATCCTGTAAAAAAACTAACAGGAAGAAATAGACATACATTTTAGAAGAACTTTCTATACAACCGTTAGCTCCTCAACTACTTACAACTCCATTAAAAGGCCACCAAACTTGTTGTCCACAAAAAACTTGTTGTGTTCAACCCTGGGGTGTCCCGTCCCGCGGCCACGGTCGACCGCCGCCATATTTCATCGTGTGACGTAGCGCGCGTGACGTCACACCACCGCGGCCCGCACCAGATATTTATGGCAGCCACTTTATTTATATCGCTTATCGACCAGCCTTAGATAAACCAGATAAACATATGTTTTTGTCACGCACCACTCGCACGTGATCGAAAACAAGTGGTGCATTGGTATTTATACGCAGGAGTTTTTTGAAATATTTATAATTACCGACTAGCAGATTCCATGGAAATATTTAATCAATATACTAATGATGCAAATTTAGGTAATCGATTTATTTGATCAAATAGTTACAATTATAATAGAATAATAAGACTATACTTATAGAAGTACAGTAAAGACTAATTCCAATATTTTTTTTGTTTAAATCTCTACTATTACAAAATTTAAAAAAAGCTGTGTCTGGACTCTGGACATTGAAGATATAAAAAAAAAAACAAGTGGGGTGGGGTATATAAACGTCGCCGATCCCAAAAATGTGATTTTAAAATTCTTGTGTTTGTCTATTTGTTCCGGGTTGGCGCAAAAACTACTGAATTGATTTGAATTTTGTTATCACTGTTATAAAGTATATGCTTCAACTTAAAAACTGGTGAAGTTCTTATCTCAATTAATTGAAAGGATCCTGAGATACAGCTTGACCTCTCTGATTTATACAGACCCATAAAAAGAAGAGATCATCAATGTTGGTTTAATCATTTTTACCCCTGATATAGCTTCATGTGAGCGAAGCCGCGGGCAGAAGCTAGTAATTAATAAAATTATTTAGCTTTTATAAAATGGCAGCTTTGATTTCGCTTTGACAGACTCAAATTGAGTGGCATTCATCAGCATGGGCATACAAATAGGGCGTGTTAAAAGGGCGTAAAATATCTTTATTAAAAATGGAAAAAATTGTGTGCATGTTTGTACTCAGTCACGCAAAAATCAATGAATGGATTTGTATGAAACAGCTTATAGCCTAGACTACAACAGGATAGGATATTTATCCGAGAATTAGTTATTGAATAATCCCATGCTAGCACAATAGAGTAATACACACGTCCTACCTAGCCTGGGGCTGTAGGCTATCCATTATATTATGCTAAGATCAACAATATTAGTGACGGACACAATATTCAATGCTCATTAGTACATTATGAAGTTGTATTTAATACTAAACCTCTGAAACTTCTTCCGTATGGAGTTCAGTCCTACCTGAATAAAATAATCATATTATCATTGTGTAACAGTGACTCAAGAAGTCTTAAAATTTTAACGCTTTGCTGTTACTGTCTTCACTACCATTCTACGACATTTATATGTTGTTCTGAAAGGCTATAACCGAACATAAAGGCTATTACATTAAAAGTCTATCGTTCCACTTAGAGTAGCTACCAACGTGAAGGAATGACAACAACGGAACAAACTGAGCTTTTACGAGGATTGTACTGAAGTCACTTTGAGACTATGGGGGTTTTATTTTAAGGAAAAATTTCGATTCGTCTCGATTAATATTAATGACTGTATTAGAAGAAAATCAAGAAATGAATGACAATCTTTTTTCTACACTTCACTGTCTACACATTCTATTTCAGATTTTGAATGTTTGTTCTTTAGTCTGCTACCTGCCAGTCAACCCTTAATATTATCTCCTTCTTGGAGTGGTCTCTACAGTACACTACACTGTGAAATTATTACTCCACGTTTGATTCCCGAGTGGGCGAACTTACTGTTACTACAATTGATATAGGTACGGTAGCGGTAGTGTCGTAGGTGTCACGAGACATGTGTCAGCGTCCCCCGTCACTCCCCCACAACACAAATTTCTCAAAGCACAAACTTTGTAACAACATTTAATGTTATGATTGTATTAAATATATTCTGCGAAAATGTACCACAAATATTAGCTGAGAAACTTTACTTAAGAAATTTCTTTGCCGCTTTGTTCTCCGTTAAGTACCACACAACGCCCTTATTGCTGCATCATTAAGGTTTAAAATGTTAATGTGATGATTAGGGCGCGCGCAGATCGCGTTGTGAAGTTTACAATGAGCTCCGCCAGATGATTTTGTTCCCATACGTACAGTTATTTCGTGTAACACACTGTGTACATAAAATAATATTTTTCTTGTGGGCGCCACTTTGTAAGAAGCTCTTGTTTTACAAGATGACATAAAATTTATTAAGATCATGTAAAATTGTTTTTTGAGGAAGAATAAATATTTTAGAAATTAAAAGGTCAGCATCTGCCGCTTTCTTTCTACTTAAGTATAACACTATATAATAAAAATAGTCATGGAAGCCATTATACGGTATTACCCAGATAACTTTGTAAGCTCTGCTCTACTAATTTCCCGTGTTGTAAGAAGTTACCCACCACTAAGACGCACACTGTTAGTCTCAGGGTTGGCAAATATTAATAACATGTACTGCATGCAAAATGCAGGACATACTGACGTCAGACATACCAATGGTAAATTCATTAATATTCCAATGCAACTGTTTTTAGGTTAAGTTTAAAAATAACATCCAATGAAGCATTCAATACCTTTTCAATACGTTCGATGTTAGTCCCCTGTATTGAGACAATTACAGGTTGATATTATTACTGGAAAATATACGTTACGTACGGAACCATTTCCTCCCCAATGTCGGAGAAATAAAAATACCAATGTATTATCTCATAAAAGCTCATTGCGTGCCATAAATTGCGAGGGAAATGAGTTCGTAAGCGTTGAGCCAACAATCTTTTACAGGCTCAGGAGCGCTTTAAACACGTTTTTGGTGCGCGGTCTCAAAAGAGGTCTTTTGAAATTTTATTTTCTGTAATCAGTAAACCGCATGTGCGACGATTTTTCTAATAACATATGATGAATATTTTCTTGGTGCTTTTGGCACCAACTATTCGGCATATTACTACAAGGAGGTGTACATTTAAGGAGTTCCTAATCATGAAGGTTGTTTCAATAATCAATCTATTGAGAATAGTGCTGGCTGGCATCCCTGTCTAATCAGCGCCTTCTTCAAACACACCACTGAAATCACGATTAGATTGCGCCGTGCTGCGTGCGAGCAAACTGAAGAATTGTCACAACACAAAAAATACAAAAGGACTGCTGCACTGGCATCGTTGATCAGTCTCACTTGCATGCGCTTATAGGCAGATTTAATTTACAGTGACGGTCATAGTATTCTTATTTTACATCTGTATCTTGAGTGAATTACAGTATTTCTGTTTCGCCAGGTACGATTTCAACTGCAATCTTACAAAATATGTTCACACCAAGCGCTCTTCCAAGTAGACCTTCTTTATTGTATTAATTGTGTGTAGGAAGTCGAACACCGCGCTTACTTTGTTTGCGCTAGATAATTAATACGTAGACAAACGCCGCCTGAGATATCTTCTGATCCTTGCCAATTTTAACTAGTGAGTACACAGTGTGCGCAAGTTTGCCACGTGTTGTTTGTGTATGCAGATGAATATGATAATATTTAATATCGTAAGTACATAGTGTTAATTAGAAATGTGTAAGTTATAGTATAAAGTGCTTCCTGCCATTACATTTCCAAAGAATTCCAAATTCAAAAGAATACCTACTCTGAAACACATAATAAAATGTTTATTCTGATAGATTTAAAGGGGAATTCAGGCAAGTACTTACAAATATAAATTTGGTGCACTTTCAGTGTCATACACAACACAAATTTCACTTTCAGATCAATTTGACATTTTGAGTTTTTTTTTATTAATTGTTTTTGGTTGATTAAGTTTGCGTTGGACGTTATTTTGAGTTTAGTAGAATAACATTTGACATTTACGTAAATTGACGGTATATCGGAATTATATTTTTCACTTTTTTTATGTGATGTGAATTACTTGAAAGTATTTCTGTATAAAAGGGGTATATTGAGGAAATAATAATAACGAATAATATAATTCTTTTGTACTGTGTAACTGTCCTTACACTATGTGAAAATTACCTTTTTTAATGATTTATTAAAGGTATCGCAGACAGATAATAAATTAACTTGACGTATAAATAACTATTGTGTTATAATTCATTTGAAACAATGGGTAACACTGTGATAAAGTGAGATCTATTAAAGAGAACAGTGAAATAGCAGTTGCTAGTGACATCAATAAGCTCTTACTTAAGTGAACATTGTGTGTGCTGAGGACAGATGACTCAATCTTTGTGTACAATAATAGGTTAAAGAATGTTTGTATTTACTCTTTTGTCAACTTAAACGCCTGATATATGTAGACGAAGATGGTCAGTTTTGAATTACATGATTCACCGTTGTTAATAAATACTTATTTCCACATCGTTGTGAATAGATGGTCGTATTTAGAGCAAGGATACGCCTACGTAAATGTGACCGTAGGGAGAAGACAATTCTTCGCTGATATTCTATAGGAATTATAAACTTATAGGTACAATTAGTATGCAATCAATCTTTTGACTTTGACATTAACTTTGAAAAAAATCGTCAGAGTCGGAAAAGTATCTAACTCGCTCAGTGGTGGCCTCTGGTGTCTGCCTGGCTTACGTCGGAATCAGTTTATTTTTTTTTATAAAAACGTTGCCCCACACTAGGATTTTCATCCTGTATCGTGCGTGCTTTTACAAACACAATTTCTCACGAACACAAACACTCAGACCGGGAACAACGACCTGTAGGTCATTAAAATATTGGCTCCGTGTAGGGATCGAACTCACCGCACGTGGCACAAAAGCCAATCACAAAACCACTACGCCAAATGTGTTGTAAAACATCTTCGTGTATGTTTCAACTTTGGACGTAAGAGCCAGTTCGTGGCCAGGCTCTGACAGTCTACGGTCCGTAGAGGCTCTCAAGGGTTGGCAACGTGAACGGTGAACAACTGTAAAGGTGTTCATAGGCGGCGAAGACTTCTTACCATTGTCTCTTTCTGCCGATATTACCAATTAATAACAATGAAAAACCTTCATTGAATTTAGGGGCTGACGCACACAACAGCTTTGCTTTCAATGACTAACTGATATTTATAGCAACCTGGAATTTCTCTATAACTTACAAAATCAGGGCTGTAATTCGCCCACTCACAAAAACAATATAGTTACGCGCTTTATCCCAGCTTTAGCTCAGGAAAGCGCTGAAATCGCTGAGTGCGCTGCAAACAGCGCACGTGTAATTACAGTGACGTAACGATGACGTCACACGGCCGTGCATTCGGACGAGTCCACTGTGTGATAGTGATCTCTTTATATGTTATATGTTAGTGTGATCAGGGGATACGGCAGACGTACGGTCACTATCGCTGGTGACGTCACGGGAATTCAAGTGCGAATGTATTGCTAGGATTTAAAGGCTTAAGCATTGTTGAGATACACGTTTCATTGCATTGTTGTGTCTAGGACATTTTTTATAAATCTCGTCGTTCTATGAGTACAATGGCTTTGAGCACATGTTTTCACAGCTATCACACAATATACTGTTATTTGTTAAAATTTGTTTTGTTTTATGACCGATTGTTTTCGTGCGCCTCTGCTTAACCCTTCTGGGAATACAGGCGCGATGGTAAGTAAGAACGTATGTTTTATGATCCTGGCACACCTCTTTCACATCACCTACATACGACTAAGATAATGTTCCTCCTACGAAACAGAGCAATGTTGCGTTACCTGGACCAACACTATGAATTCTTGCCTATTTATGGCATTTTCGTACAGGTACAAGCCTTCTCTCAGAATGAGAGGGGTTAGGTTTACTATAGCCCACATCAACAGGCATGCAAGTTTTCTCACTATGGTATTCCTTCGCCATTTAAGCGAATGATAAGTTAACTATAAATACGTACATGGCTTCAAGACCCTTGACTTGATAGTTCAATGGTCATATTATTAGGCCATCACAACTCTTATGACGGTTAGAATAATGTTTATTTTCGCTAAAAATTACTCAGATGCAACACTACGCTACTAAATAATGTACAACAAAGGAACATACTATTTTAGTTCAGGTAATCAACTAGTCCGAGACGAAGTTCCCTTTCAATAAACATGACTGCGCAGTCTGAATGTTTTAGATCAGAACACTTCGGACTGCAGCGACGTGGCCGGGGGGAGGGGGGGAGGTCAAGCGAATAAAACGTCGCCGTAAGTGCGGATAAATTCCGGTGAATTTATTCCAGTGTGATGTATGGCGGGGACCGCGGAGCGAGGAGCATTGCGATAGTACGCAGCAAAAACTGCAAGAATATATGTGCGAGATGAATAGTGTGCTATATAGAAAAACATACAATGTCTGTACATACGTCGAGGTATGTATAAAAAAAACGTGATATCAAAAGATGAGTTACAATATTAGAAGTGTGCGAAAAGGATATGGGATTGATACCTGAGGCTCTGTGGCTTATTCAAAGTCTAAATATATTCCAACTAAATAACTGCTAAACGCTTGGTACACTAACATTTAATGTTTTTAACTAGTGTTATGATATACTGGATTTAAATATTACCTAAAGCACTTAAATTTCATGACTGTTGTTTATTTGAAACACTGTTGTTCATTTAAAATCTGTTCATGATAAGATTGAAGTTTAAAATTGAAATTCAAAAGAACTTAGTTCAGGGTGAGGAGGGAATGTCTAGTGAATATAATTAAAATTTAAGTATTGTGTAGCAAAAGCATAAGTTAATATCCCCGACGTAGTCCCTACGACCCTTTGATGTCCGCTCCGCGGTCGTGACCCGCTGTCACGCGATGCAAAGCTACCGGGCTTCTACACCGGACGATATGACGACGATGTACCAAGCCTGACAAGCCTTTAGTAGGTACATTTTATACTTTCACATGTGAGGATAATACCGACATTATCATAAGCATATAGGTATAATAATCAAGCCATTATATGGTCCCACAGCTGGGAAGGATCTCCTCTCGGAATAAAAAAGATTAGGCTAGCCTAATGTGAGTTGGGAGACTTGAGACACCATCAAGAAAATCTCTCAAACATGCAGGTTTCCTAAAGATGTTTTCCTTCACCGTTTAAGCGGGGGTAATTACGCATATAACTTTGCCTTGGATTTGAACTCGGGACCTTTGAATCGGCAATCCAATGGTCATATCAATAAGTTATCATTGCTAGATTACGTACTACATTATCAAAACTTGACGTCCAAACGTGACTTCCAACACCACTCGGTCGGCCCCGTAGCTAAAGGTAATCCTTGTAGCTAAACCTAAACATTAAACTAGGTCTAGTAGTCGCAGCCACGGCTGCTGAGCGTGAGAATCGGGGTTCAATTATCAGATCGAGTAAAGTAAGTGTTATTAGGTTTTTGATTAGGATATTTTCAGTAGCAGTTGGAGTGTTAATTTGTGCGCATGCTCCTATTAGTTATATCTTATACTACTGCCTAATATTTCGGGTTATTCTGTGATAAAAAAGTTTATTTTTTACCTAAACGTGGTAATCCCACGCCCAAGCACGAACACTTTCGAAAGCGTATTCGTACCGAAATCGAGAATAATTTGTATGAGAAGGAGGCTAATGAACGTAAATGAAGCGAAAGTGGTATGCCAGGATTGTAGCAAGTGTAGTCTCTGCCTACCACAATGGGAGACAGGTGAAAATATGTATGTATGTATGCGATTTGTAGCAAAAAAAAATTCATTCGTTTACGACACTAATTCGATAGTTGTTTACGCTTGGGCTACTGATACAATATTCGACGTAACTCTACTGCTATCTGCGCATTGTCAGCGTAGCCGGCGAGAGTCCGGCATTAATTAAAGTATTAGTGCCGCCACGGCCCGGTATGGTTCGGCTTGGAGCGGCGCGTCCTCATTAAGTCACGTCCCGATAATGATATATGTGTTTTAATTTAACTCGCCCACAAATTAGGGACGGCACCGGCACTCCGAATCTCCAGGAGCAAAGAGTTAGAGTGTAAATTAGATTTTTATTGATGAAGGTCACAATGACAACCCTGTTTACCACCAGATACAGTGTACATAGTTAATTGTAAACTGTTTCACTGTTAATTTATGTATTCATATGGTACAGTTGAGTTGCAATGTGTCTTTTTTATGGGATAAGGAGGCAAACGAACAGACGGATCACCTGAAATTTGTTGCTATTATAGTGATATTTTAGGATTACTATTGGTAGAGATACGTGAACAATATAACATTTCAAATTCTTATAAACAGAATCACACACTGGACAATAGGTATTCCGTCCCCTTACCGTACGTGCATCGTATCGCGTTGTACCTAAGTAACACGAAGTCATACATCATGCTGCTGAGCGACGCCGGGCCCTCACCGGTTACTTCTGCTACTCACAAATCATGAGAGCCTCGCTGACTCTAGAAAAGATGAATCTACAAATGGTATTCTAGAATGTACTTTTTGTATGTCATTGATACACAAAATTATTTTTAGTAGGTATATGCGAAAGCCGAGACACCTGTCTAGCATTTTTAAGCTTGAAGGTTCATGTCTACGTCATGAACGCAGGCCCTCTGCATCGGGGACCTCGCAGTCAGGCTCTTTGTTTCTCTGAAATACTTTACTACTAAACTAACACATAAACCTGAATAAAATAAAAAAGATACTTGCTAAAGATCCTGTTAACTTCTACCTATTTAAAAGAGTGCGTGTGTGTGGTTACTGAAACCAATAAATCTTTCAAGCAAATATTAGTCGCGTTTCTACCAAATCTTAAATGACTACTAATTTATTAAGAAAATCCAAAAGAAATAATGCATTTTTTACTTTTATTCTTCACATCACCTTGAGAAGAATGGGACGTGAACTCACTATGAATCAAGTTATCTTTAATGAATGCGTAGTAGTAAAGCCTGTCTTCAGTTAAATCTAACTTAAGATAACTTGCGTCTCGTCTTTATTTTTGGCTTAGACATTACACTATTATTAGCCCAAATGGAAATTTAATAGATGAATTTTAGAGACGCTTTGCTTGATTTATTAAGGTTTCTTACCTTTGTAAAAATAATATGCTTTTGTAGCATTTGCATTTCAATATAATAAATGCTGGCAATTCTAAGTTAATACATCTCAGGGAACGACGCTGACAGTTAAAATAAAGGCCTTATCTAGTACGGGTGAATGTATTTTTTACTTTTCAACTCCATATGTATATTTTATAGTTGATACTCATTGCTGAAACACCACCTTATTTACTTAAAATGGTTATTACCCTGTCAATTGTACCTTGACACTAATATTTTATTGTGTTTAAAGAGTTATGCGTCCATTCCTACGTCAGTCTTAAAAACCATAGTTTTCGCAAAACATCGCACACAGCAGCGGCTGTAACGTGACAATTAAAAAATCAATAAATAAATTAATTGAACAATAAATAACACAGATAATTCTTTCTGGTCACGCGGCGGTACCGTTTATTTGTTTAATCTAAATGCTAATTGTCCGCGCCAGGGACGTGCGGGGCCCACCCGGGGGGCATGGGCCGGAGTGGGGTGGGGGTAGGGGCTACGCCGAGACGATGAATGGGTGCATCTAACAGACACCGAGCAGGTACTGTAAACAATTTCACGTTGTTTAGACAGACATGGAGAACTACCTGTAGTTACCTACTAGTGCTACGTAAGTACTGAGGTAGTTTACCGTATTGTCTAGTAGATAATCGTAGTATTCAGCTCCTAACGCTTTAGTACATAGACTACTAGTGAGTACTTAGCCTCTAACTGTACTGTGCACTGTGTATTGAGACAATTAATGGCCATTTACCGTCCGTCTTACCATAGGTATCTGTTCTAAAGCTGTTAATGCCATAAAAGTCGGATATGACTCACGTAGATTATTTCATGTAAATTAATATTAGTACTAATACGCGGTTAATTTATGTGTGGGCAATTATACCTCAGGTACCATTGCTACAATTGATATAAAAAAATATCGAGACATTTGTTCATAATAGAAATCTTTGTACCTAGTGAGCTAAGTACAAAGATTTTAATTATACCTAATTTCGTATTGCCACAGTAATAGTAAAGCTCAAAGAATATCTGTAGACTATAGATAATGCCCCAAATTGTTTCAGCCAAATACCTAGACTGAATCTGTTAGTATTAAAATATTCAGTAAGCTGGAGGGCAATCTCTCAAATTGCATGGCACACTTTATTCACTAGACTTGAATTAAAATAACCACTCTAATAGTGAACTTAAGCAAATAGAGCTTTTACTTTTATTATTATACCGACTTTTTCAAGATCTCGATCGAGACTGGTTCACATATGGAAAGCAGTCCAAATTCGGCAAAAGGAAAATTGACATCATAAATACATACACACACACGACTTCCTCTAGGTGATATGTAGAAACTACAGACCTCCACTTGCTCCAATTCCTGCATACTTTTTTTTCATATAATTTTATTTATGTACCTGAGCTTCTGGAAGTACATTTCACATCAATTTCATATATTTTCAATAATAATAATAACTCCTATTCACAACAGATTCAAAATAATGCTGTAAATATGTTTATTTTTTACCATAATCTTCCCTTTGTGGAGGATAAAGGCTCTAGAAAGGAAAAAATCTTCAATATAAAAACACTTCATTTAAAAATATCATCCAAAGCGTACAGTATATGTAGTGTAACCATTTCGGTGCCGGGCGTCGATCGGCGGCGTTTAACAGTTTAGCGGCAACACGACTCAATCACACGCCTTCCAATTAACACGATTACTTCACAAATTCGGTAACAGACGGCTTTGTACCGACACGAAGCGAGACTAGTAGACTATAGAAGATCCACAGGTGGTCACTTACAATATGAAGGTAGAGATATAGTTTAATATTTACTCAAGGCTTCTTAACATCAATCCAATACAGGACAAGTGAACTATTCATCAAAAATGGGAAATACATAATATACTTATTTTTTATATAGGATAGGGGAGCAAACGACAGACGGATCACCTGATGGTAAGCGATAACCGCCGCCCATGGACACCCGCAACACCAGAGGAGTCACAAGTGCGTTGTCCGCCTTTTAATAGTGTTTGGCCCTCCGGTAACCTCATTCACTCGGCGAAACACAACGCAAGCGTTGTTTCACGATGGTTTTCTGTGAGGCCGTGGTATCACTCCGGTCGAACCGGCTCATTCGTGCCGAAGCATGGCTCTTCCACGTCAAAAACCTATACACGTGTACACTGAACGTCGGTCTATTGAAGTTCTAGCTTACCTGTAATTTCATAAAAAAACTTATTTGATAGTATGACAATTAAATAAATAGAGTAATGGCTATGGCGTTGGACTTGTGACCATGTATTTGCCGTTTCGAAACTCACTCATAACACTACCGACGTGAACCCACTCGTAACACAAGCATTTAGCTTAGCACGAGAGGTTAACAAGAAAACTAGTCATGTGCAACCCACATATATAAAGAGGTACTAATAGATAATTATGTAATGACGTCACAAGAATATTACAATGTTTTTTTAAACAAACAACATGTAACAGTGACGCTTTGCTGAGAGTGGACCTACTGTATTAGAGCTGTGCTGGTGACTGCATTCAACTCGCATTTAATGGAAACGAAACTTGTAGACGATTCCAGTTCGCACGTAGCGTTGTTTACCGCCGCCATTGACAACTGATTTGTATTTTATTTTAGCGTCGATTGATTTCTGATGATTCTTAATTAATTTGAGTATATCTAACATTAACAAGTACTTATTCAAAGAAGAAATAAACTAAACGATGCTTTAAAGACCATTTTTATTATGCGTACTATTGACGTATGATTAGTAGGTATAGTACTATAATAATACGTATGTTTTTTAAGAAAGTAATTACAGTGTAGGTTTGTGATATATCATTAGCCTTGTTGGCTGTAATGAATGGCGAAACTGACAATAATTTTTAAATATGTAGGTACATAAGTCTTGTTACCGAAGTCCCTCATTATAGTAGAAAAACAATATCAGATAGAGTTATAAGTTTACAGAGGCGGTAGTCGTGAACGAATAAACGTAATGCGATAAGGCGTCCCGCGTATGTAAACTAGGTTCCCGACTAGTTGAATAACACAAAGCGTGTATATTTATGACGATATCACAACGATATCGCATCACACTCGCCCCGAGCGGCGGCGGCATGTCACACCGACACATGTGTTACCAGGTTACATAGAATTTTAAAATGGTTAAAGCAAAAGTTAAAATAGTACAGAAGTGGCAGTGGGCTGGCCATATCTGTGAACCGCTGGGGTAGAAGTGTTCTGTAGTGGAGACCGCGATTCGGCAAACGTAGTGTAGGACGCCCTCCGGCAAGATGGAGTGATGATTTCCGTAAGGCTGCCGGCAGTAGCTGGATGCGACAAGCCGAGGACAGGGTGAAATGGCGCACATTGGGGGAGGCCTACGTCCAGCAGTGGACTGTTATAGGCTGATGATAATGATGATGACAAATATTGACAGTACATAAAAACAAGATAGAAATTAAATGTGTGATTTCAAAAATTTTTAAAAATATAGTGATTTAATTAAGTTGTCTTTTAGTAGTAGAGTTCCTTAATATTATTTAAGCGGCGGTAGCCTAATAGCCTAGGGCGAGGACTTGCAATCATGTGGTTGCCGGTTCGAAATCCACCCATTGCACTACCGACGTGAAAAGACGAGATAGATCTAATGTAATAGGGGGAGAACCCCGCTACTGAGAATTTTATAGAAAACCCAATAACGCTTTGATCAACCTGGGAATCGAACCCAGGACCTCTCGCGTACACGTCGCACTTGGAACCACTAGGCTAACTAAGGCTATTCTAATCCATACTAAAATAGTTAAAAATGCAAAGTTCCTGCCGTCAAGCAGTCTCAGTGAAAATCTAATATTCGCGGCAACACTCGTCTCGCACTTAAGTCAGCTTTCATGTTCGCGTACGTGCAAGAGGTGTCAGTGCGGCCCACGATCCTTCCCTTTATTCAATTCCTCGTTTTGCATAAACTGTTTACTCGGGGCGAGGCGGCCTCGTCGAGTGACAGCGCGCCTTTTGACGGGACGCGCCTCGCCATTCCACGCTCCGAGAAGAGGAGTTTATAAATCGCTGGCTTTACGTCAGCGCTAGTCTCGCTTGCGAATTTCTAGTGCACACTGCTAATGTACTTCAGAAGTTTTCTATTGGTATGCAGTAAAATCTTTGAGAGCTACACGAATGGCTGGACTTTTAGAAAAATCTTGTTTTGCAGATTTTTTGCGCTGTAGCGTTTACATGCCATTGTTTCATGCCATGTTAATCATTAGAAAGACCCCATGCTTATATATATTTTGTTACTGTTTCTCAATCAGCAGATTACTAGGTTGTACATCATAAGTAATTTCCTTGTAATATCGTCGCTATTGCCGACTCCACAATGGCTTGCAACGCAACGCGCATCTAGGTTTCAACTTCTCAAGCTTTTACCGGCTCATCTCTAATTAGCCAATTAGATTTCATAACAACTGAGTTTTCTAGTAAAGTTTTTTTTTTTTAAAAAGCTTACTAGTAATGTGGGTCACACATTACTAGTATTCTTGTTAACCCCTCGTGCTAAGCTAAATGCTTGTGTTACAAGTGGGTTCACGTCGGTAGTGCAATGGGTGAGGTTCGAACCGGCAACCACATGATCGCAAGTCCGACGCCCTAGCCATTAGGCTACCGCCGCTTCAAATCTTAAGTCAATGAAACTTATTTCAAAGGTAATACAAGATTATTATATCCACTCTATTCAACACAGGATCTTATCAACGTAACTCTAACGTACACAAGCTATTGCTCGTCATGATACCTTGCAAATTAAATATAAGGATATTCAAACAATGCTTAACAAAACGCAAAAACAACAACTGTGTTAACTCAGAAACAAATGCACAAAAAGACAAAACATGATGAGGTTTGACCCTTCGTCCCTTCCCGGAGTGATACAAAGTTAAGCAATAAGCGTTACAAAGCGCGAGTGTTTGCCGCGGCACACAGGGCGAGTGCACATTACGCGAGCGGCGGCGGCTAAACAAATAAGTTGCGGTGAAGTTGGACCACCGCCGCGCCGCGCTGGTCCAACCGGGCCGCGTGTCCGCGGGCCGCCGCGTCATGCTGCTGAACGCCTAACGTGACTGATACTTTATGCCTTAAAATGTTTTGCTGTTCTTTCACAATTCTTTACCTATCTACCATTTATTATATTAATAACATAACATAGTATCACGCCTGTATGCCCCAAAGGGTTAGGCAGAGGCGTACGAATGTACACCCACAGTTCGCCGGTATGTTTAGGTCCCATGTAATAGGGGGCGAGCCTATTGCCATTAACCGGGCACAAATTCCTAACTCCGAGCTGCTTGTGAGCAGTTTGTGAACATACCCTAGACAAGACCCAGCACTACATCAGATTTGATAAACCACAAGTCCTCGCAAAAGAAAACCGATTCCTACCCAGGATGATTCGTGAGGCTATTGAAATCAAAAAACACCCAAATTTCAATAGAGAAGATGGTTGGGTCTTACCAGCTGCTTGGAATCCCATTATAGAATCTATAAAATCTAAATCCAAGCCCAAAACTGCAAGACCAAAGGATACGGTCAGCTCGTTCTGCGTGAATCGGATCGCTAATAATTAACAAAAATGTAAGGTAGCTGTTAGTAATTTTAACATCAAGACGTCCAACACCTCAGTCTGCCCGTGACCATGGATGCTGTAAAGGATCCGAAACGTCGGGAACTAAATAATATCAATATACCGCGATAAAATCCGTAAAAAGTAGTTTCATTTCAAAATACGTAAAGTTGTTTTATTTCATTATATCTAATATTCGCGTAATCTTCAGAAATCAGTAGGTACCTAATTTACAACTAATGGTTCACAGTAATAGCTATATCTATTCGCCAGACCTGAGAGTACCTACTTCCTGGTAAACGGGTGCACTGGTTTCTGTTTCGATGTTAATTTAAGGTAGGTGGTACGGGTAGGTGGTACCGACAGGCCGGCCCGCGCCGGCCGCCGGCCGCCGACGGGCAGCAAAGCGAGACGCCCGCGCCCGCGGCAACGGCGGCGTGCCGATCGTATCGGCTATTGTACCGTTCGCCTTGTTTCATTATCATAATATAACATTTTTGCAGAGCTTACAACAGGAACTAATTAGACGATGTTAGCGTCATTTCCGAGATTGCCCTTATTTATTTACTCACTACAGTAAATGTACTACTACTATTAAGAGCAGGAGTTCTATTTGTTCTAATCTTATACCTATACTACATCACATAGCTAATGCTACGACGTAGCTCATACTACGACGTAGCACATGCTACGACGTAGTCGATAAACATACTACGGCGTAGCTCTTACAAACAATGTTAATTGGCAAGTCGGTTTCTAACACTATAAGTAAAACAACTATGTTTTTTTTTAAAGGAACCGAATTTGAATGAAAATAACGTGTTTAACCAATTTTCCTCACGCTTAGATGAAAGTAATACTTTTTCGCCAAGCGTGGCTGTGTAATGTGTGTAGTGTAGTGATTAGCGCTCACTTCACGTTGATCTGCGCAAACATGGCGTCTGAGCTGTGTTGACGCCGCAACCCTTGTTTGTTTGTAGATTACATGCCGCTCGCGTCGCCTGCGCCTCTACACACAGTGTACAACTCTTTGACCGCATCAATCTTTTAATCACTAAGTTATGTTCATTTACGTTATTCTATTAAACAGTATTTTTTTATATACTAGAAGCAAAAGTTTCAAAAGAACCTATTGTATCCTTTGTATTCCAGTTACTCAAGAATTTTATTTATCTAAAAATGCTGTTTATTTAGGTTCTAATTTAAAAGCTGTCTAGTCCGATCATAGGTTAAGTTTCAGTCTAGGCTCAACACTTTGTTTTCACCTGATTGCAAAAGATAAGTTATATAGAAAGGTCCGTTGAAGTTCACACAAAACCGTGTAGACAAAGCCACGTTATTTTTCTTACTAACTGTAGGTATACGTTACAAAAGTATGTACATAATTTAAATCAACCTACCTATATACATTGAATATCATACGTATAATAGCAACGCTAGTATTTGAGGATTTGCCCTATGTCGACTCCTTATTACAGCCAAATTAGAGGTGCGACGTAATTTACTTAATCCTAATCAGCGCCGCCGCGGCACACACACGAGCTGCACCTCTACTATCATAAAATATAGCCTTCCATCATGCAAAGTAATTCAGAGACAATGGGGAATAAGATCGTTGAGATCTGATGCACACTCTCCGAAATGTATCCGATAAGCTAGCAGCTTTGCAGCGATGTTCCAGACTTTTTTTATTTGAAATCATAACTAATCGCTGTTACATCAAAAATACATTATCTACCAAACAGCCAAGCACAGAAACAATACCAACATTGTATATTGCCCATCCGGGATACTTGACCGAGCGCCAGCTCCAACTCAGAAGCTGTCAGTGACGTCATCCCTACAGGTGGTCATATTCATAACTACCCAGAAGCCACAGGGACTGAACGAAGGGGGTTGACAAAGAAGGTGGAGGGGGTTACGCAGGAAATAGAAAAACTTGGCTCGTTTACAATGAACGCGACTCGAAGGTATTATTTTTACGATCTCATCCCAGTAACGACTGTATTTGTCGCAAACTTTATTGTATGGGCTCTGCGAAACTGTCAAGCGGAAGTTGCGCCGCGCCCTCTGTTATAATCAAAACAAATTAATGAAATGATCACAAGCATCTTTAAGCTTTAATGTTGTCATGAAGCGGTTTTTAAGCGTATCGTTATATTTAGTATTCATGTTCAAATATAACGATGAAAACCAAAGTTTTTCAACATAACTACCTAAGTTATTTTAGTGAAGGAAAACTCAACTTGCGGGCCGGATTCGAACCTGCGTCTTCTGGTTAGATACACCAGAAGCTATGACCACTAAGTCACCGCGAGTCCCAACCGCCATGTCGAAATTTGCCTTCACGTTCTGAATTTTACGTCTTAAAGGTAACAGGTAGGTACGTCAGTAACATCTATTGAAAAGCAAGTTAGTTTGCTTTTCAACGGACATGACTTACCTTACAGTTACTTCTATGTCGTACGATGCTACCATACGTCCAAGCTTCTATTGAGAAACTCAATAACACTCGACCGGACTCAAACTGCTCGACCTGAGAATCGAACCCAGGACCTCAAGCGTAGCAGTCACACTTGGAACCACTAGACTAATGAGGCAGTTTATTACACAAATACTTAGGTTGAAATATTGATAATAAATACAAAGTCAGCCTCAAGCCTTTTTAATAGCGTTCTCTCATTTCACCGTTTTCTCTGTACCTACCTACCCATTAAGTAGTCGAACGTTGAAGCTATAGTAAAATAGCCGTCTAACAGGCGAGAACCAAAACAATAGTTATGTAATTCTACAAACACTAAGTGTTTTTGTACAATTGCATCACCAGTAACAGTTTTCAACTCGAAACAGAAACACCATTTAGTGCTGCCGATACAGACGGGCTGTACTGTTGTGTAGGAGTGTAAGCTAAATGCATCCGATATGTAATTAGTCTTAAAAATAGTTTCAGTTAAGTTCAAATTCCGTTAATTTGATTTTTAATAGATATATATTTGCATTTTAAATTGGTTTCATGATTGTTTGACTAACATTATATCGCTGTTATTTTGTTTTTCCGGGTAAATATTGACAACGCAGCTGGGCCACCCTATTCCACTAACTTATGACACGACATACATTATAGTGAGCACTTAATGAAGACTAGCCAGCTTACATACAGACTGTAGATTGCGTGCACACATTATAGTCCGCTCACAGGACATCAGTAAGGGATCGCTAGGCATCCGTGGGGAAGTTATTATACCTACCAACGCCGTCTACGTTGATAGGTATAATAACTAACTTCTCCACTTAACATACCATCACGCCTGTATTCCCCGAAGGGTTAGGCAGAGGCGTACTAATGTACACCCACAGTTCGCCGGTATGTTTAGGTCCCATGTAATAGGGGGCGAGCCTATTGCCATTAACCGGGCACAAATTCCTAACTCCGAGCTGCGACTAGGAATTTCATAGAAAAACCCAATAACACTTTGCTCGACCTGGGAATCGAACCCAGGACCTCTAGCGTAGCAGTCGCGCTCAGGATCACTTGGCTAATGAGGCACTTCTCCACTTAACACATCAAATTGTAAATTTCCAACATAAGTAGACTTCCCATGGTTTTTTTTAAAACGTGGACCAACATCAACTGAAAATGTATAGCTTATCTTCAGACTAAAGCTCATACAAAAACCGATTAAAGAAATTGTAATGTTCAATAAAAAATAAAGTGATAAAGACATTATTTTAAATGTAACAAAAGTCGCACAAAATACATGCCTTGCATTAAAATTATCAATGCTCAATGATAAAATAACTACTTGTAAGCCCCGCTATCACCCTGTTGCTTTAACTATCTAGGGATAGATAGTCAAAGCCCTGTTGTGACGACCGTGTGGCGACACCTAGCAGAGAACGCACGAGACGCGTACACTACTACGACTGCTCGGAGCAGTGAACTGGCTGTGTACTTACGTATATGGTGTATGTAGTATGTGTGGTGCATCTCTCTGCAAACACCAGCTTGTGACGCATCGACAATTCGAGCTGAATCAACACGATACCGCCTATCCAGACCCGACTCAAACTCGACAGATATTGTGAAGAAGCCCCACTTCATTGATCTGCATGGCATGTATTATAATAGATACCTCTATAGGTAGGTATATAAATACTATTATTTACATTAGAAGACATTCAAGTTTAAGTTAAGCATGCGTGATAGAAGAAAAAGTCGACAAAACACTATATACTTGCACCAGCCGGCCGGCCAATATCGCCAGTTATATACTGATTTCTGACACTTACGCGAATATTAGACATTGAAATGAAACTACTTTTTACGGATTTTATCGCGGTATATTGATATTATTTAGTTCCCGACGTTTCGGATCCTTTACAGCATCCATGGTCACGGGCAGACTGAGGTGTTGGACGTCTTGATGTTAAAATTACTAACAGCTACCTTACATTTTTGTTAATTATTAGCAATCCGATTCACGCAGAACGAGCTCACCGTATCCTTTGGTCTTGCAGTTTTGGGCTTGGATTTAGATTTTATAGATTCTATAATGGGATTCCAAGCAGCTGGTAAGACCCAACCATCTTCTCTATTGAAATTTGGGTGTTTTTTGATTTCAATAGCCTCACGAATCATCCTGGGTAGGAATCGGTTTTCTTTTGCGAGGACTTGTGGTTTATCAAATCTGATGTAGTGCTGGGTCTTGTCTAGGGTATGTTCGCCAGTTATAATTCAAAACATTTTTTTTTCGTAGGCCCATTTCATTATATACTTTTTTTGGTGATTTTTATTTCTTTTATCATATTGGATAAAGTTTTTATTTTATTATACCTATTAAATATGTTCATAATACAGCACGCCGTTTAGCGAGGATTAAAGCGGCCTGCTGTGGGTCACGTGTTGGCTACCCATGATTTAAAGTACATAATATTATAAGTAGGTAAGGAATGGGCCTTCTTAATGTTCTTTGCTTCCGACACACACAGCTTACATAGCAAATATCTTCGAGGAACTGACTCGCTTGACGGATGGTATGTAAGTAGGTGGGTCCTGAAACTGCGGTCATAGGTAATATTGAAACAGCAGCGCCACGGTGTGGTGTAGAATTAATCGGTCAATTGCAGTTATTATCAATATAAAAATAAGAAAGTTTTAATCTACACTAATATATAAAGCTGAAGAGTTTGTTTGTTTGCTTGAACGCGCTAATATCAGGAACTACTCGTCTAATTTGAAAAATTATTTCAGTGTTAGATAGCCCATTTATTGAGGAAGGCTATAGGCTACCTATAGGTACCTATATCATGACGCTAAGACCAAGTAACTATTCCACGCGGTCGAAGTCGCTGGCAGAAGCTAGTACTTAATATTATGGGCTTGTGGCTAAGTAATTACTAAGCTGATCAACTGATCTGCAAGGTTAAGCTGCGCTCGCCGCGGTCAGTATGTGGATGGGTTACCATTCTTAACACATCGAGACCCCTCTGTGCCACCGAAATCACGTAAAGCGTCGGTCCCGGTTGTCATACGAACATCTTTGACAATTGTTATTGTAGTGTTAGTCGGAATCCCAAAAAAGCCTGACAACCATGTCTATCCTCTGATTATCGGTATTACCCAGAAATTGGGTTGCTGGGGTATGATGGCAGTCGCTTCGTGTAAAATAGACTGGAAGCCGACCCCAATATAGGTAGTTGGGAAAAGGATCGGATGAAAATTATGGGCTTTTCAAGGTTTCGATGTTTGAAGGCCAGAATTTCGGAAACACCTGCTAATAGTAATATTAGTAATAGCGATTATTCTGAAATCACTCGACGTACCTAATATTCACGACAATATTGTTATTAGCACTTACTTAAAAAATAGGAATCGATAAACAGGCAATCATACTTATTGCATGTAACTCAATAATTTTAACAATCTACCTCATTATATAAAAAGCTCCAGAAATAGCTTCAGCGTTTGATTCACACGTAAGTCACAGCCTCCAATGATAAGTGCGTTTTTATCCGCCGTAACAAATCTGATATGAGAGGTAATCGGCGAGAGTGCTCCGATCTGACGTGAGGGTAGGTATTTAATATGTATTATGTCGAGCGGCGCCCGGTGTACGGCACTTGTAATATTCAGAGAACTGAAGTACGGCGCTTGAATTAGCAAGAGGACTGAGGAACTAAGGCTCTAATTGTGAAGAGCTAGTATTCGTTACGTATAAAACATTGTGACATCCATTTTATTCCTCAATCGGCATTTCTATATTGTACAGTGATTGTATTGTATTGACTTTATAGTCTAGTCGTCCCAAGCGCGACTGCTGTGCTAGAGGTCCTGGGTTCGGGCTGTTATTGGGTTTTTCTTTGAAATTCTCAATAGCAGCTCGGGATGACAATAGGCTCGCACCCTATTACATGGGACTGAAACATACTGGCGAATTGTAGGTGTACCTACATTAGTACTGCCTAACCCTTCGGGGAATACAGGCGTGATTGTATGTTATATTGTACAACCAAGTACAACCGAAGGTTTTGTTAATTAAAAAAGGTAGGTACAAATCGAAACACCAAGCTAATACTGAGAATTTAATAAAAACCCAATAACACTGTTCTAAAAAAAATAATTAAAATCATCATATATACAAACAACCAAATGGATAAAGGTACGCTACGAACATAGATAACATTAGTGTATCATTTAAGCGTCCTCTTGGAAGTGACGAACAGGAGGCTGGGTCGGCATCAGACTAGCCGGGCGTGTGCACCGCCGATACCGGCATTAGCATTAAACAACAGACAAACGCGTATTCAAATGAGTCACCGTTTTGTGTTGCCGCCCGCGAATTAAAGCGGCCGAAGCCTCGACACAGCCGCACACAAGAGAACAGCCGTGGAAATAACAATAGATTTATTGATTGAGCTATCATGTGATAAAAATACGTTAAATACAATTATATTTATACCCACATTTATTATACATAATTATTATTATAAGTAGGTAGGTAAGTATACCTATTAATGTAATATACAAAGAATACACAAGCATCAAACGGCTGGGACATTTGAAAAGTTACATAGGCTTTGTCACTATACGTATGGACCTATGTACCTTCTTCTAGCAACCACAATAATCCTACTTCCTATCCTACTAATATTATAAATGCGAAAGTTTGTGAGGATTGATGGATGGATAGGTAGTGGATGGATGGATGGATGGATGGATAGTGGATGGATGGATGGATAGTGGATGTATGTTTGTTACTCTTTCACGCCAGACGGATCTGGATAAAATTTGGCACAGAGATAGATCATAGTCTGGAATAACACATGGGCTACTTTTTATCTGAAGTCCACGCAGACGAAGACGCGGGCAGAAGCTAGTTAGTACTAAATAAATTAAACACTTTATTTGTTAAGAACCTTTCCTCAATTTTTCATATTATGTATCTGCCTACTAATTGACTGGTATCAATTTTCGGCCAACTGAGCAAAACGAAATGAGATTAAAATCAAACCACAAGTCGGACCATTTTCTTTGATTTGTAAGTAATCCCCCGATTTCTGTTAAGTCGCCTCGCGTTCTGTGAATCGTTTCAGAATTATAACGCAGGCAAAGCCGGCGCGCGCAATGGCTAGTGCGGCCTGTCTTTCTACATTTATAAATCGAGCGCGGGAACGTAGGTACCTACCAATATTTTAAGGTGAATGTCTTCACCGTAATTCAAGTCCCCGGGGAGCCGGAGCAATCGCTTCTCGATCCAATTTATACGATGTATACATTATATATTATTTATTTGGATTGAGAGCGTGTGCGCGGGGGGCTAGGGGCGCGGGCTGTAAGGGCTGGCTGTCCGTCACGTATCTCGTACAAAACCTACATGCTCGAGATGGAACCTCCCGCTTCTGGGATCGTAGGTATCTGCATACCGTATTATTAAATGCGATGCTCTTCCAAAAACTTTTATTTAACAAAACAAAACAAACATGTATTTAGGTACCGCCTAAATCTGCACCAGAACTCATCATCATTTACCATTTGGTGTGGAAATGTTCAAAGCTTCAGTGTAGGTAGGCGTGAACTACACTGTAGCTTGAGAACATATCCTGAGTCTCGTACAGTACATTACCAAAGGAAGCCCAAGACAACTAGTTTGATTAATGTCGATGAGAATTCCGAGGCATACCTACTGGAACCTCTCCAGGGATTAAAGCACCAATGTTCAATGCTAATACAAGTTTCGAAATACATAACTGTAACTCATTCATCGCAGATATACATACCTATAGAATAAATGACATAGGCAAGTATATAGGTATCTATTTATTATGCAACAAAAGCTGCACGTCGGTATCGAGTCACGAAGTCACTAAGCTCCCCAAAAGGGGGTAGATCTTAGTAAGAGATGATGCACGGAGACCTTAGAACATAATAAAGTACCTAGCGTTCCGGTTGACTTCACGGCGACATCTTTAAAAACGGAGGTAATACTTATTTATGAATAGGTACAGTCGCCGTCAGATATATTGTAGCAGACAAGGTGACCAAATACTTCTGAACAATTTAAAATGTCAATAAGTTCCATACACTACAAGTTACCATTAATATCTGAACATTCATTACTTCATTAATATCTGAGCAAATGCTTGTCAATAATTTCTATAAGTACATATAATTAACCAAAAATATCTGAACACTTCTAACGTCAAGTGTATCTACGCAGACAAACACTGAGTTTACCTAACTTGTGTTTTAGATAGGATGAACCAAACATTATCAGTGATTTAATACCATGGAAAGGGAATAAAAATTGTATAGAAAATCATTTGTATAGGATGCAAGTGATGTAACTGATATTATGTTAATGTCAAACCATCGAAAGAAAATAGATCTTGGTTTTGTAATGAAATTAAAAATTACTTATGGTACTAAATATTTTTTAATTGAGACAAAATTAATAAAACACTGGCATCTGCCCGCGACTTCGTCTGCGTGGACTTCAGATAAAAAGTAGCCCATGTGTTATTCCAGACTATAATCTATCTCTGTGCCAAATTTTATCCAGATCCGTTCAGCCGTTCTGGCGTGAAAGAGTAACAAACATCCATCCATCCATCCATCCATCCTCACAAACTTTCGCATTTATAATATTAGTAGGATTAGTATTTTGTGTCCTCCTTCTCACCGTTTTCGCATGGAACCAACAACCTTTTCACAAAAATTTCTCCCTGTTGTCGTGTTCTACAATGATTCCCATCAGTATAATCCAAATACATATCTGAACAGTTATAACGTCAAGTGTATCTGACACTTGACGTTATAAGTGTTCAGATATTTTTGGTTAGTTATATGTATAGAAATTATTGACAAGCATTTGCTCAGATATTAATGAAGTAATGAATGTTCAGATATTAATGGTAACTTGTAGTGTATGGAACTTATTGACATTTTAAATTGTTCAGAAGTATTTGGTCACCTTGTCTGCTACAATATATCTGACGGCGACTGTACAAAGGCAGGTACCTACCTACATACATTAATATTATAGGTATTTTCGTATCTCTTTCCAACAAATCCTTATGCAACTATGCTCCTATTGCTATAATGTTACATAAGTACCTAAATATCTATGTAAGTAGAAGGTAGTTCGAGTACCTACATAGATTTGAGTTCACGAACACCTAATTTTTCACAGCCAAACAAACACTAGGACTAAAACATTAGGCATGACCATTGTTCAGTAACAATGCTCATACAACTCACATTAGTAGTTTTCTAATTGCAATCGAATCAGGCCCGTGTTTACCCTTAGGCCCACAAGGCCCTGGCCTAGGGGCCCAGCCATCCTAGGGGCCCCAGTTCCAGTGGCGGAACCTGCTACTTAATTTACCGGTTAGGCCAAGGAGTTCGCATATGTACAGGCAGATTTTTTTCCTCGCATAATTAATTGTAAAATGTTGTTTGATCTTCTTGCTAAAAGGTAGGAGATTCCTGAAATTTTAACTTGAGATATTGGCGTTGTAATGAATACGCATACGTGGATGGTGGACGTCGCGAATTATTTTGCATTTAAAAACGTAGATTCATATTCGGTTTAGTGTAGTCAATTTAGCATCATGAAACGTGGAATATATAATAGGTCTTTACCTATGAAATTGCCGTTCTGCAGTACTGGCCATTTCAAATCATAATAATTTTTGTTTGGCTAAGAATTCTAATTTCATATTAATTTTATTTTAAAAACATATAATTTTTTTTCCAAAAGTAGTCATTTGTTTATTGATTAGTGTTACTTCAATCTCTTTCGTCATCATGGATACGTTAAAATTTCGAGTAATTATGGAATATGAGTACCGTCGTGGCAGCAACGTGGCACAAGCGGCACACAACATCAACGACGTTTACGGAGCTAACACTACAAACCAACGCACCACCTGTTATTGGTTTGCTCGCTTCCGTTCTGGGAATTTCGACCTGAAAAATGAACCTAGCGGTCGTCCGAAGACTTTGGTCGACAATGACGAATTAAAGGCGATTGTGGAAGCTGATGATACACAATCGACGGCTGAATTAGCAGCAGCTTCCGACGTGTGCGTCAAAACAATATTGGTCCATTTGCGTCAAATTGGCAAGGTAAAAAAGCTTGACAAATGGGTGCCCCACGAACTCAATGATCGCCAGCACGACGTACGCGTCGAAACGTGCCTTGCACTGATCAACAGACACACAAATGAAGGAATTTTGAACCGCATTGTTACCTGCGATGAAAAATTTATTCTGTTTGATAACCGCAAGCGCTCAGCAAGTTGGTTGGATCCTGGTTTAGCACCTAAACAATGCCCTAAACGAAAACTTACCCCTAGAAAAGTAATGGTCACTGTTTGGTGGTCTAGCGCCGGTGTGATTCATCACAGCTTCTTACCAAACGGGGTGAACATTACTGCAGATATGTACTGTGAAGAACTGAACACAATGATGGAGAAGCTGGCACATCTCCAACCAGCATTGGACAATCGCTCGTCTCCGCTGCTCCTGCACGATAACGCGCGACCTCATACTGCACAGCTGACGGTCTCCAAGTTGCAAGAACTGGGGTTGGAAGTTCTCCGTCATCCGCCCTACTCACCAGACCTTGCGCCTACAGACTACTACTTTTTCCAGAATTTGGATAACTTCTTGGCGGGAAAAGAATTCAATACCCGTGAGGCAGTACAAATGCCTATGAAGAATTTGTTGCCTCCCGTCCAGCTGAATTCTTTAAGAAGGGCATCAATAAACTGCCACTGCGTTGGCAAAGATGCATTGATTGCATGGGTGATTACTTCGATTAATACAAATAAAAAATACATGATAAAAATTCGTTTAAATTTTTTCATACAAAACGGCAATTTCATAGGTAAATACCTTATATAATACAGTGCCGGTTTTAGCACCACCTGGGCGAGATTTTGATCGGCGCCAAACCCATACAAAAAAGGCAAAAAATATACATCTTACATATAATAAGAATGTGAGTCGTGTCTGTACAATGCTTATATTTACAAAAAAACTAATTTGGGGGACTCAGAATCAGTAACACAATCCATTTCTATTATTTTTGGAACTTTTGTCTGTCTGTTTGTCTGTCGGTTTGTCTGTCGGTTTGTCTGTCGGTTTGTCTGTATGTTTGACCGCGCATCAAATGAAAACTACCGAAGAGATGTGGAGGAAGTGGACAGGAATTCATAGCCTGTTTCTTCGATTAACATTTAGGCTATATTTCATTAAAATCGGTTGACTCTATCAAAAGTTATTAACATTTTAAAGATTGAAACCGTAGAATTTGAACAATAACCGTTGAAGCAAATTTCCTTTTTAATTATTTCCGTACTAGACTAGCACGGGTCAAACATTATAACAGAATCAAGAAATAAAATTAAAAAAATACACTCACAGGTACTAAATAAGATAAAAAAAGAAATCAAAAACCATTATTGTGAACGGGAATTGATTATTAGTACAGTTATTCTAACTCTACTTATACAAGGCATCACGGGACATAAATAGGACTTATCCAGCGAGCATCAGCCGGTGTAAAAACTAAATATTTGAGTAGGGTAAAGAAGTAAACAAAGAATGACAATTTATTCTCTAGAAGACTAACACGACATCGTTATTACCTCAATGAAATTTGATTCCATAACAGGTGTCATTTTGAGTTGACAATTTTTGACAATCATTCTTTTCTTCTTTATAGCATTCAGCTTTAAAGTAACTGATTTTATAATGTGAAACCTCCATAGTGTAGATTCTAAAGAGTTTCCATCTAATCAAATCATAAAATAATATACCACGTATTCTACCTATGTATAATAAATAAAAAAAATCGTTACTCTTTACTGATGCCGAAACAGTTATTTGAGATTTTTATCTATGCAGGTATGTCTGTTTATATTTGCGAACATTTTTTTTAAATTAAGTAATGTAAATTAAGTCAATCGCGCTAAGTGTATTAAAAATATGGAAAACCAGAATCCTTTTTCTATGAGATTTTTCGTCGTAGTTAGTTGAAACTTGGAGAGGACAACGTCTCTCAGGTCAGCTAGTTATATATAATCATAGCTGTTATACTTATATAAGCACATCAAGAAATGTAAGGATATTTTAATTCTAAATTAACTAAGACTAAGGGCCACTTGCACCAACTTCTTAAATGTGTTTAAATTGTATTTAAACACAATTTTCTATTGTCATTTTGTGTTTAAATTCAATTTAAACATAGGTATTTCAGAAGTTGGTGCAAGTGGCCCTTAGTGTAAACATTTCTTCAAAAGTTTAAGGGATTAATTAGCTCTTTTATTCTTCCTAATTTTACTAAATTATAAATTCTTAATTTCCTTCGGGGACTCGTGCGTTCTGGTCTCTTGCCAAAGTTCTCGAAGAAAATTTCTGTAACCCATCCTTTTCACCTCTACACATAGGAAATGGTCGTCGCTCAAATCCCTCAAACTACATACTGATAGCCGTCATGGCTATTCCTTTTCATTTTCTCGAAGATAATGGAGTCCATTGTCAAGTACGACTTTCGTAAGGGTCGATCGGCTTAGGCGATCGAAACTAAGGGGGAAGGCGTTCAGTTTGGACATAGCGAAGGCCTTTGATCGGGTATGGCACAAAACGCTTCTTTCGAAGCTTTCTTCCTATAGGCTTCTCGAGAAACTATGCGAATAAGTCACCAGCTTTCTTGCAGACAGAAGCATGAAGGTCGTAGTTGACGGTGAAGGATCGGATTCTATACTTATAAATGCTGGTGTCCCTCAAGACTGTGTGCTATCGCATACTTTGTTCCTCCTCTATATCGTCGACTGATAAGATATTTATAACCGACTAGACCCATTGGCGCTGCGAAGAGATTTGGCCTCGCTATGTATCTTCTATCGCCTATAGGAACGATCCCTGCTGCCTCTATCTGCCATCGTTCTACGTGACAGCAGGTTCATTCCCATAATCTAGATGGTTGGCAGTCTACAACTGTGCGTTCCTCTAGTGACTTTCTACCTCGCACAACAAAACTGTAGAATTAACTGTCGCCAGCAATATTTCCGGACAAATTACCTTCAAAGCTTCAAGAAAAGAGCGTACTCTTTTTAAAAAGGCTGGCAACGTACTTGTGACTTTTCTGGTGTTGCAGCCGTCCATGGGCGGCGGTAATCGCTTACTATCAGGCAATCCGTCCGCTTGTTATCACCTATTCCATAAAAAAGATTTCGTTCTCTCTATTGCATCGTTTTCTCTAATTGCTTAATAGAAAGAACGGAACTTGTGTAAAGCCTGCTGGAGGATGACCAGCTGCCAGTAACCGACCAAGCAGTGCACCGGTCACATGAAGTCGGTCTACATTGTAAAAAGCCCTTAAGTCTTTCAGCTCTTCGACGTGGCAAATGCGATATACATCTTTCACGGGATACGGGAACATTTAATGTGGTCTGATCAACAAAGGGCACTTGTGTCCATAGTGAGTCTCGTTTTTGGATTTCATCCTGAGTCACGGAAAATACGTGGTAAAGAAAACACCTGACAGGGTCTGCCATCTCCGACACCCACAGGAAGTCCATCCGTATCTAGGTGGAAGAGATAAGAGGTAGTAGAAAATGCAGAAAAATACCACAAAAAAAATCCAATTCGGTTTATAAATGGCCGAATAATCCCGAAACATACAAAAAAAATAGAGACGAATTGAGAACCTCTTTTTTTGAAGCCGGATGAAAATGGGGGACGGGGGCCCCAAATGCCAAGTGCCTAGGGGCCCTGGCCCCCTAAATACGGGCCTGAATTGAATTAGAGCTAAAATGTGTACCGTGAATTTATTTCACTTGCACTAATTATGACTTTAGCAACATTAGGGAAACACGCACACTCATCATCATAATTATCAGCTGAAAGACTTCCACTGCTGAAAAAAGGCCTCCCCTCGAGACTTCCACAAGGACTGGTTAGATGCCGCCTGCATCCAACGACTGCCAGCTACCTTCACCAGGTCGTCCGTCCACCTCGTTGAAGGTCGTGCCACATTAACTTTTCTGGCGCGTGGTCTCAACTAGAGAACATTTCTGCCCCAGCAGCCATCAGTTCCACGAGCTGTGTGTCCCAGCTACGCCACACGTTGGTACAAACATCTGTTTAAATTTCTCAAAGGTTGCCTGTGTAAAATATTTCAAAAAAAATCTTTATAAATCTAAGAAATAATCTTGATCAGATTGACCTGTTTATCCTGTCCCCTGTTTACTCTGACCCGAGGTGGTACGAGTTCTGCGCATAATATCCTACGAACATACAAGTGGCATGTTCTTACTAACGATTTTTGAAAACATCTAGTTTTTCACCTACAATTGTTGTCTGTAAGCTTTCCATAGATTCGTGTTATGTGCATCTCAGAGTAATAAATAGTGTGCATCAATCAAAAATTTTATGACAAGTAATATCAACCCAATGTAGGTACTTTATTTACTTATGTATTTAATTATAATAAAAATATATTTAGCTCCTACTTTCGTAGAATTTATAACATTATGTTCCGTGCAGTCCGTTATTAAATCACGCTGCACCGCAAGATAATTAATAAGGTTAATTATAAGCCGAGGACAATGGTTCAATTACGCCGGATCGCCTCTATTCTCATCACGCTGATAAGTAGAAAAGACTTTGCAAATAATAGATCTGGGAGAGTGCATAAAGTTATATAATAATATACAACGGTTTGTATAAAATATATTTATTGATCATTCATAATATGCATTGTACGTATCACTTATACATGTGCATACGAACATGTTGCTTGTTGCATGTAACATGTTGCAAAACAATTTATTTATATATACCTACTTATAATTAAATTATTTATCTAATCACGTCTAAAATAAAATTCCTTAAAACAGTCGACGGCTTCATAAAAGCGTTGCTTTATAATAGGACAATTTATTTATCTAAATACCTATAATTATATTGTTTAACTAATTGATATAATGCAGGGCCGTCACTTCGATGCACTAAAGACCACCAGAATGATCTATATTGACGATTCCATAAATTATTTTTAGGAATAATGTGTTAGAAAGACGATGTAACGTCGTGATAAAGATATACTGCCTAGTTGCGAGGCGACTTTACGAAATAAAATGTAATTATCTATACTTCGACTTTTAATTGAATTCAATAACTTCACAGTTAAAGGGACAGTTTTTGACAAAAAAAAAGATAGTGAGGTGGTATAAGAATGAAGGAAATATAGCGAAAAACTTACCTAAATAATGTACTTACATGAACAAACTTTTTATGTTAAATTTAGTAACTTGACTCCAAAACACAATACAAACTATTAAAAATTGTAAATTTTACTTCCCATTAGTAAGGTAATATAGAAAATGTCAAAAATGACAAAAGTTATTTTACATGAATTTTATTTTTGGTTAGTTTCTATTAAAAGTAAATAAAAAAGGAAATTAATTTTATTAATAATTATTAATCATTCTTATATTTCACATCTTATTTACGTATTTTTAGTTTGATTTTATATTAAACCTTTTTATCATTCATTCTTTACGCAAAACCATTCACTACCCCAAAACTATTAGTTGTAGTGTGGTATCATTATTTTTCTTTGAACTGTCAAGTTACTGAATGCAATTAAAAGTCTAAATATACGACGGGTTTGTATTACCCTGCAAGTCATAACTCAGTCGAGAATGACGTCATAATTACCGACATGCGCCCTGCAACACCTGAATTATGACAAAAAATAATATAATCTATTGACTGCCTCATACAGCTTTATACATAAATATACTATAATATAAACACCCAGTCTCTTCCTAAATTAAAATATTAAAATTTATTTAAAAAAATGTAGTCATGAAAACGTAAATATTAGTAGGAGGCCTTGATTTTTTAGGATTGGTATTTTATTTAAGTGTTTTTTTCTCATAACGTATTTAGTTGATAAGTACCTAGGTACTGCTAGCGCCCTCTGTGTGGCGCGCACCGCACTGTTGTACAGCTCGGCCACCCTCAACCTAAACCAACACTAACTGCCTTCCTATTGCTAGCGAAAATTTCCAACAGTTCACTTGCCATGTTTAAGCGACATTTTCAAAGTTAGGTCAGACATATTAGAGATTCGGAGCTTGGCGTATAGGCCTGCTGTTGTCCAGAGTCCTGAGCAGTGATTGAAATCAAACAACTTTACTTAAAGTTGTTTTATTTCAATATGTCTAATATTCGCGTAAACTCCAGAAAACAGCACATTAACAAATTCGGCTCCTGACTCAAAACAGCACAGATTACGTCAACCCCTTACAAAAGCACTAGTAAAAATTTCATCTCTGGCAAATAATCATATTTTATCATATCGAAATTACATCTATTGAATTTTTGTACTTTTTCACAGGATGCACCAATTTTTTTTTCTAATTTTGGGACGAAGAGTACGAAATATTGGTACCTTTGGGGCTTAAAGTATTGATCAACATTAAAGACTAATTAACCGCAATTAAATGTCAAAGTAACCTTCAGGTGCTACACACATGTGAAATTATACTGAGCAATAACCGGTGGTCGAGAAATATACAGTAATAGGTACATAATTACATACGGACGCCAACGATTCCAAAACTAACACGCTTTTACTTTATTTATGTACAAGTTAACACATCTCGAATATAAAACTGATAAATACAGTTTTAGCGGTACCTACCTATTGTAATGAGCGAGAATTTTCGAGAGAAGGTTTCGAGGTCAGCAGGGCATCAATTCGATACTATATTTTTGTTATTTTAAAAGTAATCCACTTATAACTTAGAATAAAATAACACAAGCGCCACCGTTTAATTTCAGTGGCAAAGGAATTTATCTAAAGGAAGCCCTCGCGTAGGTAACTAATATCGATATTTAAATGATTCCCATTTTTAAATACATATTAAAATATTATTTAAAATACTGATTTATTTAATTTATCTAATATTTTTATCGTTTTGATCATAAATCTTACAAATATTTCTTAATAATATTATACTCATAAAATTGTAACATTTTCAACTACTAACATAATTGAGCGTAGTGTGCAGTTTTTGTGATAAATATTATAGAGAAAAAAAATACAAGTTATGTAATAAATGAAGATAAAATATGGAAATAAGATAACACTGTAAAAATATTGTTGTGATAATCCGATTATTTTAAAGTATCATAGGCGTCTCGTGGAGAAATTATTGTTAAAAACGAGCTGTGTGCTTTGAAAATAAGTTTTATAAGTTCGATAAAATAATTAAGTATTGTGTCACCATTGTTATACTTTGGTACATATTCCGTAGACACAAGGTCTATATTATATAGTGTCTCCATCAGTAGCGCAAGTAGTCGTCCTTAGTAGTACCTACGGAAATAGTGTGTTGTGCGTGGTGTGCGCGGGCGCTAGGGGGCGCTAGGGGGCGCTAGGGGGCGCTAGGGGGCGCTAGGGGGCGGGCGGGTCGCGCGGCGGCAGGCGCGACAGCGAGTACGTCTCCGGCTGGAACGTGGGCGGGCACTGCAGGTGCGGGTAGTGCGCCCCGCGACGAGGCGCCCCCGCCCCCGCCCCCGCGGGCCCCGCCCCCGCAGCCACCGGCCCCGCCCCCGCGCCCCCTGC
Organism: Acronicta leporina; assembly: GCA_947256265.1. Taxonomy (NCBI): domain Eukaryota; kingdom Metazoa; phylum Arthropoda; class Insecta; order Lepidoptera; family Noctuidae; genus Acronicta; species Acronicta leporina. Next base: position 225,079 of record OX366517.1, on the reverse strand, counting down.
CCCTCGCCGCCTCGCGCCCTCGCTCGGACTGCCACCGGGGCTGCTACGGCTGTACCACACCAATTATAGAATTAGCCCAACCGCGCTTTATCAAAAATATAAATATATACACACTATCCATCACGCCAGAGGCATATTAATGTACACTCACATTTCGCCGGTATGTTTAGGTCCCATGTAATAAGGGGCGAGCCTATTGCCATTAACCGGGCACAAATTCCAAACTATGAGCTGTTACCGGGAATTTCATAGAAAAATCCAATAACACTGCTCGACCTGGGAATCGAACCCAGGACCTTCAGCGTAGCAGTCGCGCTTAGGACTACTAGGGTAATAAAGCAATTAAAAATATAAATATACGAGCTGGGCCGGTGAACTTTGTACCGCCTAACAGTCGATTCTGAAATTAACGTCATTCAATTGTTTTGCCTTTCCGGAACCCATCCACTAACACTTAAACTTTATGGTATGATATTAAAGTTCAAATTGACTTTTAAGTACGAATCTTTGTATGGGAATATAGAAAAGTGTTGTTTTTAGGCGATTTCGGGCAATTTTTTAAATTTATCTCTCCGTAAGAACCATCCTCGTACTTCAAGGAATATTATAAAAAAAGAATTAGCAAAATCGGTTCAGCTGCTCTCGCGATTTGCGCTTAGCAATACATTTGGCGATTCATTTTTATATTATAGATAAATATCTATTCGGCATTGAAATACAAGTTCGATCGAACAACATTCCGAGGCTGTTACCCAGTGTCGATGAGCGAAAATTTTCAGATAATATAATATGTGGCGAGCATAGCAAACAGTCTAACGGTTGTGTGGTGACGTACGTGTGCGGCGCGGGCTGCAGCTGCAGCGCGGCGCCCCCCCTGCGCGCGCCCCCCCCTCCCGTCGTGTGCACCTGCGTCACGTATACATTCACATGGTCACATCCAACGATAACAAATAACAACGACAAAGAGGAAAATAAGAGATGCCTAAATTGATGTGTTCATAGATAAAATGTTTGTCAAATAAAAATTTGTTAAAAATATGTACAACGATAAAAAAAGAACAGTGATAGGCTAGTGATATGACCATTGGACTGCCAAGTCAAAGGTCTCTGGTTGAAATCAAAGGCACGCACCTCTGACTTTTCGAAGTTATGTGCGTATTATCACGCGCTTAAACGGTGAAGGAAAACATCGTAAGGAAACCTACACGCCTGAGAGATTTTCTCGACGGCGTGTGAAGTCTGCCAACCCGTTATTCCTTAGTGTGGTGGACTATAACCTGATCACTCTCATAGTGAGAGGAAACCTGTGCCCAGCAGTAGGACATTTAATGGGTTAATTATGATAAGAAAAAGGTACGTACCCACACTCCGTGACCAACTCAGAGGGGGGAGGGGGTTTTCGAAATACCTTGCTTGGTCATTGACACTAACGCATATTGTATATACCGAAATGCCAGCCAATTTAAATCTGTAAATTTTTGTAGTCAGTGGGTTATTTCTACTGTGTTACCTTGTGGTTCCGGCGCAGCGAGTCGCGCCAGCGCTCGGCGGCGCGGCCGGCCGCCTCGTCGCGGTACACTATCTTGTGTTATTGTTAGTAGTGTTACCTTGTGGTTCCGGCGCAGCGAGTCGCGCCAGCGCTCGGCGGCGCGGCCGGCCGCCTCGTCGCGGTACACTATCTTGTGTTATTGTTAGTAGTGTTACCTTGTGGTTCCGGCGCAGCGAGTCGCGCCAGCGCTCGGCGGCGCGGCCGGCCGCCTCGTCGCGGTACACTATCTTGTGTTATTGTTAGTAGTGTTACCTTGTGGTTCCGGCGCAGCGAGTCGCGCCAGCGCTCGGCGGCGCGGCCGGCCGCCTCGTCGCGGTACACTATCTTGTGTTATTGTTAGTAGTGTTACCTTGTGGTTCCGGCGCAGCGAGTCGCGCCAGCGCTCGGCGGCGCGGCCGGCCGCCTCGTCGCGGTACACTATCTTGTGTTATTGTTAGTAGTGTTACCTTGTGGTTCCGGCGCAGCGAGTCGCGCCAGCGCTCGGCGGCGCGGCCGGCCGCCTCGTCGCGGTACACTATCTTGTGTTATTGTTAGTAGTGTTACCTTGTGGTTCCGGCGCAGCGAGTCGCGCCAGCGCTCGGCGGCGCGGCCGGCCGCCTCGTCGCGGTACACTATCTTGTGTTATTGTTAGTAGTGTTACCTTGTGGTTCCGGCGCAGCGAGTCGCGCCAGCGCTCGGCGGCGCGGCCGGCCGCCTCGTCGCGGTACACTATCTTGTGTTATTGTTAGTAGTGTTACCTTGTGGTTCCGGCGCAGCGAGTCGCGCCAGCGCTCGGCAGCGCGGCCGGCCGCCTCGTCGCGGTACACTATCTTGTGTTATTGTTAGTAGTGTTACCTTGTGGTTCCGGCGCATCGAGTCGCGCCAGCGCTCGGCGGCGCGGCCGGCCGCCTCGTCGCGGTACACTATCTTCTGTTATTGTTAGTAGTGTTACCTTGTGGTTCCGGCGCAGCGAGTCGCGCCAGCGCTCGGCGGCGCGGCCGGCCGCCTCGTCGCGGTACACTATCTTCTGTTATTGTTAGTAGTGTTACCTTGTGGTTCCGGCGCAGCGAGTCGCGCCAGCGCTCGGCGGCGCGGCCGGCCGCCTCGTCGCGGTACACTATCTTGTGTTATTGTTAGTAGTGTTACCTTGTGGTTCCGGCGCAGCGAGTCGCGCCAGCGCTCGGCGGCGCGGCCGGCCGCCTCGTCGCGGTACACTATCTTGTGTTATTGTTAGTAGTGTTACCTTGTGGTTCCGGCGCAGCGAGTCGCGCCAGCGCTCGGCGGCGCGGCCGGCCGCCTCGTCGCGGTACACTATCTTGTGTTATTGTTAGTAGTGTTACCTTGTGGTTCCGGCGCAGCGAGTCGCGCCAGCGCTCGGCGGCGCGGCCGGCCGCCTCGTCGCGGTACACTATCTTATGTTATTGTTAGTAGTGTTACCTTGTGGTTCCGGCGCATCGAGTCGCGCCAGCGCTCGGCGGCGCGGCCGGCCGCCTCGTCGCGGTACACTATCTTGTGTTATTGTTAGTAGTGTTACCTTGTGGTTCCGGCGCAGCGAGTCGCGCCAGCGCTCGGCGGCGCGGCCGGCCGCCTCGTCGCGGTACACTATCTTGTGTTATTGTTAGTAGTGTTACCTTGTGGTTCCGGCGCAGCGAGTCGCGCCAGCGCTCGGCGGCGCGGCCGGCCGCCTCGTCGCGGTACACTATCTTGTGTTATTGTTAGTAGTGTTACCTTGTGGTTCCGGCGCAGCGAGTCGCGCCAGCGCTCGGCGGCGCGGCCGGCCGCCTCGTCGCGGTACACTATCTTGTGTTATTGTTAGTAGTGTTACCTTGTGGTTCCGGCGCAGCGAGTCGCGCCAGCGCTCGGCGGCGCGGCCGGCCGCCTCGTCGCGGTACACTATCTTGTGTTATTGTTAGTAGTGTTACCTTGTGGTTCCGGCGCAGCGAGTCGCGCCAGCGCTCGGCGGCGCGGCCGGCCGCCTCGTCGCGGTACACTATCTTGTGTTATTGTTAGTAGTGTTACCTTGTGGTTCCGGCGCAGCGAGTCGCGCCAGCGCTCGGCGGCGCGGCCGGCCGCCTCGTCGCGGTACACTATCTTGTGTTATTGTTAGTAGTGTTACCTTGTGGTTCCGGCGCAGCGAGTCGCGCCAGCGCTCGGCGGCGCGGCCGGCCGCCTCGTCGCGGTACACTATCTTGTGTTATTGTTAGTAGTGTTACCTTGTGGTTCCGGCGCAGCGAGTCGCGCCAGCGCTCGGCGGCGCGGCCGGCCGCCTCGTCGCGGTACACTATCTTGTGTTATTGTTAGTAGTGTTACCTTGTGGTTCCGGCGCAGCGAGTCGCGCCAGCGCTCGGCGGCGCGGCCGGCCGCCTCGTCGCGGTACACTATCTTCTGTTATTGTTAGTAGTGTTACCTTGTGGTTCCGGCGCAGCGAGTCGCGCCAGCGCTCGGCGGCGCGGCCGGCCGCCTCGTCGCGGTACACTATCTTGTGTTATTGTTAGTAGTGTTACCTTGTGGTTCCGGCGCAGCGAGTCGCGCCAGCGCTCGGCGGCGCGGCCGGCCGCCTCGTCGCGGTACACTATCTTGTGTTATTGTTAGTAGTGTTACCTTGTGGTTCCGGCGCAGCGAGTCGCGCCAGCGCTCGGCGGCGCGGCCGGCCGCCTCGTCGCGGTACACTATCTTGTGTTATTGTTAGTAGTGTTACCTTGTGGTTCCGGCGCAGCGAGTCGCGCCAGCGCTCGGCGGCGCGGCCGGCCGCCTCGTCGCGGTACACTATCTTGTGTTATTGTTAGTAGTGTTACCTTGTGGTTCCGGCGCAGCGAGTCGCGCCAGCGCTCGGCGGCGCGGCCGGCCGCCTCGTCGCGGTACACTATCTTGTGTTATTGTTAGTAGTGTTACCTTGTGGTTCCGGCGCAGCGAGTCGCGCCAGCGCTCGGCGGCGCGGCCGGCCGCCTCGTCGCGGTACACTATCTTGTGTTATTGTTAGTAGTGTTACCTTGTGGTTCCGGCGCAGCGAGTCGCGCCAGCGCTCGGCGGCGCGGCCGGCCGCCTCGTCGCGGTACACTATCTTGTGTTATTGTTAGTAGTGTTACCTTGTGGTTCCGGCGCAGCGAGTCGCGCCAGCGCTCGGCGGCGCGGCCGGCCGCCTCGTCGCGGTACACTATCTTGTGTTATTGTTAGTAGTGTTACCTTGTGGTTCCGGCGCAGCGAGTCGCGCCAGCGCTCGGCGGCGCGGCCGGCCGCCTCGTCGCGGTACACTATCTTGTGTTATTGTTAGTAGTGTTACCTTGTGGTTCCGGCGCAGCGAGTCGCGCCAGCGCTCGGCGGCGCGGCCGGCCGCCTCGTCGCGGTACACTATCTTGTGTTATTGTTAGTAGTGTTACCTTGTGGTTCCGGCGCAGCGAGTCGCGCCAGCGCTCGGCGGCGCGGCCGGCCGCCTCGTCGCGGTACACTATCTTGTGTTATTGTTAGTAGTGTTACCTTGTGGTTCCGGCGCAGCGAGTCGCGCCAGCGCTCGGCGGCGCGGCCGGCCGCCTCGTCGCGGTACACTATCTTGTGTTATTGTTAGTAGTGTTACCTTGTGGTTCCGGCGCAGCGAGTCGCGCCAGCGCTCGGCGGCGCGGCCGGCCGCCTCGTCGCGGTACACTATCTTGTGTTATTGTTAGTAGTGTTACCTTGTGGTTCCGGCGCAGCGAGTCGCGCCAGCGCTCGGCGGCGCGGCCGGCCGCCTCGTCGCGGTACACTATCTTGTGTTATTGTTAGTAGTGTTACCTTGTGGTTCCGGCGCAGCGAGTCGCGCCAGCGCTCGGCGGCGCGGCCGGCCGCCTCGTCGCGGTACACTATCTTCTCGTACCTGCACAATACGCACTCAGTTGACATTTCATCTGCTCAACGCTAAAGAGACCCTCTGCGATCAACTTCATCGTTACACTAATTTCATAACACTATATTTTATGTGATGACGTCCTGCAATGATTATTATAAAATCCTGTTTAGAATTTTTTTTTAGTTTTTTGACGTGAATACATCTTTAATTTTTTTTATGGTATAGGGGCGAACGAGCAGTCGCTTCACTTGAGGGTAAACGATTACCGCCGCCCATAGACAAGACATGGCAACACCAGAGGTGTCGCAAATGCGTTGCCCACCTTTAAAAAGGATTTGGGCCTCCGGTATCCTCACTCACTCGGCGAAACACAACATAAGTGTTATTTCTCGCCGGTTTTCTGTGAGGTCGCTGTATCACTCCGGTCGAGGCGGCACATTCGTGCCGAAGCATGGCTCTCCCACAATGAAAATTTGCTTATACAGGAGGCAAGTCAAAAAAACTAATGATAACAATATCGAGGGCTACAGTTTGGAGTTGCAGCTTTATATGTATAATTTCCATCCTAAATTCAATTACAGCATTGGATAGCTAAGGATCAAAGAATTCATTACGCCAAGTGAGGACTGTGACGCATCGCGCGCGGTGGAGGGGGAGCGCCACCATTTTGAGATATTTTTGCTGCGTATCGAAATTTACACTTAAGTAATATGACTTTTGAATCGGAAACGCTACGACGTTCGTTTAAGTTTCAATCGTCAGCTTTTGTCAAAATCTATCGACTAGTACAAATCATTAGTGTAAAATAGTGACAGTGTGTTAAAATAAAATATTTTTTTGTGCCAATCTCTTTCTTTTTTCCTTAAAGTTTGTAACAGCGTGTGAAACAAATAATAATAACACAACTGACCCGTCTTTGCCCCTGACAGAGATCGGTTTCCCGCCGCCCGTAGAGCTGCCGGTGCTGCTGGAGCCCTCGGCGCTGCCCACCTCGCCGTAAATCACGTCTGGAACTGAACCCCGCGTCAGTCACACGCTGCTAGCGCTAGGCGATCGACACTATGTACAGTATCCGACAACCATGGCTGCTTTAAAGTTTTGCTTACTTTTTTGAACGGGCTTGAGTAATTAAAGGTCCGGCGGAGCTTGAATTGCTCTCAAAAACGTAATACGAAACGATATTTTTCATTATTATGTTTCTGTAGCTGGAAGTCTTCCATGCTTTAATTAAAATAAATATTTTATATAATAATTGTGTTATTATTCGGATTCCGATAGCATTAATCTATGTCCCTTCCATACCATTTCGTCTACTACCACATCATTGGAAATAAACGACAGGAAAATCGTTCCAAACTCGGTAAAGTTAGCAAGAATTGCATTCGCTTACATTTAATTTTATTTCCAGTGAAATATTTTGGATGAAATTGTAGAGCAGGAGTTGAGATGATTAAGATGTCCTTTGTTATTAGGTTTGTGTTGGAAGTTCGCTCCGCCGGACTCTTAGATCGATAGTTTTTTATTTGTAGATAATTATAATAAAGTTATATGTCATTATTTTTTATTTTCAGCATTGGAACATCTGAAGTGTTAAGTGTGAGAGCAATCAGGTTGTGTGTGTGTGTGTGTGTGCGTGTGTACCGATGTTGTCGAGGCGCTGCAGCAGGTCGTGCTGCGCGGCGCGGTGCTGGTGCTCCACGCCCATCAGCACGCGGTTCGTGTACACCTGGCGCCGCTCCTCCGCCTGCTTCTTCAGCATGAACTGCTCCAACGTTACAAATCCCACTAGGTTCTCCGTCTGCGTACGAGGTGATGACTACGTTTTAGTTTACCACGTCCCCACGACGTTTAGGCCACAGCATGTCTGTTACAAATGGTGTTTAAGAGTAACAATTATAGCGCAATCGATCCCAACAAACCCTATTAAATATTAACCAGTTTCCTTTTTTCTAACTAGATGGTGTAACTAGGTCGCCGATTAAATTTTCAATAAATAGTTGGTGTTGACGTTGCTAACTTACACTTGTATAGCAGAAGTATCAGCAGAGAGCAGTACACGGTAGTTTTATTTAAAACCCTCGGTGTACCAGCAAGTGTCTCAAGACCAACCAAGGTATCTGACAACACGATTCCACAAAAACAAAATAATTACACAACAAAAAGCAGTTGAAAAAAAAGAGCAAAACTGACCTTGGGTTTAGGTTTGGGCACGTGCAGCGTGGGCTTGGTGACAAAGTTGCTGTTGTCGAAGTCCAGCAGGTTAGGGTTGGACGCGTGGATGTAGTTGATGGGCTTGGGCAGGCGCCGCCGGCCGCCGCTCTCCTCGCCACTGTCCCCCGCGCCCCCCGCGCCCCCCGCGCCTGCCCCGGGCGGGCTGGCGCCCCCATCGCTGGCGCCCCCCGCGCTGTCGCCCCCCGCGCCGGCAACTGTCCTGCGCCCCGCCCCCGCCGCGGCCAGGTCGGGCGGAGCCACACGGCGGTAACTGCGGTAGTGCTCTGTAGGCACTGGTACGCCTGACTGCTTGTTCTGTAGTATAAGATCTTTATGTCAACAGGTTTTTTTTTGCAATAGAGTCGGATATACGATGCAATCTAGAAATTCGCGGAACATACGTCCGAAGTGTCGTACTATAATTGGTGAAATAGGAAATACTTTAAGAAAAAATCAAATGACATTGAAGGTTAGGAATATAAATATGCCACTAAAAACATAACTCGTAAAAAAAAGTCTCGCAACTCAGCTCTTCTATCGTAAAAAGTTGTGAGATATCAATATTAAAAATCATTATGTTTTAAATAAACAGATTGACTTGGCAAACAACAAAGTTACAGGGGCTTGAAAATGTGCTGAATTGCTTCGATAAAAGGATGGTACGGCCGTGCCGCTTGTTTTTGCTCGACTTGAGATTATTACTCGTGTTATAATATAGTGTGGTATGAGTGCGTGTGACCTTGAGCTTGGCGTCGTCCTTGGTCTTGTTGCGGTAGAAGAAGCGCAGGTACTTGCGGTCGAGGCTCGTGGACGAGTGCGGCACGCTCTCGTGCGAGTCGCTGCGCTGCATGCGGTGCGTCAGCTTCTTCAGCGACCCGAACTTGGACTTGTCTTTGTCCTTGTCCTTGTCCTTGTCTTTGTCGCCGTCACGAGAGCGCTCGCGCTCCTTGTGCGGACTCTCCGCGTCAGACTCCGTCTCGGAATAGTCCGTTTCGGAGAATTGTTTTGATACGTCCATCTGATAATTTGGAGGTAAATGGGGTAGAAGGGTTGATTTTCGATTTTTACAAAGTATTTACTAATGTTATTATTCAAAGTCAAAGGTACACAGAGTAATTTTTTCTAGTGGACGTGGATGGTCAAATATCGAAACTTAAAGAAGTTTAAGGGTCGATTTTTATACTTTTGCTTAATTGGTATTTCAAAGAAGTTATGAAAAGATAAAACAAATATGCGTAAAAAACAGGTTTTAACAAATGAACATTATAGGGGTCTTCTTTTAAGCATGGAAATACCTGTAATAGAAGACCTCCTTCTTCCATATCAATGTGTGCAAACATATAAAGCCTGTTGACAATACAGTTAAGACATGGTAGGTAGAAAAACAAAACTAAAATTAGAAAATATTTGTATGTGATTGACAAGTGTCTATGTGAGCTGCTGGTATTTCGTGTTTTCTACATACATTATGTAGAATGTATGTAGCATTTGTGGTGTAGTATATGGTGTATTTTTCAGGTTCAGCAATATTGGATAACTCTACTTTCGTGTTCTTATGCACTGGTTTTCAGATTTCACCAGTAAAGATTAGTAGTGTCATCAGTATACGAGAAAGCCAATTATGAGAAAAATCGTTAAATAATAAGATATTTAACTAAGATTTTATTTATAATAAGATTTTTCTCATAATCGGTTCGTTTTAGTATAGAATTTGGCTATTCATGGTTCCTATCTGTTAATATCAATTGTTAGCGCAGTCGGTATAGAGGTGTACACTAACGTTGTTGGCGAGGGATGGCAGCAGCGTGGCGCGGTGTATGAGCTGTATCCAGGCCAGCTGCGCCTCGCGCGAGTCGCACGCGAAGTAGAAGGCCGTGCCCGTGTGGTACACCTTGAACGCGTGCGCGCGCGACTTCACCTCCGCCGCCGCGCTCACCGTGAAGCCCTCCAGGTAGATCATGCAGTCCGCGCGCGAGCACTGCAACACAGGGCGGCGAGTTGCGAATGTGGGGCGCGGGGGCGGGGCGCGGGGGGCGCGTGGGGCGCGGGCCGGCGGCGCCGGGGCCTACCTCGGGCGAGCGGTACGCGTACAGCAGGTTGTGCGCCAGCAGCAGGTGGCGGCGCGCCCAGCGCGGGGCGGCGGCGGCGCGCGCGCGCACGCGCTGCCACACGCCGCCCGCCGCGCCGCGCGCCGCCAGCGCCACCGCCGGCACGCTGCGACGCTCTGCGGCACACACCACACCACACCACATATACACACACGACATTATATATATATATATATATATATGTTAAGGTCAAAACTCATTACCAATCAAAACCACTTTTGACTTCGAAAATCAGTGATAAGTGTTTTTAATTAAGGACGTTGGTCAAAAGTACTTTTAACTGCAAAATGTTCTACATTTCGGTTCTGGCATCGTTTGGTCACAGTTCTAACCTAACCTAACCGATATAAACATATTTCATGTTATCATCAAAACTACTGTACATCATTAGAAGCTGTAAGATCAGAGACCCTACAACTACTTTTGACTGATTTTCGCAGTCAAAAGTGGTTTTGACGGGTACGAGTTTTGACTGTAACATATACACACCGTCCAATCAACCATAATCACACTCACTCGCAAGAATGGAACTCTTCTTCTTCAAACTCCTGGATTTGGACGTCGGAAAGATACCCCGCACAGCACTAGTGGGAGACAGCGCCATCCCTCTCGTGGGTGCACTTTCAGTGTTGGCTTGCGCGCCCATAACGATGTCGCCGGAGGCCGGGCCGGAGTTAGGGGCGGGGCCAAGGGCGGGGGCGGGGCCGGGGGCGCCGGGGGACCCGCGGCGCCGCAGCGTGGGCGGCGCGCCCGGCTCGCTCACCGGGCTGTTGATGGCGGGCATCTCGCGCCGCTCACTCGGAATAACTCGGATGTCGTGTTTCGTTATGTGACGTAGAGGCACTGATATCTAAGGTGAGGATTTTTATAGAATTTGTTATTCAGTAGCCCAAGTATGAACTTATGAAAACGTATTCGTATCAAAATCGAGAATAATGATGAGGAGGTTAAAAAACAGATGAGGTGAAAGTAGTGTGCCAGTATCATAGCTAGTGGAAATCTATAGTCTCTGCCTACCCCAATGGGACACAGGCGTGAAAATATGTATGAGATTTTTACCAGAAAAAAACTCGATTCGTTTACGATACGAATTCGATAGTTCTTAGTGCGTAAGCTACTAAAACGATACTCACATGCGTAGTATCGATAAGTCTGATAGGTTTGAGTGGAGAGGTGGGCGGGGCATCAGTGCGTGGCACCGCGCGTAGCACGGCGAACGGACCCGGCCCTGCCAACGAGGCAGGAGCCGGACCCGGGCCGGGCGGGGGCGGGGCGCCGGGGCCCGGCCCGGGCGGGGGCGGGGCGGCGCTCCCCGGCCGCGGCGCCGGCGTGGGCCGCGGGGGCGGCTCGGGGGCGCGCGCGGACCTGCTACGGGGGAACCTGCGCGACAATATTAGTGCCGATACGATTACTTACAACACAACCTATTTATGAGCGTTAGTCATAGTTTGCGACCGTGAAGATGATTGGCACTGACCGTGATTCGGCCGGCGGCGCGGGCGGCGCATGCGTGGGCGGCGCGGGCAGGCCAGAACGTCGCCTGTGCTCCATCATGGCAATGTTGATAGTCTCCAGTATCCGCTCCGTGGTCGCCTCGTCTCGCTCGGGCGCCAGAGCCTCACTGTCCACATGATCGTCAGCCTCCGTCGGAACTGGTCGCTCGTCAGTGTTACTGCGACGTCCGCGTTGTAAGATTGCTTCGCCGATCTGAGAACTCGACTTTTTAAAATCCAAAATTCTATCGGCCTTATCCGTTAAATGCAAAACGAGCGGGCTATCGGTGGGTGTAGTTGGTGATTCAGGAATCGTTTGAACGGCCAACGGGCCGGGCTCGTCAATACTCGCGTCGAAGTCGTACGCTGGTGTAGAGTGACTTTTGTCGAGTTTACCGCGGCTGCGGTCGACGGAGTGCAGCTCATCCGACAGTGCAGGGGCGGGGGCGGGGGCCGACAGGGCGGGGGCCGGGGCCGCCGCGGGGGCGGGGCGCGCGGTGACCACGCCTAGGCACGTCCGCGGCCGCGGGGACAGCTCTAGCCCGGTGCTGCATGACACGGCCTGAAAGCAAATTATCATCGTTTTGACATAATTATCTCGGTGCCATTAGTCTAATGTTTGGTAGCTTATAGGTATGTATGTTACCTTATCTCTCGCATAAAGAGCAATATCGTCCGGCGCCGGGCTCATACTGGTACTACCTCCCTCGTGTCCCCACTTTCGTTGCTTCAACTCTTGCCAGAACTGTCACATGCAAAAATGATATCAATATCTGTGATTCAAAGCCAAGTTCTATATTATGAAATAACTCAGACAAGATGTAACCTGTTCGATGGCATGGCTCGGTCGCTTGTACAGAGGGGTGTCGCCGCTAATAGTATGTCGCCTTTGTACTGCACTTCTCGGTTTAGGCGGGTACATCCTGGAAACAATAACAAATACCTAGTTATAATGAATATGATTTTGTGAGAGACTAATTTATGTTTCACTGGGACCGGCCGTTAGTCTCAGATCTTTTTTTATTTCGAGTGAGCTTTGATTTCATATAAAATTGTTTGATATAGAATAGAGTTTTCTAATAACATTTTTATACGCGAAGACTTGTAATTGGCTCTCAGTCTATCTTACTGTTTTTCTCTGTAATATCAAGCTGTAAGTCTTCCATGGAAATAAATGAATAATACAGCTGGCGAAACCAAGTAGCAAGTGTCAGCCAGAAAGTTACGGGATCTAATGGATCAGTAATTACTTATATATGTTGTTATTGATGATAATGATGACTATGTTGATGATGATGTTAATGATGATGACGACACTGATGTTGATGTGATGATGATGACTATGTAGATGTGATGATGATGATGACTATGTTGATGATCATGTTGTTAATGAAGGTGATAACTATGTTGATGATGTGATGAAGATGACGATGATGACAATGATGATGATGATGTTAATGATGATGACGACATTCATGTTGGTGATGATAATGATGACTATAGAAATGATAGCTAGATAGATGATAGCTAGATAGATGATAGATAGATAGATGATAGTGATGAAGATGATGATGATGATGACAATGTTGATGATGTTAATGATGTTAATGATGATGACGATATTGATGTTGGTGATGATGATGATGATGATGATGTTAATTATGATGACGATATTGATGTTGGTGATGATGATGATGCCTATGACGATGATGACTATGTTGATGATGATGATGACAATGTTGATTATGATGATGATGACAATGTTAGTGATGATGATAATATTGATATGATGATGACGACATTGATATTGATGATGACTAAGTTGATGTTGAGATGTTGAAGATGATGGTTGTTGATGAAGATAATGACTATGTTTATGTTGATAATGATGAAGAAGATGATGACTATGTTAATGATGATGATGACTATGTTGATAACGATGATGACTATGTTGATGATGATGATGATAATTATGACTGATGATCATGACTACGGCGTAGAATCGGTGTTACCATAGTGCATTATTATATGGAAGAAGTTAGGAATATTTCGATGATGACTATGGTGATGATATTGATTTCACGCAATAAATAAAACACGTATTAAATAAGTAATTAATGATAGTATTATTGTAAGTCGTGAGTGAAATCGCGGGAAACAGCAAGTAGGTAAAGACAAACAAACCTGGTGTGGTCGAGGTGCAAGGTAGTGGGCGAGGCGGGCGGTGACAACGGCTCGCTCTCGTCGGACGAGGCCGCCTCGTCCGGCGCGACCTCCGCCGGCTGCGCCTCCGCGGGCGGCGAGGCGGGCAGCGGGCTCAGCGTGCCGCAGCGACTGCACAACATACAACGTGTGTGTTAGTGTGAGTGCGGGTGTGGCGTACCTGTGCAGCGAGAGGTCGGCGTAGAGGTGCGGCGGGCGGTAGTGGTGCAGGCGCAGCGCGCGGCGGTGCAGCTGCGGCGTGGCGAGCGCGGGCGGGGCGCGGGCGAGTGCGGGTGTGGCGTACCTGTGCAGCGAGAGGTCGGCGTAGAGGTGCGGCGGGCGGTAGTGGTGCAGGCGCAGCGCGCGGCGGTGCAGCTGCGGCGTGGCGAGCGCGGGCGGGGCGCGGGCGAGTGCGGGTGTGGCGTACCTGTGCAGCGAGAGGTCGGCGTAGAGGTGCGGCGGGCGGTAGTGGTGCAGGCGCAGCGCGCGGCGGTGCAGCTGCGGCGTGGCGAGCGCGGGCGGGGCGCGGGCGAGTGCGGGTGTGGCGTACCTGTGCAGCGAGAGGTCGGCGTAGAGGTGCGGCGGGCGGTAGTGGTGCAGGCGCAGCGCGCGGCGGTGCAGCTGCGGCGTGGCGAGCGCGGGCGGGGCGCGGGCGAGTGCGGGTGTGGCGTACCTGTGCAGCGAGAGGTCGGCGTAGAGGTGCGGCGGGCGGTAGTGGTGCAGGCGCAGCGCGCGGCGGTGCAGCTGCGGCGTGGCGAGCGCGGGCGGGGCGCGGGCGAGTGCGGGTGTGGCGTACCTGTGCAGCGAGAGGTCGGCGTAGAGGTGCGGCGGGCGGTAGTGGTGCAGGCGCAGCGCGCGGCGGTGCAGCTGCGGCGTGGCGAGCGCGGGCGGGGCGCGGGCGAGTGCGGGTGTGGCGTACCTGTGCAGCGAGAGGTCGGCGTAGAGGTGCGGCGGGCGGTAGTGGTGCAGGCGCAGCGCGCGGCGGTGCAGCTGCGGCGTGGCGAGCGCGGGCGGGGCGCGGGCGAGTGCGGGTGTGGCGTACCTGTGCAGCGAGAGGTCGGCGTAGAGGTGCGGCGGGCGGTAGTGGTGCAGGCGCAGCGCGCGGCGGTGCAGCTGCGGCGTGGCGAGCGCGGGCGGGGCGCGGGCGAGTGCGGGTGTGGCGTACCTGTGCAGCGAGAGGTCGGCGTAGAGGTGCGGCGGGCGGTAGTGGTGCAGGCGCAGCGCGCGGCGGTGCAGCTGCGGCGTGGCGAGCGCGGGCGGGGCGCGGGCCGCGCGGCGCCGCAGCCGCAGCGCCAGCTCGTCGCCGGCGCCTGCGCACGCGCGCACTACGGCTTCGCCGCTCCACCCTATCACACACTGATTCCCCACCTTAAACAAAAAACAATTTCCGCATATAAGGTTGTGGCCACGACTACCCAAAAATCAGCCAAGTGCGAGTTGGATATACTGCATTGTTGTTACAAAGACGTTCACAGAATAAGATCTTAACCGTCCAATACCTTGTACAGTGAATAGCTTCACGCGAGCATAGCTGCAGGGCGAACAATAGAAAATTAATAAACCTGTAAACTAGTCAGTTACTGGTAATCTAATAATAATACTAACTCAGAAATGCAATGTGCTAACTAAAGGATGAACTTAATTTTTTTTTTTTACCTGGACGATCTCGTCTCCTATGTGAACAGCTCCGGAAGCGTGAGCGGGCGATCCAAAGCGAATATCTGCGAGCTGATGATGACCGCAAAATGATGGTACAACGTCAAAGCCCAAAGGCTTGCCTGCCTGCCGGAGCGTCACCGTGTCCAATGACGCAGGCTGCAGAATCATGGGGTCCGACACGTCCTACATTAAGAAAATTTGTAAAAATATGTGTATACATTTTGAAGCAAGGAATTGAAAGAGCATCCGTATGACCTGTATGATGTAGTCGGCGGTGGCGGCGGTGGTGGCGGCGGCGGCGGCCACGGCGCGCGCGGGCTGCTCGGCGAAGCGGTCCCGCTGCGCGCACGTGGCCGCCTCCAGCGACAGCTTCAGCAGCGCCGCCTTGCGCTCCGCCAGCGACGCCGCCGCGCTGCCGGTCGGGCACAGCGGCCATCTGATGTTACATGTTCACTTATTACGGAACAAGCAATGCTACCGCATCCGTATCCGTATCCGTACACATAACACTAACATTGAAAAATAGAGAATGCCTGTCTGTCCATCTTGGAAAAAGCACCCTGCCCAATATCGTAAAATAATCTGGCTTCCATCTATTGAGGTAAAGACGAGCTGAGATGGAAAAATCTCACAAAAGCCGTAAAAGAATAGGTTAATCTAATTATCCATGCTACCCAAGTGCTAACAACTAAGGTCCAACCGAGATCTCAATTTTAGTCTCAGTCTCGCCCATTCTCCAATTTTTGGCCAATGCCGTCATAAATTCCACAATAGTAAAATTGATGGTGCCAAAATTCTGAAAAATACTACGAAAACCAGATTGTGTGTGATTTTTTTTGTTTTGGCTTTTCTTAAATTAACTGGTTATGTAACATGCGTGCCATGTCGATATTTAAGCCAGCAAGAAATGCTACTAGCTGGTAGAACCTGGTAGGTACTCTCGAACGCGTAGTTCCTAAAGCTCTGAGAATAAAACGTGATATCCAGTAAGTGTCAGAAATCAGTACGTGATATCCAGGTTGTTGCTTCTGATAACAACCTGAAAGAACTGCATAGGTACAGGCAGAAATCGTGACACTTCTCCAAGAAGTATCACGATTTCTGCCTGTATGGTCGAAGTCGAAGTATAAGTAGTAGTAAGTAAGGAAAGGAGGCTTGAGCGCCTTCCTTGGGGAACTCGTGCATTCTGGTCTCTATACGTAGGTCACACTATAAGTTTTGCGTAACTTAAAAAAACAACATGTTATAACCAAAATTTTATGTTTATTGCTTTTCAAAATACTCTCCTTTACATTTTAAACATTTTTTCATGCGATCGAACCATTTTTTAAAACAGGAGGACCACAGATTGATGGCATGTTTTCTACGTGTTGATTGAACGCTATCACTGCCTCTTCGGAGTTGGTAAAAGTGAAACCTCTCATCAAATCTTTGATTTTGGGGAAAATACAGAAATCACAGGGTGCTAGGTCGGGGCTATGCGCAGGATGGGTGACGAGTTGTACTTTTTCGGAAGCTAAAAATTGCTTTGTTTTGTTGGCCGTGTATGAAGAAGCGTTGTCATGATGTAGGAGAACGCAGCTTTTGGGTCGTCTTTCGCGAATTTTTTCTAACACCCTGGGTAAACAAATGGTAGAATACCACTCGGCATTAACACTCTTTTGATCTTCAAGTGGAATTGTACAGATGGGACCCATAGCTGAGAAAAAAAACGCGATCATTTTTTTACCAACGTTACTCGCCTTCCTTACTTTTGTTGGCCTGTTCTCATTTTCAAACACCCATTCACAAGATTGCTGTTTTTTTTCGTGTTGAAAACAATAAATCCACGTTTCGTATTCCATGTCATAAACAGCATTAGAATGTCCGTGGTCGTACTTCAGTAGCATCTGTGAGCAACATTCCACGAGAGCCCGGTTGTGCTCCGCCATCAGTTCATGAGGGGTCCAATGAAAACAAAGTTTCCGAACTTTCAATTCTTCGTGTAAAATTTTCTGAATTTGGCTCATACCAATCCCCAATTGTCTCATAGGTGATCCGCGGGTTTTCATTTTGAAGATGAGCGGCACAGTCTTGCGGAGAGAGAGAACTTTTAAAATCATAAAAAATAATCGCTCTAAAATCTTTTCGACTTAATTCCATTTTTTTTTAATTGACAGACTTGGTATTACACGGATCTCACAACTTTTTACGATAGAAGAACTGAGTAGCAAGACTAGGTTTTTTAACAAGTTATGTTTTTAGTGGCATAAATGACTTTAAGCTATGATTTATGAATGAGAGTGACAAAATAACAATTAAAATAAATTAAAATAGCTACTAAATTAGCTACCGCCATATGAATTTCCACAAGTTGCAACTGAATATAATTTTGCAAATTGCAAATAACATCATTTGCTTTGTCCTCATAAAAGCTACTCTAATCAGTTTAAGGAAGAAACAAACTAAATATACATACCTACATGTCTTTTAACCAAAGTAACAGGAATAGGACTGATAATTTATGTTGTTACCTGTCCAGCCAGCACACAAGTGGTTTGACGGCGTGCACAGTGCGAGCTACATCAGCAAGTGTCTGTGTCTCCAGGCGGGCATCAGTATGGTGCCGCAGCGCCCGTGCCAGTGAGGTCGCTACCACTGACACCCGCAACGCTAGTTGCTGCACACACTCCCGTGACACCTCGTATTGCTAAACACATCCACATCAGTGATATTACACACACAATTTGTGTTATACAATAACACTACTGAAATTGTTAATCATAATACACAAACAAATTGCTGCTATAGCATTGTGTAGGTACTATAAATAAAGCAGTAGACACAAGCATTCTGGAGTCAATAGTTCAGTAGCAGCGCTCACCAACAGATAACACCATTATGATAAGTAAAATATAATAAAATTCTGCTCCTGTGACTCATCCTGTCATGTAAACTGATTTAGTCTATACTTATATACTTAGATAGAATTTTAATGATTCAAATATTACAGTCAGAGTATCTTCTTTTTAACTTACAAAGTTTCGTAGATGCTCGACAGCTTCTAGCAACAGTTCCTGGTGTCCAATGACGTGCATGCCGAGGTACTCGAGGTCGTCGCAGCGCAGCGTGAGCAGCTTGGCGCCGTCCACGCCGCGCTCGCGCAGCGCCGGCACGTAGCGCGCCACCGTCGGGCCCAGCCCTGCGCGAACAACAATCGTGACTCACTACCGTGGACTCAACACAACAACACAACATCACCAAGCACCGAACCCACCTGACAGCCAGTCTGCCACCTGATCCGCTGACCACTCCGCAACGTTGAGGCTAGCCATCGGCATGGATATAGCTCATCTTCCAATAACGGATGTTTATAGTTTTAACTAGCGGAAATCTGTGAACAAACAACAGCCGGACCGGACGATGTAATTTCTTTCGTTTTGACTGAAGTTTTGACTGACAATCTGACATTGACATTCGAGTCACGTCACGGACTGACAACACTGACATTGACAATGAAATGACAGATGGATTAGGTACAGGTACAAAGTACTTTATTTTTTAATTATTAGTTCAGAAATCCTACAATATACCAATGAGTATAATAATATAGTTGTACATTAATACCCTTCGCCTTCGAACTTTGACTATCTATCCCTGGACAAGTGACGCGCCTAATTCTATGAACAAAAAAGTCTGTCACTTTTGGTGCGGGGGGAGGAAACACTACATAGACATTGCTGCACACATACTCAAAATCATTTTGTATCGCCACGAACTCACACATATTAAATTCTTCACCACTAACACAATTTACGCACACATAGAGGTCAAATACGTCAACATACAAGAATTGACGACAATACGAACGTATAATACAATAAAAATAATTAGGAAGCTACTATGTCGATACTTTATATCGATAGATTATTTTAGGAAGAATGGAGAAAAACGTAACAACATCACAAATTATTTTTATATGTAATTATTTATTTGCAAAATTAAAATCATCCATACACACTTTTTTAATATCTTGCGTCATAATTATTTTCAATGCAATGCTCTCATTGCATGTTAATGAAATACAAAACAAAGGAACTGTTTAGGTATAGATAAATAGGTGTAACATACTATGTAATTGGAAAATAAACGCACGGGTGAGAGAAATCGCAAACTTTTCGAAATACATATTCTATAGCCTATGTTAATCTTAAATAATGTAGCATTCAAATGGTGACAGAATTTTTGAAATCGGGCTAGTAGTTTTTGAGTTTATTTGTTACATACATTGATACATACAAATCTTTCCTCTTTATAATATTAGTATAGATAGAGCGGATATTGGGGACGTTATGTTACAAATACTTTGATACCAATTAGTTTGATTCTTTCATTTTGATTTTTTCTTTTCTTTGCCAGGCTGATATATTAGGAATAACACTAGACAGAGCATTTTGTTTCCCACGAGATATAAGTAGGAGTAAATACGATTTTGTTCATTATGTCGCGCGTTAATATGAACAGAAGCGCTATACTACGCGATTCCCCGGTCGAGCAATGTGTTATTGGAGTTTTTCTATAAAATTAAGGGTTGATGCCCGATTAATGGCAATAGGCTCGCCCCCTAAGTACGCATCTGTCTAACCCTTCGGGAAATAAAGACGTGATGGTATGTCATGTTCCGTACTCTCGTTATTTCTTTGAGCCGGATATCGAAAAAAGAAAATAATGTGTTTGAAGAAACACCCCGAGAGGCAGGGCATAGTGGAATTGAATAACTCACTTACAATTGGAGCTGCCCAACTGGGGAAACACCTACACTTTGCAGAAAATAGTAGCGAAATAACATAGCACTGTACTACTAGTAATCTATTATCTGTGACTGTACTATGTTGTGTTCCTAACAGTGAGCAAGATCGCCAGAGCTCCGCGAGGAAGCGTTATGTTGGCAGTGGGGGTACCGGTGTTGTGGGTTGTCTACCGGGTGTGAAAAGATTTTTACAGGTTCGGCAACGGGCGAGTGATACCCCAGGTGTTGCAAGCGTTCATATAATAGGGTATATTAACACTATATATACACTTACCATCAGGCGGGACATGTGCTGGTTTTCCACCTAAGCGGTAAAAGAAACCCCAGACCTTCTAACCATACCATACATAAATATGTTAATTTATAAATTCTTTTGTCAACAAATTTATCCGCAACGGCTTAAGCTATTATTTATCAATCACACCTATATCATTTTAAATGAAGGTCTTTTGTAGATCTGAAAAAGTAACAAATAAAATATCTAATACTGTATATCAAAAATAATCAATAATCTTAGTTACGTCATTTCCAAAAATGTTATTTTATTAAAATATAGTGATATCATAAATTCATGATATTCATCTTTAGTGATCTTTAGCAATTATTATAATTTGGTCTTACATTGAACACGAAAATAATATCGATATCGATTCGAAATCGTAAACAAACACTATCACATCATTAATTAAAATGACAAAACAAAAGAGGGACATAGTCTCGCTACACTTTTTAAAATTCGAGTTTTATGCATTATGTCATAATATATATAAGGCCTATAATTGCCAAAAAACGGTAATTCTGCATTAAGACCTATAATTGGAAATCAGAAATGGTGACATCCTATTGGATGATATATAATTGAAATCAAAAAATGACATTTTGATGGATATTTCAAATTTAAATCTTACGTGTATTAGCAGAAGGCTGATATTGTTAGTAAAAAAAATTTGCTAGTCTCGTGGGGAGTGCGGATAGTCTCGTGGGGAGTGCGGGTAGTCTCGTGGGGAGTGCATGCTTGAACTAAACGATTATATTATACTCGATTATTGAATCGGTAACGTCCTAGATCTTTATGAATAAATTGTATTATGTGATTTAAATAGAAATAAATGAACTTTAATACTTACATACGGAAAATAACTCCATCTTTAACTAAATAAGATATTAGATATTTTTTTGCATACATTAACTGCACGTATATCGGTATTTACACGGAGCATTTATGATGACCTTACTGAGCGGAAACGATTCTGTTAATGAAAAATCGATTTCGGAAACAGTTTTGATAAACGCGTTAGATTTTTTAATCCACTACCTTGACAGAGGGGAATGATCATGAGAGGCGGGTCCTTATAGATAGATAGTCAAAGCCTTCGAATAATACCTACGTCACGTTGAGTGATTTTTGCTTGTGTAGGCTCTTAGTACACTGACGCTGCGAATTGCGAAAGTAAAGCCAAAGCATGTATTTTTCACTTTAACTAACTTACCTATGTAATTTCCTATGCATTTCTTTATGTAATTTTATATAACAATTGCTTTGACTATATATCCAAAGTCAAAGAACAATAAAATTGTAATGTTCCGTTTTATGAAACTGAAAACCAACATTCAGTAAATATAATAAAATAACGACCATAGATGGCGCTAGTTGTATCGTGATAACAATATACATCACACATCCTATAATAATATGCTATTAGCTATTAGAGATCCTATATGCTTCTTTTAGTTTGGCCTATGTATGAGAGTCGCAATCACAATCAAGCTTGTATAGGTACTCCTGCATCTTGAAGAGGTATGTGGCACTTGACAGGTGGTAAGAACTGACTAATCTTCTTCAGCGGCTTGAAGTATGTTTTGATTGAAGCTCGCTTCAAGATATAGCCAATCTTGTCCGTGACTCCTCTAACATTGACAATACAATAATTAACAAAATGTTATTAATTTTAACATCAAGACGTCCAACACCTCAGTATGCCCGTGACCATGGATGCTGTAAAGGATCCGAAACGTGGGGAACTAAATAATATCAATATACCGCGATAAAATCCGTAAAAAGTAGTTTCATTTCAAAACCCAGCTACAATATTAATTAATCATCCAAATAGGGAACTACCTACCTACAGTTCGGTAGAAATACCTGTTAAGAGTACTTCTTAATATCTGTAGGTGTCTACTTAGCTCAGTCAAATACGCTCATCTGGGGAAGCTAGCCTTATGGTAACATAGGTAGGTACCTACGTATCTATAACCTGCCCCGCTTACATAGAGGGCCATACCTGCCTGATAGATTATAGTGTAGGGGCAATGTCGTCCCTACACAGTATTGTTCGTTTGTTAGTTTGTTAGGTTGTTAGAGATGCACATGCTTACGCGCATTATATCTAATACCGATTTACGACTGATCCCAGCTAATAGCTATACTTACCTAATCTACTAATTCCACTTAAGTATGTACCTACAGATAGGTACAAAAGTTAAGAAAATGTTAAATTTATAGGCTACCTACAAAACAAACGGACATGTGTATAAAATTCGAAGGTATCTTATCAATGTTGATTAGATAAACAGGTAAGTAGGTACCTACTAATTAAGAAACATTTAAAAATAATGTTTAAATATCACTTCAAGGTAATTAGGTAGGTAGGTTGCGCACCACCACACAGGTAGGTAGGCAGCTAATAATATACCTAAGTACCTATACCTCCTAATTATAAGAAAAAAAACTTGATTTGGATCCTGTGGCCGCGCTACACGCCGGCGGCGGAGGCCATAAAACACCCATCAAGAAAAAAAATTTACTTAATCTGCCATAAAATACTCATTTAATCTTTCCACCTGCGAGATTGGCACCTTCGTTATCAGAACACATTCTAGAAGCGCGGGCGCGGGCGGTCGTTGTGTTGCGCTCATGTTATTAGCATTTTAAGGCTTTGTCCACGACATTCCTCGGCGTGGCTTTCATTAAGAGCGGTTGAATTGACGGCGGCTCCATTCACCTGTTATCTGATGGGATCTTTTGTATATTTATTGGGGCATCAAAGCGAGGGCTCGGGGCTCAGAGCAAGGCGGCGGTGTAGCTCGGTAGCGCTCTTAAATTCAACAATTTAATACCTCTCATAAAGCGGCCACTAACCGCCGACCCACTACCAATAATTTCTCTTATTGTCTCGATAAATTAGCTTAATTAGGGTGTAAAAAACGCGTCGGGCGTGGAATCTAGTGCGACCGAGGTGGGTGGGCCGCGGCTCCCGGCTCCCGACGCGGTCGCTCACGTAATTAGGGGGCGCGCAACGAGCCCGCGCAACGCGCAACCTGCAACGCGCGTACCCACGCGCTGAGTTTCTGCCGCCTAACACTAGCTAGCGCTTATGTAGTTCCTACAGCCTCATGACGAGGCTGAGAAATATACCTACTTAAGTTTATTGATGTACTCTAACCACCTATGTAGTAGGTGTAGGTATATGTAGGTACCCACATAATTATTTTCAAGCTTTATCCGGTGCTCAAATTCAAAAGACTTTATTACAATTAAAAACTTTTATGAAACTACATAGTTGCACGGGACCAAAGGCACTTAAGTAATAAATTTGGTACCTATCGTAAATCGGACATCCCGCATTAATCTACTTAGTACCTAGGCACAGTCATGAATCTGTTTATGATCAATCAATCTGTTTATTTCTGTAAATAGTTTATTTTTGTACCAATAAGGTGGCAAACATGCATACGGCCCGCCTGATGGTAAGTGGTTACCGTAGCAAATGGACGCTTGCAACACCACGGGTATCACTCGCGCGTTGCCCTTGTAAAAATCTTATCACTCCCTTCTTGAAGAACCCTATCGTATGCAATTCTTGTGGGGAAACCTCAGCGGGGAGCTGATTCCATATCCTGAGTGTGTGTGGGAGAAAAAAGGTAGATGCTGATGAATAAGGAACCCTGTACTACCCTGTACTACTAGAACCCTAAACTGCGTCTGAATCGGTCAAGCCTTTAAGGAAATAGGTAGGTAAGTGGTAACATTCGTCTGAGAGCACAAATAAACAAAAACCCTCTCACCCTAAATGCATATACCGTCTCCGTTCCGTCGTGGGTAAAAATAACATAACTATAATAGGTAAGTACTTCAAAAATATTCAATGTTTTTGACTTAACTAATCTAAAAAATGTTACGCTGTTAATAGTGTACCTACGTACCAGGAACAAAAGAGAAGTACTGTATGCCTTGAACAACATGTAGTGTAGTGGAACATAATACATAAGAATGTAAGTGGAAGGAATAAAATAATACATAGTTGCATCTATGGCTCATTACGGTCAAGGTTCCGCGCGCCGCGAGTGCTCGCGTATCAGCGAGGCTCAGCTATGCTATGTGTCTACTTGCCGCTGCGTTTCTGTGTCATTTTTATTGCTTCCATAACTCGCCAGCATTCCCGGTGGGACCTAATGCCTGTAGATAATGCGGCAATGCGCTATCAATCAAACTAGTCGTCGCCAGCGACAGTAAAACGATACAGTGGCGGCGACACTCGCTGCACCACACTGTCTACCACAGATAACGTGATTTAAGCGGAACACTATCTGCCTATCGCTCAACTAAGTATGGGACGCTACGGTTTTATTACTGACAAATTGTATAAATTATGACAACTAGGTGTCAAATTTTACGGCCATAAACAATGGTGAAATGATGACTGAACGAGGCCAAGAGAACGTTCTGGTATTCTTAATGCTCATAGTAAAGATATCTAAGGAATTTTAATGCGTGTTTTTTATAGGCAGTGTGAAAATAAAGCCTGCTTCTGGTTTAAGTGCGCTGAGCAATTAAATAATTAGGTAATGTATGTAGGTACCTAATTAGTTTGATAAACTCAGTGCCTATTTACGTGGTTTTAGTAAATAAATAAATCACCACACCCACGCTCCATCTTAGGTCGCAGTATCACTTAACATTAGGCAAACTGGCAATCAAACGCAATTCTATCAAGAATAAAAAAAAAACAGTCATGTATTCATGGATGCAATCACAATTATTTCAATGACTTATATTAATTAGCTAGGTAGATAGAGGTACCTACCTATATACATATACTAGGATTTTCTCATATAGGTAAGTATATCCCTGGTATAGTTGGGGACACAGAGGTAGTTAAGTACATCTAGACTCGGAAAAAGGACCTGTATTATTTATGCATACATACGTAAGTAATACGTACCTAATAATAAGTAGCAACATATAGCTATTAAAAAGTCTCCACAGGTAGAAACAATATAGAGGCAAAAAAAACTCCTTAATGTAAATAGATTAATAGAATACTAAAATAATAATACTTAATAGATAGATACTTACACATAAGTAAAGATTGTGTTATTGGGTTTTTCTATGAAATTCCCAGTAGCAGCTCGGAGTTAGGAATTTGTGCCCGGTTAATGGCAATAGGCTCGCCCCCTATTACATGGGACCTAAAACATACCGGCGAACTGTGGGTGTACATTAGTACGCCTCTGCCTAACCCTTCGGGGAATACAGGCGTGATGGTATGTAATAAGTAGGTACTTTTGTTTTTGTATATTGATGCATTAGGTATCATGCTCATTGTCACCTTCTTATGGCACATAAGTGTTACAAAAAACTGAGGTCACACTTACAACTGTAATGGATAGTGCGTGGCGCAAGTGTTAACATATTCACTAACCACTTAATTATAGTTCGATGTACTTACATCAACATGTCAGTAGGCAGACGTTTTGCTGCCGTGCTCGAGTTGCATAGGGTACAACGTGCAGAAGGACCGCACTACACAAGGTAGCGAAATCTATTTTGAAGCATTACAGTTATGGTCGCTATCAACTCAACAGTTCTGTGATCAATATGACAATTAATATTTATAATCTACAGTTGCGTGAGACGAGATTTTTAAATAAGACCTTCTTTTTGTGATTTTTTTGCATTATTCATGCTAAGATTATAAAGTTATTTTAGTGAAGGAAACATTCGACTGGCAGGGAGGATTAGAACCTGCGTCTTCTGGTTAGGTACACCAGACGCTATGACCTCTAAGCGAGTCCCACCTGCCATGTCAAAATTTGCCTTCAAATTCTGAATTACGTCTTAAAGGTGATGTCAGTAACATCTATTGAAAAGCTTGAAGCTTCTACCTATAGTACAGGGTGGCGATTTAACCACCTGCATCCTTCTAGCAGGTGAATCAGGCCACGAAATACTACCCATATCAATAAAAAAAACATACCTTAATTTTTCATCAAAATGTCCTTTAAATTTTGTATGCAAAGAGTCAAAGACATGGCGCGGACGTTGAGCTCATTGTAGGTATGTATCTATCTAGAGATAGCGAGTCAAGCAACTACTTGATCGGGCCGTCCGCATAAGGTCAACGTAATGCAGGGTGCATATCGTTTTATGAAAATTTTGAATAATTATCAAGTCCTTTAACACGGATTGCTTAAAGATACAAATTATAAATTATGTCTAATATGTTATATGTTATCAATACTACACCATGTTGAAGCATTGAAGGTGATTCCGCTTTCGTACTTTCCTCTGTGTTCGTTTCTTTTTATTCGTCGTTACCCAGCCGACTTATATACTTAGTGGATTTTCTGCAGTACAGTACCAGGACAGTGGCCCTACTGGCAGGTGCGGGCAGGACGCGAGCAGCCGCGACCTCCACGACTCATTAGCCAGCGGCGAGGGGCCGCCGCCGCCGCCCCTCATTAGCTATCTAAACTAAATTATGTTAGATGCATGATAGTCCGATATGGAACTGCAATGTCATACCTAGGAGAAAGAAGTTTATTGTTTTTAGTATCTATTTACTGTAATTTATTATGTACTTATTTTGTGCTACCTATTTGCCGAGTGAGACATGATTGCTAACTACCTACATATATAATTATCTTTATTTATCATAAGGACCTATTTCAGCGTGGCAGTGCTAGGCATCGACTACGTCGGCGCGACGACCGGCGGCGGCGACCACCGACCGCCTCACGCCTGAGGAGGCCTCGCTAAAACTGTAATAATGATAAATATTGAGTGTTCTTCTTCTTTAATTGTAGAGCAAACGCTACTGTTCTCTATCTTCTGCTTTCTGTTTCCTCGTTCTTCTCCTTCCTCGTTTTCCTTCAATTTTACCTTCTAGTATAGTTCTGAAGAAGTTGTCGTGTGGTATCAAGCTGCCAAATATCTTTCTTTTCCTATTCTCTATATTGTCTTTTCTCTCCTACAATCTTATACTAACTTTTTGTGTTTTTTTTTGCATTTTTCATGCTAAGATTATAAAGTTATATTTTAGTGAAGGAAAAATTTGACTCGCAGGCAGGATTCGAACCTGCGTCTTCTGGTTTGATACACCAGACGCTATGACCACTAAGCCACCGCGAATCCCACCTGCCATATCGAAACTTTTATATTATAAAGCTTACTAATATATAGAGCTGAAGACTTTGTTTGTTTGTTTGCTTGAACGCGCTAATCTCAGGAACTATTGGTCCGATTTGAAAAATTCTTTCAGTGTTAGATAGCCAATTTATTGAGGAAGGCTATAGGTTATATATATATCATTACGCTACGCGGACGAAGTCGCGGGCAGAAGCTATTACTAATAAAAGTGCTAAATGATGATTGTTATGTGCCTAATTTATCTTAAGATTTGTTTGCAATAAAACTCTTACCTATGGGTTCTCATGCATCGCTCATTATAAATATCGTTTTTTTCTGACTGGGAAATGAAACACACCTCGTGCTGAGGTCACCGACGATGTCTACGATTTATCGTCGACACTGCCTGCATCTATTTACATAATATATGTTAACATATGCCTAATATGTAATTGCGAGAGAATACAGAGTGACCCACCATTCATTATTAATGAACTTTTCTTTGGAAGTCAATTGATCGCAGTTTCTTAAATTCAATTGTTATCATGCACATCAAGCTGCACGATTCTCACATTATAAGAACTAAATTGTAAAAAAATCAATGTTATAATCTTTGTCTAATATGCCTCAATAGCCAAGTGGTCCGGACCGCGATTGCTACGCTAGAGGTCCTGGGTTCGATTCCCAGGTCGAGCAAAGTGTTATTGGGTTTTTCTATGAAATTCCCAGTAGCAGCTTGGAGTTAGGAATTTGTGCCCGGTTAATGGCAATAGGCTCGCCCCCTATTACATGGGACCTAAACATACAGGCGAACTGTGGGTGTACATTAGTACGCCTCTGCCTAACCCTTCGGGGAATACAGGCGTGATGGTATGTTATATTATGTTATAATCTTTGTTGAAAGGAATTTCTTGCCGGTTCTTCTCCATAACACCCACTAGGTATTTGGAACCGCGCACCTAGTTTTTGACAATTCAAAAGTACCTGTATTACTGGTCTAATTGAAATAAATCATTTGATTTAACTTTGAACGCTGAAGATAAATTGAAAATAACAAATAAATAACGTTACAAGTATTGTGTGCCTGCCTATTGGTAGACAAAACCAGTGACATGAGAGAGTGATGAGTGAGTGGTAAAATGCAAGATATCATTATATCAGCCAATAGAAGTCCATTGCTGAACAAAGGCCTCCCCCAAAGACTTCCACAAGAACCGGTTAATGCCGCCTGCATCCAACAACTCCCAGCGACCTTTACCAGGCCGTCCGTCACGGAAAAAAGAGGAAATGGTTAATTTAAAAGAAACTCTACTGACACGATCGGGAGAAGTTAATTTAAAAAATCATACATAACATCAAAAATCAGACATGAAAAAATATTTTTAAGGAAATGTAACCTATTGTGTAAAACTTTTGATAGCTAGGTTTTTTCTTTATTTTTGATACGCTAACGCAGGTATCTACTGCAGTACCTAAAGATTGCCGAAGTTGAAGTCAATAAAAAATATAATAGAAATTAATTTTGATCTCATCATGCATTTTCCCGCAAAAGTATCCCGTCAAAATCCCGGTACTCCACAAATGTATTTAAGTGTGGTACACTAAGTACCTACCTTGGTCATAACATATCAACAAATACTTAAGTAAGTACATAAATGTGCGGGCGTCTGTTAAACAGATTTTAAAAATACTTATTCTCGAGTTAAAAGTTTAAATTTAACTCAACTAGTCCTCTTTACAAACTGATGCTGAAAGAATGCACATAAATGCTGCATAGTTAAACACAACACGTTTAAACCGCTGTAAATCTTACACAAATGTTGCCGTTCCAAAGTTAACTGAACTCATTTTTAGATGAAAGAACAGAATGTGTCGTGTGGCACATGCGACCGAAGAACTATTGTATCACACTAATTAACATCCAAATGGACTTAAAAACCAATATTTACCGAGCCGCTACAGTAGATTTTCAGGCTCATTTAGGTATCAATGGTAATATTATAGATACTTAAATGTAAAAGTAACTCTATCTCTCTGTCTGTTACCTTTTCACTCCTAATCCACTGAACTATTTTTGATGAATATCGGCATAGAGACAGAATGAAGACATGAATTGTGCCCGAACTGTGGGAATAAAATTATTTATATCTTTCTTTCTCAAAAAGTTCTTTTGGATATAAGTGAGTCTGCGGGCAACAAATAAAGTAGATCCATCCATGCTTACTAGATAATACGTAAGTATTATAAATACGAAATTAATTCTTTCTGTAACCTCTTCACGCCAAAAAACGCTGAACAAATTCTGATAAATTTTGATTAAGGAGATAGATTGGACCTTTGAGATCGACATAGGCTACTTTTCTTTTGCCTAGAGTGAAACCGCAACAACTAGTGATTTTATACATATTTCGCAAGGTTTTGTTGATGTACCTACTCACTGGAATCAATCAGTTTTAACGTAGATACCTACTAACCTACAAAGCGAAAAAGATAATAGAATCGAATAGAAACAAATACTTATCTACTCCTAAATAAGCTGTAATGGTGGGAAATCTATAATCATTAATTAATTTAAGGTAAGTAAGTATCTCAACGCAAATGAACTGAGTCGAATATCTCCCACTGTTTACGACGGCAGCGCACGGGAGTGTCCTAACTAATGGAGCACAATTAAGTGGGTAAGTAGGCTACTAGCGTCTGGAAACGCTTGAAATGAAATGATATTAATTCAATAAATCTTTTACATGTAATTTTTGAAAGTTTTTCTGAAAAGAAACACCGAAACAAACTCAGAGAATCATGGCCTCTTTTAAAGTCCAAACAAAATAGTATCAAAAATAAGTGAGTGCAATGCAGGGCAATGTCTGAAATGGTCTTTTGAAGAAACATCCATAGCGGCTGTGATTGGACCAGTCCCAGCTGACGGCATGCATACATCAGTCACTGTGTAAGTAGCTGAACCATAATACAGGGAGCTCAACAACCCATCACATGATGATATCAGATCGGCGGTTCGTCATTCAGAGAAATAATAATTTAATTCACTGCTGCCTTGTAACAACGATCCTAGAATAAAGTTTAACCTACCTAGGATTGTTCGTTGTACAGAAGGTATCCTGTGTTCAGTGTTTGAAGCCAGCCATAAAATCATTACCTACTCCAAACAACAACAACTCTATAATAACAACAGAGTACCTACCTAAGTATCACTTCAATACGTAGCCAAAGCGCGCAATATTATCTACTATGTGGTATATGATATCATTTCAATTCACCAAGTATAAACTATTAATTTTCGTACGCTCTACGGAGGGTAACTGTTTAGTGGTATGGCCTCACACCGACCCCTGCTAAGAGTACGTAATATCAGACAACATTAAACTGTAAGCCAGCGAGCCGGCGCCGCCAGAACAACACCAGTAGGTAGATATATCTTGTACTTTCGCCACTAAATGACTTATCGGAACAAATAATGATGTGCGCAACCATTGTTCTGGGAAGCTGATCCGTACTATACGCGCGTAGCTACGTGGCGCGGTGTTGTCGGGGGCGTGGCGCGGCGAGATCACACGCGCCGCCCCGCCCCACCCCCGCGCTCCCCGCTCGAACCCCCGGCCGCGCCCCCCGCGCCCCGCGCCGCCCCCACCCGCGGGCCGCGACACGCTCGCCGACAAAGGGCCCGCATCACCAGCGACGGTCAGCCGCGGACAAAGACAACTGTGGGAAATACCGACAACACAATGTTAATGGACGACATCGCTTTTAACTACGTCACTGATGAGCCGAGAATGAGAATTTATCCACCCATGATGATCTTTATATATTTTAAAGACACTGGACCAACATGGCAAACACATAAGTATAATATCATAAATTCATAATACCTTAATGTGCTACGTCGGCCTGCCATTTAGATATTTGGTACATGATCACCAAGCAAATGATACATCTTTTGCCTAGCTGCGAACGATTTTAAGGACACTCACCTGATCACTTCACATCATTAATGTTTCAGTTCATGTATACATAAAATCTGGTACTACATTGTGCTACGTAGTGCTACGCTACGTGCTGCTACGTGCTGCTACGTGCGGCTACGTGCGGCTACGTGCTGCTACGGTGACCGTAGCAATTATAATTACCTTCATAAATTTACATGGTCACTTAAACCTTGTTATTTTAAATTAATATTTTTATGCAAATAGCTAAAATAAAATTAATATGATGGCATTGTAACTTTATTATAGTCTATTAAAAAATATTACGAACATTAATCAGCGTCAATCATAAAATTTTGGAGATTTCCGTAGAGCTTTACATGTTATTGTTTGAAATCATTTGTAGGTAAAACAAAGTTATGATTTATAATTATTTTAACAGATATGTAGTATGTTAGGTTTATTTTATTTTGTATTTATTTAAACATTATGCATCTTAAAATAAAGGTACATTTGCGGACTTAATACTTAATTAGACTTAATAGGTTTATTTTTACAATGTTCAATGGTCAGAAAGATTCGGTCAGGTTAGGCTACTCATTTTATTTTGAAAGTCCTATTACAGTGGAAAATTATCAGAATGAAGGTCTATTTTTATTATTGAACGAAGTATTAGGTAAATGAGGTTATATAAGGCTGAGGTTCATTTAAATTTTGGCAAGCCTGAACTTCGGCAAAATATCGTCCACTATAAAAAAATATTTGGCCACGTTTCTGGCAAATAAATATTTATATTTCCAATATTTTTTTTTTTATAATTACTAAGGTTTATAAAGTTAATTTAGTGAAGGAAAAATTCGACTCGCAGGCAGGATTCGAACCTGCGTCTTCTGGTTTGATACACCAGACGCTATGACCACTAAGCCACCGCGAGTCCTACCTGCCATGTCGAAATTTGCCTTCACATTCTGAACTTACGTCTTAAAGGTGACGTCATTTTTAGACGTCAGTTTGATAATAAGTTGTTATAATGTTAAATAAATTTGTGATTTATGTTTGTTATGATATCATATAGTTTAATAGTTATCTCATAGTAATAAGTTCATATTTGTACGCCAATATTGGTAAGACATAGCGCTCCTCATTGTTAACACCATCTAAAAATGTACCTATGCTCTACAAATAAAAAAAATTGAATTTGAACTTTATAATCTTAGCATGAAAAATGCAAAAAAAAAAACACAAAAAGATACTAAGGTTTATTTAGAAAATAAATGGATTGAGTTCCAATTCCAACCACTTTTGTTAATCAATGTATTGAGTTAGTTACCGCAAATATCTAAATACTAGATATCTTACACCTTAAAGCATTTTAGCTGCAATATAAAGTGATTTCTCGTTTAGCCTCACCACTGATTCTGTGTATTGTCTAACCAAACAACACGCAGCTAGGTACGTTACGAGCGCCTCCCGCGGCGGCGGCGGCGGCGGCGGCGGCGGCGGCTCGATGGGATCTCTTGTTATTCACATCTTTATGATATTATATCTTACAACATAACATTATCACTGCAGTTGCTTGTTTCATAACATTTTATGATTAAATTCATAGCTTTTTCTTATAACAGCACCATTGCCACCCGTTGTGGGCTAAACACGACAATGAGACTTACTATAACACGTCGGGCTAGTCTTAGGTTACTTACATATGAAATAATATACCTAAACAAACATATTTCCCTAAATTAAGCTTCTTCTTTTCCATCCTGAAGGAACACATGTCATCTTGCTATGGTCAGTAGTCTGGCGATTGTCCGGTAACCATTTTACACGAGGCAGTAAGCTCTAATTTTGGTAGCTATTTCAGACCTGAAAGAGAGACAGTTGCTACTGTTACACCCAGTCAGTAAAAATATCTAGAGCACCGTAGTATACATTTTAGAAGCAATGCCAATGGGCATTGGTCCTAGAGAGTTACGAGAATTTATATAGAACAAGTTTTTCAATTCTCCATCCGTCACACTTCAATAATATTCAGTAGTTGTGTTAAAATATTATAGTATAGTTAAAAAGAGGGTAGACATATAACATTTTGAAGTTATGATTTGTGTTTAGATTGCTCTTGTTTATAGTTAGAAAATATATAATTAATCATACCTCTAACTAGAGGTACGTTTTATATATGTACTAGCTTCTGCCCGCGACTTAGTCTGCGTGGACTTTAGATAAAAAGTAGCCCATGTGTTATTCCAGACTATAATCTATCTCTGTGCCAAATTTCATCCAGATCCGTTCAGCCGTTCTGGCGTAAAAGAGAACAAACATCCATCCATCCACCCATCCTCACAAAATTTCGCATTTATAATATTAGTAGGATTGTGTACTATTAAGGAGAACTAAAAACGGTTTGTTTCCCTGACGTAAATTAATAAAAATATACTTACCAGTAAGATATAATAAATGTGAGTATGTATGTAAGTAGCCATCGCTCATACAAGTTTATTATCTGAAGCAGCCGCAGCGACGAGCGACGCGGCGACGGAGTGATTAATGTAGGAACGCTCGTAACTACTGCCGTATGTTAATATTTGACATTAAAGCCTCCGGACTAGTCATTAATTTACATAATTTGATTACTACTACATTAAGATATAATAAAATGGCCATAATGTGTCATTTTTGAGATATTTGTACAGGTCGTTAAGTTTTAAAACGAAGCAAGGTAGCTTGGTCGTGCCGGCGGCGGCGGCCGCGGCGGTCGCAGAACGCCGCACGGCTTTTTACCTCACGGCCAATTAGCGTATTATAGTAATCTTAACTTATGAAGTAATAAATGAATCTGTCACAAAAATACCTACCTATCTTACTATGTTACTGAAACTACAATATAAATGTTGTCTCACTTGTACCTGAAGGCTTTCAAATTTATATTTAACCTTATCATTTCATTTCGTACAATAAATTTATTTACGCAGCAATCCTGTGAAAATTGTATTAAACGCAGCCAAACATTCGCTAGTCCACTGTGCTTTCAAAATTATGAAATCATTGTTTTATTTCCCATAACCTACCTTTACCTTCACGGCTTCACGCCTGTATTCCCTGAAGTGTGAGTAACAGAGGTGTTATTATAAAGACAGACACATTTCGGCGTTATGTTTCAGGCTCTATCATAAAAATGTAATAGAGAGCGAAGCTTTTCCCAATAACCGGGTACAGATTCAAACCTACAGCTCATATCTAATAAGAATTCATAAGAAAAACCAAATAACATTGGACTATGCCTGACCGGGGAATTGAACACAGCTTGATTCTCGGTGCTTGTGATCAGTAGACGATTGAAACAGTTTTACTAACTCAACTCACGGCCTACTATACCATTATGACAATAATGTATTCGTATTATTTTGCAAAATTCCACACCGATCATCTGCTAACGTATACACGGCAAAACTTCAAAGCAACAATTAGTGATTACATGTAACCATTACACTAAACACTTAGAAGCACTAGCTTCACGGTGAGTAGCGCTGGCACCAGTACTCAGTAGCCCGCACTTAATTATCTGTACGGAGTACTCGCGTGTGATACTCGCTCAAGCTCTGAGCTTTTTACTTCATTCTTCAATCGCGTGCAAAATATCGTGAGTAGTTTAATAGCTACCGACAAGAAGAAATAAAATACTTATGAAGAAATTATGATCTGCTCTAATCACTGGCGGCTTCAATTTTTTTTAAGCTTTTAAGATCCTTGTGTTTTCAGACAGATTGCAGGATACGCAGGATTGTTATATTGCAGTCAAACTTGTACATCATTCAACGTCCACACATCTTATTATCGTAATATTGTACCAGTAAAGATTAAAACATAATTTATTTTAAAAGAGTGTCCATCAATCATTTTATTAGTCAATGGAGATTCTTGCCGGATTCTTCTCTATAGGATCAACCTTTAGAAACCGTGAAACTAAATCATAACGTTTCATAAACGCTTGTAAAAGCTTATTTGAAATAAAAACATTTAAATTTGAATTTGAAAGATTCCTAATAGTAAAACCGGGTGGAAATCAGTCTTCGATCAACATCATTTGGTTACAAAGTATGGTCATGAAATATGATAGGTAACTAAGTAGTTTTCTTCTGGATAAAGACCAAAGCTGCTTTTCCTATTGGATTAGAACATCGCCACTTTGTGTAACTTAAACGAAAGCATTTAAATAGAGACCACGAACCGTTCGCCTCATTAAGTGCGTAGGTACAGTTCAACAAACAATTGTAAGGCAATCTCTTCCGAACAATTCCCGCGAGTGAACAATAAGGAGGGAAGGTAATTGTCGCCGAGGGAGTCTCACAATGAGCTGTTTGTATGATAATAACAGACGAAATTGGCGAGTTCATCCGCGGAGTAGCGGCGCGGTGACGCAGTGACGCGGTGAAATCGCGGGAAGTGAGCCGAGCGCGCCACCACCGTGCCGCGATTAAGATCGCATTAGCAAGTATTTTAATTAACAGTAATTAGTCATAGGTGGAATGTCGCGTTGCGCAACTGCAACCGTCCCGTGTCCGCAGCTACCCACGCCTAACTGAAGGAAATCACATAATTCAACACAAACACCAAAGGAATTTCATCAAAAATGTTAATGACCTGATTTAACAACACAATAATTAGATATAACTGAAATAATATATGACCACATCGCCGCATAATTCAGACTATTGTGGTGATTGTTGACGCTAACAATGCGAAGGTCGAACGTACTTTGTGACGATATAATGTTACGCAAATTAAAACCTCGTTAAATAAATAAAGGTTTCTTTAAACTGCCCACTGTACTCCAACAAGGTTTTGAAAAATATGCGTGCTAATACATAACGTACAGTAGGTACCTATGACGTAGGCATTTTCATTTAATTTTAAACGCGTAATGTAATCCACTCACTCGGGGGTCGCTGGCTTGCTCTCAACTTTTCTTCTCGTCATCCCCTTCGCGTTAATATGAAAGTTGAACGATTTAAGAAGAACATCTCAAGTGAGTCTCATGTTAAAAACTTTCGCTATGTGTGTGTATTAACACGGCTCTTCAAGCTCTTCGGTTAATCTTGCACTCCATTAGCGAAGTTCAAACTCGGCGTAGAGTAAGTATAACTAGATATCCGTGTAACACACCTACACATATGGTAGTACGTAGCGGTGCTATCTTAGGCAGGTATACATCCTACCTATAGCGCAGGTACCTATTACAATAAGTAGGTAGGTAGCTATATTTAATTTATAGACAATACAACATAATTTCATTGAAATTACTTAGGTTACCTACATACATAAGTATTTGTTTAATATTCATGTTTGGCGTACGGGCTGAGCGATCGGCTGCGCCACATGTTGTAGGTTCGATCCCCACACGAAGCAAACATTGCCGGTCTTGGCGTTACAGCTTGTAAAAGCACCCACAATACAGTAGAAAATCCTAAGGTGTAGCAAAGTTTAAAAAAAAATCTGTTACTTATAGATAATTGTGTGGTATAGATAAGAGATACGAGTTATGACTTACTATGTGTCTTATGACTTACTACGACTTGATTATGTGTCACAGAATCCATTTATTTAATACTCAAGTACTTAACTTCCACCCGCGGCTCTGCCCTCATAGAATACGGACAATCACACAAAGTATTTAATTAATAGTAAGGTACATCTACAAATTATAGGTAGGTAGTATGCACATACCTCGTTGGTGCATCACTATCTATTACTGAAAACCGTATCTAAATCGCTCCAGGGTGAGATTAGCCTAGATACAGAAAGGCATACGTGATGAAGGACCCCAATATATAAGGTAAGTAGGTAGGTAGTGAAACAAAAGCTGTCTGTGAGATAATAAGATGGATTTTATGCATTCATGTAAGTATAGGGTTAATACTATGCAATATTGTCATTGTTGGAACCAACGACGTTTGTACAGGCACGGTGCGTGTCCGCATGTGTCCAGTGACGTCACTCAGCTGTTGCCGGCGCCGCGTGGTCTGCGCACGCCGGAACCGGAACTCTATTGTTTTTAAATGGAGCGACAGCAGGAGCCTCACAACAGTCCCGCAGACCGCTGTCGTAACACAAAGCTACCTAGAAAGTGAAATACTAACATACAATTCGAGATAGAAAATATTCAGCTAATGTAACGAGATTTTTTTGCCATTATGATTCGAGTTTCTATTTTTATTTATTACCTTATCTAAACATTGTGCGTCGCTAATCAGTTTGCCGCGTCGCTAGTCAGTTTGCCGCGTCGTACCGCGCTGCTAGCCGGTATGTCGCGCACGTCGCCTGCATCTCCGTCCCCATACGCGATATTTATGCGCGTCAACCACCTGCCGCTACACAACCGACGCACTTCGCGACCTGTTATATGTCACATATTCCGTAAAAAGTTTCTGCTACGTTTGTACGTATTTACTAATCTAATAGGTACCTACTTAAATATAATTTTACCGTTCCCGAATAATCCGTCGACATCTCAACTCCGCGTGGTATTTCAAAAACCGCTAATTTAATTTTCATGCGGCGTTCGTCGCGTGCCATTGTGCGGCAACTGTCTCGGCTGTCAGCAAGATGTACCTAGTCATTTAGTCAATTTGCAGCGGGTGAGTAGGTATTGTTGGTATTTTTGTCACGCACGACCCGCGCGGCGACAGATTTTTATCCGTGACGTTTTGTCTAGTCGACACTAAACTGTCGTGGAGCAACTCGCTGTTAGCTTGGCGCGGCTGGCGTTGGCAGTGCAGTGCATCACGGCGGCGGCGCGGCTGGCCGGCGCAGCACGACCGTTGTGTACCGACTACATTCAACACGTGCTACTTTTTGCTCGTTTCGAATCTTGGGTCGGTGTTAGGTGTGTTCGCAGTTTGGTTGCATTAGCATACAATAGCGGCCGACAGCTGGCCCTTAGTTATCAGATCAGTAGCCGGCGTGGTCGGCGCGACCGGCGTGACCGGCCGCCGCAATCGTATTAATTTACGATTGGACAAAGTTAACTTATTTGAAGCTTATTTATTGTACAACCAACTTATAAATAACGTTAATGACGCGCCCTACTAACAAATCAAATCTAATTGAATAGTAGGTACGTATCTGCGTACCGCGATACCTATCTAGTAAGTAGGTACTAGTGACAATACCTACTTACATTTCATTTTGTACAGACATCGGCCTGTTATAATAGAGGGTCTTAATTAGCGCCATTTTTTTTATTTTTGTCTGTCTGAATGTTTGTACACATATACGTAAACTCCGGCATTAAATTTGATGCGGTTTTCGTACACAGTCGTATTATTGGAAATCTAACTTAAATTCTGGTGCATAGGTATCTACTTATAGGTAGTTATATAGTTACCTACTTATTTTTATGTTTACCTACTTATTTTTATGGTTTCTAGAATGGGTACCCCATTCTAGAAACCGGGTTACCTATATAGTAAATCCTTTTGGGTAGCGAATAGCGAGGCGAGTGAAATCGCGGGGAGTACCTATGTGCCTAAGTATCTAGTTAATCTTATTGCAATAATGCATTATCTTCATC
This sequence comes from Acronicta leporina, assembly GCA_947256265.1. Lineage (NCBI taxonomy): Eukaryota > Metazoa > Arthropoda > Insecta > Lepidoptera > Noctuidae > Acronicta > Acronicta leporina. The sequence goes on along the minus strand of OX366517.1, from coordinate 186,353 downwards.
GCTAAATATCTACCTATGTAAGTACTTATACTTAACGTATAGCTTCCGACAATAGCAATCATGCCGCGAGTCGCTCTCGATTAATTAGCGATTTTTAGAATCAGCTATGCGTATCTACTGGTTATGAGCAGATATGATCTATGTAGGTGTAATGATACGATATCGATGTTTAACGTCAGGAGCAACATATTTGCACGAAACTAATTCACACAGCGGTGCAGTGAGGCGAGTGGAGTGGGGCGAGTGGGGCGAGCGGGTGACCACACGGACCACGCGGCGTCTTTCCGGCAGCGGACAGTTTTTGTGCGTCTCGCCTCGCGCTACTTGCGAATCCATGAATATCTATAACGTTTAACGTCACCCTTCGATCCACGATGTCACTCAAGTGACGGACAATTTTTTAAACTTGTTTAACTCGCCAGTTGCATTTGTTGATTATAATATCATTATGTTAACTGGACCCTCATTAAAATTATTATTATTTACCATTTTGCCAATTGGAGTAGGCACCCGGTGTAGGGCAGGTAGCTACACTACGCGGCGGCCGCACTGAGGCGCGACGTGCCGCACTTCGCGTGAGTTCCCGTCTCCCACCAATGATTATGAAGTATGAACGGATCAATTTCACAGCCACCGCTCAAAGCTGCCGCCCTCGCCTCCCCCCCCCCCCCCCCTCAATACATGCACAGAATACAACACCGCGGGGCCTCACAGTCTGACCACAGACTAAACATTTACGGTCCGCGAACTCACTGCATTATACAGCAGAATACATTTTTAAGTTATAAGAAATCAGACTGTGGCAAAATATGTGCGGAAGGCTCGATAGACATAATGTTTATAGATACAGGTACGTATGTATATAGGTAGGTAGCTACCCAATAGCGGGTATCGTTTCACTCATCGACGTGGCATTTCATATTCCCCTCCTGCTGTATTATGGCAAGTTGAGCGTAGGTTGGAGGTTACTTCACTCAATTTGCGCCGTTAGCGGCGCGGCCTCAATTTTTCACAGTTATCGAACAATTTCGCTGTGCGCTACCAAACGATGCTAAATAAGAGTTCATTCAATTTTCCATTTTCCTGTTTGTAACATTTTCGCTGAAATCATTTGTATCAATTAGAATGAGACAATGAGCTCCTCAAAGCGTATTCTTCGTTTTATGATTGGTTCAATCCGTACGATGCTGCAGAACACAACGAGAATGTCTGCATAGCTGGCAAGCGTTTTGTATGACAAGCGGCACTCGTCCACCTCGCGGCATGTAAATAAGATATCGAGCGTGCGGGACCGGCGCGCGGCGGCGGTCGGTACCTCGGTAGGTAATTACCCTAACTAATGACACGCGTATATGGTGTTTATGCGAGCAACATCGCTAACATGGCAAAGCGACATGTTGTTATGACTGGCTCTCCTCAGCAACGCCTAGTAGGGCGCAGGCATGCGGCCGCGAGCCCAGCCCGCACTATCTGTTACGTGGCTTATGTTAATGACCGGCCGCGCACCGCGTTGCGAACATATAGCAGGTACTCAGCAACTATGTATCCTTCCGCCAGCTTCGATTGTTATGATGGCTTGGACGCGGTGCGACATGATCGCGGGGATCGTCACCAGCGTGCAGCGCTACGCTCGCCCGGCCGGGGAGTGACTCATAAATCTGAAAAGAGCCACGTATAGTTTAGGTGAGGCGGCGTACAACAACGACTCTTCCGGCTGCTGGTACTTTAATTAAACGTGCATAAATTACATTGTGGTCGTAAATCAATCGGCGGTGTTCAGGCGCGGCATGCGCCGCGGCGGCGCGGCGCGGGACGGCGCAGCTATAATTACACTTACTGCTCAATGGACACGACGGACCGACTGACGACTTCAAACACGCGTCGCTGGGATTCTAGCGCGCGGCTCTAGCGACCATTGTGTTGGCGCAGCACATGCCGCCGCCTCCGCTCTCCTGCCTGATTGATTATGACTTACTAATACACTATCACCCTGCTATAGGTACATATATCTTTTAGATATCCTACGTTCACTTGTCTATTCAAGAATCATCATAATAGGCACATTTGACCAACGTCAGCTACTCAAAACTGCTATGACTTTTTCTTCAAAAGTCAATGATGTTTATAATAGGCATTGTCTTCCATTGCTATAACACTCACATATTGCTACCAGGTACTATGCCTGGACTTTAAATGAGACTATGATTCTCTGAGTTTGTTTAGGCATTTTCTCAGAGGTCGTCATTTAGGAAATGCCGGCGCCATCTAATTAAAAAAACCAAATCATTGACTTGTTAAAGGTGTCTTAAAGTGTAAGATCTATTTACAGAAATAAATATCATTTATCATTTACTTGCTACCTAAACCGCCCATCCGTTCGGTATTCTAAGATTAAAATATTTAACTTCATCGCATCCGTCGGTGTACGTTCACTATTAGGCCTACTTAAATCATAAACGCGTCCTACATTAGTGCTACAAGAGGTTTATCATTCATAACCACTTCGTTTGACGAATGAGCAAACTAAATACGTGTTGGTGAAAAAACTAAACCAAAATTAGATTATTGCCTTGGTCAAGCGCATTCTATTCATAAAAAAAACATTGAATTGAAGCAAATTCCTTTCATGGATCTGAAGCAAATTCCTTTCGTGGATCTTAATGTCCCTCTCGGGATCCGACAGGATGTGCTAAACGAAACCGTAAATCTCCAGATGCTAATGGGAAACAATATGACGACAATCCTTGTGCAGTTTTTAGAATAATAAAAGTTTTTAAGACGCGGTACTTTTTATTTTGCAACAATAGAACTTAATGACTGTAAACTTCAACAAACACTTTATAATGTCGGCTGACATGATTATTGGCGGCCGATGATGTAGCGTAGGACACATAACAATACCAATGCTGCACTTCGTCAAAGTCACCTGATTTAGATACAAATAGAATTTGGCAAATTTATTACAACTGCACCGTGCCCGTCCGTCGCTCAAAGTTCAACGTTTATCTTTAGGTACCTGCCTATGCATATTATACAAACAAGCCCCTCAGTAAGTACTAAGAAAGGATTTGGATACAGTTACATAACGTTTTATTCGTTAGCTTGCCAGTGTACAATAAAAGTAGCTAGGTTACCACCTATGTCAAACAGTTACCTACGTAGGTAATTTTGAGGTTAGTTGAGCGAGTAAAGACATACAAACTATGTATGTACCGTACTGTATCCACCAGATAATATATTAGATAGTTCGATACCTACAGTATCCAATAGATTGTTATCAATACCAATATAAGAGGTGAAAGTGGGTACTTATAGCGCGCCGGCCGGCGGCAACATGACAACCTAAGCAGCTATAAAACGTCTGTGTAGATACAGTTAGACCCAACTCACCCAACCCAATAAGGTACTGTAGAGATCGCTACAAGAAGGCCATAATAGTTTGAGTTGACAGTTTGGAAACAAATACTTAAAGAATAAACAATCATATTGAATTTGATACGATAGGCAGAACTTTTTTGCGGGTCTTGACAAACTCGGCCTTGTGTGCCAAATGAGTTAGAGCTAATAATAAATATTAATAAGTCGAATTACATAACTGCATTTAATTGGTGCCGCTCTAGTATCTACCTCCCTAGAAAACATTTTATTTAATTAGTATATTAAAAGTTACATTATTTTTAAATTAAAAGTTACAGTTCATTGTAAATTGGTTCCAACTGCTCGTTTGCTCGCTGGACCCCATCAAAGAGGGAGGCCTGGCCTCTCATGATACTAGAGAGCGCGCAGAGCAATGAAACTACCATTTGTAAAGATTAATCCCTGCCTACGTACAAGTAGATAGATATGTGCAGTTGTTAACACGGCGACTCCCTGTTACTAATATCGTGAGCTTACAGATGAATCACATATAATGAGCGGTGATCATGTGCGTGGTGACTCTGTGACAATGTTCCGCGCGACAACGAGGGTTTTCGCTTGTCACTGCGACACCGCCGCGCCCGTGCCGCGCCGGTGCCGCGCCGCAGTGAGCGACGTGCCGCGACAAGTGGACGCGTGTCGTCCTCGACGAGCCGTTACGGCATTAGTTGCCAACACGTTACGTGCGCGTCCCGTCGCCGCCGCCGCGCGCCGCCACTGACATATTGATGTACTGCACACTTCATTTACAATAATGCATTGCCAATTATTTATAGATCCAAATCACATCTAATGTATAATCACGGATACTTCAAGGAAAATGCACAATCAGAACTAAAGCTTGTATTGAAGGAGAAAATCAATTGACGAATGCTCTACAATTTTTATTCACTTCATCTTTCAAACCAGTTCTACGATTTCAAAATGATGGTTTCTTCTTTAATTCCAAACCAGCCAACACACACTTATGTCGTCTTTTTGCGGCGATCTCTACAGTACTTACTTAGTACTTGCTCTCCTGACAGTCTCTACGTAAAGTTGCCGACTCAGCCTACTATATTTACATTGTTACATATTAGGTACCTATATATATGTCATTTCCAGAAAGATTTTGAAATAAAATTGATGATTAAAGGCTTCCAATAAACTAGATATATCTACTTATCTAGAACAAAGCTCGCCTCCCGGGGCAACGAACTGTGATTTCATTTTGTGACAGATTTATTGAGGGACTAACCAATGCTAACTGCTATCAAAGCGGTATTATTTTATGCCTTTCGGGGAACTCTGCAGCGTCGGAGCCTGAGCGACCGGTTCGCTAGAATCTATATTAAGTATCTAAGTGGATAAGTATCGTGCACCATCCAATCACTGTATCGGGTTAGGTAGAGCTTTTCGATGGAATTCGACACTAGGTGGAACTGTTTCTCGTCGGATTTAAACACAATGAATGAGTGACTAACGATACATTATAAGATACAACTGCGGCGGTGACAGGCGACGCGTTCCTGGAAGCGGGTCCGGCCCAGCCGCCTATCGACAAACGATTTTAAGTTCAAATCGTCGAGGTTCCCACGCCGCCCACGACCCGTTAATTGTGCACCACGAGTTATGAATGCAGCAGCACTAGGCTACGTGGAGAATTTTTCCGTACCTATATGTTTCTAGTAGGGGTAGGTACCTATGTGCAGCGCAGAGAGCTGGCGCAGCGCCAACAATGCCATCCATTGTGCGGCGCCGCCCTCCGCCACACTACATCACGTGACGTCACATACTAACCATTTCAAATATTCACGGTTTCAATTAGAAATTTGCCAAACAGCCGAATAACAACGTTAATTGAGAGCATTCGTCGGATGCCATTTCCGACATTCCGCTATCGACTGTAACGCTTTAAACTCACGCGGGGATTATAGTCGCTGTTAGCTCGTTTGTAATTTAATTTGTAACGTAAAGAATATAATACAATTTGGGGAGAAAGGGATACGCATCCGGGAACAAGATGAATGACAACAAAGGCGCGCGATTGTCTCCGCGGAAAGAGGGCGCGCCGGCCGCCGCGCCGCGCGCCTTCAAAGCAAATATGCGGATCGTCGGAGGATCGCTGTCGCCGCGAAAAAACTAATAAAAGGCAATATTACACGCGCAAATATATTGCTCAAGACGAGTGAGGGTCGTGGCATCCCCCGCCCCGAGCCCCACATGCCACGCGTGTCACGCGGAACCCGCGCACCACTTTGATGCTCCGCTGAATTTCAGCTGCCGCTATAATAGGTACCTATAGATAGGTACGAGGTAGAAATAAATACAGTACATACACACACATTATGTTTATCTGAAATTCCATTAGAGTTGAGTTTTATAAAGGCCAGTAATTTAATTACACGTGAGGGATCACTTTAGTAGTATTTCATATTCATTTTCGCCGGCACACAGGCAGTCTTCAGAGGGTGATCCGCACTCGAGCCAGTCAATAAGCGCATTCCACTTGCACCGCGCCGAATTAAAAATCAAATAATGTTGTGTATAGCGAATTAGGCGAGAAGCACCCACCGACTGCACGCGTAGGGTTGAACACTTTAATATTCTACATCTATACTTAAATTTAAAGCAATATGCTTTAAAAATGTTATTAGGTTTTATATCATGTATTCATTATATAAATAACATACCCACCCACTATCTCGCCTATATTTCCCGAAGGGTTAGACAGAGGTGTACTTACACCCACAATTCGCCGGTATTGCTAGGGCTCATGTAATACGGGGCGAGCCTATTGCCTACGGGGACAAATTCAGACACTGCTGATGAAAACTTTATAGAATATTCTAATGACACTGCTCGACCTGGACATCGAACCCAGGACCTCGAGAGGAAGTATTCGTGCTTAGGAACACTACACCAATGAAGCAGTTAATTGTAAAGACTTACAAAATAGGATAATCATATACAATTGGAACGTAAATGATCTATTAGCAATGGAATAAATGTACTAAACATTCCACGAATGTGGTTGGAATGTATCATAAACAGACTATCGCCTACTAGGAAGGTAAGTTCAATTAAGCGGCTTTGTCTATATAAGGTACAGTAGTAGTACCTACCTACATGTGTACGTATCTCACATCAAAACAAAAGCAGGTAGCAAACCCGTCCGCGGCGGCCAAATGAAAAAGTAGCTTGGGTCGCAACTCGCAGCCCTAATTCATAGTTGAACAAGTGCAAGGGTCAGGTCGGCGTCGGCCGGGCCCGGTCGGGCCGAGAATATGTCCGCGCGGCTAATGAAAAGTTTAATAACGTGGAGCACGTGTGCGCCCCACGCTCCCTCCGCGTTATCTCTCAATGCACAATTTATTGAGAGCAATTTCGCATGTCATAAAACCGAATTAATATTGTCCCGGGAGTGCTCGGTGCTCGGCGGAGCGTCTCTGCGCGACTATTTGTCAAGTGCGGCCGATATAATGCGGGATGTTCCGGCCCCGCGGCCCCGGTGCCGCGCGGCCGCCGCGCCGCATGCCGCAGCCCGGCTGGTGCCATTGTATACGCTCCTGAACCTGATCATTGATTCGCGACGGCACAACACGTGGACACTCGCTCTGACGATACACAAAGAGATTATAAGCTACTTGTCAACTTAGTGCGATATACGGCACAGCAGGAAATGTATAACGTAATTATCTAATGAATAATACAAATGCTAAACATTACTTTGTAATTGTACCTAATGAACCATGTCAATTTATATTTTCTTGTGCAATCTCTACTATTATAAAATTGTAAAAAAGCTGTGTCTGTACATTAAAGATATTTAAAAAAAACAAGTGGGTTAGGTTAGGTTAGTAGTACCCCCCCCCAAGGGGTTCTCGCCTTGTCGCGGCGGGGGGGCTTAGTAACCGTGGCTTTGATCCCCACGGTGAAGCTAAGTAGAACCCCAGGGAGGGGCTGCTCCTGCGGGCTTGGCCCAGGAAGCCCGCATTGGAGCGGCCAGTGTAGGTTGCGGTATCATATGGGAGGCACCGCAACTGAGGCGGGCCGCGGTGTTGTTTGGGCGACACTGCGGCTGAAGGCTTAAGGGGCCGCGGCGGGAGAGGAGTGCCGGTATCACGGTGCGCCGCTCTCCCTGCCTTCCGCGGCCACGGCGGGGTCGCAGCCGCAGGACTGCGGACACGGTGGGGCCGCAGGGGGAGAGGAGTGTCGGTATTACGATGCGCCGCTCTCCCTGCCCTCTGCGGCCGAAGTGTGGAGGTGGCGGGGCTACAAACCTGTCCCGCTCCATAGAGGGCCTTGGGCGACGGTCTCGGGGTCGTCCGTCGCCCATTGCACTTGGCTCTCGGGAGGGTCCAACATTGGACGTCCGCGGTGGGATCGCGGAGCATGCGAGAGCGATTCCCGTAATCCCACCACTATGCGGAAGGTTGTAGTTGGTGGTGGTTTTAGTCGGTATGCTGGCCACCTGGCCGGAGAGCCCGACATAACCGTCCTGCATCCCTGAAGCAGGGCGGTATGCATAAGGCGCATTTCCCCACCAGAAAAAAAAAAAAAAAAAAAAAAAAAAAAAAAAAAAAAGGTTAGTAGTACCTATATAGGTAAACGTCTCCAAAGCCAAAAATGTGATTTTTTAAATTCTTGTCTGTTTGTCTGTTTGTTACGGGTTGGCGCAAAATATCACTGTTAGAAATCATGTGCTCCAACTTAAAAACTGGTATACTTCTTATATCAAATAATTAAACAGAACCGGAGATACAGCTTGACCTCTCTAATGTATAGAGACCCATACAAAGAAGAGATCATCACTGTTGGTTTTTGAGCTTCACTTGAGCGAAGCCGCGGGCAGAAGCTAGTGTGTAACATATAGGTATAGAAAATAACTACTGAGATTTTCTGTCACGATCACTAAAGGAAGAATCGCCTTGATCATTTAAACTCTTAGATTATGTACTGTTAATTAAGCAAGTCACCTTTAAAGAATTAAGTTTGTCGTAGGTAGGTTGTAATTGAGTATTGAGCTCAGCCACGCGACGCGACGCGACGCCGCTATCTCAGTGAGCGTGAAATGGAGCGCGACCCAACGATTGCATTAATGAAAAGCGTCTTGAGGACATTATCGAGACTCGAGGCGCGGGTCGCGGGTCGGGATGATGTGACATCTCCCCCTTGGGTGAGAACCACAATTATAAAGTATAATCTGCGCCTTTATACTTTGTTTTTGAATATTGAATGGATATTTCAATACGCCTCTATCCTCAAAGTTTCATTATAAGGGTACTGCGTGCTGTACCTACACCCATTGCTCTTCGCTATGTTTAAGAATTATTATAGGATTTCGTTTGTCGTGATAAGAACGTACAAGGAAGGACTAGAAGCCTGAGTGGTTTCTTTGATGAAATAACACGGTTTATGTCACTTAACTACACGTATAAACTATATTTAATTACCTCATGATGAGCGTGGGCTAGCGTGGAGTACCTACTTAATAAATAAATGTTTAACGACTCATCCCCGACTCTGTAATAATTGTGCAAATACAATATGGTAAACTTAGCACGTGGTGATGCACCAGCTAATTGTAGTGCAAACAGACAGGGGTGCGCAGAGCTGAGCGGTGCTCTAGCGCAGGGGTGGCCGGCCGGGCGCGCAGACACTGCCCGTCTCTATTCATTAGATCCACCACTCATTGGAACTTATTAATATCATAGCTGGATTTATTGCGAGCGCGTGACGCACGCTGTAATGTCGACATTATTGAATTTTATTAACTTTCGGACAAAAGGGCGGAACTGAACACAAAGCGTAAACGTTGTAGTTCTACAAGTAGCTACCCTACTATATATTGGAATCAAGTGGTATATTTTTTAATCTGCATCATCTTTCTCGTGCATAAAAGTGGCATGCAAATTTCCTATTATTACAATACCAACAAGACTAATAATAAGTACCTAACTACCTACACGTATAAAATATAGATACCTAACGAGTCCTCAGAGTCAACGAAGGAGTTAGTTAATGTAGGAGTGGGATATAATTTTGATAGTTGTCCTGTTGGTTCACTTGATTCGAAATGAACGTGGTGACAGTGTAAGACGAATGCCGTGTGCGCGACGCCCCGCGGCGAGGCCGGCGCGCGCGCAGCCTGGGAACCAGCCGCGCACAAAAAACACCTAGATCTGTATCTACCAGCTACACATCAATCTTCACTTGTACAGCCGCCCGCGCCACACCCCACCTCACCCCATGTAACAGACAAGACAAGCGATCGTTTGTCACTAGCGCATATAAATAATGATTGAATAATGACAACAAACACGACTGATCTCCCAAACAGCGGATTGCTTCATCATGCTCGACAGGACGGCTGCTGGCACCGGACTACTCCTAAGATTAATTCACGTGCCACAAACCACCAGCAGACGGTAAAAGACATTATAAAATACGGTACAGTCCAGTGAGAAAATTCCTGATACCCGCATCCTATAAATAAACAATCAAAACACGCCCGCCGTGTGATGCAGTTCATCTTTGTGGAAATAAATAGGTGTTAACACAAATAAATGCTTGCTAACGAACGACATTAAATCCTATAATTCCTTAGGAACACAAGACCAAGCCAACTTACTTTCCTCGAACATACCTTATAATAAATGTTTATTATGTATATCAAACATGTATTTGCAATGCAAAAATTTTATACATATATGTAATACGTTAAGAAGACGACAATTGAGTCCGAATTGCGGAAGTATGGTGTAAGTACATATCTGTAACGCGGCCGCTGTCCACGGGGCGCGGGGGTCACACGCCGGAGAACAAAGGAGTGTCACCGATTGAAATTGAAACCCATGACGACACCAGTTTTTGTTGCAATTTGTTCAATTGTTCACCTGTCCACACTATATCGCTTTATTTCGTTGCACGCATTAGTTCTCCGTGTAAGTAATTCAAGCGAACGCGCGTCGCAACGGTAAGTTCTCACAGAAATCCACAATTTAAAAAATGTCCTCAGGCGAGCTTTCGCATTCGATTCCCATCGGGTTGTGTGAGATGTCCACAGATAAGCTCGATAAATTTAATTAAATGTCTCAGAGTGGTCTCACGGCAGAGGGCGGCGGGGGAGGGCGGGGCGGAGTGCGGGGCGGGGTGCTCGCACGCGGGTCGGACAGGAGTGCCGAGGGCAGGCAAATTTGTTTGGTGCTGAGTTCGGTCCACTTGTATTAATTAAGTGCGGCGGCTCCACAAAGACGTCGTTTGAACACAAGGTTGCGCAAAAAATACGTCCCCAAGCTCGGACAGCCGCGCCGGACGCCGCCGCGCCGGACGCCGCCGCGCCGGACGCCGCCGCGCCCCGCCCGACACGGACACTGCTCCCGCTGCCGCACGACACCGGCTACTGGCTACCGGTAATTTATAAACCACTACAGCTCGGTGTCCTTGAACTAGGTAACCATGTATATTTACATTACAACGTTCCTGTCATTGTTAGGTAGTACATTAAGAATTTCTTTGATTCACCAAATTCACTAAATGATTTTGGCATTGACATTAAATTGTATGACATCACAAAGTTATCAATTCGCACGTAAATACTTATACCTAAGTATATAATCCGCCGAATCAAACACTATTTAGCTGACTGATTAATTTTCATGACCATCATGTTCGCTGGCTGCAAATGATTAAATTATCCTCAATTAGCCTCATTTGCCTAATGGTCCTGGGTACGGCTGCTACGCTAGAGGTCCTAGGTTCGATTCCCAGATAGAGCAGTGTTATTGAGTCCTATAAAATTCTCAGTAGCAGCTCGGAGTTTGGGATTTGTGCCCGTTTAATGGCAATAGGCTCGGCCTATTACATGTGACCTAAACATACCAGTGAATTACTGGTGTACATTAGTACGCCTCTGCCTAATCCTTCGGGGGAAGCAGGCGTTATGGTATGTATGTACATTAGGGTGTCCCTTAAATTTCATTTTCGATATATTTTTACGCATACCTTCTTAAAACTTTCGTAATAACCCAATATTGTATAGACAAAAATATTAGCCCGTTTTATAAACGATAACCCGTGCCGACTTGCGATTTAAACTTGTCCATACAAATTGCGCGGGTACTGCGCTGCGAACTGTAACTATGTGTGTTTCATTTGTCATTTCATACGCGATTTTTAAGATTATTAGTGTGCTATTCTTTATTGTATAAAGATGCTAGTGAGCTGGCGGAGTGATAAAGAAGATAGTTTCCTAATAGAACTGCCTAGCCATCAAATAAATGGTGCAAAATTACCATGTAATCGAGTTCAAGTGTCCAAGTTCTCGCTGTCGTATTTTATAAAATTCTTGAAGTCAAGCTGACTGTCAATGAAAGTGCAAATCTTGTCATTAGGGAATGCATTATATTTTGAGGAAAAAGCAAGAATTCCTACAAAGGCATTACCTGCGTGACGAAACTTGTCGATGTTTGGAGAGAACTGCAAAAAAATATGAAATCTGACGTATCTTTCAAGAACCGTGAAAATAATTTTAAAATTGACCTTAATAACATTTTTATATTGCACATGCTGCCTTTGAGAGAAATAAAATAGGGGAAGACAAAGTGTTTTTTAAAGAAACAGAGGGAGCGAGATCGCCCCTCGGATGCTTAGGTGGTATAGACAAAATTGGCGGAGAAAGAAGAAAGATCTAGACAATAACGATTGGTAGTAGAGAAAAGGAATGTAAGACCAAGAGAGAGAGGCTTGAATGTACAGTGACAACTAAAGTTGTTTGGTAGGGGTTAGCTAAATTAATTGTTCGTATTTTTTTAATTTACTTTTTGTTGTATTTTTATATTATTTAACTTGGTTTTTTCATTCAGAGAAAAACGCGGGATCATTTTGTATCCGGAAAAGAACAAACAATTTCTATCTCATATGGAGATCGACGATATTTTTTTTCACGATGATGTATCTTCTTGGTATGATTACCTACTACTGCTTTGCTGGAGGTTAGAAGAAGAATACCTAAGTAGTTTGACGGCTGTAAATGATAATGATAAAAGGACTGTCAATATTACACAGCTGAAGAAGATCAAAAACAGTTCTTGTAGCGCTGTGTCCAGGAACATAAAATCCTGTATCCAGACTGTAAAAAAACTACGCTAAAAAGAAGTTACAAGTTACCCTGGCTGATTGTTAATATTGTATGTTTTAAATAAAGATTAATCTTTATCTTATTTTATATAAAATATTATTCAATTAATTTATAACATTTATATTAGTTTTACAGCAGACCAAAATAACAGGACGAAACACAATTTTTAATAAACTTTGTAGCTCGGTCGGCACGACTTGCCATCATGCTAGAAAGATAAAATTTCATATTTGAATATGTTTTAACATTTATAAAAAAAATAGAGGGTATGCATTGCGAAATTAAAAAAAAAATTTTTTTTGGTCATATATGGGACACCCTAATGTACATATGTAAATAAAACTAACTTTTTTCTTTTTTTATAAAAACTTTGCCCCACACTAAGATTTTCTCCTGTATCGTGGGTGCGTTTACAAACACAAATTCTCACATACACAAACACCCAGACCCGGAACAACTACCTGTAGATCATACAAATATTTGCACCGTCTGTGGATCGAACCCAGAACACGTGTCGCAGAGGCCAATTGCTCAGCCGCTACGCCAAACGTGTCGTCATATCATCTTGAAGGTCTCTACAATTGGTTAATTATGTCTGTCTCTTCCTGTTTAACGATACACAGTGTCAAGGTAACATGTGACTAGTCAAATTTTCATTCATCTCTTAAGTAAGGTAACTACTGAGGCATTTGCATAAAAGTGACAACTCGATTAGCTTCATGGTGTTCTGGTATTCGGCTGACCCAGTGACGAACAGCCTGCAAAGGTCGTTCATTACGGTAAGAGTACAGAGTATTTTTAATAATACCGTCGTGTACGAGCGAGGTCCCCCGCAGCGAGCAGCGCGATCCTCACTAACTCCCGCAAGTCATAACTCATACCCATATTTTCAAATACCATCTCAAAACTTGGAAGGTAAAAAGTATCTAAGTAAGTATCTGTGTTCAACAACTAACAAAAATCTTTAATTTTGTTCTTTTATGTAAGTAGGTAATTTAGGTAGTAAGTATTATTTTCTGACAAAACATTAAGTAGGTACTCAAATTAAGTAAGAAATAGTAAGAAAGACTTTAAGAAATATCCTTCTTGATCACTTAATATTAAAATATATCAATTTCTTCAAACTGTGGGGGTAGCAATGAAATGAGTTATATTATGCTAAGCAGCGGCGACTTGCGGCAGATGACACATCCATTGTGAGCACTCGGGCACAGCCGGGAATGCGGCGCGAGCGCAACGGAACGGCCGTCGCGGCGCAGTAGTCCCACTTCGTAAAGCACTCGTGCGCTAAGAACTGACACCTAGTGATGACTGGTACTCTCTATTAATAAAGTAGCACCTACGAAAATCGTATAAAATATTGCAAATGTTAGGCCGAAATTTTCTGTTTACCGGGTAGTACCGGTAGTACACCTAGTAAAGTGTATCACTATCATAAATTCGGGGTGTCCCATTTAGTTGCTCTGGTCCTTCTGCAGCGGCGCATGCGCTGCGGTGCGCGCGGCGCAGAGCGCACTCTCCGCCACTGATATGTTTATTAGCGCAGGCCGCGCGCCGCACGCCGCCGCCGGGAGCCGGCAGATGTCCCACCAACACTTCCCCATATCTGGCATATCTGAATAGATAGCTCTCTAATTTTATTACTACCCACTTGTAAACATTTTTGGACGTTTCCGAGAACCTTCGTTTGGTCGACAACTGAAGCTCATTAGTTAAGTGCGGTATGTGTATTGATTCGACGAACAAATTCCATTTTCAATACGAGATAATAATCTAACTGTCGTAAGTAACATGTATGAGAATGAGAACTGTTGTTATAGCCCGGGAAATGTTTACGAAAGTTTAACAAACGAAATGACAGAATCTGACATGAACTGATTTGGGTATCTACCTTCTTATAAACAGATCCTACAGAATCACAGAACTGAGCTGAGCTTTGTAAAACTGTTTCTAGTTCAAAGTTAAAAGGTTTTTATGAAACGTTTTGATTCTAGTTGCAAGGTTCGACGAAGTTGATCCTATAGAGAAGAATCCGGTAAAAAACTCCATGGACACTTTTAAAAGAAATGATGTTTTAATATTCATTGGTACAATATTGCGATAAAAGGATGTCTGGTCATGTAGAGTTAATGTTCAAGTTTGACCGAAAACAAATGTTCACAGTCAATCGAATAAACAAACTATGCCCTAAAAACACGCATCATCAAACCAGGCAAATGAAACTGGGGGTCTACTTAGATATGCTACAATGTGTATACATACATTTACAGGTTCTGTTGTGCTAAATAAGTATACTAACCATATTGAAAACATCTGAAGGTTTCTGGGCTAACTATCTGGCATAAGTAGTGGTCTGGTAGTCAGAACCTATGATGATGATGATTGATGATGATTTTGTTGATGATTATGTGGATGCAGACGTTGGTGATGATGATGATCATGACGACTATGTGGATGACTATGTTAATATGTGAACTAAACATTTTTGAGATTAATGTTTACCCTGGCAACACGTAGCGAAATACAACAATTCAGAATAATTTAGATTGGGTCCCAAAATGGCAGCCTCATTTAAAAATGGAGAAATACCCTTTAACTTATCAGTATTACAGTATTGAAATTTATATTTAACTAGCTTCTGCCCGCGACTTCGTCCGCGTAGCGTGATGATATATCTCAATAAATGAGCTACATAACAAACAAACAAACAAAATCTTCAGCTTTTTTTTAAAAGTAGTCATTTGACACTTACCATTTACAAATTTCTTTCACATTAATTTTAAGATTAATCCCCTTACAGAATGACATTCGCTTCTTTTTCATGGCCTATGATGATGATGATGATGATGATGATGACGATGGCGATGATGATGACGATGATGACGATGACGATGACGATGACGATGACGATGATGATGACGATGATGATGACGATGACGATGACGATGACGATGACGATGACGATGATGATGACGATGACGATGACGATGATGATGACGATGACAATGACGATAACGATGACGATGATGATGACGACGACGATAACGATGTCGATGACGATCACTATGATGATGCCCATAATGACGATGACGATAACGATGACGGTGACGATGATGATGACGATGACGACGACGATGACGATGACGATGACGTTGATGATGACGATGATGAGGATGACGATGACGATGACGATGACAATGACGATGACGCTGATGCGGAAGGCCGATCTAAGCCTCGGCCATCTGAATATTATGTCGTCTTAACACTTGTGATGTATGGGTTTAATATAAAATGTTTAAAGAATAATGATAACTATGTTGATGATGATTATTATTATTATGAGTGATGATCATAACTACGACTACCAGAACCGAACGTAACCATTGTGCTTAACTACTCATATGGAAGAAATTAGGGTAATTTTGACGAGCTTTTACCGTAATTATGATACAGCGCGACGAGCGCCGGATTTTGGAACTTTATGAAATGAAATGATATTTATTTCTGTAAGTAGATCTTTAGAGACACTTTTACAAGTCAATGGTTTTGTATTTTATAGCTAGATGGCTTCGGCATTTCCTAACTGACGACCTCTGAGAAGAAACACCGAAACAAACTCAGAGAATCATGGTCTCTTTTAAAGTCCAGACATAAAATAATGCAAATAATGTGAGTGGGACAATGTCTGAAATGGCCTTTTGAGGAAAGAACCATAGCAGCTTTGAGACCAGTCCTAACTGACGGCAAGCATGCATCAGTCCTCGTGTAGCTCAACCATAATTAAATGGTTAAACCATAATTAATTTATAATGCAATGTTTCATTTTACTGTATTTTACAATACCGCTGAACATTAATGTGCTGTATAGAATAACGCAAAACATTCATGCAATTCCTTGTGTGGAATGTTACCCATTATCCCATAACTGCTGAACGTTATTCAGCTGTTTCTCATAACAGAGCTGTATTTTAAAGCAACTAGGTAGTAGCAGTTATGTAACGAATTAAACAATTTAACTGCGACATGTAGAGTACTTCCCCTCCAAAAACATAACCTTCCTTCTGGTGCAGTCGGATACAAATGACGAATGAATGATAATAAGGTAATAGTCGCGGTCGCATATGAACGGCAGTTGAATCAAAATAAAACGAATTAAGGAGCACTCATCCTACCGGGAATGCTTTAAACGATACAAACCAATAATAAACGTTTATCGCGTCTCCGATCAGCGGCTCGAAAATAAGCAGTATTTATTGATATCAAAGTCATGATTAATTTAAATTTTATTTAAAAGCCATCGGAAAGTGACCTTAATCGTTTCCCGACTTCTGGAAAGAGTCACGTTTTAATATTCGGAAGTAAATTATGTCTCTATCAGTATCGGTCGATCGCTGGACATTTGTCTACGATTTATGTGCAGTGTGAGCTGTGGGAGCGCTGGGAGCGATGCGCGCGCGCAGGGGTGGCGCCCCGGGAGCCGACCGGACATAAATAATGACGTTTAATAATTGATTAATCGCGGTGCTCCCGTCGCCGGCGATAGTATCGCACATACCTGCCCGCACCGCTATAAAGATGAGTCGCTAATTAATTTAAATGAGTGGAGACCGCCTGGCGGACACAAAAAGTGGCGGCGGGTCGCGGCACTATCGCGACATCGCCGCTGGCCGCAGCACTGCGCCAGCACGCACGAATTATACTTGATTTAGATGATATCGGCCGAGGAGCGATCTGTCCGCCGCGCCGCCGCCGCCGCCGGCGCACCGGACAAACCTTCTTGATCCTAAATTAACAAATATCGTGTCCATGTTGACATGATAGACGTAGGTAACTTTGGTTTTTTATACTCCTCATATTGTTCAGCTGCTGCTTGGAATGGTTATATAGTTCTCGGCTGTTGCACGCAACTCGACTCACGAGTAGGTAAAGTATTTACGTAGGAATCTAAGTTGGTATTAGGTCCTGTCATGGTCGTGGCGAATGTCACGAATTAAATCGTCGCGTCGTGACTATAGGGCAAGCGAAGGCAAGGTTTTCGGTAGGTACGAGTCCAGTCGACATTACCAGTCACCTCCGCGGTGATAGATGAACCATGAGAATTTTCTGTGACAAGCAAAAAAGTAGGTATTAGGTTAATTGGATAACTATAGTAGGTAGGTACTGTTAGTTTTGTATTCAAACTTGGACATCCTTCAACGTCCACACATCTTGTTATGGCAATATTGTACCAGTAAAGATTGTAACATAATTTATTTTAAAAGAGTGTCCATGGAGTTTCTTGCCGGATCCTTCTCTATAGGATCAATCTTTTGGACCCGTGCAACTAGAACCATAACGTTTCATAAACGCTCGTAAAAGCTTATTTGAAATAAAAACATTTCAATTTGAATAAGTTTTCTAAAAATAGGTAGGTAGGTTCTTACCTAATGATCTCCTTGAATTTTGAATGTTATAGCCAAAAAATACTGCAAGTCTCAAATAGCATCAGTCGACGTATGCCTATCGACTAAACATAGGTAATACACATGATTTGAAATGAGAGGAAAAAACAACAGAACCCTTTATTGATTTACAACTATCGATGACGGTAGATAACCGACTTACGGGCATCGTCGGCGCAGGCGCAGGCGTCGGGGCCGCTCGCGCCGCCCCTGCGCCTGCTCACGACGTTGGGTTGCGCCGGCGGCGTACGCCGAATTTTGCTACATCATCATCATCATTGTATTTCTCCCTACTAGTTATATTGAGGTAAACTTCATATCTAATATGTATATCACACCTACTAATAAAACACATTTCACATCATCAGACCTATTAAATACGTTTTTGATACCTGGGAAGTCTCAGGACGCGATCGGTAAGTACAAGTATATCGGTGTCCTCTCTAAGGCCCTTGATTGCATAAGTAATTCTTTATACACTGGGATAGCCAACTATCTTACGGTCCGCTGATGGTAAGCAGTTACTGTAGCCTATGGACGTCTGCAACACCAGATGTCGCTCGCGCTCTGCCGACTCTGTAAAAACCGTTTCACTCCTTTTTTGAGGAACCCCATGCTGTAGTATTTTGACAAAACCTAGGCGGAAGCTCATTCCAGAGACTGATTGTACCTACGTGGGATGAAATTCTTCAGGAACGGTACATACGCGATAATAGTGGTTCTAAGGAATGAGGATGAATTCGCTGCCGACGCACGATGGTGTAAGAGGCAATGAAAAAAATTTAAAAGTCATGAAACTGTTGTTTTACTGAACTATTTATTTCAGTAAAAACATTTTAACTGGATCGCGAACCACGCTCCTAGCTTGCTTGTTCCAGTCACAGTCAGTGTCAGACCACTGTGCACCGCCGAGCTCCACCGGCTTTTGCGAATAAATCCAACACTAATTGCGATCTACTTTACATATTTACCGACCATAATCACTTTCATAGCACGTTTACGACCGGACACTTACTGAAACTATTAGATAGGTATCCAATAAAGCGGCCGCTATTAGTATTTAGGAACCTACATCCTGCACTTAATAAGACCATTAAAAAGTTAATTAGTGCGCGAGCCATAAATATGTCTCAAATATTCGGCAGATGCATAATGACTTGTGTTTAGCTAAAATAAGCCAATCTGTTTACTTGCGCGGAGAGCCGGTGACACATGTGAGGGGTTTCGCCTGTCTATTCCCTAATGACTACTAATTGATAAGTAGTAGATCAGCTCGGGCGCAGCCGGGAACACTAGCAATATATCTGCTATCTCGGGCTCGCACCTAGTTTCCGTATATCTTTCGCCATATAATAGAAAACCATTATTGCTCATTACAGGCGACGCTGAGGTCGCTAATGGCCGCCTGTCACCTACTTACGACAAGCTGCGCACTGATGGGTTCATTGTGTATAATTTGGTGTAGATAGGCTGCAAAATGTTACTACATACTGATTTGTGACAATCGAATATACCTAAAACATTTTTTACGAATTTTATCTCGTCATTTTGATATTATTCAATAAATCCCAACGTTTCGACGTTACAGCAACCAATGTCACGGGTAGAATAGGGTTAACAGAGCCTACATTTTTTTATTTAAAACCAGTTCAAGATGAAATTAATGTAAAATAAAAAGTAGTACTTATATTCAAAGTTACCTGCATAGCTTAAAACATTTTATTAAACAATCGACCATATTTTTTTAAACTACTTGTAACGACGTTCATAGCTACTTTCGTGCAGGGTGTAGGTGTACTGTAGTGTTGCGCTTGAGTTGCCTTGGAGGGAGGGTTCAAAGCAGGCGTATTCATCATGCGATTAGACTTTTGTAAAGAGTGCATTGTTTACCTACAGCAAGCATGGCCAGCCCATAGAGCTAGCTATAGCTATAAATTATAAATAGACCAAACACTGATGACCTCTTACACCGAGGTATTTAATGTTATACATTGCGTTCTACATCCAGCATTGGATGGCAGCAGGTTGAAGAAGAAGAAGTATGTTATACGTACAGTGTCCCTAAGCTGGATAGAGAAACTTTGAAGAGGCGTCGCCATCGTGTGTGTCTACACGAGTCTAACACTTCGACTTCCTTTCCAAAAACTGCATAACTTCTTAGGTATTGTTATTTTAGTGAAGGACAAATTAGACTTGCGGACAGGATTCGAACCTGCGTCTTCTGGTTAGATACACCAGACGCTATGACCTCTAAACCATCGGTAGTCCCACCTGCCATGTCGAAATTTGCTTTCACATTCTGAATTTACTTATTAAAGATGGCAACTTTGCTTCTCAAAAATTCTTAGGTGTTGTAATTTTTGTTGGCGTTTCAAGTGAGGACGGGGGCATGCCGGAGGCGGCCTGCACATTTTATGATGCAGTCGATAAGGAAGCACATGCGTTTGGTCAAGTTGTACAGCAGACAGTGAATAAACAGTAGCATAACCACGTCACCCCCGGAGGCCTGCCCAACCCCCCAGTCCCCGCCCCGGTGCGCGCCGCTGCGTGATCTGGGGCTATATTTTACGGCAGCCTAATTAGTGCTAATTTATTATACACAGTTGGGCGTTCGTTATACAATAAATTAGGGATGCATTTTTATATATGTAATTACTTATATGTATACCTACCTAGATACATTATGTGAAGTCTAAAACATTCGAGGTTTTGTCGGATAGCTTACTTCTAGATACTAGGTACCTAATATACTGTTACGAGCTGGGGTTCGGGATAAATTAATTAACGCTAATTTTGCCTTAATAAACAAATACTTTAATAAACTTGACAACACACAACAGAAATCACAAATAAAATCACTACACTATTACTTGTCGCACTGTACTGTCACACTGAGAATCACTTGTCTTCACGTTGATGTTCACTTCACCTTGTCCAAAACTAAACTGCCCTAGCCGACCCTCACGACGGCTATTTATATCAGTCACGAAGATTCTGGAATCGAACAATCGCGAAAAGCCTACAAAATGCGAGTAGGTACTCGCATTACAGGTAGGTACATAGATCGTCTATTGTTTACGGGCATTGACCTTTGAACCTGACCTTGATCTATTGTTATTACGTGAGTACGTATTCGAGTACTTTCTTTCGAATATTCTACATGCTTCTACGATTTATCCAGAACCTTCGTGACCCATCCACGTCATTCTAATAGCTTCGCGGCGTAACACTGCCCCCTCCTAAGACATGCTCGTCCCGAGCATGCATCATTAGATCCGTAATAACAGGCTAAACGATCCACGTGAACTGGTTTCGGAGCACCTCTTGGTCCTTGCTGTATCCAGTAGGTGACATCGTTGATCTTAGTCGCAACTCTATAGGGGCCGTTGCATTTTGCCCGTAACTTGGATGACTTTCCTTTGATGCGCACCGAGTTATTTAGCCGCAATAGCGTAACGCGTCTTCATTCTCTCAGAAGTTTGTTTGGCCGATTGACCAACTTGTTCTGAGCTACTGTTTCGTACATCATTCAGATCCGCTGTCAGCATCCTCACGGGTACTGCTTCCTTAGCCTCTTGCTTCACTCCAGAATATGTGTCATCTCCATTTTTCCTCCAGTTTTCAGAGCACGGTCTACTCGGAAAACATGCACGGGATCTGCTTTGCTTCGGGCAACTCATCCGGAGGTGGCCTCTTTCGCCACATATATAACATCTTGGAGCAGCTATCATTCTCCTTTTTCCATCCTCCTTTCTCCAGCAACTGGCTTGAAAGTGTCCTCGCTTACCACAGATGTAGCATCTAGGTACTACCACACGTTCCCTTGAAATTTTGCTGCGCCTCGCACAACCCACCTGGAAGTGACCCTCTTCTCCGCAGAGGTAGCATGTCGGTAACACGACTTTCCGGATATGGTAAGCTCGATAGTCCTGCCTGACTGCCTCCACTTCCAACGCATGGGCTAAGGCGTCTTTCAATGTCCTGTGATGACCAAGTCTCACAGCGGCTCTGACTTCCAGGTCCCGGATTCCATCGATGAATGCCTGCACCAGATTTCCGTCGATAAGCACAGGTGTAGACTGGTAGGCTTTCCGAACCAGCTTTTCAACTTCTACAGCCCACTGCTGCAGGGTCTCTGAACCACGCTGTACCCGATCCTTCAGCTGTGCACGGAACACGTATTCAAGATGGGTGTCACCATATCTCGAGTCCAATGCCTCAATCAGCTGATCGTAGGACATCTCCTTGCCGAGGGCCTCCAGTACTGTCAAAGCCTGGTCGCGGAGGCATAAGGTGAGTGCCATCTTAGCCTGGCCTTTGTTCCATCCATTTGACTCCATAAAGGCTTCAAACTGCATTTTGTATGCCGACCATGAGGAGGTTCCGTCAAATGGCGGTACTTTAAATCCGCGTAATGAAGAGGTCGTAGGTGCAGCAGCCACAGCAGCCTCAGATCCTTTTCCTGCCTTCAGGTCCCCTAGAGCCTTCTTCATATCGGCCATCTCAACTCTGGTTTCGGAAATCCAAGTCTCGTGCTGTTCTACTTTCTCCTTTACTGCACCGAGCTGTTTGCCCAGAGTCCCGTGCAGGTCTTTTATGAGGAGCATCTGTTCGTCTTGACGGCGGGCCTGCTCCTCTTTGTCCTGCTGTAGCTGCTCCCGTAGTAAGCGTGCCTGCTCCTCTTTGTCCTGCTGTAACTGCTCCCGTAGTAAGTGCCTGATCCTGCATCATTGCCATTAAGGCCGCTAGATCAACAGCTGGTACCGAAGAAGTTCCAGATGGACCAGCGACGGGGTCTGTTGTTGGTTGTAGATGACCCGCAGGAAGTGCTGGAGAATCTCCAAATCGTCTCTGGTCCATTTCTTGCTGCCGCTGACTTCTAGTACGGATACCTTCCGTATCGTCCTTTGGCAAAACCGGCATAATTTATCCCAGTACTTCTGACACCAAATGTTACGAGCTGGGGTTCGGGATAAATTAATTAACGCTAATTTTGCCTTAATAAACAAATACTTTAATAAACTTGACAACACACAACAGAAATCACAAATAAAATCACTACACTATTACTTGTCGCACTGTACTGTCACACTGAGAATCACTTGTCTTCACGTTGATGTTCACTTCACCTTGTCCAAAACTAAACTGCCCTAGCCGACCCTCACGACGGCTATTTATATCAGTCACGAAGATTCTGGAATCGAACAATCGCGAAAAGCCTACAAAATGCGAGTAGGTACTCGCATTACAGGTAGGTACATAGATCGTCTATTGTTTACGGGCATTGACCTTTGAACCTGACCTTGATCTATTGTTATTACGTGAGTACGTATTCGAGTACTTTCTTTCGAATATTCTACATGCTTCTACGATTTATCCAGAACCTTCGTGACCCATCCACGTCATTCTAATAGCTTCGCGGCGTAACAATACTATCAAATCTGTGCTAAAGTCATTCCATCTCACGAAGTCCTGTACCTTTATATAATTGAAATAAAGTTCAAATTTCAATAATTTAACGGCCTTCGTGAAATAGAATATCCATAATACTTATGTTCATTCACTTGTTTCGCCTCAAAACATAAGTAGGTTTTAAATGTGGCTTAGTGAGTCCCAAAGTTTGTTTGAAGGCAATATTCAGATATTTACTTAATTTTATTTTAATGTCAACATCATATAACGTAAGTGAATAATGGGTGCCATACCTACAAGAATGTTATATTATTAACATTCTTGGTGCCATAACGCCACCGACTCAATTTGTAACGATACAAAAACATCGCAGTTTCTTCATTTTTAGAAAGATATAACATAACATACCATCACGCCTGTATTCCCCGAAGGGTTAGGCAGAGGCGTACTAATGTACACCCACAGTTCGCCGGTATGTTTAGGTCCCATGTAATAGGGGGCGAGCCTATTGCCATTAACCGGGCACAAATTCCTAACTCCGAGCTGCTACTGGGAATTTCATAGAAAAACCCAATAACACTTTGCTCGACCTGGGAATCGAACCCAGGACCTCTAGCGTAGCAGTCGCGGTCCGGACCACTTGGCTATTGAGGCAGTTAGTTACCTAAAGATATTTCTTATTAAATTAAAGAAAATGTTCCTTATTTAATTTACCAAGGCATCATGGCTTTATTTTATTCTAGAAGGATACGTTAGATATTTAATTACAAATATCGCGCAATAGATTAGCGCGCGGCCCGGCATTACCGGCGGCGGCGATACAAATACCTGTAAGTACTACAGGCACTTACGATACCATTTCGTTTTAGTGTAGATGCTTAGTAGATGACTCTTTACCGCGGTACCACTGGATGTTAAGAGTTTTTTTTAGAGTGGTAACTGTGTCAATTTACATACATGTGCATGTAAACAGAGACGATGTGTATCGCGGCTGCAGGCGGCGGCGGCGCGGCTACCGCGGCCCACTCAACACCGCGCCTTATCTTATCTATAACATTAAAAGAAGCTCTTTAATGTCCACACGACCACAACACTACGTAGCAACATACGATCACACTTGATGTTATGTTAATGAAATAAGGTTTGTTTTCGAATAGCACAGCATCAAGTGCGTTCTCCCGTGCACCTCATAAAAACAAACGGCGGGTATCGACGGGCTCCTCGAAACCATTAAGGGTTATCGAAGTGTCCACTTAATAACGAGTCCTAACTAATTAGGCGGCGAGTCGTCTGACGAGGGACAGGGTCGTCCTTTCACGGACACAAAAATGTCTTGAGCTGGTAGGTACTAATATATTACCTATCATAAGAATAGACTTAGAACAATAATAAATAAATTACCGGCCGTGGCTCCTCTAGGATTGGATTTGTAACACAAATAATCCAGCATAATCAGGCTAGGTTTTTGTAAGTATTATGAACCCAAATATCAAGACATGTTGACGCTAAATACAATGGTGCATGCAAGTTGATTACTATTGAAACAACGTGTTCTGGGTTCGATCCCCACACGGAGCAAATATTTGTATGATCTACAGGTAGTTGTTCCGGGTCTGGGTGTTTGTGTATGTGAGAATTTGTGTTTGTAAACGCACTCACGATACAGGAGAAAATCCTAGTGTGGGGCAACTTTTTATAAAAAAAAACATGTTCCAGAGTTAAGGGACGTTTATTTCTTATGTTGGCAAATGAGTACCTGCTGCTGCGTACGTAGGTACCAACCAAGTATGCAGCCATTACCTACCGAAACACATCATGAGCTATTTAGCTAATTCAGCGTCGGCTACTGGTTGGCTAATTGTGGTGTCGGCGGCTTGATGCAGCGTGAATGGGTCGCCGTGGTTTATGTTAATTGCCGATAATTGTCCGGCGGGCTCGTAAGTCAGCGGAGGGCGCGGCGCGGCGCGCTGGTGTCCACACAAGATGGCCGCAACGGATGCCGTAATTGCTTTCGTGGAAACCGCTGCGGGCCGCATACAGATTGAAGCGCGGCGCCCGCAAAAACAACGGTGCGGTGCAATTAGACGCCCCCCGCCCCCGCACCGCGCCCCGCCGCCGTCCGCCCGCTGGTAATAGCCGCGGCCCGCCTCCTGTCCCCCGCGATTAGCTCCTAACCTTGTGATGGATGGAAGATTGATAGCCAACACACATGTATCTAAATATTTGTAAATACATATTTAGAACAGCTAAGTATCGCAACTGCCTTGTCTCTACTAGCACACAACAAAAACCACTAATAGTAGGAACAATTTTGTTTGGCTTCATACAGGACTCACATAGGGCTACATATATAACATTGATTTCTAAAAGTTACAGGAGGGGAATAAAGCCCGTCTCCAGCAACGTGAAAAACAAATACTAAACTATCGCAGCGCTCACTGGTTAATTATGTTGATACTTACAATCAAAGTTTGACCGAGACGAGGTAGACGGGTTTTTGTTTTATGCCTCCTCGAATTCAGCCTTGCTTGCTTGCAGAAGTAAGAATACTTCTCACCGAAAACCGGGATAGAGCAACAAATTGAAAGTGTGCTCGATCTACCTAATGGTGATACTTACCTATTTATTATTCCATATTCAAATCGCACATCCGTCAATTGACGATGTAATGTGAAATGTTTCCAGAGTCAAGCTGTCAGTAGTGTCAGTAACGCGTGGTGTCAGAAGCAGGGCATGCGCGGCATTCCTCGCCGTGCGCTCTGTCTGCGGCGCGGCGAGGACACGTCACTACACAATAACTCAACGTAGCCACACAGCCCTCCTTTACGTCATAACTTCTGGGCTCTGTTGCCACGGCGTCTGTGCGACTGCTCTACAAAACTATCAACTTTCTTAATAACTTACGACCTTCATTTCCACTAAAATTAAATCTCTGTAGCATCCTCATCGAATCTTGGTAGTACATTTATGTGATCATCATCAGAAAATATCCCCGAAGAGTCCCCTATCAATTTCCACAAGGACTCGGTTAGGTTCGGCCTGGAATCCTGCATTCTACGACTCCTAGTCACCTTTACCAGTTGTCTGTCTAGATGACCTACGTTAAGCACTACTCAGTTATGTATATGAACCTTTCTCCTGTCTTCTAACCTTTAATCACTATTGTACAAGGTACCTCTTATAGTTTTTTTTTGACATACCTAAGTAATTACTATCGTTTGACATATTCTCAGCCAGTGAATAGAATGCAGGTGAGTGGCCAACCGGCTGGCGCGCGGCGGGAATGTGGTGCAGATTAGGCGCAGTTCTACTAGCGTGGTCTGTTCGCGGAACACGCCGCCCGCTCCCGCACCGCGGCGCCGCGCCGGCAGTTCCTAGAACTATCGAATGTCGCTGGATTTACCAGCATATTCATACATACTTATGTACGACCGCTTATGAACGTGGTTGCGACAGCCTACACCCTATGCACACTGACTGTCCAATAAGTAAGTCAGTCTGTTCCCACTTGACAAGCTTGACATATTGTTTGTGAGGTCACCAATAACCAATACATACTTAAATTGAAGCGTGTCTGATATGTGGAGCTGTAAATTTTTATGATAGGTACTTAGATAGGATTTATAAGTCTATGTAGGAGTTGTAGGCCTTTTTCTGTAATATTTAAGTAAATAAATTATAACTAGCGGTACTTACCTTAGAGTAAATTGGATGTAGACTTACACAGTAACATACTTAATATTCCTTTTTTATGGCAAACAAGTAGACGGATCGCTTAGTGGTAAGCGATACCGCCGTCAATGGACACCCGCACCACCAGAGGAGTCGCAAGCGCGTTGCCGGCCCGTTCGTGCCGAAGCATTGCTCTCCCACGGTAAAATATATACATATTTATTATAAATAGCTTCTGCCCGCGACTTCATCCGCGTAGCGTGATGATATATAGCCTTAATTATTAGCCTTCCTCAATAAATGGGCTATCTAACACTGAAAGAATTTTTCAAATCGGACCAGTAGTTCCTGAGATTAGCGCGTTCAAGCAAACAAACAAACTCTTCAGCTTTATATATTAGTATAGATTTAGAAAAACTTGTTATCACTGGCCGCATGGCGGGGAAGAGGAGTAGGGGTCGTATGCCTATGCAATGGGTGGATACAGTAACAGCAACAACTGGAGCTACTCTACAGGCAAGTGTACACCAAGCCCAAGATCGTGCAGCCTGGCGAGCGATGGTGAAGAGAGCCCATAGCCGTCACGTCCCTCAGTCATGAGGATACGACGAAGAAGAAGAAGACGAATAGATTATACTCCGGTACTGTTCCTATAGGTGAACTCTACCTAATGGGTACATTTTTATATTTAACTAACATCAAGCAAATCACTCAGCGCGGCACTTACATGACATAATTTAAGGGAAGTATAATTAATGTAGTACAAATCTAATATATCAAGCAGGTATGCGAGGCGCGCGGGGCGGGGCGCGCGGGGCGAGGGGGGGCCATCAGCCGAGCCGTGGCACACGAGATCGGCATCTATGTAACTTACATTAATAATCATAAAATATGTTTATAGGACTATAACTAACAATAAAATGTAGATCATAGGTACATAGACACTATACATCTGCCCCTGACAATGGTACCTACTACTTACATAACGACCACAAACGCTGTATCAAGAGCGAAACGACAAAGAACAAGTTAAGAACAAGCAATAAAATAATTTTCTTTGCTGATGATATGTGTAGCGTACCTACCACAACTGGTTGGAAGAGGAATAGACGAAGAATATCAATTTCTTTGAATCTCATTCCTTACGGCTATTCTATTATCTGTGCTTACGTCTATGATAACTTTTAACAAAAAGTAAAACCGCCTTCAATAACATAAAATATCATGTTATTTGCAAACAAAACTGCCTCAATAGCAAAGTGGTCCTGACCGCGACTGCTACGCTAGAGGTTCTGGGTTCGATTCCCAGGTCGAGCAAAGTGTTATTGGGTTTTTCTATGAAATTCCCAGTAGCAGCTCGGAGTTAGGAAATTGTGCCCGGTTAATAGCAATAGGCTCGCCCCCTATTACATGGGACCTAAACATACCGGCGAACTGTGGGTGTACATTAGTACGCCTCTACCTAACCCTTCGGGGAATACAGGCGTGATGGTATGTTATGTTATGTTAAAACTGAACTTACATTTTTTTTAAAGTTTTAGTAGTAGTATTTAGTAGTTTAGTAGGTATTTAAACGTAACATACGTTAAAACGTTAACGTTAAGTTAAATTGTAATAAATAACATATTATATTTATTACAATTTCAGTAGAGTTTTACTTACCGGACGATGCTATCTTTTATTCGTCATATAAACTTTACCTACCATATAGATTTTACATTATCTAAATGTATAGGTACTCTTTGTAATTAAAACAAAAACAAATCAATTAATTCGGAGTTCTAAGCCGACAACCGAACTGAAGTACTTTTTTAATTCAGTTAACAATGTCTACATATTTGGTAGAAAGAAATCAATGTGGTTCTGAGTTCATGTAATTATCATAAAGAATTTGATATCACAAAAGAAAACTAGACTAAGTATTAAAGAATTAAAACAAGCGTCGATGCTTTCAAACGAGCAAGTATGTCGAGCGCAGACCTGCCACACAAAAGCTCCATTCAGCTGTCTAGATTTTCCACTAGGTACGCGTTGCTGAGGGGGTCACGGGTGCTTCGAATAACTCGAGGCCGTATCCCGGGAAGATAGTAGCTTAAACCTGCATATTTAATGACGTGCTAAAGGCAAAGCACAGGAAGACCACCGGTGCGTTCATTAGAGATTTCGGAGCCCCCTCCACAATGTGCTGTGGACGGCCATGTGATTTTAGTCGGTAGGAGTACGACATAAACCTCCACCTTCTCTTTCGAAACAATAATGCTTCTGTGGGTGAATAATCGCAAGCTGTGAACAAATACATAGATCAGTTCGTGAAGGAAATGGTGGAGTGAATTATTCAACAAACGCCAACTTGAAAGCATACATAAGTCTATTGTATTTACGTTCTCGTACCAAAATAATGACCACAAAAAATAAAACTGTACTTATATGCATTGACAAATGCCTTGCAAATGACTGGCGAGAATTCCTGAAATTGATTCCTTACCATGCACGTAAAATATAATGTAAACAAGTCGATACCATGTGAACAAATTTTTGAAATTACGTAATTTATATATAGGTCAGAAATAAGGTATTCAGAGGTCAATGGCGCTAAGTGTATTAAAAATATGGAAAAACAGATTTTTCGAGGTGGTTAGTTGAAACTTGGAGAGGACAACGTCTGTCAGGTCAGCTAGTCTAATGTAAACAGGAACTTAGAGAAACTGTAGCCAATAAGCTACCTTATAGCTGTTAACTATGGTCAGGGACTGCATTTTAAATGTAACTATATTTAGGTAAGTATCTAAATAACCAATCCAATCAGTTTGAAGGAGGCAATATTAGGAAAGTCACACGAAATCGTCGCAGCACCCTACTAGGAACTGTATCGCAATGCGCGCGCTCAACCAATGCGTCCACATTTCATACGTGAATGGGCCGCGGACCATGTTATGCGTTAACACTCTTAAATGGATTTCGTATAAATGGTTGCACAGTTTTGTGAAACAGGCGAGCGCACCGCGCCCAGCCAGCATCGACGCTGTTGTTAAAATGCAGTAATGACACCAACCGACACCACATATTACTCCATTATCTGCTACTTCTATAAAGTGTAATCTGGCCTGCGTGGCCGTCTCGCGCCCACTCACGTACTCGTCGTACGCAGGACTCTTAATAAACGAGCTCATTATGTTGCTTCATATTTTGTCTCATAAAATGCACAGAATGGCGTAGGAGTGTCTTGGAGACTACCTGTCGATGGTTATTACTATTTTCTTATAAGATAGACCTGCTTGCCTTTTAATTACTTATTATATACTGAAATACACAACACGAGTATGGTACTTGGTAGTTTGCGCGACCCGACAGTTGGCGGCGGTGGGCGTGGCGTGTGCGTGGCCGCCCATTCCGCGCAAGCACACATGCACTGATACGATATTTGCAAATGTGTGTGTGTAAAATTTAATAAACCCATGCAAATCAGCTGTTCAAGCGATATAAGTAACGCTACGCTGCTACGAGCAAAGTGCCGCGCAACACGGAACTCGCTACGGCGTAGCACCGTAGACCTTTCCTTGTCGTAGCAACGAATCATAATAATATTGATATATAACTTTCAGGCTGAAAGGATAAAATACGTGCACATTTTGGGCGAGATGAGCTTATCTTACTATTCTTTAGGCCTGAGCAGTAAATAATTGGTGAAAATTATGCAACGCAGGGCATTAGTAGGTACGATGATAACGATTGATACGTCAGTTATCTTCATGTCACGCATACGGCACAGTTTCATCATTAGTATTCCAGTAATTTGGTTGCAAATGTGGTGCGCAGCAGGGCCCGGCGCAGGCGCGGGCGGATGCGGGCGGATTGCAAAAACTAGTCGCGATATGTAGATGAGCCGCAGTCGCACATATTGATCACAAAACTTTTATATAGGCACATGTCACCCAACGAATTATAAATTAGTTTTCATCGCCTATGGATCTAGGACTGCGACTCCTAAATTATACAGAAAAGTAACTACTGTGTGATCACAAGCTTGCAGCTAGCTCTCCGTGCCTACAACCGTAGCTGTGGATATGTTTTTCCGTCACAGACGCAACTTTTGCACTGTAGTTGGTTATGTGGGTACCTACTGTAGAGACCGCTCCAAGAAGGCGATAATACTATGGGTTGACTGGTTGGAAACAGATAAAGAAGAAAA
This sequence comes from Acronicta leporina, assembly GCA_947256265.1. Taxonomy (NCBI): domain Eukaryota; kingdom Metazoa; phylum Arthropoda; class Insecta; order Lepidoptera; family Noctuidae; genus Acronicta; species Acronicta leporina. Next base: position 155,101 of record OX366517.1, on the reverse strand, counting down.
GAATAATTTTGAAATACGACATGTCTAGTCTGCGAGTCTTGCCAGATTCGATCTGTATGAGCTAAGGCCTCGCCCCGTAATAAATACTAAAGTCGAACTACATTACTGCATTTAATTGGTGCCTCACTATAGTAGATACCATCCTCATTAATAGAAGTACACTAAAACTGAAGCAGCTTTTACAGATTTCTGCTCCGTAACCAACTAATTCAAAATAATTTAAAAACTGTCTTGTAAATGTGTCTTTAAAACTTATATTTACAGAAATAAATATCATTTAACTACCTAGTTATGCTATCAAAAAAATGGATACTATTTAGAGCGGAATGTGAATGAGTTCTGAAATCAGAATTATTTTACAAAGCTATAACTAAAAATCTGTAATAGCGAGCAGTTACAGGCTGCGACCAAGGCCGATTTGAGATCTAATGTTGTCCAATGTCTCATTTTGATGTCAACATCGAGTTGACAGATGTAATTTGCACAACATTGTGACATTAGTATACCTACTACATATTGAAGCTTTCCGCGCGTTGACTAATTACGTACACAGAGCGGCGGTCCGTAGCGAGCGACGCCGACGCCACACCAGCTCCCCACCCACGACCATCAAATTAATTACACTATTCAGTAGTGTTTCATACATTTGAATATAATTACATTTAAATATTACACGCCACCTAGTTAGTGTCTGTATAATACCTAAACTGATTATAAAAGTATAAATATTTATGTGCGGTGTTAGGTCAGGCTATTTAATTTTTATGAGCTATTCATAATGAAAACTCATTAGGTACAAATATTTTTATCGTTGCATGTGTATGCGTGGCATGCGCGGCTGAAATGCGCGGGCATTGTGTGCCCAGCGGGCCGCGGGTCGCTGTCACAACGGCACTGCCACATAATTAGGAGCTGCTTGTGTAAATGAGCGAGCTAATTGCATCAGGCCACTAATTAGCACGAGTGCGGAGTCAGTGGAGCGCGACGGCGCCCGCCTAGTGACTAGCCACCCTTACCAATACGAGATAGATATATCAAACACAAGAAAATTCGGCGTGAGAGGCCGAATCTGAAAGCTTGACACACGTAATAATATAGACTTCATATTATATTTATGTGTAAATTTATCTATGACTAGTTAACTAGTTGTTACCCTCCGTTATACCTGCATACCAAGGCGACCATTTACTATATATTTTTAGACATAAGATTTAAGACTGGTATGTTAGTCTATTAGTGTAGTGGTCCTAAGTACAACTGCTATGCTAGTGCTCTGGGCTCAATTCCCAGGTTGGTATATATGTTAATGGAATTTTTATAAAATTATTTTTATTAAATTGTCATCCATGTTGTTATCGGCGGCGTGATGGTGCGCATGACTAATGCGTGCGCGCGGCGCTGCTTCCCGCCGACACTTTGTTTGACATCTTTTTAACGGCACCCATTACTTACTGTCATAACTCGCCCCGCGGCCCGCGCCCCGCGCCCCGCCGCCCCGCCGCCCGACACACCGCGGACTAATTAATGAGTGCCGTGGAACAACATCACTAACTTATTACTCACTCTTCTTAACCTTTTGATACACACCATTATATATTTCTGGTTGACGTCCCTTTATTCCTTAAAACTTACATAGACACTTTGATCCTCCCTTTGAAGGAATAAATTAAATAACAGTTGAGTGTGCTTCCAGCAGTTGGGCCGAGGTACTTTGATATCGAACACACGAACAAACCGAGTGTTGAGTTGATGTTGTCACTGCAATGAACTGTTCCTTGCTAGCTCGTCATCTAGGTACACAGTAAATCTTTTTTTTTTCTGTAGTAGGTATATAGCTATTACTTGTGTTACATAATTAGTAGGCTTATTTTGTTTCGCAATAAATAAATTGTTTTCTTGTTGTTGTTCCCTGGAATATTATAAAATTATAAAATTTACAAACGTGCCAATTTTATTCCATACAAACATTCCATGTAAACATATGTTAGGTCTGTTCTATGAACCGTTCTATCAAAAACATATGTATACCAATAATAGGTTGTACTATTGGAGTACCGGATTACTAAGGGGACTTTTTAATGGAAAATGCACACTGAAATTAATATAACCCTTTTAAAAGGCGGGCAACGCACTTGTGACTCCTCTGGTGTTGCGGGTGTCCATGGGCGGCAGTTATCGCTTACCATCACGTGATCCGCCTGCTCGTTTGCTCCCCAATCCCATAAAAAACCTGTATTAACAGAAAATCAAGAGACGAGTGAATTAAAAAAAATTATGCACTTCATATTTCAAAACAGTTCTACTAAATTTAAATGATTGTTTATTCTTTCATCTGAAACCAGCCAGTCAACCCATTGTCCATTTTTTTATCGCCTTCTTGGAGCGGTCTCTACAGTAGGCACCTACCTTCCCAGGTAGGTAAGGTAATATGTCGTCGCTATTAGTGTTATTGTGACAGAAATCATGGAACACGCCATGCCCTGTAGTACTTTTTGGTACATAGGTATTAGTGATGTGGCCAGTACAGCATCGACTCTACCACAGGAGAGCGGCACTTTATACTTTGACTTCCGTCGCCTTGCTTTTGATCGCAATATGGCGGCCGCTTGATTAAACAGTTGTCAGATCAAACACTCTTTTAAATTGAAGTCCCAACACTTAATATATCTTGGGTATAATCTGAATGGTTGACTTTATCGCTCTTTGGTGTACCTATCTAAAACTCATTAACGTGGCGACGTAATTTCTTGATAATTTAAGGCGTGCCGTCACGTTCCGTTACATTTGAAAGTCCATGTTGGATTAATTGGAAATGAGCAGATGATTAATAACATATAATAATTATAATGAGACAACACCTAAGCTATGTAAGTATTAGGTAACTGACAGCGCCAAGGCATCGCACCATACAGGTCGCTCGCTCTCCAAAGTATGTTACACCCTAATGCTAGATCTACGGATACCTAACTAAGGAGTTATATGCTACATTTTCTGTTATGATTTAGATTTTCACGCCAATTGTACAGCCTGTCAACTCAATTTATTGGATACCTTGTCGAAGTTATCCAATAAAATGATGGTATCTACTTAAGTATTTAATTATATCTCTACCATGTAATTTTTGTTTCACCAAAATTTCGTATAAGTAGTATCTGTTTCTGTAGATACCATAAGACTGTGGGTCTCGAAATCATTCTACCGACGCCTCACTCGCCCTGTTCTTTACACAAGTACCTACACGGACTTTTGAGGTTACAGAACCTAAGTGCTGCTAACAATCATTGTGTAGTGTCGCGCGTCACCGGGAGCGCGGCGCGGCGCGGCGCGGCGACGGTAACAATACTGATAATGTTCAACATAGTTATATTTACGCGGCGGATGGATTTATGCGACGCTCAAGATTTATCACGCGCCGCCTGCGCACGTGCGCGCGCACCCCACACTCACTGTGCACATGTCACGCCATAACAAATAGTTCAAATAGAATATTTACATGTTTTCAGATCCGTCGCCACTTATCAGGATCAAGTCACTGCCAGCCGAGTGATTGGCAACTTAATTAGATCTATACTTGTCAAGTCAGCTCTTCCTGGTGCTAATACGATGCAGATAGCGATTATATGAGTGACCTCCGCGCGGCGATCACTCTAACCACAGATAATAGAATACTAGCAATGCTAGCACCAGGCGTGACTCTACACGTTTTAATATCCTCTGAGATCATCCTCTCAGTCCCACTTAGAATGGCTTCGAACATTATTATAATTGGCTAGGTACCGACTTGATTTAATTCTACGATAGACGGAGAACGTAGTATACAGAATTGTGACGTCACAACTCACTGCACCATACAAATCATATTATAAGTACTATTTATCACTCGCTTTGTGGAAGCGTCACAAAGCTTATAGATAACCAATAGGTATCTACAAAAACAAACGATATATTACCTAATCATACAATATCAGATCCACTATCTACTTACTTAAAATGTTGTTTCACTTTACAACATTTTATGTACTTAGGTACCTACTTAATGAGATTAACCAAACAATCGAATTAAAATATATGTGGCTATCTTCTGAACAGAGACTGAGTACGATGTATACTGTCATCTTATATTTGTGGCTGTAGTAGGTATTTACACAATGACACAAGTGATGTAACGCGTCCGTCGCGCGCTGATCAGTTACTGTAACATTATCCGCACTCAGTGACGCAACGACGCAGTGCACGCGCTGCAGCCCACCAACAGATTTACAACGGTGATTATTAGCCACGATAAATCCATAGCGGGCAGCTTCGTGTTTGAAGTGTCTGTCCGGCAGTTATAATACAATAAACATATCAGCAGTAGAGTCCGCGCCGGGTGCGCCGGAGTGCGGGACGCGGGCATGCGGCCGCGCTCACTTTGTGTCGCACTGCGACGTTTCCTCCATTTAAATTAATTTATTTGTTCACGAACGGCGCCCGCGCAATGCAATAAGAAGCCACGGGTATGAAGCACAGGCCGCGGCGCGCGGGGGAGGAGGCCAGCTCGTAAACATGTCAGCGGCGAGATGTATCGGCGGCCGGCACGCCCGCCGACCGACGACCGGAGACCGGCCCGCTCTGCAGTAGGTACCGCTCTGCTCAGCAGTTCAGCGCCGCTTTGCAGTCTGCACACTACGCTAAGGCACTACATGCAATATTGCGATAAACAAGTCGTTTTGGGTAAAAAATATCAATCCCCTGGTCGATTTTGAAATTGTGTATTTTTCTTTTTGATTTTAACTGAGTATGACTGGAAATCGCAACTGTCTACAGCCTCTACACGGGTACACTAGCCGGCTAGCCGTCACCAGGGTAGCTCTAACACGCAACAGTTTGCGCGACTATGTTGTGCCTGTAGTAAACGAAAGATGAAATCCTATTGAACACAGAGTTTGGCTCGGAACTAAATTGACAACGACGCCGACAAAATTAGGTGGCTAGTGAATAATGTGTGCGAGTGGGCGTTTAACGATCGACGTATATCTCAATACGCGCAGCGGATAGCCAAATCTGTAGAACGGTCTCGGGAGATTGAGGCGACAACGCGCGCCGCAACAAAACGCGCATTCTTCGGGGATTTATTGTACGTTATTTGTAGGCGGGCGCTGCGCCTGCGAGCCGCTCGATTTAGTCCCGGATTAAAACACAAAGGTAAATGTCGCGCGGTGTATTTTTAGTGTTGCACTTACGTAGCGCGGCTAATGCGCGCCCTGACTGCGGCCGCGGTGCGGGCGCGGCGCGGGCGCGGTACAACACCGCGCGTCTGCTGCGCCGCGCCGCCGCCTGATGGTTATGGAAATGAGATCGATTGTATCTTAAATGGTAACGCGTAATGATTATGCGCTCTGAAGAAGTCAGCATGTGGAGATAGAGCTTGCGCAAAAACGCCGGGCGCGCACTTCCCGCCATACATAATGCAGTGCGAGCATTAGGAATTTAGAATAGTTGAATTGGTAATATAGTGACGACATCAAGGTGGCCCATTTACATGACACGGTGCGAACTGTGTGATCAAATAATCGTCAAATAAGAGTCAGGAATCATCATTAATGAAATACACGTTGTTAAGCAGTGATATTCTAGTGCAGTGTTTCTTAACTTGCGATCCGCGGACCCCAGGAGATCCGCAAATATAATTATGCAGTCACATTTATTCTATAGACCATTTAACAATATCTACAATAAATGGTCCAAAATGTATTGCTGTTCTTTTTTTATTAAGGGTTCCTTGAAATTGTGCTTGATTTCCTAGGGGGCCGTGGACTGAAAAAGGTTAAGAAACACTGTGATATTTACATTTCGACTGCCGAGTTCGATTCCATGGCACGCACCTCTGACTTTTAGAAATCATGTATACCTACTTACAACATACCATCATACCTGTATTCCCCGAAGGGTTAGGCAGAGGCGTAGGTACTTTAGTAGGTACACCCACAGTTCGCCGGTATGTTTAGGTCCCATGTAATAGGGGCGAGCCTATTGCCATTAACCGGGCACCAATTCCTAACTCCGAGCTGCTACTGGGAATTTAATAGAAAAACCCAATAACACTTTGCTCGACCTGGGAATCGAACCCAGGACCTCCAGCGTAGCAGTCGCCCTCAGGACTTGGCTAATGAAACAGTCACTACCTACTTACATATTATTGATTAATGATCACTCGCTTAAACGGTGAAGGAAATCATCGTGAGGTAACCTAGTAGGCCTGCATGGTGGATTACTTACTCATAGCATAGTCTCTCTCATTCTAGTAAGACAGTGACATTGAAAGTAGATGATGATGACACTGATATTAAACTACTAGGAATACCTAGTAGTTTAATATCAGTGTCATCATCATCTACTTTATAAAATCCATAAATACCGGAATATTTTTTATTCAGTGCGCAAACTTTGACAATTGATACTTAAACGACTTTTATTAAACACCAATTTGTTATTTTGATATGTCTTAGTACAAAATATCGAAGTTATCGTTAACGAAAGATGTTTACTTTGAAACTGATTTTATGGTTACTCGCTAGCGCACGGCAAAGCGCGCGCGCCTTAGTACCTACATCAGCTGTACACCGGCGCGTGAGTCGGCTGGCAAACGTGCATATTGTTATTATTGCGAATAGATATTATGTGTCCATATTTTGCTGATTTTAAGCCGGATAAAAATTTAAAAAAAGTTTTGAACTAATAATGGGAATGTGTTCTATTACTGATACTGAACTACCAAAATTTTTTTGCGCACTGCTTAAAAAATATTCCTGTATATGGATTTTATTGCGGTATATTGATATTATTTTAATCCCGACGTTTCGGATCCTTTACAGCATTCATGGTAACGGGTAGACTGAGGCCGCACGCGGAGATTACTAACACTTTGCATTTTTGTTCATTATTAACAAAAACGTAAGGTATAAACTAAAATAAGGTAAGTATAAATGCATACTGTAAAGGATCCAAAGCGTCGCGGTCGGCAATTAAATATAATAGTACCTACCTACCTCCCTATAAGTATAACGTGATAAAATCTATCTAATCTAGATAAAATGGAAGGTTGTGCTAATGTACTTAGATAGAAGTAGGTAATAGCAACAGTGACGAGTGCCGAAAACTTAACGTTTACTACTAAAATAGTTACCTACTACTTATTCTATTTATGGCTATGTTGTTAGGTGACAGTGTTCCGCTGCAACTGGGAAGCTGTAAATAACTGGTGCGCCGCCTAATTCTGCCTGATTAATGTCGACAAAGCGCCGCGTTTGTTTGGCGGGAACTATCTAACTATTGAAGAAAATCTATTTGTACAGGATAACTATAACGATGGAAAAACATCTTCCATACAATAATAACATCTACTTTTGAGTGAGTATAACGCTATGCTTGCTTTTCACAAGTACTAGTGAACTTATAGTTTAAAGAAATTGTATTTTACGACACCCGACCTAAATATTAATGGATAGGTATAGGTAGGTACGTACGTACCTATTTAGGTAAGTAACTACTGTAGAAAATTGTGTAAACGTCACGTTTGGCGTAGGTACTGATCTATCTGCGCCACGTGTTGTAGGATCGATCCCCACAACACAAGTACATAATTATGACCCGCAGTAGTTCCAGGTATAGACGTGTGTCAACAAAAAACTGTTTGAAAAAGCACATCTGACACAATGTCAATGTCCTTTTAAAAGAATAAAAAAAAAATAAGTAGAAATGGCACTTGTAAAACAACGGGAATCCGCCCGCACAAGATAATTAATTTGTGTCTTGCTACCTACTCTGGTTACTACATAGGCACGTAGCGGTCGTCAGAGATGTCGCCAACAAGTGCAGTGGAGTGACGCGAGCGCAGCGGCCGCACAGGGCTTAACCCTCGGCTTAACACCTCCGAGTTAATCGTACGACGACGTGCGCGGGCGCCGCCAGCCAGCTCCTGCCGAGAGACACATCTGCGCGCTAATCCTTCACAGGATTACCGTACAACTAGTAACTGCTCCTCTGCGCACGCGCCGCCATCTGTTCGCTGAATAAACACGACAGTTAATGAGTGTTTACGTTGCCACTCGAACCCGGATTAGTCCGTGTAATCCTGCGGGGCAATGTTCACAAGTCACAGTTAAACTGTTGGAGGTGCTTACGTACGTACGAGTTACAAGCTCGCGCGACTGCGTACACTGACACCATGCATTTAGAAGTTAGTTGAGTGAATGAAACATAATTATTTATCTAATAACACTTTGATTTAAAATTAAAAATACGAATCATAGGTATACCTAACTACCGACATGACTTACTTTGCAGTTATACTCGTATCGATGCTACCTTACCTAATTATTATCTTTTGTACCTGCTCGCAAGTCAAATTCTTCCTTCACTAAAATAACTTTATAATCTTAGCATGGAAAATGCGAAAAAATACAAAAATATATAAGTACAGTAGATTTTTTTTATGGCATAAAGGGGCAAACGAGCTTACGGATCGCCTGATGGTAAGCGATACGGTAGTATCGCTAGCGTAGCTATCATGAGCAGTAGCTCATGGACACCCGCGACCCCAGAGCAGTCGCAAGTGAGTTGGCGGTCTTTTAGAAGGAGAGCGGTGTTTCACGGCGGTTTTCCGTGAAGCCGTGGCCCTCCCATGGTCAAAAGTAATAAGTATAAATCTAGTATGTAACTATAAATTCGAAAAAACTAAAAGTTTCGAGTGAAAGGGAGTCTTAGCGGAGGCAATAGTGCACTATCGTGCCTCCAGAGAGCGTGCCTCTATGATTTATACCTACCTACATAAATCACCAACTGTAACCTATTATGAAAGCGGTAGGTATCTATGCACGATTGTGTGTGTAAGGTAATCGTGAAATGTTAGCGTGTCGTGACGTGAGCGACACGCGTGATGAATTTATTCGCGAAATGAAGTGAGAGGGCGCCGCGGTGCGCCGCGCGGCCCTCCGGCGGGGGCGGGGGCGGGAGGTGCTGGAGGACGAGGGAGTGCGCACAGGGGCCATGTTGCCTTTACAGTTTCATTAACCGTGAAAATGACATTTCTCGTATCACTGGATTCATTTTTATGGCTCGCTTCATACCAAATTCCTAGACGAATCTGACTCATGACAATCTAGGTTCTAGTAAAGAGGATCCACTACTATTACCATTTATTATCTAGATACTATGACTGATGTTGAATGATTAGTTTTATTTTAAGGAACGAAGCCTTTGTTACTTCGTCATTCCTGTGTCCTGTCCGGACTTCTAAAGTAGATACCTACCTCATTAATTAACCTAGTGTTATTGGGTTAGGTAAGTAGGTATGCACTGTCAGTCTTAGGTAGGTAATAAAAGTAGTACATATACCTACCTATAAAGTAAATATATATATAACAAATATAAAAATGAATCCCTATTTCCTTTGGTCACTACATCACGCGTGAGCTGGACCAATTTCGCTAATTCTTAGAAGAAAACAATAATTGTCTTATCGAATTAAATTTCATTGAGGTAATAACAATGTCGTGTTAGTCCGCTAGAAAATAAGTTGTCATTCTTTGTTTACTTCTTTACCCTACTCAAATATTTAGTTTTGACACCGGCTGGTGCTCTGTGAATAAAGCCTATGTATGTCCCGTGATGCCCTGTATAATTAGAGTTAGAATAAGTGTCCTACTAATAAACAAATTCCTATAGTCACAATAATGATTTCTGATTGATCTGCTTTATTTTCTTGTTTTATCTTATTTAGCCCCTGTCAGTGTATTTTTTAAATTTTATTACTTGATTCTGTTATAATTTTTGACCCGTGCTAGTCTAGAACAGAAATACTTGAAAAATAAATTTAGTCAATGGTTGTTTTTCAAATTCAACGTGTTCAATGGTTATAATGTTATTAACTTTTGATAGAGTCGATAGAGAGAACCGATTTGAATTAAAAATAGCCTAAACGTTTATCCAAGAAACAGTCTATGAATTCCTGTCCACTTCCTCCAAATCTCTTCAGTAGATATCATTTGATGCGTGGTCAAACACACAGACAAACCGACAGACAAAAGTTCCAAAAATAATAGAAATGGATTGTGTTACTGATTCTGAGTCCCCCAAGTTTTGTAAATTTAAGCAATGTACAGACACGGCTCACTTACATTCTTACTATATGTAAGATTGTAAGGAGAAGGTGCTTATGAAAGAAAAATCAAAGAAATTTGCGCGTCAAAGAAAGAAAAAACAAATCAAAGAAAGTAGGTACCTAGGTACCTTCTAACTATCTTCTAAAATCTATGTAAGTATGTAAAAGAAAATATTGAAAATTGTTAAATTTAATCTGTAGAGAGGATGGACGAACGGAGATTGACGAAACGAGAATACATGATGAGTACAGATGGAAGAGTTGGAAGGGGCCGACCTCGACGAACGTACCACAAACAAGTTGCGGCCGTTCTAAAAAGGTCAGGTTAAAAGCACCCTAAACCGACGATCATGCATGAGGAGGTTAATGAACATAGATAAAGCGAAAGTAGTATGCCAGGATCGTAGCAAGAGGAAATCTATAGTCTCTGCCTACCCTAATGGGAGACAGGCGTGAAAATATGTAGGTATGTTTAATTTAATGTACCTACCTAGGTACTTTCTTGCGAAAATAAATAGTAAGTAAAGTTATATACTCATGAGTAGGTACTACCATCAATATTAGCTGGTAGTTTTTATGCAATAGATATCTATAAATAAGGTGGGCTCATCGGGATTGTTTCAAGGAACCGTGTCGATATCATTAGAACATGATATTTCTTGCGGCGTATCAATACACCATCATGCCTTATACGCGCGCGTAAAGAAACGTAATTATATTGCGCAGATAGCAATAGGCCCCGCCCCTCCGCCCACTGCGGCCGCCCGCGCCCGCGCCCGCGCAGCGACTGCTGATCTGTGTCTGTGGTACGTATGTCAAACACGGTATGGTAATTAAAGGTAGTTTAACTGACAGGAACATGCACACAGGATAGTAGGTACCTAGGCATACCTAATGTTTTATTTGGGTAAGTAAGTATTACTAGAAGGAAGAGGAGAAAGAACTTGCTGCTGAAGTGCTGACACAGAGGGATAACCTATCTTGGGAGTTAGGTACTATCTAACTCCCAAGATAGGTCTCAAGTAAAGACTTATATGAAAATGTAGGTATAGGTACTATCTTTGTTTTTTTTATGGGATAGGGGGGCAAACTAGCAGACGGATCACCTGATGGTAAGCGATAACCGCCGCCCATGGACACCCGCAACAACAGAGGAGTCGCAAGAGCGTTGACCACTTTTTAAAAGGGTTTGGGCCCTCCGGTAACCTCACTCACTCGGCAAAACATAGTGAAACGTTGTTTCACGCCGGTTTCCTGTGAGGCCGTGGTATCACTCCGATCGAGCCGGCCCATTCGTGCCGAAGCATGGCTCTTCCACGTGAAAAATTTCAATAAATTTTCTATTTAGTAGTTGGTGTTACTGTAGGTAGACCCTGATATTCGTACCAGGTTTTTCATTATTTTAGCTTACCTTTACAACTTTATAAATAAACTCAAATCCTTGTTATGTAGAGAGAATATGCACTATAATAAAATTTTAATAACGCTTGCTAGATTCTTCATATTTTCAGTTATTACAATTCCATGTTCTAAATAAATATGTTAATATTAACCCACGACCCCCAGTTCTAAGCCTCCTCCTTCCTCCCAAATACTACCAATACTTACTTACTATCACAGGTATTGTTTTCTAACGGTCTTTCTTCAATGCTTATGTATCGCTTCTCTATTCGTAGACAAGATACCAAACTAGTGTTAAACATTACATATTTAATATCTCTGTTATCCCAAAAGATCTAGTAAGAGTCTCTCCTAAAGTGATTAGCTGTTCCACTTTCTCGCCACTACTGGTATCCCTTTTCTAATTGAAGTAGTAAAAATTTAACAAGTATGGCGGAATATGCTGCCTCTGCCCTGCGGCAGAAAGTGAGGAAGCTGTGGTGAAGGGGCGTCCACATCGACACACCGTCATACCTACATAATATTTTGCTAGTATTGCTAGTTTAAAGCACATCGTCAGCATGTACCTATAAAGGCGTCATTACTGCCGCGCGCGCAATTACCGTCAGCGCGTGAAATGTGCGGCGTGCCGCGGCCGCGCCCGCGCCGCATAAATAATCGATAGTGGCCGAGTGAGACAAAGCCGATGGGCCGATAGCGAACAAAGCGTAAGTCGTTTTAGTCGCGTTGCGGCGCGACGTGTTAATTCCGCGCGGCCGTGCGATACAATCGCGCGACGCACCGACATAGATATATTATCGCTGTGACAATTATTCCGATAACGCACGCCGCGCCCGCCGCTGCCCCACCGTGAGGCTGTTGGATCCACCCTGTTAACGTGACCCATTTTAAAATTGCTGAGCCAATATTGAGTGCTCAAATCAAATCAAATCAAATAATTTTATTTGTGTCAGTTATGCATTCGCACCACCGTCTTTCCAAATGTCACAGGTGGTCATAGGTACCTCATAATATTGTAACTTGGCGGTAAATGAAATAGTCTACTGGACGCCTCACTTTCCCCCGTCAGTATCTTTAGGTACCTGTATCTTGTAAACATATATTTATCTTTTCAATCCCCCTTTTCGATTAGTAGATATTTGTTAAGTTTATGTTCATACTTTAATATATAATACTTAATATACTACTGTTTGTTTTCCGTAATGTAACAAATAAATCTTCCACCTTATTAATTAACACACCTACATAATTAGACAACTACCTACCTATGTTTGTAAACATTTTACAAATTGTATCGCCTTACATATAGATAATGCAGGAGTTTCTTGCTGTAGATAGTATTTATTACCTATTTATATTTATTGTTTCTACGATCAATCGTTTTACTACGGCGCGGCGTAGCCGCAGCAATGTGAATAACTGAAAACACAATTCTCCCAATATTCTTTTAAGATATGAATTTACTAATATTTATTTACTTCTACCGGCTCAACCGGAGTGATACCACAGCCTCACAGTGAAACACACACCGTCGTGAAACAACGCTTCCGTAGTGTTTCGCTAAGTGAGTGAGGATAGCTGAGGCCCAAACCCTTTTAAAAGGCAACGCACTTGAGACTCCTCTGGTGTTGCTGGTGTCCATGGGCGACGGTAATTGCTTACCACCAGACGTTATGTCTAGGTACTAGTTTGCCTCCCAATCCCATAAAAACTAAGGAGAGTTGCACTCTGTATTTACGACGGTTCGTCGGTACATACATTTTAGGGGCCATGTAATACAAATGAGCCTATTTCCGTCAACTGTGTCCGAATCCAAACTTCCTCGCTGTTCTTCCTCTCTGCTACTCTACTGACAATTTCATAAAATACCCAATAACACTTTGCTGCTTATAGTTACGTATGATAGGTAGGTACTAGCGAGTCGACCTTGAAACTCAAAGTTCAAGTTCAAATGTTTTTATTTCAAATAAGCTTTTACAAGCGTTTTCGAAACGTTATGATTCTAGTTGCACGGTTCCAAAAGTTCAATCCTATGGAGAAGAATCAGGCAAGAAACTCCATGGACACTCTTTTAAAATAAATAAATTACAAACTTCACTGTTACAATATTGCGATAAAAAGATGTGAGGACGTTGAAGGATGTCCAAGTTTGACCGAGGTCGACTATATTAAACGAAGATTCACGTTATTTGAGAACCCGATGTCATTTCTAGATAATAAATAAACTATGTGGTAAAAACGCACACCATCAAGCGACAAATGAAACTAGGTGTCTACTTAGACAGGCCACAACGTACACACATAAATACAGTTTCTGTTGTGGTAAACAATACTAAACATATGAAGACATCTCGATATGTAAATAATATGGAATCTGTCAAAGCTATGTCCATCTACTTACAAGGTTCCTACTATAGCTACTAGTAACTGACCAACATGAAAATTAATAAGCTTAAATTAGTCTATAATAATCAACAGTTTCATTTTGCCAGGGAGGCCACAAGTGCTGCCGTACTTAACGACCACACATTCTTATCGTCAACGAAGTCCTTGGTTTTATAATAGGCTTTCTTAAGAAGACAGATTTGACGTGCATTTTAAATTTCTTGCCAGTGAGATCGGTAACACATTTTGGGAGTTTATTGTAGAAACGCACACAATTTCCTAGAAATGATTTATTTGTTTTAGTTAGTCTAAATTTAGGTTCTTTACATGCATGAACCTTCTTTACATGCATGAACTTCTAAATCAATTATTAGAAAATCCATTTCGCTTCAAGTTTCAATATTAGGTAGGTACTTATTACATTCCAATTAAAGTGATGTCACATGATATGTCACGTGTTTGGCACTCTGTGAGGTTTGATAGGACAGCGACACGCGTGTGATGAGATATGAGCAGTGTCCACAACACTTCATCTCACGACGGATTGACGTTGATGTAATCATGCGAGCCAAACAAGCTGGCGGCGTCAAATCTCTTTCAAATTACCATTTCGTTCCTTTAAAATACTTCGAATACATTCTGCGTACGTTGTTAGTTAGATACACGTCATGTAGATACTAGTACCATTAGTGTCACTATATTATCACCCTTATGGGTCTAGTGCGTGCTGCGATAACTGCGCCCGTTGGTGCGCCGTTCATAATTTATTGTTCTGAACAGATCATTGCTCGGCCCCTCCAGGGTCTGCGCCTATACCTACCTGGGCATCACTAGCCCGTCACACGGCATACAAGATATTCAATTTAAAATTTTAGATATCACTGTCTCGTACTCTAAGTGTAAGGGCCGGTTTCTTGATCCGTAGTTAACGCAACCAATACTTACTTAAAAATAGTGACCAATTGTTAGTTTAACCTACGGTCGTATATCTGTCTATTAGTTTAAAAAATTAACCATCCAACAATTTGGCGGACAAATTTGACTAGTCAACATAGAAATTGAAAAACTTAATAGCTCTTTAACCATTAGTTAACGAAATAACCATGGTTAATCTAACAAATGGTTATACAGTTTGACTACGGATAAAAAATGGGCCTTAGTGTCACGTCAATCTTTGCGAGTTTCAATAATGAAGTACTTAGCTAATGTGTTTCTCGTATTAAAACTATCTTCTCATTAACTTGTTTCATTATACCCATAGTGTGTGTGTGTGTATAGTAAGACGCGGCGCGCGGGCGGGATGCCCTTTCGGCAGCAGCGTCAGTAACACGAGATCGGTGACGTTTTTACAACAGTGATGCGAAAAAAGTGCGTAATGTATCGTGGCGTAGGGCGGTGCTGCGGCGGCGGCAACAAACAAACCGTTAGCGTCAACGAGGCGGCACCGGCGCGGCGGCGCGCGCGCATGTGCGTCACAGCCGCGCCGCGCACCATCGATGATCGATGGCTGTTCCCCTGTTCCGGCAGCTCGCAACACTATGTCCAATTATCTTTCTCATACTAACGATACTAGACAGCGGTGCCGCACTAATTTACACACACTTTATCATTAGGCGTGTTTAAGCAAACCGACAAAAACTTACGGAAAATGAAACACAGGGTTTGGCAATCATTAGAAACAAATGAACACGTAACTGTCTAATATTCCTACCCGACTGCAAAGGAAGAACAAAACATATAATTAATTTTAATTTGGTTTTCTATACTTAATCTTGTTTTGGTCTTTTTAGTGCATTAGGTAGATACTTTTAAATTTTCTTATTTTATTTTTTAAATTATGTACTTATTTTATTACGAAAGTACCTAAGTACCTATTTGTAAAAAACCTGCAAATTACAAAGTTAATAATAAATATAGTTTATTATAGGATATTAGCTATTACATTTATGAGAATATAGGTAGGAACCTATGCCATTCCGGCTCCCACGTGTGGTGTGCCAGCTATTCACTAATGAGGACTGCCCTTCCGCGCGCGGCCACCACGTGTGCACCGCCGCCGCCGCCTGCACTGAACACAGCACCAGTGTCTCTGTTACGAGATCTGACTTAAGTAAGACTAATTAAAAGTAGCTTTAGACTCAGTACAAACAATGTCCACGGGCGGCGGTAGTCACTTACCATCACGTGGCCCGCATGTTCGTTTGCCCCCTCTGATATAAAATTAAGGATTACCTATAAGTAACTATATACTACAACCTGTGTGGGGTAACTTTGAAAGATAGAGTGAGAAACAGTGTGATAAGGGTGGTGTGAAAGAAGATGCAGTAACAAAGATTGAGAAGGATATGTTAAGGTGGTTTGGGCATGTAGAGAGGATGGATGAACGGAGATTGACGAAACGAGTATACGTGATGAGTACGGACGAACGTACAACAACCAAGTTGCGGCCGTTCTTAAAAAAGGTCAGGTTAAGAGCACCCTAAACCGACGATCATGCATGAACGTAGATGAAGCGAAAGTAGTATGCCAGGATCGTAGCAAGTGGAAATCTATAGTCTCTGCCTACCCCAGTGGGAGACAGGCGTGAAAATATGTATGTATACTACAACCTGTACCTAACAGAATAAGTGCAAGACCTGAAAGTCTGTTCAGAATCTACTACTGAATTAATTACAGTGGTTTTTAATATGTGTTAATTTTTCCCGAAAAGCTAATTAATATCTAATCTAATCTACCTGATCCATCAGTGGTTCGATTTATGGAAACTGAAAACTATTTGCCCAAATTGTTATTGTGTGGGTGTGTGTGCCGATATCGTAGTCGTTGACTGTAGTACAGCCACGAGTTTTGCTTTTAGCTGGTATAGGTACCTACCTAACTAATTTCTTGAAAAAAATATGCTTGCAAAATGACTTTAGGGTTTCGTTATTATGAAATGAAATGAAATGATATTTATTTCTGTAAGTAGATCTTTAGAGACACCTTTACAAGTCAATGGTTTGTTTTTTTTTATAGCTAGATGGCTTCGGCATTTCCTAACTGACGACCTCTGAGAAGAAACACCGAAACAAACTCAGCGAATCATGGTCTCTTTTAAAGTCCAGACATAAAATAATGCAAATAATGTGAGTGGGATAATGTAGGGCAATGTCTGAAATGGCCTTTTGATAATACCAGATCAGCAGGACATTCGTGTAGGTCGTATTATATTTATTATTATGACTCGATACTCTAATAGACGTGTTTGAGGTCTTACGCAGTTACACGTTGTATAGGTACTCATGTTATGACTAACTGACTGACTGATCTATCAACGTAGAGTACATGCAAACAAAACTACAAAGTCTCTATGACGAAATATAAAAAAACAAAATTACCTATAACGACGGCATCCGCTAAGAAAGTATTATCTACTAATTGGAATTTAAAGTTTAAGGGATGAAATGGGGGGAAAAAGTTTATATGCTTTTTTTTTCTTAAAAGTTAGAAGTATATACGAAATTTGAATTAGGCACTGAGAAAAAATAAATCCTATCGAAAATATAAATGTGAAATGGAGCCAAGTAAAATTTTAAGAATAAGCGTGCTTGTATACTTACTTCTCGCCAAAAAAAGATTTGAGATCTAAATGGATACCAAGTTCTGTAGATAATAATAGTTCTGCTAGTATTTGACTTGGCTAGTTTTTGGCCGACAAACCAAATTTTTAGAAGAGTAAAATATGTTGACCTTACAATACAAAAAGAGTAACTTGAATAAAATAAAGAAACCAGAAGACGCAGGTTTGAATCCTGCCTGCGAGTCGAATATTTCCTTCACTAAAACAACATCGCTCACATGAAGCTTTATTTATAGGATTAAAAATTGATCCCAAAAATAATTTAATCTAAAAACCGACAGTGATGTCTTCTTTGTATGGGTCTGTCTACAGAGATCAGAGAGGTCATGCTGTATCTCCTGATTCGTTGAATTAGAAGTGCACCAGATTTAATTTGGAGCCTTGGATCATATTATAACTACTTTCTAACAGTGATAACAAAATTAAAATCTATTCAGTAGTTTTTGCACTAACTCGTAACGAACAGATAAAAATCACAGTCATGTTTGGTTTCGGAGACGTTAATATTATACTCTATTCTATTATCAAAGTACAGACACAGCTTTTTTACTAACTACGATTTTATAATAGTAGAGAAGTAATTTACTCATTTCTTAAAGTCAGATCATACAGAGAATTAGTATCAAAATGTTGTCGTTTTTATTAAATTTCGTCGGTTCAGATGTGTACCGGTTGTATTGTAGTGGTTGTAGGTAGAGCGTGGTGTGGTGCGGGTGTGGGGAGCGCGCATGCGCAGACGAGCCGCCGCCGGTTCCCACGCATCGCGAGCACATTCCAGCTCACCTTCGCGCATCTTTTGCTCTGTTTTAGGTACTTATAATGCCCTTTTCGTTTATCTGTGCCTATAGGTAGTACATAATGACAATGATTTCTTATAGGGATCGGTCAGTCTTTTCTTTCATATGACTGGCGTCATCTCATAAGTCGCGTCCTTTGTAGCTATCCTTATCGTATAGTCTTTCACGCAGCCCATCCGCATGCATGCTCAAAAGCTTTCTTTCTGGTAACATACTGTTCACTCCTACGCATCACATGCCCATAACACGACAAGTTGGTTACTGCACGACTTTGCCGTAACTGGTGCCACTTTCAAACTACCTCTTATATACTTGACGACCTCTGTGGTTTAGTGGTTCGAGTACCGGACTGCTGACCATGAGGTCGTGGGTTCAATTCCCACAGGACACAAAAATTTATGTGATGAATATAAGTGTTTGTGTTCGTCTGGGTGTTTCTTATGTATTAAATATAAGTATGTATTTACAAAAAAAAAAAGTATATAAGTATTATATCCATTGTCTAGTACCCATAGTACAAGCTCTGCTTAGTTTGGGACTAGATGGTGCTGTGTAAAAATGTCCCAGAGTATTTATTTATTTATTTTTACTTACCTACCTACTATACCTACATCGTTGTTTCTTCTTCACTTCTTCTTCCCAACTTCTCTCTTGTGTCGTAGCATTCTCATCTAGCTGCATACAATTGTCGGTTATGCATTCCTTTTGTACCCAAACAGAATGGTAGGTCTTTTCATGCTCTTGTAGGTATATTTTATTATTTTTCCGATATTTGCGAACACTGAGAGACCATGTTGTCTCGTAACTTGCCTGCCTTTGCAGTCTGGTCTATTTACCTGACTATCACTGAATGGAGGTACCTATTGGAAATCAGACAGACTAACATTCTGACAACTAATATCTGAACCGATAGCTGCGAATCTTCCTCACCTCATGAGGGAATTATCATCGGCAAAAAGCCTACAACAGGGTGCCTCATCTTGTATCTCTCATGTGAAACCTAAGAGAAAGTCCTTCTCTCAAGAGGCACGTGGGTTTTCCAAATTCATATTAAGAATTGTTTCAACTCGGAAAAGTTAAAAAAAAAAGTATCTAAGTACTGTATCCAAGCTACGAGCTAGGTAGGTACTAGGTACAGATAAGTTTAAAGTGTTTGAACAGACAGCCGTGCGGTGCACTTTTCGCCACTAGACCAGTAAGTGTTCAATGATTATTGTCGTCATAAAAATAAGTGGTGTTTAATAATTCCTGTAGTTTGGGGAGTGCAGTGCGTGGTGCGCGGCGCGGTTCGTTTTTGTAGACCGCGGGTGCCTTTGTTGTGCGCCGGCTGTTCATTATTTAGCGATACATTCCCATAACTCATAATTTATTGCACTTACTAACTGCGAATTGTCTCATCTGTAATTCAATAGGTATACATTCCAACAGAGTTACGACTGCGTGATGGGATGGC
Source organism: Acronicta leporina (assembly GCA_947256265.1). Lineage (NCBI taxonomy): Eukaryota > Metazoa > Arthropoda > Insecta > Lepidoptera > Noctuidae > Acronicta > Acronicta leporina. The sequence continues at coordinate 135,305 of OX366517.1, read as the reverse complement.
TATTTATTTCCATCGTCTGGCCGCTTAAACGTAGGGGCGCTTGTAAAAATGTCTTCAGTTAATGGGAGAGGTTCGTTGGGTTGAGATATATAATTGTTGGGAGCACAATCTGTATTCTCTGGTGACACTCGTTTATTGCTCAATACTTAGTGGATTCGCCGCAGCGCGTGTTGTGCATAATAAAGCGGCGAGGGCGCGGCTGAGTGGTCCCGCGGGAGCCAATGACTTCCTTATTTTGCTTGCGAAGCCCGCGCCGGGCCCGGCCAGTCCGCTTGTATCTACCTAGGCTATACGTCATTGTTGGTAATGCTACTTCTTACGTGTGAATCACTCCAAGTGTGGGCCGACGAGTGTAACTGATACTAATTATAATATTTATGAAGCCATTAACGATCCATTAGCATAAATTAAGTGTCACGACAAATTTCACAGTATCGCGGGTCGCCCCGTAGTTTTATTTCAGTATACATTGTTTAGATAGGCGCTTTCGCCGTGAAACCGTGGAATGCGTATAATGTGTCCAAAAGTGTCTGCGGCGTAGGTATGTACCTACTATTAGGTGCTCGGCGGCGCGTTATTAGTGTGATAGGCGAGGCGCGCTTGTTGTCTCGAGGTGACAATGCTCGTCTATTTCAGCGGCATAATGTGTCGCGTGTTTACAAACATCGTCCGCGGCTAATGGCGCTATTTCCGTGCGTCACGTGAGCGCGGCGTCGTGCCGCGTCGTGCCGCGCCGCGCCTCCGCGACGCCATCGCCACTACAATCGCACTTATCCCGGATTGATTAACAGACGTTTTACGAGCGCCTCTCTAAAATAATACCTACCAACAGCAAGCTCAACACAATGGTTCCGATTTAGAACACATTAATTAAGCGATTGGAGAACAAAACATTTTCTACTGTGATATATGCTTGTTTATTCAATGCTGCTTTTGAAGATTTATCTAGATTTCTTATAGTTATAATATTACTTAAATAGATAGTTATCTAGATATAGTTATATAAGATAGTTATCTATTTAATTTTTATCTTTTTTAGTTTCAAATTTTAACTCAAAATAAATAAATATTAATACCTACCTACTTAAACTCTGATGAATTTTGAGATTTTTAATTTGCTTAACTACTTATTTTTATTTGTTTTAGAAGAGCCTACCTAATATTCATAGGTATTTAAGTACCTGTACCTACATACTTTTATAAAGATATTTAAGAAATAAGTTGGAATGAGAACTCTCAGAATTTTACTAGGGTCAATAAAATAGGATTAAATACTTATAAGCTGTTGCCTGCAATCTCACTCTCTTATTTTTTGAGACAAAATGTACCTAACCAATATTCTTTTTTCTGGATCACATGTGTATCTTCTTTCTAAGTTTTATCAATGGTTTATTATACACGTGAGAAAGAACAGTTACCTAATTTCGTATTAGCACACCTAGATATATCTAGGTATGACTAACTAATATCGTCTCCTCTATGAGGCACAAGGGGAACAATGAAACACGTCGAGTGGAAGGAGGAAGCGGTGGCAGGTAGCACTGGAAGTCACAGAGGCCTTTGATCGGGTCATCGGGTCTGGTATTCATCACAGAGGCCTTTGATCTGGTATAAGGAATTCCTATTGAAGCTACTATCTTACGGACTTCGCGACTGACTGCAGGTGGGTCTCTAGGTTCCTATCAGAGCGGGCGGAGCAAACAGGCCGTTATCGGCGGTTCTTTCTCGAATATTAAGCTCATGTTTGCTGGCGTCCCCCGAGGATCTGTACCTACTATGGTGTACGTTGTTCATGTTGCTATGAATGACATACACCTGATCGACACTCAAACGTCTAAGAACGCGATCGAGATAACCTTGTTGGATTCAACTCTGCTAAGACACAAGTCTGCTGTCTGCTCACTGTTAAAAAAAAGCCCATTTTGTATATATATTGCTGTGAAGTAAGTACCTGTGCTTGCCTGCCTGTAGGTACGTACAGTGAGATGACAATGTAAGCAGGTAGTCATCGTGTGTCACATAAGAAGTTGTTATTATTACTCTGAGCATACGAAGTCTCGCGGTCGACACAACTTTTTCTTATCTTAGGCAGCATTTTTCATGAAACTCTTATGTACCTATTCCTGTAGTATCTTTAACTTAGAAATTGATTAATGTAGGTTTATTTTGTAAAAGGTAAAGTAAAAGTTTCATCAGGTAGGTTGCAGGTATCACTAGGTACAATAAATAAAACAACAGAAGTGAAACAATCACAGTAGATAATGGAATATATTTAAAGTTCATTTATCTATGAATGTGGAGGCCATACATTATACAACGCCGTCGCTCGGTGACGTCAGAGCACGGAGCACGAAACACTTTGCACTGTTAATTCATAAAAGCGCGTGATACAAAGGCCTCGAGCCACAAGAACCATAGATTTGGTAGGTATTGTGCCTATTTTCCTTCCTACATTAACTATGCATTCCGTAGGTACACCTATATTGATGTAGGAAGGCGATTAAGCTGCGCTTGGGCCAACACATCTCATACATTTGCTGACAATTTATGTAGCTACAGGCAATGTGTTATATAAACCCTGTCGGACCTGTAAAGGTATTGTTAGGTGTCGAGATCGGGTCATCAATTTAGAGGTCACTTTATGAGTAAAAAATACCAAAAATATTTTATTTATAAAACGAAGAAACTTAAACGGCAGTACTCAACAAACACATACACAATACCATGATGGTTTTATCAAATTTAAAAAAATTACTAAACTTTAGGGAAATTTCAGTAATATTGAAATAAAACCACGTTATGGATTTTATCGCTTTATATTTACATTAACAAAATAACGTACGAGTCTGGCGGACTGAAGTTCCAATACAAACGTATTTAATACAAAAGTAAATCGTAATTCAAACACAATTGCATCAAAGTGTATATTCGGATTCCGATATCGTTAATCTAGGTTCTTGCTCTACCATTTCCGGTCGTTTATTTCCAGCGAAGGAGTAGGTACTTAGTAGAAGAAATGGTGCGGTAGAAACCTAAATTAACAGTATCTCAATCCGAATAATAACACAATTTGATATTACCATTTATTTTGGTAGGTCATCGTAATCCAAGCTTGTGGCAATTTAAGCTCCGTCGGACCCGTAACGTGGTTTATTTCAGTATATCTAATATTCGCGTAAGTCTTACATATCAATAAATTTCGATGATTTAGGCACGACACTAGTGAAATTCGTATGGTTAGGTACCTAGTATGACGAATATTGCTTTTTATTTGATTTGGAAAAAGGATATCTACCTTTATAAACCTTTCAGATCGGTCAGGGTTTTTTAACATAATAGGTATTAAGTAGCACTGCAACACCCTTATTCTTAAAAATATAAGATGTCTTATACTATACTTATACTTCTTATAGTTCTGCCTTCTTTTGAGACGTGATATTATTAAATTGTACTTAAGACGTTTTATATTTTTACGAATAAAGGGGCTAGTGTTTACAACTTGAACTCTCATTATGTGTATACAATATATACATAGATATTACCATATTTTATACAAAACTTATGCGCCAACTCACGTGAAGCCTAAATGTTTGAAACCGAATTTGCATATTTTCTAAATAATTCTATTCGTCTGATCTCGTACATAGGTACCTCATGCTAGAGCAAACTTATATTTAAAATAAATTTATATACAATAATATCTGTATGCCGGATGGCAGGTCGGGCGCGCGGGCACCTGTGACGAGCTCGACTCGACGATTGCACCTACGGGTACATTATCTACAATGTCTGTTGCAATATCACCATAAGCTATTTAGTCTAGAGCTAACTAATTATGTACAATATGTGATTACAGCTACTTAGATACTAGCTACGACTACGTACGTACGCGGAGAAAAATACTTGCACGTGTGGCCGGTGTGCCACGTCACGCGACCGCAAGCTCAATGAGCTGAAGTTGTGTGCCTTACTCATCTGTCGCTGTCGCTGTCGCTGTCGCCTTGCTGTATTATTCCACTTTGTTCACTCAGGTGAATTATGGCTAAAATGACTTATTTGGTGTAATTTGGTATACCACGCATGTAAACAAAGGCAAATTAAAAAAAAAACGTAGTCTTTATTCATCCAAATACCTACAACACACGTAGGTACTACTTCCCCTGCAGACTTTAAAATCAAAATCATTTTAATATAGATATACCAACTAAATTTGATAAAACTTTTATTATCTATGAATAAAATAATTTGCTTTGCATCGCAATTACTTACAAACAATAAGTTATTTCTGTATATATTTTTTGCACAATATTAAATTCACTTAGTACATTGCACATAAAAACGTAGGTAATACCAAAATAAATTGTAATTCAAAAACAATATAATCAAATTGTGTAATTATTCGGGTTTGGAATCTAGGTTCCTACCCAACTATATTGTTTACTACTACTTCACTGGAAATAAACGATCGGAATATCGGTCGAAAATTCGTAGTTGTGAAAAATTACATTCACTTATTGTATTACTTCCCGTGAAGTATTTTGCAAGACATGGTTGGACATGGACCTAGATTATTGGTAACCTAACCGGAATGATAACAATATTCGATTTAATTCTCGATTAATTTTGGTAATAGCTTTGTACGGTCAATTCGGACCACCGGACTCTTAATTGGTTTGACATCAAAGTCTGTACCTACCTAATTATGTTACATGCAGGTGATTATTCACCAAAATATTTTTATTAACTCGCCTTTTTTATGGTATGTAGGGGCAAACGAGCAGACGGATCACCTGATAGTAAGCGATTACTGCCGCCCATGGACACCAGCAACACCAGAGGGGTCGCCTTTTAAAAGGGTTTGGGCCTGGTATCCTCACTCATTCGGAGAAACACCTCCATTCGGTGGTGTTTCGCCGAATGAGCCAGTTTCACTGGGCGAGCCGGCCCATACGTGCCGAAGCATGGCTCGCCCACGATGAAAGGATGCCTTGTTCACCTGGGTGATATCACCTAGGTGAAATGATTCCGAGGTGAAATAATGACACCAAAAGGTCCCTTTTTCCAACCAGTATGTAATCAATAGGAAGTCTGCTTAGTACATTAGACCACTCCTGATTTACTGCGCATATTTAGTAAAAAAATATTTGCTTGCGTTTTAACTTGATCGTTGCAAGTTGCAACTGCTTGTTTTGCGTCGATATTTTCCTAGTAATTTTTCGACATGTTATCTAAATTTAGAGTCTCCGAATTGGTGGGAGCCGTGACCGTCACTAGGCCGCTGAACTCGCTCACCGCGGCCTGCGACCTCGCCACTCGCGAGCGACTCGCGACACTCGGCGGCGGCGCGGTCACACCTGCTTATATTTTATTCAACAGTGAGCGTTTCGTCAGCTGACACATTGCGACACATATTTGTTTGGGAAAACATTAAACAATGTTTCAACACTATTAGGCCACGGGCATACCAAGTGCCCAGTGGCCGGTCAGCGGCTACACGAGACAGGACCACAGCGACAAACAACGCGTATACCTAGGTACTCGCCCGCGACACACAACTTTTAGAGATGTATCTTTTTCTAATTCATACCTACTGAACCAATAAAATTATATAATATTATAAGTATTCGTTGTAAACATTTTGGTTCGTCCGTTTCGTCGTAGCGGAGGTTACGTTGTGTTGTCAATCACCACCGGAAATAGTCATGTGTCACAAGTCACAACAGTTAATGTGTTCGTTCAGCACATATTGTCTACCGAGGAACATGAACATGGATCAACACAACAGGTAGGTAGGTACTTTCCAGGAGTAGAGCGGCCGCGCGCGGCTCCTCTCAGAACCAGTACAGGTCCTTGGACGTATCCTGCACCTGCGCCTCCAGACCTGTATCACAAAACACACGTGAAAACTAAAATTAAACGGCGGTAGCCTAATGGCTAGGGCGTCGGACTTGCAATCATTTAGTTGTCGGTTCGGAATCCACCCATTGCACTACCGACGTGAGGGGTTAACAAGAATACTAGTAATGTGCGTCCCACATCGCAAAATTAAATAAAAAAACGGTCCTTTACAATGCCTTAGTGCGCTGCAGTTTGGAATATGCAATTGTTGTCTGGGCCCCTTTTTAACGCAATATATTCTCAGCATCTGAAGATGCTCTCCAAAGGGCTTATTTTATAATTTTGTGGAAACTTTAAACTTTACCTGTGCGCACTGTATATCTACTACAACTACTCAGATATGAAACTAAAAGTAAATGAGGCATAGGTCCGTATTATAATGTAGTTAATTTATTAGAGGAGCCTATGCCCCGTTTACCTATCCGTTTTAAAAATCACGTAAGGGTCCGGCGGAGTTTGAATTGCAAAAACCGTATTACTTGTTACTTGCCCCCAAAAACGTATTACTATACCGTATACCAGTTAAGTTAGCTTTCTACCGCACCATTTCGTCTAGTACCTACTTACTGTTTCACTGGAAATTGACGCCGATTTATTACCAGAGAAGTATTTTGGAAGAAATGGTAGAGCAGGAACCTAGATTAACGGTATTGGAATCCAAACCAACACACTGCTGAATAGACTTTGAATAACGATTGGATGGGAAACTCGGTCCGCTGGACTCTCAAGAAAAATGAACTTGTTGTTCTATCATATCGTCATCGTCTTCGTTACATATGTCATATGTAAATGAAGACGCAGTGTGAAGCGGACCGTCGCGCATCGCGGTAGTATAGAAAGCATCGGGCGTCTGCATTGGCGTCAATAAAATCAAATCATGTTTCAGCAGTCAGTTCTCAGCTTTCAGCTGTACCCGTCTTCGTGAAGGAACTCGACACTGGCTTGGCGCGAGCACGACCACAACTTATTATTACTGCACGCGAATTCATCAGCGTTAACTACCTTTAATGACAATAGCTACTGACATTATCTGTTTCAAAGGATTCCGACGCCGACGCGACGGCGGCAACCCATGCAAAAAAAGACGTTATAGGCACCAACTAGCTACAGATAAAATAAGTGTGTAAGTACCTAGATACATTTTGAGCTCATTCGGATGGGGTTTAGGACCAATTATTTAATGATTATTCTGAATTAGTCGTATCCATTCTGGTGGGCGTAGCTGATATAGTGATCGCCGCAAAAAGGCAATATTATTGTCGGTTGGCTGGTTGGAATATATGACCAAGGGGTTGAAAACTTGAAACCTTAAGAGATAGAGTGGTTAAACGACCTTGTTACCGAGGTAAGTTAAGTGAGGCTCTATGAGATAGAACTCATGGAGCCTCAGTTGGCTAACCTCGGTAACTTTATCCCTTACCTATGGAATCAGCCGGTAGAAATAGATGCTCTACTAGGCACTTCGAGACAGATAGCCAACCATAATCTTTGTACCTGGCAGGTATTACCTATTTTTCATGGATTAATAAACACTACGGCCAACTCCTTTGGATATAACGCAACTCTACCTATTGACGAAGACACAAGATTTGTTATAAGTACGTACCTATGTATCCAGGTACTTAGGTTGTGTTTTTTTATTTATTTAACAAGTTAATCTACCTACTTACTTGAACTATTATTTAATAAGTAGGAATTGGTACCAACATATTTAACGGACATCTTTGAGTTACTGCAGGTAGATACCACGAGCTCCCACGTGCGACGAATAATGGCGGCGGTATCTAATTATATATATTTTTTTATGGGATAGGGGGGCAAACGAGCAAACGGATCCCCTGATGGTAAGCGATAACCGCCGCCCATGGACACCCGCAACACCAGAGGACTCGCAAGTGCGTAGCCCGCCTTAAAAAGGGTTTGGACCTCCGGTAACCTCAACTCACTCGGGTAAACACAACGCAAGCGTTGTTTCACGCCGGTTTTCTGGGAGGCCGTGGTATCACTCCGGTCGAGCCGACCCATTCGTGCCGAAGCATGGCTCTCCCACGTGAAAAAAGTAGTGTAATATTATGGAGGCATATTATGGTGATAACGAACACATAAATCATTATAACCACCTAATTACAGTTCTGTTTCACTCGCTAAACGAGCGTTGGTATACGAAGTGCGTGTAGGTGCGGGGTCGTGTATATAGATATGTGTGTGCGGTACAGCGGGTCGGATAATTGACATGGGGTTGGTGATTTAGTGCAAAGCCGCGGGGGCGAGGGCTGCGGGGGCGGGCGGCGACTGGGGTGGCGTGGTGTGGGCGGGGGTGGGCGCCCACCGGTCAGCACCTCGCAATTGGTGAGCGCGCACCGTCCGCTGACTGCCCTCGCTCACCCCCGCCGCCTCGCGCTATACGGCGCATTTTGACGTTCCGGCTTATTGTCAATAGTAGGCAAGACCAACCCTATACTAAGCCTGCCATTAATGTTAGATTTTATTAATGCATACTTGAAAAGGTCCAGCACTTTATCAAATTAGACAAACCACAAGATCCTACTTGCTAAAGGAAACCGCTTCCTACTCTACTGTAGAGACCGCTACAAAAAGTTGATACTAGTATGGGTTGGCTGGTTGGAAACAAATAAATAATAAGAAATCATTTTGAATTTTATACAGGAATATTTTTTAAGCAGTGCGCAAAAAAATTTTGGTAGTTCAGTATCAGTAATAGAACACATTCCCATTATTAGTTCAAAACTTTTTTTTAAATTTTTATCCGGCTTGAAATCAGCAAAATATGGACACATAATATCTATTCGCAATAATAACAATATGCACGTGTGCCAGCCGACTCACGCGCCGGTGTACAGCTGATGTAGGTACTAAGGCGCGCGCGCTTTGTCGTGCGCTAGCGAGTAACCATAAAATCAGTTTCAAAGTAAACATCTTTCGTTAACGATAACTTCGATATTTTGTACTAAGACATATCAAAATAACAAATTGGTGTTTAATAAAAGTCGTTTAAGTATCAATTGTCGAAGTTTGCGCACTGAATAAAAAATATTCCGGTATAACTGGTAGAACTGCCTCATTAGCTAAGTGGTCCTGAGCGCGACTGCTACGCTAGAGGTCCTGGGTTCGATTCCCAGGTCGAGCAAAGTGTTGTTGGGTTTTTCGATGAAATTCCCAGTAGCAGCTCGGAGTTAGGAATTTGTGCCCGGTTAATGGCAATAGGCTCGCCCCCATGGGACCTAAACATACCGGCGAACTGTGGGTGTACATTAGTACGCCTCTGCCTAACCCTTCGGGGAATACAGGCGTGATGGTATGTTTTTATGTATAACTAGTAGAAGTATTAGTCTGAGAGTCTGGATAGACTCGTCTGTAAGAGCTTTGCCACCGTAATAAATACGAACGTTGAACTAAATAGCCACGTTTAGGTAATTGACTTCCAATCCTGGTGCCTTTCAGGACATACGTAGCTCTAGGTACCTAAGTATATTTATGTAGCGGGTACTCTACATAAGTCAAAGTCAAAGTCAAAGTCAAATGTTTTATTTCAAATAAACCAGTAATACAGGTACTTTTGAAATGTCAAAAACTAGGTGCGCGGTTCCAAATAGTGGGTCTTATGGAGAAGAACCGGCAAGAAACTCCATAGATACTCCTTTCAACAAAGATTATAACATTGATTTATTTTACAATTTAGTTGTTATAATGTGAGAATCATGCAGCTTGATGTGCTGATAACAATTGAATTAATAAACTACGATCAATTGCCTTCCAAAGAAAAGAAAAGTGATTACCATAGCATGTCAAGAGCCGACCAGTCCCGACAGACGGCGCCCGTTCACGAGCATGACGTGTGTGTCAGCGTCGTCTGACTCAACCATGTTGTAGGGAATAAAACGACCCGACACACAACGCCACCATCAGCAAGACTTCTTAGTGAGCATGACATGCTCTGACTACTATACATGTAATATACATGTAATATAGGTATCTGTGTGACCGCTCACGACAGGGCGCGCGTCGCGACGTCGGTATTTGTCAATAAGCACCGCAGTGCCCCACGCGGGCCCGGCCCGCCCCGCCCGCCACGCTCGCCCCGCTCGCCCCCGGGTGCGGAATGCGGCGCCAGAGGGACACGCCGCCTTCACCGCCCTGTGATGCGACCCTCCCTACAGAGTGCCGTGGCCGTGGGTGACGTCCCGAGACCCTTCATACTGGTCTGCTTGCTACTACTTTTAATATACCGATCGTAACTATGTAGGTACCTACGTAACGCGAACACGCGTCGCGCACCTTAGTCCTATTCCAATAGAAGATACCAATATGTAATGCTAAGAATGAGTTAGACAAAAAAGATGATTTAACAAACATACCTACCTACTACAGCTTTCATTACAAAATATCACAATTCCAAAGTTTATATGTTATGTTTGTGACATGGATATTGAAGAACAAGGAAGGCACGTCCCTACTTCTTATCGTTTATAAAAATAATTAATTTACAAGTAATTGTAATTTTGTAATTTAATTACTTTTGAAAACAATATTTACATTATTTGGGTGCTACGCCGCACATATGTACTGTCTGTACTGTAAAGTCAACATACTAAAGAAAAATATTGTACGATATTTTTTTTTAATAGATATGTTGAATTTACGTAGAGATACTTATAAATCTTGCAAAGTATAGTCTACTTGTATTTATTCAAAACGCGTGGTGACAATGACATGACGGTACAACCGGTGTTCGCCCGGGACCCGCTACGCGTTCGTAAGCCGAATCGTAGCACTTCGTAGCACCGCCTACGAATATTTTTTATAACAGCTCTACTAGAGTATTGTTATCGTATATGTTAGCGCTTTAAAGCGGTGTAAATGGTTTGATAAATTAGGGCAAATTGAGAATAGTAGTAAAAATCATATAATAAATGAATGAATTGAATTTGAAGCGAAGGTAGCCTAATGGCTAGGGCATCGGACTTGCGATCATGTGGTTGCCGGTTCGAACCCCACCCATTGCACTACCGACGTGAACCCACTCGTAACACAAGCAATCTAGCTTAGCACGAGGGGTTAACAAGAATACTAGTAATGTGTGACCCGCATTGCTAGTAAGCTTTTTAAAAAAAAAAAAACGTAAATATTCTGAGTAGGTAATTAACCGCCTTGTAGTTCTAAAACTACGAGCTAAAAGGACGGGACTAAACACACATTTGATGTAGATCGTTCTTCTGAGATTTTTAATGGTTTACAAATATTCGTGTTACAATTCTTCTAGCTTCCGTCCACTAAGCCATCATACCATCCATGGTACTGACACGGTCAGTTACCTTCTTATTATATGAAAGATATTATAAGAAGTCATACCTAAATAGCTTTTTGATTACGTTTGAACAGAACCATCGAGTATATAGGAGTAAGTATTTTGTTTTTATTGCATAGGGGAGCAAACGAGCAGACGCATCACCTGATGGACCCAAGAACACCCGCATCACCAGAGGAGTCACAAGTGCGTTGCCCGCCTTTTAAGGGGGTTTGGGCCTCCGGTAACCTCACTCACTCGGCAAAACACAACCCAAGCGTTATTTCACGCCGGTTTTCTGTGAGGCCGTGGTATCACTCCGGTCGAGCCGGCCCATTCGTGCCGAAGCATGGCTCTCCCACGTAGAAAAATCTAAATCTGTAGGCATTTTTAACGTCTTCTTAATCTTGGCTTACGAAGGCAGTGTCATAGTTGTCTCATATCATATTATCAAACATAGCTGCCTGTGACTTACGGCTTATAGGGATTTTGTAGTTAATACAGAGCTTAAGAGCGGGGCCCAGACTAAACTCTGAGGACTCTGGCCAAAAAGTTGTAAAATTTTAGGTAGGCTGAGCATCTATACGGTATATAACTACATTGGTCAGATAAATAGGTAATGTGAGTGTAACAAAACACACATTTCATTTTGTGAATCCAAAGGGCTTCCCCTAACCTTCAAGCGAAACATTATCAGTCAAGTGGACGGGTGCGATCATGAAGACAAAAGGGAGCGATGCATATCTTGTGGTGCGGGGTGGGGCGGGGGGGGGGAGGACGGGGCGAGGCTCGATCGCGACTCAAGAATTTAATTTGGTCGCGGAGTGAGGGGCGCGAGCCCCGCGCGGCGCAAATTAATTTTAATCGTCGTCATTAGGGACTCCCTGCCCCCCGTTCTGCGCGTCCTCAGCATTACGGACGCTAGAGAGCCTTTCAACTCACCGCCTCTGTCCATCTTTTATAATCGTAATTATGCCTATTCTTAGAGACAAATCTAAATTCCGGTTTACAAACGATTACGAATCACGCAAAGGATTTTCTCATCGAATTCGCCAACGTCGCAACCCGTTTGCAGCTGACTATTGTGATATATCATACTTACAAGCGGATGCTTGTTCTTTGTCCTGAGGGACGGAGCAATGTTTTTCTAATGCCGGCTAATTGATTCTGAATATACGATATTTCACATTTACATATTTAACATGCAGACAGACGGTGTCAATACGGAATAGATGCCACCGTGCATCATGCAACGCGCCTGCCTCCGCCAGGCTTTAGTCCCGGACGCGACCCGTTGGGGGCAACAAAGCGGGAATGCTTTGTTTTGTCATTCGGATAAAACGCTTAAATCATCGCAATTAAAATTAATGCGGGAGAGGAATCTCTTTGAAAATCAAAATACATACGACCGCGAAGCGTGCCTCTTATAGGTATGTTACTAAATATATGTATAAAAACAAACATTAGAAAAACATTTGTCGTTAAAATATGTTTGGTTATTTATCGCAGCGTTTGATCGTTTACTCTGCGACCGAATTAAAGAAATGCCTTTGATATCCACCCACATAGCAGACTTCGCCAATACAAGCCGGCAATCAACGATTAGGTAACTCTCCGAACACGTAGCAAGGGGTGGGCGGCGGGATTCCTTGTTTATACCTAGGCCTAGGTATAAACAAGGAATCCCTATGATCTTTTAGAATACGGTAGATGCAGATGAAGCCTGCTAAAACCGCACGACGGGATCTGCTACAGAGACGCACAAGATGTAAACAATTTAATGTATCTTTTGCAGTGCCTAATACACATTATCATTGAGCCACTAATGAAGCATGTAGCATGTAGTACATAGGTAAATGTTAGTGTGTGTAGTTACCGGGCACGGCGGGGTAGGAGTAGGGCGAGCAGGCGGCGGCGTCGAGGTGGTGCGCGGCGTGTGCCGCGTGCTGCGCCGGCCAGTCCACGGGCTTGTACTGCGCGTGCGCGTGCAGCCCGCCGCGGCCCAGCAGCAGGCCGCCGTAGCCCGCCGCCGCCGCCATGTTGTGGTGCGCCGCCGCCGCGTGGTACTCGGCCGCGTGCCGGTGCGCCGCGTGCCCGTACCTGCGCGTGCGATACGTGCGTGCTGTCATACCCGCCGCGCGACGTGCGCGTGCGCGTGCGCCAGCGCGGCCTTACCCCGTGTAGTGCTGGTGCCAGGGGTCGTAGTCGTAGATGTCGACGCCGGCGCAGGCGCCGCCGGGCGGCACGCCCGCCACGCCCGCCGCCGCCGCCGCGTTGAAGAACGACGCGGGCAGGTTGCGCGACACCATCGGCACGGCCTCTACACACATACACACAGACACGTTCACATAGATACTTATTATCTAATCATTCACGTAAAATAGGTATACTTACTTACTACTTATAGTTACCTAGAGCTTTAAATTTACCTAGATTTCAACATTTTTAACTAATATAAGTAATATTATAGTCGCAGTAGAATTGTATAATTCGCTATTTTACATAATCACTAGCCGCTTACAAAATAGCTCTGTTATGTAAAATGTTGTGCTGAAAAACGTTCAGCAGTTTTGAATAATTGGTGACATTCAACACGCCGAATAGAATGAACGTTTTGCGTCTACAATACATATAGCGGAATGATGTTTAGCTGTCTTATAAAACAGTGCAATTTAGCGTGAGTTTTTCATAATTGCTAACCTTCACGCGGAATTGTATGAACATTGATCAATACAGCAGATTAAAGATTAGCGGTCTAGTAAAAAAGTGTGGAATGTAGATTCTTCTATATGAGTATGCAAAATGGCAGCAATCCACTTCTGGCTTACATTATTTGGTCACAGTTCTAACCTAACCTAACATATTTCATCCCGAATTACCCCGTCAAAACTAAATTTGGTTGCAAAAATCCGTAAAAATATAACTAAATGTGATAGGTTTTTTACCCAATACGCTAATCGTAACAGCAAAAAGAAAATTCTACAAAACAACTAAACGTGGATAGCGATAAACGTCTCGCAATAGCAATCCTGCTCGATGGATCCAGCTATTTTACATATCAGAGCTATTTTTAAAAGCAGCTAGCAATTATGTAAAATACCGAATTATACAATTCTACTACAACATGTATCTACATACTTATTAGCTAAAAATGTTGGGAGAACTTTACTGTAAAAGAGATGATGCTCTAAGTTAGTTTCACTGTTTCATCTCAGATGTTATATACTTATAATATACAGTTAGGAAATGCCGGTGCTATCTAAGTAGTTAACTTTAAAACCAATAAGTAGGTAGCTTAGAGTTGCTTTTTCAACTCAAGTAGGTATTACTTAATGGTATTTGTGAGCTATTTGCGGAATCGCCAGTAACATGATTGTACCTAAGTATTATTTATGACATGACATGGAACGCTTGCGCTCTCAGCACACCACGTCACACTCGTTCCGGTGTCAGTCGAGGTTCCGTCGTTTACCTGATTGTTAGTCGATATTATTGTGGTAAATGACGTTCAATCTGTAGGTTTACTACCTACTGAAACATTGTTTACACTACGCCGATATTTAGCTCTGAACTGTTTTGAGGTAAGGCGTAACTACCGCATTTATTTGTTATTAAACGCTGCACGAGTACCATGTACGGTAAACTGTACCTGTAAAAAGACTCCAACTAAAGTGCATCTTGATTTCATTTTAATTATTTACTGAGGCGGATATGTATCCTGATTCGTGGCATTAAAGACACACATAGAACAATAACATCGGACGCGATAAAAACTTCTTATACCATACCATACCATATATGTACCATACTCTATGATTGATAACTTATACTATACATTAGTTTTTGGTTTTTGGTATACAATAAAGGATAATTCTATTCTATTCTAAGTAAGAAAACCATCGAACTTCACTTACAATATCTGCCTACGTAGTTTCGTAGTACCTATGACACATCGCACGAGCAGAGCAGGCGCAGCACACTCGTAGGCCTATTTATTAGGGAAGGCAGCGCGGTGCGGGCGGCGCTGGCGCACGCCGGCTACCGCGGCGCACACTTAGAGCCACTTCCACCAATTTCTTAAATATATTTAAGTTGTATTTAAACACAATTTTCTATTGTAATTTTGTGTTTAAATACAATTTAAACATATTTAAGAAGTTGGTGCAAGTGGTCCTTAGACCTAGGCTACATATACTATACCACGCCACGACACGCTGTTTTGTAGCACCTAACTGTCGTCCCCAATCGTCTCAATAAGATTCCCGAGACAAAAAATTTAGACTTAATTTTTTGTACCTACCTAAATATAAATGTTGGTCCCGAAATTGTTTTAGGACAGTGTTAGGTATTATTGGCGAACGCTAATAGTACCTACGCGCACGCACGAAGCGCGCGCCTGTTTTGTACCTACTCTTGTATGTGTGCGTAAGATGCCTAATATTCTTTTCTATTTTGTAATAAAGTTAGTATGCAACTGACTCGCGGTTTGATTGCATGTGTCCCGCTCTACTCCTCAAATACGTAACAGTGGCGACGAGATCGAACCTTCTTCAATATGTTTTCCAATGGAGCCTTTGGTACTCTTACCAGTTTTGACCATCTCACGTGCGAATGGGAAACCTACAAGTCGCGTCTCGCACAGTGGTTTATTGCAAACGATGTCGATGATGCGTCGGACAAAGCCAAGGTCAAACGGAGAGCAATATTATTGAGTGCGTTGAGTGAGTCAAGCTACAAACTAGCGAGTGATCTGGCGTTGCCGCAAAAGCTGGAGGAGGTCGAGTTCGACGAGATTATCAAGCTGTTGGATAGTCACTTTACTCCCAAGCGCCTCGGTTTTGCTGAGAGATTCAACTTTTACTCAGCGACGCAGCGTCCAGAAGAAAGTCATACTCATTGGGCAGCAAGGATTAGGGGGTTGGCAGCACACTGCGGATTCAAAAATTTGGAAGAGGCCCTTCTAGATAAGTTTGTCATGGGAATGGCAGCAGGTCCCGAGCGCGACAAGTTATTCGCGAAGGAACTGCAGGAACTGACGCTAGTCAAGGCTGTAGAATTGGCGGAAAGCGTGCGTGCGGCGCGAAAAGCGTCCACCAGCGCGACCACGGCCTTCGGCAGCGGCGCGGGCCGCGAGACCGGCGCGCTACCGACGGCGGCGGCGGCCACCGACAGCGTGTTCAGTATCTCCAAGAACGAAAAGTGCAGTGTGTGCGGTTATACCAATCATAAGTCCAATCAGTGCCGGTTCAAAAATTACAAGTGTAAAAAATGTAACAGTAAGGGTCATTTAAGTAGGATGTGTGCGGCTAACACGAAAGTAAATTACGTCGAGAAGGGTATTGTGGATGTCGGAGACGATGGTGAGTCACATGTATATAATATTAAGTGTGTAAGAGGTAGACCGATGTCGGAATACGTAAGGGTCAACGGTATATTGTTAGAGTTTGAGATAGACAGTGGTTCAGCAGTTAATGTTATCTCTGATAAGACACACCACTCTTATTTTCGAGAAGTGCCATTGTCCGACACCGATAAAAGTTTATTTAGTTACACGGGGAATCAAATGATGACATTAGGTTGTGTCCGGTTGCCTGTGACGTATTTAGACAGCACACATATCCTCGAGTTCTTCGTGATACGCGGGGGCGGGCCGCCGCTCCTCGGCCGCGAGTTTATACGTATGTTTAACTTAGAATTTGCCCCGGCGTCAGCTATTAATTATTTAGATAAATCGGAGGGCCGCACGTGTACGGACATCGTATCCAGATTCCCTAAATTATTTTCTGATGAATTAGGGTGCTTCAACAAATATGAGGTTTCCTTAAATCTAAAACCTAATGCCAAGTTACTATTTTTCAAAGCAAGACCGGTCGCATTCGCGCTTAGAGAAAAAATTGAATTAGAGTTAAATCGTCTCGTGGCTTTAGGTATATTAAAACCGGTAGAATACTCGGAATGTGCGTCCCCGATTGTCCCTGTTTTAAAAAAAGACGGTAGCGTCAGGATATGCGCTGATTACTCCGTGACAATTAATAAGCAATTATTGATTGAAAAGTACCCGTTGCCAACCGTTAATGAAATGTTCTCTAAATTACACGGGGGGGAACAATTCACCAAACTGGACCTCTCGAGAGCCTATAATCAGTTTTTACTTAAAGAAGAGTCGCAATCTCTCACTTGCATAAATACACATCGTGGTCTTTTTAAATATACGAGGTTGGTGTTTGGCCTCTCCAGTGCGCCGGCTATTTTCCAGCGCGCAATGGAATGTGTATTGGCAGGATTAGATGGCGTTATAATATTTTTCGACGATATTTTAATAACCGGTAACAATAGGGAGGAACATGAAAAGAGGTTAGGTCTAGTTTTACAGCGGTTAGAAGACGCAGGATTAACCCTTCAGCAAGAGAAATGTGAATATTTCAAGGACGAAATTTGTTATCTTGGTCATGTTATAAATAAAAATGGTATAAGGAAATCACCGGATAAAGTCGAGGCTATATTAAACGCTCCGAAACCGATGAATAGTTCACAGTTACAATCATTTCTGGGATTAATTAATTACTATAGAAGCTTCGTTCCAAATGCTTCCTCATTATTAAGTCCATTATATGAATTACTGCATAAAAATAAAAAATGGGAATGGACTTTAGATCATGATCAGGCATTTGAACGAATTAAGAAACTCCTTGCTTCTGATCAACTATTAACCCATTTCGATCCCAGTGCAAAATTGATTTTAACCGTGGATGCGTCGCCATACGGATTAGGCGCTATATTATCACAAGTTTCGTGCACCGACGGCCGCGAGCGGCCTATTGCGTTCGCTTCAAGGACGCTCACGTCGGCCGAGAAGAACTATTCTCAGTTACAGAAAGAGGCTACCGCAATTATTTATGGGGTTAGAAGATTCCACCAGTACTTATATGGCCGTGTTATACCATTCATATTACGAACAGATCATAAGCCGTTAATTTCCATATTCGGCCCGTACCGCGGCATTCCCGAAGTGTCAGCAAATAGACTACAACGGTATGCGATATTTTTATCGGCGTACAATTATACCATCGAATATGTTCGTAGTGGCGACAATAGTGCAGACTATTTATCTCGGGCGGTATTGGTAGGGAATCAGTCTAGCGAGCGGGAGAGCGGGGAAGACGGTGACTGTGAAGAGAGCGCCGCGTATGTTAACTTTGTTGTTGAGGGCAGTCTACCAATCACATTGGAGCAATTGCGTTATGAGACTGAACGGGATGACGTTTTAAAACAAGTTAAAAATTATGTTTTGCATGGGTGGCCGCGTAGATCACATGACCTTGAATTGCGACCGTATTTTGACTGTCGTTTTCAGTTAGCATTGGAAAATGAATGCTTAATGCGTGGTCATAAAGTGGTTATTCCACAGTCGCTTAGAGACAGAGTATGTAAGGAACTTCATGATTCTCATTTCGGAGTGGTGAAAATGAAAGCCGATGCACGTAAACGTTTTTGGTTTCCCGGCGTGGACGCGACGCTGGAACGTTTAGCGGCGGCATGCAGTGTTTGCGCACAGCTGCGACCGTCGCCGAGCCGCGCGCCCCCTTCACCCTGGCCGTACCCGCCGCATGCGTTTCATAGAATTCATTTAGACTTTCTCGGACCTTTTAATAATCAAATGTTTTTAGTTATCGTTGACGCATTTTCTAAGTGGGTAGAATGTTACATAGCTAGTTCTTCATATGGGACAAAAACTGTAATAAGTAAATTATGCGATTTTATGTCTAGGGTTGGGGTACCGCATACTCTAGTGACTGACAATGGTACTTCTTTCACTTCTCAGGAGTTCGAAAATTTTTGTTCATTAAATGGTATCCACCATGTTTTGTCTCCCGCCTATCACCCGTCAAGTAATGGACAAGCAGAAAGCTTTGTCAAAATAATTAAAAAACGTCTGAAGTGTCTTATATTAGAAAGAGATAGCGTTATACCTCTTCAAGAGAAATTAGCAAAATTTTTATTTGATTACAGAAATTCCAAAAATAGTACCACTGGTAAATCCCCAGCGGAATTAATTTACGGTCGACCTTTACGTTCGCGATTGGATTTGATAAATCCATATCAAATCGTTCCGACTCCCACAAACCTTTCTCAGACAGTAGAGAAAAATCAGTCTTTACAGATTAAAAACAAAGGAGGACAGATAAGACCTAAATTTAAAATAGGTAACGAAGTTTGGGTTAAACGTTTCTTTGGGAACAATCGATTCTGTTGGATAAAAGGCGTTATAAAAGAAGAAATTGGGAATGTCATGTATTTAGTGTACATTCCGGAATTCAATCACGATGTTACGCGGCACATTGACCAGATCCGTCGTTTTGAAGAGGAAGGGAACTTGACAGGGTCAAATGTTATCAATGATGCGAACATCGATGAATTTGAAGATGTGTCAGACACGCCCGAAACACCACAGTCTGAAGCACCTGCCGGCTCAGTCGAGGAACTGCATCCAATACCATGTGTTATGTCCTTCCAATCAGAGGGAGAGGAGGTTGAGTCATCATCATCAACATCAACGCCTGCGGATTCCAGTGATATAAGTTTGGAACCGCCAATGTCGCACGCCACAGCAGGAAATGCGAACGAAGCAGAAGCCGACCAACAGAATCGACGATCAAAGCGGCACATTCGGCCTATTAATTACAAGCCCTTTTTTTAATTATATGGGGGAGGGATTGTTAGGTATTATTGGCGAACGCTAATAGTACCTACGCGCACGCACGAAGCGCGCGCCTGTTTTGTACCTACTCTTGTATGTGTGCGTAAGATGCCTAATATTCTTTTCTATTTTGTAATAAAGTTAGTATGCAACTGACTCGCGGTTTGATTGCATGTGTCCCGCTCTACTCCTCAAATACGTAACAGACAGTATGACAGGTTCTCAACAAACAAAGATTATCGTTGTCCCTTTTAGATCCCAGACATAGTAGAACACTTTGTTTGCCTTTAAAAGAGACTCCACAGTTTTGGCCTGGGTACTCAATACCTTATGCTATGGGCACACATAATAATTGTTATTAGCTTTAGATTAATAAAATGTGAAATGTGAAGACCAATACGTTAATTTCACCATTTACAAGTAGGTAGTTGTTTCCTAGAAAACGTAGAAAGTTCAGCATCGTACTTAACGTAGAAACTTAGTACGTAACTAAGGTACTCTCTACGTTAATGCAGTGATGCGTTTATTTGAATTATGTTAATGAATATCATTCCAACTCACATAAAACGTAATCTTTAGATAATCATCATAATACAATTTGAGTTTATATAATTTTAATCTAGGTACTTAGCCAAATAAAATGCGACATACATACAATTTTTTTTGTTGAATTACAGCCTTTCAAATAACAATATTTTAATGAACCAAACCAAAAGTGATGATCTGAAATTAAATGAAATGATATTTATTTCTGTACTGAAGTAGATCTTTGGATACACTTTTACAAGTGGTTTGGCTTTTTTTATAGCTAGATGGCTTCGGCATTTCTTAGAAGCTCTGAGAAGAAACACCGAAACAAATTCAGAGAATCATGGTCTCTTTTAAAGTCTAGACATAGAATAATGCGAGTGGGACAATGCAAGGCAATATCTGAAATGGCCTTTTGAAGAAAAAACCATAGCAGCTTTGATTAGACCAGTCCTAACTGTCCTATCTCTTCCTTAAGAGAGTTAAGTTAAGAGTCTACATACATCAGGAAGGCAAGCTGTATCATAGGATCTGTTTAATTCATTAACATAAGAAGTATACCAGTTTTTACGTTGAAGCATATGTTTTGTAACAGTGATAACAAGATTAAAATCTATTCAGTAGTTTTTGAGCCAACCTACGGTGGTCCGCCCATAGGTCAATGCCCCCTATAACTCATTGGTGAATTCATACAGCACGATGTCATTAACTCATCATTATGACCGTACCTACCTATGAGTATAAATATCAGGGCTATTTACTTCAATTGTCACTTATTTATCGACCTTGAAAGTGAAAGCATCTCACTATTGTTGCTCGCTACTTAACAGTGACAAATATGCGCGCAGTGTTTGTGAAAAGTGATTTCTAAAAATTGACAATTATTTCGTTATTTGTGTTTCATGGAATTCCAAGAACAGGGTGAGTGTTTTGTGAATATTATGTTTTACGCATTTATTAATGTGTACTTTTTGTTTAATGTGGGTGCTACGCCAACCAATTTTTCGCAGTTTTATTTCTGTTACTATAATTTTATCAAAATCTGCAAACTTTTGGGTCCATTTGACCCTCATCTGATTTAGTTTAAAATGGTGATACATCTATCAATTTTATGAGGAACATCATTCCGCCTGCCCTAATTTAACCCGCACGACCACAGTATGTCTGCTACGACGCATCATTGCGCCATTGTCGCTGCGTAGCAATTGCTACGAAACTTTTAAATTACTATTTCCGGTACTAAAATCAAATGTTTATTTTCGTGGACGCATTTATTTGAGTTGTAATGTTCGCAAAAACCGTCAGGTCATAAAAAATAATATGTCTTAGAAGATTTTTAGCGTCTCTTAAGGATGCCGCAAATGTAGATATTGCAACTTTATAACATCCAATTGTTAAAGTTTATAGAAGTCTTGAAAATTATTGTGTTAAGTCAGCAGGCACTAAAGATAGAGTTTTGAATAATTATTCTATATGATTAGACGAAAATGAATGTGTACAACTGATAAGAAGTGTGTATATGGGCGTCGCGCGATCATGTGGTTGCCGGTTCGTAACTCACCCATTGCACTACCGACGTGAATCCTCTCATAACACAAGCATTTAGCTTTGCACGAGGGGTTAACAAGAAATACTAGTTATGTGCGACCCACGTTGCTAGTAATCTTTTAAAAAAAACCCTTCTACTATAACCACCCTACCACTTGGGGTCATCATCATATCATCATCAAATCATAGCACACAATTTCATATATAATTAGAAGTTATACCTAATAGTATTTTTATGTATGAGGATATTGAGCTTTAGTTATTAAAAAATTATTGATTTAACAACAATTAATTGCATTTAATTGCATTATATTTTGCATCGTTCACAACAATAAAGTATCACTAAAAACAGTTTTAGGAGGCTAAAACCGCTCTTTATACGGCGCAGATCCACCGGGCAACTAGGCAAACCGCCAGACAAACAAAAATTATAGAAATAGATTGTGTTACAATAATTCTATTGTAGACCTGTATTCAGAATTACTATCTGAATAGATAGAAATTCTCTGAGTTAGGACTTTTCCCGGTTAATGACAATAGACTCGCCTCCTATTACATGGGACCTGTTTAGGTCGACGAACTGTAGGTGTAAATACATTAATACAACTTTGCCAATCTCTTCGGGGAGTACAGGCGTGATGATATATTTTACATTATATGTCTAAATCAATTTGCCCAAGATTATGGCAATGAAACAAAACCAATAAACCTGAGATAAAATGAGTTTTCTCAAGCTTTACCAAAGTACTATGATATACAAAAAATACAAATACAAAATATTTATTAGGAAAATATAAGGTTACATTTCATAGAACGTTTTTGGAGTCTCCTTGTAAGCAAACAATGCTTGTATTAGAAGGCCCCGCTCTTTCACATCACTGTCTTTCACATCTGACTTATACTGACAGAAGTCAATATAGTGTACTTTGACCTTAAAGGGTTATACAACGTTAGTACATTTTCCGGAATATATCTACTCGTACTAAGAAAAATTTGGTAACTAGTAACTAGTGCATGCATTGTAGTGTATAGTGTCGTATGGTAAGTAATACAATGTTATGTGGTGTACTATGATAGGACTGGAAATTGGAATAGAGAGACCACATCTGAACGGAAGCTGCTACGGAGTAACTGCCTTCCAAGCTAGTAACAATGCGGCGAGCGTGCTGTATGAGGCTGGTGCGCGGGGCCGCTGGTGTTGGCGAGCGCGACTCGGCGCTAGTTTAGAAGTGGTCGCGCGTGGTTTTTGCGCGCGCGGTATGCGCGGCGCGTCGCCCGCGGCTCGCCGCACAAAGCCTGGGCCTCGCCCGCGACTATGCCAACGTTATGCGTTTTTGTCACGCGGCTCCTTTCGGCCATCTTTTAAGTAATGGCCTGTGTTTTTCCGATCTAATCACGGCCGCTTAACTATGTCCCGAGGCTCGTCGCTCGGTCTTGCATCGAATCGAAGTTTCGCCCTCATTTTTTGGTCAGTAGCGGCACTCGGCCGATGGAACCGGTCCAAAGTTGCGTCACTGCGCCGCTCGTCGTTTGTATCATCTTAGCTATGCAGGCTACGCGGCACGATATACTGCTCATTTAATTTTCTAAATGGTAGGTACCTTCTCCAACCCAACTCTTCTATAGACTGCAGGTCCTTAATACCAAAGATATTTACAATAATAATTCGACTTCAATAGGCAAGTCCTTTATTGCCCGATCTTCCTTTTAAGAAACTCTTCCATTAACTTCTATAGGTACCTACACTAATTACAATTAACTTCTGAAAGTAGACAAAGGCAGGCAGTAAATAAAGCACACTGAGGCTGACCGGGAAAGTAAAGAGGTAGAGAAAAATAATGAGATGAGAATGGCGGTCGCAGGCTCGCAGGGAACACGCGGGGGGACGAACGACGCGGGGGCGCCGGATCGCGCGTAGACGGGCTCTAGTTTGTAATTAAACTTCCAGTTTAATTAAGGCAACTCTAATAATCAGTTCAGTGATTTATCTAGTAAGCTGGGGGACCGGTCGGTCCTGTCATTGTTCTGTGATCCACGATCGCTGCGCTCTTCTGGGAACCGCTCCCGCTGTTTTTACGCATAATTCCCGGTGTCGCGAAACGAATTTATACTTAAACATCGTCCAACAACATTTTCTAAGAGCTATGTGCCCCGCTCACTGAGAGATCAGCTGGCCAATTCAGTAATTCTTTCAATGTCGGCAACGTCTCGTAGGGAAATACTAACCGTGACGTTGAGCTTTCTAGAAGACCATGTGACACAGAGCGTTCACGTCTCTGTGCTCTAAGTCATCACTGAACAGAACACATCCTGGTTAAATGCTTTTGTAGGGTAAAACCTAATTTGAGTTTTGTTTGAATTACGTACGACTTATTATGGTGTTTTTTACCTACGTTTTTACGGGCACATCGGCAGCAGCGCTCAGCTAATATAGTAACTTATATACCTACTAGCTGACCTGAGAGACGTTGTCCTCTCCAAGTTTCAACTAACCACCTCGAAAAATTTGGTTTTCCATATTTGTAATACACTTAGCGCCATTGACCTCTGAATACTTAATTTCAAAATTTTGTTCATATGGTAAGTATTGACGTGAAGCATGGAAATATAAACAGACATACCTACATAGATAAAAATCTCAAATAACTGTTTCGGCATCAGTAAAGATTAACGCACGTTGCAATTTCTTTTTATTATACATGCATACTTGATAAATTCTTTGGATAAATTCTTATATTATTTAATTATAATTATTTGATTAGATGGAAACTCTTTAGTTTCTCAAATAATGTGTGCGCACTGTATCTTTACTATGAAGGTTTCACATTATAAAATTAGTTATATATATGGCTGGATTCTTTAAAGAAGAAAACAATAAATTGTCAAAATTGTCAACTCAAAATGACACCTGTTATCGAATCAAATTTCATTGAGGTAATAACGATGTCGTGTTAGTCCGCTAGAAAATAAGTTGTCATTCTTTGTTTACTTCTTTACCCTACTCAAATATTTAGTTTTTAGACCGGCTGATGCTCGCTGGATAAGTCCTATGTATGTCCCGTGATGCCTTGTATAAGTAGAGTTAGAATAACTGTACTAATAATCAATTCCCGTTCACAATAATGGTTTCTGATTTCTTTGTTTTATTTTCTTGTTTTATCTTATTTAGTACCTGTGAGTGTATTTTTTAAATTTTATTTCTTGATTCTGTTATAAAATAATGTTTGACCCGTGCTAGTCTAGTACGGAAATACTTAAAAAGGAAATTTCCTTCAACGGTTATTGTTGAAATTCTACGTTTTCAATCGTTAAAATGTTAATAACTTTTGATAGAGTGAACCGATTTTAATGAAATATAGCCTAAATGTTAATCCAAGAAACAGGCTATGAATTCCTGTCCACTTCCTCCAAATCTCTTTGGTAGTTTTCATTTGATGCGCGGTCAAACATACAGACAAACCGACAGACGAACAGACAGACAAAAGTTCCAAAAATAATAGAAATGGATTGTGTTACAGATTCTGAGTCCCCCAAATTAGTTTTTTGTAAATATAAGCAATGTACAGACACGGCTCACTTACATTCTTATTATATGTAAGATTACAACTACATATTAATATTATTTATTAACTATTAATCTATCTGATTAATTGAACCGTAATTTCTTATGAGAATAAAGTTCTTTAACCATAACATGCACGCAAACAAACACTGACCTTTGGGCTTGTCGAGCGCAAGAGCCCGCGCGAAGTGCTCGTCCACGACAGCGGCGACGTCACCCGAGTAGTGCGTAAACACGACGCAGTTGGCGCTGACGTACTGCGCACGCGCACGAGCCGCGCCCGCGCCGCTGCACTCACCCTCCGACTCCGAGGATCCACCGCCTGCACATGCACCGCACGCACAGGTAAGCACTACGCTCGACCAGCAAGCTTAGCCAGCCTAATTAGTAGGTAGGTAAGTATAGCATAATTTCGATGAAGTAGTAAGTAGGTGTAGTGTGTACCGTCGGCGCTGGCGCGTCCGTGCGCGGACAAGTCCTCCTCCTTGGCGCGCAGGCGCGGCGCGTGGTGCGCGTGCGCGTGCGCGTGCGCGTGCGCGAGGTGCGCGTGCGGCGGGCTGGCCGGCGACTGCGCGCCCGACGACGCCGAGCCCGAGCTGAGCGCCGCCGCGCCGCCGCTGTACGCCTCGCTGCCTGCATTGCCACTTTGCACGTTAAACTGGAAACAAGTACATACTTAGTACTGCAACCCCATACAAACTGACACTATTAATTACATAGGGTATAAGTATATGTTCCTCAGAATTGTACCTAACTATTTCTTTTGATACATTAAACTTATTTAAGTAGGCAGGTACTATTGCATTTTTAAGGAAATCTGTTTCGGCACTATGCTGAGGCAGAGCCGACTTGTGAAGCATGCACCGAGGAATTACTAGCACCTAATATTAGTGTTTATTTATTAGTCAGTGTTTTATTTTCTGTGTAAATGGATGTTCTTTCCAAATAAATTTAGTTTCTTTCTTTCTTTTCGACACCTGCCTTGACCTGCTGCATTATGCAGTCAAAACTAATTTTCGGGGGATTCGATTCGCACACCGTGGCATACAGACGTGCACATCAATGCAAAATAAATAAAAATATTAATTAACAATTGCACGTAACAGTGACCTAGTTTAGCGTATTAGCGTGTTACAGATTTTTATTGTAGTGATTAGTTTAGTATAATGGAAAGATTTTACAGGTGAACTATACAAATATGGAAGGTAGCCCCCTTAATCGGAGCGGGATGCCGCGCCGCACCCCTCCGCCGTACCACCTCAAAATCCGAGGCAAGATCAGGAAGAGAAAATTGAACTGCGGTATTAAGCTTGACCAATCATGTCACACAAGAACTTGGTAAAGGGAACCAGACTTTGGGAATCTTCCTTGATTTAGTCAAATGTTTAGACACAGTGTCTGTTTCTATACTTTTGAACAAATTAGAGGCTATAGGTATCAGAGGTATATCGCTGAAACTCCTTAGTGACTATCTACACGATCGTTACCAATGTGTTAAAATCGATAATATTACAAGCGATGATCAAAAAACCACTGGTTATGGTGTTCCACAAGGAAGTATCCTAGGACCCACACTATTCTTAATTTATATCAATGACTTGTGTAGTCTAAATATTGAACACAGCAAGATTATATCCTACGCTGACGACACGGCGTTAGTTTTTTCCGCTAAAATCAGCAGAGAACTCGACGAGAACGCTCAACTAGGTTTTAATATTGTGAATAATTGGCTTCAAAGCAATTTACTAACGTTAAATGCTGATAAGACAAGATATATTCACTTCACTATGCGCAAGTCAAAACCACTCAGTCAGCATAATAATTATATGCACTTGTCCTACTATTCTTAAAACTTGCAACTTATAATATCTTGGGGTTATAATTGATGATTCACTACTTTAGACCACTTATAGATAGGAGTGCGCAAACTAATATTTTTTTTTTAAAAACTCCGGACAATCGCAGATTCAAAATTAATCACACAAGTTTACTTGGCCTTATGCCAATCTATTTATTAATTATTGTATTACTTCATGGGGAGGAGCTCTAAAAACCAATCTACATCCTCTTGAACGAGCCCAGAGAGCTATTTTAAATGTTGCCAACTTCCATCCTTTTTTCTTTCCTACGCACCTTTTATATAAATCCTGCAATGTGCTGACTGTTCGTCAACTTTTCATTATACAGATAATACTCAAACAACACTCCATGCTTACCTACAATGCTGACTTTACAAAAAAGAGACGGAATGATATAGCCTGCACTTCTAATTCTACCTCAAAATATGTGTTTGTAGTTCGATTTTTTACTTTCCTAGGCCCATTTCTGTACAATAGATTAAATAGAGAACTAAGAAGTATTTCGTATTAGTTAAATTATTTTAGCTGCAAAAAACGATTGATTCAATATTTACGTACAATTTCTTATGAAAAAACAGAAGATTTACTCGTAGTTTGCAAATAAAACCTCTTAATAACTGCTTTGTTGTAAATGATCTCTATTATTACTTATGATACTTTCATTTAAGTTTAGGTATTTGTAATTGTTAATTTCGGGCTCAGAGATATAAGAACAGATCTAAGATGTAAGCTCTACATCTCTACTATTATAAAACCGTAAAAAAGCTGTATCTGTACATTGAAGACATTTTAAAAAACTAGCGGGTTGGGGTAGGTATATAATCTAAATCTCTGAACCCAATAATGTGATTTTTTAAATTCTTGTCTGAATTGATTAAATTTCAATTTTGTTATCACTGTTAGAAAGTATATGCTCCAACTTAAGAACTGGTGAACTTCTTATCCTCATTAATTAAACGGATCCTCAGCTACAGCTTGGCCTCTCTGATGCATACAAAGAAAAGATCATCACTGCTGGTTAAGGATTAAATTATTTTGGGGATCCACGTGAGCGAAGCCGCGGGCAAAAGCTAGTAAATAATAATAACATAGGTAAAGCTTTTTTACATCAGTGTCATAATATATTTTCAAATCAAATCCATGAAATTGCATCAGAGTTTATTTTATACTAGGTTCTGCCCGCGACTTCGTCTGCATGGAATTCAGAATTGCATCCGACCTGGATTAACAGGCGATCCGTTTGCGGATGGGTCGACCAAGATTATATTGGTAGGTATGTCCGAAGTACTGTGAGAAGAATTTATAAAAGTGTTGTTAATTAACCCTATTTTACTTTCCTTTGTTTGTTATAATTGTCTCTTTTTCTAATTTTAGTTACTGTAATTAGTTGTAACACAACCGTTGTAAATAAATAAATCAATAAAATGTAGCCTGTGTTATTCATATAGGTACTCTGTGACAAGTTTTTCCGTTCTGCCGTTCTGGCGTACATTCAAACATCCTCACAAACTTTCACGTTTATAATATTAGTACCAGGAAGCTTCAAAGTTTCAAGCTTCAAGGTTTATCCAAAAGGTTGACGTGGGAGAGCCATGCTTCGGCACGAATGGGCCGGCTCGACCGGAGTGATACCACGGCCTCACAGAAAACCGGCGTGAAACAATAACGCTTGCGTTGTGTTTCGCCAAGTGAATGAGGTTACCGGAGGCCCAAACCCTTTTAAAAGGCTGGCAACGCACTTGTGACTCCTCTGGTGTTGCGGGTGTCCATGGGCGGCGGTTATCGCTTACCGTCAGGTGATCCGTCAGCTCGTTGGCTCCCCTATCCTATAAAAAGATACGTGTGGCACTCGGGGACTGCCGCCGTAAAGCTATTGCATAACATTTTTAATCAACTTATGCAATTACTAGCTGACCTGACAGACGTTGTCCTCTCCAAGTTTCAACTAACTACATCGAAAAATCTCATACAAAAAATGGTTTTCCATATTTTTAATACACTTAGCGCCATTTACCTCTGAATACCTTATTTCTGACCTTTATATTACTAAATTTCAAAAATGTGTTCACATGGTATTAACGTGAAGCCTGGAAATATAAACAGACTTCCATAGATAAAAATCTCAAATAACTGTATCTACACTATGGTGGTTTCACATTATAAAATGAGTTTTAATAAGACCATCTCTATCCACTCCTTAACCAAATTTAAATGTAGAACCAAAGTCCACGATTGGCTGCATTCTCTTGACTATGATACTACAGATAAACTTTTAGAAGTTATCTCATAAAACTTATATCCTGACTAGACTAAACACACATTTGCAAGTCACACGCAAGCCCATAAACACACACACACACACATACACACACTCACACACATACACACACACACAAACGATACTATACACGCCTTCACACACTCCTACACTCTACTTTGTTGTCAAATTACTTATGTCTAAATTTAGTATTTTCCATAATATTTTGTATTTTCCCCCATCCTAACAATGTCATCTATCACTAGCAGATGTTTGTATTTTTATAAGTTTCTTCGGGTAGTTGGAATCCTGGAGACCTGTAACACGGGTATTCCTAGTACAGGCTCCAGTCTCCATTACATCAATGTATATTTTATACTCTGAGCAATATTTCTGTAATGTAAACTAGTATTTCGTTGTGTGGTGGAGAAAAATAAATACATTTTTTTTATAGTTACTTTATGACTGGCTGCTTTATAGAAGAAAACAATAATTGACAAAATTCAACTCAAAATGACACCTGTTATGGAATCAAATTTCATTGAGGTAATAACGATGTCATGTTAGTCGTCTAGAGAATAAGTTGTCATTATTTGTTTACATAGCCTACTCAAATATTTAGCTTTAACGTTACGGATAAGTCCTATGTATATCCCGTGATGCCCTGTATAAGTAGAGTTAGAATTACTGTACTAATAATCAATTCCTGGTCACAATAATGGTTTCTCATTGATCTGCTTTATTTTCTTGTTTTATCTTATTTAGTCCCTGTAAGTGTATTTTTTTTAATTTTATTACTTGACTCTGTTATAATTTTTGATCCGTGCTAGTCTAGTACAGAAATACTTGAAATAGAAATTGACTTCAATGGTTATTTTTCAAATTCAACGTTTTCAATGGTTGAAATGTTAATAACTTTTGATAGAGAGAACCGATTTGAATTAAAAATAGCCTAAATGTTAATCCAAGAAACAAGCTATGAATTCCTGTCCACTTCCTCCAAATCTCTTCAATAGTTATCATTTGATGCGTGGTCAAACAAGCAAGCTTCGTCCATTCTACACGCATACGTCTAGTCGCACGCACACAAACACCGTACCGAAATCTGCCGAACTGAAACGAGCGACGGCGTGTTAGGTTTTTATTTCGTTACGGACATTCTTGATTCGGTCGCCGCGCTCAAAGGCCGCGATAAAAGCTATGCAATAGCTTAAAAAAAAAGGTCGATAATTATGAGAATGTTTGAATGTTATGAAATGTTTTGAATTTGTGTATAATAAAACCACTGCAGCAAACTCGACCTAGTCAATGAAACTGTTTTCTTAGGTGTTACGGTTGATTGTAAGTTGCAGTGGGGTGCGCACATATCGGCCCTGTCTAGCAGGTTAAGTTCCGCTGCATATGCAGTGAGAAAAATTAGGCAGATCACTGATGTAGCTACAGCCAGACTCGTGTACTTTGCCTACTTTCACAGCATTATGTCGTACGGTATTCTGCTATGGGGATCAGCTGCAGACGTAGATTCCATATTTATCTTACAGAAAAGGGCCATCCGCGCAATCTACGATATGGGCCCTCGCGATTCCCTAAGAGAAGTGTTTAAGAACATCAATATACTTACGATACCGTCACTCTACATCCTTGAAAACATAATGTATGTGCGCAAAAACCTGCAGAAGTTCAGTGTCAATAGTGACTTTCACAACCTTAATACTAGGAATAAACATAAAATAGTGGTACCTAAATTTAGACTAACTAAAACAAATAAATCATTTCTAGGAAATTGTGTGCGTTTCTATAATAAACTCCCAAAATGTGTCACCGATCTCACTGGCAAGAAATTTAAAAGACACGTCAAATCTGTTCTTCTTAAGAAAGCCTATTACAAAACCAAGGACTATGTTAACGATAAGAATGTGTGGTCGTTAGATACGGATGCATTTGCCAGGGAGGCCCCTGGCAAAATGAAACTGTTGATTATTAGAGACTAATATAAGCTTATTAATTTTCATGTTGGTCAGTTAGTAGCTATAGTAGGAACCTTATAAGTAGATGGACATAGCTTTAACAGATTCCATATTATTTACATATCGAGATGTCTTCATATGGTTAGTATTGTTTACCACAACAGAAACTGTAAATGTGTGTACGTTGTGGCTTGTCTAAGTAGACACCTAGTTTCATTTGTCGCTTTGATGGTGTGCGTTTTTACCACATAGTTTTTTATTTAGAAATGACATCGGATTCTCAAATAACGTGAATCTTCGTTTAATATAGTCGACCTCGGTCAAACTTGGACATGCTTCAACGTCCTCACATCTTGTTATCGCAATATTGTACCAGTGAAGTTTGTAATACATTTATTTTAAAAGAGTGTCCATGGAGTTTCTTGCCGGATTCTTCTCCATAGGATCGACCTTTTGGAACCGTGCAACTAGAATCACAACGTTTCATAAACGCTTGTAAAAGCTTATTTGAAATAAAAACATTTGAACTTGAACTTGAACTTGAACTGATGACGGCAATAAAGTATGTCCTACTAATATTATAAATGTGAAGTTTGTGAGCATGGATGGATATAGCGATAATATTATCTATGGGTTGACTGGCTGGTAACAGATTAAAGAATATCTAAACATTCATTTAAAAATTTCGTAGATTGTCTTGAAACAAGTGCAGAAAATTTTGTGATTCATCTCTTGATTTTCTTCTAATACAGAAATAGAGTTAATTGTGCATTTTCCTTAAAAAACCCGTACTGTTCCGGTCCTCCAGAGTACCTAGGTAGGTACGACTGCACGATGCCTCACGCGTCGCTCAGCTGGTTTATCCGCTTCGATTTTCAAACTTTTTGCGTTCCGGTGTCAACGGATCCCTGTGCGATCATCTTGAAAGTAAAAATTGTCACCCGCATGTGAACAGAAGCGGTTCATAGAAATGAATTAGTTTTTGTGCGCAGGTGGGTCCGGCGCGCGGCCGCGGCCGGTCCGACCGGCCCATATACCACACGCGCAAAAACCCTACGCCGAGCATCCTACCTATGTACTTACACTACTCGTACCTACCTGCTATTACCTCGTGTTCGATTTAACAGCTATCTGGTTCATGGTTAAGTATCCATTACAATTTAATACCTAAATAATTTTAAATCCTAACAAAATATTTTGTTATAGTGTGCCAACTTGACCATAAGAAGTAGTTTTATGAAATGAAAAGTCAAGGCGATAGGTTCGAAGTATATAAATATAGTGTACCTAAATGCATAAAAATTGTGTATTTTTTTCATGGGTAGGTAGTACCTACATTATTGCAGTATTTTATATAGCTACTAGCTTCTGCTCGCGATTTCGTCTGCGTGGACTTCAGATAAAAAGTAGCCCATGTGTTATTCCAGACTATAATCTATCTCTGTGCCAAATTTTATCCAGATCCGTTCAGCCGTTCTGGCGTGAAAGAGTAACAAACATCCATCCATCCTCACAAACTTTCGCATTTATAATATTAGTAGAATTATTAGTAGGAACTGCCTCATTAGCCAAGTGGTCCTGAGCGCGACTGCTACGCTAGAGATCCTGGGTTCGATTCCCAGGTCGAGCAAAGTGTTATTGGGTTTTTCTATGAAATTCCCAGTAGCAGCTCGGAGTTAGGAATTTGTGCCCGGTTAATGGCAATAGGCTCGCCCCCTATTACATGGGACCTAAACATACCGGCGAACTGTGGGTGTACATTAGTACGCCTCTGCCTAACCCTTCGGGGAATACAGGCGTGATGGTATGTTATGTTATGTTATTAGTAGAATATTGAAAAAAAAAAACTTACAGGCAATCAATGTGGGTCACACATTACTATTATTATTGTTAACCCCTCATGCTAAGCTAAATGCTTGTATTAAGAGTGGGTTCACATCGGTAGTGCAATGGGTTTTTGTCTGTCTGATTGTCTGCCGGTTTGCCTGTCGGTTTGTCCGTGTGTTTGAACAGGCAGCAAATCATAACTACTGATTAGACTGGAGGAAGCGGAAAGGAATTCAAAGCCTGTTTCTTGGATTAACATTTAGGCTATATTTAATTAAAATCGGTTCAGTCTATCAAAAGTTATTTAACATTTTAACCATTGAAAACTAACTTTTTGTGATTTTTTTGCATTTTTCATGCTAAGATTATAAAGTTATTTTCAGTTTAGTTTAGTTATTTTTCATTTAGTTATTTTTAGTTTAGTCATTGGAAACGTTGAATTTGAAAAATAACCATTGAAGTGAATTTATTTTCTAAGTAGGTATTTCTGTACTAGACTAGCACGGGTCAAAAATATAACAGAACCAAGTTTAACATTAAAAAAAATACACTTACAGGTACGAAATAAGATAAAACAAGAAAATAAAATAGGTAAAAATAAGCGGCGGTAGCCTAATGGCTAGGGCATCGGACTTGCGATCATGTGGTTGCCGGTTCGAACCCCACCCATTGCACTACCGACGTGAACCCACTCGTCACACAAGCATTTAGCTTAGAATGAGGGGATAACAAGAATACTAGTAATGTGTGACACACATTGCTAGTAAGCTTTTAAAAAAAAAAACAGAAAATTCAGGAACCATTATTGTGACCGGGAATTGATTAGTACAGTTGGCGCAAAATAACTTGAACCAAAATGGTGGATACGAAGTAGTCGATTTTTAGTACATTATGCACGCAAATGCACTGCGCAAACTTTCCCCCTCTTCGGTAGTTTTGGGTCAAGTTATTTTGCGCGAACTATACTATCTCTAGTTATTCTAACTCTACATAAACAGGCATCACGGAACATATTATACATAGGATTTATCCAACGGACACCGGCCCGGTTTAAATGTAATCCTTCACTAAATCAACTTTATAATCTTAGCATAAAAATGCACAAATATCACAAAAGATAGATGGTAGCATAGTACCTACGACTTAGAACTAACCGTAAGGTTAGTGAAGTCGGTTGAGAGGCAAAGTAACTTGCTTTTCAATAGATGTTACTGACGTCACCTTTCAGACGTAAGTTCAGAATGTGAAGGCAATTTTCGACATGGCAGTTGGGATTCACGGTGGCTTAGTGGTCATAGCGTCTGGTGTATCTAACCAGAAGGCGGAGGTTCGAACCGTGCCTGCGAGTCGAATTTTTCCTTCACTAAAATAACTTTATAAACTTAGCATAAAACATGCAAAAAAATCACAACAAGATACCTATTTATTAGGTATTTTTACGTAAGATGGTACCAACACATATTATATTTTGTCCCAAACATATTTAAAAAAAGTGGGTCACTGGGTGAAACTAAGTATCTTTCAGCACTTATACGCGCACAACACAAGTCAGGGCAGGTCATACGAGTAGCAGCACTAAGCGCGGGCGCACAGCGGGGCGGGACGGGCTCGTAAAACAGTGTGAAATATTAATTCTTGTGTGTGAGTAGGTATACAAGATGGTTACGATTCACTTCTGGCCTACATCGTGTGGTCATCTGGTGGTTCTAATCTAAGCTAACCAATATCAGTTTCTTTCATCCCGAATTTATCCGATCAATCTTAACTTTTCACAAAACGTTAACTTATTGTAACTATAGTTAGGTAATTCTACAAAACACCTAAACTTGGGTACAATTTATTTATATTTATTTATTTAACTACATAAAGACTTTAAGACAGGACAGGTTAAGAGCACCCTAAACCGACGTTCATGCATGAGGAGGTTAATGAACGTAGATGAAGCGAAAGTGGAAATCTATAGTCTCTGCCTACCCCAATGGGAGACAGGCGTGAAAATATGTATGTATAAAGACTTTAGACTACCTACTATGATTGAGTATTTATTTTTCTCTGGGATCAGGTCCCTTGCAGCCATGCACTCCATGAGTTGAGGTACCTACTGTACTATTCTTTTCCGTGTTTCAATATCCAATGTACTTTACTTAGTTACCTACATGTCTCACTTGTGCTTGTGCAGCTAAATATCTAAGCGTTTCTGTAATTTAGTTTCTTAAATAGGTATGATTACGTGTGATATGTCATAAGGGATGAATTTGAAGAACTACCATTTTCTGGATATGTCATTATGGATGAATCTGAAGTATTATTTGGTCCCACAACATGGAATAACCATACAAGTTGAGTAGACTGCCCTCTGAGCTGGGCTCAATGTTTAGATACTGACCCGATCGTACTGGAAGTGCGGCGCGTGGTGGAAAGAGCGCGCCGCCCCGCGCCCGTACAGGTAGGGGTAGTACGCGCCGTACATCACCTCGGGACAGCTCACCGCCATGCCGCCGGCCGGCCGCGCGCGCGCGCCATGCCGCCGCGCCGCCGCCGCCGCGCCGCCGCCGCACTCGCGACCTCACCGCACCCGCACCCGCAGCGCCTGCACCTGCACGCGATGCACATGCATATTAGCATTACCTAGCTCATCAAACATATTCAGAAAATGAAACTTTTGCAACACTTCGTATATTTTCCATTTTCTGTCTATTTATTTTCCTAACCCACTAAACCCTAATGTCGGGCTTGTATCGACTAAATGTCCATATCAGCCGCCTGCAGGTCACAATTTATGGAGGCCTAAGGTTGGGCGTATCCTGTCAAGCCTTAGATGTAGTTTTGAGTAAGAAGCCCGCTGCTCGAATAGCTGCTATGTTTTTGTGCCACGCCTCGCGATGAAGAGGGGGAGGCAAAGATGGACACTCATTAGTGGCCGCACAACTTCGCCTCCTACAATCAAATATCAACCACTGCACCAGACCTATGAAAAAATATATGTACCTAGGTATAGAAAAATGTGAGAATGATTCTAGAAAAATATGGTCTAACATAAATAGGTAGGTACATGGATAAGCACCCCTAAAATGTGTCACCACATTCAGCCTTGAAGCATGCAAAATTATGTGCGTGTGGTTGGAGGGCCACTTTGTTAAAACTTTGAAAATGAGCTTAGGATTTAGTGAACATTCCAAAAGAATTATGAAAGTTGAAATCAGATTTTGTGAAAGTCAAATAATCGAGTTATCCCTACTTAATATTATAAATGCAAAAGTATACATTTTATTGTCTATACATTTTAGAGGTAGGTAAATTCGTTAAACAGCGCCTTAGCTTATTCAAACACGCAAAAGATGTTACTCAGAGGACGAATATCAGAAACCCAAACAGATTAGTACTGAGTTTGATACCTAAAACTAGTCGGTTGCAAAAAAACTGCTATGTAATGTGCATATGTATCTACAATAAAATTCCTACACGTTTTAAAGAACTACCGATAAATAGGTTTATAGCAGCTTTAAGCAATTGGTTATTAAATAACAGATTTTACTCCATCAAAGAGTTTTTAAATTATTCTGAGTAGTATTATGACATTGCAAGCATAACCTCGTTGCCTGAATGTATATTGTGTTTCTGCATTTTTGAAAATCGGTTTAAGCATAATTATATATTTAAATATTCAGTAAGAATTCTTTTTTTCAGATTCAGTTTTCTTCTTTAAAGCATCCAGCCAAATAGTAACTCATTTTATAATGTGAAACCTCCATAGTGTAGATACAGTTCGCACATTTTATTTGAGAAACTAAAGAGCTTTCATCTAATCAAATAATTAAATAATTTATTCAAAGAATATACCACGTAACTATGTATGTATAATAATAAAAATTCATTTTTAATTTACTGATGCCGAAACAGTTTTGTTTGTTTGTTTATATTTCCATGCTTCATGTCAATACCATGTGAACAAATTTTTGAAATTAAGTAATTTATAGGTGAGAAATAAGGTATTCAGTTTCAGAGGTCAATGGCGCTAAGTGTATTACAAATATGGAAAACCACATTTTTCGAGGTGGTTAGTTGAAACTTGGAGAGGACAACGTCTGTCAGGTCAGCTAGTAAGAAAAGAGCATCTTATTACAAGTAAGTAAATCAATTCTTAGAGCGTACTGTTTATTTGATTTAAATATTTTCATTTAAATAAAACTTAAAATGAAAGAAAGAGCCAAGAGCACACCTGTTTACAATGTGAGAGATAGGGACGCCGTATTTTCATGTCACACTTAACCGCATACGGCCATACTCGATATGGAATGCATTGACAGAACTCAAAGACTAACATCCACAGGCGACGAATTAACGATTGCATATAAGTACCTATTATACCTACCTACTGACACAATTGATGAATAATTTCAAAGTGGTCAAAATTCACAGTCAGTCACTGTAATCTCAGGACAATGTTTCAATGCGTTTTAATGAGAATATAGATAATATTCTCGTTATAAAATTCTTATAAAATGTCTATGTCAATTTCTTTGTATAAATCCGCTAGCAGGAGTCTTATTTAAAATTATAATAACAATTCAAAATATATTTCAGAGTTCTTAATCAATGCGAGGGGACAGCTTACACAATCCTAAGCTTTAGAAAAAAATCTGAAAGACAATATGGGTTTTCGGTGGAATAAAAGTTCATGCAAGGTTACAAATTAAAATTTTATTGGAGTTGAC
Source organism: Acronicta leporina (assembly GCA_947256265.1). NCBI lineage: Eukaryota > Metazoa > Arthropoda > Insecta > Lepidoptera > Noctuidae > Acronicta > Acronicta leporina. Next base: position 97,141 of record OX366517.1, on the reverse strand, counting down.
AGAAATTAAAGAATTAAGTTTTTTCGCCCAGCCTAATCTGTCAATATTATGAATTTTTTATCGACACTCGAAGTTACAGAAAGTGCTAGTTACAGATGATTAATTACTAAGTAGGTAATCACCTATTCGTTGGTTACTGTTGGTGTTTCATCTTATAAACATTAATATATTTTTCAAAAATATAAAAAATATGTTTTATTTGTAGCTAATGTCCACTCTGCTCAACAACTGAAATGAAATGAAATGAAATTTGAAATGAAATTTATTATCTGTAAGAATTGTAGTAAATTACAGTTGGTTCAATTTAAAATAAGCACTAGGACAATTCGCTAAATATAGCATACAAATTTTATATAAAACTATAAGGAAAGCCCAATAATGAGTGGCATGTATTATTTTAGTTTAAGATATTCGTCTACAGAATAAAAGGATTTATCGATAAGCCATTTAAGTAATGCTTTTTTGAAACGATTCATTGGAAGTTCCTTAAATGTTACAGGCAACTTATTAAATAGTCTAATTACCATAGGAAAGCAACTCCTATGATACAACTGACTTCTCATTACAGGAAGAGTCAGTTTATTAGGATATCTAGTATTAAACTGAATAGTATCACCGAGACGTTGAAATAGATAGGAGTGAGATTTAACAAATTTACAACATTCGAATATGTATATACCAGGAACAGTTAATAGCTTTAGTCTTTTAAAAAGAGGTTTACATGAGGTCAACGGCGACACGTCACAGAGAGCGCGTATACACTGTTTTTGAGCAATGAACACTCTATTTATTAAGACAGAGTTACCCCATATGACAATGCCGTAACTAATATTGGAAGCGACATATCCATGATAAGCTAGGAGGCCTGTTTTAAGGTTGGTTATTTTAACAAGTCTCCATAAAGCAAAGGCGAAACGATTTACTTTTTTTGTTACCTTTATACATTGATTTTTCCAATTGCAACTACAGTCTAACGTTAAGCCAAGAAATGTGGCTTCGTTAACTTCTTTTATAATTTGGTTTTTGTAGGTGATTTCGAGATTAGAATTGGGTTTTCTATTATAGAACTGTACATAGCAGGTTTTATTAATATTTACTCGCAAATTATTGCTATTGAGCCAGGTTACTATAGCATTAACAGTTCGTTAATTTCTGTATTATAATTATTTAATAATTTATTTTCTGTTAATACAACTGCAATGTCATCCGCATAAAGTGAATAGCAATGATTTGTGACATTTGGCAGATCGTTGACATATAGTAAGAAGAGTAACGGACCTAAAATACTACCTTGGGGGACTCCAGTGTTGTTATTCCTGATGTTGGATTTACAAGATATAATTTCTTTATTCAAATTTATTTTGGTGATAGCCGTATATTGAGATCTATTGGAAAGGTAACTTTGTAACCATTCAAGAGTCACTCCTCGAAATCCGTACATTTCACATTTATCGAGAAGAATCCTATGGTCAACAAAGTCAAATGCCTTGCTCATGTCGAAGAAAACAGTCAAGTGCGAGTATTTTTATCAACATTTTCAGTTATTCTAGAGAGAAGATTAAACGCTGCTAATGTAGTTGATTTACCTTTATGAAAGCCGTTTTGTTCCACTTTTAGAATTTTATGTTTGCCTAAAAAATTTGTTATGCGCGAGTGCATTATCTTTTCGAATACTTTAGATAAGACTGGAATTAAGGCAATAGGCCTATAATTATTTATGTCAGATAAGTCCCCCTTTTTATATATGGGCTTAATTTCCGACATTTTTAATTTCTCAGGAAAAATACCTTGGGAGAACGATTTATTTATTATCTGTGTCAATACTGGTGTAATATAAGGTGCACTGTGTTTTAAGACATGAGTAGGGACGTTATCAAATCCAACGGATGAAGTATTATTCAGAGACATTATTGTTTTGTAAGTTTCGTCATTACTAACCGGATAAATAAAAAAACTATCGTTTAGTGGTGAAATTAAATGATTATGACTAGTTTGGGATGACTTTACAACATTATTCGAGGTCAATTCAATAAAATAATTATTAAAAGCATTGGAAATGTCCTCAGTTTTAGTTAAAATAGTATTATTATGTTTAATTTTAGTAATGAATTTATTTTCTATATTTAAATTATTATTTTTTATTAATTTCCATGACGCTCTACATACGTTTTTAGATTTCTGTACATATTTTATATTTTTTAATTTTTGGGCTGTAAGTATAAGTTTTTTTAATTGTTTACTGTATTGGATGTATTTTATTTTGTTATAATTATTTTTAGTTTTATAATATTTAAAACGTAATAGCCTTTTTGTTGCCGATGACTTTTTAATTCCCTTGGTAATCCATGTTGACGATTCTTTAGGTTTATTAGTCATTCTACGCCTACATACCGGGAAGCACAGATTAAAAAAGAGTGTAAATGTGTCATAAAATGAGTTAAAGGCTGTATTAAAGTTATTTTCTGTATAGACATCTGTCCAAGATAAACTAGAAAGACACTCGTTAAATTTTGTTATATTTGAAAATCATTGATCATTGTTTCATGCGACATCTATAAAATGTGTCTTATAAGACAACTGCTTCATGCTATTTCTTTTCATCCTAAGCTGCCTGTATCTATGGTCGCGCTCATAGTAAAGTCTAAAATGTTCAGTTAGGGGGATATACCAACACGTAGCGCGACTCAATTTTAAATATATGGCCTATCTAATCTATACTAATATATAAAGCTGAAGTTTGTTTGTTTGTTTGTTTGTTTGCTTGAACGCGCTAATCTCAGGAACGACTGGTCCGATTTGAAAAATTCTTTCAGTGTTAGATAGCCCATTTATTGAGGAAGGCTATAGGCTATATATCATCACGCTACGCGGACGAAGTCGCGGGCAAAAGCTATAGTATTATATTGTTAACGAAGAGTTAGTAATTTTGAAAAAATAACCGTTGGAGCAAGTCGTCTTTATTACTTCAATGAAATGAATATTACATAATACATCTGTCAATCGTGTCATTCACTTATTAGTTGCCAATTTTGACAATCGTTTTCTTATGTTTTCCGTTCTCTCTCAGAGTAATACTCAGAGTAACAATATTACTTCAATGGAGTAATAACTTACTTCAATTGGTTTTCTTCTTCAGTTTTCTTTTTCATTAAAGTACGTAGGTACTGAACTCATTTTATGACTTAAAACCACCTTAAGACAACTACACCTTTATGGTGTACATACAGTGCGTAGGTAGAGTTTATTTTAGAAAATATACCTATACTATTATAAAATTGTAGTATACAAAGTCATAAAATTTCAACGTTGTTAGTCAGAATCCATAAAGCACATTTCTTCACCTGAAAAGTTAGTGCTGCGTTAGTGCTGTTTTGCCACATGATTATACCGTAGCTCAGCCACGCAATTTAAATATATTTAAGAAGTTGGTGCAAGTGGCCTGTTTAAATAATACTGATTTCTGACACTTTATATACAAATAATAATTTTCTATCTTTTATACATCAGACTGCCTCGTTAGTCTAGTGGTCCCAAGTGCAACTGCTACGCTAGAGGTCCTGGGTTCGATTCCCAGGTCGAGCAAAGTGTTATTGGGTTTTTCTATGAAATTCTCAGTAGCAGCTTGGAGTTTGTAAATTGGGGCGAGCCTAGGTCTTATGGAGAAGTACTAGCAATAAAATTTAAAGTAATTGAAAATTGAGATTCATACTGATTTTTGATATAGGGATAGTAGGTAACAGTCATTAAATTTAGTTTTATTATAGTTAATTTCCAAATTGTGTATTTGATCCCTTTAGTGGTTTCGTCAAGTAAGTAGGTATTAACTGAGTAAGAGGAATTATATCGTCTGCAAATAGGACACATGGTTCTTTCTGAGAGTCTAAAATCGTTGTCCAAATGGTTTGCTACTAATAACTTACTAAGTACTTAATGCTAGCAAAACAAAATGTCTAAAATTCTCGTTACTAAATGTACCACAAATTGAACCTAATCTAATTCTTGAAGGCAGCAAACTCGACCTAGTTCATGAAACTGTTTTTCTAGGTATTAGGTACGGTTGATTGTAAGTTGCAGTGGGGTGCGCATATATCCGCCCTGTCTAGCAGGTTAAGTTCAGCAGCATATGCAGTGAGAAAAGTTAGACAGATCACTGATGTAGCTACAGCCAGACTCGTTTACTTTCCCTACTTTTCTGCTATGGGGATAAGCTGCAGACATAGATTCCATATTTATCTTACAGAAAAGTGCCATCCTGCGCGGATGGCACTTTTCCTAAGAAAGGGTCCACCTACGATGTGGACCCTCGCGATTCCCTAAGAGAGAACATCAATATACCTACTTACGATGCCAAACATAATGTATGTGCACAAAAACCTGCAGAAGTTCAGTATCAATAGTGACTTTCACAACCTTAATACTAGGAATAAACATAAAATAGTGGTAGATACATAAATTTAGACTAACTAAAACAAATAAATCATTTCTAGAAAATTGTGTGCGTTTCTACAATGAACTCCAAAAATCCAAAAATGTGTCACCGATCTCACTGGCAAGAAATTTAAAAGGCACGTCAAATCTGTTCTTTTTAAGAAAGCCTATTATAAAACCAAGGACTACGTTGACGATAAGAATGTGTGGTCGTTAAATACGGATGCACTTGTGGTCTCCCTGGCAAAATGAAACTATTGATTATTAGAGACTAATACCTATATGTTTATTAATTTTCATGTTGGTCAGTTAGTAGCTATGGTAGGGACCTTATAAGTAGATGGACATAGCTTTGACAGATTCCATATTATTTACATATCGAGATGTCTTCATATGGTTAGTATTGTTTACCACAACAGAAACTGTAAATGTGTGTACGTTGTGGCTTGTCTAAGTAGACACCTAGTTTCATTTGTCGCTTTGATGGTGTGCGTTTTTACCACATAGTTTATTTATTATCTAGAAATGACATCGGGTTCTCAAATAATGTGAATCCTCGTTTAATATAGTCGACCTCGGTGAAACTTGGATATCCTTCAACGTCCATACATCTTGATAACGCAATATTGTACCAGTGAAGATTGTAACATAATTTATTTTAAAAGAGTGTCCATGGAGTTTCTTGCCAGATTATTCTCCATAGGATCAACCTTTTGGAACCGTGCAACTAGAATCATAACGTTTCATAAACGCTTGTAAAAGCGTATTTGAAATAAAAACATTGGAACTTGAACTTGAACTTTCATTACCTATCTTTGGGAGGTCCTTAATAAAATTAAGAATAAAAGGCATCCGATAACACTGCCTTGGGGAATTAGATGTATTTATATTTTTTTTATCAAATCTCATATTTTTAATTTTATATAAGATCCTTGCATCACATATTATAAATAGGACAAAGTCCCCCGCCGCGTTTGTCTATTCGCGATAAACTGAAAAAGTACTGAACGGATTTTCAAGCGATTTTCTCTATTTATTGACGAAGTGATTCATGAGGAAGGTATGAAGCTATTTAACATTACGCTACGGCACTTAGGAACGGTGCAGTGCGGGTGAAACCGCGGGCGGGTCACTTGTTACTGCAGCTACAGAAACCCTCATACACGGCGCAACCTCAATGGAAGTAATAATTTTGAGCTGATGGGCTGTCAGGCCATTAAATTTCTAAGAGACTCGTCGACGCTTCGCGTGACCTGAAGGCTGCTTTATTTTTAGGTCAAAGAATTAAGTAGCATTGCCATTCAACGTGGCAATGCTTCTAGTATTTTACATTATTTACAGTATAATTTAACCTAGGCCTCACAGAAAACCGGCGTGAAACAACACTTACGTTGTGATTCGCCGAGTGAGCGAGGATACCGGAGTCCCAAACCCTTTTGAAAGGCGGGCAACGCACTTGCGACTCCTCTGAATCAGCCCGCTACTTTTCGTCCTCTATGAATTTTCGCACACTTGCTATTTTGCTACATATGTATGTTCTGAAATCGTGAATTAAATGCGATTTCATTGAAATGCGATCGCGAGTCGCAAGTGTGACGTATGAAATACCTATGATTTCAGCTGGTTTTACACATGGCGAAATGTTCCACGCCTAATTCTAGGTTGAAACCATAACTAAACACATTACCTTATTACCTCCATGTAAAGAAATCCTCTAAGTCAAGAATGTTATACCTAATTATGTTTCTATTTTTTATTATAATAATATTATTTTTTATAAGTATTGTACCTTAAGTGAATGAGCTTTCAATAAATGTGTTTTCTTTCTTTCTTTTCTTGTCCTTATAGCACAGAGTACCTAACTCATTTTATGATGAGTAAGTGGGCACAGTAAATAATTACTTATATTTTCCAAAAAAAAAGCTATTACCGGGGACTGAGAACAAATAACACAATCCATTTGTACCATATCCATTTTTCATCATATTTAATTGTCGGTTTGTCTATCAGTTTGTCCGTCGGTGTAAGTAGGTAATTAAGATAAAACAAGAAAATAAAACAGACAAATCAGAAAACATCATTATGACCAGGAATTCATTATTAGTAGGTACCTACAGTTATTCTAAGTCTTCATGAAGAGGACGTCACGGGACATAGGTACGTACATAGGATTTATCCAGATGTCCCGGCTGGTGTAAAAATACATTTTAGGGAAGGGTAAAGAAGTAAACAAAGAATGACAACTTTTTCTCTTGAGATGGGGTCTCCAAACTTTTTTATCTTATCGATTTTTGTGCAAAAACTCCCGATATTACCTACCTACTTATCCCAAAATCTGGCAAATTTTTAAAATGTGATAATACATAATAATACCGAATGCACCTAGAGGCAGATTCGTTATTTGGCATTTCAGTTTCCGCGTTTTATTATTTACTAACTGACCTGACAGACGTTGTCCTCTCTAGTTTAGGAAACTCTTTAGTTTCTCAAATAAAGTGTGCCCACTGTATCTGCACTATGGAGGTTTCACATTATAAAATGAGTTACTATTATGACAGGATGCTTTAAAGAAGAAAACTCATTGTTAAAATTGTCAACTCAAAATGACATCTGTTATCGAATCAAATTTCATTGAGGTAATAACGATGTCGTGTTAGTCCGCTAGAAAATAAGTTGTCATTCTTTGTTTACTTCTTTAACCTACTCAAATATTTAGTTTTTACACCGGCTTGTGCTCGCTGGGTAAAAACTATGTATGTCCCGTGATTCCCTGTATAAGTAGAGTTAGAATAACTACTAATAATCAATTCGTGGTCACAATAATGGTTTCTGATTGATCTGCTTTATTTTCTTGTTTTATCCTATTTAGATAGATAGATAGATAGATAGATTATTCTTTATTGTACACCATAGGACTGAGCGGAGATACAAAACAGATGTTATAAGAGTAACTACAATTGGCGGTCTTATCGCTAAATGCAATTTCTTACAGACAACTATTGGATGGACAAGAGTTGAGTAGATAAGTCAATGGGCGGTTGCAGGTGTACATACTTACTTACTTAAAAAAAAAATATAAAAACTTAGGTTGAATAATAATATTTAATCCCTGTAAGTGTATTTTTTTTTATTAAGTAGTTGATTCTGTTATAATTTTTGCTCCGTGCTAGTCTAGTATAGAAATACTTGAAAAAGAAATTGACTACAATAGTTATTTTTAAAATTCAACGTTTTCAATGGTTAAAATGTTAATAACTTTTGATAGAGAGAACCGATTTGGATTAAAAATAGCCTAACCCAAGAAATGGCTATGAATTCCTGCCCACTTCCTCCAAATCTCTTCAGTAGTTATCATTTGATGCGTGGTCAAACACACAGACAAACCGACAGACAATTCCAAAAATAATAGAAATGGATTGTGTTACTGATTCTAAGTCCCCCAAATTAGTTTTTTTGTAAATATAAGTAATGTACAGACACGGCTCACTTACATTCTTATTATACTTATGTAAGATTTTCTTGTAAAGTGAGAATGATTGATGACAGATCTCCACCACGAACCAGATCTAACAGGGAGTGATATGAAGTTTCGAACGACATTATTGCGACACACGCTATTTCGAAAAAAAATTAAGAGTAGTACGCTAGTTCGAAAGCACGTTAAGTCGAAAACCGCTATATCGAATGACGTTATTGTGACGCACGCTAATTCGAAAAACTGTTTGAATGGTACGCTAGTACAAAAGTCTTGGTAAAATTGTGATATCCCGGCTGCAACCCTTGTTTCCACCTAGTTTCTGGTCCGCTGAAAGAAATAATAATTTACGTCTTCCGCGAACTCAAAATAGCGTGAAAGCATGGCACCGGCGATGGAATTGTTTACCTAATGGGCAATCAAAAACTTGGGTTGTACGGCTGTATTCAAAAGCTCATTGTCGAACAGAATACAACCACCCACAAAATTGGGATAATTTTGGCTAAAATCCCACAAACGCCGCCAGCAAAAATAATTAAAATGAAAAAAATATGTTATCGCAGCGATTTTACAAAAGAAAAATACAATGTGCACTATTGAATTTATAAGAGCTGTAGCTTTTAATACTAGTCTATATTGAGTTGATTGAATCTACATTTTATCATCAATATGACAGTGTTGTTATTTTTGGTAATGAGTATACCACCTATAATTTTGATTTGTTGACTTCTTTGTTGATTACTGTAACTTACTGGAAATTAAAAAGTTAATTTAAAATAATAAGTACTTCTCATTGCTCTTGTTTCCCAAACCCAATACAAACATAAGGCTTTATCGGGATCGCGAGTTCGATCCCCAGACAAATTCAGATTGAAAGCTATTCGCAACAGTGGATTTCGATACCAAGACTTTTGTACTAGCGTACCATTCAAACAGTTTTTCGAATCAGCGTGCGTCGCAATAACGTCATTCGATATAGCGGTTTTCGACTTAACGTGCTTTCGAACTGGCGTACCTACCACTCTTAATTTTTTTCGAAATAGCGTGTGTCGCAATAACGTCATTCGAAACTTAATGTCACTCCCGATCTCACAATACCGTTACGGGTTTTCTCAACAAATTGTATAAATAAGAACTTGCTACCTAATGAACACTCTGAGACAACAGCATCCATCCATTCCCATGAGCGTAGGTGGATGATGGACCTGCTATCTAATTGTATAGGTAATGGTTTGTTTTTCTTTAAACTGATAAGTAGTCATCTTTCCGTAAGTATCAGGCAACTCTTTGAGGATTACTCTACTCTAGGAACTTAACTATTCTCTAAATATTTGATACTATTTTTCGAGACAAAAGCTCTAAATTATATTCTTCTTGCCAATTTAATTAAAATTTGCGGTTTAGGCATAAAAAGGTCACAGAAAACAAATAAACAGAGAGTTTTTTTCGCATTAACATACATACCATCGCGCCTGTATTCCCCGAAGGGTTAGGCAGAGGCGTACTAATGTACACCCACAGTTCGCCGGTATGTTTAGGTCCCATGTAATAGGGGGCGAGCCTATTGTATTTATAAATTTTGTATCGAGATAGTAGGAAATAGGATAGCTTTGATCTCGGAATGGAATTTACTATGAAAATGCGATTATTGATAAAATTAAAAGTATAATATCCTCACGGGCGAATTCGCGGGTAAAAGCTAGTATTGAAATAAACCTACAGCATCCATGGGCACAGGTAGACTGAGGAGTGTGTAAAGCATGCGACGCGTCGGGAATTAAATTGGTTATATCAATGCAACGGTTTATTTCTAGAAAGAAAGAATCAGAATCCAGTAAGTACCTACCTAAGTGCCTATGTAAACCAGATATTTATCGTACGTACAGTATGAACCCAGATCGAAATCCTATATAACTTGTCCTTTAATAGCGGAATTATGATTCAATTGGATGTGCTCCATTTGTACAATTTCAGACCTTTTGGTTTGCTGTTACTTCTTAGTTCTTTGTATTTTTTTCACGTTTTTGTGCATGCCTACGAGTATATCACTTCTAACACCTTACTCGAGGAAATTTTGCCTTACTCGTGTCGAGAAAAAATGGGTCGAGAACTCGAGAAATTTGAAGACCTTAAAATTTGACAAAAATAAGTAAAGATACAAATTTGAGTGCATGAAAATTTTGACTCAAAATTATTACATACATACATACATAAAGTCACGCCTCTTTCCCGTAAGGGTAGGCAGAGACCACAGACTTCCACTTGCTACGATTCTGACATACTTCTTTAGCTTCATCCACACTCATCAATGTTTTCATACATGAACGTCGGTTTAAGGTACTCCTGACCGAGCCATTTTCGCCTAGGCCTTCCCCTTCCTACATTCCCATTCACTTGACTCTCGTATATCTGTTTAGTCAGTGTCCTTTCAATCATTCTTTCAACATGACCAAACCATCTTAACATACCTTTCTCGATTTTAGTCACTACATCTTCATTCACACCACAACGTTCCCTTATCACACTATTTCTTTTCCTGTCACTCAATTTCACTCCAATCATACTTCTCAAAGCTCTCATCTCAACTACATTTATTCTACTTTTATGGTTTTTCTGCCACACCCAACTTTCACTACCATACATACTAATGTAGGGTAGTGAAAGTGTTGTTAGTACCGACACTAGTCGGTGGACCTATTTTTTTTCTAATTGTCGACCCCTGGGGGTCGATATAGACCACTATGGGTAGCAATGCTCTACAGGATGCAGTCTCGATAGAAATCTAAAAAAAACTCAAGAAATTAAATTCAACCTAGTAGGAAGGCACTCTCGTTCTTTAAATTTAAGCACGAATAATTAATATTTTATTTTTTTATGAGTAGGGAACCTCAAGTTCGCGTACACCAGCCTACTCACCGGTATCCTAAACAATGTGGAGACAGGGCAGGTTTTTTTAGTCGCAGGCTAGGTTATTGATTGCCGTTTAGCCGATGTCGACAACCTAAGTCACACAGCCAATTTGAGTCAGTCTATGTCTGAGTCTGTCTATGCTTCAAAAGAATTTATTTCCAAAATATATTAATAGTCTATATCTGTTGTGCACATATATGTGTGCTGATTTACTGCGATATGTCCGACGTTTCACGTTTCCCGTTCATTCCTGGGTCCTATTAATGTTATTTTAACTTCAATAACTTAAGTGGGTGTAGTTTTCCTTTTTATTAAGTTTAATAATAAGTTGTTTAATAATTTTCATTCATTATTTAAAAAAAAACGAAATCATGATATATCGAGATTCTTCTTCGACTTATCACGTGAGATCTCTAGTTGCTGATCTAGACTCGAGATTGCATTTTCTACTTGCTCCATCTGCGCACTGCTCAAACATAAGCCTACGTCACACGATTTGATATTACGGTCTTAAATATGGGCTATTCGGATGTTTGAGCGTGTTTGAGCAAGGATGTCACTAGACAGATGGCCTGATGACTTGAATAAGTATGAAGGTGATTAGCCGAGATGGACTGGAGGTTAGAAGGCAGAGACTCGAGTGTCAATCCGAATGTCGCAAGCCACTATTTCTTCATAAGGCTATTCCAGAAATTGTCTTAGTGCGTGAGTCTGAATCTAAACTAAGATTTTAATTCACTGAGTATGTTACTGTGTTGCTTCTCGGTGGACGACAGTTAGAAAACGTCGACGCTATCTAGTACCGAAAATAGTAAATATTAACTAGTAAAATATTCATACTGGTTTCTCACACCTGCACGAATATTAGACGGTTATAGATAGGTATAAGATTGGCTACATCTTGAAGCTTACTTCAAGACTATAAAGGAGATCAGTCAGTTCTTACCGCCTGTCAATATCTCATACAAGACCTGAAAAATAACACATCGCCGATGTGAAACGTCATCGTTCCAGGAAGACACTTTGTGAACCTACCCCAGCACTGACTGACTGACTCTACAAAGACAGCCGGCTCCTGCACTGGCTGATTCGCGAGGCTATTGAAATTTAAAAACATTCCAAATTTCAATGGAGAGGATGGCTGGATCATAACTACCACACTATTGGAACCCCATTATAGATTCCATCATTACTAAATCCAACACCAAAGGATAAGATGAGCTCATTTTGCTGAATTCGCAAATAATAAACAAAAGTGTTAGCTAGCTGCTAACTTAGTAAAGAAAGAAAGAAAGAAAGAAAGAAAAAGTTTATATTTTCGTCCGTATGACGCACAACAAACCAAAAAATACCACAATAATATAGTACCTAATCCAACATCTGAATCTACTCGTAACCATGGATGCTATTGCATATAATGGATGCGAAACGTAGGGATTTGAATTATATCAATATAAAACTAAAAAATCCATAAAAAAAACGTTTTACCTATTTCAATTATACTTACCTACAGATGCTTGAAGTATTTGTAATTATTCTCGAGTTCCCGGGAAGTTATAAACGATACCATTCACGCAGAATAAACTTCCTTTAGTCTTGTAGATTTGGGCTTGGATTAAGATTTACATTTCTTCAATATAGACGACCTCTGTGGTTTAGTGGTTCGAGTACCGGACTGCTGACCATGAGGTCGTGGGTTTGATTCCCACAGGACACAAAAATTTATGTGATGAATATAAGTGTTTGTGTTCGTCTGGGTGTTTCTTATGTATTATAAGTATGTATTTACAAAAAAAAAGTATATAAGTATTATATCCAATGTCTAGTACCCATAGTACAAGCTCTGCTTAGTTTGGGACTAGATGGCGTTGTGTAAAAATGTCCCAGAATATTTATTTATTTATTATTTATTCTAAAAGAAGTATAGGGACCCGTGTAAATACCTGCCTATAGCTGACGTTTAATTTCACTCAGTTTTACAAGACCGCTAATCGTTAACCCGCTGTGTTGTTCTGTAGGTACCTATAACATAACATAACTATTTTGTAAAACAGCTAGCGGTTATGTAAAATAGCTAATTATACAATCCAATTGCGACACTACGTGCAGTCCAACTGAATAACTCATACCTTAACAATAACAGAGAAATCAATGAGGGTTCACTCTCTCCACGCAGCTGGCACTTTTCAGGTCCACTTTAATATCACTGTTTATTGAACTGAAAACCTTTTAGTATGCTTTCAATATGCAGAAGATCAGAACAATGTGGGAGTAATCACTAGTAGTATCTATGATGATATCCTTATCCAGACAAGGTTAACAGGTAGCAGGATGCAATAGTGATGTAACGGTGCACGGGTCACAACACTAACAAGTATCACAGCGGGTCACAGTCACAGCACTCGCGGCGCGGGCCAGAGGCAGCGCGCGGTGCTCGCGCGGCTGTACGTGCGGAACAGCGCGGCGCGCATCACTGGCGCAGCGCGCGCCCCAGCCCAGCGCCGCCTCTCATCTCGGAGCGCCACTAGACGCCGCCCAGGAACGCCCCGCTTTGCCGCTGCTCCGCCTTCACGTGTTTTTATAACGCGCCCCGCTGGATTGTCGGACACACAATTCAGTGAATCTATCTAGGTAGTAGGTATGTGACCTGTGTCCTGATTTTAGGTAGTTACCTATATTTATGATACAAACCAATATTTATTTGGGTAGTTTTAGTCTGCCGTATCTCATTAAGTATTTTCCTGTTGATACGTAGTACGTACTGGTACCTACTTACCTATAGGTATGTAAATAGTAGACACCTATCTACTATTTATCCACTTTTGGAGAAAATAATATTTATCTTTATCGTTATTATTATTATTTATGATTTTACTTTTAATACAAATATATTTGGTAGGTTATCAAACCTACCTACCTAAAAACTATTTAGGTATCTACCTAAGTTAGATAAATAAAATTGAAATGTAGGTACCTAAATAAGTAGGTAGGTATACCTACATTTTTTTTATAGAAGAGGGAGGCAAGAGTGCAAGCGGGTCACCTGGGTGCCGAGTCTACTATTCAGTTGTGTCAGAATTGTGATTCAGTGACTTCATAATGGTTGATTTTTGACAGTTTTCTCTACGAAATCTGTCATTTCTTATGTCATTTATTGCCATTGGACGGTCATTCTGAGTCAATTGAAATAGCAGACTAGGGCCCCTGATGGTATGCGATCACCGCCGCCCATTGACACCCACAACATGTTGGCAACTCAACAACCGATAGCAGCCACCCCAGCGCCTCCTACCGGATGACAGTGATGATTTACCTAGCTACTGTCAGTTCGAGAAGATAAAAAGGCTGGACACTGACGGCTCGCTCTCTTTCTTACTTCGTATTTCGTATGAAATACCTAGTTGCTCTGTTATATTGTGTTGATATTGACTAAATTATAGGGATATGTATCTAAGCGTTAAAGTATTTTAGCTCTTCGTTGCTACCCAACTTCCCCAGTGTTGCCTTCAGCCTAGTTAGTTACAAACATAATATTTAGATACATAGGTAGATAAGTATAATACCTATTATAAAAATGTATAATAATAAATAAATAAATAATACCTAAATAATATTCTGGGATATTTTTTACACAGCACCATCTAGTCCCCAACATAGCAGAGCTTGTACTATGGGTACTAGACAATGGATATAATACTTCTACTTTTTTTTGTAAATACATACTTACCTATAACTTACTTATAATACATTCCGCCCGCGACTTTGTCCGCGTGGAATACTTAGTTGCTTAGTCTTAGCGTGATGATATATAGCCTATAGCCTTCCTCAATAAATGGGCTATCTATCACTGAAAGAATTTTTGAAATCGGACCAGTAGGTACCTAGTTCCTGAGATTAGCGCGTTCAAGCAAACAAACAAACAAACTCTTCAGCTTTATATATTAGTTATTACACATACACATACCAACACGCCTGTATTCCCCGAAGGGTTAGGCAGAGGTGTACACCCACAGTTCGCCGGTATGTTTAGGTCCCATGTAATAGGGGGCGAGCCTATTGCCATTAACCGGGCACAAATTCCAAACTCCGAGCTGCTACTGGGAATTTCATAGAAAAACCCAATAACACTGCTCGACCTGGGAATCGAACCCAGGACCTCTAGAGTAGCAGTCGTGCTCTGGACCACTAGGCTAATGAGGCAGTTTATTAGTTATGAGTATAGATAAGAAACACCCAGACGAACACAAACACTTAATATATATTCATCACATGTTTTTTTGTGTCCTGTGGGAATCGAACCCACGACCTCGTGGGCAGCAGTCCGGTACTCGAACCACTAAACCACAGAAGTCGTCGCTCTTCCGGTGTGGACCCAGCCATTCAACATTACATTTCACGCTGATATGCTCTGTTTTACAAAACAACTAAACATTATATTAATTTATTTATTGATTTATTTATTTAGTACATGGAGGACTTACAGCTAATAAAAGTAGACAAAAAGAAGAAAACCATAGTCACCAGAAAGCCAATTACAAATCCTCACGTATAGTCATATTATAATGACTAGCTTCCGCCCGCGACTTCGTCCGCGTGGAATAGTTACTTAGTCTTAGCGGGATGATAGCCTTCCTCTATAAATGGACTATCTAACACCGAAAGATTTTTTCTAATAAATAAATATTCTGGGACATTTTTACACAGCACCATCTAGTCCCAAACTAAGCAGAGCTTGTACTATGGGTACTAGACAATGGATATAATACTTATAATATACTTTTTTTTTATAAATACATACTTATAATACTTAAGAAACACCCAGACGAACACAAACACTTATATTCATCACATAAATATTTGTGTCCTGTGGGAATCGAACCCATGACCTCATGGTCAGCAGTCCGGTACTCGAACCACTAAACCACAGAGGTCGTCTTCTAATCGGACCAATAGTTCCTGAGATTATCGCGTTTAAGCAAACTTGGCAGGTGGCACTTGACAGGTGGTAAGTATCCGAGCGGAACTTTAGTAAAATATGTCACGGGAACAGGAATATTAAAAGAACGCTAAATGAGGATATGTACTTTAGAGCGTTTGTTGGGTCCGAGCGAACCCAAGCTCGGTCCGCTCGGATACAAAACAAACGCTCTAAAGGCTGATTAATAACGTATTTATTTGGATAAGGATTAATATCATGTTTATAAAAACACCTACGCAAATAATGCATTTGTATTTTAGAACAAAGTTAGCATAAAAAAGGTTATAGTGAGCCAACCTTAAAAGATAGACAAAATTATGCTGTCGCGGACTTTTTTTTAGAACTTTTAAAGAGGAACAATTCTGTCATATATGATTTTTGCGAAACTTTAATCGTTTACGCAGCGCATGCATCGGAAGCTCTCAAAAGGAAAAAACGCCCCGATTTTGAAACATTCTTCATTGATGCTCCGCTCCTATTGGTCTTAGCGTGATGATATATAGCCTATAGCCTTCCTCGATAAATGAGCTATCTAACACTGAAAGAATTTTTCAAATCGAACCAGTAGTTCCTGAGATTAGCGCGTTCAAGCAAACAAACAAACAAACTCTTCAGCTTTATATATTAGTACTAGCTTCCGCCCGCGACTTCGTCCGCGTGGAATAGTTACTTAGTCTTAGCGGGATGATAGCCTATAGCCTTCCTCAATAAATGGACTATCTAACACCGAAGGATTTTTTCTAATCGGACCAATAGTTCCTGAGATTATCGTGTTCAAGTTCAAGCAAACTTGGCAGGTGGCACTTGACAGGTGGTAAGAAGATGATGATCCCGTTCAGCGGCTTGTAGTATGTTTTGATTGAAGCTCACTTCAAGATATAGCCAATATTGTTAGTTGATACTTAATTGAGTATTGAGTATCCGAGCGGAACTTTAGTAAAATATGTCACGGGAACAGGAATAATAAAAGAACGCTAAATGAGGATATGTCCTTTAGAGCGTTTGTTGGGTCCGAGCGGACCCAAGCT
Organism: Acronicta leporina; assembly: GCA_947256265.1. NCBI lineage: Eukaryota > Metazoa > Arthropoda > Insecta > Lepidoptera > Noctuidae > Acronicta > Acronicta leporina. The sequence goes on along the minus strand of OX366517.1, from coordinate 80,322 downwards.
CGGTCCACACGGATACAAAACAAACGCTCTAAAGGCTGATGAATAACGTATTTATTTGGATAAGGATTAATATCATGTTTATAATAACACCTACGCAAATAATGCATTTAGAATTTTAGAACAAAGTTAGCATAAAAAAGGTTATAGTGAGCCAACCTTAAAAGATAGACATATGCTGTCGCGGACTTTTTTTTAGAACTTTTAAAGAGGAACAATTCTGTCATATATTATTTTTGCGAAACTTTAATCGTTTACGCAGCGCATGCATCGGAAGCTCTCAAATGGAAAAATCCCGATTTTGAAACATTCTTCATTAATGCTCCGCTCCTATTGGTCTTAGCGTGATGATATATAGCCTATAGCCTTCCTCGATAAATGAGCTATCTATCACTGAAAGAATTTTTCAAATCGAACCAGTAGTTCCTGAGATTAGCGCGTTCAAGCAAACAAACAAACAAACTCTTCAGCTTTATATATTATAGTAATAGTAAATAGTAAATAGTAATAGTAATAGAAATATATTAGTATAGATATAGATAGAGTATAGATTAGTATTAGTATAGTATTAGTATTAGTATAGATTTATGGTGTGAGCAGAAAATATAACAAAAAAGAAAACACATAATTCAATTAATTATAATAAGAGTTATATAACTGGAATAGTAGTTATAAAAACAAACTGGCAATACAACCTACCGCTGCTTGAAAATTTTGAGGCTTAACTAGGTATGTACATAGTTTCTCATTGAAATAAAAATAAGTAGGTACTGTGTAAGTATGTAGTACATAGGTATTTTAATTCCCGACGTTTCGGACTCTTTCCAGCATCCAAGGTCACGGGTAGACTGAGGTGTTGGACGTTTCAGTATTAGGTAGCGATCCGATTCACGCCGAATGAGCTCACCATGTTTTTTTGTCTTGCAGTTTTGGTAGATTCAATAGTGGGGTTACCTACTAACAGATGGACCCAAACATAATATCTACGTATCTACCTACGTATATAGGTAATTTTCCAAAAAAAAACTTACCGTACCTATAGGTATACGTTTTTTTGTACCTACATTTTTTTTTGTCTTATTTTTATGATAAATAATAAAAGAAAATAACAAATTGTACCTACATCCTACATAACATGTAGGTAATTTTTATTCTAAACTAGCTGACCTGAGAGACGTTGTCCTCTCCAAGTTTCAACTAACTACCTCGAAAAATCTCATAGAAAAAAGGATTATGGTTTTCCATATTTTTAATACACTTAGCGCCATTGACTTAATTTACAATTCCTAATTTAAAAAAAAACGCAAATATAAACAGACATTATACCTACATAGATAAAAATCTCAAATAACTGTTTCGGCATCAGTAAAGATTAACGCACGTTGCAATTATTATTATTATTAAATGACCCATTTTTTTTATTTATTATACATAGGTACATACGTGGTATATTATTTTATGAATTGATTAGATGGAAACTCTTTAGAATCTACACTATGGAGGTTTCACATTATAAAATCAGTTACTTTAAAGCTGGATGCTTTAGAGAAGAAAAGAATAATAAATTGTCAACTCAAAATGACACCTGTTATGGAATCAAATTTCATTGAGGTAATAACGATGTCGTGTTAGTCTTCTAGAGAATAAATTGTCATTCTTTGTTTACTTCTTTACCCTACTCAAATATTTAGTTTTTACACCGGCTGATGCTCGCTGGATAAGTCATATGTATGTCCCGTGATGCCTTGTATAAGTAGAGTTAGAATAACTGTAGGTACTAAAAATCAATTCCCGTTCACAATAATGGTTTCTGATTTCTTTATTTTCTTGTTTTATCTTATTTAGTACCTGTGAGTGTATTTTTTTAATTTTATTTCTTGATTCTGTTATAATGTTTGACACGTGCTAGTCTAGTACGAAAATACTTAAAAAGGAAATTTGGTTCAACGGTAATTGTTCAAATTCTACGTTTTCAATCGTTAAAATGTTAATAACTTTTGATAGAGTGAACTGATTTTAATGAAATATAGCTTAAATGTAAATCCAAGAAACAGGCTATGAATTCCTGTCCACTTCCTCCAAATCTCTTCGGTAGTTATCATTTGATGCGCGGTCAAACATACAGACAAACCGACAGACAAAAGTTCCAAAAATAATTGAAATGGATTGTGTTACTGATTCTGAGTCCCCCAGAATAGTTTTTTTATAAATATAAGCAATGTACAGACACGGCTCACTTACATTCTTATTATATGTAAGATTTTATAATCAGATCTTCACCAAATTTGAATGGGACCACCTCGAGTAATTCTGGAGGTAGTCCCATTCCAGCGTACATAGGTACCTACTATATTAAAATACGCTACCGCAGCCGGCGAGTATGAAGGATGTTAAGTATCATCAAAAGTACCCTATAGATTTTTTTTTTCAAGAAATCAATAACACAATGCAATATGTTATACTTTATTTGGCAATGATTACAATTTTTGTTTTATACTGAAATAACTCAGTATTATTTAAATGTCTGTTCGTTCATAAATTGTTAGTGTCCGGTAAGATGATGATCAGTCCTGGACTTACGAGGTCCCGGGCCCCTAGGCACTTGGCATTTGGGGATCCTTCAAACTACGAGGCAAGCTAGGCTTTTGAGCTTATTTGTAGGTCCCGCGAAGATAAATCAACATCTCAGTCTCCAACACCAGCAACATCATCAGGATCAGGAAATTACATAGGTATTATTTTTAAAACTGTTTTATTTCAACAATACTGAGTTATTTTAAACATTGTACACTGTTGTTCAATCTATACTCTATACTAATATATAAAGCTGAAGAGTTTGTTTGTTTGCTTGAATGTGCTAATCTCAGGAACTACTGGTCCGATTTGAAAAAATCTTTCAGTGTTAGATAGCCCATTTAATGAGGAAGGCCCATTTAATGAGGATATATCATCACGCTAAGACCAAGTAACTATTCCATGCGGACGAAGTTGCTGGCAGAAGCTAGTGTTCTAATAAATTAAACCTGTTTGTAAGGATAGAAAGTAGATAGGTACCTACCTTAACTGAATGATTGAAAAAACAAACAAATACAGGTTTTTCTTCATATTAACTGACTGAGGTGGACTTTGGTCACATTAATCTGACCTATGAGTTAAGTTTACTTAATCATAAATATTAAATAATTGAAAAAAATATTAAGTAGGTAAACCTAACCTATTCAATTCCCATGTTGTGTATTGTTTACCCGGCTCTTAATATGATGAGTGTTGGGATAAATGCATCTCATTTACTTAACCAGTTTAATAACTTAGTAAATAATGATATTAAGAACTAGCTTTTGCCCACGGCTTCGCTCACATGAAGCTATATTAGGAGTAAAAATGAATAACCATTGTTGATGGTCTCTACTTTGTATGGGTCTGTAGGTATACATCAGAGAGGTCAAGCTGTATCTCAGGAGCCGTTCAATTAATTGAGATAAGAAGTTCACCAGTTTTTAAGTTGGAGCATATACTTTCTAAAAGTGATAACAAAATTCAAATCTATTCAGTAGTTTTTGCTCCAACCCGTAACAAACACAGCTTTTTACAATTTTATAATAGTAGATATCTAAATTGTCCTTGTACCAATAAAGACTATAATGTAGTGGGTAGATTTAGGCCTCTTACGCACTAGCGGTTGGCCGCCTAGGCGGTTCGTTTGATGCGGTTGCGATAGCGGTTGACCGCTACGCCAACCGCACGGCGGCCAACCGCTATGAAACCGCGTAAAGCGGTTGGAACGCTTGAAGGCGTGTTTTGTCTAGTAAAAAAATGGACGCCGTCGAGGTAGCTTGTGTTATCTATTTTTACTACCGAAAACAATGAAAGAAAAATAAAAAGAGATACTGGATTCACCCTTTACTAGAAACACGCAACGAATTTGGCCAGTTCGCAAGTTGTTTTCAAGAACTGAAGAAGCACGAAGAACAATGAATTTCTCTGTGTCGAAGTTTATGGCTGACTAATCAATAGTAACGAAAAAACGTACAAACTCATCGGCGGCACGCCGCGAACTGAACCATATTATATTGTAGTCTTTGAACTGAACCGCCCGGTGCGTATAAACAAAATGGCGGCCAGCCGCGAAGCGGGCCGCAGCTATCCATTCAACCGCCGCGGTTGAAATTTTGTGGCGGTTAAGTGCGTACAATCACAAGCGGTTGCATATTAAACTGGAAATGCGGCTAACCGCGCGGTTAGCCGCCCCCGCGGGCAACCGCTAGTGCGTTAGGGTGCTCAGATTCTCACTGCATTCTTCAAAACTCTTCTCCACAGGATCAAATTTTTGTAACCACATACATAACTAAACATTTCACAAGAAAATATTAAACATAAGAGAGGTAGGGCATAGGGTATAACTCAACCAAAAGCGAGCTCTTAGTATTTAGGGCGAAAAATAAAATATGTGACATTGTTCCACCGGTTACCTTGGGCAGAGTTCCGCTAAAAAGAGTTACTCGTGTTAAATACCTGGGACACTGGGTCACTGATGGGCTGTCGGATGACGTCGATTTGGAGAGGGAACGTAGAGCATTGGCTGTCAGGTGTAACATGCTGGCCCGCAGGTTCGCACGGTGTACGCGAGAGGTGAAAATAACACTGTTCAGAGCCTACTGCCAGTCACTGTATGCGTGTGCCCTGTGGGTCAGTTATACACAGGGCTCGTACAATGCTCTACGAGTCCAATATAATAACGCGTTCCGGGTAATGCTGGGGCTGCCGCGCTTCTGTAGTGCGTCGGGTATGTTCGCGGACGCGCGCGTACCGGATTTCGGATCACTGCTGCGTCTGCGAATCGCATCACTGATGCGTCGGGTGCGCGACAGCCCCAACAGCCTCGTGGCTACTGTGGCCGGACGGTTGGATGGACAAATAATATGTCACTGGATGACGGCACACAGACCGTTATTGAAATATGTAATATGAGTGAATTAAATGTATTATTAAATGTGTTTTAGTTAGTAAGTGCCAATTGGTTTATTCACTAAAATTATGGATCTCTGGTCTGAAAATAAAGATTTATTTATTTATTTATTTATTTATAGTTGAATTGAATAATTCTAATCAAAATTTGAAGCTCCCTGACAGGGAAAGTACCTTTGCCTTCATGAAAATTGCAGCCAAATCCATGTTATGTTTTGTTCCTAATGGTGAGTTAGGTTGGCAGAGCTCCGCGAAGAAGCATTGTGCTGGCAGTTAGGGGGACCGGTGGAGTCAAAGCATCACACTAATTGTCTCCTATGCTGCCAGACCAACTATTCCTCCTTAATCTTTACCTCTTCCTTTCAAAAAGGGTGTGAAAAGAAATTTTACAGGGTTGGCAACATGGAAGTGGTACCCCTGCTGTTTCAAGTGTCCATAGGCTATGGATACCACTTACCATCAGGTGGGCCATATTTTTGTTTACCACCATATAAAAAATACATAAATATATATATATATATACTTATACAAAGTTGAATTAGAAAACCTAAAGTAAAATCAGCTGTGATAGTGTAAATATGTACATACATCTCATATAAACATGTAAACATTAGAAGCACTCTGGTCTGCTCTTAATTTCAGCCATAAGTCCACGCTCAACAAGTGGCATTGTAAAGCGGTCGAACACGAGTCCGCTACACACATATACGGGGCGCGTCAGAGCTGCGGCCAGCCGCCGAGCCAGCGCCGCCGAAGTGCCGGCTGGTCCTAACAGCGCCGTGGCGAGCGCGGTGAAGCCACCCCCGGTATCACTATTGGCAGGTGGCATGCCGAGCGCTATCTCAGTGAGCTCCGAGGCTCCGCCGCCGCCCAGCCACAGCAGCAAGGCGCCGTCCATGCGCAACGCTGTCGCCTTGCATAATAGTTCACCACTCCATATTTCAAAATGATGAAGTTGCCATTCACTGGGTTTGTATATAATCCGTTTTCGGGAACTAGTGACATGAGGAGATGTACCGGTCTCCATTCTTAGAACAAGAAAGTTTAATAAACGACTGATACAGCAATTTTCACTTCTTTTAAAATCATGATTGACAAAGACAATGACATTGACAAATGACAGTCGCGAACACAGATTACTAATAAGTAGCAAGTCGCGAATCACTTGAAATGAAAATGGTTTCCACTAGGGATGAGACGTATTTACTCTACTACTAGGTTTTAAAACCAGGACTTTGCATCGAAGTAAGGCGCCCTGGTATGGGCGAGAAAAACGTGCAAGTATAAATTATTTATTTACTAGTTCCACGCGGGCTCAGCAGCAGAACACCGCCGTACTCTGAATAAAATACTCACATGCATAGAAAATCTATCCGTACCGTGATACATACAATGCGCATAATCGCATTGGCAAAAAAAAATACTTTGAGCAACGAGTATTTTCAACTCTCGAGGACTCGGCCCGGGTAAAATAACTCGCATGCATAGACAATCGATCCATCTCATGATACATGCCGCGCCCGTACGCTGCGGAGCGGGCCGCGGCCAAATACTGTTAAGTATTTACTATTTTGATACTTGGTTTTTGACCCTGGTATTTTAACATACTCGTACTTGAAAGCCCCGGTATTAAATTATGCAAGTGGACATCCCTCACTACCTCAGCTCATTACTAATGATAAGTGTTAGTGTTACAAATTCATATATAATAAATAAATCTCTATTCTATTCTATTCTATTCTAATCAAGGAAAGTGTGAATTTTTGGGCAATATAAAAATACAGATTATGATATATAAAATAATAAATTTATTAGCCAAGTGGTCCTGAGCGCGACTGTTATGCCTAGGTTCCTGGGTTCTATTCCCAAGTCGAGCAAAGTGGTATTGGGTTTTTCTATGAAATTCCCAGTAGCAGCTCGGAGTTTGGAATTTGTGCCCGGTTAATGGCAATAGGCTCGCACCCTATTACATGGGACCTAAACATACCGGCGAACTGTGGGTGTACCTTAGTACACCTCTGCCTAACCCTTCAAGGAATACAGGCGTGATGGTATGTTCATGTATGTAATTTATATGTATGTAATTATTTACGCATATCAGCGGCAACGTCAGAAGAGGTCGACCTAGAAGGTCCTACACCGATCTTATTGGCGAAGTCCTTCAAAAAGGTCAGGTGCGTAGTACTCGCAACCGGCGCGTATGTATGAGAAGATGTATGAATGTCGCAGAAGCAAAAGACGCATGCAAGAATCGTAGCAAGTGGCAGTCTATAGTTTCTGCCTACCCCGGTGGGAGAATGACGTGAGTGTATGTATGTATGTATTTATTAGAACACTGAAATTGTTAGTAAAAAAAATTGTTAGTCTCGTGGAGTGTGCGGCTAGTCTCGTGATATCGATTATTGAATCGGTAAAGTTCTCGATTCATAATATGTAGTATGTTGTATTAAGATTGTATTACACGATTTTAATAGAAACTAGCCTATGCCCGCGGCTTCGCTTACTTGAAGCTCAAAAACCAACAGTGATGATTTCTTCTTTGTATGGGTCTCTATACACTAGAGAGGTCAAGCTGTATCTAAGGTACCGTTTAATTATTTCAGATATAGCAGTTTTTAATTTGGAACACATACTTTCTAACAGTGATAACAAGATTAAAATCTATTCAGTAGTTTTTGCACCAACCCGTAACAAACAGACACACAGAAAAGAATTATAAAAATCACATTTTTGGGTTCGGAGACGTTTTAAATATCTTCAATGCTTTTTTACAAATTTATAATAGTAGAGATAAAGTAATTATTAAAGCTTTAAAACTTATATATTGGAAAGTTACTATCTTTTTCCAAATTAGAAATGTTATATTTTTTTGCACACATTAAAGAGCATTAACGGCACAAGTTGGTATTTTGCACGGAGCATTTATGACGACCGTACTGAGTATTTTAATAGGGTATTTTACACCATGTAATAAAAAATATAAAAATACATGTGTCTGAAGGATTTTTAAAAAAATAAACGGGAAACGTTAGTATTTATTTATAAAAATGCAATGTAAATTTTATAATTCAATTTCAAAAATCGTCTTTTTTCAATGTCTAAAACGCCATCCGCCATATTGGGTTTCGACGTGTCGTCACTCCGATAGTTAATTGACGTTACTTGGTCTTTTGCAGTTGTATTGTTTACTAACGAAGTGACGTCACGAGCCGAAGTAACAAGGCGGCTAGCGTTTCCGCGCGAAAATTCAAAATCATAAATTAAAAATAGTTTTTTAGGCATTTTTCGGTTTTATAAAACTGAAATAAAAATTCTACTGGTTCATTACGATCTAAGGATTAATTTAAAACAGTTTTCAAAAAAAGGTGTAATACCCTAGTCTATTAATCGATTCCGTAAACTTTTACTTGCTATGGCAATTATCTGTTTATCTATTAAATTGAATACTGTTATTCTTACACATAAATCTGCATAGTGCATTATACTCAAAACAATTTAGAATAAAATTGGTAACTTATATTGTAATTATGTGTATTTTTTCCCGTTGTCCATTTTTTATATTGTACATATGTGATTTTATTTTGGTCGCGCTGAATAAACTATTTTGCTTGACATTTATTATCACTCAGTTGACATTATTTATATGTATCTGACATTTGACTTTCAATTCATTCAAATTTGTTTTAATTTGAATTTCTGAATTGTTATTTATGTAAATGTGAGTATTGTGTAGGCTAGTTTTAAATGTATAATAACGTTTTATTTATTTATTTATTGTTTATAAAATTGTATATAGAAAATACAAATAGTCCTGTGCCAAAAAAAAAAAAATACAAATATCACCAATCTTTGACTATCTATCCCTGGACAAGTAACGCGCTTAATTATATGAACAAAAAAGTCTGTGACTTTTGGTGCGGGGGGAGGAAACATAGACATTGCTGCACACATACTCAAAATCATTTTGTAGAGATAGATATAATAAATGTACTCATTAGCTGTAAGACTCTATATATTTGGAGACATCGTAATAAAGAGTTAGTATGATTTCACCAGTCTTGGGTTTCATTACTCACCATTCCTTACAAACTCACACATATCAAAATCTTTACCACTAACACAATTTACGCACACATAGAGGTCAAATACGTCAACATATAAGAACACAAAAGACATTAAAAATTATTAGGAAGCTACTATGTCGATATTTTATATCGATAAATTATTTTAGGAAGAATGGATAAAAACGTAACCACGATTACAAATTATTTTTATATGTAATTATTTATTTGCAAAATTAAAATCATCCATACACACCTTTTTAATATCTTGCGTCATAATTATTTTCAATGCAATGATCTCATTGCATGCTAATTAAATACAAAACAAAGAAACTATTTAGGTATAGATAAATACATGCTATGTAATTGGAAAATAAACGCACGGGTCAGAGAAATCGCTAACTTTTTCGAAATATATATTCTATTGCCTAGGTATGTTAATCTTGAATAATGTAGCATTCAAATGGTGAAAGAATTTTCGAAATCGGCCTAGTAGTTTTTAAGTTTATTTGTTACATACATATCTTTCCTCTTTATAATATTAGTATAGATAGAGCGGATATTGGGGACGTTTTGTTACAAATACTTTGATACCAATTAGTTTGATTCTTTTCTTTGCCAGGCTGATATATTAGGAATGACACTAGACAGAGCGTTTTGTTTCCCACGAGATATAAGTAGGAGTAAATACGATTTTGTTCATTATGTCGCGCGTTAATATGAACAGAAGCGCGACTGCTACGCTAAAGGTCCTGGGTTCGATTCCCCGGTCGAGCAATGTGTTATTGGAGGTTTTCTTTAAAATTAAGAGTTGATGCCCGATTAATGGCAATAGGCTCGCCCCCTAAGTACGCATCTGTCTAACCCTTCGGGGAATAAAGACGTGATAGTATGTCGTGTTCCGTACTCTCGTTATTTCTTAGAGCCGGATATCGAAAAAAGAAAATAATGTGTTTGAAGAAACACCCCGAGAGGCAGGGCACAGTGGAATTGAATAACTCCACTTACAATAGGCATGATGACTGATTTTCAAAAACTGTTCTAAAATATTCTTACGTATATACTATTTCCGAAAAATAAATTATTTCTGCAATAAAACATGGTTTTTGATACAAAAATGCGATTTTAATTCAATGTTTTTCAATTAGTGTGAAAACGGTGGTGTCATGGCGTCTGCTTATGACGTCACTTCAATGTTTTGGCATCATACACAATAGGAGATTAAACAACTTATCAGATGATATTTTTGTTAATTTTTATTTAGACATGACTTCGCAAGTGTATAAGTGGTGTGCTGTTCCCCAGTGTGATAATACGTCAAAAAATACCCTGATAAATTATTTGTTTACGTGCCACACAACAAAACAATAAGGTATAAGTGGCTTAATCTTGCACGGCGAGATTAAGCCACACAGTTTTGCAGCTTCCTTTTCTTTCCTTCCTTAATAAACTTTACAAATACTCCAGTATTTAATTGCTAACTAGGTTTACTATTGGATAAATATTTTGTTGTAATATATTTCAATGTAGTCCAAACCCGAGATAGCTTTGATTTCATCCAGTAGCATTCAATGGATGTATCGGACGGTTCTTCACTCCTACGATGGACCCACATGAGAAATGCAATGGCATTTTTGCAGCCCCCTTGTGAGGCAACACTGTCATGGCATTCTACCGATACAACTTCTTCCTTTACTTCGTCAGCTATTAACGTCATTGCATATAACTTCGCGTGGACCTTGTGTTCTGCGCAGATTTTTGATCAAACTATACACAGATTTCCATCGCGTTTTAACTGAACGTAGCTAATCGCATCGTCCCCATAAGATGGCCTGGAGGATCTAAAACAAAGAAATCGATAGGTACGCATATTTTATAAAATAAATACATTATTAAAACTAAACATATGAAGCTGTGAAAAAATAATAAAATCGCTTTTTAAAAGCGATTTTACTATTTTAACTATTGTAACGTATAGTTACAGTAATTTTAATATAGTTTTTATTTAATAATAAATAATACTTACATTGTAGTTTTAACATTTCTAAATTCTGCTTAACAGAAGTCTTTGTTTGATGCCAGGAACTGCCCCAGCATGCATTAACAAATCAACTCTGGGCAAATTAGAGCTGTTTGCCTTGGTAAACCCTTGTTCCATTACTTAATAAGTTATTAACAAGTCGTAGAACAAAAAACTAAGTAATATACAATTAGGAAATACATAATAAACAATTTTTAAGCGCGGAGATCGTCGAAATTCGTACGAAATTTACGTGACGGTGACAGTTCAACATAGATGTGACGTAATTGAATCTGATTGGTGTTCAACTGAACATGGCGGACTTGTGTATTTTGGAGTTTTATTTTATCAAATAAATTAATAATCCCGTCTTATAAATAAAAATTTTTTTTTTTTTCTAAACATATTAATTATATTTCAGTATATGAACATATTATTTTAGTAATTCTTGCTAACCGTCATCATGCCTATTGGAGCTGCCCAACTGGGGAAATACCTACTTTTTGCAGAAAATAGTAGCCAAATAACATAGCACTGTACTATGTTGTGTTCCTAACGGTGAGCAAGATCGCCAGAGCTCCGCGAGGAAGCGTTATGTTGGCAGTAGGGGTACCGGTGTTGTGAGTTGTCTACCAGGTGTGAAAAGATATTTACAGGGTCGGCAACGGGCGAGTGATACCTCAGGTGTTGCAAGCGCTCATATAATAGGCTACGGTAACCACTTACCATCAGGCGGACCATTGCTGGTTTTCCACCTAAGTGGTAAAAGAAACCCCAGACCTTCAAACCGTACCGTATCTAAGAAATCATTTGCAATGATTTTTAAAATACGATTTAAATACCTATGTTAATTTATAAATTCTTTTGTCAACACATTTATCCGCAACGGCTTAAGCTATTATTTATCAATCACACCTACTTCATTTTAAATGAAGGTCTTTTTTAGATCTGAAAAAGTAACAAATAAAATATCTAATAGCACTGGATATCAAAAATAATCAATAATCTTAGTTACGTCATTTCCAAAAATGTTATTTTATTAAATTTTATAAAAATATAGTGATATCATAAATTCATGATATTCATCTTTAGTCATCTTTAGCAATTATTATAATTTGGACACATTAACAAACATTGAACACGAAAATAATATCGATATCGATTCGAAATCGTAAACAATCACTATCACATCATTAATTAAAATGACAAAACAAAAGTGGGACATAGTGTCGCTACACTTTTTAAAATCCGAGTTTTAAGCATTATGTCATAATATATATAAGGCCTATAATTGCCAAAAAAGATGAAAAAGGTAATTCTGCATTAAGACCTATAATTGGAAATCGTAAATGGTGACATCCTATTGGATGATATATAATTGAAAAACAAAAAATGACATTTTGATGGATATTTCAAATTTAAATCTTACGTTTTACTTTATTTTTTAATCCACTATCTTGACAGAGGGGAATGATCATGAGAGGCGGGTCCTTATAGATAGATAGTCAAAGTCACCAATACAATATATCATCAATACAATATACAAGTAGAAAAACATGAGAGCTGTTAGGTAACAATATAATTATGATAGTTTAGATTTCTGACAGTTTTGAGTATTTTACATGACCTACGCAAATTATAATGTCTTGTTGATCTGGTATCGTCGTACGACAGGTCGTTGAGCTTCATAAATAAATAATGGTAGAGCTACACGATGCCTGATGTATGCGTGCCGTCATTTAGGACAGGTCAACTCAAAGCTGCTATGGCTCTTGCTTCAAAAGGCCTGTCCAGATTTTGCCCTACACGTAACACTCACATAAGATATAATAATTGAAGCGGCGGTAGCCTAATGGCTAGGGCGTTGGACTTGCGATCATGTGGTTGCCGGTTCGAAACACACCCATTGCACTACTGACGTGAACCAAATCGTAACACAAGCATTTAGCTTAGCACGAGGGGTTAACAAGAATACTAGTAATGTGCGACACACATTGCTAGTAAGCTTTTAAAAAAATATATAATAATAATATTATTATTATTGTAATACTATTACTGTCTGGACTTTAAAAGAGACCATAATTCTCTGAGTTTGGTTCGGTGTTTCTTCTCAGAGGTCGTCAGTTAGGAAATGCCAGCGTCATCTAGATAAAAAAAAATGTATGTAAAACATTGACTTGTAAAAGTGTCTTTATAAGATCTATTTACAGAAATAAATATCATTTATCGTCTAACAAACAGTTTTAATAAACGTGGCAGATTTTATAATTGTCACCTTTTATAATTACCTTGACAGAGGGAAATGATCATGTGAGGCGGGTCCATTGGATATATAGTCTTAAGTGGAAGCCGATCGTCCTTGATTACGACCCTGTTGCCCTCCGCAAGACGCTGTCCTTCGCACTCCGCCACTTTGAACGCTCCTGCAGCAGTAGTTCTCACGTAGTCCCGAAACCACCTCCTCCCGAATCACTATAGTAAATAACTAAACAAGTGTAAAAGAAAAGAGAACTGAATCTGTATGAAGTGTAATTAGTGTCCGTCTAAATGCATTAAATTAGGGTGGCGCTACAGTAGCCACAGGGTAAATTTCAAAGTGCCAAAAGCTTTGTTCCTCGTTCGACAATAATTATTAAGAAGCGGCGGTAGCCTAATGGCTAGGGCGTCGGACTTGCGATCATGTGGTTGCCGGTTCGAACCCCACCCATTGCACTACCGACGTGAACCCACTCGTAACACAAGCATTTAGCTTAGCACGAGGGGTTAACAAGAATACTAGTAATTTGTGACCCAAATTGCTAGTAAGCTTTTTTTAAAAAAAAAATAAAAAAAATAAAGAGTCGGACCTTCGTCGGAACTCGGACCGGTCGGACCATAGTTCTGCATAGTTCGAGTTTGGACCAATGAGAAATCGACATTTGTATTTCGTTATCTACTATTTGCTGAAATTTTGGCGTGTTTGTATGCTATTTGTTTATTATTATGGTTGGGTCTCATAGCTCACCAATCAGAGGCTACGCAACGTCATATTACGGATTACCGTTTACTGTTTCTCTTCATTCAATCAAGCAAGCAACTTAGGTGAGCTTTTGCAGAGGAGAGTAAAGCACGTATTCGGACAGCGTGGAACGCTGAATTTCTTTAAATATTTCCTTTTCTGTTAAATCTTTTCCTGAGAAGAAGGCTAAATAACAAGATAGTTCGAGGGTCTCCCACGATGAAGTATTTTCTGTGGGTAGGTGTTGGCGTCCTGTTACTTGCAGGTGAGTTGGCTATATTTATTTACTACAAGATTATTTCACTTTTGGTTGATTATTTCATGATTTATGACTTGTATTTGATAAGTTTATCTTTGAGACACGTAATGCAGCTTTCCAATTATTAATTATTCTTGTACTTTCGTAGGACGAGGTTTTTTCAGCTTTGACGACTAGAAACTTTGGTCTCCTTAGTTCTGTAGTATTGGTTTCTAGATTCTTTCTTTGGTTTGCTTGATAGTAACATCATCTTATTGCAGCGTGGATTTTTTTGTTACGTTTCAGGATGTTCGCGGGCTCAGGAAGATGGAGTGGGCGTGGGCACCGTGGAGGAGGTTAAGGTGGATGTCGATCTCGGTTCCTCGCGCGAGGGCTCTCGCACTGGTAAAGAACTTTTATTGAAATGAACTTTTATTTTTGAATAAGGCATGTAGTACAGTCAGAAGTTAATAGTTCAGTAGTACCTCAATGTTCCTATTCACCTGCAAGGTTCTGTGTGTGTATTTCAACACAAACATGAATGCGTTATACAGTATAGCTAGCTATGTGGTGGTGATACATGTGGTCAACATTAGACCAAGATACAATAATATACTCCTTACCTTGTTTTCACTGACCCAATTTTAAGAGTAACATTTATCAAATAAGCATTGGCAGTGTTTAAATGTGCACAACTTCATTTAACTAGGCTTCAATGGGGGTTGGTTGGAATCCCAAGCTATTCTTGTTCCTTTTGTTTGTTTAGTAACAATTTTTAGTATAAAATTAGCTTAAGTTAAACTATTATAAAAAGGAAAATACTTTTTTTTTAATAAATATTCTGGTACTTTTTTACACAGCAACATCTAGTCCCAAACTAAGCAGAGCTTAACGCCTTCCTCAATAAATGGGCTATCTAACACTGAAATAATTTTTCAAAACGGACCAGTAGTTCCTGAGATTAGCGTGTTCAAACAAACTAACTCTATGGACGCTATGGACTCGCGGTGGCTTAGAGGTCATAGCGTCTGGCGTACCTAGCCAGAAGACGCAGGTTCCAATCCTACCTGCGAGTCGAATTTTTCCTTCACTAAAATAACTATATTAGTATAGTTAGGAAACACCAGACACTTATATTCATCACATAAATTTTTGTGTTCTGTGGGAATCGAACCCTCGACCTCATGGTCGGCAGTCCGGTACTCGAACCACTAAACCACAGAGGTTGTCAATTATGACACCAAAAAACATTTTCTTTCAATGAATTTTTGATTGATGTTTATTATAATTAACTATTAAAATAAAAGAAGACAGTGAAAAGAAAGTAGATATATAGTTATTCAAAGCGGTGATAGCCTAATGTCTAGGGTGTCGGACTTGTGATGATGTGGTTGCCTGTTTGAAATCCACTCATTGCACTACCAACATGAACCCACTCATAACACAAGCATCTAGCTTGGCACAAGGGGTTAAGAGTACTAGTAATGTGCGACCCATATTGCTAGTATGCTTTTTTAAAAAGATAAAATAAAAACATTATAAACATTGAAATAAAACTATTTTTTACGGATTTTATCGCGTTGTATTAATTTTATTTAATTCCCGACGTTTCGGATCCTTCACACCATCCATGGTCACGGGTAGACTGAGGTGTTGGACATCTTGATGTTAAAATTACTAACAGCTACCTTACATTTTTGTTAATTATTAGTGATCCGATTCATGCAGAACAAGCTCACCATATCCTTTGGTCATGCAGTTTTGGGCTTGGATTTAGATTTAATTGATTCTAAAATGGGGTTCCAAGCAGCTGGTAAGACCCAACCATCTTCTCTATTGAAATTTGGGTGCTTTTTAATTTCAATAGCCTCACGAATCATCCTAGGTAGGAATTGGTTTATCGAATCTGATGTAGTGCTGGGTCTTGTCTAGGGTATGTTCACAAACTGCAGACTTTCTGGAACAGCGGTGTTTGACATCGGCAATGTGTTCTTTTATGCGGGTCCCTATGCTTCTTTTAGTAAAGTTGAGGTAAAAAATAGTTTTATTTCAATGTCTAATATTCGCGTAAGTGTCAGAAACCAGAACATTATAAACTTTTGAACACCTGCTAAAAAATCACACTTAAATGAAATCGCATTTTGTTGACGGATATCAATTTATTGATACATGGACACATCCGTCGGCGTCAGATTGCTGCGATTGCAATAAACGAATTAAGTATTGAGCCGTAACAATTGGAAAGGGTAGGGTGATGATAATTGTTCACCATAGTTGTTTGAGTTTGTCGTCTGCTGCGAGCACGCTCAAGCGAGCTTTGAGCCAAGCGGAGTCGCGGATGTGGTGGTTGAGCCGACGGTCGCTGCGTGAGCCCGCGCGCTCTGCCCGCGCCGCCTCGCGCGCGTTCCACCCGATGCTGTACAGCAGAAAAGCAAACAAAAAATACAAAAGAAATAACTTACGGAGTACGTACGTACTAAACCCAAAACTTTATACGTAAAACGTTTTTTACATAAAAAAAGTATATAAGTATTATATCCATTGTCTAGTACCCTATAGTACAAGCTCTGCTTAGTTTGGGACTAGATAGTGCTGTGTAAAAATGTCTGAGAAAAAAAATAAAAAAAATATGTATCAATGTGAAAGAATCAAATAAGTATGTAAGAATCGTAGCAAGTAGCGGTCTATAGTTGCTGCCTACCCCTGTGGGAACTGGTTGTGTTTGTATGTAACTTAAGATGATATTTCTGGCACCTTCTACTATGTATTTTCTTATAAATGAAAGATAAATTTTCCTTAATTAAATAAAAAGACAAATATATAATTTTTTTAACTGTAAAATCTAAAAACTTAAACCCACGCGACCGGAGTCAGGGCCGCCAATAAGAAATAATATGTGTAATCGTTTCTGAAAATATCAAATACCCCTAAAGAATAAAGTTCACGCGGACGAAGTCGCGGGTAACAGCTAGAACATAATTATAATACCTATCTATCTATTATATTTCTTCTTCTTTCGTCATAATGGCTGAACCGATATTTATCGGTTCTTTCGGCAAACTAGAGTGCGTGTGTACATTTGGAGTGAATAAGAGAAAGTCACCGAGGTCCTGTGTATAATGTCGAAGTTGGAAACACAACATGTGTGTCGACATGTCGTTTGCGTTAGTACTCGAGTCACACAGGGGATACACACACTTGCGAGCTGGTAAGCGGCGCGACATAACGATCACGCGGCCCGCGCTCGAACATGTCGCGGATGCGCTCCAGCGCGCGCCGCTCGGCCGCGGCCTCGTCCGCGCCGCCGCTCGCGCCCCCGCCCCTGCCCCCGGCCCCGCTCCGCTCCTCGCGCGCGTAGAACTTGCCCGTCACCGTGGCGGCTGTGGGACAAAATAGTCCACATGAACACCGGGTCAGACGCGACCGGGAAGCAAGCGGCGGCTCTTACGCAGGCCTCGCGGCTTGACGAGCGACACGTAGGAGCGGCCCTGCTCGCGCTGCGACGCGAAGCGCAGCTTGAAGGAACGCGCGTGCAGCGGGCGCGAGGCGGCCGCGGCCTGGGCCGAGCTCGGCCCGGCCTCGCGCTGGCCCGAGCTCGGCCCGGCCTCGCCCGCCATCACTGAACTCGCCGTATCTTCCGCCGCCATCACTTTTGAGTGGCACAGCTGCACTGTGGACCGCCGGCCGAACTTAAATCGATAATGTCTGGTTGCTAAGAAGTATTAAGTCCCTTGCGCAATGCGCACAGAGTGGGGATTACAAAAATAAACTACATTATATGGTTGATATTCAGTCTAATCAATATTTGTCATGAGTGCAACGCTAGTCTAGTCTTGGAAAAAGTGAAAGTCTTGGGATCGTTTCCCAAGGCAAGCAGTTTTATTAGAATTTTCTATGAAATTCTCATAGCAGTAGTAGCTTTGACTTTTTTATGCCCGGCTAACGGCGATAAGCTCGCCTCCCTTATTATTTGCGTACTGTGGGTGTACACATAAGTGCACCTCTGCCTAATCCTTATACATATAAGTACCCGAGAAATACAGATCTGATGGTATGCTCTGTCAATAACTAACATAATCAACTCATTATCCTATACCGCTGCTGGTCGCGTGTAATATGGTAGGTACTTGAACTTGAATGAAACACGTGTGCTTAGTACTTACTTCTGTAAGTATTTTTTCTAATTGTGATCCATAGTCATCAATAGATCTAAAACCGTGGTTCAAGGAATGAATTTGATTCTGTATAGCCGTGAATGATTTTTTGTTAACAGTTTGTTCCTAAAATCTTTAATCATATCAGCAACAGTTGTATAAGTATTCATCATCATCATCATCATCATCAGCCTATAATAGTCCACTGCTGGACGTAGGCCTCCCCCAATGTGCGCCATTTCACCCTGTCCTCGGCCTGTCGCATCCAGCTACTGCCGGCAGCCTTTCGCAAATCATCACTCCATCTTGCCGGAGGGCGTCCTACGCTACGTATAAGTATTAGCTACACGTAATTTAGCATTTTCCGATAGTCGTCCCTTAAGTACAAATTTGATTAATAATTGTTGGCCTACATCTTTTGCATATCAGCTTACATTTCCACCGCATCAATCAATCTTCCTTATTATCTAAAATAGGTATTAAGCTACACGCAGATTTCATGTCAAAATCCATTTTTTCTGATCTTAATTCTAAGCTAGGCAAAGTACACAACTGAGATATTTCAGTAAATAAACTACATTTTTTTTTATACGTATCAGAAACTAACTTAATTAGCTCTTTATCTTATTTCCGTATTTCTGTCAAACTTTCATATAATTCAATTAATTTATCAGCCATAATAGACTTAACAACATAACTACCTACATAAATTACTATAGTACGGAATCATATTTCATTCACTACAGTTTCAATTATTATAACTTGAGGCACTCGCATACAAAAGCGTCGATAAGAAATTGCTACGATATAATTCTACGAACTGTTTGTTCGGCTCACATTTAATTCTAACAATTATAATTACTAAAGAGGTATCAAACTATATTTTTAAAATTAAACCCTTCGTCCTTCATCTAGAAAACAAAAATAATAGTAGTAATTATAAATACCACTGTTTGATGTACTTTGACACTGATTCACTGGTTCGCCTCATAGTCAGAGTCCTTATACACGCAGGGAGGGGGAGAGGGGTCGCCGGAAAACTAGTTACAAATTTAAACATCTTCTTCTCTACGCACTTGCTCTGGTCTTCCTGATAAACAATGCCGCATCCTTCTCAAGAACTCAGAATTTACTCTATCTCCAATCCACTTCTTGTGTATTTCCTTAATTTTTATATATATTATTACAAGCAGTACAATCGCCATCAATATTAGAAATATGGCGATGAGGATATTGTTGACCTTGACTTGGTATTCTTGCTCGGAGTCACTTGCGCTGTTACTTCCTGCTGATGCAGTTTGAGCTATAATTACTTCCTTGTCCTCTTTCTTCGAATATGATTTTCCCATATTTCTATCTTTGTACGAAAAATATTATAGCGAATAGACACAGCACTACGACAGTCAAGCGTGGAATATTATTCATTTCATACATCGTTATATTTTAAGCACCGAGGCACACCGGAATTTGTAGAGTCCACCCTTTTCGATTCAGTTCTTAGAACGCGCCTGGCTGGGTCGCCATGTAATATGGTAGGTACTTGAACTTGAATGAAACACACGTGTGCTTAGTACCATTGTTTAATGAATACTGTCACTTAAACTAAGACATACAATTCACGTCTAAATGTTTACATACTTCACGCGCTCCTCCAGCCATTATAATCCACCATGCTAGACTAATGGGGGTTCCCAGTTTAGTCAATATTTTATGTGATATTTCGTATTTGCATTCTGTACCTAATAGACTAGTGGGTACAAAGTACCACACGACGGGTGCATGCTCTAGTAACTAGAGCATGCACTCGTTTCTACGCTGTTCCAAAGACGGATTTGACTCTGTTCTAATCTATTCAAAGAACCGGTCCCAAATTGTGATACCTTATTCAGATCTTTTCGGAAGGTACTTTAAATATTTTAGCGATGTTACTTTAATTTTTTTTGTTCTTAATAAAATTGAACTTGTTTTATCACCATTTATGAGTCGTTATTTGTAATGAATCAATAAACAAAATTAAACAGATGCTGAAGCGGTGTTACGTGAAGAGGAGGCAATTTCGCCAGACGAGTTGAGCGTAGCCCAGATGCGAGAGCTCAAAGCGCACGCGCAGAATTACACTTTCCAGACCGAAGTGAACCGCATGATGAAGCTCATCATCAACTCGCTGTATAGAAATAAAGAGGTGAAGCGCCGTTCGCTTTCAACGACTATCGCATCAGTAGCATGGCGGTTCATAGTGGCCTCATAGTGACATTATTGTTACAGATTTTCCTTAGAGAGTTGATCTCAAACGGTTCTGACGCTCTCGATAAGATTCGGCTGCTGTCGCTGACGGACCGCGACGTGCTGGAGACAAACCCGGACTTGAGCATCCGCATTAAGGCCGAGCCTGACAAACGCCTGCTGCATATCATTGACTCCGGAATCGGCATGTCCCGCCACGAGCTCATCAACAACCTCGGCACCATCGCCAAGTCCGGCACGGCCGAGTTCCTCTCGAAGATGCAGGACGAGGACAAGGTGCGCGCCCCGGCCGCGGCCCCGGCCGCAGTCGGCCCGGCCCGGCCGCAGTCGGCCCGGCCCCGGCCGCAGTCGGCCCGGCCCGGCCGCAGTCGGCCCGGCCCCGGCCGCCGCCGGCCCCGCCCCGCCCCGGCCGGCGCTCCATGTTCGCATGTTCGCAGGGCGGCGCGCAGCAGGGCGGCGCTCAGGAGATGAACGACATGATCGGGCAGTTCGGCGTGGGCTTCTACTCCGCCTTCCTGGTGGCCGACAAGGTGACCGTGGCGTCCAAGAGCAACGCCGACAAGCAGCACGTGTGGGAGTCCGACGCCAGCGCCTTCAGCGTGGCCGAGGACCCGCGCGGCGACACGCTGCGCCGCGGCACGCACATCACGTGAGTGTGCGCACTGACGCTGACACTGACACTAGCCGCACTGACACTGACACTGACACTAGCCGCACTGACACTGACACTAGCCGCACTGATACTGACACTGACACTACCCGCTTGCAGGCTTCACATCAAGGAGGAGGCGGCCGACTACTTGCAGCCGGACACCATCCGCAACCTCGTCAAGAAGTACTCGCAGTTCATCAACTTCCCCATCTATCTGTGGGCCTCGCGCACCGAGACCGTCGAAGAGGCCGACGCCGATGCCGAGGCCGAGGACAAGGCCGAGGGTGATGACGATGCACAGGTAATATCATTATCATCAGCTTTGTATTAAGCATTGGTGAACGAAAGTCTCTCCCAATGTGCTCTGTTTCGTTTCACCTGAATCACTAACGTAAAGTTACGCTCCATACATTTTCAAAATTTACTATCCCATCAAAAACATTCTGTAAAAAACTAGCCAAGTCTCGATGGAGCTGCTTCTTTATCTCTAAAAAGTAATGAAATCTAGACAAAGTCGCGCCAAGTCTAAGGTTCCTTACTGAGATTTCTTTATTATTTATAGTTAATGTTGTGTGACTTAGCCGTTGACTTGTACCCTTGTTGTAAGTTCAAATATAAAGGTGGATGTTCAACACATTTCTACACAGAGAATTAAATTACTTAATTACTTATAATTTGAACATTCTTTATACGTTAGTGGGTAATATATATGTCGCAGTAGAATTGTATAATTCCTATTTTACATAATCGCTAGCCGCTTTAGAAAATAGCTCTGTTATGTAAAATAGATGAAATATGACACACCTATATTACAGTTGATTGATTATAAGTTTTGGTATTTTATTTTTAAAGTTTTCAGATATCTACCTACATATACCCCTTAATTAGAGTCCGACCGAAACTGGTTTTCCGGCCGAAACCGAAACCGAATATTCGGCCGTGGCTTCAGTTTCGGCCGAAACCGAAACCGAAACTTACGTTGTCAAGTATTAAATTCCTTAAAATACGGAAATTTGGTGCATTTTACCCATTATTCTGCATTAATTAGGACATGAAATGGAAACACAGTGTATTAATTTTGTTGTAATCACATTTTTGGTGGAAAAGTTACATTTTTCATTATTATTTTTATCTATGTGTCTTATTGGGAGCTATGATGTCGAAAGACCTTTTTTTAGCTCCTGATTTTTTTAATTCCGTGTTCTCTTACCAGAAAGCAAAAACGTGACTTCAATTTGGATGACAATTCCCGAACAGGGCTGCCAGCGTCCGCCAAAGCGTTGCCGCGAGAAACGAAGTTAGGCAAGCGTGTACGACAACTTTCGAAATCAGTTTCGGATTCGGCAAAAGTTTCGGCCAATTTTGGCCGAAACCGAAACTGCCGCCGAAACTTGATTTTTGGCCGAAACATTCTCAGTAGCACCTCGGAGTTTGGGATTTGTGCCCGTTTGATGGCTATAGGCTCGCCCCCTGTTACATGAGACCTAAACGTACCGGCGAACTGTGAGGCTACATTAGTACGCCTCTGCCTGATCATTCGGGCAATACAGGCGAGATTTATGTTATTATTTTAAACTTAAAATCCGATGTGGGTTTAAATAAGTAAACAAAAAACAAACGTTGGGTTGAAACAAATTATTCTATAAATAGTTTTCTTCAGGTGGAGGACGCTGCTGAAGAAAAACATGAGACCAAAAAAACTGAGAAAACCGTGTGGGACTGGGAGCTCATGAACGACAACAAGCCCATCTGGACGCGCAAGCCCAACGAAGTCAGCGACGACGAGTACACGCAGTTCTACAAGAGTCTGACCAAGGACTCCTCACCGCAGCTGGCCAAGTAAGTGTGGGAGTGGGACAGTGTGCTAGTGTGGCAGTGTGGTTGTGTGGCAGTATGGTAGTGTGTGACCACGACATGTGCAGGGCGCACTTCGTGGCGGAGGGCGAGGTGACGTTCCGCGCGCTGCTGTTGGTGCTAGTGTGGCAGTGTGGTAGTGTGGTTGTGTGGCAGTATGGTAGTGTGTGACCACGACATGTGCAGGGCGCACTTCGTGGCGGAGGGCGAGGTGACGTTCCGCGCGCTGCTGTTGGTGCTAGTGTGGCAGTGTGGTAGTGTGGTTGTGTGGCAGTATGGTAGTGTGTGACCACGACATGTGCAGGGCGCACTTCGTGGCGGAGGGCGAGGTGACGTTCCGCGCGCTGCTGTTGGTGCTAGTGTGGCAGTGTGGTAGTGTGGTTGTGTGGCAGTATGGTAGTGTGTGACCACGACATGTGCAGGGCGCACTTCGTGGCGGAGGGCGAGGTGACGTTCCGCGCGCTGCTGTTGGTGCTAGTGTGGCAGTGTGGTAGTGTGGTTGTGTGGCAGTATGGTAGTGTGTGACCACGACATGTGCAGGGCGCACTTCGTGGCGGAGGGCGAGGTGACGTTCCGCGCGCTGCTGTTGGTGCTAGTGTGGCAGTGTGGTAGTGTGGTTGTGTGGCAGTATGGTAGTGTGTGACCACGACATGTGCAGGGCGCACTTCGTGGCGGAGGGCGAGGTGACGTTCCGCGCGCTGCTGTTGGTGCTAGTGTGGCAGTGTGGTAGTGTGGTTGTGTGGCAGTATGGTAGTGTGTGACCACGACATGTGCAGGGCGCACTTCGTGGCGGAGGGCGAGGTGACGTTCCGCGCGCTGCTGTTGGTGCTAGTGTGGCAGTGTGGTAGTGTGGTTGTGTGGCAGTATGGTAGTGTGTGACCACGACATGTGCAGGGCGCACTTCGTGGCGGAGGGCGAGGTGACGTTCCGCGCGCTGCTGTTCGTGCTAGTGTGGCAGTGTGGTAGTGTGGTTGTGTGGCAGTATGGTAGTGTGTGACCACGACATGTGCAGGGCGCACTTCGTGGCGGAGGGCGAGGTGACGTTCCGCGCGCTGCTGTTGGTGCTAGTGTGGCAGTGTGGTAGTGTGGTTGTGTGGCAGTATGGTAGTGTGTGACCACGACATGTGCAGGGCGCACTTCGTGGCGGAGGGCGAGGTGACGTTCCGCGCGCTGCTGTTGGTGCTAGTGTGGCAGTGTGGTAGTGTGGTTGTGTGGCAGTATGGTAGTGTGTGACCACGACATGTGCAGGGCGCACTTCGTGGCGGAGGGCGAGGTGACGTTCCGCGCGCTGCTGTTGGTGCTAGTGTGGCAGTGTGGTAGTGTGGTTGTGTGGCAGTATGGTAGTGTGTGACCACGACATGTGCAGGGCGCACTTCGTGGCGGAGGGCGAGGTGACGTTCCGCGCGCTGCTGTTGGTGCTAGTGTGGCAGTGTGGTAGTGTGGTTGTGTGGCAGTATGGTAGTGTGTGACCACGACATGTGCAGGGCGCACTTCGTGGCGGAGGGCGAGGTGACGTTCCGCGCGCTGCTGTTCGTGCTAGTGTGGCAGTGTGGTAGTGTGGTTGTGTGGCAGTATGGTAGTGTGTGACCACGACATGTGCAGGGCGCACTTCGTGGCGGAGGGCGAGGTGACGTTCCGCGCGCTGCTGTTGGTGCTAGTGTGGCAGTGTGGTAGTGTGGTTCTGTGGCAGTATGGTAGTGTGTGACCACGACATGTGCAGGGCGCACTTCGTGGCGGAGGGCGAGGTGACGTTCCGCGCGCTGCTGTTGGTGCTAGTGTGGCAGTGTGGTAGTGTGGTTGTGTGGCAGTATGGTAGTGTGTGACCACGACATGTGCAGGGCGCACTTCGTGGCGGAGGGCGAGGTGACGTTCCGCGCGCTGCTGTTGGTGCTAGTGTGGCAGTGTGGTAGTGTGGTTGTGTGGCAGTATGGTAGTGTGTGACCACGACATGTGCAGGGCGCACTTCGTGGCGGAGGGCGAGGTGACGTTCCGCGCGCTGCTGTTGGTGCTAGTGTGGCAGTGTGGTAGTGTGGTTGTGTGGCAGTATGGTAGTGTGTGACCACGACATGTGCAGGGCGCACTTCGTGGCGGAGGGCGAGGTGACGTTCCGCGCGCTGCTGTTGGTGCTAGTGTGGCAGTGTGGTAGTGTGGTTGTGTGGCAGTATGGTAGTGTGTGACCACGACATGTGCAGGGCGCACTTCGTGGCGGAGGGCGAGGTGACGTTCCGCGCGCTGCTGTTCGTGCCGCGGCTGCAGCCGGCCGACTCGTTCAACCGCTACGGCACCAAGACGGACCACATCAAGCTGTACGTGCGCCGCGTGTTCATCACGGACGAGTTCAACGACCTCATGCCCAACTACCTGAGCTTCATCCAGGGCATCGTGGACAGCGACGACCTGCCGCTCAACGTCAGCCGGGAGACGCTGCAGCAGCACAAGCTCATTAAGATTATCAAGAAGAAGCTCGTGCGCAAGGTGCTCGACATGCTCAAGAAGATCCCCGACGACGAGTACGAAGCCTTCTGGAAGGAGTACTCCACCAAGTGAGTCCGCCCACTACTCTCCACTTAGCACTTAGCAACCCTTATTCGTTAGTTTTGACATTTTTCACTGTTTAATCATTTTGCAAATACA
The DNA here is from genome assembly GCA_947256265.1 of Acronicta leporina. Lineage (NCBI taxonomy): Eukaryota > Metazoa > Arthropoda > Insecta > Lepidoptera > Noctuidae > Acronicta > Acronicta leporina. The sequence goes on along the minus strand of OX366517.1, from coordinate 54,505 downwards.
TTTTTTTAAGAATTATTTAACCTCAGGCATGGTTGGCACCTGTATTAATATTAATTACTAGCTGACCCGGCGAACTACGTACCGCATCATTTTTTTTTTTCATATTTACTCGCCTTTTAAACCTTCCCTAGACTTCCACAAACATTTCAAAACCAAAAACTCGTTGCCCCCTACATTAGAACTTCTCTTGTGTCGTGAGTGCTTTTACAAACACAAATTGTCAGATTACACAAACGCCCCGACGACCCGGAACAACTATCTGTAGGTCATACAAATCATGCAGAAGCCGATCGCTCACGCCATTATTTTAGGATATTTATAATGAGGGTTTTTTTACGAATGGTAATGTAATGGTATGCGACTATGCGACAGCATCAAGCTGGGCGTGATCGAGGACCCCAGCAACCGCTCGCGCCTGGCCAAGCTGCTGCGCTTCCAGTCGTCGCGGGCAGGCGGCGCCACTTTCCTAGCGGACTACGTCGCGCGCATGAAGCCCAGCCAGAACCACATCTACTACATCGCCGGCTCCAGCCGCGAGGAGGTTACTACCATTTGTCTTTATACCAATCTCTGAACAAACTGTTGGGTTGCAACAAAAAATATGCTTGATGCGAGTTCAATTCGGGTGAATAGCCCAATAACCCAAAAATACTATGGTGGCAGTATAAGAAGCTTGATATATTGCATGAGAATGTTATAGAATAACTTATTATACGCGCTCTGCGGTCACCCGCAGCCAGTAACAAATAATCCATAGCGATCTCTATTCTGAATCATTGGATGCACTTTTGGGCCTCCTTTTTTAATTCTTCTGTGAAGTAAGAATAACGCAACAGTTCGTTTCTGGTGTGTGTCCATGGCGGTCTGGACCTCAACTGCTGCCCGTCTTGCAACCGCGGCGGCTGCGTAACCGTACAAATAACCGGTCTTGTGAGTTAAGAAATAAATCAGGTTTTCCGCGACCGCGACAGGCGCGGGTGAAAATCGCGCAGTGAGTTCTTAGCCTTAGAGCGGTTACGCACTACGTCCGATCCGAATCCGAGTGCATCCGGTACACATGACTTCACATCAATTTATAATTATGGCGTTCCCTTTATAAGCTGACCTTGAACAGTATAGGATTACGGTACAATGAGAAGTCAGTTTATAATACTAAAAATTATAACTTGATACGCCTCAAGTTTTCACGGGTCTTCTCGTGGTTTTAGTTATTGGATATAGCATAATGTGGTATATTCTCATTTTTTTTATAATATAGAAAGTCATAAAAACTAATTGTATACCGAAATTTAAAGATCTAATTACTTTGTAGGTTGAAAAGTCTCCATTTGCCGAGCGTCTGGTGCGTCGCGGTTACGAGGTGCTGTACCTAACGGAGGCCGTGGACGAGTACTGTCTGTCCTCGCTGCCCGAGTACGACGGCAAGAAGTTCCAGAACATCGCTAAGGAGATTTTCGATTTGGAAGAGAGTAAGTATTGTTTCGCCGGGTTGTTGTTGACCGGCGTGGTGCGTGCGGCGTGACGTCACGGAGTTCGTTCGTTCTGTCCGGCAGGCGAGCAGCAGAAGGAGCGCTGGGAGGCCTACAAGCGGCAGTTCGAGCCGCTGACGCAGTGGCTGGGCGACAAGCTGGGCACCTTCGTGACGCGCGCCACCGTGTCCCGCCGCCTGCAGCGCTCGCCCGCCGCGCTCGCCGCCACGGCCTTCGGCTGGACCGGCAACATGGAGCGCCTGGCGCTGTCCAACGCGCACCAGAAGGTGAGTGCCGAGTGTCCCCCTCCCCGCGCCTCCCCGCGCCCCGTGCTGGCCGCCTGCAGCGCTCGCCCGCCGCGCTCGCCGCCACGGCCTTCGGCTGGACCGGCAACATGGAGCGCCTGGCGCTGTCCAACGCGCACCAGAAGGTGAGTGCCGAGTGTCCCCCTCCCCGCGCCTCCCCGCGCCCCGTGCTGGCCGCCTGCAGCGCTCGCCCGCCGCGCTCGCCGCCACGGCCTTCGGCTGGACCGGCAACATGGAGCGCCTGGCGCTGTCCAACGCGCACCAGAAGGTGAGTGCCGAGTGTCCCCCTCCCCGCGCCTCCCCGCGCCCCGTGCTGGCCGCCTGCAGCGCTCGCCCGCCGCGCTCGCCGCCACGGCCTTCGGCTGGACCGGCAACATGGAGCGCCTGGCGCTGTCCAACGCGCACCAGAAGGTGAGTGCCGAGTGTCCCCCTCCCCGCGCCTCCCCGCGCCCCGTGCTGGCCGCCTGCAGCGCTCGCCCGCCGCGCTCGCCGCCACGGCCTTCGGCTGGACCGGCAACATGGAGCGCCTGGCGCTGTCCAACGCGCACCAGAAGGTGAGTGCCGAGTGTCCCCCTCCCCGCGCCTCCCCGCGCCCCGTGCTGGCCGCCTGCAGCGCTCGCCCGCCGCGCTCGCCGCCACGGCCTTCGGCTGGACCGGCAACATGGAGCGCCTGGCGCTGTCCAACGCGCACCAGAAGGTGAGTGCCGAGTGTCCCCCTCCCCGCGCCTCCCCGCGCCCCGTGCTGGCCGCCTGCAGCGCTCGCCCGCCGCGCTCGCCGCCACGGCCTTCGGCTGGACCGGCAACATGGAGCGCCTGGCGCTGTCCAACGCGCACCAGAAGGTGAGTGCCGAGTGTCCCCCTCCCCGCGCCTCCCCGCGCCCCGTGCTGGCCGCCTGCAGCGCTCGCCCGCCGCGCTCGCCGCCACGGCCTTCGGCTGGACCGGCAACATGGAGCGCCTGGCGCTGTCCAACGCGCACCAGAAGGTGAGTGCCGAGTGTCCCCCTCCCCGCGCCTCCCCGCGCCCCGTGCTGGCCGCCTGCAGCGCTCGCCCGCCGCGCTCGCCGCCACGGCCTTCGGCTGGACCGGCAACATGGAGCGCCTGGCGCTGTCCAACGCGCACCAGAAGGTGAGTGCCGAGTGTCCCCCTCCCCGCGCCTCCCCGCGCCCCGTGCTGGCCGCCTGCAGCGCTCGCCCGCCGCGCTCGCCGCCACGGCCTTCGGCTGGACCGGCAACATGGAGCGCCTGGCGCTGTCCAACGCGCACCAGAAGGTGAGTGCCGAGTGTCCCCCTCCCCGCGCCTCCCCGCGCCCCGTGCTGGCCGCCTGCAGCGCTCGCCCGCCGCGCTCGCCGCCACGGCCTTCGGCTGGACCGGCAACATGGAGCGCCTGGCGCTGTCCAACGCGCACCAGAAGGTGAGTGCCGAGTGTCCCCCTCCCCGCGCCTCCCCGCGCCCCGTGCTGGCCGCCTGCAGCGCTCGCCCGCCGCGCTCGCCGCCACGGCCTTCGGCTGGACCGGCAACATGGAGCGCCTGGCGCTGTCCAACGCGCACCAGAAGGTGAGTGCCGAGTGTCCCCCTCCCCGCGCCTCCCCGCGCCCCGTGCTGGCCGCCTGCAGCGCTCGCCCGCCGCGCTCGCCGCCACGGCCTTCGGCTGGACCGGCAACATGGAGCGCCTGGCGCTGTCCAACGCGCACCAGAAGGTGAGTGCCGAGTGTCCCCCTCCCCGCGCCTCCCCGCGCCCCGTGCTGGCCGCTCACGCTCACGCTCGCGCTCCCTGTCCGCAGGCCGACGACGCGCAGCGCCGCCACCACCTGACGCAGAAGAAGATGCTGGAGATCAACCCGCGCCACCCGCTCATCGTGGAGCTGCTGCGGCGCGTGCGCGAGGAGCCGGACGCGGCCGACACGGCGCGCGCGGCGCTCACGCTGTACCGCACGGCCGCGCTGCGCTCCGGCTACATGCTGCAGGAGGGGCAGGCCGTGCAGTTCGCCGACGCCGTGGAGGCCATGCTGCAGCACGCGCTCGGCCTGCCGCCCGACGCCGCGCCACTCGACGACGACGAAGCCGACGCGGACGCCGAGGCCGACGCGGACGCCGAGGCCGAGGCCGAGCTGCCGGCCGAGGACCACGACGAGCTGTAGGCGCTCTCTAGCCGACGCATTCCGGGGCGACCCGCCCGATACTACTGCGTGAACTGAATATCGTGTGAATGTCTCGTGTGTTACATTGATGACTAGACTTTTTATACTTGCTGGCATGACACGCGTGAGATTATGAATTGATAGTTTAATGTAAATAAATTATATATTTATTATTAATTTTACCTTTTATTATGATGATCTGGTGAACGATTTATGATGAATCATCAAGACCAGAGATTTGTTTAGATGTTTTATTAAATACCAAACAGACAGCATGTGTAATAATATTTCACATCCATATTGCTGACCAGTCATTCTGGCCCTAAAATTTAAAAGTGCCTTGAACAAAAATTGATCAAATACAATCGTGCCACAGAAACCTACCAGCAATTCAAATAGCCCTAAAATACTAGGTACTCTAAGAAAAATCCCTCACGAGTATAATCAACTGTGTGTATTTTACTACAAATTATTAACACAACACTTCAAAGATACTGGACTGATCCTTACTAGTATATTATGATGTAACTTGTGTCTGATACTGTTGGTTAGTGCAACAAGCAAGGCACTGAATGCCGCCGTGGTGTCGCCCCCACTCCTACGGACTCCAATCTGAGTTCCGCTCAAATCAATAACTATACTAGCTATTATTTTACTTTATTTTGAGGGTGAGCGACAACATTACCTAGGTACCTGATTTCGGCCCGGTGATGAAGAATATGGATCCCAATTTGACTACTGACCTCTATCTATATTACTGATTAGCTATTAGCTCCTTGTTACATGAGCTATCTGCCAGTGAAAGTCCCATCAAAATCGGTCCAGCCATTTCAGAGATTAGCCTGAACAATCAGACCAACAAAAATTATAAAAAATGTTGTTTTAGTACCTATATGTACAGTCGCGAAACTTGGCGGTCGACCATTTTTCTAACAAAATCCTTTGAACAACTCGATACGTCAGCCCAAAGAGTATAATAATATAGTTGTACAAGAGAGCTATCTTGAGCCAATTCGAGGCATCCCGATTTGAAGTTATGAAGCGAAATCTGCATTTCCTAATAGTAACAAACAAACGCTCTATAGGTAGGTAGATAGATATATATAATATAGGTATACTTAAATATCCATTTATAGTTTGGCGGATCGTTCAACTGAGCCCGCCAAATTTCAATTTTAAAAAAGTAGGTAGGTGTACAATCGTCAATTTTGACCAAAATTGACGATTATACCTACTTTTAGCTACAATATCGATTTCCAAGCAACGTTGTTAATGCTCAGTTGTGAATATTGTATAGCTAATGCCGCAATTACTACAGCTAGGAATCTAGAATGTGTGAAAGACCTACAAATTGCGAAAAACCAATTGAAATTTGAATTTGGCGGGCTCAGGTGAACGATCAGCCTTAAAGGTAGAATAGAATAATATTGGTTACCAAATATAATCTCATATCAAGATGAAGAAGAGATCTTAACTCGAAGTTTGAAGTAGACAAAACACTGAAAAAAACAAATAATTAATCATAAAATGAACACGAAACACTAACATGCGTAAACACAAGTTCACAGACTAATTGCACAAGTTTCAGCGACCATATTGTTTAATGTTGCCAGTTAAATAATATGAAAAGTATTCACAACAATGTTACTGCTATGTATCAATCCTCCTTGGCGTGCCTACTGGCCGCCAATAAAAGATTTGATTGAGACATGTGTCAATGTGCAACTGATTGTCATAATAAAATAATTTCTACAATGAATTTAGGTATGTTTATTTAATTACGTATCCCGTCTCTCGTCCTCGAGAGAGTTCCCCTAATACACCGATCCCAGTCCGCACATTTTTAGTTGGCCAGAGAGTGCAATTCAGAGATTACGCTGATCCTCAAACAAAATGGGAGTTCGGTACCGTGACACAAGTCCTGCGCCTCTTACATTATGAGGTTACGGCAGTCTCAGGTCGCATCTATAAGCGTCATGTCTACCAGATGCTACCCTCGCGTATCTAACGCATATGGCTGCACCATTTGGGACGGAGGTGTTATGTATCAATCCTCCTTGGCGTGCCTACTGGCCGCCAATAAAAGATTTGATTGAGACATGTGTCAATGTGCAACTGATTGTCATAATAAAATAATTTCTACAATGAATTTAGGTATGTTTATTTAATTAAGTATAAACATAATAGTTACCTTATGCTACAGTGCTATTGAAATAAAATAATGTGATATTTTTACCAAACATGTTAAAAATGGTCTGTACAATAAATAGTATAAATGAATACAGAATTAAATTCCCGCACATATTAGGGCTGATAATTTAGCTCAGCCCGCCAAATTCAAATTACAATTGGTGTATCGCAATTCGTAGGTCTATAACACATTCTAAATTCAAAGTTGTAGTAATTTCGGCATTAGCTATACAATATTCACAACTGAGCATTAAAATCTTTGCGAAATTGCGAAGAACCAATTGTAATTTGAATTTGGCGGGCTCAGCTAAACGATCATCCTACCTATTTTTACCCGACTGCCGAAGGAGGAGGGTTATGTGTTTGACGTGTATGTGTGTATGTATGTATGTATGTATGTCCGTTCCTATGTCCGCTCGTAACTATTCAACGGTGCAACCGATTTAGATAAATGATACCTCATTAGATTTGTCTTGATGGCACGAGTGTCACTGGGTACTGGAAATTAAAAAAAAAACAAAATGGCGGATTTTATGCGCTTTAAGGCTGAAAAATATGTTTTGAGCATTCCGTAACAGTATTGTATAAATCTTGCACAAGTAAATAACACACCTTAGTTTTAAATTAAGCGTCTGCAGACTTTTCGTAGTTTTGCACTAAAAATCCGGAAACAAGTTACGTAATTAAAATAACTAAAAAACCCGACTGCATAAAAACACTTAAAAAAAAAAAGACAAAAACAAGTCTAGTAGTCCAGACCTATTTAAAGTAATATTGAATAACTACACCATTAAAATGTTTTCATGATCTTGCAGTCGGGTCCCATTACTGGGAATTTTAGAGACGGTCACGATTTTGAATGGGTCCCGACGGCAAGATCATGAAAACATTTAAATGGTGTTATTCAATATTACTTTACATAGGTCTGGAGGTCTGGACTACTAGACTTGTTTTTTTCTTTTTAGTTTTTTTTAAAGTGTTTTTATGCAGTCGGGTTTTTTATATTAATTGCATTACAGTTTGAGAGAAGAGACATCTATCGATAGACTTGAAACTATTAGGTAGCAGTGTTTCTCTGTTATGCAAAGCAGATGGCATGTCTGTATTTATTGACGTGATGCATGTTCTAAGTGTCCCCCTGCGTCAGCCACACCCACATTTCACTTCCGCCAATTATGATAGTTTAAAATGCGAAAACAGAACTCATCATACGATTTTCGAAATTCAATGTATCAAGTACGCGCATAAAGCTCAAGGGGATATCGGCGGGGTGAGGGGAAGGGGTGATAACGCACAGCACGCCCTCGCGCTCAGTGCAAGCGATTTTAGCCTTAAGGGTGTACACACTAAATTTTAACATCTTAAGTATGGTTTAAATTAGTATTGCTACTCCATTAGGAGCATTATTTGAGTTTTTATTGTAAAGGAGACCATTCATATTGGGCCCAACAACGAGTGCCAGCCAGTAAAAATAAAAGTTTTTAATCTGTTCGGGACATCATTTTAAAGCATTTATTATTATGGCACTAAAACTATAGAATCATTATTGTAGCGGCTACTTAAGTCCGATATATCACATCTTAGGGCCACTTGCACCAAATTCTATTTAAATCATTATTTTATGCATTAAGGGCCACTTGCACCAAATTCTATTTAAATCATTCTTTTATGCATTTAGTTAAATATGTTTGACTCCATAAACATAACACATTTAAGATCGTCTTGCACCAAGTCTGTCTTATGTCAATTTAGTTAAATGAATTGAACATGTCGATAAAAAAGTTCTCTACGTTCCGTTTTTACATTACATCATAGTAATGTGAAAAATCTATTAAAAAAATTATGTTATGAATAATAGATATAAAATTAAATCAAATTTAATAATTATTATAATTAATTAATTTTAATTAATGATAAATCGATGATTTTTATTGAAAATAGTCTGCATGTAACGAAACTTACGCCATTATTTTGACTTTTCGCTGCCATGACAACCAATCTAAACAAAGTCATATTTATTTGTTGTGTTTTTTATTTGATAAAATGAAAAAATAATCTTAAATAGGTGAATAATCTCTCATATAAATTATTATAAGGCTTCTAATAGTATTTTATCTCAAAATAAATTCCATTCGTCAGATGACAGTTCAATAAACGGCCATTCGTATTTAAGTATGATTTAAATAGGGTCTTCAGCGTATTTAACTTTGACAGGTCTTTCAACGTATTTAACACGGAAATTATTATGGTGCAAGACGAATGTTTGACTTAAATCAAAAATCGTGTTTAAATACAATTTAAACAGTTGGTGCAAGTGGCCCTTAGTTAAATATGTTTAACTCCTTAAACATAACACATTTAAGATCGTCTTGCACCAAGTCTGTCTTATGTCAATTTTAGTTAAATGAATTGAACATGTCGATAAAACAGTTCTCTACGTTCCGTTTTTACATTACATCTACATTACATCATAGTAATGTGAAAAATCTATTAAAACAATTATGTTATGAATAATAGATATAAAATTAAATCAAATTTAATAATTATTATAATTAATTAATTTTAATTAATGATAAATCGATGATTTTTATTGAAAATAGTTTGCATGTAACGAAACTTACGCCATTATTTTGACTTTTCGTTGCCATGACAACCAATCCAAACAAAGTCATATTTATTTTTTGTGTTTTTTATTTGATAAAATGAAAAAATAATCTGAAATAGGTGAATAATCTCTCATAGAAATTATTACAAGGCTTCTAGTAGTATTTTATCCCAAAATATACTCCATTCGTCAGATGACAGTTCAATAAACGGCCATTCATATTTAAGTATGATTTAAATAGGGTCTTCAGCGTATTTAACTTTGACAGGTCTTTCAACGTATTTAACACGGAAATTATTTTGGTGCAAGACGAATGTTTGACTTAGGTAAATCAAAAATCATGTTTAAATACAATTTAAACGAATTTAAGAAGATGGTGCAAGTGGCCCTTAGTATGTCATTTCTTTTTTGCCATGACTGTACTTCTGTACCTAAGCGACACATGGATGAAGCACATTTGGAGCAAACGGACATAACTTGACACCCCCATGAGATCTATGGGATCTATGTACTGGTTGTTAGGACGCAGCTCGTGACTCCGTCGCCAGAAAAATGGCGATCTACAAGGCTATGCTCAAGCCCGTAAAAAGTTGGTCATCCAACTTTTTATATGCTTCCTCCATGTGAGGCCATGGTCCAACTGTACGCCCAGGTATTTGAAAGAAAGAAGAAAGAAAGAAAACATATTTATTTGTCACAAAAATACAAAATTAAACATACATTAGCTTTTATAATAAGTAAGTATTTGTGACAAAAGAGGTTCACACTCAGCATTAAGCCGTATTATGGCATAACCCACAATACAGCGCTGATTTTCAGCATGAACCCCAAATGACGGAAGGACGTCAACTCGTACACAATTTACTTGAAATAAAAACATTTAAAACAAATATACTTACAGGTAAATGTATAAACGTTATACTTAATTATCTTAAAAAGTAAAAACTATAATATAATACATGAATACATACTATGAACATTCACAATAAAATTAGGACAGAATAAAATTAAGTGTAAACACAAACGTAACAAACACCCCTAAATCATTTGTTGTCTCGTTCGCACACGGTCCAACGCCGCGCGCGCCGTTTTTATTTCAAGCAATTTTTTTTCGTTTTTATTTCAATTTCAATTTTGTTCGTATTTGGCAAATTCAACTTGCGATATTTCCTCATTCTTAGAAATTGTTTACTTTGATTTGCTTTGATGATCAAAACGATCAAACCATACTTCTACGCAGTGGCGTAGCGTGTCTTGTCGGGGCCCCGTATAAAATATTTGCTTGAAGGCCCTTATATGGGGGTAAAGATTTTTCACAAAATAAAAAAAATATTGTGAAAAGAAATATTTATTTATCATAACATAATTTAACCATTTTACAAATAAAAATCAAATTTTAAATATTCACTCTCCTTGCCTTTTAACGATCGAACGCGATATCGATGAAGGATTCCCCGCTGAGTTGAAGATGAAGTAAGTAAAACGGGGAAGTCCCGCAGCCCGCCATAACGGTATAGAGTGTTGCCAACTTTTGAACGCACTCTTAAGGCGGGAAAAAAAGCTGAATCATGGAAAAAACATCATTGCTGGATACTATTTGGTATTTTAAGTCTTCTTTTGTTTTATTTACATCATGTACTTACAGGTTTATTTACAGATACCGACTCGTTTACAGATGGACAGCTGGTTTTTAAAACGTTCTATTACTTACCCCATTTTTTGTCTATGGGTAAGCAGTAGTATTTTTTCAAGGTAGCAACACTCAATGGTCCACCGCCATTTTGTGTTTGTCACTGTCATCTGTCACTCGCAACAAGACGCCCGTGCTAGTCATTGTTTGCTGAGTTTTGTATTCTTTTATATTCGAACTATATAAAATGCCGAAAGGATAGACGAGAGAAATGGTGATCAAACTTCGTAATTACTTTGAAGCAGAGTATCAAAATGGCGGCCCGCTTTTACCATTGTAAAAACAACGCTTTTACCATTGTTTTTTCAAACAAACAAACAAACTCTTGAGCTTTCTAAATTAGTAAGTATAGTGTGAGAGAAGTCTTTATAAATGTAGCAACACCAATGCTCTATGGTCAGAGGACTCGTCTATGGAGCAAGCCTTTAGCATTATGATTTATGAATAGCTTTGATGTACGCTAAAAAGAGAGTTGTAATAATTACAATTAAAGAACTAGTTATAAGAACTAAACAGTATTTTATTTATAAAATACAACTTACATGGCGCTGAGGACAGGATATGGTAAAAAATGTGCAAAATGTAATAAATTTAATCATTTTACTTCATGTTGTACTTATAAATGTTCAGTGGTCAACAGTGAAAATGTAGAACAGTCTACAAAGTTATCAAAATGTATCATGATAGAAAATATAAGGGTAAAGGAATGACATTCTTTAATGGACAAAATGTGTACATTAAGGATAGAAATACGAATAAGTTAATTCCAGGTAAAATTGTAAAAGAAGGGGATAAAGATAGGTCCTATGTAGTGTTATTGGAAAATGGGCAGAAAGTTCTTAGAAACAGATATAATATATTTAAAGGATCAAAATATAGAACATTTAATGTAAAAAATACATATGATTATGACGATGAGGATCTAGAATGTATAATACAAAACAATAAAATAAGTGATAGTGTAACTGATGAGAACTGTGTTGGCAATTTAGCCTTTAGAGATATAGACTATAATAATTGCAGCCAAGATAATATAAGTGACATTGTAAAAGGAAATGATAATTTAAAAAACTTTGATTAAGTAAATTGTGATGATTTTGATAACTTTGTAGACTGTTCTGATAGTGTACAGACTGATGTTGGAGCTAATAATGACAAGGTAGATAGCAAATCCAAGAAGACTGTTACATTTAATTTTGACAATATTAATGTAGAAAATAGAAAAACTAGAAGTGGTCGAAATGTTAAAAAACCAAATTATTTGGATGATTATTTTAGTGATTAATTATTAATTAAGAAAAGAGAGGGGATGTGAGAGGTCTTTATAAATGTAGCAACACCAATGCTCTATGGTCAGAGGACTCGTCTATGGAGCAAGCCTTTAGCATTATGATTTATGAATAGCTTTGTCTTCATCGCACATCTGACATTGGCAGAATTGTCGATATCGGCACATTGCCATTCCTAAAAATTGAATTGAATTGAATGAATAGCTTTGATGTACGCTAAAAAGAGAGTTGTAATAATTACAACTAAAGAACTAGTTATAAGAACTAAACAGTATTTTATTTATAAAATACAACTTATATATAGATTACTTACGTAAAGAAATTCCAACACTTAAAAAACTTGTTGCTTCTTTGCGTGAATGTGATTTGTTCAGAGGCCAAAAATCGTCATTGGCAAAGGTTTTGAAAAAAATTGGATTTACTTATAAAAAATCGGACAAACGCAAAATGTTGATGGAGCGTCGCGACGTAGCTTTCGCTCGTTGCGAATTTTTGAGCGAAGCCAAAAAAATTGCAGATTGGTCAAATGTTGTCAAGATTGGTCAAATCCAAAAAAACAGTTGAGTACCACGAAGAAATGAATTCTGAGGTTTACCTTTACGAAAGTTGGTTTAAGGAAATGGTGCAATCATTGGAAGAACCGTCAGTCATTAGTATTTATTGTGTTGATAACTCCTTACTAAAAGTACAATTACTAAATATATTACGAACAAAAAAAACTTCCCAAAACGATATGTACCTAATCGACGAAATAGCTGCAGAACATGGTCATTGGGTTCTTAGACTTCCACCCTATCATTGTCAATACAATGCTATTGAATTAATATGGGCTCAAGTAAAAGGACACGCCGCTCGAAATAACACAAAACCCCCATTCACGGCAATCAAAATGCTTGATTTATTAAAAAATGCATGTGTGGAAGTAACTGCGGAAAACTGGCAAAATCTAATAAAAAAAACACAAGAAACTATACTGACAGATTGGGATCAACACGTGGCGATAGATAATATTAATCAATAATTAATTATAAATGTCGGCGATAGCTTGAGTGACAGCGACGATTAATCTGATTTTGTTAAATAAATAAATTAAAATAAAAGTCATAATAATTGTTTCATATCATTTCATACCAATCTGTATTTATACTACATTAGAATGCTACATTATACCCGTGTAAAAATATTTAATAAACAATATCAATATCTCAATCATAACATCACTATGTTGATGGCCATAGAATGTAAATTTTTAAAAACGTTTGTTATTTTATGCAATTTATAAAAAAACTACTGCACTTATGGACTCACAAAGATGATTATTATATGGGATCAAGGAGCAAACTTAGGCAGTTTTCATATTTTTAAAACTTCGCATTTAAAAGTGAACTTTTGCGTAACATGACGCAGTTACGTTCTATTGGACTTGCTGCTGTTAAAAAGAAAATAAACAGTTGGATCTATTATAATGGCAATAGGCTCGCCCCCTATTACATGGGACCTAAACATACCGGCGAACTGTGGGTGTACATTAGTACGCCTCTGCCTAACCCTTCGGGGAATACAGGCGTGTTGGTACAAAAGAATATCTAACAAAACAGTCAAACGGCGGCAGTAGTGTCAAAGTCAAATAAAATCATCATCATCATCATCATATCAGCCTATTGCCGTCCACTGCTGAACGTAGGCCTCCCCAAAAGAGCGCCAACCATCCCGGTCTTGGGCAGCTCGCATCCATCCGCTGCCACCTTCTTTAAATCGTCGGTCCATCGTGTCGCAGGGCGTCCCACACTACGCTTGCCCAAACGCGGTCTTCACTCTAAAACTTGTCTGCTCCATCGATAGTCTGTCCATCTGCAACATGACCGGCCCACTTCCACTTCAGCGTGCTTATTCTTCGTGCAATGTCGGCAACTTTAGTTCTTTGGCGAATGACTTCATTACGAATTCTATCCACCAAAGAAACTCCAAGCATAGCTCTCTTCATTGCACGCTGAGTAACCCTAAATTTGTGGACCAGTCCCATGGTGAGTGTCCACGATTCGGCTCCGTAGGTCATCACGGGTAAGACGCGCTGATTATAGACCCTGGTCTTTAGGGACTGTGGGATCGACGATTCAAAGATGTCACCCAGCTTCCTGAAGCCGCCCAACCCAAGCGAATTCTTCTGAACACCTTCTCGAAGTTGTGCCGCCCCTGTTGCATAATTTGGCCAAGATATATGTATTCTTGCACTACCTCTAGGGCAGCGTCATTTACGTATACAGGACTCGGGGTGAAATGGTCATTGTACATGTCTTTGGTTTTATCCAAGTTCATCCAGAGACCCACCCGCCTTGAAGAATCGCAAAGGCTGTTAAGCATCACCTCCAGCTCCTGCAGAGATTCTGCCATGATGACGATGTCATCCTCAAATCGGAGGTCTTACCCCTCGACGCAGTTAGATTGGTTTTGTGCTCTGATCTTGTACTTGGACGGTCATCGTTGCGACCTTATACAGACATCTCAGCACCTCCACGTATCGGCAGTCGACAAGGCATCTCTGCATGGAGTCCAGCACAGTCCAGGTCTCGATAGTATCGAAGGCTTTCTCGTAGTCCACATACGCTAGGCAGAGGGGCTGATTACATTTCTCGGTCTTTTGGATAATTTGCCTGAGGGTGTGTATGTGGTCCACGGTGCTGTAGACTTTCCGAAACCCGGCCTGCTCCGGTGGCTGAAAGTCATCGAACTTTTGGGCAAGACGATTTGAGATAACTCTCCAAAACAACTTGTAAACATTATGTTTAACGGTATAAGGTTGATTTTAGATTGACACAGAAACGGGAACTAATAAGACGTGTGTTAGCTTCAATGAATTTATTTGCACTACTTCAAAGACTACAATATAATATAGGAGATAGACAGGCAACTCTCGTCTTTTTTGTTGACAGGATACAGGCGCCATCTCTGTGTCAGCTAACCAAAACTATTGCCTATGGGTAGCTATATAAACGCTATAGGTACATACCTATAGCGTGCATCTATATATACATATATAGATGCACGCTATAGCTTTAAATATCTATATACATGCTATGGTATGCTGTTAAAATTGTATAGTGTATGTACATTGGCGTTTATAGTATTATTTACGCGCCAATGTACACATTCCAGATTTTACTTACATGAACATAATTAATTAATAAATCAACAGTTTATTTCTTTCAAATATGTATTGCGGTTTTTCTTAAACACTACACAGACATATTTTGTCTAATCCTCTTCCTCCCTTTATTTTTTGAGTAGTGCCTATGAGCTTTTTCTTTCATGGGGTCATTTTTATCCCGAAAGGTTATCTTGCCGGTTAGGATACTGTTTATCTCTTTGCACCAATTATTAATAAAAAATGTAGTAGATTTTTTCATCAGGAAATTTGTTACATCGTCTTTGTGTATCTCGCATAATTTGAAGTCCTGAATTGCAGAACCTTTGCTGTCCCTCCACACGATGCGTTGAAACTGTGTGTGCTCGTCGGCTACGCGGACCATCCGGTACATTTTGATAATGTCCGAAACCAGGCAGACGCGGTGAGTTCTCCAACGGATAAGTAAATGTCGCAAATCAGGTTGCAACCCCGGACCAATCATTAGATCATCGTTGAGAGATGTCCCATTATTTCCCTTGCAGGACGCATCAAAGACAACACGTACTTTTGTTGTGTCCTTGTCGTTTCGCACAACCGCATGATGAGGTAAGTAGACGGCATGTTTGTTTTCCCTTTCTGCTTCTGATATTGGCTTCATGTGACCTAGCTGTAAGTACTCATGAATGATTTCTGCATATTTGTTTTTAAATTCAGGGTTTTTATACAGTTTGGCTTCTAATGCATAAAATCGCCTGATAGCTATGTTCCTTGAATCCCCATATTTACAGCTTGGATCTTCGCTTCGAAAGGGTAAGTTTACCACATAACAACCTTTCTCATCTCTCACAGTTGTAGCTTTAAATATCTCTTCACATTTGGATTCTTCTTCGGTAAGTATACGTTTTTTGTTTTGATTTGGTTCTTTTTCTAACTCCCAGAATTTTTTCAGGATTTCGTCATCATCAACCCGGGCGTGCATCTCGGCAATATTGGAAGTACCCTGAGCAGCAGATGCGACGGTACCAGACAAAATCCATCCCAATGAAGTACACTGAGCGACAGTGCTACCACCAGGAGCTTTCTTCACCCCGTTTTGTAAGACGCGACTGTAAATTTCCGCTCCTAACAACATATCCACCTTATCCGGTTTGTGGTATCTAGGATCCGCTAACTGTATATCGTTGACTTGTGCCCAATCTAAGTACGCTGTTTCCCTAACAGGTAATAACGATGTAATCGACTTAAGAACGTATGCTTTCACTACAAGTTCAACAGATGGATCGATCCTAGATTGAATTCGAACCTCCACAAACGAATTTAATGATAATTTACTGTCAACATCTATACCTGTGATTAGACCCTTAGCAGGTTTTTTCTGTAACCCAAACTTTGAACGATGTTTTCCGTTACAAAGGACGCCTGAGAGCCTTGGTCGAACAAGGCTCTGATCGTAAATATACCCCCGTTTTCCGATACAGCTCTCACTAGAGCCGTGGCTAATAAAACTTGGTTATTAGCTGAACCCTTCGAAAAACACGCAACGACCTCTGTTTGATCCTCTACTAGATTAACCGTATGAGTTTGCTCTTTCGTCTGCGGAACCCTATCGCTAGACGAACCCGAATTTCCCTTCTCTCCCACAGACTCCTGTTCACTGCTAGGATGTAACAAAGAGTGGTGTCGACGCTTGCAAACTCTACAAGACGCTGTGCATCGGCACACCCTGGCAGAGTGATTATACCCCAAACAATTAAAGCACAAATTGTTTTCTTGCACTAACCTACGGCGAGTATCCACATCCCCGTACAAGAATTGTGTACAGCTACCTATCTTATGGTCGCCATTACATGACTGACATCTTAGCATAGTTGTAGTATGAAATGACTTCGCCTTTATTACGTTTACACCTTGATTTCTACTTGGTTTCGGTTCTAAGAATTCAAAAGTTCTGTATCTGCTTGTTAAAAACGTTTTAAACTGCTCAAAAGTAGGTAATTTATCCGAATCTGTATTATTTGTCACTTTTAATTCCCATTCCTTCCTACTTTCGGCATCTAATTTTAAGGTAAGTATGTGAATAATTAAAATATCCCATGAATTTACGTCTATGTCTAAATTAATAAGTGCATTCAAGCAATCTGAAGTTGTATCTATTAATTCCTTTAATGCGAAAGCTGACTCATTTACAATGTTCTTTTGGTTCAGTAACCTTCTCAAAATGCAATGTGAAAGATATTTTTTGTTGTTATACCTAGTTTCTAATTGAGCCCAGCATCTATCATAATTAGCTTCTGAAATGGGAATGTGACGCAGCAACTGCTCGGCTTCGCCAGCTAAATAGCCTTTCAAATAATGAAGTTTTTGCACTTTATCTATAGTAGTATTATTATGAATTGCAGATACAAACAAATCTCGAAAGGTCGGCCATTCGGTGTATTTACCCGAAAATGTAGGTATAGTTATTCTAGGCAGTTTAATAGATATGTTTTTATTACTATCCGAAACAGTATTTGATTGTTTACCCGAAACTGAGGAAACATCACTATTTTTAAAGTAATTCAAAGCACTTTTTAATTCACATTTAAATTTTAAGTATAAATCCTCTGTATTATAATAAACTTCCTTGATAGTATATTGTGAAGACATCAATTCCTTAAGTTCAAAATTGTGTGCGTTAAACTAAATTGCGCCCATAATTCTTCTATATTCTGTAATCTAGTTTCTAAATACTGTTTGGTAATCCTATCCTTTGGCGACTTTTTAAAATAAGTTTTTGCTCGTGACAATCGAGCGTTAATGTCATCCTGAACCTGAACAAACGATTGTAAAGACATCTTTACTTAATTAAAACAAATGACCACTAAATGAAATAAATGAATTTTAACCGACAATTCGCACAAACTATTAATTTTTATCTGTTTCTAAATTTAAAATTTTACAAGTCAATGTAAACAAACAATGCTTCTAAAAATATTACAAGTCTAAAATATTTCTTAAATTTTACAGTCCTAAAAAGTTCCGAAAATTTTACAAGTCAATGTAAACAACAAAATTTTTCTAGAATTCTAACCGAAATCGGGCATAGGTTCCCCGTATGAACACAATTTGGCTTAAATCTAACTAAGTATAAACATGCACACATGAAATATTCTAAGTCCAAAACTACTACAGAAAAGTTACAAGTTAAATTGTTCTAGGCAATAAAGTTCAATCTTGAATAAATTTTTCACTGATGAATTATTTTTACTAAGTTAAATTTGCTTAGAATTTAAGAATCACTTTTGCTTGGCAGATAAAATCACAAAGTACTTACGATTTTTTGTCACTATCACTCACTTCCCGTTTGTTACGACCTTATTCGTCTGCAGCTTGCTTGCTGCTGACAGCTGATGTGTGCTGCGTGCTCCTTCCTCCGTACTTCCCGCAACTCGATCTGGTACTGCTATCTCGCTCGCTCACCATCCAAGACCGCCTGGCAGGAACTATGGGGTTGATGTTTCTCCGTCCACGTAGGAGAAAACACCCGATTTGCTTGCACTAGCACTGCACTTTTATCACTTCACATCACAATCCGGCTTCGAAGGACCATGTTAAACCCTCGGATCCATGAGGGTTTGCTGGGGGAGAGCTAGGGTGCTTGAGTATTCAAAAACACACACAATGATATATAACTATTTATTCACTCCGTACATGTGTGTGTGTATTGTTATTGTATAAGTGACTTGATTACTTATCTGATCTTTCTATTTATCTATCTGAATATCTATCTTTTTTTTAAATATAAAAACTATTTCACGGTGACTACTACTAACGTCGGAGAATCTTAACACCGCGATCTAGAATTGGAGCAAAAATGCACAACGCCATCTAGTGGCGGCAAATAAACAACTAGCGGCGTTAGTTTACATTCATTGCGAGAGATGGCTATACAATGATATAATGAATAAAAAGCACAATGAACTTTGACATTGGTTGAAACAGTTTTAACTGAATAGGCACCTACATACAATTATATTTTCACGGCTGTCTCCCATTACGGTAGGCAGAGACTATAGATTTCCACGTGCTACGATCCTGGCACACCACTTTCGCTTCTTTTTTTTATGGGATAGGGGAGCAAACGTGGAGTCGGATCACCCATGGGCACCCGCAACACCAGAGGAGTCACAAGTGCGTTGCTCACCTTATAAAAGGGTTTGGGCCTCCGATAACCTCACTCACTCGGCGAAACACAACGCAAGCGTTGTTTCACGCCGGTTTTCTATGAGGCCGTGGTATCACTCCGGTCGAACCAGCCCATTCGTGCCGAAGCATGGCTATTCATCTACGTTTATAACCTTCTCATGCATGATCGTCGGTTTAGGGTGCTCTTAATCTAACCTTTTTTGTGAACGTAATGAAAACTAGTTTATACTAGCTAGAGAAAACGCGTTGTAATTGAGAATGAGTTTTAATTTTAACATATATACATAATATATATATAATTATGGTTTAATATAATCTGTGGCAGTCTTTGATATTAGAGACCGCAAACATGACAGTATTAAATCTATTTTTAAAACATTCTGTGAAAATTAATGAAGGTAAAACTCATATAAAAAAATACCAATAAAGCAGAACAGTGATACTGTGTGTCTTACCTATTACTTGCACCAATACTGTTACTTAAATACCTACTTAGTTACTACACTTATTTACATCTTAATACACAAGTTGGGAGAGTGTTGCTACTATGACATAGGTTTGTATTAAAACAATGAAACAGGCTGGCGCTGATAATCACAAATAGTTTCGATTAAAATTTCGTAATGTAGAGATAAGAGGCCATAATTAACTAACAAACACTCATCACCTCAGCAGCTTGGCACTCGTCACCCCGGCAACTTGGCGCGCGTCACCCCGTCACCCCGGCAGCTCGGCGCTCGTCACCCCGGCAGCTTGGCGCGCGTCACCCCGGCACCCCGTCACCCCGGCACCCCGTCACCCCGGCAGCTCGGCGCGCGTCACCCCGGCAGCTTGGCGCTCGTCACCCCAGCAGCTCGGCGCTCGTCACCCCGGCAGCTCAGCGCTCGTCACCCCGGCAGCTCGGCGCGCGTCACCCCGATAGCTCGGCGCTCGTCACCCCGGCAGCTCGGCGCGCGTCACCCCGTCACCCCGACAGCTCGGCGCTCGTCACCCCGGCAGCTCGGCGCGCGTCACCCCGTCACCTCGGCGCTCGTCACCCCGGCAGCTCGGCGCGCGTCACCCCGTCACCCCGACAGCTCGGCGCTCGTCACCCCGGCAGCTCGGCGCGCATCACCCCGGCAGCTCGGCGCTCGTCGCCCCGTCACACGGGCAGCGCGGGCGCTCGGCGCGCCTGCAGCTTGGCGCGGTTGTAGGCCAGCACGCCCAGCGCCGCCAGCGCCATGCCGGCCACGTTGAGCGGCGGCGCGGGGTTGCCCAGCACCAGCAGCGACGCGGCCACGACGGCGGCGCGCTTGGCGGCCGAGGCCACGGCGTAGGCCAGCGGCGACACGCGCGACAGCACGCTGAAGGCCGCCACGGCCTGCAGCCAGGCCAGCGCGCCGTCGGCGGCCAGCAGCGCGGCGCCGCGGGGCCAGCCGGCCGCGGGCGCCGCGCCGCCCAGCAGCGCGCGCCCGTCGCGCCAGGCCCACAGCGGCGCGAACAGCGCCAGCGCCAGGCGGCCCAGCGCCTGCAGCAGGCGCAGGTGGTGCACGCCCGTGTCGCGCATGACGCGCTTGGAGTACAGGTGCTGCAGGCTCAGCAGCGCCGCGGCCGCCAGCGCCGCGCCCAGCCCCAGCGCGTCGAACTGCAGCTCTGTGGCCGAGGCCACGGCCACACCCAGCGCGATCACCACGAGCGCCGCCTGCACGGCCCGCGGCTGCCGCTCCCCGAACAGCAGCCACGCCAGCCCCGCCGTCCACAGCGGCGTCGTCGCCTTCACTATCACCGATGTACTATTTTATCTATTGATTGCAGTGCTGTTGTTGTTCTTATACTACAAACAAGTTATACCTACTGAATATGTATAATTTCATCAATGTTGCTCCTGCAACATTGTTGCCCCTGCAACCTTAATGGTTGTATGTATCTTCATGCAACTTTACCTAACTTATAAGAACAACTCAAGTACATGAATCCGAATAAAGCTCCAGGCCTTGACAACCTCACCTCCGATATCTACCTTCAGTTTGCTGGACTATATCCAACAGTTTTGACAGAAATTATGAACAGATGCCTCTCACTACAATACTTGGAAAAATGGAAAGAAGCATATGTAAAGATTATTCCCAAACCAGGCAAAGACGACCATACTGACCTCAAATCTTTCCGCCCCATAGGTTTAAAACCGGTGTTTGGCAAATTACTGGAAAAGTTATTCATTAAACGGGTAACCCATCACGCTGAAGTGGGAAATCTAAACCCCAACCAATTTGGCTTCCGGGAACAGAGAAACACGACTCTGGCCATCCATACTGCCCTGGATTACATTAGACAAGCCAAGCAAGAGAGAAGCTGGCGATAGCAATTTCACTCGATATCAGGGCGGCTTTTGATAACGCCTGGTGGCCCGCCCTCTTCCATCGCTTGGCACAACTCAAGACACCCAAAAACATTTTCGGACTAGCCAGAAATTATGTGCAGGATAGAAAAGTAATATTAGACCACGATGGAGCCCGTGTACATAAGACTTTTACTAAAGGCTGCATATAAGGATCAGCATGTGGCCCAATACTGTGGAACTTGATCCTGGATGAACTGCTGAATATGCAGCTGCCGACGGGTTGCCACATGCAAGCCTTCGCGGACGACGTCTTGCTGATCGTGACTGCAAATGAACCTGGAGAATTAGAACTAACCACTAACGGAATACTCGCGAACATCAGCGCATGGTGGCAACCCAGTCAAGCTATCCTTCGGACCCGCCAAAACACAGACCATTGCTTTTACGCACAGAGCCAAATTATCTCGGATCATCATGGAAGGCACGGAATTGAAATTTACATACGAAATAAAATTATTGGGTGTCATTATTGATGAGAAACTGCTATTAATGGCCATCTGCGGTACGTTCTGAGCAAAGCGGCAAAGATCTTTGCAAAACTGAGTGTATACACTAGACCGACATGGGGCGCACATACGGAAAACGTACAAACAATTTACCATCATGTTATAGAGCCAATAATCCCCTATGCTGCTGGTATATGGGGTCACATGGTAAATAAGAAGAGAGCCCAAAGGCTACTGGCCAGCTTGCAGCGGGGATTCGCGCTGAAGGCTATCCGAGCCTTCCGCACGGTTTTAACGACTTTAGCACTGGCTCTGGCGCAATTTACACCTCTGGACCTCAAAATACAAGAGGTACACCAGATCGAGCTGACACGTCTCACTGGCACTACCCATTTTCTGCCAGAGGACATAGAATTGGAGCGCCCTACTCCAATACGGGAACTCCTACATCCTGCAGAAAGAGTAATTAATAAACACCTCCATAGTCAACAACACCAGGACGGCAATGAACTACTAAACAGATGGAAGATGGGGCTGTCGGGGCAGCTTTTGTGGTCTATGACCAAAGTGGCACAACCCTGACTACCAAAAAATTTTATTTATAATAATTATGTCTATAACATTCTACCAAGAAATTATTATACTTCAGGTAGATTTACTGCTTATTTTATTGATTACATTATTGTTTTGAGATGCCATGGACACATGAGTCCTGAATTGATATTAACATCAAACATGCATAACATACTATTTTGAACATAATATGTACTAACCTGTGTGTGCATAAGATATAGGCACTTTCCAAATAGACACCTGTGAGCATATTGTAGTGAGGAACTTGGCGAAAGCCAACGGCAGCAATGTACGCCAATAGTAGCGGCGCGGGAAGTCTGTTTCACGCCGAACGCCACACAGCGCGAAAGCGGGCGCGCTGCACACCACAATGCTCAGCAGCTGTACCATTGTCACTGTCACTGGGTACGGGAAGTCCGTCAGTACAAGCTTGCCTACCACGTTGCTGGCCGAGCTGGCGGCATACCATGCAAGGCACAATGCCACTACTACCAGTGACTCTCGACGTGACCCCTCGAGCCCCATCACGATACTACACGCTGTACGCCTTCTACTCTACAGACTGTGCGACCATCGCAGCACTCCCCAATCTTCACATTCCTGTTGTGGCAACTTATTTTTGATGAATTATATGGTGGATGAGAATTTCGAAATTATTATTGGCATTACGGTGTAAGAACCAACAGGTGCTACTTTAAATTTAAATCTTAACTTGATCAGAAGAGCACACACACACTTATAATAATAGTCATCACATTCACTTTGACAAAATTTGTTAAACTAATTGCTCTAAATGAGATCATGGTACTCCAGATCAAAACTAGTGAGAATGAAAACAAAAGAAGCAACTCAAGCTCACTAAACACTGCAACAATACTCATCACCACAGAACACTCCTCCAGTTCTAGTGTCAATATTAGATCAATCAATTTAACATCAACATCTCTTAGATTTTCAGCTGGTTCAAGCTTGATAAGTTGATACTTTTTACAGCACACAATATTTAGATACCAGTACCACCAGCTCTTACTAGTACTTTATTATTAGAATACCAAGGACCCCTAACTCCGACCTGAGTACTTTCAGTCATCATGGTCTATTTTGTACAGTTTGATCATAGCTCCTGGTCAGGTTATTTACCTACCTAATACCTATCCTATCTCATTCTCTTCTCTTTCCTCTATACAAATTACTACTCAGATAGACTTATCAAGCTAAATGGGTATCCAAACAGTATTTAGATAATATTTGTACGAGATATCTTTGCTCTTCATCACCTCTCAATAACCAAATTTGACAGATGACAGTTTGAGAATGACAGATAACTGACACGTATAGTTTTTTCAATGTTTATACCTTTTTTTTTTATTATGGCGCCACACTTTTTGTGTTTTTGCCAGTGTCAAGTATTAGAGTAATCAAGTAAGTAATAATTATTTCCCATCATGGGATAGTATTATGGCACCACACTTTTTGTGTTCGCCAGTGTCAAGTATAATGTTCAGTTGCCCCAATAAAACGGTAGAAACTTTATTGAGGCTTCGATGGAGTTTAGGTGTGAACGCAAAAAAGTCACGATTTAAAATTTTATATCATTTTCCTACACTCTCACACGTTCACGAACACTTAATGGTTAATTATCCACCATAATTACACATTAAACTTCGGAGAAAATCAAGTTTTGAAAAATAATATAAAATCGACAATGTGCACTTTTCATTTTCCCGCCTAAACTCATCGTTTATACCTTTTGGCAATGAGACAATGTCGACGTTTCGCAAAAAGATATCGACTATCTGCCAGTGTTGCGTAGAATTTTATACCATTGTGGTTGTGGTAGATAATATCATTGACATAAGATCCACCTTATCTATACGCTCTAAAGTCTGATGAATAACGTATATATTTGGATAAGAATTAATATCATGTTTATAAAAACACCTTCGCAAATAATGCAATTGGAATTTTAGAACAAAGTTAGCATAAAAAAGGTTATAGTGAGCCAACCTTAAAAGATAGACATATGCTGTCGCGGACTTTTTTTTAGAATTTTTAAGGCGGAACAATTCTGTCATATATGATTTTTGCGAAACTTTAATCGTTTACGCAGCGCATGCATCGGAAGCTCTCAAAAGGAAAAAAACCCCGATTTTGAAACATTATTCATTGATGCTCCGCTCCTATAGGTCTTAGCGTGATGATATATAGCCTATAGCCTTCCTCGATAAATGAGCTATCTAACACTGAAAGAATTTTTCAAATTGAACCAGTAGTTCCTGAGATTAGCGCGTTCAAGCAAACAAACAAACAAACAAACAAACATGTTAAGTACCAGTTCTACACGGGATACGCAAATTCATGTAATTTCATATAAATATTACATCAGCCTAGTAACAGCCCGGCAACCGCTGAAATCTGCTGACTACGCTCGACGTGACGCACATCGTGCGACCGGACGACGACGGCATCGTATTCATGGAAACTTACCTCACTTTTGTATCTAATATTGAACAATTGTCACACCTTTTAGATTGTAATAATTTCTAATAGTTATTTTAATAAATCTGTTGCAGTAATTTCGGTTTTTTTTGCAACCTGCCTGCCGGACTGACATAAATGGCGCAGTCGGTAGGATCCTCGAGGACTACGGAACGACTTCGAGCTGTCCTGGAGGTTGTCAAGCCCCATACGAGGATCCGAATCTACACGTCGTGGCCTGCAGCGGGAGTATCCAGCCATTGATACAGCAGAAGGACCGATATGAAAACCCTGTGAGTACATTAAAATCTTTTAGTGATTTGCTCACCCTTACCTTTTAAGTTTTCCTGTGTTTAATTACCATTTCCAAGATTTTCCATCCACGAGAATCGCGGAGCGTTAGGTTAGGGAATAGTAATAGTAGTAGATATAGTGCTCAAGATTCTAATAGGGAAATTCCCTCGGAATCTAACTGCAGTCTAGATAGTAATATAAGTACAATGGCCGATTTAGATCGTGTTTTTAAAGCCCTTAGATTAGTGCCAGAGTTTGATGGCAACGTCAATGTTTTAACAAGGTTCATTCACCTGTGCGATCAATTAGTAGAGGAATTTGTGACCAACGCGAACCCACCTAATAAACTTAATGAAATTGCTCTGAATAATGGTATTTTAAATAAAGTAACTGGGCCCGCGGCCCGATTGATAAATTCAAATGGTGTCCCATCTGACTGGACTGGTATTCGCAAATCGCTTATAAATAACTTTTCAGACCAGCGAGATGAGACAGCCCTATACAATGATTTAGCTTTACTTACACAAGGGTCCGACACCCCGCAGGAGTTTTATGAGCGATGTCAGAATTTGTTTAGCACATTGATGACGTATGTTTCACTAAATGAAATTGTTAAAACCACAATTGACGCTAAACGCGATCTTTATAGGAAGTTAACCTTACAGGCGTATGTGCGTGGTCTCAGAGACCCGCTAGGGTCTCGTATCAGATGTATGCGGCCAGAGAGCATTGAAAAGGCTCTAGAGTTCGTTCACGAGGAACAAAATGTGTTATACTTACAACAGCGTAGTAGTCAATTTCCCGAAAAGAAATGGGGACCTCATTCTATGCCAGCCAAACCATTACCCCCACAAAATTTTAATGTTCCGCCGCCTAAACCATTTAATTTCAGCATGCCTGGACCATCTAGGAACCAGCCTGGTCAACCAAATATGCCACAGTGGCGCCCTAATTTTAATTATCAAAACCAGGCCGGTCCCTCGCGCACGCAACAGCTATTCCGCAGTGCGCCCCCTAATTATAATCCAAATAATACATTTAGGTTCACGCCCCGTAATACATCTCCTCAACCTAATTATCAACATCCGCGCCCTATGAGCGGTGTTAGCCATTTTGTGCCGAAAACGCTGCCTCCTAGCGCCGGGATAAGGGGTCATGACTGGGCAAAAGCAGGTAATCCTCCCCCTACCAACTATTTTAAATCTAGGGAAATGAATTTTAA
The DNA here is from genome assembly GCA_947256265.1 of Acronicta leporina. Taxonomy (NCBI): domain Eukaryota; kingdom Metazoa; phylum Arthropoda; class Insecta; order Lepidoptera; family Noctuidae; genus Acronicta; species Acronicta leporina. The sequence continues at coordinate 28,116 of OX366517.1, read as the reverse complement.
CGATTGCTGGGGATATGATTACGACGAGTATTATAATGATAATAATTCTTATTACGATCCTAACGAGTATTATTCTGAGAACTATAACACAGATTATGTACCCGCGCAGTCCCAGCCACCTGAAATCACATATGATACGTCTAATGTAGAGCCGATTGTTTCATCAGACATTCATCAGGATTTTCAGGAGACCCAAAAATCCGACAAACAAAAATAGAAGTTAACCTCCAAACTCAACGTCAGCTTCCATTTTTACAGATTAATAACCCCCATTTGAAATTTTTGATTGATACAGGTGCCAATCAATCTTTCATTAGCCCTGATGCAGTTAACACCTATTTTAGTAACACGCCCTTAAATTATGATCCGTTCGAGGTTTCTAACATGCATGGAGTAACGCGTAATGATTACTCTATTACCATACCGTGCTTTCCCGAGTTCAATCATAGTGATAATATAACGCTTTTTGTATATAAATTCCATGAGTATTTTGACGGGTTAATAGGTTCAGATTTGTTGGATAAATGGGAAGCAACTATCGACTATAAAACTAAAACTGTATTTACACGAAGCGCATCCAATCCTATAAAAGTTTATGACTCTAGGAACCCTAATCTATACGAAGACATAATACCGGCTTCCTCTTCTAAACTTGTCAAACTGCCAATTAACGTTCAAGACGGCGAGGCTATCATCCCAGAGCAAGTTATTAGTAATTGTCACATAGCCGAATGTTTAACTACCGTAAAGAATAATCGAGGTATTTTAGAAATATACAATCCGAGTCGTAGCGATGTTATTTTTTCTATGAATTGCCCAGTACAAGCGCAGTTATATAATGTTGAGTGCACACGCACTGAACAAGCGCCTCAACGTGTAAAAGAAGTACTGTCGCGATTACGTACAAGTCATTTAAACGAGGAGGAACGAATTAATTTGGAAGCATTATGTTCGCGTTACGCAGATGTGTTTTATTTGGAAGGCGAAAATTTAACTTTCACCAACCAAATTAAACACTCTATTAGAACTACAGACGAGATTCCAATATATACTAAAAGTTATCGCTATCCCTTTGTCCATAGGCAGGAAGTGCAGGACCAGATAAATAAAATGTTAAGCCAGGGTATCATTCAACCTTCAGAATCCGCCTGGAGTTCCCCCATTTGGGTCGTCCCCAAAAAGGTGGACGCTTCTGGCAAAACAAAATGGCGAATAGTAGTGGATTTTCGGAAACTCAATGAAAAAACGTTAGATGATAAATACCCCATTCCAAACATTGCAGATATTTTAGATAAATTAGGTAACTGTCACTATTTTACGACTCTAGATTTGGCAAGTGGATTTTATCAGGTCCAAATGAACCCCGCAGATATTCCAAAAACCGCGTTTACAGTAGAACATGGGCATTTCGAATTTTTGAGGATGCCCATGGGTTTGAAAAATAGTCCGTCCACTTTCCAGAGAGTTATGGATAACGTCTTAAGAGATTTACAAAATACAATATGCCTAGTTTATTTAGATGACGTCATCGTTTTCTCCACCTCCCTTCAGGAACACATGGTTAACCTTGAAAAAGTATTTAGTAGATTGCGCGAGTCAAATTTTAAAATCCAAATGGACAAATCTGAGTTCTTAAAACTTGAAACAGCTTATTTGGGCCATGTTATCAGCAAAGATGGTGTTAAACCAAACCCGGATAAAATATCTGCAATACAAAATTATCCGCTTCCGAAAACCCCTACTGAAATTAAAAGATTCTTAGGCCTCTTAGGATATTACAGGAAATTTATACCTGATTTTGCGAAAGTTACAAAGCCTTTGACGCAGTGCTTGAAAAAGGGCTCAAAAATTACGTTAGACCAAAATTATATTCTATGTTTTGAGCAGTGTAAGACCCTATTGATGAATGATCCTATCTTAATGTACCCAGATTTCTCGAAAGAATTTATCTTAACAACTGATGCCTCAAATTTAGCTATAGGAGCCGTTTTATCGCAGGGCTGCATAGGATCAGATAAACCCATTGCTTATGCGTCAAGGACTTTGAACAGCAGTGAAATTAACTACAGCACCATCGAGAAAGAATTGCTAGCCATCGTATGGGCAACCAAATATTTTCGGCCGTACCTGTTCGGACGAAAGTTTAAGATCGTAACAGATCATAGACCATTACAATGGGTTATGAATCTGAAGGAGCCTAATTCGCGTCTTACTCGATGGCGCCTTAAGTTAAGTGAATTTGACTTTTCAGTAGTATATAAGCAAGGAAAATGCAATACGAACTCGGATGCATTATCCCGAATCGAGCTACATAATGAAGAGACTAACTCACTCATAGCTAATCCAACTGAAAATTCTCCCTCACTAATGAGTAACTCAAGAACCGCCACAGTCCACACTGACGCCGAAAACCCAATTTTAGAAATTCCCATAACTGATTTTCCCCTCAATAAGTATCATAAACAGATAATTTTTACAGTAGTTGATGATATAAAAAGCCGTCCCTCAGTTTCCAAGCCATTTGAATCCCATGTCAGAACCCATATTCAGATTTCTAAAAATAACCTCGAGGAGGATATCGTAAACGCCGTAAAAGAATATGTTAACCCCAAAGTAAAAACCGGTATACTAATAAAGCCCCCATTGGCAATGTACGAAATAATTCCTGTAATTCAAAACAGTTTTAAAAGTTCATCCATGGATTTAGTGTTGACAAAAGTAGAATTAGAAAATATAAAAGATTATTTAAAACAACAAGAAATTATTCGAAATTACTACGAGGGCAAAACCAATCACCGCGGGATCAATGAGTGCTACCTAGCGCTATCAAATAAATATTTCTGGCCAAAAATGAAAGAGCATATATCGAAATACATAAATGAGTGTAGCATTTGCGGTCAGGCTAAGTATGATAGAAACCCAATTAAACAAAAATTTCAAATCGTACCCCCTCCAACTAAACCGTTTGAGATAGTCCATCTTGATTTGTTAAGTGTTGAAACGCAAAAATATCTTACAATCATTGATGCGTTTTCGAAATATGCTCAAGCTTACTATTTAAGGGACGCGACAGCGGTAAGCGTCATACAGGCCTTATTAGTATTCAGCACTCATCACGGCCTCCCCTTAACTATTGTCACCGATAGAGGCCCAGAGTTCACTAATCAGTTATTCCTAGAATTTCTAAAAATTCACAGAATCCAGCATCACAAAATTTTAGCGTGCACCCCGAACGAAAATGGCATGGTTGAGAGACTACATTCTACATTACTCGAACATTTACGCGTACTAAAATTAGAGCATCGCGGAGAGTCTGTAATAAATCTAATGCCCTACGCAATTCTAGGTTACAATAGCTCAATACATAGTTTTACAAAGTGTAGACCCCTAGATATAATCACCGGTCACTTAGACCCTCGTGACCCGTTAGATATTAATTTATCAGAAAATACTCTTCAATTGTATACCCAAGAACATCGCACTAAAATGCAGGCAGTCTTTGAAATGATCAATAATTCATCTCTTCACGATCGCACACGTATTACCGAAAATGCTAATAAGGATAGGGAACCCGAACAAGAATATTCACCCGATCAGCAAATTTTCGTGCGTAACCCCATGGCTAATCGTCAAAAATTGGCTCCGAGATTTACACACGATACAGTTTTGGCAGACCTACCAATCCACATCTATACTAAAAAGAAACGTGGACCCGTAGCCAAATCTCGTCTCAAACGGGTCCCTAATAGCTCCCGATTGTTACAGGATTGCCCTCCTGAACCTGAGTCTGGTACAAGCGGAAGACATAATGTTGAATAGCCTGGGTAATGGACCTGGCATCCTGCCCTTTAAACTGGGTGAAACTAAGATCATATCCTACTATCATTCATTTGTACAACCAATTAACTTAGAGGTAATACATGGTAACGTAGAGTTAGTTAAACAGCAGCTAGGTAATATTTCACCTCAATTTCATAATAAAACTTCATCTTTATTCCAGCCTCACATAGATTATCTCTATAGCAAAATCGATAAATTATCCGATCAGTTAGAATTATTTCAGTCTAATCGTGCCAGGAGAGGTCTAATCGACGGATTAGGATCCGTTATCAAAAGTATCTCCGGAAACTTAGATTACACGGATGCTATTCGTTATGATAATGCCATTAAGGCCCTACAAGAAAATGAGAATAAAATGGTCACAGAAATTAATAATCGTGTTAGCTTGAACAAACGTTGGATGTCGGAGAATTCAAATATTTTAACTAAATTGGTCAATAATCAAGATAAAATTGGCAAGGCTGTAGAACAAATTATGCTAAGCGATTTGCGGCATGAAACCGATTTTGTGAAGTACGTCCACTTGGGTCAATTTATAATTATGTTAGCAGATAATATCGAGGCGTTATCTGATGAGTTACTTAGGTTAGAAAATTTATTAGCTTTTATACGTGCCAAAAGCACACATTTTCTTATGTTTAAGTTAGATATGTTTCATAGGATGTTAGAACAGTTAAATGCTCTCTATGGCAGAGAACAAATACTTAATGCTAGTTTTAGAGAATATTTTGATATTATAAAATTAGGTTACTATTATAGCAACCAAGACTTAGTAATAGTTTTTAAGCTCCCGATCGTCCTTCCCACTACTTATAATTTATACAAATTATCCGTGGTTCCCAATGAAGACAACAGAGTCCTTATCCCATCCTTCCCCTTCCTAGCAATTCACGACAAAGATTTTATGTACATAGAGGCTGAATGCCCGAAGTCCGGCCAATATTATCTCTGCGAGGACAGTATCAATCACCACTACAAAAGCCAAGGCGACTGTATTCACCGACTGATTACTACGCAGCAAATCGACGAGACCTGTCAGTTTACATCAGCTCAGTTGAAGACCGAAGCTGTGGAAGCACTTGATGACCGGCACTACGTAGCAAGTTTCCCGACCGCAACTAAAGTTCGCCTATCCTGCTCTGAAACTCAGTATAACACATTAAAAGGAAGCTACCTCATCACTATACCTCAAGGCTGCATCGTGCAAACGCCCGACCTAACCCTAGCCAATAAGGACGACCGCTTGAAAGGACATGTACTGAAAATTATGAATATACCGCTGAGTAACCAAGATAACTACAAACTAGAGACGAGAAGATTAACATTAAAATCTGCAGATCTACGCAGCCTCCATGTCGCCACTAATGAAATATCTATGGAGCCATCATTAAGTTTGAGTAAAGCCGATATTCATAGCGTGTACTACACTATTACACCGCTGTACTTACTGCTATTAGGTGCAAGTGCACTGGCAATAGGCATCGCATTACGAAGATACTTGAATAGGCGCGCGCAACAAACGCTGCCTAAACAAGCAAGCAACGATTTAGAAGAAAGTAATACTTATGCCGAGATCCAGAGTCATCCTGCTGCTGCTCAGCCAAGATTATCAGCGCTATTTTCGAAGAATTCTGCAAATAGTCGCTGATCTTCGGGAGGGAGATGTTAAGTACCAGTTCTACACGGGATACGCAAATTCATGTAATTTCATATAAATATTACATCAGCCTAGTAACAGCCCGGCAACCGCTGAAATCTGCTGACTACGCTCGACGTGACGCACATCGTGCGACCGGACGACGACGGCATCGTATTCATGGAAACTTACCTCACTTTTGTATCTAATATTGAACAATTGTCACACCTTTTAGATTGTAATAATTTCTAATAGTTATTTTAATAAATCTGTTGCAGTAATTTCGGTTTTTTTTGCAACCTGCCTGCCGGACTGACATAATTAACAAACTCTTCAGCTTTATATATTAGTATAGATTTTAAATAATTGGAAAATATTGGGCTAAGTTTCCGTGGTTATAAGTTATCCGGGTGAGCGTAAGTTTACCCTAAGGCTATTGTAGCGCTGCCCTAATTTAAAGCATTTTGAACATTTTATACGCAAAGTTGTTGAGTCTGTGAAATGAGAAGTTCAAAGTTGAATTCAGAAGTTTAGAAATACACGAGAAGTACCTATAATACAGGTACTTACAGTCTATTTTTTTGGACTTGTCTTTTTTGATAAACAAACCCTGTCCGATGCGAAAATCACAAGTTTTTCTTTAATCACGCACTTGATGTAGGAAACGATTTTATTAACACTTACACTATACACATACACTCTAAATTACACCAAAAACTGCTTCTAAATCACTATAAAAGCCTATTATTTTTAATGAAAACGAAATTTTATGTAATTTCATTTTCACAGAATAAAATAATCATGACAATTTGACATTTCAAAACTCTAGACTTAATACCAATTTTAGGAATGTGACAAAATAATGAATGATTTTGATTTATGTGAATGAACAACTGAACTGTAATTTCAAGTTCAAATGAAATGGCAGCCAGTAAAAATGTTATTGTATTACGCCTTCCGCCTTATCATTGCGAATTAAATCCCATAGAATTAATACAGGTACAATTAAAAGGCCATGTTGGCAATAATAATAAATCTTTTAAAATGGCTGAAGTCAAGGAATTTATTAAAGAAGGCTTAACAAAAATAGGCACGGTGTCATGGACCAATTGCATAAATCATGTAATCAAGGAAGAGGATAAAATGTTGCAGCTCGATGACATAATAGATACTGCAGCAGATGCACTGACCCAGAGGTTCATAATACATGTGTCAGAATCTGATGACTCTTCAGAGCCATCAGATTCTGACTCGTGTATTTTAGAGGAATACGAGTAATAAATTAACATTACGCTGTTTGTCGTTTTATTTATTAATATCCACACATTCACTTCATATTTAAAATTAAAAGATCAATTCAGTACCTACTCGTCAAGGTGAGAATCATTCAGTCTTGGCTAAGAGTATTTAGTTCAGTCATTCATTCATGATTTCCCAACACTATCTAACCATTATCAACTGTCTCTGGTTATTAGGACGCCATATTTGTTTACTAAAAAAGACAAGTTAACTGGGATAGACTGTATAAAAATAATACAATATAATACGTTCACCTCAATGTTCACCATTCATTCGCCACTCTCGCAGACACACCTTAGCATACTAGTATCTCTTAGGCGTCTACTTATATGTATTCTGTGAATCTGTGCTCTTAATAGTCTTTGACCTTATCTCTGGCTTAAAGGTCCTGTAACCAAGCAAGTGGCTTAGCCACAACAATAAAAAAAAAAAAATGACCTTATCTAATATCTATGCTACATCGCCTACATCTGTCATGTCGAAAGCAAGAAAGTTTTTATTTTCTATATCGAGTAGTTTTAAGTAATTTAATTTGATTACATTAAGAATTGACGCATCGTAGGCAGACAAGTGTTTATATTTATTACATGCATCTCTAGTTCTCTGTTGATAACAAAAATTTTAGCAAGTTTTATACTTTATCTTTATCTACTCATCTTCAGGATAAATCAGTCCAGCCCTGATTTTCTGTATTTTAATAAATAAATAAATTTATTGAGGTAAGCCTACTAATACAATTATTCTATTAAGTACCGTAGCTTGGTTGGGCAGTAGCATACAATAATTAAATGCCATGTTTTCTTTTACTTTGCATTTAGCTTGTTTGATACAGTAGAGTCAAGGTATAGGCAAAGAATTAGTAGCCTTCATCACTTCACCTTTGATCTTAATTGTAGGGAAAAACTTTATAATTCATGCAACAGAACCTTTGAGTCCATGTAGTATTTGTAGTGTAACGTCAGGTGGCTGGACCACCATCACCGATTTGAATTTTGTTTGAATGGAGAATTAGTCAAAATGAATAATGAAATATGGGAATTAGTCAGTCCTAGGCCCAGCCTATATGAATTTTATAGCTGGGCCACCACTGGATTTCGATAACCAAGTGTTTAGTGGAAATCTGTTTGCACCCAGAATTAGTCATAAATTATTCGCAATTAGTTACTAAATGGCAGAATTTGTTGGTCCATAGTTAAAAAGGTATTATTATAACATATTATGTTTTGTAAGCAAGCTTGGACTTAGAGGTCCAGGGCCCCTAGGGATTTGGGGCTCCTTTAAGCTAGTCTTTCGAGCTTATTTGCAGGACCCGCCACTGGGACTGGGTCTAAGCTGGCTGGGCCCCTAGGCCTAGGCTGAAATCCGGCACTATTTGTTAGGGGTAGTCTGAGAGGTAATGTAGTCAAAAAAACATTCATTGTTTTTATTTACTGTAAAACCAATTGCGTTGACAAAACATGTTGACTTCCATAGTGTAAATGAGAAAATCAGTAAAAAACTTTTTGATGAAAATAGGTGGGCAATATCAATATTTTAAAATATATCTAATTTAGTTTCACAATTTAAAATAAAAACCACATGAGGCCACCGGTGACCTACGTGGCGCTGGTGAATTTTCGTTACGGGGTGCCGGGCGGACACTTCTCCAGTTACCTGCACCCCTCAGTCGTCTGTTAGCACTTGGATGGTGACGATGACTGCACCCATGAAAGACGCTCGTGCTTTTAAATTTGTATTTTAGAATACCTAGTTACTTGTTTTTTACTTATATTTCAAACATTGATAAAAATAAAACAAAAATTTATTTTTGTGACGGTTACATTTTTTCTCTTACTTTCTTCATTTTTGTCCCACATTTCTCACAATTTCATAAAGACGCCGAAACCACGCTGAAGTAACAGTCTACAGCGCCGCGCCGGTAACTTGCATACATTAAATCTATATCTATAATAATATATAAAGCAGAAGAGTTGTTGATTTGTTTGCTTGAACGCGCTCTTTCAGTGTTAGATAGCCCATTTATTGAGGAAGGCTATAGGCTATATATCATCAATCACGCTAAGACTTAGTAACTATTCCACGCGGACGAAGTCGCGGGCGGAAGCTAGTGTACGATTAACGTGGCCACCGGCGTAATAATTCTGCCCGAAGACAGGTCTATCTCGAGGTCACTGGTGACCAACACGGCGCGTAGATACAAGACGGGGTCCGGTCACCGGTGACTGGGCTGGTTGTCAACATGTTAAAAGTGTTACTGTTCTTGTTTAGTGTCGTGTCTTACTTACCTGTGGCTGTGGTGCACCACAGGGTTGTGTCGGTCGGTCGGCGAGGGGCGCGGCGGTGATGCGGCCATGGCCTCGCGGCGCGTGACGCGCAAGTGGGAGGTGTTCGCGGGCCGCAACCGGTTCTGGTGCGACGGGCGGCTGATGACGGCGCCGCACCCCGGCGTGTTCGCGCTGACGCTGGCGCTCATCTGCGGCACGTGCGCGCTGCACTTCGCGTTCGACTGCCCGTTCCTGGCGGCGCGCGTGTCGGGCGCCGTGCCGGCGGCGGGCGCGGCGCTGTGCGCGCTGACGCTGGCGGCGCTGCTGCGCACGGCGCTGTCGGACCCCGGCATCATCCCGCGCGCCGCGCCGCACGAGGCCGCGCTGGACGCGCCCGACGCGCCCGACGCGCCCGACGCGCCCCGCGCGGCGCGCCCGCCGCCCCGCGCGCGCGAGGTGCTGGTGCGCGGCCGCCCCGTCAAGCTCAAGTACTGCTTCACGTGCAAGATGTTCCGCCCGCCGCGCGCCTCGCACTGCTCGCTGTGCGACAACTGCGTGGACCGCTTCGACCACCACTGCCCGTGGGTGGGCAACTGCGTGGGCAAGCGCAACTACCGCTACTTCTACACGTTCGTGGTGTCGCTGTCGTTCCTGGCGGTGTTCGTGTTCGCGTGCGCCGTGACGCACGTGGCGCTGCTGGCCCGCGGCGCCGGGCTGGCGGCGGCGCTGCGCGCCACGCCCGCCTCGGCCGTCGTGGCCGCCGTCTGCTTCCTGTCTGTGTGGTCCGTGCTGGGGCTGGCCGGCTTCCACACCTATCTCGCCTCCACCGATCAGACCACCAACGAGGATGTGAGTCTGACTCCGTTCATTTCATTATTTCTTTCTTTATTAGCATACTAGCTTCTGCCCGCGGCGTCGCCCCCGTGGCATTCGGTCTGTCATCACATCCCACGGGTACTGGATAAAAAGTATCCTATGTCCGTTTCCTGGTTCTCCACCAATTTTCAGCCAAATCGGTTCAGCCGTTCTTGAGTTATAAATGGAGTAACTAACACGACTTTCTTTTATATATATAGATTCAGTACATGGAGGACTTACAGCTAATAAAGGTAGACAAAAAGAAGAAAACCATAGTCACCAGAAAGCCAATTACAAATCCTCATGTATCTATAATATAAAAATGAATTGCCAAATGTGTTGCTAAGCGCAAATCTCGAGAGCAACTAAACCTATTTCGCTAATTCTTTTTTTATAATGTTCCTTGCAGTACGAGAATGGTTCTTAGGGAGAGAAAAATATAAAAAATTGGCTGAAATAATCTAAAAACACTTTTCTATATTCTAATACAAAAGATTTGTCTATACTTAAAAGTCAATTTGAACTATAATATAAATAAATTATATTAAAGTTCAAATAGAATCAATTTAAGAGTTCTCTGTGAATGGATCAATTTATTGTTACTTCAATCATATCACAATAATTATGTATAATTTGGTTCATTGTTTTGTTCCAGATCAAGGGATCGTTTTCCACACGTCGCGGCGTGTCGAATCCGAATCCGTACTCGCGCGGTAACGCCTGCGCCAACTGCTGGCATGTGCTGTGCGGCCCGCTGGCGCCCAGCCTCATCGACCGGTGCGTGCACGGGGCCGTCCGTCCCGCTCCGCTCGATCGGTCCACGTCACCTTAGGCTCTGTCTCTGTCCACAGACGCGGCGTGTTTACGATCGACGTGAAGGACGAGCTGCCGCCGAGCTTCGCGCGCGCCCTGAGTGCGGCCGCGCCGCTCGGAGCGCCGCCGCCCGCGCCGGCGCCGCGGCCCGGCCGCGAGCTGCAGCCGCGGCTGGGCGGCAGCTACACGAACCTGTTCCACGGCGGCGAGCCGGCGCGCCACGCCTACATGAACCGCTCGCTGGAGCTGGAGGCCGTGCCGGGCGCGGGCGCGGCGCCGGCCGGCCTCAGCGCGTCGCGCCTGCGCCTGCTGCACGACACCACCATGATCGACGCGGCGCTGGACCTGGACGAGCCCGAGCCGCCGCCGCACCTGGCGCCGCATGTGGCGCCGCACCTGGCGCCGCACCTGGCGCCGCACCTGGCGCCGCACCTGGCGCCGCAGCTGGCGCCGCATCTGGCGCCGCAGCTGGCGCCGCAGCTAGCGCCGCAGCTGGCGCCGGCGCCTGTGCACCGCGCCCTGCACGCGTTGTGACCGCCCACTGCCGGCACCGACCATCCTGTACATAAATATAAATAATAATAAATAGCTTGTATTGTAGATTTTACCTGGCCTCTCATTTACAAACATCATCTTCTCATCCTTAGGCTTATCCTGCTAGGTACATTAATAAATTGTTTAATTCAACTTTTCGGAAAGTGATGCATTAATTACTACTCTGGATAATACTGGCATGTATGATAAAAAATAAATTAATAATTACAATTTAATTTCAATATCTATTGAATATATTTCAATATCTATAACGGGGAATCTGTCAATGTTGTCAAAAGCACGATTGCTCTACAACTATTATTTGCGTTTCGTGATAAATACTGTGTTTTCCCAATTTAAAACATGTTTAAAGTGTAGCAAAAGTGCATAGTTTACTGTGACAATGTTTTCCAGTGCGTTAATGAACTAATACATGATAAAAAGAACTTCGAGTTTATCAGTGAAAGAAACACATCTACCCTCACCTATACATTGTTGATAAGATGATCGGTACTAAGCGAGCGCTGTCTGTGTCTATAGTGTCTTTGTCAAAATGACATTGACAGTTGCTGTCTCTGTCAACGTCAATATTAGTGTTGCTACTCATGAAACAAAATCCACCTTCAATCCCAACACAACAAAATCGAAAAGTATACCATCACCAAATTTTCACAAAAGCTTATTTGAAACCAGACCAAGATCTAATTCGTTCCATGATGCACCATCCTCAGCTATAGAAACAATAGATGAACCACATCATTAACAACCTTCCTCAGAACTGCCAGTAGGGGACGAGCATGTGCCACCTCCCTGGCAAGGAGTACCTGGCACCAAGAAGCAGAAAATATTGGAATCTCCGCCACCACAATCAATGACTTCAACTCAAAATAGATTTAGCGATCTGCCTCTTGACCAGCCCGAACAGAGCACATTCCAATACCTGCACAAGCCTCCACCAATTATGCTCTATGGTATAGAAGATGTTAACGAACTCACTAAATTAATTGAATCCGTCATTGATGCCTCTAGCTTTAGATATAAAATTGTTAACAAAAACTTATTGCGTATAATGGTTAACTCAACTGAAGACTACAAAATTGTAGTGGAGTTAATTAGAAAAAAAAAGGCTTAAATTGGACACACATTCACAAGAAAGGAATCTAAATGCTACCGGATTGTCATAAAAAAATCTATATTACACTTCTCCTCATGAAGCTATTGTTGAAGAAATAGAAAAGACTGGCAACAAAGTCAGAGGAGAAATCATAAACTCACGATATGGCCCTGAAAGAAAACCCACCTCAAACTTTTTCGTAAAATTAGAACCTGGCGCTTCCAATAAAAACATAAAGGACATCGAATATATATACCACCAACGTGTAAAAATCGAGGACCAACGCAAATCGAAAAGTATAGTTCAGTGTCAAAGATGTCAACAGTATGGTCGCTCAAAAAATAACTGCATGAGGCCTTTTAGATGCGTTAAATACGTGCTGAACGTGCTGAGGGCCATAGAACATCCGACTGTCCAAAGAAAGACCGCAATACCCCCGCTAAGTGTGCGTTGTGCTTGTGTGATCATCCTGCAAATTATAAGGGCTGCCAAGTCTATAAAGAGATTCTTGTCCAAGTCTATAAATTTGCTTAAAAGGTGATTCCAAACTCAGCAATTGTACCACTTTTAAGTTGACGAAATAAACATTTTTATTATTTTTTTTATTCTAGCTAGAAAAATTAACCTATCGGCCTCTAAAGAAAAATCCCCTAGCAACTCTATTGGCAAGTATATCCAACATGAAGGCCCTGATGCTAAGATCACACAGCCATCGAAACCACAATCTCAAAAAGATAGGACCTACTCTGCTGTAGTTT